>OZ007600.1:44472570-45810070 GCA_963931845.1 Maratus michaelseni | reverse complement strand
ATTCGTTGCTGATCTGGAATAGACCCTAAGTGTTATATAGTACTTTATGATATAGACCCTAAGTATTATAAGTATTATAGTCCTATAATCACAAGTTTTTTGGGGGTATGCATAAGGGGAAAACTCAATTAAGATTATCAGTAGATGGAAAATTTTAACATTTTCAAGTAATGCAATATTTATTTTACCCTCAGCGTGTTCAGTTCACACTACACTGCTAGACAGGAATTTTCCTAAAATACACCTGGAAAAGTTGGGTAATTTCATTATTTTATATGAGTAACAACCCTGATATAAAAAATTTGAGAACCAATACCTAAATTTAATAACTTTTCATATATATCGTATCCAATTGCGAATTATTCCATACTCTCCAACCATAAAATCAATTATATTTCTTAATCGCTGTATTACATGAACACGTACTTGTATTATGTACAACAAATATCTTAAAAGTAGTATTTCTTTTGCATTTTTGCATTACAAATAGTGTAATTTCCCCAAGAACCATGAAAGTACCTCATTATAGCAATGTTTTAGCTTTAGGCGAAAACCTCATGTCTGCTGTTGCAATGGTAACGGGGTATTGCTCCTGAAATCAATGAACCATGAATCATTAAAATGATTTATTAATGAGCTGAAACTCTTCATTTTTTCGAAGTAATTTTACATTTAATATAATAAATAAATTATTTTCGCTGGTCATTTGCATAATTAGATACTCAAAATTTGGTGATACTTATTTAGTTTTACATGGTACAATCAGAGCGCATTTATAAAGAAATCGAAATAATAATAAATAAAAATAGTAAATTATTAACAAGAATAATTTAACTCATAACAAATTAGTAATTTATTAAATGAGTATTTTTAATTTCTCCTTATTGATAAGTTACTATTTTATTTGTGTAATTCATATTCAGGGAAGTGGATTACAATAATCAGCTTTATGGATTTAACGTTTCTCAGACATCCTAGACAGAGAGAAAAAAAAAGTTAGTTTTTTTCTCTTAGTTTCGGCCAGTTTTTATATCAAGTCTTTGTTTGGCTTTGCAAATTTTGTATTTTTTAGCACACTTGGCAAGTCTCAAGGAAAGTAAATCAGGAGGGTGGGGGAGAGACAAGAGGGGGTAAAAGTGTGAGTAAAGGTGCACTTTAAAAAATATATATGCGCATCAATTTGACCTTTCATATTTTGATTGTTGCATAGTTAGAAATCAACCATTTTATCACTGATATCACTATATAAATAAACATAATTCGTTGAGGGAGAGTAAAGACGTTGAAAAAAAAAAGCTCTTTATTCCTGTTATTTATGTGTATTGCATTTTATTATTATTATTATTATTATTATTATTATTATTATTATTACAATTTAAATGAAGATTTTAAAAGTATTTTTTTCTCGAATCAGTCTTTCGAAATTTACAACATATACTACAAATCATATTATGAATTATGATAAAGATATCTATAATAAAAATGGCAAGTGCGTCGAGAAAAAACTAATGAAATATTTTTCTGATTTTCGTTTCTTTCTTCCTTTTCTATATTTATTATTATTATTATTATTATTATTATTATTATTATTATTGTGAGCCAACGGCAGGGGTCTATCCATGCAAAAATTGAGTTATCTTTATGTGTAATAAAAGACATCCTCTTCACAAAATTACATTTAATGAAAGACGGCCCTTCACAAAATTCCTATTGATAAAAGAGGATCTCCTTCACAAAATTCTATTTCAGAAAAGTGAACGTTTCATATAAAGTTAGTAATTGAAATGTGTAATTTACAAACAAAACAAGCTCATCAGAAAATTTTAGAGGAAGACTGTAAAAATTTAGTATTAATAAATGCTTAGTTTAAAATCAAATAACTAGATTTAATCTTTTTTTTTTCTTTCAAAATTTCTTTTTCTTTTTTACTTTTTTTTTCTTTTTCTTTTTTTTTCAAAAAAATATATAATAAATTTCATAAAAATAACTTTAAAAAAAAAAAAAAAAAAAAAACAATAAATAATAACCTACATTGTTCCTTGAACAAGCATTTCACGTTCGGTTTCATATGAAGAATTCATCTGGAAAAATCTTTGTGCAGCTGGATAATCTGGTCGAAAACTAGATGTTTGGCAACTCTGCGACAGAGAGAAATTTGAAAATTGCGAAATTTTTATAACGTACTACAAGATGAGATTTAACTTTAAAAATTACAGACTTCAGAAAAAAATTGTTAAAAAACAAAACAATTTCCTCTAATTGAGGTCCTTTTTAGCCCTTTATGTCTCCAATTATGAATAAAGGAAAATTTCCCCACAGTAATTCTTCCCCTTAATTTTTGAAGATATACTAAATAAATATATATATATATATATGTTATCGAGGTTTACTATGACATGTTTGGTATTGAAAATGGAGTGTGTAGCATTTATAGTTCATTTACAGGGATGATCGAAAGAATTCCGTTACATTACGGTCTTTACTGAAAAATCGTTTGCGGGATATTTTAATGATGTTACACTACTTCAAATATATTGAAATTCATATCTTGTATGATCTTGTATGAGGTGCATTACAAGAGGCTCACTATAGAATATGGTGGGCACAGCATTCATCGTTCATTTACAGGTACACGCAAAAGAATTCGGTAACAGAATATGAACATTACTATGTCTATGAACATTAATTGCTGTGAATGCGTTTTCAGTTGTGGTACGCATTTTTATATTTAACTAATTTTTTTACATACCACTTGGTGTGCATAAATACTATAGATAATGTACAAGACAGCACAAAAGATATCGAATACATTTCGGTTTATTGACGGAAATTGCTGAATAGAAATTTTTAACTGTGCTATGCGTTTCCTAACTGAACTTAATTTTAGCATACTATGTAGTATATATACAAATTTATAGAGCATATACAGGGTTGCACAAAAGAATTTGGATTTTTTTTTTTCGACTACTGGTGGTAATTGCTGAAATTGTATTTTCAAATGTGTTATGCGTTTTCCTAATTGTTTACTTAGACATCAACTTTCACCTTATTAATCGGTAAAGTTTTGTTTAAGTATTTTGGAAGTGTTGGAAAGTGTTTCATAGTTTATGCTTGATGCATGATTTTTCGTTCTTGTTTAACCCTTTCAGTGCGGATTTTTTTTTTTTTTTTTTTTTTTGGGGGGGGGGGGGGGGTTAATGTTCTGTGCGGAATATTTGTACCAAAAAAGCGACATTATTTATCTGATTACCGGGCAGAATTTTCCGGTACGAATTGATTTTCCCACGAAAAAGGGACACGAGTTTCCGAACGACCCAATACAAAACTAAAAATCATATCTTATGGTTATACGAAAAGCACGCTACTGGTTTTGGTTATAGCCAAATTACTGCACTACGCAGGCGCAATACGTCATCACTGCTAAGCCCATGACGCACTACAGGGAGCACAATACACACCGTGAACGCCTAGGCGACTTTTGTCGACGCTTAATGTAGTCTACAGCACCCAACTCTTAGATGTCGACATTAATCGATTCCCGCACTAAAAGGGTTAAACAATGCCATAGGACACTATACTTAGTATTTTTGATAAATATTTTTATTAGTGATGACTATTCTTTATTTAATTAGAAAAATAGATTAAATTCTAACCTAGTTTCTCCCAACAACGCCTTTAAAATCGTAGCTTCAATTATATATAATATTTCTGTTGTCAACATCCTTTTTTCTAAGAAAATACAAAATGCAAAACGATAAATGAGATACCATACGAAAGGATTTTGAACAGTCTTCTGAAATAGTACACTCACATTTCGTTAAAACATGCTTTTCGTTTAAAAATTGCTGTTAATTAAAAATTAAATCGGCATTGTTTTTATAATTGAAATGAAATATTTTCCTCAAATTAGTGTTGCCACAAAAATAAAATACTGCATTATCCTCAACAACGATTATATATAAAAAAAAAAACAATAAATAGTACAAAAGAGATAAAATGTGACGTTTTCTCACGGGTTAATTTTATATTTATTATTAAAAACCAAAATTGAAATTGAAACGTTTGGAAGAAAAATATATTATTGATCGATCGAAGCAGTGGCATTCACGTGTATAATACGTTATAGTATATAAGGTACAGTGGCGCAGCCAGAATTTGGTTCTAGGGGTGGTTTTGAGTTTCTGATAAAGGTGGTCGCCGGTTATATGAATCACTGGTTAATGGAATCAGTCTTTTAAATGAATGAAATCATAATGCTTTTCTCCGCAATTAAGTTGGTTATGATTCATTTAAACAACATTAGAGTTACAAACTATAAAATGCACCAATGAAATAACACAAAACTAGATTAGATTTATAAAGTGTTTAAAAATGATGAGGGGCAAACTTTAAGATGGAAGAGTACAGTACTGCAAATAATTTTATATACAGTACAGTCGCTGAGTTTCACACGAAAAGTTACTTGTCAATCATATTTGACGAGTAGGCAATTTTAAAGCATTAAAATAAAATATTCTGAACAACGCGAAACTTTCCGATTCATTTTCAAAAATGAAAACATATGCAGGCATGATAATTCAAGTGATTTGTTATCGAACAGTTTTTCATTATAAATGAATTACATATTGAATTATAAGCTATTGTTGTCTCCAAATTACTGACTCTTAATGTCTTGGAATTATTCTACGAATTATTTTTCAATGTTTGCCTTCAATAATTGAATTCAGTTGGAAATGAAAAATGTTGACTCTCACTATGATTCGTCTTACCTAAAGCAAAGATCTTATACAAAGTTTAATCTTAGCATTGTGCCAAGCGCGCTTCAAAAGGAGGTCACAAAGTAGCAACACTGTTCTGATCCATGCCGTTGTTTTCTAGATGGGTTTTTAATTAATATCTCAGATAATTACAGACACATTGAAAATTATTACCAACAATCCTTAGATGATTCTGCGTCGATAACCCTCAACTCCCCGCTGAGCACCAGAAAAATAAGACACATGAGTGATCTTATAATAGTTCAGTTTTTACTTTTTAAATATGGAACCTTAATAATGGTGTTAAAATTCTGGTAACCATCTCCTCTCTAACATTGGCTATATTTTATACAACAATTTCCAAACAATTTTTTGGTACAACGATTTCCAAAGGGGTGTAAGAACAAAAAACATTCTAAAATTGCGGTTTCTACGATATTGTTGATTCTAGCAATTTGAAATTTAATCTCGCGGTTACTTAATGTAAATGCTCACTAAAAATGGTTTCTAAAAAGTTCGAAATTTAAAAAGGGGAAAGGAGCAGTAAACGTTCTAAATTACCATTTATTTGTGCAGTTGGGGCTGTATGGAGAATTTCGCTGTCAAAATCGGAGATGAAAGTGATCGTAATTTTTGGGGCATTTACGTTCATCGAAATAACCATAGGTTCCCCTCCTGATAGGAAACAGTCCACAGAAAACAAAAAAACTAGTACAATCAAAGACGCATAATCACGTGAAAACTTTTCTTTATTTTGGGACACATCGACACATCTGGAAAGGGCGAGGGTGGTCCTCTTTACGCCTCTAAATAATCGACCTTCTTATTCAACAGTTAGAGAAGATCTGATCTAATTTTTCAGATACATTTTCACCAACACATAAATGAAAATATCCCAAACACTACATTTTTTCACCAGGCACTCGTGTTTTTTTTTTTTTTTTTTTTTTTTTTTTGAGAAAGCCAGACATGTGTTAGCAGCGAACACAAAAATGTTGATATTGCATATCTCATGCAGGAATCAATTTATGAAAACGGCGCCTGCATTTAACACATGATACGAAGAAAGACAAAACAGCATATGTTAAAATCATCTGCAGTACATTAAAATAACGAATTGAAACCACAGAGAAATAACGTACTTTTACTGTTACAATGAAAAATCTGGGAAAATTTTTAGCTAGGAAGAAATGATTACTTTCGAGATTAAAGAATAAAAAGATTTTGAATGCAGACATTAATTCACATAGAGAAACTTTAAGATAGAAAAATTAAATTTTAGAATAAAACATAAAATATATATGATTCTATATCATAGGCTGGAAACATGAAATTTGGCATAGTTGTTACTTTAGAGACTTAAATGCTAGCCCAGAACAGTTAGCAGGAGCAAAAACATGTTCTAAAATTGCGATACAGTTGGTATAGAAGCTTGGAATTTGGCATGGTGGTAACTTTTGGGATGTAAATGCTCTCTAAGAACGATTTCTAAAGAAATTCTAAATTTAAAAGGATGAAATGGGCGAAAAACGGTCTGAAAATGATCTAAAAACAATTAATTAGGAATTGTTTGTGCTAGATATCTGAAATTTGGCACGGCTGTTACTCTAGAAATATAAATGATCATCCGGAACAGTTTTCTAAAATTTAGAAATGTAAAAGGTTGCAAGAACAAAAAAGTTCTAAAATTGCGATTTGTGTGATACAGTTGGTATAAATGCTTGGTGTTTGATATAGTGGTTACTTTTAAGATATAAACACTCGTTCAAAACGGTTTTTAAAAAATTCAAAATTTTAAAAAGTGAAATGAGCAAAAAACGTTCTAAAAATGTTCTAAATCATAATATATTTAGAACTTTTAGGGCTAGACTCTTGAAATTTTATATGATGGTACTTAAGAAACGTAAATACTCGCCCAGAATTTATTTTTTCAATTCGAAATTTAAAAGAATGCAAGAGTAAGAAGCATTCTAAAATTGTGATTTATGTGATACAATTGGTGTGGAAACTTGGGATTTGGCATGATGATTACTTTTATGTAGTAAATGCTTCCTTAGAACATTTTTTTAAAAATTCAAAATTTAAAAGGATGAAATATGCGCTTTCACAGTTTTAAGTAGAATTCTCGCCGTTTAATTGAATCACATTGTTGGATAGAATTTGATTTAACAAAGCGGCGGATTTCGCTAAGGCGGAATTTTGATTCATATAAGCGGTAATTATAGTAATTTTTTTTAGCTCTGGGGGGTGTTTTAACCCCCAAACCCCCCCCCCTTGGCTGCGCCACTGATAAGGTATGATTTGTTATAATATATTAAATTGTAACTTAAGTGTATTTCAATTTATTTTTCTTTGTCCCGTATTTTTCCAGAAGAACATGATGTCATTCTCTAATGCATTTAAGATAAAAAAAAATTTCTCGCGCTTGACTTTTTTTTATTGAGATTTTACTGTTCGGAATAAATGAGATGATATTCTGGCTTGACTAAGGCTGTTTGCAGATATTTTTATCCTTAATGCTTCTGTAGAAATCTAAATATGCTTCTAAAATATTAGATATTACTAAAAATATATTAAACTTCAGTGCGAAATCCTCGCACGGGTCCACTGGTCTAATTTTATAAATACCGCCAAAAACGCAAAGAAATTCTAAACTTTTGGGGAAGACTATTGCTATAAACGTCATAACAACTTATAGATTTGACATTTTCCAGACATTCTAGGAGAGAGAAAATAAGAAAAAAAAAAGGGAAAAATTATATAGTTAGTCTTTTCATAGCTTCTGCTTGTTTTTACTTCACGCCTGTGTTGTGAATAAAGTACCTTCACCTACATCCTGTTATGGTAATGCTGTTCATCATTCACTCACCCCCTCTTGTGCAACTGACCTCCTCCCTAGTGAATGCCTCTTTAATTAGATAACTGCGGGAGAGTTCATTTATATGAGGGTATGCCGGAATAGCGAGATGCTACTGGAACATCTAACGATTATGGATTGTTCTCTGAATGTGCCATGGAAAATCGTAAATCAAGAAGAAACTCTTTCAAGAAGCGGGGCAACGTGCCAGACAAAAATTGTCTCGTATTTATGTCCTTGGATGGGAAGTTTTCTCCAAGTTTAATGTCAAATTCAAAAAATAAATTATGATGCTATATTTAGGCCAGATCGAAAGCAGATTGTTCCTCGTGGACTTAATTTGTTATCTCTATAACGTATGGAGAAAATGTTTTAGGATAGAATGTATTCTACCGGATGGAAAACTCTTTTCAAATTATCTGGCAATTCGCTGACATTATTGGAAAAATATATAATTTATTAGATAACTTGGGAAAGGATTCTTTGGGTTGTTAATCATTATTGATTGTGTCATAATTTTTTAAAACAGCCGACCTTTCCAATTATTCTAAGTATATATCCGTAAGAGGAATTTGTCAAACAAAGTGAAGTTTTCTCCGATATTTATATTTAGTTAAATATGTACTTTCAAAATATATTTTCAAGGCTGAATACATTCTCAAAGTCCAAGATGATAATTTATACAAATTATCTGGCAATCCGCTGACATTATTGGAAAAATATTATTCATCAGAGAAAGTGTGGAGCAATTTATTTGGTTGTTAATCATTATGTATTATGCCATAATTTCTGAAAAGAACCGAGCTTTTAAATTATACTAAACTATATGTTCATAGGATGGATTCTTCAGGCAACTTGGTTTATATATATATATATATATATATATATATATATATATATGGCCGTTTGTGTACTTATAAATAAATTTTTCAAGCGTGAATACATTCTCCAAGATGATAAATTTAAGTTATCTGTCAGTTTGCTGACATTATCGGAGAAATAATTAATTAAAGAAATTTCGGAAGGATTCTTTGGGTTTTTAATCATTATTGATTATGTCCTAATTTCTGAAAATAATCGAATTTTCCAAATTGTTCTAAAACAACCTTTGTTAAAGCGATTTGTTAGACAAATTGGAATTTTCTTCTTTATTTATAATATCGGTTCGATGTGTATTTTTTTTTTTTTTTTTCATAGATTTTTCAGAACTAAATATATTCTTCAAGATCACAAACTATTCAAATTATCTGACAATTCGGTGACATTGTTAAAGAAATATTATTCATTGGAGAAATTAAGGAACAATTATTTGGGTTTTCAGTCATTATCAATTAGGGCATAATTTCTGAAAATAACCAAACTTTTGAATTGTTCTGGAATACTATTTAATATTTGTAAAGCGATTTGACAAATAGATTTTTTTTTTCTATACTAAGGAACTGCCAGTTACGGTCACTAACCCCCATCCAGAACTTGCGGGATCTAAACACAGACTAATTTGCTCTGTTTTTAAAAAGATTATTCGATTACGGAAGATTGAAATTATCATGATCAGTAATCGGGTTGTCATTATTTTCACTTTGACCAGGGGGCTCAGTTCCGAAGGTCGCATCCATCGCTGTCGCGACAGCTGACGACTGTTTTCTTGATTTATTAAGTAAGATCTATCACATATTTGAAAATTAGCTTTTACAAAAGGGTTATGTAAAAAATGTCGCTGCCTCACGGACTTTTATAATAACGTCTAAGAGAAAATTTTACTTTTACACACTATAAGAAAATCATTTTAAATATGACATTTTATATATATTGCTTTAAATATGACGTAATTTCCCCCCATTTAATACTTTTTGAACGTAATAAATTACTTCTTTTAAAGTTTACTTTCTCATTTAATATCTAATGTATAAATATTTTTTCAATCAAAACGTTTTTGGAAATATATTATTATTTTGTTTTCTTAAATATGACATAATTTTCATCATTAAATTTAATGATGAAAATTCGAAGCATTAATGCTTCTCGCCCGTAATAATTTAATTAAAGTTTTCTTTCTCTTTTAATACTTACGTGTAAATATATTTTTCAAATAAGAAATGTTTGAAAATATTATTATTATTATTATTATTAATCTGGCAAAAATAGTTAAAAAATGACTTTTTCGAAATGTGAAATAAATCACCATTGAGATACTAAAATTTTGAATTAAACCTTGAAAAAAAAAAAGGGGGATGCACACCGCAATCTAATTACTCATGTACCTGCAAAATGGCTAAATTGCTGATGCATAGCTTTTTTTTTCTATAAAACTTTTTCAATCGAACTCTTTTGACCGATTTCAACATTAAATGGCGTTTAAAATAATTCTTTGATTTAAAAACTGTCTTCTTCAACATGTTTTTATTATACATTTCTTTGTAAAACTAGCAGTTTTCATATTTTTATATGCAATAGTTTTTTTACTATAAGCCAAGAAGGAGACCCTGTTACAATAAATTCAATTGCGGCAGCGACGGCGGCAGGATTAGTTACTTTATATTTTAGAATAGAGAGATTTATAATATCACCCTGGTGTGTATTTTTGGCTAGATTTTGCAAAACTGAATAAATTGTATGAGATAAAATTTATTCTCTATTATCCTCTGCTTATTTCTCCAGCGTAGGAATTTGGGTTTGAAATTCAACGATTTGATCATACGTTTTCTAAAGTATTCCGGATTTCTCGCGTAGTAATATCGATCCTAGAACATCAATTCCTGGAATTTTCCAAGTAATTGTTTAATACCAGATTTGATCACCGAATTGGAGATAACCTATGAATATATTATATTCATTAGAAATGAGTACCTGTAAAACAAGTTTTTCCTCAACAAACATAGCATCGCGGAGAAGAAATTTCTAAATTTTCTTTATAATGCATTCTTGAATATTCTAACATTCATAAAGGTGTTCCGAATAATTATGTACTTCCCCTCAATGAGTTAATTTTGAAATGTAGTGATTGTCAGTGCAAGATAATATTTTACATGAAAATACGATTTTTTTAAATCTATAAATTGTTCACATGTGTTATAAGAGTATTTTATACTTTCTAAAGGTTTGAAAATTATTTATATATTTAGTTTGTTTGTAATATCTGTTCGTTCAGGTATTGCGATTTATTTTTATTTATTTATTTATTTATTGGGGGGGGGGGGGGAGGCGTAAAAATCCCTCCTGCAAAACTATTTACGCGAGAATCCAGAAGTCACGATTTTTCATAATACACAAATATTTACAAAATTTGTTTTGTGCTATGTTTGTATTTATTTGTCTGCGGGAAATTCTGATTTTAAAAATTAATAAAAATCAAGAAGAATCTTTAGTTTGTAATGTCTTTGCAGATTTTGGTATAAACATTTTCTAGTAGATTTTTTATTAAGACTATTTTTTTTTTCAATGCGTTAAAAGTGTAATTAAGAAAGTTCACAATTTTTTTTTTCCCTCTTCATAAATGATGAAATTTCTAGCACGAATACACAATGTTTTTCATACTTGTGTGGCATAAAATTTTCAGGAAATCTTATTGAAGTACCGAACAGTGTTCATTATTTTCTTATAAATATGATACATTTTTAATTATAGTCGATTGATACCCGAAATTATATATTTCGTATTGCCAAGTACCTAAAATCAATTTAAAACAGCTGCGTTGACAATCTTTTCTGTCAAAGTAGCTTTACTTTTACTTTGCATTCTATATACTTTATTAATATACTTTTGCTGCTATTATTATTTATTAATATACTGCTGCATAATACTTTTATTAATATTATACTTTATTAATTGTGAATTTATATAAATTTATTACGATAAAAGAATGAACTACTTTATACCTTCTATGTCCCGATTTAGAAACAGTCGTTTAACCATTTCATTTATCTGTATCGCTATAAAACTCTATAAGGAGCAATAACACTTAAAGAAATCAAAGCTTATTTCCATGGTTTTCATAAATTTTACAAGAATATTATTACTTTCTTCTATCTTTACAAGAAGAAAGTATTGAATTCATGAAAATTTTCGACTTCCGGTTTTCGACAGATTTATATGTTTTAGAAGGTCTTGAACACGATTTGACTGTTTTTAGAAAATGTCTGTCTGTGTGTCTGTATGTGACAAAAATTTTGTGGGCGCTCTATCTCAAGAACTAATGCACGGAATTTAATAAAACTTTACATTCAGTTAAATCTTGATATAAATTGGTGCTGATTAGTTTTCAGTGTAATTCGCCCAATAGGTGGCGCTGCTATGCTGTAATATTCCCGATTTCCACTATAGCTCTATCTCAAGAACTAATGCGCAAATTTTCAGAAAACTTCAGATTCAGTTATACGTTGACATACGTTATTGTTAATTAGATTTTGGTGTATACCGCCCAAAAGGTGGCACAGCTATGCTGCATTATTTTCAAGATAGCTATATCTCAAGAACTAACGGATTTTCATCAAACGTTAGATTCCGTTAAACGCTGACATAAGTTGTTCTTTAATAGGTTTTGATGTAAATCTCCCAACACGTGGCGCTGCTATGCAGCATTTTTCAGGATTTACACAATTTTAGCGATAGTCATATCTCAGGAACTAATGCATGTAATTTAATAAAACTTTAAATTCAGTTAGACCTTGATATAAATTGGTGATAATTCGTTATTGGTGTAAATAGCTCCACAGGTGGCGCTACTATGTTGTATTTTTCACTACTTCCGCAATAGCTCTATCTCAAGAAGTATAATGCACGCATTTTCATCAAACTTCAGATTCAGTTAGACGTTGACATAAGTTGTGACTGATTAGGTTTTGGTGTAAATAGCCCAATAGGTGGCACTGCTATGCTGCATTTTTCAGAATTTCCTTGTTTTAAGCCATACTCATATATCAGGATTAACGCACGGAATTTCATCAAACTTCATATCCTGTTATTTTGAAATATTAACATTTATGAAACAGAAGAAAGTTGGGTACGTTTCTATTATCCCGTCGACCAATTTTCGAAACAAAAAACTATCGCCAAACTGTAAAATTAAACGCCCAAAATGCAGTCCCATTTACTTGATGTCAGAAGCATTATACGTGTTTGTTATGTCATCAAAGTGTTTTTTAATTGGACATTTGCGTGTATTTTCCATTATGTTTACTGATTTATTAGTTATTTCATTAATTAAAATAACAATTGTGTCCTTAAATTCTAATATTTCCTTTATTTATTTATTTTGATATTCCGATGGCAACGTTCTCCCGTTTATTTGGCGTTACAATTTGGCGATAGTTTTTTGTTATGAAAAGTGGTCGACGGGATAACAGAGAAGTACCGAAAGTTTTAGGATTAGCACATCCTGGGATTAGCACTGGTTGTACTTGTGATGTAATAATGTTTTTCGGAGTAATTTTAATTTACTACAGAGCTGTGAGGGAAAAAAAAATAATAATCTTCACATTTTTGTATATAACCTTTCCTTTCTGTTCTTTTAATAGAATATATTTTTCGTTGTCCAGTTACATTAAGAGGTATCTCTAAAGTGGTACTAAAAGTTTCTTATAATTGAATACATTAATATTCATTAGCCATAAATACCTGTGAAACAGGTTTTACCTCAACAGATATAGAAACGCGGAGAAGAAGTTTTTAAATTTTCGTTACACAATACATTCTTGAATATTCTAACGTCCATAAAGTGTTCCGGATATTATGTACTTCCCTTAATGTATATTTATCTTAAAATTTAATGATTGCCAGACAATCTTTTGCATGATAATAATATTTTTTAGTCTATAAATTGTTGAATTTGAGAATGTTCACATGTGCCATAGAGTAATTCTATACTTTTTAAATGTATAAACAATTGTTTATAACTTAAGTTTGTTTATAATACATATTCGTTCTAGTATTGCCAAGTATCTCAATTTTCTGAAGTGTTAAAATCCGTCTTGCTGAACTACTGTGTGCGAATTCAAAAGTTCCAATTTTTTATAATGCACAAATATTTTAAATTTTTGTTTTGTGCTGTGCTTGTATTTATTTGTCCGTGGGAAACTCTGATTTTAAAATCTAAGAAAAATCAATAAGAATCTTTAGTTTGTAAAGGTTTTGTGAATATTATTGTAAAAATTTTGTAATAGATATTTCATTTAGGCTTTTTTTTTTTTTTTTTTTTTTGTAATGAGTGTGATTAAGAAAGTTCACATTTTTTTTATTTTCCCCTTTCTTTGGAGTAATTTTAATTTAGTAATTTAGTACTATGAGAGAAAAACTAAAACAATCTTCACATTTTTGCATATAACCTTTTATTTCTTAATCTTTTAATAGAATATATTTTTTGTCGTTCAGTTACATTATAAAAGATATATCTAAAGTGGTGCTAAGTTTCTCATACATGCATCAATTCCCATAATATTCATCAGCCATTGATACCTGTAAAACAGGTTTTTCCTCAACAATTATAGCAACGCGGAGAAGAAGTTTTAAATAACACTTTAGGAAATTCAAGGTGATTTCGTTTGTTTTTCGTAAACTTTATATGGATATTATTGTACTTATGTTGTAATATGTTTTTTGGTAACTTAGTAGATATATTACTAAACTATGATTAAAATAATAATAATAATAATAATAATAATAAATTAAACTGTTTTACAACATTGTCTGGGGCTGTGCATATAGAACGTTATCACTTTAGGGGGGGAGGGGCGGGGTCTGGCACTTGGCTAGGGGGATTTATATTTTGATTATCGTTATCATGTTTGGTCCAAACAAAATTCTCTCTCTCTCTCTCTCTCTCTCTCTCTCTCTCTCTCTCTCTCTCTCTCTCTCTCTCAATACTTTTAAATAGTAACTATATAATAGTATCTTTTAGATGTTATTCGATATAAAGTTATTTCATGTATAACAGCAGGGCTTGAAATTCAATTTTTCCAAGGAGGGGAGTCTCCCTACCAACATTTTTAAATGCAGGGAAGTTATACTGTTTGGGAGGGAGAAAAATCTTTAAACCCCACTATTATTTTACGTGCTATTTAAAGAATTACATTAATGCAGACATGACAAAATGCCATTGAAAAAATTAAGTCAACTGAGAATGATTACATAAAATGTTTATTTTTATTATAAAAAAGGGAAGAAAGTTAAGTTTTATATATGCCGTGTATTTTTCAAGTTCCATTAAATTTGTTAGGGACCCTTAACAATTAGGTTGTTAAATAAATTTCTGAATTTAGATTTTATTTGATTGAGATTCACCTATCGATCGCGGAAAAGAAGCAAAGTTTGTCGATCTGTCACCAAAAAATGCAAAGTTCCTCGATCAGTCGTGGGAAAAAAGGCAAATTTTGTCGATCGATTGTGGAATAAACGCAAAGTTCGTCGATCTGTCCCCAAAAAACGCAATGTTCGTCGATCTGTCGCAGAAAAAACGCAAAGTTCGTTGATCAGTCATTTAAAAAACGCAAAGTTTGTTGATCAATCATTTTAAAAACGCAAAGTTTGTTGATCAGTCATTTAAAAAACGCAAAGTTTGTTGATCAGTTGTTTAAAAAACGAAAAGTTCGTTGATCTGTCCCCAAAAAACACAAGGTTCGTCGATCAGTCGCTTAAAAAACGCAATGTTCGTCGATCTGTCGCAGAAAAAACGCAATGTCCGTCGATCTGTCGCAGAAAAAACGCAAAGTTCGTTGATCAGTCATTTAAAAAACGCAAAGTTCGTTGATCAGTCGTTTAAAAAACGAAAAGTTTGTCGATCAGTCGCTTAAAAAACCTTAAGTTCGTCGATCAGTCGTGAAAAAAAATGCAAAGTTCGTCGATCTGTGGTTGAAAAAATGACGTGGATCTGTCGCAGAAAAAATACAAAGTTTGTCCATCTGTCGCGGAAAAAACCCCACAAAGTTCGTCGATCTGTCGCGGAAAAATGCAAAGTTTGTCGATCTGTCCCCAAAAAATGCAAGGTTCGTCGATCAGTCGCTTAAAAAACACAATGTTCGTCGATCAGTCGCTTCAAAAACCTTAAGTTCGTCGATCAGTCGTGAAAAAAAATGCAAAGTTCGTCGATCTGTGGTTAAAAAACACAAAGTTCATGGATCTGTCGCGGAAAAAATGCAAAGTTTGTCGATCTGTCGCGGGAAAAAACCACAAAGTTCGTCGATCTGTCACGGAAAAAAATGCAACGTTCGTCAATCAGTCGTTTAAAAAATGCAAAGTTCTTCGATTAGTCGTAAAAAAATGTAAAGTTCGTCGATCTGTTGCGGAAAAAACGCAAAGTTCGTTGATCTGTCGCAAAAAAACCCCACAAAGTTCGTCGATCAGTCGCGGAAAAAACGCAAAGTTCGTCAATCGGTTGCGGGAAAAAAAATCATGAAATTTATCGTTCGGTTGCAGGTAAATTAAATAACGCAAATTTCTCCGAAAATGCTGAAATTTTTTGGGCGGGAGTCTTCCGCTCACTATCTTTTTTTGGGCGGGATTTCAAAATTTTCGGCGCGAATCCCGCAATCCCGCCCTGAATAGTGACATTTTATTGACTTCTCTTTATTTAAATACATGAAGTACGCGAATAATAAACGTATAACACGGCAAACGTATAAAAAGAAAAAAATGAATAAAAGAAAATTGTAAAAATAAAACAACTTTTAGACCTTGATAACGATATCATTACGGAGGGAGGGGGGGGGGGTGATAACGATAACGTATGATATCGTACAGGTGGGAGAGGGTCCAAAATTACCAAAATGTTGATAACGTTATATGTGTACAGCCTTTTTACATTCAACGTGAAAAAATTTGCTAACGTCTTCAAAATATTTTTTTATGCTTTTGTTATTAAGAATAAATAAATTTCTACAGAATAGCTTTGAGATGTAGATAGGCAGATATATTTTTCAAAGATGCAACAACGATACTTAATTAGTGCTTTGAATGGTTACCATCTCAATCATCATTCCTATCATTTCTAATTAGTGCGTAGATTGGGGTTGAATCATTACCTGTTTTATCTTCTTTGCTTTGAAATAAATCTTTTCCCTTTGTGTTTAGAATTAAATAGAAGTTTGGCGAAAACAAAGTATGTTTTGGTTGAAATTTTGTTCGTGAACTAAGATAAAGAGATCAACTCAGGGCTTTTTGTGTTATTTTATTAATGTTTCCAAGCTTCGTGAATCTTTGATTCATATGATTTATATGTGCAGTGGCCCTCTGATCGGGCGGCTATTTTTCTCACGACCCAGTATGATTGGGCTTTTTGTGAAAACAGAAAAAAAAAAAACAATTTCTTAATTATGATACGTATCGAATCCGTTTAAAGTTATTATTACTTCTAGGAAAAGGGGCGAAAATTTATATGACAGATTTTTGATATAATTAAAAAGGGCTTAAAGGGGGGGGGGGGTGTTAGAAGAAAAAAATTCATAACTTCGTCAATTCAGAAGATATCAAATCCGCGTGAATAATACCTCTGGAGGTGCCTAGTCAGGTGAAGGTCTCGTCACCGGATCAAGGTTCTAAATTACGAGACCAACTTGCATAGCAATGGCATGACGTATAGGTGTGATGCCAAGCCCAGGTCCATACAAAAAGAATCATATCAATTAGCAGCAAAACAAAAACGGGAACAAAACTCAGACCTCCACATAGTCGTCCTGCCAGAAATGACCAGCCGTTATGCGACATCTCTTCAGTGGCGCTACGCGCCCCGGTGCCAGGCGCTAAACCCGTTTAAGCTAGGGAAACCTGGCAGGTAGGGGCCTGGTCGCCGGTCTCAAAAAAAAAAAAGATATCAAATCCGCTTAAATTTATTATAAATCCTCTTAATATTATGTAAAACTTTTATATTGACAAGTTTTTTATAGGACCAACCCTTATAGCAATAATAATAATAATAATAATAATAATAAAAACAAAAAAATCCCTGCCGTCTCCGCCAGCAAACAAGTTAGGTTTCGAAGTGGGCGTTTCCAAATGCCGCATCATGACAAAAAGGTCATTTCTTCCGCAATTCTTAACAAACAGGCGCCCCACCGTCTGCGTCTTCGAAATCTACCTGTGCCTGTAGACCGAGCCGTCAGGGATTTTTTGCTTTATAATATATTATTATTATCATTCGACAAAATAATTTGTTCGTATTAATCTGATTAAAAAATGTTGCCAATACGAGTGCTTACAATTTTTTGTTTTTATTTGCAGTCAGCCAAGGGTTAGATTCCATCTACTCGCCAGATTTCAAGCCAATTTTACACAACGGTGTTTCGTACATTGTAGTAACAGTATTAATAAATGACAAGAATGAGGTCTTGATGATGCAAGAGGCAAAAAGTTCTTGTGCTGGCACATGGTACTTACCTGCTGGACGGGTAGAAGTGGGAGAAGACCTCATTGTAAGTGTTCAGACATTACTATTTCATTGTTCAGAGATTTCATATTTTTTCATTCTGTAGCATTTCTGATTCATTTTTTCATGGATTATACTTAGATCCTTAGCGTATATGTAGTCAAAATTTACTATGTATTAAACTTTGTCTTAGGTGCATGCCCGAATGATTCATTCAAATATCAAAATAGCTCATTATGCCCATCCCTATTTACTTGTAATTAAAAAAAAAATGATTTAAATTAAAAAAATCATTTAAATCAAATTAGTGGAATTTTTTTGTATTAGAATTTTTATCATTCCTGTGTCTTATTAATATATATATATACTAGCTGTTACCCGTGACTTCGTTCCCGCAACATTAAAAGAAGAATAAATACATTAATTAAGCAGAACATTTCACTCCCGATAATTAAAAACGCTAATAATTAACTAACTATTTATCACATTTCATAGGAGACAATACGGTATTTTTTGTTATAGGGACCTTGACATAACTCAGTCTTAAAAAAGTGAAATTTTGTGCCAAATAATCGCGAAAATGAAATTGCAACCAATGCAAAAAGGAGGGCCAAATAAAATCGTGGAAATAGACGAAATGGGTAAAGACAAATGTCAATTTTACCTGATAAACAATTTTACTTTTAACGCCTTTGTGAAACGTTTTAACAGCCATCCTGCAAAAAAAACATTAATTGGAAATAGTATATGCTTTTTCTTTAAATTCAATTCTGCCTCCTTGGTTTAATGTATAGCTGAAACAAATCTTGTTTTCTAAATGACAGTATGTTGACAGGCAATTTTTGTTCACCACAATAAATTGATTCATAAAGTTTGAATATGTGAAAATTTGTTTTTATTTTTCGGATAATTTACTGAAATCAAGATTTTGTTTTCACCATCTATTCAAAGTGAAAATAGATGCTGTTTTTCAGTTTTAATGAGAAAATGGGGTAAAAAATATACTGATCTATTTTATTTCTCCTTTTTTATACACAAATATGGTGTACTTTACTTTCCGTTTTTACAGAAACTTCATTAAAATTTACAAAAATTAAAAATCTTGGCATCTAATTTAATTTTTTTAATTCTGAGAGTTTGTGTGACATCCTCGGATCAATGATAACTGGTATTAAGTAAATCGCGCTGTGTTCGATAGTCTAGGAGTAGTTGCGAAATACAAACACACGGTCAGATTTTAATATAATAGATTCGTGTTCATTTTCCTTTTCTTAAAATTATGATGTGATTTTTAGCAAAAAACTCTCATCTGTATATAACGGATACTCATGCTTAATAATCAGTATAGATAAAAAAGCATTTAAATTTTTCGTTATAAATATGGCGTGAAACTCATCTACTTTCTATACTTACTGATCCTTGTATTATTAATGTAAGGAATTGATTCACACTCATTTTAAAACATATTGGAAAATTCCCGTTTTATTTCAAATATGACGTCTCTTTTTTCCCCCAGAGAAATCCCTTTTTAATGACATAATTCTTGTTAATTTTCTTTTCCAGGTAATTAATTTTAATACTGGCGTAGGAGTAATTATGTTACTTTAACGAAATAATATTAAATCTTTAGGTTTTATCAACAAAAATGGAACTATTAACATTTGTCATATTTTTTTTAGGTAATTGAGTTATTTCTTTTCGTTTTAAGAATGAAAATAACTATTTCTCGTTATCCATAACATCATTTTCGACATGGATAATTTTGCGGAGCATATTATTGACATTTGTTAACCATTTTCTTTTGAAACATTTTTTACTTTTTAAAAATTTAAATAAAAAATACGGTATAGTAATATTAGCCGTGCGCAGACGGTAAAACGCCAAAAATTGTTACCATACAAAAGAAAAAAAAAGAAAAAAAAGCGAAGAAAAAACCCAAGATCATTTTATTTCACCAATTAAAGCATATCTGCTTTATTTTCGATGTATGACGTCATATGCGGTTTCCTGTGGTTACGCATATTGAAACCTTGTGTTATTATCAAAAACTAAAAAAAAGTACATTTTATTTCTAATAATATTATTTAATCTTCTTTTTAATTATTTATTTTTTTTATTTCATTTTCATTTTTCACGTGAAAATTTTTCAATTGAAACTAAATTGTTGAGTAAAAATTATTATTCCGGGTTTTGAGTTAGTTTTGGCAACGATAAAATATTAGTAACGGTAAAGTAAATTTAACCATTTTAAAATATTATACGAAAAAATGTCCATTTATTCGCTATGAAAATAACGAAATTTTGAATTATTAAGAAAAATATTTGAATAAATTAAACAAAAACCAGCCTATGTTCATTTGAGGGTTATAATCAACCTATATGCAAAGATACATGATCATTAAATGCTCCATTTTGACGCTGGCTTCAGCCTAACATTTGCACACAATCAGATTTATAATATTACTAGCTGTTACCCGTGACTTCGTTCACGCAACATTAAAAGAAGAATAAATACATTAATTAAGCAAAATATTTCACTCCCGATAACTAAAAACCTTAATAATTAACTATTTATCACATTTCATAGGAGACAATACAGTATTTTTTGTTATAGGGACCTTGACCCTCAGTCTTCAAAAAGGGAAATTTTGTGCCAAATAATCGAGAAAAGGAAACTGCAACCAATGCAAAAAGGAGGGCCAAATAAAATCGTGGAAATAGACGAATTGGGTAAAAATAAATGTCAATTGTACCTGATAAACAATTTTACTTTTAAGGCCTTTGTGAAACGTTTTAACAGCCATCCTTCAAAAAAACATTAATTGGAAATAGTATATGCTTTTTCTTTAAATTCAATTCTGCCTCCTTGGTTCAACGTATAGCTGAAACACATGTTGTTTTCTAAATGACAGTATGTTGACAGGCAATTTTTGTTCTCCAGAATAAATTGATTCATGAAGTTTGAATATGTGAAAATGTGTTTTTATTTTTCGGATAATTTAATGAAATCAAGATTTTGTTTTCACCATCTGTTCAAAGTGAAAATAAGTTCTGTTTTTCAGTTTTAATGAGAAAATGGTGTAAAAAAATATACTGATCTGTTTTATTTCTCCTTTTTTATGCACAAATATGGAGTAATTTACTTTCCGTTTTTAGAGAAACTTCGTTAAAACTTACAAAAAAAAAAAAAAAAAATTGGCATTTAATTTAATTTTTAAGTTCTGAGAGTTTGTGTGACATCCTCGGATCAGTGATAACCGGTATTAAGTAAATCGCGTTGCGTTCGATACTCTAGAAGTAGTTGCGAAATACAAACACGCGGTTAGATTTTAATATAATAGATTCGTGTTCATTTTCCTTTTCTTAAAATTATGATGTGATTTTTAGCAGAAAACTCTCATCTGTATATAACGGATACTCATGCTCAATAATCAGTATAGAAAAACAAACATTTAAATTTTTCGTTATAAATATGGCGTGAAACTCATCTACTTTCTATACTTACTGATCCTTGTATTATTAATGTAAGGAATTGATTCACACTCATTTTAAAACTTATTGGAAAATTCCCGTTTTATTTCAAATATGACGTCTCTTTTCCCCAGAGAAATCCCTTTTTAATGACATAATTCTTGTTAATTTTCTTTTCCAGGCAATTAATTTCAATACTGGCATAGGGGAAATTATGTTACTTTAACGAAATAATATTAAATCTTTAGGTTTTATCAACAAAAATGGAATTATTAACATTCGTCATTTTTTTAGGTAATCGATTATTTCTTTTAGTTTTAAGAATGTAAATAACTATTTCTCGCTATCCATGACATCATTTTCGACATGGATAATTTTGCGGAGCATATTATTGACATTTGCTAACCATTTTCTTTTGAAACTTCTTTTTACGTTTTAAAAATTTAAATAAAAAATATGGTATAGTTATATCAGCCGTGAGCAGACGGTAAAACGCCGGGTATTGTTCCCATACAAAAGAAAAAAAAAAGAAAAATAATTGTAGAAAAAAACCCAAGATCATTTTATTTCACCAATCAAAGCATATCCGCTTTATTTTCGATATTTGACGTCATATTCACCTGTTTCCTATGGTTACGCATATTAAAACCTTGTATTATTATCAAAAACTAAAAAAAGTACGTTTTATTTCTAATAATATTATTTAATCTTCTTTTTAATTCGTTGATTTTTTTATTTCATTTTCATTTTTCACGTGAAAAATTTTCAATTGAAACTAAATTGTTGAATAAAAATTATTATTCCGGGTTTTGAATTAGTTTGGCAACGATAAAGTATTAGCAACGGTAAAGTAAATTTAACCATTTTAAAATATTATACGAAAAAATGTCCATTCATTTTCTATGAAAATAACGAAATTTTGAATTATTAAGAAAAATATTTAAATAAAATAAACAAAAACCAGCCTATGTTCAAATGAGGGTTATAATTAACCTATATGCAAAGATACAGGATCATTAAATGCTCCATTTTGGCGCTGGCTTCAGCCTAACATTTGCACACAATCAGATTTATAATATTATTAGGATTAGGATTAGGATTAGGATATATTTACTGTTGCTTTTTCTTAGGGTTATATACATTATATATACAGTATTAACATTAATGTAAACAATATCTACGATCCAAATTCTATTTTGTTATTACTATTATTGTTTGTTAGATATTTTAAATTTAAAATTTAATGCATAAAGAGGGGCGCGAGCCTTTTACAAAGTAGTGAATTTAGAAGGAGTAAGACCAAATTTGTTTAATTTGTATTAAATTTTATGTATGTTTCTTTAAAAAGAAAAAGAAAGAAAGAAAGAAAGAAAAATTAACTTACTCTTCCGATTAAGCCGTAAGATTTTCTTTCTTTTTTAATTTCTTTTCTTTTTTTTTTTTTTTTGTTTAATGTTATGATTGCTTTCACGTGCTTATTAAACCCTATTAAACATTAACAAAAGGATGCTGCCATAAGAAAAGTGGGAAAGAAAATGCGATTTCTTTTTAACCCGTAGCTAGGGGGATGGGGGGGGGGGGGTCGATTCAGGAATATGAAATTTTCATCGACGGCTTCAACTCGTGTCAGTACAATAGCTGCTAATTTCTAAGGTGATTTTTAAATATTACTATTGCTTTCACATGTTTATTATAAGCCCATTAAATTAAAAAGGTAAAGTTTGCGATTTCTATGTAAAGAAATATGACGTAGATCCACGATTAGAGAGTCACTTAATGAAAATAACTTTATCATTGACAGGACCAGATTAAGGTCTCATAAGTTTGTGAATCCCTGAATTAGTAGACATTTTTTGTAAAAATTGACTGTTGAGTTTCATTATTTATGTAGATATTGTACAAAAGAGAAATATTAATACTAGATCATGAAAATTGTGTCTAAAAATATATAATATATCCATGCACTAAAAATTTATATAGGTGTTCCCTTTCTTTTTTATTTCTTTATTTATATTTTTGCCTTGCAAACGACACCTCACATCTTTCTGACACACTCACAGAGAAATTTTAATATGTAAAAGCTCAAAATTTACAGATATCACTCTTTAAATGCCACGGAATCAAACAGCGTTTTTCCTATAACTGTTATAAATCTTGAGTGAAAATTAATTCCTAACCGAATAGCTGTCCTAGCTCGAAACTCTTTGCCAACTTTGAGAATATTTTCTAAAATATCACTTGTTTTATAGAAAAATGGGAATGCTATTTTATTTCTTGGTATCTGCATAAAAATATCTGGAAATTTTATGGACTATTTAAAATGTACTTTGTGAATATGCCATAAAGTAGCAAGTTTAAATTTGAGTACAGCCACAAAAGGTAGACGTACAAAAATTATTTCACCTTACTAGATACCATGGGGGCTCCGAATTATGTTCGTGCCCGAGTCCCGAAAGTCATAGGCGGTCCTGTTCATTGATGACTTTGATTTGCGTCAGTAACTATCTGTTGATATGTGTGTAATTTCTTTAACGTTATTATTGCTTTTACATACTTATTAAATATTAAATCTATCTAACTTATTAAATACTAAACTATCTGCTGATCTGTGTGTAATTTCTTTAATATTATTATTGTTTTTACGTACTTATTAAATATTAAATCTTATCAAAGGACTAGATAATAATATTTTTTTACGAAATTTTTACACGCTCTGCAAAATTGTTATATTTATAACCAATAGAAATTTTAAACAGTTCGAACAACAATAACCATTTTTTTTTTAAACTATCTAATGAACCTATACGTCAAAAAAAAAAGCAAGAAAATACCTTCTTACAAGCGCTTTTACCACTAAATATCAATATTATTTCGTCAATTTTTCATTTAAAAATATAAATTCATACAAAATCGGGTTAAAGATATAAAATCATACAAATTTGAGGTTTATTTAAGGTTATTCTCACGGGCGTGGGCAAATGAATATGCCATAAAGTAAAAAATTTAAATTTGAGTGCAGCCATGCAAGATAGATGCATGGAAATTATTTCACCTTAGTACTATATAGCATGGGGGTCCCGAATTATATGTTTGTGCCCGAGTCCCGAAAGTCATAGGCGGCCCAGGTTCATTGATGACTTTGATTTGCGTCAGTAACTATCTGCTGATATGTGTGTAATTTCTTTAACGTTATTATTGCTTTTACATACATTATTAAATATTAAATCTTATCAAAGGACTAGGTAACAATATTTTTTCACGAAATTTTTACACGGGCTGCAAAACTGTTATATTTATAACCATGGAAATTTTATAGAATTCAGACAACAAGAAGTGTTTTTTTCTTCTTACTATGTATCGATCCTACGTAAAACAAGTTGGGAATTGTACGGCAAACGTGACAAACGACTCGTACTATAACTAGTTTCAGTGAAATGAATTATATCGTCTGTTATTATGATATGATTAATTTCCGTAATAAAATAAGTACATTTTAAGTTGGCAACATTTTATCTTTTGTTGGTATTTACTGAAAATTCCAATGGGGAAACTTAAGCCTAGCTCTGAAAATTTCAGAACTTGAAATCCATACTTAGACTCTTTTTCCATTTAATATCTATTTCTCCGGAAACATTTATCCAAAAAACAGTCGGCGGATTATGGGATTGATATAATTAAACAATTTTAGTATATACAAATTCGGTTTTTAAATTAAGTAATACGGAAATAATAGGACTCCATCTTAAATAGGACGCAATCACAATGACAACCTATAATCATTACCTATCATGGGATATCATTGAATTAATGACGTATGATAGGATTTAATAGAATGAAGAATGTGACTATAACTTTGTCATAGAGGTTATAAAATGTCATATATATGACTATAACGTCATACATGTCAGAAAACTTAGTGATACATCTCAGTCGCTTGACGATTAATCCTCGGAAGCTGCTATAACAAGGAAGTACCGATTTTTTTAAATATACAAATTAATAAATATTTTTATTAACATCTTTTTAAATTTTGATTCGATTTTCATAAAATTTGAAATTATTCGACAAAATTCTGCAACATTCATATATATTAAATCTTAAATCATTCAGTTGGATAGTTTTTGCGCTATTAATATGCGGACAGACGGGCGGACCAGACGACGACTATAGGTGCTAAATATGTATATAATTACGAACGCACCTAAAAACAAGAAAATGTCCACTAAATATCAATATTCTTTCGCAAATTTTTCATTTAAAATATACATTCATAGAAAATCGGGTTAAACATATAAAATCATACAAATTTGAGGTTTATTTAAGGTTATTATCACGGGCCCGGGCAACGCTGGGCGGGTCAGCTTGTTTATGAATAAAATTAATTTTATGCATATGCCATAAAGTAACAAGTTTAAATTTGGATACAGCCATAAAATATAGCCGCATAAAAATTATTTCACCTTAGTACTATATAGCATGGGGGTTCCGAATTACGTTTGTGCTCCGGCCAACGGAAGTCGTAGTCGGCCCTGTTCATTGATAAATTTGCTTCGCGTCAGTAACTATCTGCTGATGTGTGTGTAATTTGTTTAATGTTATTATTGCTTTTACATGCTTATTAAAGTCTATTAAATCTTATCAAAGGATGCTGCCAAAAGAGAAGTCAGAGAAGAAACTGGTTTAGAATGTGAACCTACCAATTTGCTCATGGTGGAAAGTGCTCAAGGTCATTGGTTCAGATATGTCTTCACAGGTCATGTAACTGGTATGTAAAAGCATGGTGATTTATTGAAATTCTTTGAATTTATTTTGCATTAAGTAATGAGAGAATTTTTCCTGTTAATTTACTAAATTTACCTGTTTCCGGTTTAAAATTTTTAGACTGTTAGTCATCAGTTTATGTTCATAATTAATGAATGTTTATCCTTTTTATAATTAGTAGTCATAAAAACTCTTTACATTTTTTTTTTTCATTTTTCTTATTACTCTTTCAACTAAGTTAATCTTTCTGGCTCTTGAAGATTTACAAATTAATTTTCACTCAAAAAACAAAAAGAAAGAAAGAAAAAAAAGCTTTCAAGGTGCTACAATCTATAAAAGGTCATTGGGGGCTGCTCTAGGGCTGTGTATATATAACGTTATCACTTTAGGGGGGAGGGGGAGGGGTCTAGCACTTGATATCGTTAGATATCTCTAGAGGGAAGGGGGATATGTCTTTTGATATCCTTATCATTTCTAATCAAACCATTTATTTTAAAAATCTTATCTGTCTTTATGAAAATATACAGTTATAATATGTGGCATGCCGCTTCATTGGTAGCGTAAAAATGTCTACGAATATGGGTCTCCCGTGGATAGAAAAATGCGTTAATTAAATGTTTTAATAAATGAACACAGTGATGAATTCAGTGGTCATCCAGGAAGGGTCATTCCTCCTCAGGAGCATCAAAGTGCCCCCTTTCCGGAAGTTTTCAAATTTTATATTTATTGATTGTCTCAAAATATAATTTTGCTCCGGGAATTCCATAATCTCCGCCCCCTCTTGGAACTGCAGAAATCCCTCCCGGAGAAAAATGTCTAAATTCAATACTGAATGAACATCATTAAATACATAATGTTCGTCGTTTTTTTTTTTTTTTTTTTTTTTTTCCTTATTACTCTTTCAACTATATCAATCTTCCTTGGCTCTGAAACATTTACTAATCAATTTTCACTCAAAAAATAAATAAACAAGTAAATAAAACCTCCGCGGTGCTACAATCTATGAAGGATCATGGATTGTGGTTTCCAACTCCGCTTTCGTGACCACGGTTTTGGGATGCTACATATAGCATATGTCCCGGCGGTCAAGTGGTCAGCCTGACGCACATTTCTCAGTGTTTAGTTACCAAGTGCGATTGTTGCTCATTTTATCCACACCGAAAGGTGAAAGATTGAGTAAAGTTTGCCCAAGCCCGTGTGTGAACATCGGACCGGCAGTGTGGTGTCGCAATGTTCTAACCACTGAGTTACTGGACGCATTTTCACTCTTAAATGCGTGAAGTTTTTAGGTATTTATGTTCAGAAGCCAAAAAATCAACATTTTACCCTTGATGTATATGAAAGATTAGAGGTATTCAGAGTTGAGCGAATTTGTAATTACAATTATCTGCAATGTAATTACAATTTAATTGTATGTAATTAATTACAGTTACAATTACATGCAGTGAAAAATTCTTGCAGCACTGTAGCCGGAACAGCTCCCCCCCTCATCCCATTATTTAACGAAATTTCTGGGCTTGAATGTGTGTAACTAGTGTAACTATAATCAATTACATGCAATTAAATTGTAATTGCATTGCAGATAATTGCAATAACAAATCCAACTCTGGAGGTATCCACCAATTGTTGCGTGTCCACATTCCACAACTGATCATATGAATTATGTGGAAGGCCACATCGTCGGTAGCGTATCAAAACTTTCTACGAATATGGGGCTCACGTAGATAGAAAAACACGTTTTTTAAATGTATTATTAAATGAACACAGTGATGAATTTAGGGGATCGTTCGGGGAGGAGCATCCCCCTTTTCCGGAAGTTTTCAAATTTTATATTTATTAATTGTCTGAAAGTACAAATTTCCCCGAGAACCCCACCCCCCCTCCCTCCCGGAGCTGTAGAAATCCCTCCTGGAGAAAAATGTCTAAATGCAACATTGAATGAACATCGTTGAATTTGTATTTTTTCTTTTCCAGTCCAATTAAATACTTTTCATTCCCCAGTGGAAAACATTATTATAGAATAATTTATTTGTGACAAAGGGCTTCGCGGGCTCTAAAAATAGGCTTAGCAGGCCACTTTTCGAAAACCCCTTGATCGATTCTTGATATAGTCGACTGCTGCCAGGTAATTATAACATTTTGCTTATAGCTGCGATATTTTCCCGAGTACTATGTCAATTTGACCCAAACCAAATAAGCATGTTTTAAATTTAAAAAATGAATTCATAAAACGTATCTTGTTACTTTATGGTAATTATTTTTCGTTTATTAAGTAAAATTTCTGGTTCAAAATATATTTATTTGACTGGATTCAAATTGACATGGTGCTACGGAAAATATCGGAATACTGGCAGCTATGTGTCCCAATTTTCGGTTAAAAACACCAGTTTTCACGGCATTTTCCGAAATCTACATATATATTATAGAGCAAAAACATGCCCGTGAGTAACTCTGACGTCATATTGACGGTGGCAACACCTGACCAACAAATTTCTGTTTTACTGCAATTTTTTAAACTTCTGATCATCGCACATTTTCAATTTTTACACCATCAAATAGGGAAAAAAATTATCTTTCAAATGCAATTTGTTTTAAAACTGTATCTCAATTATGGTTTTTAAAAAAATAAAATATTTTTAAATCTATCAGCTCAATTACGAAAGATTAACTCGCTTCCACTTAAAACAATATAAATAGTTCAGCATTTGCTCCGGCTAATAATCCAAAAGGAAATTAAAACTTCATCAATAAATAAATAAAATAATATAAATAAAACACAAATTTAACAGACATGTAATCGAACTACGTGCCTAAACCATTGAAATTATCAGAGTCAAAAAGGCTGCCGTAGGTAGCTAAAGTTTTTGGCGATTGCTCCAGGCACGAAACCAATACAAAATTATCTCTTTTAATAAATTTCAAAACTTTATTTGAATATATAATTTATATTTTCCATATAAAACTGCTTTTTAGTGTTGTTAGTGGGCAGTCTTAAAAAATATATTAAATGTAAAAAATATATTAGAGTTTTCAATTAAAAAAAAAATAAATAAATAGTTTTCACCTATATTCTGTAACCTGGGAAGTCCAGGTTCGATCCCCTAGTAAATCTAATAGTAAAAATAACGTGTAAATATGTGAATAAGTTATGCGTATATAGATAAATAAAAAATAATAGTTCATTCTAGCATATTCATCATGATGGAAAGTGCTCAAGAAGATTGATTCAGATATGTCTTCAATAGTCATGTAAATATGATGTGTTAAAACATGATAATTTATTGAAAATGTTTAAATTAATTTTGCATTGAGTAATGAGATATTTTCTCTGTTAATTTATTAAATTTATTTATTTGCCAATAAATTTTTAGATTGTTAGCCTATCAACGTGAATGAGTTAGATGTTCGCTTTCAATTTATTTTTCCAGGTATTTCCCGTTCACAACGTATATCGTCCTGACACATTTATTGATTTATTTTCACATCTAGATGCGTGAAAATTTTAGTTATTCTCATATAGGAGGCAAAGAATCGGAACGTTTTTATTTTACCTACAAATGTAATGGATCATTCATTTCGAATGCTGTCCGATGGTTATCTTGCGATTTTTTATGGGTTAAAATTGTTCAAAATACCAACTTTCACGACATTTTCTGAAAGATGTATAATGATAAGAATACTGGGTAAAGATCATGGGCGCAAGACTTCAGTCTCAGGACTGATTTCAGTCCTGGAGAAATTCTTGAATCTTGGCTGATAATAAATTTTACTTAATGATAGAAATTTTACTAGCAAAAATTTTAATCACTTTTCTTTTATTGTAAAAGATCGAATTTTAGCCAAAACGCAAGTCATAGATATCTCATAGATAGCCCATTTCCATTTAGTTATACCTAATCGTTTTCAGTCTTGGTTTGGGTGGACTTCTTGCACCTATGAAAGAGATAAATAAGATGATAAATAATGTCTAAATATACAAATAAGATAATAAGTAATGTATAACAAGGCAAATAAGACAATAACTACTGTGTAATTAGACAAGTAAGACAATGAGTAAATAAATAAGTAAGACAGTGAGTAATGTTTAAATAGATAACTAAGAATAATAAATCAAATTTGCTCATGGTGAAAAATGCTCAAAGTCATTGGTTTAGAAGATATGTCTTCACAGGTCATTTTTCTGGAACATAAAAACATTGTTATTTGTTAAGATTCTTTGAATTTTCCACTAAGCAATGGGACATTTTCCCTATTAATTTACCAAACTTATCTATTTACACCAATAAATATTTAGATTGTTAGTCATCAGTGTGAATGATTTTCTTTTTTTGAGGGATGGGGGGTATGTTATTCATTGGTGAATCTTCCTAACGTATTTACAAATAATTTTTCACTCTTGGATTAGGGTTTCCAACTTTTAAACTTTTCAATGACCTGATATGCCCGATAAAGGTCTCCCTAGATCACAGCTAAAGAAAAATTTCGGAGGGTGTTTATTTTAATATAGTGTGTAGTATCTTACATATATATCTTAGAATGTAATGTTTCTCTCTAAATATATAATAAACACCGATTTAATAATCTGAAATACAACAACAACAACAAAAAAAAAAAACAATAAAAATTAAAGTAACTAAGATTTTTAATGAACACAAATCTGTAAATCACGGTGGGCATAACCTCCGACTATGGAGGTTGTTAGCACTTGCCGACTTCGGGCATTTTTTGATGGTGCATTGGCCTCCTTGAAAATAAAAAATTAACTAGCTGACCCGCTCGGCGTTGCCCGGGCCCGTGATAATAAATTTTTAAAAAATCCAGTTTTTATTATATTATATCTTTAACCGGATTTTGTATGAAATTATATTTTAAAATGAAAAATTCGCGAAAAAATATTGACATTTACTGATAAAAGCGCTCATTTTCTTGTTTTTTTCACGTAAAGTCGTTTCATAGTTTTAAAATAAAAAGTTATTTTTGTCCGAACTCTTTGAAATCTTTATGGGTTATAAATAAAACCGTTTTACAGCCCGTGTAAAAATTTCATGAAAAAGTATTGTTATCAAGTTGTAAAAGAAATGTTTTCGTCTCGCTTTTTTTGTTAACACTTTCCAACCTAGTTGAAAAGTGTTTATGACTTCGGTTTGTCTGGCCGTCTGGCCGTCTGGCCGTCTGGCCGTCTGGCCGTCTGCCGTCTGCCGTCTGCCGTCTGTCCGTGCTCTAACTCCCGTAAATATGCTCGGATTGCCCTGCAATTTTTATATGTTATAATCGTTATCTATAGCATGTTCCCTATTTCAATGGAAGTGTGTAGCACTTATAGTTTTTTTACAGGGACACTCAAAAGAATTCCGTTACATTGCGGTCTATGGGGAAAAATCATTTGCGGTTTATTTAAATAATGTTTCACTATTTTAAACGCACTGAAATTTATATATATCACTAAGGTGCATTAGAAGAAGCTTAATATGGAATAGGGTGTGCATAGCACTTATACTTACTTTACAGGGACAGTCAAAAGAATTCCGTTACATTACGTCTATGGAGAAAAATCGTCTGCGGTTTATTTAAATAATGTTTCCCTATTTTAAACGCATTTAAATTTATATAAGGTTCATTACAAGAGACTTACTACAGAATATTGTGTGTATAGCAGTCATCGTTCATTTACAGGGACACACAAAAGAATTCTCTACTGTATGTTAACAATAATTCCTGGAAGTGCGTTTTAAGTTACTGAACGCGATTTTAATTTTAAATCGCTTTTTGTATATTACGTGGTGTGTATAAATTCTGTAGATCCTATACAGGGAAGCACAAAAGTTCGGGAACACATTTCCGTATTTAACTCCAGACGGAGAATTTTAAACTGTGCTACGTGTTTCCTAACTGAACTAAAATTTAGCATCCTATGTAGTATATATACAAATCTATAGATCCTATACAGGGCTGAATAAAAGTATTCGGATTACTTAGATGTTATCTTTTAGCTTATTAAAGAGTATGATTCGTAAAATTATTTTGGAAGCGTTGGAAAGTGTTACATAATCTATGCTTGACGCATGATTTTTCGTTCTTGTTTGTTTTCGCGTCGGCTCCTTTAACATAGCAATAAAGAAAACAGTTCTCATTTTCCAAACTCTCTGAAATTTCAATCGATTATAAATATAATTGTATCCAAGCTCTCTTTAAAATTTTGCGAAAAAATATGCATATTTAGTAATAAAAACATGAGATCTTTCAAAAAAAAAAAAAAAAAAAAAAAAAGTCTTTTTAACGCAATGACTATATAAGCCTCCGTCCGTTTTCAATCAACCTTTTTCAATCCCCCTAGCTAAACAGGTGAGGACTAAACAGATTAAAAAATATAGAGCAATATATTTAAAAAAATAATTAACTTGGGTAAATGGTGAGAATAGGGGGCGTGTGTTTTATTATTTTTTTAACGCTATCTTATTGGTTCGGGATAAATACAAGCACTTGTAGATGTAACTACATTCAGTATATATCACTTCTATTTTTTGTATTTGTCCTGCACTAAGAGGGTAACGTTTTAAAAAATAAATAAGAATCCACAATTGCCCCTGTTTATCCTACATTAATTTTATTAATGAATCTTCATTTGTGTATAATTGTCTACTAAGTGATCATTAATATTGTTATTTCATCACCAGACATAAAAACCTGAAAACTGTATACTTTAAAATTTTTGTATATAAATGTATTCAGTATTTTTTTTAAATGTTGAATAATGTTGATCGGGTTGGGTTGATTTTGACGGTCCATTATCTACACTTGGGATATAGGCCCGGGGGGAGTGCCCTTCGTGGGGGTCTTTCTAAGGGAACCTAATCCGTATTTACGCATGGATAAATCCACGGCTCGAAGAGAACCACGAAAACTCCGAACGATTAGGCCGACGGGCGCAATTGGGATCGAACCCAGCACCTTCCGCCTACAAGCTTCGAGAGCAAAACCTCTCAGCCACTGGTGGGGCCAATGTTGATTGGAAATCATGGAATTTGTTGTGGAATTTTAACTCAGATTAAAATACATAGCCTTGTATCTGAAACATTATTCTGGACTTTCTTTTGAAAAGTGGGATTAAATTGGACACGATCGGTAAAAGAAAATGGACTGCATTCATCGTTCATTTACAGGGACATACAAAAGGATTCGATACTGTCTGTTAACAATAATTGCTTGAAGTGCTTTTTCAGTTGCTGAACACGTTTTTAAATTTAATTCATTTTTTGTCTATTACTTAGTATGTACAAATTCAATAGATCATATATACAGGGCAGCACAAAAGTTAGAATTAAAATAAAAAGTTTATTGATTGAAATTCCAGAAGGGGAATTTTAAACTGTGCTATGCGTTTCAAAACTGAACTAAAATTTAGCCTTCTCTATGTAGTACATATACAAATCTATAGATCATATACAGGGCTGCACAAAAGAGTTCAGATATTTTTCCGAATATGGTTGATATTTCCTGAATTTAGGTTTTTAAATATGTTTTGCGTTTTCCAAATTGTTTACTTAGATATCATCTTTCACCTTATTAAAAAGTAAAAATTTGTAAAATTACTTTGTAAGTGTTAGAAAATGTTACATAATCTATACTTGACACATGATTTTTCGTTCTTGTTTATTTAAAAAAGGGATTTGCTTTGCCAAAATTTAACTTTTTAAAAATAAATATTTTTATTTAAGAGGCTACTTCACTTAGGCGAAAACACCTGCTCGCTAACGTTAATCCTATGGGGGAAATAATTTACGATATTTCGTTCACATTTCGATATTTTTAAATGATTATTTTGCATTGGATAGCTGAGGTCAACCTCTATGGACGCTCCTTTGTACTTTTTACTTTCTTCTATCTATAATAGAAGAAAGTATTGTAATCGAAATTTTTTTCGACTTCCGACTTTCGACGGATTTACACGTTTTAGGGGTCAGAGATTCCGAAAAACATGTTTTTACAAAATGTCTGTTTGTCCGTCTGTCCGTCCTCATTGTATCATCGAAAACTGTATGAAGTTATGCTTCAAATTGAACCTAATTTTTTTTCTATGTTTTTGGCTATGGCAAGCAAGTTCTATCAGAATTTGGGGATATTTCGACTAAAGGGGGCGCTGTGATCGATAGTTTTGTTCCATTTTCACTATTGTACCATCTAAAAGTGTATGAAGTTATGCTTCAAATTGAACCACATTTTTTTTGTTTTTGGCTATGGCAAGCAGGTTCTATCAGAATTTGGGGATATTTCGACGAAAGGGGGCGCTGTGATAGCCATTTAAAGATTTCAAATTAAAAAAAATGTGCAAATTCAAAAAAATTAGAAATCCTAAAACTTTTTTTCGTTAAATGTTCGGCCTTGATCCGGAGCCATTTTTGTTTTGCTTCTATCTTAAAAAATGGCTGAGATATAGCGGTTTGAAATTTTAGTTTGGCTGACATTTTCAAACAAGACAGCAGAATTCATCCATAAACGGGTTTAATTTATGAGTTTTAGTTAACATGGTTTCGGCAAATTTTCTTTCATTGTTGTAACCATTCATCCTATTATATGCTTATCACTATATATTTATATTCGCCAACGTCAAATTCTCGCCAAACTTGGCGACAGTTGGCGGAATATCACCAAATTTGGCGACCAAAATAAGTTGCCATAAATGAAGCCAACTTGGCTGTAGAGGACTAATTTAGCGATATTCTCATTCAAATTCAATGTTGACGAGAACTGGGATTGAATCTTCTTCATTTAGGTTCCATGCATTTGAGCTTCGCGTTTTCCAGTAAAATTAGCTAAAATCGTAAAACCAAGGAGTAGGGAGGCTATCTGTTCCTGTCGGTTCAGGCCAGAAGGACTTTTCGTAGTTTAGTATACATCGGTTGTTTGCATCCCTGTAACCCGACGATTCGCAAGCAGCTGACGTACAACAGAATGACGAAAAATATTGATTTTATTGGCGATGTGATAGCGAATTTTGAAGTATTAACATGTCTGAGATAGAAGAAAGTTTTGGGATTGGCACATCCGACTAGTTTTATTTTGATTACAAGTTTTTTTTTTTATTAAGATACATTCACTTTCGGGACCGGTTTCGAAAGTGAAAGTATCCTCCATAAAAAAACTGCAACAAAAATCAAAAAAGTACAAAGAAGTGTGCATAGCGATTGACCTCAGCTTTCCAATGCAAAAAAAAAAAAATAATAATAATACTGAAATGCGAACGAGATATCGTAAATTATTTCCCCCATAGGATTAACATTAGCGAGTGGGTGTTTTCGCCTGAGTGAAGTAGCCTCTTAATAAAGGAAACCAAATAAGTGCCATATAGAAACAAAAACAAGAAACATTTTATTACATAATTTCTGGTTCAGTTTAATTGGCATGAAAAAAGGCATAAAATTTAGCAGCTATATGTATTTGTCCTGATTTCGCTTAGGAAGTTTTTCGATGTCACTGAAAACATTTAATATTCAAAAGGACACCACAGGCAGCAGGTTAAAGACTCCCAATCTATAGTCACATGCACTTACTGATAGGTTCAGCACCAGCTGAAAATTGTGCATGTGTATGCTTTAAATCTTAATAAAAGATACTGGGAGGGACATCTACGCTGTACAGACTTGCTATCCTTGTCTGAGCATTCCCTCTTAGTCTGTGAATCTATAGTCACACTGAAGTTTCACCCAGAATTAACTTGAATACATTATTACTTACAGGCTACAAATGGTTATTGCTTGAAAAGATTTTCAATGATGTTAAACAATTTTGAACTGAATGGAATTTTATTATTGCTATAAAATGCAGAAAATGACTTCCTCATACAAGCACTATTGTTGCTGTAAAAATTATTTTATAGGTATCCGTGAATAATGAATATAATGTATTGTCCAGTATAAACACTGACCTTGACATGGAACTTGGTAGCATGCTCTTAAATTTGCAGCAAAAATTTATTTAGGAAATTCCCAAAATCAAGCTTCTGTAACCCTTAACCCATTCGGGACCATGGTTGCATATATGCACCCGCAAAAAGAGCATACAGAATTTGTTTTAGGCACCAATAAAAAATAAAAGTAATATTTGCTTTCTCTAATTAGAAGTATTTTTGCGATAGTTTAAGTAAAGGTAGCTTTATAAAAAAAAAGTGGTGCCAACCGAATAAAATTTGTGTAAAAGCCACCGGTCCCGAAGGGGTTAAGAACGAAATTATTGATGATATTTCAGATCATATCTGTGGTATGACATCATAAAATTTTCTTGCCAAAGCAAGCAGCAGCCAGTATGTTTATTTACACATTTCCCTTCGTAATGCTTAAAAGTGAATTTTCATAATTTATGCATGTGACATTTTTCTTTCTTGCTAATAAATAATATAGTATTAACCCCAAAGATAAATACATTGTAATTTTTATCATAAATAATATTTATGTATATGTATATTTATAAACATGAAACACATGTTTTCTTAAGAAAGTTCATAAGACCAAGTTTTTTTGTTTAATAAAGTATTTATTTATTTATTTATTTAGACTTTGTTACATTCATAATTGTTAATGAAATGAATGTTCATTTGGTATTTACTTATTATCATGGCCAAGAAGACACCTGCCAAACACAATAATCTATATTTAGAAAATTGAAATTAATTTCTCTTAATAACTTAATACATTGTCATCGTACTTACATACAAAAATCTTACATCTATCCATCTTACATTTTTACATGCATTCTGCTATATACATCTTGCATCGTAAACTTAAATTAAGTTGCATTATAACTTAATACATTGTCACCGTACTTACATAATTGCATATCAACATCTTACATGCATCCATTTTATATTTTTACATGCAAATTTCTACATACATCTTACACCTTAAACTTAAATTAAGTTGCATTAGTAACTTTAATAGCTTAATGCTTTACCTTCATACTTACATACATCTTTGCTTACTTACAACATATACATCTTTCATGCTTACAGGAATTTTGCTACATATATCTTACACCATAAACTTAAATTAATTTGCATTAATAACTTAATGCAAATTATAATAGATATGCCTTGTTTTACCACTCTTACATACATTTTACAAATATATGCTAGAATGCATGTATTCCTTACAATACAGGCTGCATACTTTCACACATACACTTACAATAGATATGCCATACAGCATATTTACAATAAATGCAATGTTCAATAAATGTAACATTACATAAAATGCACCAGTAGTAACTAAGCAGTTATTGATAACAGTTACTGTAATTAATATTATCGGAGTCATTGTTAGCAATGTATCGTATCTTCCTGACTCTAACACTACTTAAGTATGATTCATTTTTATGGAGATGGTATAATAAATCATAAATGGGGTTTTAAATTTAAACATTGTTATATACAGAACTATAAATAGCAATACTATTTTTAACTACTAATTATATTTAAATTAACTACTAACTATATTTAACTACTGTATTTAATATTGAAGCCATTGTTGGCAGTGTATTTTCCTGATTCTAATTATATTTAAATTAACTACTAACTATATTTAACTACTGTAATTAATATTATCAAAGCCATTGTTGGCAGTGTATCTTCCTGACCCGGACAATACGTAAGTACTATTTATCTGTATGGAGGTGGTATAATAAATCATAAATGAGTTTTTAATTTAAACAATGTTATATACAGAACTATTAATAGCAAGAACTATTTTAAGCATTATTAACAGTAAAAATAAACTATTACTGTTAATAATGCCTTAAAAAATTGTTTATTATATTAGTTTAATGAATTTATAGGTTTTATTTTCTATGGTAACAACTATGCAACTTGTAGTTTTTCAGGTGTTGTGTTGAATTATAAATATGCATAGGAAAGGGGAGAGGCAGAAGAGGACCGTTGCTTCTCCCTGTACTTTTGAATTGAATTAAATGTTCTCCTTCTTTGATGATTTTGAAAAACATAATAAAATTTATTCTTCTCTGGTGATTTAAAGTAATTAAACTAGAAACTAAAGATTTTTCATCATGGGTGTGGGGCTTTGCTACCCTGACGCTCCACCATCAAAAACAATTATATTTTTGTGTTTAAAAGTTATCTTTAGTGAAAGTTCGATGCAGGAAGGGGAGGAGGCAGAACCATCTAACACAAAAGAGAATATTTAGTCCTTTTTCTTTTTTATATTTTTGTGTTTAAAAGTTATCTTTAATGAAAGTTCGATGCATGAAGGGGAGGAGGCAGAACCATCTAACACAAAAGAGAATATTTAGTCCTTTTTCTTTTTTATATTTTTGTGTTTAAAAGTTATCTTTAGTGAAAGTTCGATGCAGGAAGGGGAGGAGGCAGAACCATCTAACACAAAAGAGAATATTTAGTTCTTTTTCTTTTTTATATTTTTGTGTTTAAAAGTTATCTTTAGTGAAAGTCCGATGCAGGAAGCGGAGGAGGTAGAACCATCTAACACAAAAGAGAATATTTAGTTCTTTTTCTTTTTTATATTTTTGTGTTTAAAAGTTATCTTTAGTGAAAGTTCGATGCAGGAAGGGGAGGAGGCAGAACCATCTAACACAAAAGAGAATATTTAGTCTTTTTTCTTTTTTATATTTTTGTGTTTAAAAGTTATCTTTAGTGAAAGTTCGATGCAGGAAGGGGAGGAGGCAGAACCATCTAACACAAAAGAGAATATTTAGTTATTTTTCTTTTTTATATCTTTGTGTTGAAAAGTTATCTTTAGTGAAAGTTCGATGCAGGAAGGGGAGGAGGCAGAACCATCTAACGCAAAAGAGAATAAACTCTTTTAAAAGCAAGTCGAAACTTACTTTTCCATTTTCATTATTTCTTATTTGTTACATTTCTGTATTGCTTTTTATTTTGATATATTTCAAAATTTTCTTGCATGGGTATCCTAACAAAATATTGTTAGTATAATTTATTTCATGTTTATAATCTGCATTTTAAAAAACACAGTTTTGACAGTTTGCTACAGGGACATCTGTTCCAAAATTTTGCCCCTTCCTTTTGTTTTGCTTTCACCCATGTAAATACAGGTAAAGTTCTTTAATCCGCACAAGTTGCGACCAAAGGTTGTGCAGATTATAGAATATTGTGGATTATGGAGTATTATGGATTATGCTTATTTCTGGACAACATTTTAATTCCACATTCAGTATAAAGTAGTATTCAGTATAATATAAAAATACAAATATGAAATCTAATAATTAGAATAAAAAATGAAACAATTAAAAATGGAATAATAATAAAAAAGGAAATATTCAGTGATCTATGATGAAATATGAAAAATAACTTCTTGGAATATTGAATAATATTTATAAAGTTTTTTGTTTTTCAAAAACAGAGCCAAGTGTTGTATGTTTTAAAACTTTAAATACTTTATCTTGCATTCTATGAACAGTCATTAACTCTTGTTGAGAAATAAAAACTCTTGCTCTAAAAAGTTCAAATATTATCTACCAAAAGCTAGTCCCTAAATGTCCAGTTAGCCTAGTTGTGTTCTGTAATGCAGTTTAGTTTTTACTGGTATATAAAAATAGTATATGTGGTAGTTAAAAAAAAAATAATGTTTTATTATGAACTTTTTCTACATTTATTATTTAAAAAAAAAAAACATTTTGGGATCAAGAATCTGTAAATTTGTTTAACTGTTTACATTTGGTAAGCAATGAGGATTATGGAAAATTGTGGATTATGGGTGTGCGGATTATAGATCCTTGACTGTATGTTTCCTTATTTAAACAATGCTATATAATAAATAACTATTAAATAAATTAACCCATTTCTGTGCAGGTGGTGTTTTAAAAACAGTTGCCAGAGCTGATGCAGAATCACTACAAGCCTGTTGGATAGATGACTTAAATCAACTAAGCCTTCGACATTGTGATATTGTACCTCTTATAGAAAGAGCCAAACTATACTATGCAAAACCAGAGGATTTTCACCGTCCTATTTTACCTTCTGTATATCCTCACACAAGACTTTTATTACGATTAGTAACACTAATAAAAAAGAAATCAAAGTATGTATTATTTTTTTCTGTTTCACATTTTTTTTTCAATCAGTCATTGCTCAATTCATTCTCATTGTTTAATTTCATACAACTGTATCCTCAATTGCAGGCTTAGAATAGATATTCTCTACATTCTGATTTATCCAAAGTAAAACTAGAAAGTATTTATGTGTTTATAAGGCTGCCAAATTTGTAACTATTCTGAAAGCACTTAATTGCCAAAACGTCAGTTGAGTCTCACTGTGGTGACCCGAAAAGTTTTTAGTTTCCATCTGTTTGTTTGTTTGTCTGTCTGTTCTGCGATAACTGCCACAAAAATTATCCGATTAGGTTGATTTCTAGTAGGTATGTTGGCGAGGTACCCGGAATTAGCTGTACAGTTTTTAGTTACATTTGGTTTATTCGTTCGAAAAATATAGAACATTTTTTTTTAGGTCATAATGCTTTTCAATGGGAAGTCAGACGATTTTTTTAATTTTAACATTCAAAGAAAAGAAAATGTTGCATTGGGATAATTGTAAATGCTAAATTTACAAAATGGAGATCCTAATTCAATCCAATTGCTTTGAAAATTTGCCAATATATTTATTAGAATTTCGAAATTAATTGCATAAATTATTGGGAAATTTTATGCATTGATTTGGAAGATATAAAACATTTTAATTTCTCAATTTTTACAAAAATTTCCAATGCATTTTTTTTCTCTCTTTCAGTAAATGGTTACTAAGCAACTATATTTCATAGAATATCAACAAAGGAAAATTCAAGTGAATGTCATTATTTTGACGCGAAATTGTATTAACAAAATAGCTAATTTTCGGATAATTTAAGTTTTTAATATGCTTTTTTAATAAAATAGGTGAGAATTTATTTTAACTACTAAAGAAAGATTACCAAATCGTTTTTCCAAATGAAAATAATAAAACCGTTGAATGTGTAAATTAAATATTGGTTACATAAGAGGAATTTACATTTGTATATTTTATACATGAAATTTTATTCAATTTCAGCATCATATGATTGTTTAACGGTTGAAATATAAGTATTCTTTTAAGGATAGGATAAAATCTCTTGTCTTGATACTTGGTATAGTACAATATAGGTAGATAAAAAAACATTTTAAACACCATAACTTTTTAACTAATTGCAGACTAGTTTCAGTAGCATTCAGTGTACCATTGCTGTTGTATCTTCTTAGATTTTGAAATTTAATTAACTCATTTTTTCCCTGATGATTTTCGAAAAAATAGTAAAATTTATTCTTCACAAGCAAATAATTAAATAATCGAACATTGAGAGAAAAAGGAAGTAAGAATTTTTGTCACCCCCCCCTCCCCCCCCCCCCCCCCCCCAAAAAAAAAAAAAGTCCATTGTTAATTCTGCCTTTCTGTTTATGGTCACTTATTTAAATTTTCTTAAATGGGAATTCTGCTCTCTGATGAAAAAAAAAAATGCAGTTTTGATTCTGTCTTTAGAAAAATGCTGGTAGATATTTATTTTTGAATATTTCATATTTCTTAATTGTTAAAATTCTGTACAGATTTTTGTATTGATATGTTTTAAAATTTGTCTTGGATGGAGGGGGAAACTCAAAATTTTTAGTTAAGCTTATTTCATATTTATATTCTTTATTTAAAAAAAAAAAAAAAAAAAAAAAAAACAATTAGAATCACTGGTTGGGTGATTTGGAACAATGTGACCACTGGCACATTGTTTCAAAATCTTGCCCCTCCCTGGATTTCGTTGTACCGGCGCTTATGTTTACATAAATTTAGAGGTGTTAGTTGAATACAGTTAATTGGTTTGCTGCAGTTTAGAAAATGAATGTACACTTGAATTTTCCTGGTCATTTGTTAATATACAATATAGCCTGCTTCTCACTTAAAACTCCAGTTATTTGGATTTTCTTAGACTATCAGTAAAGTGAAATACAATATCTCTGAAAATGATGAAATACAGATCGTATAGAATTACCCAAGTATACAAAATTACCATTTAGAAATACATATAGATTGCCCAGGTATGGACTTGAAAATTTTCAAATAAACATACATTTTAACTAATTAAATTTTTCAGCAGAGCAGAAATTATGCTGGAAATTGATAAATATGACAAAGGATGTGATTTATCACTTACTACACAGCATACAACCAACAGAGTGAAAAAATGTCCAGACTGGGGATCGAATCCAGAACACTTGGTATCACACACCAATGCTCTACTATTTAATCTATCCAGATGCCATCCAGTTTAGCATTTCTCACTCTTATATGTTGACCAATGTTCATGATTGACATTCCATCTTTTGCTGCAAAGTTGCAGCCTTGCCAACATATAAGAATGAGAAATGCTAGACTGGATGTCGTCCAGATTGCTCAAATGGTACAGCATTGGTGTGTGATACCAATGTTTCTGGGTTCGATCCCTGGTCTAGACATTTTTTCATTCTGTTGGTTGTACACTGTGTATTAAGTGATAAATCACATCCTTTGTTATATTCATACATTTTAACTTTCAAATAACTAAACATATTGCTAGTCTGAATCAGAATTTAAAAAAAGGAGAGACGTTTAAAGTCAAACATTTAATAAACTAAAAAACAGATTAATATTACAAAATAAAATAAATTACAGCAGATGTTTCAAGCTTTATACAAGCTCCTCATCAGTATATAAACCAAAGCTTTTGTTTACACACGTGCATGTTCAAATTTTGAAATAATAAATCACCAAAAAGTATACACCACAGTAGGACCACATATTCTAGTGCAATTGTAAAATACCTAATGGAATCCTTTAAACCTCTCATGAAGTTATTATTCCAGTCTCATTATTCCAGTTATTTGGTGATCTGGTTAATAGAAATTTGACTGTACTTTTAAAAGTATTTCAATATTTTTTTAGAACACACACACTATTCCTAAAGTACTGATATTGATAATGTGTCTTTTGTTTTTACTTCATCCTTATATGTTTTCAATACAAAATACAGTAACCTGTCATTATATTGCCCATGCTAGGAGAAAAAAAAATAATAATAACACAATATATTCGAGGACAGTAAACATTTATAAAAGGTGATATCCTGTACGTAAATGACTAATAATAGGAAATTGCTTCCAAAATGCTACTTAATAAGCATATTAAAATTCTCTTGAGAAAAATATAGAGACACTTTTTTAATCGAATTATACATACAGTTACTTAAAGGGCTACTGCAGTCACACAAAGATACTCGCAAAACCTATGGGAGGTTTTTAAAAAATTATCTCGCTTGCATTTCAAGATTTTTTTTTTTTTGCATTGCATAGCTTAGGTCAATCTGTACAAAGGCCATTTTTTAGGTGTATTCGTAATTATATAAATACGTACCACCTATAGTCGTCGTCTGGTCCATCCGTCTGTCCGCATATAACAGCGCAAAAACTACCCAACCGAATAGTTTGAAATTTAATATGTATAACCGTTGCAGAAATTGTCGAGTCATTTCAAATTTTATGAAAATCGAATCTAAACTTAAAAAGATATTAATAAAAGTTTTCTTTATTCTATTAAATCCTATCATACATAATCTATATAATAAAAACGCAAGTCATGTGACTGAGGAAAACAAATATGGGCAAACCACTTCTTTTTTCATATGCCAGACTGCCATTTTTATTCAAAATTATTTTTTTTTAATAAAATTGCATAAAAGTTATATTTTTAGAAAGATCGTTTAAAAAAATTGTTTGCTTGAGAGATGAGTTACATTAAAAAATGTATAGATTATGAGATAACTTTAGTGGTAATTAGGTTAACAGCCAAATATCTCATCCATTAGAGTAAATAAACACAGGAGATTATGAGTCATAAAAATATTAAACCATGGAGGTAATCATTTGCAAAGCAAGATTTCCATGGTAAATTTTGCAGCACTGTTTGGTGTAGAAAAAATAATTTGCATTTGTAAACGTGGCATACATAATAAGAAAAAAAAAGGCATCCTCATTTCGCTCATAGCAGATGATATAATTCATTTCACTGAAATAATAAGGATGATCTTTTTATATTGTGAAACTAGTTATAAAAGGAATTATATATTTTATCACTATTTATTTCCTTTCGAATTATAAAACTAAAATAAAAGTATTCTTACTTACAATTTTCACCATTTTTGCACTTTTCTAAGGATCTCAGTCATTTAGTTTTTACTCTACTGTAAGTTTTTGTTTCTTTCTTAAAAAAGTATGCATATATTTATTTATTTATTTATTAATCAAATAAATATATATATTTTTTTACATTCTATATTTCTAAAAATCAACTCTTCAATGTCACGCTTTAACGTACAATTTCCAACTTGTTACTTTTTCAATTTTGATTGTATTTTTTTTTTTTTTTTTTTTTATGAGGATACTTTTACTTTCAGAACCAGATTCAAAAGTGAAAGTGTAGAAAAAAAATAAATTAAATATTAAAATGCAAATGATATTTTAAAAGAACCCTCCCATAGGTTTAACATTAGCTTGCAAGTGTCTTTGCATGATTGAAGTAGGGTCTTAAAGAGTGTACTTAAAATAGAACTTTTTTTATATGATACATGGAAAAAAGTGATATACCTGAATGAGCAATGTAATGATGCATGATACAGTGAGGGGTTAATGTGTATCTAAAGTAATAATCTTTGTAACTTTGCCTTTTTCCTCATCCATCATTATATTTTGAAACACAATATCCCTAAAGTAATCTGAGTAATTTTATCTTTTTTAGGCAGATTTCGTAAGAAATACTGCCTATTACATTCTCCCCTATGTTGGAATTTCTTGAAAATTTTTGCAGATCTACACCGATCATGACTTCCATAACCCAAAATCACCCCCAGTTCAAAACTTTATCTATCTATCTATCTATCTATCTATCTATCCATATCACTTTTTTATGGACACGATAATTTCAATAATTCTGCAAAAATCTCTTCCAAACTGATTCATAAAATCAAGCGGCATAAAATCTCGGTCAAGTTCGTTAATGGGCAAAATCGTACCAAGGGGAAGGGGGGGGGGGGGGCTTTTTGTGAAAATAGAAAAAAACACCCATAACTTCTTAATTCTGATACGTATCGAATCCGTTTAAAGTTATTGTTACTTCTAAGAAAAGGGCTGAAATTTTATGTATGAAAGATTTTTGATATCATTAAAAATGGCCTCGAGGGGGGGTGGGGGGGGGGAGAATAGAATTTAAGAAGAAAAAAATTCATAACTTTGTCAATTCACAAGATATCAAATCTGCTTAAATTTATTATAAATCCTCTTAATATTATCTACAACTTTTATATTGACAAGTTTTTTGTAGGACCTACCCTTACAGAGAGAAAATATATATATATATATATATATATATATATATATATATATATATATATATATATATATATAAACTAAAAAATCCCTGTCAGCTCCACCTACAGACACAGGTAGATTTCGGAGTGGGCGGTCCCAACTGTCAGATCATGGCAAACAGATCATTTCTTCTGCAATTCCCAATAAATAGGCAGCCCACGGTCTGTGCCTTTGAAATCTACCTGTGCCTGTAGGCCGAGCCGTCAGGAATTTTTCCTTCTCTATCCTTTTCTAAAGAAGTATTGATAATTGCAATAGGTATGATTCTAGTTATTTCAGTCATTAATGTATTTTTATTATGAATAAAAAGTCAAATAAAAAAATTTCTTTTTCTTTTGTAGTAATAGGCTTCATGTTTTAATATCAGAAAAAGACAAAGTTCACTTCCCAACATGTGAAATTCACCCTGGTAAAAGTATTATAGCAACATTTAAAAGATATATTCAGGTAAAGTTTTCTTAATTCAAAAAGTTAATTGTGGATTGTTCTACATTATATGTTATTTGTTAAAATCTGATATTTTTTATGTGTTGTATTTTTGTTTTTTATTATATATAAAAATACAGTTTAAACATAAAATACAATGTATATATTTTAAAGAAAAATCTTATTAAGATAGTAAAATGCATTATTATTTCAGAGATACTTCCCACTATCCCCCTCTCTCTCTCAAAAAAAAAAACCTTTTAAGAAATTTGTTTATGTAATTTTATCATGCCGTTTATTTTCAAACGAATTATTTGTTTCTTTCTTTAAAAAGTATGCATATATTTATTTATTTATTAATCAAATGAATATATACAGGGTGGTTATAAAATAAGTATCTCTATCTGGAGCTGTCTGTAGCTCGAAGGAATGATCCGAATGAAACCAAAATCGGTATACTTACTATTCGAGAAGGGGGAAGCAGAAAGGAATAACAGTAAAAAAAAAATTCAATAATCACCGACAGATGGCGCTACTGAGTGTGAAATGTAATGTGTAATATAAGAAAAAAAAATTAAGGCGCAGACCGAATGGCACACCTAATTTATTGGAAAATGTCACAGTGAACGTGGTTACTCTTTTGCATGGCGGTGCCGCGATCATGTTCAGGTTCCACATGGTCAGTGAGCTAGAGGACACAATCCAGGCTGTGCACAACGTCCTCAACTGCGGAATGTAATGCATCAGGTATGATGTTTCATAGATGTTATGATATGCAGTAAACGATAATATGATATGCAGTCCATGGTACACATTATTACACATTACATGTCACACTCAAAAGCGCCATCTGTCGGCGATTATTGCAATTAATTTTTTTATTGTACCATTTTTCTTCCCCCTTCTCGAATAGTAAGTGTACCGATTTTGGTTTCATTCCTGTTATTCCTTCAAGCTACAGACAGCTCCAAATAGGGATACTTATTTTATAACCACCCGGTATATATATATTATTATTTTTATTTTATTTTTTTACATTCTATATTTCTAAAAATCAACTCTCATTAAGAAAAATATAGTTTAGAGAGTAGTTTTACCAATGTATCATGTATACAATATTTTAATTTCTGTTTTAAATAATTTTATGTAAAATAATTTAAAATAGTATTCATGCAGCTTATCTTCAAAGGATGCTTGAAGTAATATTTTAAAAATTTTATAGGCTTTATTGGTATTTTATGTAATTTTTCTTTATTAACATTGTATCCCAATAAAACCATACCTAAATATCAGTATAACCAATTAATGTGTTCATTCAGTGTTTCAGAATTTCATTACTGAAAGGATTATGTCTCATTATCATAATTATTATATCTATAATCTATCTATGTGTATATTAGGGTCCAAAATTCATGGCGAGATTCATGCTCAAAATTTTTAAATCCTGCCTTTTTTGCAGGCAAGATCTTACTATCCAAGAAATTTCAGTCTGGAATTTTCTTTTTTAGAATAATGGGAGAAACAATGCAATGACCACCATGAAATTAAGACCACAAAAACAAAATAAAACAATTATTAAGAGACTACTTCACTCAGGCGAAAACACCCACTCGCTAATGTTAATCCTATGGCAGAAATATTTTACGATATCTCGTTCGCATTTCAATATTTTTAAATTATTTTTTTTTTTTGCATTGGATAGCTGAAGTCAATCTCTATGCACGCTCCTTTTTACTTTTTCAATTTTTGTTGCAGTTTTTCTTATTCAAGATACTTTCACTTTCGGAATTCAGAAGTGAAAGTATTCTCAATAAAAAAATCTGCAACAAAAATCGAAAAAGTACAAAGGAGTGTGCATAGAGATTGACCTCAGCTATCCAATGCAAAAAAAATCATTTAAAAATATTGAAATGCGAATGAGGTATCGTAAAATATTTCCACCATAGGATTAACATTAGCAAGCAGTGTTTTCGCCTGAGTGAAGTAGCCTCTTAAAGACACAAGTTTGGTTAAAATTTTCTGAATTGCTGACATAAAGTTTTTCAAAAATATTTTGCTATGTGTTAATGCTTACGGTTAATTTAAATAGCATAAAATATTAATAAAATATGTATATTTTTTTTTGTCTTGTATGTGTGTCTTCTGGTGATGGCTAGGAAAATATATTGCACATAGTGGTCTGAAAATTTGGATAAGGATAGATGAAAACAAGCTCCAGTGCTCCTAAGATTCAGGCTTTTGATTTTTTGACAATTAGCCAAGATATTAATTAAAAACCCTCATCAAATGCTAATGAACAAGCTGTAATTGTCCTCAGTTCAACGGCATATGGGTCGCTTCCACACGTCTGGAGAAAATGTAGAATTTGATGCAGAAAAAAAAGAAAATGATCTGTTTTTTCTACTGCTTAAAATTGCAATTGTGTAGCCCAGGATAAACTTTTTTTTAAAGGGCACCTATGAATACACAGCACCTTCATCATTCTCATGGTACCTTTTATTAAAAAAATATATATAAATAAATATTTACTATTTCAAAAAGATGCCTTTCTAGAGCCCTTTTCATATTTTTTCTTCCTTCAAATGATGTCGTTCAATCGCACTTGTTCAAAATTAATCATGACTCATGAGTGATGCATTGGATTCCTATATTAATCTTTTTATCGTCAAAGCCTACTGATATGACAACGGGAACGGTGTTCCTTCTTCAGTGAGAAATAAGTGATTTTGTCTTTTACTTAACAGCAGCATTTTTTTCTCTTTTTTTGTGTCTAAGTGGGTAAAAAAAGAGATAGTACTGATTTTGGTTCTATCTTTTAAAAATTAAATAATTCGAATTTTGCTGTTGCAGCCTGTGGATCTGTCATGATCCGATTTTTTCTCATTAGACTTGTGCCAAACTCAGGTTTATTTTTCTCAGCAGACTCAGATTGGGCCAGGTCTTTTTTTCATTATTGTATTTATTTTTATTATTCCCCTTAGGCTGGGGCTGAACTCAGGACCGGGCTGAATTTTTATCAGCAGATTTGCTATTGTTCAAATAAATGCAGGTTTAAACATGATTTTCTCTTCCTCCTAAACAGTTCTACTCCCAACAATTAACAAATGTTACCAAGGAAACTCCCCTTCTAGAAAAAAAAATTAATAAGTTTCAAGTTCTGTATATATTAATTATTATTACTTTGAAAACTCAACAAGTCTTTCTTTTCAACTTGTCAAACACAAATCGAAAAGAAAAAAGTAATTTAAATAAAAAAAAATTCTGCATTATATTTACTGAAAATTCTTGGAAAAATTATATACATGTAATGAAAATAGAATAGTTTTTTTTTTTTTAGAATTCATGTATTTGATTCTGATGCTAAAATAATTTATTTCCTTAAATTTCAGGGATAATTTTGAGTAATTAGAATTCACAGCTAAGATAGCAATGTTGGCAAGAATGTGGTTGCTTATAACATTGTAAAAAGGAAAAAAACAAAAAGCATTTAAAAATAATATAAATAGAATGATAATCCAGTAAAAGATTCAATGCTCGCCATAAAAACTCACCCCTTGTTACAAAAATGCAGTTAATTTTATTGACGGGGAGTTTCCTTGTTAACATTTGTTAATCGTTGGGAGTAGAACTGTTTAGGAGGAAGAGAAAATTATGTTTAAATCTGCATTTATTTGAACAATAGAAATCTGCTGATAAAAATTCAGCCCAGTCCTGAGTTCAGCCCCAGCCTAAGAGGAATAATAAAAATGAATACAATAACGAAAATAAAAAAAGACCTTGCCAAATCATGACCAAGGGTCGATCCAGACAAAATTTGGTGCCTATTTAGGGCCCCTTCACAAAAATCAATTTAAAAAAAAGGGCTCCCTTCACAAAATTCTTTATAATAAAACAGGCTCCCTTCACAAAATTCCTTTTAACAAAATAGGCCCTTTCACAAAATTCCACTCCGTAAAAATTTACTATTTATTTATTATTTTGTGACTTTTAAAATGTGTAATTTGTAAACACACAAGTTCACCAGAGAGGAAAACTTCAGCAAAAGTATTAAAGTTTTTGTTAATAAACGCTTGGTTCAAATTTGAGTAGCTGAATTTCGACTTTAATTACAAAATGTTATTTTTCACAAAAATAACCTTTACTCTTCACAAAATGGCCCCAAGAAAAAAAACTTTTATCGACCCCTGATGACAGCTAAATTGTGCTAGTTTGTCACAGGCCTCGATTATGGCAGATTTCCAGTTTTAGTCAGTATCAGATTTGAATGAGAATTTCACAAAATTAACCAGTGGGAGCCAAGTTAGCCTTGTTTATGGCCTACATACAAATATGACTACACTTAAGCATATACCACAATGAAAGGCATTAAAAAGATTTGCTAATTGTTTTTGTTTTTTTCATGTATTCTGTATCATTTGTGAATTAATATTGTAATATCATGCTGGAAATATGACTGATGCTTCAGCTTGTTTGATTTCTTATATTAGGAGTGGTAATTTTTGGCATTTTGGGGGGGGGGGGAGAGGGAGAAGAAAAAAACAATTTCATGTTACATAATTACATAATAAAATCACTAATTATCATTAAAATACAGATGTAAATATGTAAATGTTCAAAGTGATAAAAACAGAACACAAAACGGCTTATAAAAACCTTTTAATATGATGAACAAAATGTTACGAACTGCCAAATGGTGCAATTATCAAGGTCTACACGAGTAACAAACTATTTTCACAAAAATTTGAAAATAAACTTGAAAAATATAAACCATGAGATCATATGTGTAATAAAAACACTTGCTTAAAATAGTAAACTGTAAACATGAAAATTAATATTTCCTTATTGCTTTTTTAAAATTGAAAAACATTTTGTGCCAAATTTTAGGCAATTCAAAAGAAGCTGATTCATTGCATATGTTCTCGTTACCAGATAATAGATGGGAAATAAAGTCTTGATGAATAAATTATTTTACTATTCTTAAAATCAATTTTATAAGTCTCTGTTCTATATAGTGTAATAGTCAACTAAAAACATGAAAATTAATATTTCTTTTTGAAAATTGAAAAACATCTCGTGCCAAATTTTATGTAATTTAAAAGAGGCTGATTCATTGCATATGTTCTTGCTATGCATATAGATTTCTATTGATTCACGGATAATAGATGGGAAACAGTCTTGGTGGATAAATTATTTTACTATTCTTAAAATCAATTTTTAAAGTCTCGGTTCTATGTAGTCTTGCCAAAGCTGTAGTTCTTCTGTCATATTTGAATATATGCCATATGCTCTTTTAATCTTGTTTTAAACTTTTTTGTTGTCATTCCTATATAATATTGTAATGTTCCATCTGCTCTGATGAATGGGATTTCATAAACACCTGATAGTTGATATGGCTTGACTCTATTGAGTCTATTTTCTTACAAACTACTGTTTTTTATGGTTAAGCATTTATTTACATCTCTATTTTCATGTTTTTTTTTTTTTTTCAGTTTAATTGTATTTTCTCATGTATATTAATAAATTTATTACATCAAATTCTTAAATATATTTCTTTCTCTTTTGTAGTTGCTATTTGGACCGAATCCCCCACCTCACAAACCCCATGGTATCCTGTCTGTTGAACACAAAGGACATCCACCTGAAAAAAATGATGGAATGTGTATTACTCTCCTAGTGTCTTTTAAATCAGCCCTAGAAGATGTTTCTGTAGCTGCAAACTATGCATGGTTCGAGATTCAAAAAGATCTCGCAGATCGTTTATTAAGAAGACTGGACAAAAACAAAACAGTATACTTGCATGTGCTCCGATAAAAGAAAATTGAAATTATTGTGTTTATTTTTAAGCGTAATATTATTTTACATTGTTAAACATGTGCCTCCCTTTGGCTGTATCGAGTTTAACGTTGTATTCTGTTGTTAAATGTAATATTTTAATGTATGTATATTACTTATATATATATATATATTTGTTGGAATTTATTAATATTTACCATTATGTGGTTAAAATGTTTAGACAATCTTAGTTTTCATATAAATTGAAATTTTAATTTCTGTTTTGATAGTTAAAAAATTTGTTTTTATATAAAATAATTTAGATATTTTTGGAGCTTATTTTCAAAAGGACACTTGTTCATTGGTGAAATAATATTTTACAAAATTTATACTCTACCGATTTGTGATATAATTTTCTTCATTTATGAGTTGTGTCCTATTTTGATCATATTACAGATTAGTAAAGCTGGATGAAATTTCATATACCTTGGTAGAAACAGGGCCAGTGTCTGATTTCAGCATTTTGAGAAAAAGCTGGTTTAATGTTTTTAATTTTTTATGAAAGATTACTGAAAAGTAATTTCTTTACAGAATGTATCAAAAGCATTTTTTCTGTATCAATACACTGTACAGTGTTTCTTTTATCTATTGTAAATAAAGATTATTAAATAAGGGTTATTATTATAGAATGACTAATTAAATATGATTATTTTGAAGTAATTGGCAGACACAGATAAAACATTATGATTTTCTACATTAGCTCTTTTACTACCAAGATAAAGGTATAAAGGATTATCTCATTATAGAAATATCTACTAATTAGGAGGTGTTATGTTCAAATTCTGGTTTGGGTTTTGATGTTTGTGGCGGTTTGGAATCCACTTCATGTTGGCGGTGTTTGTCTAATTAGACTTATGTGTTTCAAATTATTTTAATGCCATAAATCCATCTATCATACTGATATAAATATTAGAGCAACTAATGTAAAAATGATTTAATAACAGATATAAAGTTAACTTTTAAAAATAAGCTCCTTGATGATAAAATTAGCAATAATTTTTATAGCAACATGTGATAGTCAAAAGGTATAAATAAAATGATAGCATTCAAGGAAAAAATAAAATAAATATTTTAAATGAAATACTACAGAAAGTTTTTTTTTTTTTTTTTTAGTATTATACAATTGTAATTTCCTGCCTATAATCTACATATGCATTGTTATCCTCAAGAACGAATAAAATCCACAGACTATCTGCAATACTGTATAATACACAGATAGTGTTGCAACAACTCCATATGACACACAGAGTGAATTTTCTTTGCCAATTGTTGGTTACTAGTAGTGAGTGATAATAACTGATGGCACTGACAAAGCACCTATCTGGATTGCTAGCTGGAGTGGGTTGTATACCCTTGTTGCAGTTCTATTTGCAGATATTATTGTGTGCTTGTTAGCTTGTTTATAAATGCTGGTATAAAGTGCTAATCTGTGTTCATCAATGTAGATGCATTTTAGAATATATTTAAAACATCCCACAGGTGACATTTTTGCAAATTTTCAGTTCTTTAGTTTTCTTTTCACATAATATATAATTAATACTCCAAAATACTTTTCTTAACAGATTTTTGCCAGATAATAAACAGGGAATTATGGCAGTTATTAAAATTATAACTTTGTAGGAAAATTTAAAATTAAATTCATTAAAGAAGTACCAAACATATATATTTAATAACCAAATTTTAACATAAAAATAAAAGATTATTTTCCTTGATGTAAGCATTTTTGTAAAAAAAAAATGATTAATGTTTAGCATGACCATATTTGCATTTTTATTTAAACAGTTCATGCTAACATTTAGCAGGATAGAAATGTTATTGAACAATTTGCTCTCATGCATTTTAATCAAGCAGAAATACTATTTTTAGGTTTCTTGTATAGATGTATTTAAATATATATATATATATATCACAAGAAGAGAAAGTATATTGTTCCCCTGAAACTAATTCTCTAAGGTAGATGGGTTGATAAGGTAATTTTTGGCTTCCAAATATTGTCAAAAAAAAAAAAAAATTACGAAGCATTGTTTTAATTAAATTCAGGATCTGTATTTATTGTTTCTATGATTAATTTTTGCATTATAGTATAGCAAATTTCAATGTATTTTCTAGGGATGCACCGAATATTCAGTATCTATTCGGTATTCGGCCATATTACTGAATATCAAACTGTTCAGTCTGCTGAATATTCGACTTGGCCGAATATCAAACTATTTGGCCTACCGAATATTCGGTTTCACCGAATATCGAAATATTCAGCCAAACCGAATACTTATAAAAACTTTTTTTAAATATTTTTAAAAACCCACAATTTCTACTTTTAACTGTCAATTAATAAAGATATTCAAAATAATTAAAAATAGAATCACATTATTTATTTGCTGTTTGAAAACTGTCACTTAAGAAAATTAACCATTAATGATGACCTTCATAGGAACCACCTGCAAGTTCCTGAAAACACTGAATAATCTAACACTGAACTGGTCTACTGAATAATCTGTTTCTTCCTTTTTCGCAATCATGTTTCTAAACAAAATGGAAAAAAACTTTCACGAGTGATAATAGACATCAAGACAGACAATTTTTGTCCAGGAAACCAGGATCGCAACACACTTATTCAATCAAAAATAAAGTGCATCTCACTCCAGGACAAATTTGAATTTTCGTTTGTTACTTTAATAATATTGAAGATATCGTAAACTATATTTTCAACATAGTTACTTTGATTTCTGTGAATCATGAGAAGTACTGGAAATTGCCGGTATTCATATTTAAACAACACTGGGCTAGATATTCCTTTATTCAGAGTGCAGCTGACAGAACAAAAATTCAGTTTCAGTTTACGGTGACACACTCTGTGCTTTTGATTGAATGTATTTATTTTTGATGGAATAAGTGGATTGAGATAATGTTTTTTGCTCAAAAAATGTTTTCCTTGACCACATTATCTACACAGAAAGTTTGTTCTAAGATGTATGAACACCCTGTATGTTTACAACCTCAGAATATGATCGCCCATTCCAGACACCTGCTCTCTGGTTCATTTAAAAACTTTCTTGCCAAATCAAAAGGAGCAGGAAAATTATTCTTGCTGATTTGCCACCATTTTAATATATTGTATTGTTTTACTTTAATCCCTTCCTGACAAATAAACACTATATTATCTTATAATTCATTCAAAAATATGTTTTTGTTAGAAAGTATTTGTTTTAGAATGTAAGAACATTTTATAAATTTATTTTAATTCACAGAAGAAAACACGAAGTTTAAAGTTTTATTAATTGAAAAAGTTTTAAGACAATCCTCTTTTTAAGTTATAACTCAAAGCACAGATTTTTTTTTTTTGTGTGTGTGTAAATGTTTGTAGTAAAAAGGTCTAGTTCATAAAATGGTAGTGTCCATGTTAAATATTATGTAAAATTGTTTTATAATTTAACTTTTAATACTTTTAAATTCTGAAATATAAAAATATTTGGCCAGCCAAATATTCGGTATTCAGCCGAATAGTTACTATTTGGCATTCGGCTTCACTGTTACTATTCTGCTAGCCGAATATTCGGTATTCAGTTTTCCTGTGGGCCGAATATTCAGTATTCGGTTAAAAATCACTATTCGGTGCATCCCTAGTATTTTCACTTTTTTATCCACATATCAAATTGATTTTCTTTTGAATAAAAGCACTCATAACACCAGTCTGAATATATATAGTATATATTTTTTTTACTTTATAATTCAAATAGTAACATATGTAAAAACTGTGATAGTGTTACGATCACATCATTTATCAAATAAATATAAAATTAATTAATTAAAATTATTAAAAAATGTGTCAAAAAATATTAAAACTTTGTTAAACAACCTATATTTCGGATCTTGTATAATACATTTAAAAAATATCTTGAAACAAAAATCAATGACAAAACCATGGTAATGGATAGTAAATATGGACTCTAAATTTTTTTCAAAACATCTTTGAAAAAAAAAAGACATAATAAGAATGAATAAAAAAAGGCTCTGCTAAGAGTAAAAAATCAATGCTTATCCACTCATCTTTTTTATTGAATTTTCACTAAAAACTCAACCTTTTTTTTTTTTTTTAACGCATCCGTTATGATGCTAAACTTGTATTACTTTTTAACATGAAAACTATGTTTTTCTTATTTGTCTCCTTTGTTAATGAGCGTTGTATTTGTATGTATCTACCATACTTTAGAAAGTTCAATACTTAGTATGACTTAGAAAACCAATGATTTATTTATAATTCCTAATATTTCAACCATGAACATATTTTATCATTATGAAATGGAATAATTGCAATAATATTATGAAGGTCAATATTGACTTCTTGAAATAATTTTTACAGATCTTTTTTATGTCAATATTTTGATCACTTTAATATAATGTTTATTAGTATATTAGTACTGATTATGATATTGAGAACTACAATTTTTCTCATAGTAAGAGTAGCTTATGAAAATAAACATTTAAAACAGAATGTAAATACAAAATGTTTGTCAGTTGAGAAATTGTCTGCTTTCCAGAGTATTCTACTGTTTTTGTCAATTTATGTAATACTATTATTATATTCGACTATTAAGATTTTTAAAACACACACATTTAAAATGTTATTTCATAATATTTAGACTGTATTTTAAAAATTTTAATATTCTTAATATCCATTAATATTTAATTATACTTAAAACTATTTAATATATAATTTTTTTTTTCCTTTCATGTAATTTTGAGAATTTTGTAGAGTAACCACAAATATCTCTGTACTTATTCATTTATTTCACTGTAAAAAAGAAATACATCGTGTCATACTATATACGTAAGTAAAATAAACATTTATTTGTACATTTCATAGAAAATGTTTACAAAAAATATGTATTAACAGCTTATAAGTAAGTGTACTTTAACTTCATGCTATACATGACATAACTTTCTGAGGTGTCTATATAAATAATTAGTGCTGCTTATTTATGCCTCAATGTTAATTATTGAAATTTCATTTTAATCTTTAATTTTTGTTTAACTACAAAATATTATTAATAAAAATTGAAAAATATGGATTTAAATTATATCTATATATTTTTTAATTAATAGATCGAGTTTATTTTCACTGCATTGTTTTGAGTTTCACAAAGATTTAACTACTGAAATTTTGTGGATAACTAATTATTAACAATATTAATTCTGCACCTAGTAGTGTCATTATGTATGTATATATGTTCAACCTATGCCACTGAATAGTTTGTTGAAATAGTTTAAAGTGAGATTTGCTGAAAAACATGTTTGTTATTAAACCTATATAAAATTATCTACCTGAGGTAGGAAGTGCCTTGAATAGGTTTTCTGGAGTGTGGCTTGTATTAATAATATATTTATGGAAGATCACTCTAAACATTATACATCCTAATAGAGTCCTACATAGGTCGTGTTGTATCCAACTTGAACCTGAAATTTTTGCCTGGTCAACCCGACTTGAACTTGACAAAAAAAAAATTCTGTTGACCACTTCAACATGAATCCGAAAGTGAAGAGAAAGAAAATTAATCCAAATTTTATTGCAATTATGGAAAAGTAGTCAACAAATATATCTCCAATATCAATTTTATCTTTTTTGTATAAAAATGAACTCATATACACTCATTAACCTGCTAGTAGCCATATGTCGGTCTTTTTGCTGCCTATATCATTACCTTTCCCTAACCCATCACCCTTCAAAAATATAATGGAGCAATTCTATGTAGATGACTTTAAATATTTCTTCTCCACCATATTAAAGTTACATGATATTCCTGCTTCTTTAAGATATAAATTTATAAGCAAGTTGAAAATCATTCAGAAGTCCACAACACAATTGCTAGTGTCAATTTATTTTTAATCATCCCCAATATTTCAAAACTTATAAAGGAAAGTGTAATTTCAGTAAACTGGAATTTTAACTTCATTGAAAAGTAATACTCAAATATTAAGTGAAAATTGTTTATTTTACATTTTCCGTCAATTTGTATCGGCAACAAAAACACCAAACATGACCGATAGCGTGACTATTCTTGGGTTAAGAAACATGACTACTCTTGGGTTAATATTCAAATATAGTTTATTTCATTTGAAAAATATTCAGGATTTTTTTTTTTTTTTTTTTTGAAAAATCTGGTCAACATGAACTTGATCTGAAAAAGTTAAAACATAATCTAAAACATTTAAATTCAACCCGACCACCAACAAAAAAATTTAGTGTCAACAGGACCCGAACCACAGGCCAGCTTCCGGTAAAATCGGGTTATCCGACCTGATGCAGGACTCTACATTCTAATAAACCTTCCAGTAGCAGAAAGTTCTGTGTCAATCTACAGCGAACTAAAATTTATCTGCAACCCAAAAATGCTGGACCAAGCCTACTATCATAAGAAATAATAATCATTTATAAAATAAGCAAAAATTGCATTTACAAAGAAATTGCAATAAAAAATCTAATAAATCTAGAGACTTAAAAGTATATTTTAACAATTTATATTAAGCCCACCATTTCTTTTTAAGCTCTTAGATTAAACTTCAAAGTCTAAAATAATCTACAGCGCTCATCGTCATGCTGCACTATTTTTGCAACTGGGATAAACCTTATCTTCCTTTTTAACCAAGTTGACTATCTTTAACTAAATGCTACTTCTTCAACTTTATAAGCTGATACAAATCAAGGCTGTCACTCAGCTTTTTTCATTGGATTCATTCAGATATGACATTTTGGTACTTTCCTATTAACCAGGCATAAATATTGCTAAAACTAGAGTTTTTTCATCTTGTCTATGGTCTATCTCATTATCCTTGGCTAGAGAACTAAAATGTCTATATCAGCAGAAAAGATATTAAAACATTCAGAAAGTAAAATAAAAGCCACCTTCACTCATTTAATTTAAAATACACAGAAATAACTGTTTTAATAAGAAATAGCACCATAGACTGCAGTGATAAATTCAGGGGATGGACTAGAGGGGGGGGGGATTGTTGCAATGTTGTTTATGATTATTGAAACTATACAACAGCCCCTCATTATATTGCACTTGTTGAAATGTAAGAAGAAAACACACTACATTCGAATGTGAGATAAAACTAAAAGCACAAAAAAAAGTGTCAAAAATGATACCTCATTAGTTATAATCATTTTCAAAATGTTAATGTATATGCAGACTACAATTTTTGCAATAAATTAATAACATACAATTACATTTGCTTATTTTTATCTACATGTACACAGGGCCAAAACTGAGACTTTATATTGGGGTGTGTGTGTGGGGGGGGGGGGGGGGATAGGACCTTAAATTGTCAAGTCAAATTTCAGTATTTGCCAACTGATTGAGAAGCAAATATAATTTTGCCAAGTTAATACAATTAAAAAATGTAATATAGTTCTTATTTGTAAAAAATTTAATAATATTCCCAATTACATTTGTAACTTTTGCCAAGTCTATCAGAAATAGAAAATGTATCATAGTTTTTATTAAAATTTTAAACAAATTTGCCAAGTGTAACAGCATTCATGAATGTTTGGGGAGGGTGCCCCCCCCCCCCCCCTAGTGGGGGCATATACAATTATTTAAAAAGTACAGTTAATGTAGAACTTTTTATCACTTTTCATTTGAGAGGCAGGGATAAAAAGTGATTCATCTTAATCAACAATATAATAAGAGGCTTTGGAGATTTATTGTTTGTGCCTGGCTAAAATCAAAGTACTGAATAATAAAATACATTTTTCTGAATTCATTAATCTAAATCAGTATTCAAGAAAAATTCTATCTTATAGCAATAATTTTATAGTCTTTAAAGTCATTTAGTCAATATAGTCTTTTTTACAGATTATACATACAAGTATATACATATATAATGATTGAAAGGGTACACCAAATAAAATTTTATTTGTGAAGAATTAGAAAGTCACAATTTATAAACTATTTTAATAGCTTAGAATAGATAATGCTGAAAAATTATTTAATCTATCATTATATATTAGCATTTATATGAAAATGATACCTTTACTTATGGATTCTTTATACAGATAATTATTTAGAACATTCATAAATATATGAACATTTTACAAAATAGAATTGAAAGCATGTTTGGAACTTATACCATTGTAAAAAGAATAGTTTCACAAGTCTCTAGATACAGAATATATTTTCTAAAATTTTAGAATTAAAATAGTTGTAAAACTTTTTATTAAAAAAATATTATAGATGAATATAATTAATATAGACACCAAACAGTTTTCTTCTGAGAGGAGTGTAATGTTCATAATTTTTATCATTTATTATCGTTATATTTATTAATACCCATGGAACAAATCAGTGAAATGCTGTGATATATATTTCTACATCACACTGAAAGAAATTAAGCTTTTTAATTATAAGCTTTTTTTTTTTTTAGCTTTCAATTAAACAATTTTTCCTCATCTTTATATTTCATTTTAAAGATTTCTTTATTAAAATTATTTCAAGACAGAATTTTTCAGTTATATTTAGAAAAAATTCCATAATCGGGTCTGTGGCCAAGGTTACCATCTAACATGAGTGACACTGGCAACAATGTAGTTTCAAGTGTATGAGGACTACAACAATCAAAATAAATATGGGCCAAACCATACTCACTATAATATGCCAATTGAATTAAAGACTAGATTATGGAATTTTTCAGAGAAAATTTTATTCCCAAAAAAATTTCAATTTAAAAATTTATTTTTTATCGATTAAGATAATAGAAAACTAATACTTCAACTGAACTATTTGCACTTTTATGGTCAGGTTTTGGAAAATATCTTCCTAATGAATTTAGCAGGTTTTTTTGTAGTATGTTTAAATTAGAAATTGCAGTTAATTAGTTTCAAAAATTATTCTGAAAACTCTAGATAACGTAATATATAGATGCTTTTGTTGTGTAATTTTTTTTTCTTTTCAGTAACATTTTCATTAACTTATGATTCATTTGAAACATAGTCGCATATTATATTTCATTTTGTAATGTATGTTTGAACTAGAATTTTAAATTGTAAAATTTCTTTCGACAGTTTTGCCGATGAACTATTAGCTTCGACTAAACTGAATGTTATATATATTTTTTCTTATATTTTAGTCCTAAACAAAATAGAAATAAACAAAGCTTTTTCTTGAATTGAATATATGGAAAGAACATTTAATTACACTGCTGAATACATTTCATTGTGGTATATATTAACGAACAGTAAAATTTGCACATAGAAATATGCAACTGCCAAATTCTTATCAAGTTTCATGATACTTTGCGAAATATCGCTAAATTTGGCAGTAAAAATAAGCCACTATAAATAAGATTAACTTGGCAATACTATCTAATCTGATAAAATTCCCATTCAAATACATTTTCATCAAAACTCAGAATCTTTCATAATCGGGATCCACGTTAAATCGGTTAATTTTTCCTGTTGTGTTTGGCCTTTTTATATGCTTTTTGTTTCACACTTTTCACTGTGTTATATATTTGGAAAGGTATCAATTTTAAACCATATTCTTCCCAACATTGCCTATGTTTTACGTTCTTAGCAAGGACCCAGATTACAGAAAATTAGCCCCAAAATTTAACAAAATTAATTTTTTTGCTATCTTTAAATCAAATACATAAATTGTGAAATTTTTACACTGTTTTCATAACATTATATATTTTCCAAAGCTTTTCAGTAAATATAATGGGAACCAATGTCTTACGTAACTTGATGAACTATTATACTTGATGGGGTTTCACTTAGTGCATAACATTTTGGCAATCCTTTATTTTGAGAAGTGGATATTAATATAATATTTACATGGAAAAATAAATCTAACTTTAATTGGGGATTTTTTAATTTTTAGTTTATTTATTTGTCAGTTTGAGTAGAATGAAAATTTTAATATTTTCTGTAATAATAATATATATACCTCATTTTATGCAGCTGAACAATTCAGAATACAAATTTTTTTCAGAAAATACATTTGAATAAAAAAAAATAAAAAAATTAAGATATTTAATTTTGAATGATTTCATTTGCAAGAAATATTATTAAATAACGATAACAATTATCAGCAATGTGTTGAAAACATTCAGTTGTTTGTCGTTTAAAAGACTGATAAGTAACCTCATAGATTTTATTGCTATCATGGCATGGTTTAATTTAACATCCTAGTTCAAGCAATTTCATAATTTAAATAATTGATTCATTATTTGTTGTGTATTTTAATTGCTCAATGTTTATTTCGTAAATGTAACTCCAAACATCATTTAACACACAAAGGTATACACACAATGTGTTTTGCATTTGGTTAAAAAAAAATATTATTAACAACTTTCAAATGCTTGCATGTTCATATGTATAAATTTTATGTAAGAGTATGGGTATACATTTATGTTGCCCTATTTGACTGAATATTCTATTTTGTATGAAAGCAAATTTATATTTATGTATGCTTGTTTTTTATATTCATGTTTTATTGTATAATAAAAATTATTATACTCTTCTCATAATTTTGTATTCTTATTTTACTAAAATGACTGACTGTTAAAAGAGATTTTGTGTTCAGATCTCAAGTTTAATTTTTGACACTATTGGATTCAATTTATCTTCAATTATGCTTTTCTATTTCTGATATAATATACAGTGGGTGATCGGTTAACGAACTGTCCGGTTTACGAACAAATCAGTTAACAAACACTTTTGTGAGAAATTTTTATGTTCGGATAACGAACACGAGACAAAACAGAGCCAAGAAGAAGCAATGCTGCATTTCAGATTTGCAGAGCTGTATTTAATTGCATCTACTATTATCGACTTAGAAAACATTTTAACAATTGTATACTTATGGACTAATTAATTCAAAAGCTACCGGGGGTACGAGCCGTACATTTTAGGATGGACAAATTAGAATGAACAGTACAAAAACATTAAATTTTATATTTTGTGTCCCTTTTTAAAGAAACATGTTTAATTGGAAGTTAATTATTTTAACTGAAATTCAGTTCCTAAATTATTAACAGGCTCTAGACTCCACTTGAGCCCTATCAGGCTCTGCAGTAAACACAATCTTTTAGAGAACTAATGGAGTTTTTGATAAGTCAAAATAATAAACTTATATGATTTAATGCTGTAGTCAATGAATGTGATCTCAAACGTTTTTACAAAGGATATGTCATTTATTTTTTTAAGTACGGCACGACACGGACAGAGCCATCAAAATGCGATCTGTTCATATTAAATATGGACGTATATTAATCCAATTAAAATGGGAAGATTGAAAACTCTAGAAAGAAAAAATAAGCTTTTGTCAAATATTTAATGCCCCACAAACTCAAAAAAAGCATGACTGTAGGAAGTACAAAACTGTATGTATGTAATGTATGTTTCATTATTATTACATTTAAATAAATTTAGGGAGAATTTATATTCATTTTTTATATACTATTTAGCTTTTAAGAACAAATTAATTGAATTCCCATACAAATCTATACTAAATGTATGATCGGTTAACGAACAATTCGGTTAGCGAACATTGTTTTGGAACGGATTAAGTTCGTTAACCGATCGCTCACTGTATATGGGTCGCCCAAATGAAAGTGGCATTACAGTCGGTTTGAGAAATGATTTAATGATATTAATATAAATTAGTATACAAAAGAAAAAAGTAATAACAGATAGGCTAGATAAAGTCACCTTGTAGGTCTTTGGTGATAACCACAAGTGCTTGACCAGGTCATTACCTGTCGTCAGTACAGCTTCTTCCCCTACGAAAATCCCATACATACCGATCTGTGTGACATACACATTTTGCATTCAACGATAGATTTTACTAATATTCACATTTTCTGCTGTTAAAAATTGCACAACCGTGCGTTGACACCATTTGGAGGCATCCATGATGGGAACGATGCCTTTTAACGTGCTCCCACGCTATCATACACGCATATAATGCTATCATACACGCATCTGGCGGGATCTGACGATATTGCATGCATTCCCAGCACTCTACTTCAAATTTTAAGAGCTATTATGCCATTTTCATTTGGGCAATCCTTATAATTTAATTTGTTGGATGGCCATAGTTGGTAGTCATTTAAACATATAGAAGAGGTTAGAATGGCACATTTTAAATTACACATTAACTTGTGTTGCACACTTGAATTTTGTTTACAAAAAAATTATAAGCATCATTCTTTAATATTAAAATTATTATTATTTTATAATTTCAAAACATTTAAATAAAAAAAATAATAAGAAGAAATAAGCTAGAGTGTTATCCAAATTTAATATGGGTGATTTATCAGGGATCTGTTTAGGAAAAAATTGGGTCCTTTAAAAGACCCTTTACAATTTTTTTAATTTTAAAACAGGATCCTTCACAAAACTATTTTTCCTAAAACAGGACCCTTCACAAAACTATTTTTCCTAAAACAGGACCCTTCACAAAATTCTTTTTCTTAAAAATAGGTTTTTCACAAAATTGTTCCATCTTTAAACTGGACATTTCACAAATTAATCATTTAAAAGTAAAATCTGACCTGTCACTTTTACACATATAAAGAAAATATATGTATTTTACATCCATATATCTTCTTAAAAATGTATAAACAAGAACCTGAATATAGCGATCATTTCAAAATCACAAAATTATGAGTAGGTTTTTCACAAATATAAAAAGCTGTTCACAATTTCACAAAAACAGGACCCTGGGAAAAAAGTCTGGACAAACCCCTGTTTATTAATTTCTCTCACTTGTTTAATAGAACATGCATGACTATACCAAAACAAGTTGAAAAATACAAAAAGAAGATAATGTAATTTTTATTAAAATGGAATAGCTCATACAACAGTTTATAATACTTTATAATATTGATCTTTATGAATCAAATTTGACTTTCTGTTACAAAAATTAAAGTGAAAATTTTCAAAAAATATGAAAAATTCATGCTTAAAATGTAAATTGAGCACAAAAAAAATGTATAAAATTTATGGCAGAAATTACATACAGGATTCATAGGAGGAAAAAAGGAGAGGGGAGGGGGATTTTCAGATTCAAACTAAAATTTTTGAAAAATGGAATTATTTTAAGGCTGTGTATGGTTTTACTTTCTGACACATTTTTTAATTCATTTTTGTTTGGAAACGTATCAAATTGGTAGGTTCACTTATTCAAAAACTATAAAACAATTTTTTTCATTCTTTATTAGAAAATACTGTCAAAGTTAGCATTTTGATTACTTCAATAATGCCTGCAAGTATGTTTAAAAATGAATCAGAAAATGTGTCAAAGTTTTGTGTTGTTGAACGGGGAAAAATATTTTTTTGAGACCTCGCCTTAGGTGAGATTCTTAAAAATATTGTATGAATTGCACAATCCTGTGCTCAGTTACATCATATATATTATTTCTGTTGTCAACTTTCCTTTTTCTGAACTAATATGTAGCAACATACAACGATGAATGAGGTGCCACTGAAAAAGATTTTTTCCTCACATCTAACATTGCATACTGAATTTAACTAATATGTAGCATAAAATGATGAATGAGGTATCATTGGGTAGCATTTTTTGCCTACATCTGACATTGTATATTGAATTTTCCTTAAAATACTTTGTTTGAAATTTCACTTAAATTAAAAATTCCATGATGATGTCATCGATATATATCCACGCAGGGCTTGCAAAAAAGGATGAAGGGCTAACAAAAATGGATGAAGGGCTGTCAAAAAAGGATAATGAGCTGACAAAAAAGGATAATGAGCTGACAAAAAAGATGACAGGCTGGCAAAAAGGTCCATTTCATAGAACAATGGAGGGAGGGCAGGACAGCTAAGTGTGAATTCTTCGCACAGCTCCACTGGTATTTCATTAACTTTAAAACTAATCAATTAAAACTGCAATTGGAATTATTTTTTAATTTATTTTAAGTTGTATGTGAGATATTTATATAAGATGAAGTTTTGGTGTAAGACAAGTTGCATAAAAAGTGAAAATAAAATCATAAAAATAATTGTTTCTAAAGCCATTTTTCTCAAATGATAGCTCCATGGAAGTAACTTCAATACTGAAACTTACATTGTTTCAACCAGTAAAGCAGCTTCCATAAACAAAAATTCATACTCATTTTCACAAAATATATATATTCCAAGTTTTTCTAGAGTATTTTTTCTATATCTACAATCAATGACAGAGCATGCCGAATAGCAGTGATTGCTGGCTAACATGAACTTATTGGACATTTTTCCCCAGAGTTTTGAAATGTAGTCTGAATGATAAGACCACTGCATATTATCTGAGGAAAGATATTTTGAAAATATATGAGGTGTTTTTATTGTATCTATCATTTATATATTATTTATATATTATTTATATATAAGGGATCAACATCCCTTTTTCTAAGCAAATACAAAACACAGAACGATAAATGAGATATACCATATGAAAGGATTTTGAACCAGCTCCTGACATAGTATACATTTCATTAAAACATGTTTTTGATTAAAAATTGCAGTTAATAAAAAAATAAATCAGCATTGTTTTCATAAATGAAATGAAAGTTTTTTCTCAAATCAGTGTTTCCACAAAAATTAGATACTGCATTATATCATGCTCAATAATGATTTTTTTTTTTTTTTTAAGAAAAGAAAAAGAAAGATAAAATGAGACATTGTTGCTGCACAGGTTTATTTTATATTTATGATTAAAAAGCAAAATTTAAATTCAAATGCTCAATTTATTTTTCTTTGTCCCATGTTTTTTTCTGAAACAGATTATGTCATCCTTTAATGCAGTTAAATTAGGATTGATAATTTTTTTTTTTTTCGCCTTTGCTATCTGCGATCAGTTTTTACCTGTAAAGTTGATGGAATAAATGAGATGATATTCTGGCTTGACTAATGTTGTTTGCAGATATTTTAATTCCTTTTTCTTTTTGTTGTTGTTGTTGTAAGTTTAAACTTGCATCTAAAAAGTATTACACTGCAGTGTGAAACGTTCACATGGATCTACTGGTATATATTATTTCTATTGTGAACATCCCTTTTTCTAAGCTAATACAAAATACAGAACACTAAATCAGATACCATATGAAAGAATTTTGAACCGGTTCTTTACTTAATACACTCACATTTCATTAAAACACATTTTTTGATTAAAAATTGTAATTAATTAAAACTTAAATCAATATTGTTTCCTTAAATGAAATGAAAGGTTTTTCTCAAATCAGTATTGCCACTGAAATAAAATAACAGATTATATTGTGCTCAATAATGGTTATAAAAAAAAAGATATAGTACAATAAAGATAAAGTGGGACATTATTACTGCACGGGTTTATTTTGTATTTATGATTAAAAAGCAAAATTTAAATGTAAATGCTCAATTTATTTTTCTTTATCCCATGTTTTTTTTTCTCCTCGAAACAGATGATGCCATCCTCTAAAGCAGTTAAAATTCAATCAGTTTTTACTGTAACTTTGAAGGAATAAATTAGATGATATTCTAGCTTAGCTAATGTTGTTTGCAGGTATTTTTAAGTCCTAAATTTTCTTTTAAAAATTTAAAACTGCATCTAAAAAAATATTAGATATTGCTAAAAAATATTAGACTGCAGTGTGAAAGCTTTGCACAGGTTCACTAGTATATCTCTATTTCTTGTAATGAAATATTACTTATATCCGACTAGGACTAAAATAGTTCTAGAAACAGAAATGAGAAAAAAAGATATTTTGTGTTAGGTAGTACAGAAGGGGACAAGATGGGATTATGTTTATTTGCTTTTCTCTTGGACTAGTGGCAGGTTTTATATATCTAGACTGCAAGAGGAACATCCATCTTTTTTCATGCACAAATAATTAATTTTACACCCTATCTTCTGATAAAATAGTTGACAAAATGGAAACAGAATTTGCTCTAAATGAACTTTGAAGGTAAATAAAATACAAAACTTAGAACATAATTTATTCCAATTGTGTAAATTTAATATATTATTTTTTAAGACAACTATTTTATGATTTTATACACAGCCTTTGAATTTTTATTAAATGAGATTTGCTCATATACTACACCATGTTTTTACAAGCACGTACAAAATTGGAAAAAATGCCTGTGGATAAATGTTTTCATTACAGTTGTGCATCCCATGGCACACACTTTTTAATGTTTTTATTCTCAGCTTTTATGGACTTGATTTGAATAATTTCCTTAAGAGGCTACTTCACTCAGACGAAAACACCTGCTCACTAATGTTAATCCTATGGAGGAAATATTTTAAGATATCTCGTTCGCATTTCAATATTTTTAAGTGATTTTTTTTTTTTTTTTTTTTTTTTTTTTTGCATCGGATGGTTGAGGTCGATCTCCATGCACGCTCCTTTGTACTTTTTCGATTTTTGTGACAGTTTTTTTATTGAGGATACTTTCACTTTCAAAACCGGTTCCGAAAGTGAAAGTATCTTAATAAAAAAAACTTGTAATCAAAATCGAAAAAGTACAAAGGAGCGTGCATAGAGATTGACCTCAGCTAAAAAAAGAAAAAAAAATCATTTAAATACACTGAAATGCGAACGAGATATCTTCAAATATTTCCTCCATAGGATTAACATTAACGAGCGGGTGTTTTCGTCTGAGTGAAGTAGCCTCTTAACTTGATCGTGTTCCTGACCTTCTTCTTTGAAGAGCTGCTGCCTCTGGAAACTTTCCTTAGTCCCATGATGGAGCACTCACTATCAATGAAAAATCACTAAAATACACTGGAAATAAACTAACTTGTTTGCCTAGACACTAGGGTGGTCCTTAGATGATCGATTTTAACTTTTTTTAAATTTTCTTCTGTTTCACCCTCAAAATTTGTTCCAATACAGTAAAAAACAAAGTAGGAAAAGTTTGAATTAAAAAGAAATATATTTAGAGGTAGCTCAAGATTGCTGAAGTTTGGCGATTACACTTGAAAACATTGTGTTATTGACAAGAGAAAAGTAAGTCAAAATGATAAGTTTTATTACGATAGTAAATTATTTTCATAGTTTATATAACATAAAAGCACAATATTAAGCATATAAAAAGTTTAAAGTATGAAAGTATTAGTAATTAGATTAATTTGTTAAGTCCATTTTTCTGTAGTAAGGATAAACTTTCCAGTGTTCCTTCACAGCATTCACCAATAGCTGAAACTGAGGTTCATTTCGTGCAAGGATTCTAGTGTATTCTTTGGTCAAAGCAATACCTCTCTCAGCATGACCATTTACCAATTTAACAGATAACACCATTTCTAATGCAATCTTATACTCAGAATTTGTGTTTTAATGTCCAGTGTCTACTTGAAAGAATCCTTGGGGTAAATTCATTTCTTTGAACAGCTTGAAAGATTATTTGGTAAAAAAATCTTCAAACTTCTTTTCATGAAAACGTTTAAGGGCGACAGTTATCTTCTCAGGATTTTAATACAAGTACATGGCTATCAAAAAGGGACAGTCCAGAAAGATCTAACAAATATTACAGATTCTTTGAAAATTTTTCAGATGCAGCTGTTGCAATTTCTTCATGTATTCTTGAATACTCTAATAAACTATTTATTAACTGAAAATCATTGTTTGGTGAGGTTTCCGTTAATGAAGCAGTAATCCAAACTTTAAAATACACTCACTATAAAAATACAAACATCACGAAGACCTCTTTTTTCCTTTTTGGTAAGCATGAATTGGGACTTAAAGATGAATATCTTCATCATCTCTTGGTCCAGGTGCTGATGATGTTGATCATGATTCTTTTCTAGTAGCAAACTCCAAAATTTCATCTTTTAGATTTTGTACAAGAACTCTAATATTATCTTTCAAAACTGTTTAGAATTTGTCTCTATCTAGAAATCCCCAGTGCCCTTGGAAACATTTGAATAAAGGTCCTTCTGGACTTGATGACAAAGTTCACAAAGAATTATGAAATATTTTTCTAATAATTTCCATAATATGATAACGGCAGGCAAAAAAAAGTTTTTTCCCAAGCTTTTCTTCTAAAAGGACACAAGCACTTTTATCATTTGCAGTACTTGCTTATGTGGTATCAATGCTCATTCCAATCACTTTATCTGCAATATCCCTTTCATTCAGAACTTTATAAATTGCAAGTCTTGTGAATTGCCTGTTGCAAAAAGTGTTAGAAACTTTTTTTAGCAACTGAGAGCATCAGAGAAACTCCTTTTCTGGAAATTATAATTAGTAGTTTATCTAGTTTCTCTTTACCAGTTAATTCTGGCAAAAGTTTCCCATTTATATGGACAATAAGAGAAACATTTCTTTGTAGCCGTTCTTTTAATTTTTGTGATTGTTTAATTCTATGAACAATTCTTTTTCAACGAGACTGACTTCTTTAATAAATATCCTAAACTCTGCAGTTTCGACAACTAAAAATACTGCCTGATACTTTTGTCCTGTGTAGAGCTGTTGCTAAATATGGAGTTATAATATACATACGCCCTCCCCTCTCTTACCTTTGGATGGACCAGGATCTCATGCTGCATCCTCTAACAGTTTTATTTCCTGATTGCGATGTTTATTTTCATTCATTTCTATCTTCTTCATTTGGAGCTATCTGTAGAAGATTCAACTACTGCTATTTTTGTTTCTTTCTCCTGTGAACATTTCATTTTTTCTAATCTTTTCTTCAGAAGATTCTTCTTTTTTTAAGCAATCAATTCCATCCGCAAGAGATTTATTTATGTCAGGACCAATCATTGATGCTCGTCTGCCATCTTCTCGCTGTGCTAGCAAGAAATTTCTATCTTCAGCTATTTTGATTATGTTTAATGCATTGGCATGAGCAATATGGAATAAGTTATCTAATTTTGAAGAAAATGCATGCTTTTTAGTTTCCTTCTTCTTCTTTAACCAGTCTTCATTCTACAAATAATTCCAGACATTTATATCTTTAAATCAATAAATTATTTTTGAATAATTAACTTAATAATTACATTTACAAATGCTTTTATGGATTTGAAAGTGTACATAAGTGACTTTTTAATCTATTAAAATAATTTTATTACTACTGGGATTAGATATATTTTCTCAAGTAAAAGGAGAAGAAAACAATAAAATGACACCAAATTATGAAACTTATGCTTGCTTGAGCTACCTATAAATATTAGTTTTTAGTGATTATATTTTACAAGAATTATTTTTAGATATAATGGAACAAATTCAGAGGGTGAGAGCAATGAATTTTAAAACTTCAAAAATAAGGACCACCCTACTAGACATGCACAGTGATGCAACACAACGAGGAATGATGTCATACTGACCCCCTCCTCTGTACTAATTAACAAAAATTCTCTAAGACACATAGAAAACAAATAAATGTATATTTAATAAATATTTATTAACAAAACAAAATGTTTTAATGGTTAAATACACATAATATACATTACAAAGGGAGTTCATATTTTCTTACAATACCATCTCTCGAGCCGGTATATACAGCATTTCCTTTAAAAGCCATGCAATATACAGGGTCAAATACTGGTCCAGTTAACTGCAAACTTTGATCTGAGTCTAGTGATGTAAATATGCAGAAGCCATCAGCTAACAATTAAAGAAAATATTATCAAACTAGTAAAATAGTATAAAAATAATACATATTTGATTCAACAATCATATTTTTACATATGAATGAAATGAAAGGATCTTAATGAAGAAATAGCAATGTATTTACATGATACTTGTTTACTTTCCCAGTGACCATTTATGGGTGAATATAGTCTGTTACCAAACAATGCAGTTTAATGCTAATAATGCATAAAAGTGCCTTTTTGTTGTTGTCAATTACAGTACTCCATGTCACATACATTGTACAGTCAGCCAAAAGAGACCAGCCCTTACATTTTAATCGCCAAATTGTCCCAGAAAAAAATTGGAAATAGTAATCTGACTGGAAATGAAGTATTCTTTCAATTTATATATATATATTTTAAAAAAGGCTTAGGGGGTCATCTTTAACCTGGAATTGTAACAAGGTCTGAAATTTTCAATATGAACTTCCAATTTCAACAGCATATTATTTTTTTTCCCAGAAAATTTTACCTAAGGATACCAAATGGGAAGTCATTCAGTCAAACAGTTTAGGAATTATGAAGATGTAAAGTTTCCAACACAAAATGTTACATTACTTTTTAATTGTTGCAAACAGTTTGCAATGTAGTTAGTTTTTAAAGTGTAACACATTTAAACTATCATATCAAAACCATAAGATAAAAAAAAATCAAATTTTTAATATTTAGTTATTATAAAACATATCTCATTAACTAAATGTGCATAAAGAGAAAATGATAAATATATAGAAAATAATCTAAAAAAAAAAACAATCTATTTTACTAAATAAAAATGCATCATTACAAAATTTATTACAAATAATAAGTGATAGTGACATAACCCCTGAGCAATCAAGGGGCTCTCAATTTTATTATTTTTGTTTACATGTGTAGCCAAGAATACAAAGAATGGTCCAGATTGCAGTTTTGCTATGGGTCCAGGGATTAATTTCTGAGAAAAATGTACCAGAGCCCTAATATTCTGTACTACTAACACCTGTAGCGTAACCCCCCTCTTCCTCCGCCATCACTCCAATCTGCATATTCATATTCCATACATTATTTTCAAAATTTAAAGCATTGTTTTTTTATTTAGCAAAATAAAAAATTTAAATACATCTATCTGCGTATACTTAGCTATCAACTATTCCACATTTTAGTTATTACTACTTCCAATTAGAAAATTTTGTCTAATCTTAATGTTAATCAATCACAGAATTCTGTGATTCTCAGGGTGCTTGTGTGTTCAGGATTATGATTCGGAAATAGTGTTAACACAAAAAATGAATAGTTTGCAGTCATGCAGAATAGAAAAAGACTATTTCTGTTTACTCTTTATTCTGATCAAAGTAGCATTAAAATAATTTGAAATGGAAATAAAGAAATTTTGAATTTAAGATAGATTGAGCTCGAGCCTGCCCAAACCCCAAGACTGATATAAAAATCAAACCTGTTCCATCTCCATCTGTTATGCGAGCGACACATTAAGTTATTATAAGTGTTTTGATACAAAAGAAGGCAATTATGATTGGAGACGGGAGGAAAAGGAAAGGGTAATTTAGAAATTTTAATTCTGTTTGTATTTATATAAAAATTGATAAATGGCATCTTTTATTAAATAAATTGTATCAATAGTGAAAAATTGTTTGTGCATATGAAACACTGAATGTACACAAAATATGCTGTCAAAATATGCCAGAAAGTATGTTGCCAAATTCCCTTCACTCGCCAAGGCAATTTTCTCTATATCTCACCAAGGCTATACAGGAAAAATACCATTTTCTGTTTATTTGGTGTGAATAAAAACTGGAAGTTTGGCAGCTATGTGAAAGTGATAATGAAAATCATTGTCACCATTGTTATGATGTTAGTATTACTGATGCATATGTTTGTACTTTATAATGTAAACAGCTATTATGTTATAACGGTACTTCTCTATTAGCCTGTCGACCACTTTTCATAACAAAAAACTATCGCCAAACTGTAACACCAAACAAACGGGAGAACGTTGCCATTGGAATATCAAAATAAATTAATTAATAAAATATAAGAATTTAAGGACACAATTGTTATTTTAATTAATGAAATAACTAATAAATCAGTAAAACATAATGAAAAATACACGCAAATGTCGAATTAAAAACCACTTGATGACATAACAAACACGTATAATGCTTCTGACATCAAATAAATCAGACTGCATTTTTGGCATTTAATCTTACAGTTTGGCGATAGTTTTTTGTTATGAAAAGTGGTCGACGGTATAATAGAGAAGTACCGTTATAACATAAGGCAGATTTTAAGAAAGAAAAAAGAAGTGAATAAATATAAAAGTTTATAATACAGTTGTTTAATTGCAAATGCATTTATTTAATAAAACAGTAATATAATAAACTTTCTTACGATAAATAGAAATAACACGTCTAATTTTATGCTAGTAAGTAAAAAGCAAATAATGGAGAAAACATACCTCTTCCAGAGAAAAGACCATTCTTCACTTTAATTAAACATAATACAGGAGAACAACTTTCTTCCCAAACTGTAACAGGCAACCTGAAACAAAAAATTGTTATCCATATAAAATTGTTGAAAATGTACACAAACAAACAAACTCATAAACAGAAAAAATAATCTTGTGAATCATTACTTACAGTCCGGGCCTGAATAATGCAAGGGCATGCGGGTCAAGACCCCCATGGGCGCATACAAGATTTTTGTTAAAAGGTAACCAAATGTTAAAAAATGACCAAAAGTGACCAAAATTTTTTACTTTTTGAAAGAGTTAGGGATGGCATTCTTCCCCTACTTCTGTACCCATGTCCCAATCCAAAAAAGAGAAACAACTAAATCATCACAAAGCTACCAATTAAAATTTTATTGTAACAACTCAACAGCCCATTGTTTTCAAAAGAAATGCATTATTGGCATTATCCTCATAACAAGGCAAATTAAAACTATTAATGAGGACCAATTAAGGGCATTTTTCTTTTAGACATGTTAATTTCTTAATGTCATATGTATGATGATTCTGAAATCAGCCACTGTAATAGCCAGATTAAACAAATCTGGCTATCGCCATTGTAATTCATATGATCAAAATATACAATTTACCACAGAAACAGAAAAAGATAATGCACTAGCATTCCTGGACGTACAACTCATTCGATCAGAAAATAAACTACTAACAACAGTATTCAGAAAACCAAATGAAAATGTTCACATAATCTCAAAATACTCTAGAACCCCCTTCCCATACAAGATAGCTACAATAAATACATACATTCATAGAGCCCTTAATGTATGTTCAACAGAAGACCTCTTTTACGCAGAAATAAACAAAGTTAAAACAATAGCTACGGATGAAGGACACGCCACAAAAACTATACAAAAGTTAATCGAAAAAGCGGCATCAAGATATGATAGGATACAACCAGCTCAAAAAGAAATAAATTTTACGAACTCAATTCCGTTTATAAAAGGCATTTCCCTAAAATTAAAAAGAGAATTCAGAAAACTTGAAATAAATACTCCCATCACCCCAGATCCATCCATTTTTAAATTAATCAGATCAGATACGGAAAAACTTAATTATCAACAGACATCAGGGATATACAAGATTAATTTCAAAGATAACGAAGGAAAAGATAATTCATACAAAGGCATGACAAAAAGAAAAATTCAAGACAAAATGAAAGAACACAGAAGAGATATAAACTTAAGTAAATCAACCACTGCAATAGCCAGATTAAACAATAAATCTCCAATTACAATAGACTTCAATAATGTTGAAAAATTAGCCAATTATAATAATTTAAACTACGCATTACAGAGGGAAGCCATAAAAATATTTACATCAAATTCAGAAACATGCAACAATATGGCCCACGCAAAAATAGATAACAGATGGCACCATATGTTATCAGAAAAAAAAGAAAAATAGGGTTTTTCAACAGATTGACTGACGAAGCAGAAAACATAACATCAGTGACTGAAGATGCCTGAGAGCAACAGGTGAAAATATTTTTACTCTTTTACAATTTTTAACAGATTGACTAGTTTTGTGTAGTTTTAAAAGTATTTTTTAAGACTTTTAGACATGTACACTGCTTGTTTATGTGTTTGTAAATAAAATAATGTCGGTAAAAATGGGTAGTACAAAGAATTATTATGTTAAAAATGACATTATGAATGATCATAGATAAAATAAAAAAGAAAACTGCCCAGTTAAACTGAGGGCATTGAGCTCACAGGCTATTCACACTAATTGTATGTTACACTCTTATTTCAAAGAATAATGCCCATCGAAAAATAAAGAAGTCGACAATATATTAAGGGGAATCATCCACCCCCCAACCTTATAATTAACCAATGAACACCCAAAACTAATCACGGAAGCGTCTTATTACAATGAACTTACATACAATATTTGCAGCAAATCGGATAATTCTGCATGAAAAACCCATTTATCCTAATTAAGGGGGGAATTAAACTCCCGTTACCCCCTTTATACTTAACCAATGAACTTCCAAAACTAATCAGGTAAGCGCCTTACCACAATGAACCTATATACAAAATTTGCAGAAGATCGGATAATTCTGCGTGAAAAATCCATTTATCTAAATTAAGGGGGAGGATTAGCCCCCCCCCCCCATTACCCCCTTTATACTTAACCAATGAACGCCCAAAACTCTTCAGGAAAGCACTTTACCAAAATGAACCTATATACAAAATTTGAAGAAAATCGGATAAGTCTGCAAGGAAAACCCATTTATGTAAAATAAGGGGGGGCATTAGCCCCCCCTTTCCCCCTTTATACTTAACCAATGAACCCCCCAAAATAATCAGAGAAGCGCCTTATCACAATGAGCCTATATACAAAATTTGAAGAAAAACGGATAATTCTGCATGAAAAACCCATTTATCCAAATTAAGGGGGAGTTAGCCCCCCTTTCCCCTCCTTTATACTTAACCAATGAACTCCCAAAACTAATCAGGGAAGCACCTTATTAGAATGAACCTACAAACAAAATTGGAAGCAAAACGGATATTTCTATCACGAGTTATCGCGTTACGTACATACATACATACATACATGCATACAGAAAGGGCGGGCACATTAGCTCAAAGGCTTTGATAGCGTGTGAGTTAAAAACTATCAAGCTAACTTTCATAAATTTTTGGTACTTTAATGTTAGCCAAGTACAAATCTCACCAATAGTATTTTATTTTTTTATACTAAAATGAGTGAAAGTGCATGTATTTTAAGTATATGTAATATATTTACTTTTTACATATACATTTAAGTGAAATGAATGAAGGGTTTATATTTTTAATGAAATAAGTGCAATGTGACTGATGTTTATGGTGGAACAAAAGTTATTGATTTATCACCTGCACTCATCTAACATAAAAGTACAAAATTTTACTCCATTAATTGCTAAAAGGTGTTAAAAAATATATATATATAAACAGTAAGAAAGCTTTTAATAAACTTTTTACATATTTTGGCTTCACTGAAGCAAATAAGACTAACAAAAAAACATATAAGAATATTCTATAGTTGCATGATTATAATGTAATTATTTTAAATGCCATCATTCAGTTTTTCACGTACTCTCTCAGATTACACATGTTATTTTATTTCATTTTAACTCGAATGTTTATTTCCATATTCATAACAATGGAGTAATTCAACCCATAATTTTGGTGGCTTCAATGGAGTCAAAACATGTAAACAGTATATTAAAAGCTTTTTTACTGTTTTAACAGTTTTTATTTAACACCTTTTAGCAAATAATGAAGTATATTATATCTGATTTGTACCAAATCTTTTTACTCCATATTTGACCTCAGAGCTTTAAACTTTGAGTAAGTCATTTCATGGATTTGCGTTATTTTGTTATGATTGTTTCTGATTAGACATAAAATTTTATAAAACTTAAAAAAAAAAAAAAAAAAAAAAAAAAAAAAGAAGAAGAAGAAAAGAAAGGAAGAAAAATGATAACATCTCACATTTTAATATCCAAATTGCCACAGAAGAAAAAACAAAAACAGATGTAGCCATTCATCTAGAAATTAAGTTGTGACGTGGTTAATTTATTAGAGTTTCGCATGATCGTAAATTAGTACTTGCAATTGTGAAAATCATTGATTTTGCAAATATGCAAATATTGCAACCCCTTAAATAAATATTTAAGTTCATTCTTTCAATGGTCACTGAGATGGAGAAAATATAAAATGATCTTACTTTAAGAAGTACATGTTGAAATGGAGACAGGAACGACAAATTCAAATACAATTACAAATAAATTTAACATTAAGAGTTCAAAACTTTAAACTAGGGGTGCACAACCTTTTTAAGTGAAGGGCCACTTACAAAAATGACTGGGTTGTTGAGGGCCACCATCAGAAAATTTTTGTTTTGAGGAGGTGTGACTGGGGATCATATTAAAAAAAAAACAAATTTCGGAAGGGTAGATTTAGCCCCCTAGGTTCCTTCCTTCCAGTCAACGTATTCAGTTCTGTTGACAATGATGTATCAATATTTTACGTTTGTATTTATATAAGAGATATAGCTAAGATTATTTTCAAAGAGTGAAAATACTCCTCGACTTTATTTGAAGGAATAAATTTAGCTTTAAAGATTGCCAGTGCCGAAAAAAAATTCTGCTTTCATGAAGGAATGTGAAGAGGAGGAGAAACATATATTATTCTAAATTGTACTTCTTAACATATTCAGTCATAAAATGTGGATAGCAAAGGGGTGCACAACCTTTGTAAGAGAAGGGGCAGTCACAAAAATGACTGGATTGTCAAGAGCCAACGTCCATATGGTGGACAAAATTTTGTTTCGGGCTAGGGGTGGGGGGGGGTCGGCATAAAAGTTCATAAAAATGCTAATTTTAAAAGGAGGGTTAGCTCCCTATACTCAACCACCTCTTTAGTCAACTTAACCCAATTTAGTTGGAAAGGATGGAAAAAACGAGCATTTTTTTTTCCAGGCGCGATTGACAATATTCATAGTTTTTTCCCAGTGATTGACGAAATTCACGATTATTACGCACACGTTCGGCGAAATTTGCGATTTATACGCACCCGATCGGCAAAATTTGCGATTTTTACGCGCCCAATCGGCGAAATTTGCAATTTTTTTCGCATCCGATCGGCGAAATTTACAATTTTTTGCACCTGATTGGCGAAATTTACGATTTTTACGCGCCCGATTGACAAAATTCGTGATTTTTACGTGCCGATCGGCGAAATTCATGATTTTTACGCGCCCGATCGGCGGAATTCGCGATTTTTACGCGTCTAATCGGCAAAATTCGGGATTTTTAAGTGCCCAATCGGCGATATTCATGATTTTTACGCACCCGATTGGCGAAATTCGTGATTTTTACGCTCCTGATTGGCGAAATTTGCGATTTTTACGCATTATATCGGTAAAATTCGAGATTTTTACACAGACGATCGGCGAAATTTACAATTTACACGCACACGATCGGCAAAATTCGCGATTTTTACGCATATGATCGACGAAATTTACGATTTATACGCACCTGATCGGCAAAATTCGCGATTTATACGCACCCTATCGGCGAAATTCATGATTTTTACGCACCCGATTGGCGGAATTCGCGATTTTTACGCGCCTAATCGGCAAAATTTGCGATTTTTACGCAGACGATCGGCGAAATTTACAATTTACACGCACCCGATCGCCAAAATTCGCGATTTATATGCACCCGATCGGCAAAATTTGCGATTTTTACAGGCCGATCTGCAAAATTCGCGATTTTTACGGGCCCGATCGGCAAAAGTCGCGATTTTTACGCATACGATCGTCAAAATTGGCGATTTATACGCACCCTATCGGCAGAATTCGCAATTTTTACGAATACGATCGACGAAATTTACGATTTATACGCAGCTGATCGGCAAAATTTGCGATTTATACGCACCCTATCGGCAGAATTTGCAATTTTTACGGTCCGATCGGCAAAATTCACGATTTTTACGCAGGCGATCGGCAAAATTTACAATTTATACGCACCCGATCGGTGAAATTTACAATTTATACGCACCCGATCGGCAAAATTCGCGATTTATATGCACTCGATCGGCAAAATTCTTGATTTTTTCGCGTCTGATCGGCGAAATTAATCCGCGGGCCACCAGTAATCCAATCGAGGGCCACTTTTGGCCCGCGGGCCACAGGTTGTGCACCCCTACTTTAAACCTCCATTATTCCTAAACTACTAGACAGAATGACTTCTCGTTTGGTAGCCTAAAGTAAAATTTACCAAAAAAGCCAAATATGATGTCAAATTTAGGAGTTCATATTACAAATTTCAGTGTTTGGTATAATTTCATCTTGAAGACAGCCCCTAAGCTTTTTTTTAACAACATAAATTGAAAAACATAATTGAACAACATAAATTGAAATTAGAGGAAGCAATCACAGTAGTTTTCCTTCTAGTTTTCTTTAGAAAACTTGAATTTGAATCTTGAATATCTCAATACAGTGATCTCTCACTTATGCACAGGTGCAGGGGACAGTAAAAAAAACGTGCATAAGTGAGAGACATGTATAAGTGAAAAACCATAAAAGGGAACTTAAAAGTGAAACATTGATACAGCTTACATATATTGTTAATTAATACTATTTTATAGTACTGAAAAACATAAATAAGATTAGTTTCAAAATGCAAATATGTGTAAAACTTCTGTTAAATATTTTTTAAGAACATTAAGAAACAAGAACGAAAAATCATGCGTCAAGCATAGATTATGTAACACTTTCCAACGCTTCCAAAATAATTTTACGAATCATACTCTTTAATAAGCTAAAAGATAACATCTAAGTAATCCGAATATTTTTATTCAGCCCTGTATAGGATCTATAGATTTGTATATATACTACATAGGATGCTAAATTTTAGTTCAGTTAGGAAACACGTAGCACAGTTTAAAATTCTCCGTCTGGAGTTAAATAATACGGAAATGTGTTCCCGAACTTTTCTGCTTCCCTGTATAGGATCTACAGAATTTATACACACCACGTAATATACAAAAAGCGATTTAAAATTAAAATCGCGTTCAGTAACTTAAAACGCACTTCCAGGAATTATTGTAAACATACAGTAGAGAATTCTTTTGTGTGTCCCTGTAAATGAACGATGACTGCTATACACACAATATTCTGTAGTAAGTCTCTTGTAATGAACCTTATATAAATTTCAATGCATTTAAAATAGGGAAACATTATTTAAATAAACCGCAGACGATTTTTCTCTATAGACGTAATGTAATGGAATTCTTTTGACTGTCCCTGTAAAGTAATTGTAAGTGCTATGCACACCCTATTCCATATTAAGCTGCTTGTAATGCACCTTAGTGATATATATAAATTTCAATGCGTTTAAAATAGTGAAACATTATTTAAATAAACCGCAAATGATTTTTCCGCATAGACCGCAATGTAACGGAATTCTTTTGAGTGTCCCTGTAAAAAAACTATCAGCGCTACACACTTCCGTTGAAATAGGGAACATGCTATAGATAACGATTATAACATATAAAAATTGCAGGGCAATCCGAGCATATTTACGGGAGTTAGAGCACGGACAGACGGCAGACGGCAGACGGCAGACGGCCATACGGCCAGACAAACCGAAGTCATAAGCACTTTTCAACTAGGTTGGAAAGTGCTAAAAAGGAATGCTTACGTACCCAAATTTCGTTGCACTCCTATTACTTTCTCACAAAATAATTTACAATCAAGGATTGTCTTTGTTTTCATGATTTTTCAAAAAGAGTCTTTTCAATTTCATCAAGACACGAAAAGGTTCCTTCACTTTTGGAATTGAACTGAAAATAATCATGCAGAGTTTCTAACACTGTAGTGTCAGTTGAGAAATTTCGCTGCATCTTCTTCATCGTCGTCATCTTCCTCTTCATCTTTGTCGCCACCATTTATTTCAGCTGCAATGTCTGTAATTTCCTGCAGTTGAGCTGCGATTAAATTTTCATCTGCATCAACTAATTCGTCGAAAGTACATGCAGTGAGTCCACCAGATACAGTATGCCAATCTTCTTTGTTTATGTCATTTTTACAATTTTCACTGTCATTTTCTGTCTCCTTACACTTATTTTCTGCTGAAAATGAAAAATCCTGCTTTCTTAAAGCAGCTTTTAATACACTTGTCAGTGACGTTTCTCCATGATGAGCAAGAACAACATATAAACTGCATCAAGGACGGTAACTTGCTTCTATTTGTTTTTCATTGCACATTTTGTTTCAGACCCAGCCAGAAGTCGATGAATTAAAGTTTTTCTGTAGTGCACTTTCACACAACGAATGACACTCAGATCTAAAGGTTGAATCTTGCTTGGGCAATTTGCAGGAAACAACACAACTTTCGTGTTGTTTTGAAAGTTGGAATATCTTGTGAGTGAGCAGGACTGACCCATGAATAAGAGAACTTTCCTATTTTCTTTTCCAGTCAAATTTATGAAAGAAATCCAAGAACGTATGTGCGACATCATCCATGCCATTTTGTTGCTAGTGTAGTCCCATGGAAGCTTCTTCATGTTCTTAAAACAGCGAGGTTTGTTTGATCTGCCAATGACCAATGGTATAAATTTTTCCAAACCATCAGCGTTGCAACACAGCAAAGCAGTTAGTCTTCCTTTACTTTTTTTCCCCCTATGGCATGGTTCTCCCTTGAATGTTAAGATTCTGTTGGGCAACATTTTATAAAATTCCAGTTTCGTCACAATTGTAGATGTTTTTCGGTTTGTATCTGTTTACTAAAGTAGCCAAGTCTTCTTCCCATTGTTCTACAGTTCTTTTATTGACACTCATACTTTCCCTAGACAGGATACGAGTTGCCAAATCATGCCAATTTTTGAATCCATTCATGTGATGCAGAAAAATTTCCCATTTCAAAACTCTTTGACAACTATACGGCCTTCTCCCTTAGAATTTCAACATTAACAGGAATGTTTGAGACACGAGTTTCTTTGATCCATAGAAACAAAACTTTCTCAAATTCTTCGAACTTTCCGTCTTGAATTCTGATTCTTTTCTTCAACTGAATTCCACATTCTTGATCAGCTACTATTATTGCCTCCCAATTTTGTAAAATCCCTTTCAATGTCGATTCTGGTATATTAAAAGTCTGGTCATTAAAGCTTTTTTCGAGGTGCAAGGATTTTGTTTGATTTTTTTAATAACATCCATTTTAAACAAAAGCGACAATTTTGCCATTTTAAAACGTAACCATCTAACCAAAACTCCAAAGATGTTTCTTCTGTTCAGGGGCGTAAATCCTGGGGGGGTGTGGGGGGTGCAACACCCCCCCACGAAAAAGTCAGTCGGAAAATTTCCTGTTCGATTGGTAAAAGGTACGTTTAGTCGGAAAAAATGGTATTAACCTATAAAAACTTTTAAATTGGAAAAACGAAAAAATCAGTCGGAAAAATGTCCATTCGATCGGAAAAGGTATGTTTAGTCAGAAAAAAAAATGTATTAACCTATAAAAACTTATGAATTGGAAAAACAAAAAAATTAGTCGGAAAAATCCCCATTCGATTGGAAAAAAGTACGTTTAGTCGGAAAAATCCCCATTCGATTGGAAAAAAGTACGTTTAGTCGAAAAAAATAATGGTATTAACCTATAAAAACTTATGAATTGGAGAAATATTTTTGTAGTTTTTAATTAAATAAGAAAAACAAGTTAGATCGAAGAAAACTTATAGAATTTTATTCTTAGTCGGATTATTTATTTTTTTTTGTAGTTTTTAATTAGAAAAAAGAAAAAACAATTTAGAATGAAGAAAACCTATATAAATTTATTCTTAGTCGGAAATATTACGGAATTTCTTTTTTGATAAAACTATAGGGCAGTTGCAATTGACGTCACGTTGGAGGTAAACAGTACAAATAGGCAGTTCTGATTGGTGGAATTACCCTTACCTCCAAGTGAATACAATGGTTGATCAGCTGATTGCAACTGCCCTATACAGAAAAACTTTGATTTATCGAATATTGTGAACTAAAAACCTCGATGTGACGAAAAAAATATTTATATACATATTTCATCAATGTTAATATTATTTAAAACCTTGATATTTTTATCGAAAACATTGATATTCCGAATTTTTTTCTGTGCCCTTTGACTTCGATATCAAGTTCCAACTGTATTTATTTATAATCGGAAAGTTTTTAGTTCAGTCTGGAAATTTTAAGATATACTGATTGAAGTGAAGAAACTTCAATTTATTATCTAACTTTAAATTTAGTTAGTAGTCACAGTATTTAGGTGATATCCAATGAAAATTCAAAATTTAATTGCAAATATTTAGTATTTTTCATATCAAAATCTGGATATTAACCACTCTACACAAATTTTACCTTTAATTGAACATAATTATGGTTTTATTTTTTGAAATGTGTTTCAAGAAATTTATATGATACAGAATGAAAATTGAAAACACCCAAATACTTTGAATTTTTATCTCGAAATAATCTGGATATTTTACAATCTATACGAGTTTACGTCTATCAGAAGTAATACGTTCGTTTCCTTTTTCCTTAACCGTATTCGATTTTTTATATATAATAATATTATTATTATTATTACTACATTTTGTTTAGTTGGAAAAAACAGTAAAGACATCAAATTTTTACTCTGCTTTAAAATATGTCGTTAGAACGAATTATAAACTTAAATAAGAAATCCCGTATTTTTGACAAACTTTTGTCTTTAAAATATTCCCCAAGCAAACAGATTTCAATATTACTCAGAAAGTAGAATATTGTTGTCTCTTTCAAGCTTTTCCTGATGATCACAATGTTTAAAGGGATACATTGAAATCTATATATATGAAAGCCGTTCTTGGTATGTATGTTCCTTATACAAATCTACAGTTTTTGACCGATTGGAACGCAACTTGATGTACATATACTTTAGAACATGAGTAAAATTACTGTCAACTTTAAAAATTTCTCAGACCATTCTTTACCACTTTTTTTTAAACATTTTCCATAGTTTATCATTACAGAAATCTATTTTTTTCCCTCAATTTCTAATTCAATTTCTTTCCCGTTGCCATTCAAAGGAACTGCGTATGGGCAATATTTTTATAAACCAATTTCTGATTACTTGAAATCTGAAAGTGACGTCAATTTTGTCAGTTGTGATTTTTTTCGCATATTACAAAGATTACTATAAATGCTTTAAACGACATAGTACATATATTTAAATGTGTTTGGAGAAAAATAAATAACTTACCTCCTAATTTTACAAAGGCAAATTGTTTCTACTGGTTTGTTAATATTAAAGTAAATTTTCTAAGATATAAAAACATTTTTTTTTGCGCATTCAAACTTCATGATTTTTATTCAACGTAATCAAAAATCGTCTGTCAAATATTGACATTTAGCAATCTTTACATCGTAACTTTTTTCAGCTTGAGCCTCAACCAAGGAAGCATATTTAAATTCCTTGGATGTAGGTGGACAGTAGATGTCCTATTAATAAAAATTGAGTTTAAAGAAAACAATACTGTATTTTCCATTATTTTTGCTTTAAAAATGGGTGTTAAAACAAATGAGATTAAAAGTAAAATGGTTTATCGGGAAAAAAAATTAAATTCATTTTTTTAAATATAAAACATTTATTTTAATTTAACAAAAATAATATATTTTTTATACGTTCGACAACGTGGCGAAATTTTCATTTCACCAGCTTCGAAATTATTATCCAATTCTTAAGAGAACACTTTATTTTTGAAAAATAATGTTTTGCATCAAAAATCACAATTTCAAAACGCAATTTTAGCAAATTCAAATTAAATTACATTGTGATTATAATTTCTTAGTTAAATTTAGTATTTAATAATATTAATTTTTTTAATTTTTTCTTTGAGTACAATAATATTGAATATCTTTAAGCGATTTTATGGTTTAAATAGATAATGTGCAATGTAATGTCACGCACTCAAGTAAAGGCGTATTTCTCAACTAATTTTAGGCGAAAAGAACAAGCAGATTTAGTAATTAATAATGTATTATTTCCTATACATAATATAATGTATTCTAAATACTTGAAAATTACCGGAAAGTTAACGGAACTTTAAGCTATTTAGCTCAACGTTTTGCCTACGTTAAATTGAGTAAACACGCAACAAACCATTTTGCTTTTCAGAGGGTCAGAGGAAAATCTAAACGGTGAAAGTGTCGTCATATTTTAAATCATGTGCCGGTTTTCATTTATAAAAATATTAGTATTTTATAGCAATTACACAAAGTAGCTTAATTTTCATGTATTGGTCGCCAAAGTATAAGTTTAACATCCTTTTACCGTACAATTTTCCAGAATATTAAATTACTTTAAAATTACTTTAAAATCCATAAGACCGAATACATAAAATCCGATATATAAATTGAGATACGCTTTTCAAACGAATAACATTGAGAGTACATTTATTTTATTCGACCTCATAAAAATTGTGCTATGTGCTATTGTGCCTCATAAAAATGTGCTATGTTTAGAAATAAATGTCTTTACTTTATAAAGATCAAACAAGTTAATCTTTCGTAATTGGATTGGACACGAATTAAAAAATATACATGCTTTAAAATTACTTTAAAATCCATAAATAATCAGTAAATTGAGAAACTTTTCAACTACATTTGAAAGTGCATTTTTTTCGAATTGATAGTTTAAAAAATGAAATTATGCGATATTTAGAAGTTACAAATATGCAGTTAAAGCAAAATTTAATGGTTAGGTCGGTGCTACCGTCCATATAATGGCAACATTACTCACGGATATGTTTTTGTTTTATAATATAGATAGATGCCATATGAAAGCGAATTTCGCAAAATCTTACATTTGGTAATTTTTTTTTCAATGTCAGGAAAATCGTATATTTTTATATTGTATGCGCAAAGAAAACGTGCATTCTCATTTATAAAGTTTAAAACTATTACTATGGTTGAGTTTAAGTAACGCTTTTTTTTTCTAATTGTCTTTTTTATCGATTTATGGTTCAGTATGTACAAATCATATTGTCGTCATTGTTATTGTCGTATTATTGTATTTTAATTCATGTTAACCCGGGCAAAGCCGGGTGGTTCTGCTAGTTACTTATAAAAATGTTTTCATTTCTGATTAATATTAAACATGTATTGGTATATTTGTAAAGTAAGTTTCTCCAATTAGAAGCAAGACACATATGTATATATATACACTCATGTCCAAAATTTTAGCATATATGATAAAAACAAAGAAAGGAAATCTTAAATATCTTACGAAATTATTAAATTTTATAGATGAAATTCACAAGATAATTATGACTTCGTGTATCGAGATAGTCAAATAAGTTTTAAAGTTCTGATGTTGATTCCCTTTGAAATATTAATATATTTATCTAAAAATTAGGGGTGGAGGTCTATGATTAAAATGTATAGAAAAATACGGATTGGAACTCCAAACTGCTTTATTACATTGCGATCTTGTTTCTAAACGTACAAAATTTGATTAAATTTTATTGAAGTACTAAAAAATGGATATGAGTTTTGTTCATTCGAAAAATTTCAATCTTTTAAATGTTGGCCTTTTTTTAATGTTGTAGACGTACAGGGATAGCAGGAGTCATTATGCTTAACTCAGAACTTTATAAATTTCTATCTGGAGTGGAATCTATGTGAATAAGTATGCCATACACAAAAAAGTAAACTGCATTAAACCCTTTATTGGTAAAAAACGGGCAACGAATCCGCAGCTCTTCAATCCAGTTTCATTAAATTTTATACATTTAGAAACAAGATATATCGCTATCAAACAAAGCAGTTTAGAGTTCCAAACCGCAATTTTCTACACATATTAATCATAGTACTTCACCATTGATTTTTAGAGACATATATTAATAATTCAAAAGGAATCAACATCAGCTCTTTAAAATTTATTTAACTATCTCGATACGCTAAGTCATAATTATCTTGTGAATTTCATCTATAAAGTTTAATAATTTTGTAAGATATTTACGATTTCCTTTCTTCGTTTTTATCATATATCCTGTACTTTTGGACATGAGTATAATATATATATATATATATATATATATATATATATGTTACATAAAAATGTCACTCCGCAGTGTTCCTATGATTTATTCTAAATTCTGGCACATTCATTATTTCCCTATTTCTTAATAATATTTATCCCTATTTAATTTCCCTTTAAAATTAAAAACGCGTATATTAATAATTATCTTATTCCAAATCTTAATCCAAAACTTTAAGTCAATTCGTAACTTTTATCAACTATCCAATCTATAATATTCTGAGAGAAGCTAGTTTTTCATTTCGAATGTTTTTAAAAGCCATTTTGTTATTTGTATTCCACAGGCTGGCTTCGCGCGCTAGATTTTTTTTACTTCAAACACAATGCTCCACTAGATCTGGGATTCTTTCTTATTAAAACTAGAGATCAACCGAAACAGGCTTTTAAAACAGAAACCAAAACCGAATTTCGGTGATCTTCCCATTTTCGGTCGAAACCGAAACCGAAAGTGTAAAAATAAAAACTGATTTAAAAACTGATTAATACATACATAACTTCATACACTTATTAATTAATAACAAATAATTAATAATTACTTAATAATAACTAATTACATTACTAATTAATTTATTAAGACAACATTTTAAACCTAGAAATTATTAATTATAACCTTTATTTTCCAAATCAATATTCTCAAAGTGAGGTATGTTTAACATTATTTTGTACTTTAGCTAATTTCAAATATATATATAAGGATAAAAATGTAACAGTTGTCAATTTTCTTTTAAGATGTGCACAATAAGAATAAAATAAATCTTTGCTCACTCACTGCCTCCCCTCCCCCCTCCAAAAAAAAAAAAAAATAGAGCTTTACCACTCCCTGGCTCTTTAAAAAAGTATTGAAATGGCACCCTTGCTTGAAAATTTTATCTCCGGTGCCAAGTTGACTGTCTGTGCCTCTATCAAAACTATTTATTTCCATATAAATTAAAACTTAATTAATTTATACGAATTTCATCTAATAAAAAATATTTTAAGTATACATACCTCGATATATCTTTTGTAATAAATTTGGCAAATCTTCATTTGTTTTAACAACACCTTTCTCATAAAGCATTCGAAACAATCTGAAGTTTCAAAGTAAAATTTTTCTATTTCTGTTAAGTTTACATCTTTTAAAGGTCACGTGATAAGCGTCTTTTAAGTTTAGTCATATATGCATTGCTTGCTTTATAATTTACACTCTCATCATGAATCAGACAGAACGGATAATGATAAACAGTGCAGCTCACAGCAATAAACAGTGTCTCATTTGAGCAAATAAAACTCATATCAATGAGTAAAGTTGAAAATTTCCGAAAGAAGGAAAGCGATTTTGAAATACAGATAGTTTCAGTCAGGCCGAAATTTTGGCAGCAGTTTCGCCAAAAACGAATATTCGGCGAAACTCCGATTTTGCACCGAAACCGAAATTTCGGTCGATCTCTAATTAAAACCTCTCCATCTCGCGTCATTTGCTTAGCCGCTCAATTCTTAAATTTCGCTTCTCACTGATTGGTTCGTGTAGTTATTACGTCTACTGTGTAGCTTTCCGCGCATCTAACAAAAAGCAATTGCAAGACTTCAGAGCTCATAATTTCATCTTGTTTTCAAGTGCTGAACAAACGGTTATCTGTCATTCTTACGATTTGGAATTTCTGAACGAGCCATTTAAGATCAACTAAATGATGTAATGATTTATAGTCAAGCCCGAGGGCTTTAGAAAACATCTTCGTCCTGTGGGAATTGTTTCTTCATCTGTCCTGTTTCTGAATAAACACTTTATTTAGAAAACTGGCTTAATTTTTATGGAGAAATTACCAATGGGTATATTCATTGCCTACACTTCTCACCATGATTATCGATTTATCGACTGCAATTATCGACTGCGATCTTTAACAAGATACCAGTTTCTCATGAATTTTTAATTCATACAGCTAAAACCTGACACACACATATATATACATACATACATACATACATATATATATAAATATATATATATTAGTCGGCATTTTGTTTTTCATAGTACTCGGATATTTTCCTCCTTGGAGTCGGAAATTTATGAGTTTACACCCCCCTACGCGACTAGGGTGGTTTACACCCCTGCTTCTGTTAACGATCAATGCCATGTGTTACGTACCATAATAATGTCTCTAAGTGGCTGAGACTTTTACTGACGCCAATCACAAGAACCACATGTACCCTATGTACAAGGTAGAGGAATGTGTTCCTGGAATCTCAACAATGGGAAGGGCAAAGGAATATATTCCTAGAAACAGAACAAAAAGGGTAAACTTCTTGAAAATTTTTGCAACACACATAAGTGAGAGGTTTTTTTTTTCAGTGTGGCGCATAAATGAATAAGAGTTATCATTGGTTTTCTTATATCCCTGTCCAGGAAAACAGAAAAAACGTGCATAAGTGAGAGATTACTGTACTTGCATTTTGTTAGTTATATTGTTTTACATCTTAGCTCTTCAAATGTAAATTAAAATATGTATAAAATAAATAATTCATAATTAATAAAATATGTATTATTAAAATATGCATAAAAGAAAATGAAAAACAATCACTGAATAAATCATTGCTGTAAAACATAAAACTTCATTCTATTTACCTAGCTCGAAGGTCAAACAGATAAATCTTCCCATCTTGCGTTCCAAATGCAGCAGTGGTTGAAGACACAAAACAGCAACAATTTATTGCTGAATCACATTTGTAATCAAAAATCTGTATAAGAATGCATAAAAAAAAAAATCATATAAAGCAATTAAAAAAACTGTAATATAATTATTAAACATAATGCTAATAAATGTATGGATATAATTATATCAAGGTTCAGTTAATTATTTATATAAATAGGTAAATGTTTCAAACTAACGTAAAACCAAACTACAAAATGTGTACTTATTATTACATTATTTATGAAACTGTGTAATATAATATAAATGATGAATAATTGGTCTTGTATTCTAAAATCACTTTCATAAAAATCATTCATAATCAAACAAGTTACAAAAGCAATATGAAAGTAACCACATTTATACACTCTAATTTATGACCTTGCACATTTTTCGCACACTCAACTTAAAAAATTTGACCAAAAAAAAAAGATTCTGCATTTTACACATTAAAAATATAAGAACTCAAATTGAGGAAATGGATTTCATATTAACATAATGTACAGCCAAAAGGTTTTAAGATGGGACGAAGATTTTAATAATGCAATCCACTTTAACTTTGACCCATTAGGCACCAAGGCACCATTGCTCACATTTTAGGAACATTGCTTTAGGATATTTTTTCTAAGGTGAGTATTTTATATATTTTTTTAAAAGGTTCATATTATTTGAATTTTAAATATATGATATAACTTCTGTAATTTTTTAAAGCATGTTAAAAAAGGCGAAATTTAGCTTTTTGGCTGCATTCAAAAGAAATATTTAAAAAATAATAATAACTTTATAATAAAAATTATATTTTTTTGTTAAAATATGGTTATAACTGTCTATTATATAAAACAACATCAATCCACACTTAATATGTATAATAGATCAATCACAATAACCAAAAGCACAAGTTGTTCCCAAAATGGGAGCAGTGGCGTCAAATGGGGGTAATTTTTTATTATTATTATTTACATATGCCTCTGTGCATTTATGGTAGTTATTTTTCAATTTATTAGCTATAAAAGAGATAATATCATTCTGAAACTGATATTTTATGAAGAATTCATTTAAATTAGTCCAACTTCTACATTTATAATAAAAAAACAAAATGAAATTGCCAGTTCCATAAGCATTTTCATTATCCATCTCTATTTTTCATCATTACATAATTTTTTTTTTTGACTATTTTACATGAAAGATGATTGAACAATTTTAATATTTGATTTGGATGATTTTTCGGATGTTCCGAAAATCAATTGTTTTCCACCTGATCCCAGTATTTTAACAAATGAGGAAGATGTAATAGAAAATAATTCATGTGACAATTTACCCCATGGTATATCTGGTGAAGTAGAACTTTCCCTAAATTCTAAATCAACAGACAATCAAGAAATGCATGATTTAGTTTTGAAAAAAGACAAAGTATTAAACACAAACTTGATATTTTAGACAAAAGTTCAGATGAATCTTCAAATCAGAATATAGAAAAAACTAAACAAAGTGCAAAAAGAAAAATATATATAGTTAAAAAACCAATTTCAGAAAATGAAAAAAATGCAATATAATGCTGCATAAAAATTGTTTAGTCATTTTCATGTAAAATAGTGGGACAAAAATTATGTAAAATGATGAAAAATAAAGAGATGGAATAATAAAAATGCCTATGGAATTGATAATTTTATTTTATATTTTTATTATAAATGTAGATGTTGGACTAATTCATATGAATTCTTCATAAAAAGTCAGTTTCAGAATGATATTATCCCTTTTATGGCTAAAGAACTGAGAAATAATTAAACCAAATACACAGAGGCATATTTTTTATTTATTTTATTTTATTTTATTTTTTTTTAACTCCATTTGTCGCTATTGCGCCTATTTTCAAAACATGCTGTTTCTTCTAAAATTCAATTTTTCTTTTTTTTTTTCAGAAGTATTTTAAAGATTTCCTATTCATAAAGAAAAAACGTTCCATAAAAAAAAAAAAGGTTTATATACATAGCGACACTTAATGGATGTGAAAAGTTATGTGAATTGAAAGTAAGAACTCATTATGATGATAAGGTAGCTATGAGGTGGCTATAAGGTGAATGCAATTTTATATTAATTTAATACAATGTACAGCCAGTAGATTTTAAGCTGCGCTGTAGATTTTAAGATTACAATTAACTTTAAATTTAGATTATGTGAATCAAAAGGAAGAATTTACTATTTCTTTTCTTGCATTATAAAATGTGCATGTATTGTTATATTATCAGTTATAAATTAGATCGGTTTGTTTAAATCTAATCAATCTAGATTCGATTCAAACAATCTCAGCAAATATAAAATATGCCCTAACTATTGGAATTATTGAAAGTGCTTAATTTTCATGGAAGATTTTTAATTTAAAATTCAGAATTGTAGAGATAAAATAATAACAGAACTGCAGACAGATAGTGAAACTAAAGTATGTATATTAAAATACTTAGCAAAAAAAGTAGCAGATTTTGTACAGCAAGTCTAAAGTCTTTACTACATTAGACTTTTCAAAATCTATTACTATTTTCTCACTAGTTTGAGCTCTCCCCCACCCCCTATTGTGAAACTGATCAGATAATGCTGTAAGCATATCTAACAGGGTTCCTACACAATTTTGATTAAAAAATTCCCTGACTTTTCCAGGTTTATCCTGACTTTTTTACAAAAATTTCCCTGACCTTTCTTAATACAAATTTGGTTTATATATTGTTTTAAAACACTCCACAATGGAAACCTCCTTGTTACAGGTAGTTCCTAACGTCCATAAAAATGCATTACACTAATAGGAATATCACCTTTCTTTTGCAAAAACGCTTACATGGAAACTTGTTTTATAGTGCCTAATACTGGAAGAAGATCTCTAAAATAAGGAGATGATGTTACCTACAGCTAAACAAAAAGTGCAAAACACTGAAATGATAAGATTTGTAATCACATATTTAAGAGGACAAAATCCAAGAAAGATTTCATCCAAGTGGTATAACATTCTATTTCAAACTGTAACTTGCAGCATAAAGCTATTTTGTCTTTATCCAGGAATTAAGTTAGTGGAACTAAACCCTGCCATGCTGATAATTATTATTTAATTATTATAGCTATAATTTCAAACCAGGAGATTTATTTTTTAGAGCCCCTAAAATCTTTCAATTTTTGTAATCCCAGATTTTTTATTTAGATTACAGAAAATTAAAATGTAATAATAATAATGCTCAATGTGAACTAAAAGCTTCCGGTTGTCAAATTTTTCCAAAAGAACAATGCCATTTTCGTGTACGCTATGTTCTCTTCTTTTATGCTAGATAAATGCTAAAAAAAATATGCGCTGCATGTATTTTCAATTTTTAATTAATTTTCAAATTATACTATTGCTGCATAGTTTGCATAAATTTTATATAAAAATTATAGATTAGAGGAACAATTAATTCAAATTTTTTTCATTTACAATGATAACTGAGATCCTGTTGGAAAGTACTACATCAAAAATTCCCTGACCTCTTCAAATATTTAAAAAATTCCCTGACATTTCCCTGACTTTTTGCCTCAATTTTCAAATTCCCTGACTTTTCCCTGTTTTCCCTGACGCGTAGGAACCCTGTCTAACTTTTTGACTCTCTTGTTAGCTCATGTTTCTACTTGTAAATTATTGCTGTGTTGTTTTCGTTATCCATGTAAAAGTTTAGTATCCCATGTCCCCATTAATAAAATGCATTATTTTTTAAAGTTAGAAATCATTGAAGCTATCGACACAAACCAAGGATTAAAATGAGATGAGGTTATAGGGTACAAATAATGCAAAATTCCAAATTAAAAAATAGGGTTATAATTAAACATACTAATGCCGACAAATGCATACATTAGTAATTAACTATTTACATAAAAAATGACATTCAGTGATGCCAGGGATGCACTATAGCACACCATTTAAGCAAAAAAATGAAGGGATGGATAAAAAAAAAATTGTGATGGAACCTTCAGAATGCACAATTTTTACCTTGAAAGAATGCAAAAGAGGCATATTTTCTACTAAATACATTGAATATGCATTATTTCTAAAGAAGAACCCATTTTTGTAAAAAAAAAGACCCAGTTTTTTGGAAGTGACTGAATCCCAGGGACCCAGGATTTCAAAAGTCTAGCAACATCACTCGTTCACAGATTCTTAGGATAATATGCTTCATATTAGGAGTCCAATGCCTAATATTAATTCTATCATAAAAACTGCCTCATAGAACATCTCACAGCCCTTAGCTGCATTTCACAAAACATGTCTTACTTCATCAATGGATGAGTGGGAACTCAGATTCAACATTTGGCCAAATAAAAGAAAGCACATTTTTACATATTGACATCAAAGCAAGAACTGAATTTGGCTGCAGCTGGCACATAATTGACCTGAAATATACAATTTGTTTTACTGCTTGTATGTTGCAAAGATTTGATATTCTGTTGAGTAGGAGAAAATACATGATCATCCATATTTATTTGAATGTTATACCAATTAAAGAATTAAAAAAATTCTTTATGTTTTACCCCCCCCCCCAATCGAGACTCCTCCTGAATTAGTACAAAATATAATTTTTACATAGTTTAAACAGACCACTTAAAAATCATTCAAATTACAATCTAATTATGCATTTATTTATAAAAAGATGATATATATTCCTTTTTAAAGATTGGCATTACTCCAAATCATTCACTTATATCTGTCATTACCCCACATTTTCAACCAAGAAGAATAAAAGTCAATCAATATTTATCAAAAACTTCACACCCTCTAGTTTTGATGTAAAAAGAAAAAAATACTAAACAAGTAATTTTAAAATAATAATAAAATTGACTTCTAGTAATAGCCTATTTATTTTATGTGCTTATTGTACACCAGTTGGCATATTTTAGTAAGTATCGTTGGACACAACAAAGTGTTTTTCTTTGTCAGCATCATTCATATTTGATTCGTAGTAAATGGTCATATATATATGTATAATATATATACATTACATGTCGCTGTAACAAACAAATACACAATTCAATGACTCTTTATAGAATTTTAAGTACTGGGCGTTTTGATAATATACTGAAATGATGGCTGGAAAATTTTTATAAATGTTTAGAGTAGGCACATAAGTATACCATTTTTGGATTCTGATGAAATTTATTTTGGAACACCATCAAAATGATCTCTTTACAACAACAATAAAAAAAAAAAGATTATCAAAATTGAAACAAAAGTTATGCATGAACATGAAAAAAAATATAAATGTACAAACAAATTATATAACCTTTTTGTTTGGAATTGATTAAAAAGTGTAAACATTTATGGGATAACAAGAGTAAAATTAAAAAATAATAATTAGGAACTTCGTTTTAAGAAAATTATATGCACTAAACTAATTTAACGAAAAGAAGTTTATTATACATATATGCAAGCATACATATAATTTTTTTTAATATCACTGTTAAAAGTTGTTAAGTTTTGTCACTTTTAAAAGTTAAAAAAGCTGTTAAGATATATGTTGACTTCTTTTTTTCTTTGAAGAAAATAAATTGGTGTGCAGAATTTTTTTAAAGTATTTAGCAGAAATAAAACCCTATTTATTTTCTATTACATTTATTTTTATTTATACTTATTTTATTTTTTATTTTTTCAAGAAACTGACAGCAACACTTAAAACAAATAAACGTCATAAATAAGATTTCAAATAACATAAGATAATTAGCGAGTCATGCAACAGTTAAAGCATAAAAAATTTAAATAAATTTGTACAATAAATTGTTTATTACTTGTTTTCGACTTTGAAGTCCAACACCTTTAAAAGCCCCACTTTCACATCCTAAAAGCAATAATTTTCCATCAGTCCCAACTTCCCTGTCACCTACGCTGGGAAAAAACAGGTGCAAATATTGTAAAAAGGACATTATGTTAGAAACAGAATAACAATAAAAAATAAGCATATTACAACACAGGTAATTAAAAACATATTTACATAATATAACTGCAGAAATTTTATGAAAATTTTGTTAAATAATTATATATATATATATATATATATATATATATATTTTTTTTTTTTTTTTTTTTTTTTTTTTTTTTTTTTCCTGAGATGACAAGCTTTTAATATTTAAACAATACAAACTTTAAAAGTATTTTTATTACAATTAAGCTAAAATTTTTACTCATCCCCCTCTTGTAAGTTTCATTGTTATAAAATTTTTCAATTCAAATATATATGTTTGTTAACTGTTAAGATTCGCTCCTTATTATGTACCGAGATTATGATTATTTTTTAAAGTACATCCTATTATGGATATGTGACATCATACTGATAAAAATGCATTGTTTTAAGAAATCTCTGTAAGAATGAGCTATCATAAAAAATTATTTAAAATTAAAATATAACTTGTGATAAAAGTTTAGAAAAATCTCCTCCATTTACCAAACCCCTTCTCTTTTATTTTTTACATAATTTTATCTGAAATTATTAAGATAACAAATAAATGCTCCATGACTGTTATTGCTCATTATCAATCTAATTTATTAAATATATTTTTAAGAAACAATCTAATTAATGAGCAACTATCTACTTAGGCAAAATTAAATATTTAAGCAGCACCACATATTGGATGATAAACACCAAAATCTAATCAGCACCAATTTCCATGAAAATCTAACTAAATACAGTACAGTAGATTTTGGTTAATTGGAACACATCCGCTCAGCCCTATTTGTTCCAATAAAGTAGCTGCCCTAATTATTAAAAGTAAAATTAATGATATTTTCCTAGCACCAATTAAACGATAACCTACTATATGAAGTTTCATGGAATTCTGTTTGGGAGTTATAAGGTCCACAAAATTTTGTACCACACAGCAGTGTTGGCCGTAATTGATTACTTTTGTAATGAGATATTAATAATCATGTTTACAATATTCGTGATTTTAAGTAATCATGATTACTTTATATTTTTAATCATGGCTACTAGAAATCATCAATAATGATTACAGTAATTCATTATTCATGATTACATAGATTACAAGAATCTAAAATGAAAATTTGTGAATACATTTTTAGTTACTGCTTCTTATATAATACGGACTATGGAGGTATACACATATTTTTAAAAGTCATTAAGTAGCTCTATTCACCAAACAAATGTCTTTCAAACAAAAAATTCTTTGAAGTGAGGTTAAGTTTGTTGAAAGATATAAAAAAAAAATTAATTCATTGTAACAGGAATTTTTTTTTTTCAAATATATTAGAAAAACTTTTAGGTTTATTTAATGACTGGAACATCTATTCTCACTCACACCATGCATTCTTATCTTTCCAAATATCAGTTACTTAATCTGCCTGGCTCACCTCACCAAAGACTGTATGACGCATCTGGGCTGAGGTTAGAAACTCTCACTTTGTGAGTTTTAAATAAGGTAGTTATGGTGACATAATAAGTTTAATCATTTAAAATTTCAGTATTATTGTATGTTCTGTTCTGTTTTTTCTGAACAATTACAGTCTCCAGTTTAGATATCTTACAAAAATATTTATAAAGATGGATTGAATCCACTAATTAAGTGGGATGACTGTCAAACAATAAGTCAGCTTATAAGATGAAAATTGCATGAAGTTTTAAGTAGATTGAGAAATATTAAAAGGTTTAATAAATGAAAGTGAATGGAAGATTCTTTAATTATAATTCTTTTTTTATACAATACATCATCTGCATCAGACAATATACCAGTTTAACTTTGGTGTACAACTACATTGTGTGCTAATGTAAAGTGTATATAAATGGAATGCTTCAGAACTATTGCTGGCTCACTCCAATTAGTGTACTGTAGGCTGACATTTACCTAAACATTTGTAATAAATAGCTTAATTAAATTGAAGGTTTTTATTTGTGAAAAATAAGCACGAGTGGTTCGAGACAAAGTGATTTCTTAAACAACAATGGTATGGAAACTAGTCGTCGAGAGCCATCGTAATACTTACCCATCAAGGATATGCATAATGTAAAATATTAAAATAAAAAATGTGTAAACTACTTATACAAAGCATTGCAATTCGAATAAAATCGTGGCTTGATGACATGATAAACATTAAAGGCTCGATTATTGAATTGCTTAAAAGAAACATCCTTATAACTCCAAAAACAATAATCCTATTAACTAGTGGTTTATCGCATCTGATTAAGCATCTCATTTCCAATTAAAATATATCTTTGAATTGAAATTTGGATGAAATACAGGGTCATGAAAAATCGAAGAATGTGGAAAATAGGATTACAAATATCTCGGCAACTAATTATCCGATCAACTTCATTTTTTATGCAAAATTTGTTTTTTTATTGTCTTTTATATTCACTCCTTAAAATAAACAATTACGAAAATTTTTATATACCTTTTATCAGAACGAATATTTCGAGAGTCCGAATAAAATAGTTCCGGATAATCGAGGTTACTGAAATTCAAAAGGCTTCTTCCCATTATTACATACTAAGTACATACCAAATTTCACGTCTCTATCTCAATTTTTTTGGGAGATAGAGCATTTACAGACACACAGACACACAGCAAATTTATTTTTTCTAAAAATATGTTTTTCAGAATCTCCAGTATCTGAAACGTGTAAATCCATCAAAAATTTTTTTTAGATTTTCAAAACGATTACAAGACTTACCCTATACTACGTATGATGGATAAGTAAAAAACAGTAGTTTAGATTTTCTGTTAACTGTATCGAGCAAGTATGATAATTTAATGGAACCTGATGATTGAACAGTATCCATCCTGTTCAAAGATCAAAAGCAGACATCATTATCTCCCATTATTTAATGGAAGAAGATTGAAGCATTTCCTTGCTCTACAGGTATACAGAAATGCCCTCATTAAGTTCAACAAACTGCTTCCATCTTCTGGTATAGTCGAGAGACTTTTTAGGTGCGTTCGTAATTATATAAATACGTAGCACCTATTGTCGTCGCTTGGTCCGTCCGTCCGTCTGCATATAACAACGCAAAAACTACCCAACCGAATGGTTTGAAATTTAAGATATATTATCTTTGCAGAATTTTGTCGAGACTTTTCAAATTTTATAAAAATCGAATCAAAACTTTACGAAATATTAATAAAAATATTTATTAAGAAATTTGAATTTTTTTTTTAATCAGTACTTTTTTGTTATAGGAGCTTCCGAAGTTTAATCGTCAAGCGACCGAGATACTTATTTTATGACAGAAATGAATCTGCAGATGATATAATTCATTTCACAGAATTAAAAATCATCAAGATCTGATTATTTATATAACTAGCTATAGTACGAACGCACCTCATTTGTCACGTTTGACGTACAATTTCCAACTTTTTTTTTCTAATATGACAAATCTACCAAAGTCTCATAAGCTGTCAGATGAAATGTTTGAAAAAAAAAGTTATACTCAAATCAAATTTAAACAATAATTAAAACCAAGTAAACATTTTCAAGTTAATTTATGTTTAATATATTAATTTTATGGTTTTTAGACTAAAATAAAAAATTATTTATTTAAACCAATATATATATATTTTAAATTATACACATAGTTATATATATTCAAATTATTAATACTAACTTGGAGGATTCTCAGGCATGCCAATATCTATGTCGACAGAAGATAAGTCACATGAATTTATGTTGCCATTTTCTCTTGAAACAATATCAAGACACGAGGATTGCCCACAGTCCCAAAGGCGAGCAGTGCCATCTTTAGAAACAGAAACTATATTCCGACCCCGTTCTACAATGGCTGTGTCAACTATGGCTGCAACGAAACCAAAATGAATATTGATAGAACTGTACTGATTAGTATTTTCAATTATATCAATCATTTTGTTTTTTGAAACAACTGTTACAACAAAACAAGTATAATATCAAATAAACTATAAAGGTATTAATAACATTAATAAATAATTTTTAACCCTGTCATACATGACAACCTCATATGCAGTTGTACTGAAAAATAAACATCAGAGAACTGTGCATATTTCATTTTTACAGCTTTATCACATATAAACCGCTAAGGAAATTCAATAATGCTTCAGAATTACAGTAATAGAGAACAGAACCATTTTCATCTCAAATATTTAATTGGAAAACATGAATTTGACATACCCCCCCCCCCTCCTCCTGTTCTGAGCGATTTTTTTAAAAAAAAATTTTTGTTAATGTATCTAAAAGTTAAATTATAACAAAAAACTATTTAAGAACACTTACTAATAATTTTCTAGTGCTTGTAAGCCATATACAAGGTTTATTTAATAATTTTGTATTCATGCATAAGAGGGGTTAAACAAAAAAATACACAGAAAAAAATAAAACCCAATTTGGGTCGAAAGACTCTTAGATATGTGCCCAAATTGGGTAATGCCTGTTTTGGTTATCACTGTGTATCCATTTTGGGCACTGTTACCCATTCTAAAAATTTTTTTTATTTTTTTATTATTATTATTTTTTTTTTTTAGGATTTACACGATTTTAGCGATAATCATATCTCAAGAACTAATGCATGGAATTTCATACCTTTAGAATCTTCATGATGGGCATACATTGCCATCTAATTTTGGCACTGTGATAGCAAATTTTGAAATTTTAACATTTATGAGATAGAAGAAAGTTTTGGGATTGTTACATCTGACTAGATTATATTGTAGGAATATTTTATCAACTAAAAAAGAAAGAGACATCCTGTAAGAATTGTACACAGAAAAACAGTTAAAAAAATTATTTCACTGATGAGATATTTTAAAAATACGAATGCATTTCAATTTTCAATCCTATAGGCTAAACATTAGGGAAAATTGACACCAGAGAAATTTGAGATCTGACTGACCAACACTCTTAACTCTTATAATTATCTTCTTTTTCTAATTTTCATTTTTCATTTTTATAACTGACGTACAATGCGCCCAGTAAATTACAATAATTTTATTTATTTATTTATTTTTGTGTTTTGTTTTCAAAAATGCGCATTAATACAGCAGAATATATGGTAACGCCAATTTGTCTATTTTAGTGAGAATAGTTTGATACAAAAGTATTTTTTTAAAACAACCCTTTATTCTTATTCATATTTACTTTAAGCCACATTACGGTCAGTATAACTCATATTTGCCATACAACAGACAAGTATATAATAAAATTTTTGATGTATTTAAAAATAAAAAAAATCACTATACAACGATTATTTTTAAAACTAAAGTAGAACTGTGTAGTTTAACAAGCTGTTCAAATTTTGAGGTGAATCGCCCATTTTTATGAAATTTAGAGCCTTGACAAAATAATAATAATGATAATAATACAGGCAATCAAACTTATTGTGTCTTTATTTTCAGGGGGGAGGGCATCTTTTAATCAGAAATCAAAGTCAAATTAAAAAATTAATTTACAGATTTATCATATTAAATAAAGCTTTCAGTAACAATGGTTTTTAAAACCTAACTCTAGAAGTTATTTTTAACTTTAGAGCTAAAGGCAATCTGAAATACATCAATTTAACAAATTAAACTTGATGATTATAAATTAAAATGACAATAATTCATGTTTTACCTGCAGTATGTCCTTTTAAAGTTACAGGGCACTTCCCAGTGTCTGCAGCCCAAATTTTTAGTTGCATGTCTGCACCAGCTGATAATACAACTATTCCTGAAGGGAAAAATCGACAACTATAGATATCCCACACATGGCCCTCAAGATTTCTCTGAGGGGAAAAAAAATAATTACAAACATAAATTTATTTTTTTACCGAATCAAAGTCTACAAACATAAAATGAATCATAAGATACAAGATTTTTAATTTTAAATAGTTTATTAAAGGGAAAGGGCAAAATGAAATTTCATTAAACAATATTTCTATAATAACAATATAAATGTTTTTTAGGGTAACATTGTAATTTTTTTAATCAAAACTGCAATATATAATGAAGCTGCTCAGACACTTTTTGAATGATTTTTATGAGCTAAAAGAATATATATATATATATACATACACTATGACACTATTTAATTTTGAAGCAGTTAATTTGTGAAAGTATACATCTGTATAAATAACAGTCTTGTTTACAAAACACCATTTTATAGACCCTAAACAATAAGTTTAATTTCAAGTTGGGGAATTATTTACTTCAATTTCAAACTGTATTAAAGTATATAAATCTAACTGAATACACATATGCAAGTTAAAATTTTATACAATTATTTTATAGACAAAAATATAAATGCTAAATACATGATTACAAAATGTATTTTTTTTTCCCCATATATGTAAATTTTCAGATATTTTCATTCAGATTCTATAGAATAAAATAGCTTTTTTTGTTTTCTTATAAATGGTATCTTTTTTCTTTATTGAAATAAATTGTTGCCTGATGACTGTCTTTTCAGAATTCCTATGTAACAAACATAGATTTAAAACATCAACAATATTTCTGAATAATACTTTATTTTTATAGGAAAAGAAAAATGCTGTTATATTTCTCGGAACCTAAGTGAAAATATCTGAAAATTTTATACAATTATGAATGAATGTGACAACAACTTTAAGCATAAACCATCCAAGTGTTCACCACCTTTTTGTGTTATACACTTGGAAATTTATATGTATATATTGAGTGTTTTTTTTAAATTTTTATAATTAGTATAAGTAAATGTTTCTTTTTGCATTTATATATATAAGTATAATTAGTAATTACTGTGTTTTTTTTTAATAAATTTTTAATGCTACACTGTAATTATCGAGGTATCATGGCGGTACAATGTTTGGTATAAATTTAACTAGCAAAATGACTGGCATTTTTATGAGCGCTGTCTGGCGCAAAAGGTGGGCTGGAGTCATTTTTGAAATCTTTACGACCGTAAATTTATGGGGGCTATCAGTCACGCTTCGTGTGTGGTACCTTGAGTTTCGACAACTACGGGACTCATGGTAGACGCCAAGGTGTCTGTTAAATTAAGGGGGCCAAAAAGTTTGGGGCCACTGATTGGACGGTTCGCCTGGCATGGGAAGAACATCGAAGATGGGTGTGGCGATTGCCGCACTGGGCCATCCAGATACAAGGTTGTAAAAAATTCCAGGAGAGTGGGAGGAGTCCTCGCCGATTGGAAAAAAGAAAGCTAGAACTTGGAGAGAGGATCAGTGAATGAGAAAGTGTGGTAAAGTGCGGTTGACGAAAAAAATGCGAAAGAGTGCAGCGTGTGGTTCCAGTGAAAAGTGCTGAAGTCTTTCCCAATGAAGTTAAGCCCAAAAAAGGTCCCTTTGACTAGCAATCACCAGCGTCCTGTTTAGGACCGGCCAATCCACTAATTCCAGGACTTAAGTTCACCCTTAATGATTCAGGTATGATGTATTGCCATGATTTTACCAACTTCATACTTGTACTTGTACCGCCAGATAATCATTGTTTTTTTTTACTGCAGGAGAACTTGCCATTTAGTAACTGAGAATGTTTAATGATTAAATTAAATTGTAAAAAAAGGTTGATTTATATATATCTACTATGTTTTTTAAATGTTTATTTTTTTAATGTAAATAAAGTAATTGTTTTATTTTTTGTTTAAAAAATATGTTGTCTTAATTTCAGTGTTTGCTTAATTGATTTTAATTTTTAAAACCTAAATATTTTCTCTAATTTTCTTAACTTTAATCTTAGAATGTTTTTATTTAAAATTATCTTTAGGGTTGTTTTAGTATTTTTTAGGAACTCTATACACTCCAGTCCAAAACAAAACGGCCATAAATTAGATACTCTCCTAACACAACGCAACAATTAATTTTCTTTAAATAAATAATTTGTTTCTTTAGTATCTAATTAGGCGACGATCACGGAGTCTTCTGCAATCAGAAGCCCCTATAGGTAATTTCTGGGTGATGGTAAAGGTGCACCCCACACCTTATTTTCTTTATGTATGGTGATAAACTCTTTATTGACAGGTGTAACCAGCCTTTAGTAGGATCTGTCTGTAAATCACCAGCAATAAACCATCCATACATTTCTTTTCTAAAAGTTATAAAAGTTTCTAACATATTTTATTGCTTAAACCAATCCATTTATCAAAAATAAACAACTATTTTTCATAAAATTTTGCAATAATTACTTAAAAAAAATAATTCAGATGTTCAGAAAAACTATGTATAATTTCATCATCAACAAAAATCTCTAATGAACAGGAGTCATTTGTCCAACGCAGTCATGTGGCAATGCAGTCACGCATGTGGTTAGCAGAAACACTTGAGCTTGTTGAAGCTCCTATTTTTTGCTTACCCAACAAAGTACGCCACTTTCTATAATTTTTTTTTAATGTTGTATCAGCTATTATGAATCAGTTATTTGCAAATAATTTTCAAAACCTGTTAACTTTGTAACAGGAAGGATCGACCATATTTTTTATTTTATTCAACTTCTAAGGGTATTTTAGAGGAATTTTATCTTTATGTAATTTTACAAACCTTATACAGAAGATTAAAAAAAATTTCTTAAAAAACTGAGAACAAATACAATTAACCATATTAATATTCAATGATTTATACTCACAAGAACAGTTCCATTGCTGGAATCCCAGATGCGGAGAACATTATCAAGACAAACAGATACTCCTAATCCAGCGTCAGAGATATCAAGACTTGAAATCTATGAAGAGAAGATATTTTACACTGAAATTTAATTAAATCAACTACAATTTTTTAAAAAACAGCAATTCTGTAAAAAATAAATAAAACAATGAACAATTTATTGTAATAAAACAATAGCATAAAACACCTTTAAAAATTTTTTTACACACGATACTAGACCAAGATTTACAAAGTTTTTATGTAAAATGATTAGCTGAATTTTTTAAATAACACATTTATGCACATAAATCCCCATTCAGATGTTTCTATCTACTACTAGACAGCAAAAAATATTCTATGAAAAACACTGCTGAGTCTCTTTATATGTATTACCCAGAGAACATGATTTTTTAAAGCTTATGACCATTTATTATAGGTAAACATTTAATCTTCATTTTTATATATACATATTAATGAAAGGGTGGATTTAAACATGAACAACCTCAAAACAAAATCCAAGGAGGGGCAAAATTTTTGAACAGATGCAGTCTGCTGCCAAGACCACATTTTTTAAAACGAAGAAGATAAACATGAAATAACCTAAACTACAACATAATAAATTAAAAATATTAAATGAGATAATTTTCTCTTGAATTATTCAGTGAAACTCGCTTTATAAATGTACACTAATAATTCACATCAAAATCTTGAAATAACAAAGATTTATTTCATGTTTAGCCATACTTAATAACCAAAAAAGCTTGATTAATATATAAATTATTTGGTAAAAATATCGCGATCGCCACTGATATCAGTACTATTTTTAATTTTTTCAAAAATAAATTTATACTTCCTTGATGAAAAAACATGAGTTGAACCATATTAATCATAATTCATATTAAAAAGTGTACAGAATGATATAAAAAAAAAACTTGAATTTTACAACTACATCTTAACTGTAAGTTTCATTGTTTACATCAGAAACGATGCACAAATTTTAGGGTGGCAGATTTGAAGGACCCTACTGTATATAAATTATAACTAATAAGCTAATATTTATTGATAAATTTATAGAAGTTAAGGGTATTTACCATATTACCCTTTTTACCCTATATCCTGATAAAAACACAATCCTGCTTAAAAACTACAGAGAAATATCTTTATATTAAGTATATTATGCTGTTTTGACAGGAAAAAGGAAATGTACTTACGTTTCATTAACATCAAATAGATTCTTAGTTAAACCATGAATATTAACTAAAACAGTCTCAATAGTAATGTAAAAAAATAATTTTTATTTAAAAATATGGTCAAACTAATTAATTCCACAATATTTAGAATACACAGTAGGGTCCACACGCATATCGCAATAATACAAAATTCCAAACAAATAAAATAAAATATATATATATATATATATATAAAATTCTTACACTTTTATTGTGAATATTGGAAAACACTTTCGATGGAGCAAAAAACTCACATTTGCAGTTTGGATCTGTATGATATAAGGTCAAGGATCTCTGAATAAAAAAAGTAAATATAACAAATATAATTAATTTTTTTATAAATAAATATTATTTAAAAATAATAAGGTATTAAATTACATTATATAAAAGCCATGCATTATATAAAATATTAATACAGCATTAATATTATTTACATATTTATTTCTATAAGTAATAACTTCTATTATATTGCATATTTTGGTACTTTTCCACTATATGGGCCTTGCCCAGGGGTAGTAAAAACTACTTTTTTATTGCAGCAAACTACAATTACAACTACTTTACAAAAAAAAATCCCTGACGGCTCGGCCTACAGGCACAGGTAGATTTCGAAGACGCAGACCGTGGGGTGCCTGTTTGTCGGGAATTGCTACTTCGAAACCAAACTTGTTTGCAGGCGGAGCCAGCAAGGATTTTTTTTTTTTTTTTTTTTTTTGCTATAAGAGTTGGTCCTATAAAAAACATGCCAATATAAAAGTTTTAGATAATATTAAGAGGATTTATAATAAATTTAAGCGGATTTGAAATCTTGGGAATTGACGAAGTTATGAATTTTTTTCTTCAAAAACCTCCCCCCCCCCCCCTTAAGGCAATTTTTAATTATATCAAAAATCTGTCATACATAAATTTTCGGCCCTTCTCCTAGAAGTAATAATAACTTCAAACGGATTCGATACGTATCATAATTAAGAAATTATGGGGTTTTTTCTGTTTTCACAAAAAGTCCCCCCCCCCCCCCCCTGGTTCGATTTTGCCCATTAACGAACTTGACCGAGATTTTATGCCCCTTGATTTTATGTATCAGTTTCGAAAAAAGCGGGAGCTGGAACCGCCTACTTCGAAAAATAACTTGTTTGCAGGCGGAGCTGGCAGGGATTTTTTTGTTTTTAATTTTTTTTTGCTATAACGGTTGATCCTATAAAAAACTTGTCAATATAAAAGTTTTAGATAATATTAAGAGGATTTATAATAAATTTAAGTGGATTTGAAATCTTGGGAATTGAAGAAGTTCTGATTTTTTTTCTTCTAAAACCCCCCTTCCCTCCCCCCCTTAAGGCAATTTTTAATTATATCAAAAACCTGTCATACATAAATTTTTGCCCCTGTTCCTAGAAGTAATAATAACTTTAAACGGATTCGATACGTATCATAATTAAGAAATTATGTTTTTTTTCTGTTTTTACAAAAAGCCCCCCTTGGTTCAATTTTGCCCATTAACAAACTTGACCGAGATTTTATGCCCCTTGATTTTATGTATCAGTTTCGAAAAGATGCGGGAGTTGGAACCGCCTACTTCGAAAAATAACTTGTTTGCAGGCGGAGCCGGCAGGGATTTTTTTGTTTTTAATTTTTTTTTGCTATAACGGTTGCTCCTATAAAAAACTTGTCAATATAAAAGTTTTAGATAATACTAAGAGGATTAATAATAAATTTACGCGGATTTGATATCTTGTGAATTGACGAAGCTATGATTTTTTTTCTTCTAAAACCCCCCTTTTTTCCCCCCCTTGAGGCCATTTTTAATTATATCAAAAATCTGTCATGGGTTTTTCTGTTTTCACAAAAAGCCCCCCCATTTCCCCCCCCCCCCTTGGTTCGATTTTGCCCATTAACGAACTTGACCGAGATTTTATGACCCTTGATTTTATGTATCAGTTTCGAAGAGATTTATGCAGAATTTTTCCAGTTATCGTGGTCAGAAAAAAGTGACATACATAGATAGATAGATAGATAGATAGATAGATAAAGTTTTGAACTGGGGGTGGTTTTGGGTTCTGGGAGTCATGATCGGCGTAGATCTGCAAAAAATTTTCAAAATTTCCAACTTAGGTGAGAATGTAATAGGTAGTATTTCTTACGAAATCTACCTAAAATGCAGTTAACTACAACTACAACTACTTGTTTTAAAAAGTAGCGACTACAAACTACTTTTCAAAAGTAGTCACTATTTCACTACTTTAAGATTTTGTCAAAGGACACAATTTACTCTCAAAATTGAAGACAATAAAATGAACCCTCGTTACATTGTGTCTGCCGGAATACTATTAAATAAGTGCAATATGACCAAGGGCATTGAATAATTTTTAAAAAATTACACTAAAAAAATGCTTTGTCTTTGTATCCAAAATGTTAGTTTATACACATATTACAAATTTCTTACCGAAATTAATACATAATACAATCAATATTTAAATTAAGTTACATAAAAAAATCAGGTGTAACTCCACTAGACATTCCGAACACTTTACAGAATACTGTGGGTTCTAATAAATAATAAAACAATAAATAAAAACTTAAATCCTAATTTTACAAAGGGGAGCTCTGTGCACATGAAAATGTGAGGAAATTTTAATATATACATGCTTACACATCCACATATACATATAGGGTCATTGTCAAATTTTTTTCCTGAAGTAGCATTAAAAGCAGCGGCAGTTCTCGCTACAAACTACTTATTTTTTGTATCGCTCTACTTGCTACGCTGCTTTGTTTTAAATGTAGCGCAATACACTACAAACTACTTTTAAAAGTAGCGACTACTGTAGTTTCACTACTTGTAGCGTGCTACTTCCGATCCCTGTCCTTGGCACTGTTACACTTTCCAACCTAATTGAAAAGTGTTTATGACTTCGGTTTGTCTGTCCGTCTGTCCGTGCTCTAACTCCTGTAAATATGCTCGGATTGCCCTGCAATTTTTATATGTTATTGTCGTTATCCATAGCATGTTCCCTATTTCAACTGAAGTGTGTAGCACTTATAGTTTTTCTACAGGGACACTCAAAAGAATTCCGTTACATTGCGGTCTATGGGGAAAAATCATTTGCGGTTTATTTTAATGATGTTACACAATTTCAAACACATTGTAATTGATATATATAACTAAGGTGCATTACAAGAAGCTTAATATGGAATAGGGAGTGCATAGCACTTATAGTTACTTTACAGGGACAGTCAAAAGAATTCTGTTACATTACGTCTATGCAGAAAAACCGTTTGCGTTTTAATTAAATTATGTTTCACTATTTTAAACGCATTGAAATTTATATATATCACTAAGGTGCATTACAAGAGGCTTACTACAGAATATTGTGTGTATAGCAGTCACATTCATTTACAGGGACACACAAAAAAAATTCTCTACTGTCTGTTAACAAAAATTCCTGGAAGTGCATTTTAAGTTGCTGAACTAAACTAAAATTTAGCATCCTATGTAGTATATATACAAATCTATAGATCCTATACAGGGCTGAATAAAAGTATTCGGATATTTTTCCAAATATTGTATATGTTGGAAATTCCTGAAAATACGTTTTTAAATATGTTATGCATTTTCCAAATTGTTTACTTAGATGTTATCTTTCAGCTTATTAAACGGTAATGATTTGTAAAATTATTTTGGAAGCATTGGAAAGTGTTACATAATCTATGCTTGACGCATGATTTTCCGTTCTTGTTTTTTTTTTTAAAAGCTTGGCTGAAGGAGAATTTTAAATTGTGCTATGTTTTTAACTGATCTAACTTTTAGCATACTATGTAGCATACATACAAATCTGTAGATCATATACAGTGCTGTACAAAAAAATTCAGATATTTTTTCGACTATTGATAGTAATGACAGAAAATCAATTTTAAAATGTGTTGTGTGTTTTCTAAATTGTTAATTCTGACACCATCTTTCATCCTAAATAAACTGTGAAGTTTTGTCACAATATTTTGAATGTGTTGAAAAGTGTTTCTTAATCTATACTATACTAGACACATGATTTTCAGTTCTTGTTATCATTGCTAAGAACAATAATATGTTTTATTTTGTCTTTTTCTACACTACTAGTGCCCTTTTTAGTGACTAGCACTCTTCCTTTTTTCTTTCCAGAGTGAACACTACTAAAATGCAGGGCCTGACTAATGCAGAGGCATGCGGGGCAGCTGCCCCCCCCCCCCCCATTTGAAGGGGCCCCCATAGAAGTAATCAGAATTTTATTAAGAGGGTACTAAAGGGCAAAAGTGACCAATATTCTTACATTTTCAAAGATTTGGGAAGATAGTGCAGTTTACTCTTTTCCCTTTTTGCTTATCCTATCCCCCCCCCCCCCGCAAAAAATAACGAATGATATTATTAGAATACTAATGATTAAAGTTTTATTATAAAAACTTAGTACAGTGAAACTCGTTTAAGATACGAATCAAGGGACCGAGAGCATTTCGTATCTTAAGCGGGATCGTATCTTATCCGGATTTCATAGATTCTCGAGTAATAATGCATACAAAGACAGTGCACGTTGTTATTAACGTATTTTAACCATTTATAACTCTCATTTTACCCATTTCTAACAATTTTTAGATATTATAGAAAATTTGAGTTTAAGATTTTGAAATAAAGAATTACTTTATTTTTCTCCAAAATTTTATTGAGTCGCGTTTGTATAATAACAAAATTAAAATGCCAAATTAAAAAAAGACAATAAAACGAAATTTTTGTTAATCTTTAGAAAACAACAACTGAAATACACTACATACTTAAGCAGGAAAAATAATAAATTTGCATAATTACTTTTAGAAAGACAAACTAAATGTATGCCAGGAACAATAATTGTTACATTATCTAAATTAAAGTACGTGAAGCAGTTTTAATTTGCTGAAAAAAAGTCGTTTACCTTGGTTTGGTGCAACTTAGGGCGAGATTTTATCACGAAGCTTTCTGCCTTGTTGATGCGGTAGAAAAAATCTTCGACGGAAGGACCAGCATCTATCGAAGAGGCGTACTGTTGAATTAAGCTGAGCGAGCTCATTACAGATGCGAATGATGGTATGGCTGGCACATACGTTTCTTCATCCACATCGTCTTCTGCTTCTTCTGAAGTCCTTGGTTAATCGGAACTTTTGACATCCGCGATTATATCCGGGATAGAACGAACTTCACTTGCTACAAGCTGATCGTCAATATTGACAAATGAGTCCCAATCTTCGCATTCTTCTTGATACTGCTCAGATGACGTACAACTACACAACTTTTGTATTTCATTTTGAGAACATGAATTATGCCCTGATCCATGGGTGGAACAACGCTAGTTGCATTAGGGGGTAAAAAGACTAGTTCGACGTTTTGTAAACCAGGGATATCCTTGGGATGGGTGGGACAGTTGTCGGCGAGACACAATACTTTCCTGGACTCTTTTTTCATTCGTTCATCGAACTTGCGGATCCACTTAACGGATATATTGCCTGTCATCCATGCTTTGGCTTGACTTTCATAATCGCAGGGCAGATTTCTAGCATTTTTAAAGCAGCGAGGATTCCGCGACTTGCCGATGACGAAGTGTTTTAATTTATCCGTTCCGCTCATATTTGAACCAACAAGAACAGTTATACGTTCTTTGCTAAGTTTGCCTCCAGAACATTTCTCACCTTTAAACGCCATAGTTTTATCAGGCATTAATTTAAAAAAAAGGCCCATCTCGTCGACATTGTAAATATTGCATCTTGAGTACTTTGTCAATAGCGGCGCGAGCAGGTTATTTTTCCAACAATTGACATTATCTACATTCACAGCTGTCAACTCTCCGCATACCTTCCTATAAACAATGCCGTATCTTTTCTGAAGTGGTCTAGCCAACCGTTGCTAGGCGTGAAATCCACTCCAAGACGTGTAGCAATTTCGCAGGCTTTTTCCTTAATCAATGATCCATTAGTTGGGATGTTCATCGATCGGTTTGGGTGAACCACTCAAATAAAATCTTCTCCAATACTTCAAATTTTACCACCTTAATTTTCTTTCTGCCAGAGCCACCAGCTGATGCACTGCTTTCTAGTTTCTGTCTATTTTCTAACAGAGCTCGAAGAGTTGACACGTGGATTCCCACAGATTTGGCAAAGACTGTCTTGTTTATCATTCTCAGTGTCGTATTTCCTTAAAACATCCGATTTTTCAGTCAAAGAAAGTGCTTTTCTTTTTACTTTAAGTTGCTCATCCATTATTTACTCCTATTACTATTCAGCGGATAAACAAAAGACTAGATTTACGCAATGACCTTTCGACAGCTTTACCGGTACAGAGGTTTCGAAGGCACAGTGTTCTCAGATAGATTTTAACTTTTTCCCTAGACTACGGAATAAAAATTCCGTAGATTCTAAAATCACGTGACATGGAAGAAATTCTGTATTTTGATTGGCTGTAACGACTTGGCTGAATCACATACAAGATTCATGAGCACCGGTTTGTGTTATAGAAAAACAACCTTTCCCCCCCACCCTCTGTTAGCGAAAGAATTGCTTGAAAACAATTTCTCCCCACTGCCCATCCCTTTACTTCCTCTTCCATCTATCACGTTCATTGCCAGAAAAACACAGAAGTCTAAAAAAAATCCTATTTTTTCCATTAGATTTCGAGAAAATATTGCTAGTCTTCTAAAAATTCCCTAGAAATAAGAAGGAATTCCCTAAATAGGCTTGAGTTTCCCTAGATCTACGGATTTTCCCCTAGATCGGAAAACGCTGCGAAGGCATGGTATGGAGTTGCATCACATCACGTGATTATGACGTAAAGGAGAACTTTCCCGAACCTTCCATAGGGACTTCGAACTTAAAAGGGGAAGAAGAAATGGGTAGGGGGGAGGGGGGGGTAAAACTGCTAAGAGAAAGACTCGAGCACAATTCAGTTGCTCTTTTTATCTATTCTGTCCTAAAGACACGTGATAAACAGATTATATAAGCACCATTTCGTATATTAAGCAGGTTTTTTTTACATCAAGGGACAAATTTTCTTCGTATATTAAGCAGGATCGTATTTTATGCGTACGTATATTAAGCGGGTAATTTTACACAGGTTTAATAAGCATTTTTCAAGGGACCGAAGATAATTCGTATCTTAAGCGGGCGTATCTTAAACGAGTTTCACTGTAGTCCATTGTTTTCAAAATAAATTCATTATTCGTATTTTCCTAAAAGCATGCATGATGATCAATTTGGTGCATTTTTCTTTTAGACATCATATGACTAACGTAGATAATTAAAGGAAAATTTTAAAACTAATATTCCTGTCAACCAATCCATCATTTTTTTTACTACTTTTCTTACTAGTACTTTTTCTTAAAGTACTAGTAGGAATCCATCTTTTCCATCTCGATGCCTCCAGAATGATGTTTGTTCCAGGGCTCTAGATAGTCTAAGTCAGGCTCTGCTAATATGATGCTAATTAGATGGATTTTGCATCAGTTATCATGGGAGATACACACTAAGTAGCATACAGGCAGATATTAAAAACTTTTGGCTCTACAGTAAGGTTTCACTTAATATTTTGGCAATAAATAAAGAGAAATTAGTATAAACCAGAATTGAAAGATTATATAAATAAATGTAAACTTTAAAACACCAGTAAATAATAATAACACATACCTGTGTAACATTTTCTACTTTAAACCCATCAGTGGCCAGTACAGTGCACATGTTGTTGTCACCACCACCAGCCTCTAAAATACACAGCTTTCCATGTTTGCTAGTGCTGCCTAGATATAAAATAAAATAAAAGTTAATACTTTTTTATAAACACAATAACTAGAATATCATTATAAACAATAGACATACAATACCAACCTAACTCTTTACATGAAACCCATGCAGTGCCATCTTTTTCCCTAAAAAAATATAAACAAACAAAATAAATAAATAAAATAAATAAAATGCATTAATAAAAAAGAAAAAGAAAGTAATTTGGCACTTTCACACATCCAATTTCTTACAAAAGATGGGATAGAAATTCAAAAATGAATTGTCTGAATACAAACTTGCCAAAGTATATGTCAACTTTTCTAAGCAATTGGGATAACACAGAAATGCTATAATTTTTACTTACCCATCATACGTAGTATAGGGTAAGTCTTGTAATCGTTTTGAAAATCGAAAAAAATTTTTTGACGGATTTACACGTTTCAGACACTGGAGATTCCGAAAAACATATTTTTAGAAAAAAAATTTTGTCGTCCGTCTGTGTGTCTGTAAACGCTCTATCTCCCGAAAAAATTGAGATAGAGACTTGCAATTTGGTATGTACTTAGTATGTAATACTGGGAAGAAGCCTATTTCATTTCAATAACCTCGATTAACCGGAACAATTTTTTTCGGACTCTCGAAATATTCGTTCTGATGAAAGGTATATAAAAATTTTCGAAATTGTTTATTTTAAGACATGAATATAAAAGACAATAAAAAAACATAAATTTTGAATAAAGCATGAAGTCGATCAGATAATTAGTTGCCGAGATATTTGGAATCCTATTTTCCACACTCTTCGATTTTTCATGACCCTGTATTTCATCCAAATTTCACTTCAAAGATATATTTTAATTGGAAATTTGACACTTAATCAGATGCAATAAACCGCTAGTTAATAGGATTATTATTTTTGGAGTTACAGGGAAAAACCTCTTTCAAGCAATTCAGTAATCGAGCCTTTAAAGTTTGTGACGTCATCAAGCCACGATTTTATTTGAATTGCAATGCATTTTATAAGTAGTTTACACATTTTTATTTTAATATTTTACATTATGCATATCCATGATGGGTAAGTATTACGGTGGCCCCCAACGACTAGTTTATTATTACAATACGTTTCTCTACAGTAATAAGGTACAGTTAACCAAAAGAACACAAATACCTAGCCAGCAGTGTTGCCAATAGGACACTGTTTTTTTTCTCTTTAATTCAAAATGCTTAATTGCTATTAATTTTTTGAAATAGCAATATTTGCCTTATAATGATAGATTAAATAAGGTTAATATTACTATTTCAAATAAAGTGGTACCAATGAGGCAATTTGAATTTTTTTTAAATAAAAAGTCCTTCCGGACTGTACCAGGAGGAAAAGGTAGCTTTCCTATATCTTCGTTTTAAAATTTTAGCTAATGTTACTCGAAAACAGCAAGCTAAAATGCAAAGAAACCGTTTACAAAAGATTCGTTAATACTGAATTTGAATAAGAAATTCGCCAAATTATTGAGCTATAGTTAAGTTGGCTTCATTGATGAAGACTTATTTTGGTCGCCAAATTTGGCAATATTTCGCCAAGTTTGGCGAGAATTTGGCGCTAACAGATATGAATATATAGTTTTATGCATATGATTGGGAAAACGATTACAACAATGAAAGAGAATAATTTGCAAGAAATCGTGTTCACTAAAACTCATAAATTAATCGTTGGTTTTTTGTAATGTGCTGTCTTGTTTCAAAATGTCAGCCACCCTAGAATTTCAAACTGCTCTATCTCAGCCATTTTTTAAGATAGAGGAAAAACCAAAAAATGCTCTGGAATCCTTGTATCAAGGCCTAACACTTAAGCAAAAAATAAATTTGAATTTTTAACTTTTTTGTACATTTATTCTAGTTTTAAAATTTTCAGTGGCTGCCATCTTGAAACAAGATGGCGGATCAAGCTGGCCAACGAACTCGGTCGAGGCATTGGTGAACTTAATACACACAATTAGTTACATCAAAATTAATTTATTAATACGAGCGTTATCGTATGACATAGGTCAGATATATATATATAAATCAACATTTGAACGGAAGGTGATTTTGGGGTCTGGGGGTCATGATCGGTGAAAATATATCGAAATTTTCCGGAACTGCTTTCCTCCGAACGGCTGCAATAGGTAGCTTTATACTTTTTTGTATTGAAAGCTACCTAAAAACGTTCAAATGACAACACTGCTAGCCACAGCCGGATGTATCATTTGTTATGGATTCACAATAATCATTAAGTTTTTAAACAAATTTTGGTAATTTGCAATAAATAGTCACTGCAATGCATTAATGGATCATTAAAAACTGTAACAATTACTGAGAATCCATAACAAATGGCATATGTGTTTAATCAAGATTTGGGAATTTCTATATAAGAATTCACATCTGATCAAATTTTTAAAAAGTCCTTCCGGCCTGTACCGGGAGGAAAAGGTAGCTTTCCTATATCTTCGTTTTAAAATTTTAGCTAATGTTACACGAAAACAGCAAGTTAAAATGCAAAGAAACATTTACAAAAGATTCGTTAATACTGAATTTGAATAAGAAATTCGCCAAATTATTGAGCAATAGCCAAATTGGCTTCATTTATGAAGACTTATTTTGGTTGCCAAATTTGGCGATATTTCACCAAATGTCGCCAATTTTGGCGCTAACGGATATGAATATATAGTTTTATGCGTATGATTGGGAAAATTATTACAACAATGAAAGAAAATAATTTGCGAGTAATCGCATTAATGTGCTGTTTTGTTTCAAAATATCAGCCACCCTAGAATTTCAAACTGCTCTATCTCAGCCATTTTTTGAGATAGAGGTAAACCAAAAAATGCTCTGAAATCCTTGTATCAAGGCCTAACACGTAATTAAAAAATAAATTTTTAATTTAAATTTTTTTGTATATTTATTTTAGTTTTAAATTTTTAAATGGCCGCCATCTTGAAACAAAATGACGGACCAAGCTGGCCAACAAACTCGGTCGAGACATTGGTTAGCTTAATACACACAATTAGTTTCATCAAAATTGATTTATAAATACGAGCGTTATCGTATGACACAGGTCAGATATATATATGGATATATATATCTATATATAAATCAACATTTGAACGGAGGGTGGTTTTGGGGTCTGGGGGTCATGATCGGTGAAAATATATCAAAATTTTCCGGAACTACTTTCCTCCGAACGGCTGCAATAGGTAGCTTTATACTTTTTTGTATTTCAAGCTACCTAAAACATTTTAACATTTTAATTATATATCTCCCTCCCTCCCCTGCTCCTTTGGCATGGAATAAATAAGAAAAAAAATTGGTAGCAATGTGGCTTATAAAAGAACTTGTTTCGGCAATATGACTAGCCTTTTCATGAGTGAATTTTGGTATACTCCACATGGTACAACTACAATGACAATTTAGCAACAATGATTTCTTGCATACAGATTTTTCATTTGAGTAATAAATCAGTAAAGTTTTATTTTCTAGGGACCTATTTTGGGAAAAATAAAGAAATTATTTTTGAGAAAAAATATGTAATCCATTCCCTTAAATCCACAAACACCTAAAATCTGCACATTGTTTCAGATGTAAACAGTGAAACTTACAATTAAGATGTAGGGGGGAAATTCAAGATTTTTATATCATTCCGTACACAATTTAATATGTAATTCTGGTTAATATCATTGAACTCATGCTTTCTCATGAAAGAAACATAATTTCTGAAAATTTTCCAGATAGCATTGATATCAGTGATCTTTTATCAAATACATTTATGTATTAATCAAGCTTTTTATGGTTTAAAATTTTGTAACTTTACAGTTTTTATGTAAATTATTCGTGTACCTTTATGAGGCGAGTTTCATTAAATAATGCAAAAAAAAAATATCTCATCATTATTATGCATATTTAGCAATGTTGAATTCAGGGGGTGGCTCGAGGGGGGGGGGCATTCCCCCCGGAGCATTGAAATGTGCCACCGGAAGATTTGAGATTTTATGTTTTAATGGTTAAAAAGTACAATTCCCCCCCCCCCCCCACCTCTACAGTGTCCCCCTCCTGGAGCGCAGAAATCCGTCCTGGAGAAAAGTGTCTGAATTCAACACTTATTTAGTCATGCATTACAAATTATTTATTTGACCTTTACTTTTAATATATATATATTTTTAATTTTCTTAATTTTTATTATTTTTTGCAATTTTTTTAATATTTTACTTTATTGTAAACAATCATTATAATTTTGAGTGCATTATTACATTCAAATTACTGTTTAAAAAATGTAAACAAAACAGTGACCACAAATCCACAAAATGCTAAAATCCACAAAACCTGTGGTCCCAAGCTGTGCAAATTTGAGGGAGTCTACTGTACTAACTATTTAAAGTTCCCCTGCTAAAGTTTTTCTAACTGATGAGATTGTTTTGTTTGCACATTACACAAAGTTAACAAAATAAAAAGTATACGAAGAGTTCGATTTATGAAATAGAATTTTGTGGAAGATTCTCTTTTATTAAGAATATTTTGAAAGGGTTTCTTTAATTAAATGGAATTTTATGAAAATACTCTAAACAGAATTTTTTCACCTAGGTAATAATATAGTAGGTAACTAGGTAATAATATACTAGTTAATTCACCCTTGGTAATAATTTAAATAAATAATCATATCATAGGGCATGCTGCAAAAGCAAAAGTGCAATGATATGGAAGAAAATATGAATTTTTAAAAATGTGGACTGCAGGCATTGAAGCACACAACTTTTTTTAGTTAAAAGTAATTTTTTTCATAAAGAGCTCCTTTTTTTTGTAAATTTTAATTTTGAAAAGCAGAAAGACTTAGATGTTAATGAAGTTTGTTGCAGAATGAATAATAATTTTCTGGCACTTGGGGCCTGTGGCGCTTAACTAACATGTAAGTAGTACAATTATATTTAAGCATATGGCATAATGAAATGAATTTTCCTGATTTTTCAGTTTTTCCCATACATTTACTATTAGTTTTGAATTAACATATGAAGACACACCTGAAATGTCACACTTCTAATTTTCTTATCCTATTGTTATATGCCAGCAAGCTGTCATGTAATGGCTGCTGGTGATAGGAAGTTGAATATTCAATTTTAATTTCCTACAGACATACATACTTGGAATATCAATTTACGATTTAAAGAAATTTCAGGTGCATTGTTCTGCAAAGTCTAAAGTAGGCCATTCATCATAATTTCGCCAAATTTCTGATTTTATACTTAATTTTTTTATAATGCATTTAAAACTGGAAAGCATAACTCTGAAGGTGAACAATGGCAACTACGAATAATAGATGTTTTAAATATTTGAATGTTTCTTTAAAATGATGCTTTAATTGGTCAATGTTCTGTAATCAGGTTCACAGTCAATTGACATATTTTAGTTAGCATAGTTTGGTACAAAACAAAATTTATTCTTGTACCATGTGTGGTTTTCTACAAAATTTATTCTTGTACCATCAAGCAGGGCGGTCGCTCTGCCAAGCCAAGCTATAAAAAAATATGCCAAACAAACAACGCCAAGAACTGGAGTACAAACCGCTACTGCTTACTTACAGGAAGAAACTTCGCAATGTTATAAATCGACCAAACATGCCAGATTAAAATATCAGATATCAAATGAACCAAGCGTCATAAAAAAAAACTAAAACTAAAAGAATCTAGTGAAGAAATTCTTCAATTTGAGACCAAAATCATCTTCATAAGTGATTTATAAACAGAGATACAGATTTTTTTTTTTTAAACGTCGAGTTACTTAAAATGATCACTTTTTTCTTCGTCAAACTTTTTTTTTTCAAACAACCTACAGACAAAAATATAGGGCAGAAAGGAAAAAGGATTGCACTTTTGGACAAGTAATAACCTAATCTACGTGCTTTTATAAAATCCAGTGAAAAAATAAATTTCTATCCTTAATTAGCAAAAAACTGTTAATTAACTTGGCAACTAAAAAATTATGCCAAAACAGAGATAAAACTCTGCCAACAACCGTGTACCATCTGTATTATAATAGCACAAATCAGTTACGGGTTAATCATATCAAATTTCATCTGCAAGTCAGCCGTTTTTTCTGAAGATATTTTTTAAAAATAAAACTTCATAATTATAAGAACACACATTTTATGAGACAATTAAATGTGACTGCAAATTGTGGCCAATGACTGTTTACAACAGGAATAAGAATGAGAAATTGCCAGTTTAGGATATCTGTCTGGATGGCGTAGTGGCAAAGTGTTAACACAGTACGCTGAAGGTCCCAGGTTCGAGACCTGTCGCAGGTCAATTTTTTACTTATGTTGGTTTGGTGCATTTAACTGTCTGATAAAATGTGTGTTCTTATAATATTGTAAAATAAAGTAATCAGACGTGGTGTTCATGCTTTAATATATATATAACTTCATAAAATTTACATTTTTAGAAAGATCTTTAAAAATAAAATAATTTTTGAGAGAAGAGGTTTCACTTCTAAAATGTATACATTAAGAGTTATCGGCATTTAAAATTTCTTTCGAAACGTAAACAAACTTTTTGAAAAGTAATTAAATGTGATTAATTTATTTCTCTAAAACCATGGTAAAGGACAAGCATTTCGTTCGCAGGCAGAGAATTCTTTGACATCATTTTTCTATAAATTAATGGAATTCAGTTGTTAAATTGTTTTGTTTTAGAAGTGAAGTTTCCATTTAAATTTATTGTAAGAGTACAGTGTTTAATTGAATAAAATAATGTAAATTTAAGAAATTGTGAAGATATTTTGTTACTTTTCTCACCATTAACTACATTTTATAAAGATTCGCCAATGAATGTGATTTAACGCTAATAATAAAAGAGCATTATATCACGTTTGATTTCAAAAGCAGCGCTGACGCGCTATGTACATATTCCATTTTTACTCATCTCATGGATTAGGCACTAGGCAGTGATATTTTTTAACGAAGGATAACAAGTATTATAACAAGCCACATTTAATGTGTTGTTTTTAAGGGTGTAATTAGTTTAATTGAAAAATCTACTGGTATTTCTAGTTAACCCTTTAAACAATAACTGAAAGTAAAATGTAATTTTACATAACATTCTCATGTTAATTTCATGGAGTAGATTATTTAAATTATGTATAATCTATTTTAAGAAAAAAGAAATGATATCTACAAAAAATAACTTTCAAAAGTAAAAAAACAGCCAAGCTTAAAAAAAAAAAAAAATCGAAAGTTGTGGCTAAAAAATGGTGTGATATCAAATTTCCAAGCTTTTATTATAGTACTTATTTAACTTTTTTCCATTAAAGAAGTTATCATATATATAAGTCAAGTGCTACGTATATGTTAATAGAAATCGTTTTCTCCTGTACTAAATACATCCTAACGTGTTTCTGAAAATTAAATTTTTTTAAAATTATGCATGATGGGCTTGGCGGCCATCTTTCCATATTTCTAAGCCCTCAAATTTCTAAAGTAAAAGCGTAATATGTTTATAACAATGTCGAACATTGGATTTTAACTACGAACAAATAAATTGAGGAAGACTAATATTTTGATAACAGAAAACGAAAACGAAATGATTAAAATATTTGCTCAAGTTACAATTTTGAACTTCAGATTTTAACTACGGATATGGGTGCTTAGAATTTTGTGTATAATATGGAAAGATGGCCGCCAAGCCCATCATGCATAATTTGAAAAAAATTGAATTTTCAGAAACACGTTAGGATGCATTTAGTACAGGAGAAAACGATTTCTATTAACATATACGTAGCACTCGACTTATATATATGATAACTTCTTTAATGGAAAAAAGTTAAATAAGTACTATAATAAAAGCTTGGAAAATTGATATCACACCATTTTTTAGCCACAACTTTCGTTTTTTTTGTTTGTTTTTTAAGCTTGGCGGTTTTTTTACTTTTGAAAAGTTATTTTTTGTAGATATTAATGTATCTTGAGGTCAATGATGGCACATGTTTCCAAGCTGGCACATAAGAGAATTTCTGCGACAGATGAAAAATTTAATAATTTGATAATAGCTATAGAAATAAAACCCATTTTTCCTTTTGCTTTAATAAATTATTTTTTAAAACATGTACAGACTAACACAAACATTTTTGCATGAATACACATCAGAAATTTTTCTCTTTATGTACACCTTATATGTTTTCGACAAGTAACTACTTTGCCATTTTATATGGAATTAAACAGCTTTATATATTTAAATGAATTTCATAAGGTAGTCACTGAAGTAAAATAACAAATGAATCCAATTTTTCTGTGCATATAACAAAATTTGAAGCAGGTGTAAAGCATTCTTTATCAAACATACAATAGAAAAAATCTTTTTAATGAATCATTAATACATTTTCTTAAATAAATATTTGAAATTGAAATTTCATTAAATTAATGTCTGATTAAAATTATACATAAAAATAACATTTAAATCTTTCTTCTTAGTTATTTAATGCATGAAAGCAACAGATTCATTAACTGGTGTTTTGTATAAGCAGCTTATGTTCAATTTATATATATACCGTATATACTCGTGTATAGGTCCAGAGCCGTCCTTAGGGGTGTGCGACAGGTGCGGCCGCACAGGGCCTCGCGCTTTGGAAGGCCTCGCGCCCGAGAAAAAAAAATACAGAATAGCTAAATATTTATTATTCATTTTGCTCTGAATTATTTATTTCATAATAAAATTTATATGTATAAACGTGTGTTTATTTATGATACAAAATGTAAAATGTTTTATCAATAAAATATTCAATAGAAGTTGTGAACTCTTTAAAAGAGAGTAGTTGTTTGTAGCTTATATTATATCTATAAGCATTGTTATAGACTCTAGCCTAGGCAGTATCAGGCTCGCAACAAATCTGGACGGGCACAGGAACAGAATATGAGTTGTTAAGAGGTCGACGCTGATAATGATTCTGACAATTTGTCCACTATTATTTTAATAATTATTTTCAATGTAACAACTTAGATTTGCTTTCCTCGTCGTGTAATCAAGTTTCTCTTTTTATTATACTAATGTTGATATTCCTGTCTACACGCATGCATATGTCTTATCGCTTAAACACGGCGTTGAGACAAGGGAGCTGAAAACAGTTGAAACCCTCGCCCCCAGGCCTCAAAACTAAAGATTCCAAAAATTATGAAAAGTTTTTAAAGGTTCTTATGAGAAGGGGGGGGGGGGGCAATTTGGAAAAATATTACTTTTGACTTAGATTTTTCCATATTTTTAAATTATCTTATTAAATTAAAAATATTAACGTGTTTAATATTTGTTAATTAAATCAAAAACTTTTAACATGTAACAATTAAAGAAAGAATAGAGTTCATAGGTCAAAAATTCCATCGTTATCAGACTCATTACTGACGTAGTAATTTAATCGATTTAACATTTGAAAACAAAATTATTTTTTATTAAAAATTGCTGCAACTGGCGACTGTTTTTTTTCTTCTATTCGAATACTTAAAAAATATATATAATAATAATATTTGCCGTAGACTTCTATGACAATTTCAAGATAAGTCTACCTCAAACAAAAAAATTTTGTGAATAGTAGTACAATTAGAATATAAAAAATATTCGATAGCGGTAGTCTTGCTATTGGTCCGTAGGACGTATATGTTCCGCCGTATAGTCAAATACATAACTATATTAACCATTATCTTTGATTTATGTTTCTGTTTAAATTATCAGAAAGGAATTAACAATTTTTACCAACCAAATTGTTTTAAAATTTGCTTTATTTTGCATAATTTTAATTGATTCTCGTCTGATTATTGATCACCTGCTCACGAAATATATTAGAGGTCTGCCGAGGCCGAAATTTTTGAACCCAGGTCCAGCCCGCGCCAAAGAAAGCTATTCTGACCCAGATAAAAGCTAAATGCTCGATCCCGGCCTCAGCCGAGCAAAACTCATTAAAAACAGTCCCAACTCTTACTAAATTTCAAGCCAGTATTATGTTTCAATTGAAAAATCTTAAAAGAATATTGGATACATATTTAAGCAAACATTTTAAAGTACAATATTTTTCAGATTATAAGTTTGCCGAATATGTACAATAGTGATGATCCAATAAGAAAGAAAAGGATGATTAACAAAGTTACAATTTTGAAGCTCTAAAGAAAAAGAAAGTAGATTCTCAAAAATATTTCTCTTTTATTTATTAAGCAAAAATGAATTTCTAAAAATTACGTTAACAAATGTTCAGTCCTCAAAAAACAAAAGAATAAGAAAGAGATCATCTCATACTTTTTAATCTTCAAATTGTCGCAGAGAGATGCGAGAGGTATCTTTCGACTCGGAATTTTGTCTACTTTCCGAATATGAATATAAATTTTGCAATAAAGGTCATCTACAAATATTAAAAATTGGGATAACATTAAATTTCCAAATGGTAACATCCACTTTTGACACCATTCTTGAGTTCCTTGAATCAAGGCAGCCCGGGGAAAAGTTTATCTACTTTCTTTTTTTTTTTAAGTTCACAGAGCTATAAAAGAAAATGTGATAGAGGTTTATCCAAAAATTTAAATAATAAAATTTATATTTTACGAAGAGATGTATCGGTAACATTCAATTAGTTACCAGGAAAATTATACAGACTTTTTTAGTGTAAAACTCACTTTATATGTAAGAAAATAGCCTTTTTTTCCGGTTAAAAGATTTTCGTTCCTCTGGATACTTTGATAATACAGAACCCTTTCGGCCTTCAAAAATTAAATGTTATCTATATCTCGAAAACGAATGATTGGAATGAACTGAACAATAGATACCAAAGTTATTTTACAATCGTGGCTTGTTTTCTGTAAAAATAATGTAGATATTTTTTTAATATAAATTTATTAATAATTTTTATAATTAAAAATTTGTTTTCGAATTGAAAAAAAAAATTGAAAAGGTTTTAAATTGATTTTGAATTGAAAATGTTTGAAATTTCTTTATGTCTATCGTTTATTATATTAGATCTAGGGTTTATTGCATATCATTTAAAAAAAAAATAATAATAAATCGAATGATTTTTGGGAAGATATAAATAAAACTTTGTCAGGTGAATTAACATTAGCATCCTCAAACTTTAAACTCATCTAACTGTACGATAATTTAAGAAAAAGTATACAATCGATGCCTTTTACCCAGCTAACTGTATCAAAAGAAGTAAAAAATTATGTCAAAATTGGGTGTTATCATTGAAAAATCAGAAGCAGTAGCAATTTTTAATATATAGTGAAATATAAATGAACCCCTATTTCAAAATTTGTATTCAATTTTGAATACACACATGCCAGTCGAAGACAAATGCCAATCGAACAGTATCTTTCTCCTCTCTCTCTGCGGCAGTTTGGAGATTAAAATGTATGGGGGATCCTCTCTCTCTGCGGCAGTTTGGAGATTAAAATGTATGGGGGATCCTCTCTCTCTCTTTTTTAACGACCTAACCAAAACCAAGAAAAAAGAAAATAAATCGTCGCTCCGACCTGACACGGAAAATATAAATTCCAAGCCCCGACCAAATCTGTAGGAAAAATAATAGCCCGATCCAGATCCGAGATTTTGAAAGGAAATTGGTCCATCTGTATAAACCTGTACTAAAACATACTATCCCCACCCCCTAAAAAAAGGCGTAACCCTGGATGTGCTACTTTTAATGCCATGCGAGCTTTTTTCAAAAGGTAATTGCGCTGTGGGAAGGGAAGTAGTGCTGCCAGTTTAGCATATTTTTTTAAATTAAAAATAGTTATCAGAATTTTTGAATAGTTACTTTATTTAATCACCGAATGTCATTAAATAAAGCAAAAATTACTATTCGAAATTTCTGGTAGATGAATTAAAAAAAAAATCAGCTAAATTGGCAACATTGGTGGGTATGGGAGGGGATTAACTAATTTGGAAGGGCCTCGCAAAATTTCTTGCACCAGGCCTCGCTTTCGCTAAGGACGGCTCTGTATAGGTCGACCCCCCCCCCCCCCCCCCCCCAATTCTTACGCAAAATTTTTAAAAAAATTTAATTTTCGTGTATAAGTCGAACCACATTTCTGATAGTATGTTGAAAAATGATTTGTAATCAAGGATAAAAAATAATAATAATAATAAAGTTTCATTAAATTAGTAAACATTTTTTTAAACGTTCCTAAGCAGATATTTTTTTAAATGCATTGTTTTAAAACTGTATAATTATGTTAAACTGAAGAAGCTTAAATTATTTTGAAACCTCTTCACATAAATTTAATGATACTTAAAAAGAAAAAAATCTTTGAATAATGTATTCAATCCTTATTTATGAGGGTAAACAACTTCTTAGACTGCTAAAATATAGTACTTCTTTGTGATGTAGGACTTTTAGGGGAGAAATCTAGAAACATTCTCAAGTTGAACTCTTTTTAAAAAGGGGATTAAAATGTTGAAAAGAATGTCCCTGGGAATTCTATCCCAAGAGAAACTGGGTGCAGAACAATTACAAGGACATTATTGTTAAGCTTTTTTTGTCAATCACAAAGAAATGACCATTGTCCGCTTTTATCTCTCTCTCCAATCTAGACAAGGTGACTCCGATATTTCACTCAGCTATTTGACACTTTTTTCGGAATGTGAAATATTCTTTATTTATTTCTGTTTTTACTAACTTGTGTATAAGTCAACTCCCATTTTCAACTCCCAAATTTTGTCTAAAATTCTTCGACTTATACACGAGTATATACGGTATATAAGTTTGATGTTAGAATTCTGATAGGTATTACATGTGAATTTTTGGTACGTGCAAATGAAAAAGTTCACCATTCCTGTCCTAAGTGCTCATTTCCTCATCATTTATTTTTCATCTGAGTTAATTAATATTTCTACATTGTTTTCCTTTAGCTTCGTTTATTCTCTTTATTATTTATATAAAGTTCTCCCAGTCTCTTTAAGTAATTCCATGTTTTAATTTATTTTACTTGATATTCTTGTAGTCTAAGTGTATTTCTAAGTAGTTTCCATATGATTTGTGGACTATCATAATTTCTGGCATACAAGCCAAAGATCAAACAAACATGCTTCACACCAGAAAATATACTTATTAAAATGTAACATACTTCTAGGGATGCACCGGATATCCGTCTCCTGCCGGATATCCTGCTTATTCGGCACTCAAACCGGATATCCGGTCCGGCCGAATACTTCAATATCCGGTTGCCGGATAGTGACTCATTTTTTAACATTATCAGAAAAGGTTACTGCAAAATTAATTTGTTTCTTACCAACATTATCCCGTTAAAACAATGTTAGTAGAAATAAATATTCATATTTTTGCAAAAATGAAATTATAGGATTTATATATAAATGAAAATATATTTTAAAATATTACAACTAATTATTTATAATTAAAGGCAAGTTATGGTGCTCAGCATTTTCAGGCTCTGTTATGTTTTTATCACATATATTTTTCTTTTCTGAGAAAAAGTGTTCAGTCCTCTGGTTGTCTCTTTTTCTTGTGTTTTCAACAATTGTAAAGTAAAAATGATTTTATTGAATCTTTTGTCACTATTTTGTCTATGGATGGAAGAGCAGCTGTGGTAAAATAATACTGATCATGAAAAGAATTTTGCCACTTTCTTGAATAGTTCACTGTCCCCTTTCTGCTACAAAACAAGATACTTGCAATGAGGAGCTTCTCTATTTAAATTTTGTTAGAAAATATTCGTCATAGGAAAAGTAAGTAATAATATGTACGAGTATGTAAGAAAAGAAAAAGACGCTTCAATAGGATGTTTAGTATTTATAAATAACAAAGATTTATAAGTATGAAAAACAGAAAAATTACTTAATTGTTTATCTTTTTATGTTCCATGACCCTGAATAAAGGAAGAAAAAAAAAACTACTAATATGTATATTAGAATAAGCAAAAGAAAAAACATGATTAAATTCAAATACTTAATTAGTAAAAAGCATTTGTTTTTAAGCAACTTTAACTTAATAAATGAGTTTAAATCTATTATTCACATTTGAATAATATAAAATTATAATAATTTAAAAGTTTTCCTTCTTTAAAGCAAGCATAAAATAGAATTACTACTGAAATTAAAAACAAAAAAGTATTCGGCCGGATACCGGATATTCGGTAAAATTTTGTCCCGGATATTTGGTATCCGGTATCCGGCAAAAAGTCACATCCGGTGCATCCCTACGATACTTCTGTGTCATAAATTTACAGGTTCATTTGATCTGCAGCTTATATGGCAGAAATTACAGTAATATTTTGTTTTTGGATCCAAAGCTGAGGTTGGCATCAAAGATGAGAGAGGAAATAATCTCTTATAATACGAAAACCAATAAATGTTTTCTACACATACATATAGAAAAACAATCTGGTTACCAGGGTTCGATTTAAGCGGTATCGCATCGCAATTTGCGATTCAAATTTAACTAAAATGCAACCCAAGAAATGCATTAAATCGCAATCATTGCGGTGCATATTTCCCACACTCTTTGTAATGCCATGTACACTTAAGAGTTAAAGCTCAGATTTAAAGGTGTTTTTACATGACATATGTTCTGTTTTCACCGTCCCCAAGTGCTCTCATTGCTGTTGTGTTTTATATCATTCTGGTTTTGTATGTTACTGTAATATGTTTTTTATCATAATATGGCTATAGTTAAACTGGAAACAGTTACAAATTGGAAAAAAAACTGTTGATCCTATTGGAGAATGGTTAGATTTTGAAACAGATGGGAAAAGTAATGTTATATCAATATGATGTACATTATGTTCAAAATTTGTGGACAAATTGAAAATGAAAGAAAATTTCAACCCAGGATTTATCAATGGAATTACTGGAGCCAGTCTGAAAAAAAGACAATATTGTCAAGCATTCCAAAAGTGACATGCATTTTACGGCAGTGAACTTGGAACACAAGCCAGACAGTGTAAAAAAAAAATAATAATGGATGCACTAATTGGGAAAGCACTGTTTCAAGCTAGCAATAAAGAAGAAAATAAAGTTGGCAAGTTAATAGATATTTCATATTTAATTGCCAAGCAAGAGCTTCCATTCTCATTGTTTCCCGAAATTGTACAATTAGAAAAGAGGCATGGCGTTCAGTTAGGGGAAACATATTTGAATGACAAGAAATACCAATTCTCTCAGTGTGTTGCAGACACCTTTAAGGAGAACTTTAATTTGGAACTGAAATCTGCTAATTATATATCTGTAGTGGTGAATGAATCCACAGATATCAGAGTTAAGAAAATTTTTAATTTATCTTAATTTTGTTGTAAATTTTCAAGACTTAAAAGTTACGTTTTCTATTTTTTACTTGCTATACAAAAGTGTCTAACTGCTATTCAAAACTGACTTTGTATAGCAGTTACTGCTATGCAAATTTCTTTTTCTAAATCGACCCCTGCTGGTTACAAAAGTATATTTAATTTTGCACAAAACCAAACTTGTTAATAAAATATGCCAATTGGCTCCACAATCGTGTCTGCCATTTTCAGACTAAGACCCCTGATATACAAACACTTTCAATATATCATTGCGATGACGGTAAGCTAAATGCTACTGAAATCAGTATGCAATATCTGATGAATCTTTTAGTTGCTCAAAGCTCTAAACAATGGTTATGTACTTATATTCAGGGTGCTACAAATAGCGAAACCACAGTAGTCGCTACTTTTTCCCCTAGTTTGTAGTGTAGCATACTACATTTTGCAGAATGTAATGTAAAGAGTAGCACAATGCAAACACACAATAGTTTGTAGCAAACAGTGAAGCTACTTGAGGGAAAGTAAATGTGTCATTATTCTAGTCACGTGACAGTAACTCACTTCTTTTGAACAAAATGTGTATGTGCAACATTTTGCAACTGTCAACAAATCAGCTGTGCAATTTAGCAATGAATAGCATGGCATCAAGGATTTTTTCTTTGACACTTGCTGATAAATCCAAGAGCCAAAATCTAAATCAAATAATTTAATTTTGTTGCTGGAAACACTTGTATACTCATTATTAGATTTTCATGTTTTAATACCGTAGGTCTCCTTTTGGAATGCTTTATTAAAAGATTTATTATTTTTTGACATTGATAGAAAATTAATATTGAATTGCTCTGGTCGGTATATAAAAAGTAATATGTGCTTAACAGGGCTTGAATTTCAAGACAGGATGGCAGGATGGCTGGATTCACACCCAAAATTTTGAAATCCCGCCCAAAAAAATATCGTGGGCTGAAGTCTCCCGCCCAAAGAAAAAGCATCATTTTCTGGAGAATTTTGCTTTTTAAAATGACAATCAAGTCAATGCGACCGACTGGTGAATTCGGCAATACTTTTTCGCGACCGATCGACAAATTTTACTGGGGTTTTCCTGCGACTAATTGACAAATTTTGCGATATTTTCTGCAACTGATTGACGAATTTCATTTTTCCTGCGACAAATTTCACGATTTTTCCTTGCATCCAACTGAATAGTTTTGCTATTTTCTGCGACTGTTTGATGAATTTTGCGATATTTTTCTGTGACCATTTGACGAATTTCGCTGTATTTTCCCACAAATGATTGTCAAACTGTGCGGTTTTTTCCCCCGTGTCCAATTAGCGAACTTTGCGGTTTTTCCTGAGACAGATCGGCAAAATTCATGATTTTTCTCTGTGACCAACGGACGAACTTCACAATATTTTTCCGCGATCATTTGACAAATTTTGTGATATTTTATTGTGAACAATATTTGAACTTCACGGGGTTTTTTTTTCGAGCGACTGAACGACAAATTTTGTGATTTTTTCTAGCAACAAAATGATGAAATTCATGATACCACCACCCCGCCAATCTATTGATGAAACTCAGGATTTTTTCTGCACATCCGACGGAAAATCTCACAATTTTTTTCTGTGATCGTTTAACGAATTTCGCATAATTTTCACACGATCGTTTGATGAATTTTGCTATATTTTTCCACGACCAGTTGACGAATTTTGTGATAGTTTCCCGCAACCAACAGGAAAACTTGACTTTTCTTTTTCTTCTTCAAGCAACCGAACAACAAATTTTGTGATTTTTTTTTCTACGCATTTTGTGATTTTCATTCCCGCGACCAAAAAAGGAAAAGAACCAAACGGACAATAAGGGTCAGTGGGTGTTGTTTCCTGCCAAATTGGCTTATAGTAAGCACTAAACAAAAATGAGATTAAAACTGCAAAAATCTTGTGGTGCACGTGAAAAAAAAAATTTCCAGAACTCGAAGGAAATATGAAACAAAAAACGAATTTATCTTTGTAATTCACTGAAATTAGGATAACATATTAAAGTGAACCTACCTTTCTTGTGTAATAGAAGAAATTAATCGACAGTTTTCCTTTCAAACTTTGGACATGGATTTAAAATTTCAATGTATGGAGCCATGGTTCAATCAAAGAAAATACCAGGGATTCTGGTTGAGGCTTTATTTCATTAGTATTTTGGCTAAAACAATTCCGTTCAGAAATGGATATTGATAATGCCACCATCCCAAATATGCATTCTTCATACAAGTAGTTAAAAATGAAGGCACATCAGATTTTGCAAAGTTTTCTGAAAATTTTTTAAGAGAGCATAACCATATGTTTCCGATATTTTCCAAAGTTATAAAAGATGCTCTTTTGCAGCCTGTCACAAGTGTAGCTTGTGAAAGAAGCTTCAGTACCCAAAATTGAATAAATTCTAAATACAGAAATTCATTTAACAACACAATTGTTAAGGGTTCATAACATTTGGTGAAAGTTGCAAAATAGATGTTGTATATATAAAACTGACTTTCTTCCTTTTTTATATAAAAACAAACATTTTGCATAATTATTCTGAGGTCTTGATTTAATTTTTTTCAGTGGTATTTTGTCATGCCTGCATTAATCTAATTATTTAAATAACATGTAAAATAATAGTCGGGATTAAAGATATTTTTTCCTCTCTCCCAAACAGGTGAACTCACCGCCTACAGAAAATTTAATTTAAGCCCTGCCTTAAAGTAACATTTTAGAGAATAACACAAATCATTTTCTCGTATGTTAGTTTTCTTAATCTTTTATTGCCCTCAGTTTTATCTCATTTATTTGATTATATCCTGGCAAGCATGATATAATGAGGAGCCACATTGTTTTAAATGTAATCCGTGTTCTCAATTTCAAGTGCAGATTGAATCCCCAGTAGCAGAATGTTCTGTGTCAATCTGCAGCAAACCAAAATTTATCTGTGATGCAATAATGCATACTACCAGAAAAAGCCTATCACCAAGACAGAAGAATAGTAACACATAAAAATATCAAAATTAACATCTACGAAGAAAATATAATTCAATACAATAAATCTAGACTTAAAGTATATTTTAGAAATTTCTTTTAATGCCCAGAATTTACAGATGTTAGATTAATCTGGAAGATCTGAAATAATCTGCAGCACCCGGTGCCGTGCTGCACTGTTTCTGCTACTGGGATTGAATCCTTTGACAAAATCTGAAAATAGCAAAGTAACGACTACTTTTGAAAGGTAGTTTGTAGTTACTGATTTTTAGTGCGTTCGTAATTATATAAATACGTAGCACCTATAGTCATCGTCTAGTCCGCCTGTCTGTCTGCATATAACAGTGCAAAAACTACCCAACCGAATGATTTAAAATTTAATATATATAACCATTGCAGAATTTTCTCAAGTCATTTCAAATTTTTATGAAAATCGAATCAAAACTTAAAAAGATATTAATAAAAGTTTTCTTTATTCTATTAAATCTTATCATACGTATTCTATATTATAAAAGCGCAAGTCATGTGACTGAGGAAAACAAATACGGGCTAACCACAGCTTTTTCCATATGCCAAGCCGCCATTTTTATTAAAAATTAATTTTTTTAATAAAATTGTGTAAAAGTTACATTTTTAGAAAAATCATTTAAAAAAATTGTTTGCTAGAGAGATGAGTTACATTCAAAACATATAGATCTGAGATAATTTCAGTAAAAATTAGGGATTAACAGCAGAATATCTCAATACATTAAAGTAAACAAACAAAATAGTCATTCATCGTGAGTCATAGAAATATTAACCATGGAGGTAATCATTCGCAAAGCAAGATCTCCATGGTAAATTTACAGCTCTGTGTCTGGTGTTGAAAAAAAAAATTTGCATCTGTAAATATGGCATATGTAATAAGAAAAAAAACAAGAACAAAAAATCATGCGCCAAGCATAGATTATGTAACACTTTCCAACGCTTCCAAAGTAATTTTACAAATCATTACCATTTAATAAGCTGAAAGGTAACATCTAAGTAAACAATTTGGAAAACGCATAACATATTTAAAAACATAATTTCAGGACTTTCCAACATATACAATATTCGGAAAAAATATCCAAATACTTTTATTCAGCCCTGTATATGATGATCTATAGATTTGTATATATACTACATAGGATGCTAAATTTTAGTTTAGTTAGGAAATGAGTAGCACAGTTTAAAAATCTACTTCTGGAGTTTCTGTCAATAAACGGAAATGTGTTCGCGAACTTTTGTGCTGCCCTGTAGATGATCTACAGACTTTATACAGTAAAGAACCATTTATCCGGAATGGTTGGAGTCACATGTATTCCGGATAACTGGTTTTTCTGGTTAACTGGTTGGGTATTAAAGTAGCATCTATTTGTAGAATATATGTGGCTATGGCATTGTTTCTGATTTCATATTAATTATTAGATCACACAGATTAACTTATCCAATCAAGGTCAAAGATTTATTCAGAGTTTGAGAAAAGACAATTTATTGGAATCCCTTGTTTTGCATAACTCTTCCCCAACAACATCTCTGAATAAAAATCAAAACTCCCAATATCAAACTACATATTCTTCCATTTAAAATCCTAGATGTTGGCATTAAATTATGCCATGCATGTTAGTAATGTATCATACAATGAACATGTCAAACTAGTACTGTGGCACTTTTTTTCTGGAGAAATTCTGAAATCAATCAATTGGAAATATCATTCTGGATAACTGGTTTTCCAGTTAACTGGATTCCGGATAAACGGTTCCATACTGTACTCATCAAGTAATAGACAAAAAGTGAGTTAAATTTAAAATCGCATTCAACAACTTAAAACATACTTCCAAGAATTATTGTTAACAGACAGTAGAGAATTCTTTTGTGTGCCCCTGTAAATCGCTATGCACACAATATTATGTAGTAAGCCTCTTGTAATGCACCTTAGTGATATATATAAATTTCAATGTGTTTAAAATAGTGAAACATTATTTAATTAAACCGCAAACAATTTTTCTCCATAGACGTAATGTAACAGAATTCTTTTGACTGTCCCTGTAAAGGAACTATAAGTGCTATGCACACCCTATTCCATATTAGGCTTCTTGTAATGCACCTTAGTGATATATATCAATTAAAATGTGTTTAAAATTGTGAAATATCATTAAAATAAACCGCAAATGATTTTTCCTCATAGACCGTAATGTAATGGAATTCTTTTGAGTGTCCCTGTAAAAAAACTATAAGTGCTACACACTTCAGTTGAAATAGGGAACATGCTACAGATAACGACAATAACATATAAAAATTCCAAGGCGATCTGATCATATTTACGGGAGTTAGAGCACAGACAGATGGCCAGACAAACCGAAGTCATAAACACTTTTCAACTAGGTTGGAAAGTGCTAAAAAAGGCATCCTCATTTCGTTCATAGCAGATGATATAGTTAATTTCACTGAACTAATAATGATGACCTTTAACATTGCAAAACTAGTTAGCACGAAACGAACGTACCTCATTTGTCACGTTTAACATACAATTTCCAACTTGTTAAAATAAGTAGTTGTAGCTAACTACATTTTCGATAAAGTTTACTTATAGTTAGCTAAATACAAAAATATAGTTTTTTCGACCACTGTTTATAATTGTTAAATACTGTGAAGTCTCACCTCATTTTTCAAACATTTCCAATGCTTCAATTGTGAAGTCTAATTAGAGCTTTGTGTAAAAGTTCTGATGTGTGAAAATGATGTCATATTTAACAGAGAACATGCATATTGAGACAATTTCCTGTAATATTATTAAATGAATTAATTATTTCTCCAGTTTTCATTTTGTATGTTATAAGATTAAATAAGGCATAGAAAACCATTCTGAATTACTTTTATAAAACCTGTTTTCATCTTGAATTTGGGGATCAGCCTATATGCAAGTATATAAGCAGACTTGTATAAAACCAAAAACTTTCTGCGCACATAAATATTGAGTCAAAAACTTTCTGCAAATTAACTTAATGTTTAATAAAATTATGTGTAGTATTTATTTGATGATATAAATTAAAAACAGTAGTTTAAAATAACTAACATTTAAAATTAATTAATATTAATTAAAGAATAATTATTTTGGTTAAAAATAATAATAAATCTAAAAATCCATGATAGGAAGAGCTGAATTCTTACCAATTATTTTGTCAATGCATTTAGAAACAACCCAACCCAATCCTTAATATTTTTACCTCTTCGCAAGCGTCTGTAATGTCACAACAATGTTTTGCATCTTTAAATTTTGAATTGTGCACAAACAGTAAATAAATCGTACATAAAATTGGGGAATATTTTAAATTTTTTCTGCAAAGTTTCGAACTTTGCAGAAAATTTTCCGCACACGATGTGCGTGCGTGCATCTATATTATACAACTCTGTATATAAGGTATATCAATTTAGTGGAATCTACAAGTTTTATTAACATATATTCACATTTCAATATTTAAAATGAAAAAAATGCATTTGCAAAGCATACATTCTTATATTTTAAATTTAAAAAATAAAGCTCTTTGACACACATGTTAATTTATGTTTTTTATAAATGAAAGTGCAATATGAAATCAAGTTCACATACGAAAACCAGTGATATCTTGATTAAAGATTTTTTTTCGCTTTACAAAGATTCTTTTCGCTATTTTTCTGTACCTAAAAGGTTGTGTAAGTAATAAAAACAATAAGAAATTATTCAAGATACCTTCAAAATTTCCATCATTCATTATTTATCTTTTAAAAATCATTCAAAAATAATTTAAAAAATTTCTGAAGTTTGAGATAGCAATAGATTAGAAATAGAATAAGCAAAAAATCATGAAATCAGGATAAATTCATAGGAATAAACTAAATTTTTATCAAAAATAAAAAATGTTTGATATTGCTTTATAACAAAAATTATGATGAGTATTACTATTTAAAAATACATTATATTAAATACTGGAAAATCATCAATACAGAAATATAGTAGATCGTTTTTAAAAGGTTATTATTAAAAGCAACTCCCAACTGCATAAAAATTTCTTCTTTTTTCTTTTATTACAATTTATAAAAGATCACAAATATAGTTAAACAATTACACATTTCAAGAAAGTATAAAAATATCATCAACATATATTATTTTTTCGTAGAATATTTTGAATTTCTCTGTTGAGTCTTTTTTCTTCTCTTCTTAAGCCAGAAATTATCATTCGTTCTTGAACCAGAAAATCACTGATTTTACCCAAAAGCATCTCTTTGGTCGATTTTAATACAAGCAGTTTTCGGTCACACTTATCAACTTTGTATTCGTTTAAAACGCTATTGAAATGTAATGTGTTTTGATTTACATCATCAATTTCTTCTTTTAATAAATACCACTCTTTCCTAAAGAAATCATCCATTTCCTGTGCATAATTAAACAATTCTTCAGACTGCACTTCTAAAACAGAAGTCAATGGAGATTTAAAAACTTTTTCTACGGATTTCTGATGGTTCATTGTTATTTACTGATACATAAGTTGAAAGAATATAATAGTAATCAAATACTCAGAATTTTTATACAAAAAATTATAATCTCCTTCAACAGCTATGTTACACTATAATGATATTAATTACCTCAAAGCTTCATCCCAATCGCACTGAATTGATAAAAGAGGTTTTCGAATAACAGTTGGCGTAATAGGCGCCATATTTAAAATTATTCAGCAAAATCAAAAATGTAAATAGAAGAATTATTCGATTAAAAAATATGTAAGAAACAATTATCGATAATATGAATAATTCGATTTATTTCTTCTGATAAATTTTATTTGGAATTCAGGCATTTATCGTGGTCGCAGTTTGTGGGAATTTCACAGTATCACAGTGAAAATCACGTGAAGTAAAACGTAACTAGCGCGTTTGTTTAAAAAAAAAAAAAAAAAAAAAACACAGATACTCTGCTGTATCGTCGGCGTGCAATCCACAGGTAATGTAAATTAATTACATAGATTTAAAGTAAACAAAATTCATAGATTTATTTAACTTTCCGCTTTTTTACTTTCTTCTATAGAAGAAAGTATTGTAATCGAAATTTTTTTCGACTTCCGGTTTTCGACGGATTTACACGTTTTAGGGGTCAGAGATTCCGAAAAACATGTTTTTACAAAATGTCTGTCTGTCCGTCCGTCCGTCTGTGTGTCCTCATTGTATCATCGAAAAGTGTATGAAGTTATGCTTCAAATTGAACCTAATTTTTTTTCTATGTTTTTGGCTATGGCAAGCAGGTTCTACTAGAATTTGGGGATGTTTCGACGAAAGGGTGCGCTGTGATCGATATTTTTGATGAAGTTATGCTTCAAATTGAACCTAATTTTTTTTTCTATGTTTTTGGCTATGGCAAGCAGATTCTATCAGAATTTGGGGATATTTCGACGAAAGGGGGAGCTGTGATCGATGTTTTTGTTCCATTTTCACTATTGTACCATCGAAAAGTGTATGAAGTTATGCTTCAAATTAAACCTAATTTTTTTTCTATGTTTTTGGCTATGGCAAGCAGATTCTATCAGAATTTGGGGATATTTCGACGAAAGGGGGCGCTGTGATCGATATGTTTGTTCCATTTTCACTATTGTATCATCGAAAAGTGTATGAAGTTATGCAGATAATTGAACCAATTATTTTTTCTATGTTTTTGACCATAGCCTGCAGGTCTAGGTTGGGGGAGTTGCTATCGCGATTTTTGTTCGATTTTCACTATTGTATCATCTCAAAGTGTATGATGTTATGCAGATAATTAAACCAAAAATTTTTAATATGTTTTTGGCTGTAGCCAGCAGGTCCTACTAGAATATGGGGATATTCCGCCGGAAGGGGGCGCTGTGATAGCCATTTAAAGATTTCAAATTCAAAAAGATGTATAAAAAATTAGAAATCCTAAAAGTTTTTTCCGTTAAATGTTCGGCCTTGATCCGGAGCAGTTTTTGTTTTGTCTCTATATTAAAAAATGGCGGAGATATAGCGGTTTGAAATTTTAGGGTGGTTGACATTTTCAAACAAGACAGCAGAATTCATCCATAAACGGGTTTAATTGATGAGTTTTAGTTAACAGGGTTTCAGCAAATTTTCTTTCATTGTTGTAACCATTGTTCCTATTCTTAAATGCTTAACACTATATATTTATATTCGCCAACGTCAAATTCTCGCCTAGCTTGGCGGCAATCGACGAAATATCGCCAAATTTGGCGACAAAAATAGGTTGCCACAAATGAAGCCAACTTGGCTATAGAAGACTAATTTGGCGATATTCTCATTCAAATTCAATGTTGACGAGAACTGGGAATGAATCTTCTTTAATTGGGTTCCACGCATTTTAGCTTCGTGTTTTCCAGTAAAATTAGCTAAAATCGTAAACCAAGGAATAGGGAGGCTATCTGTTCCGGTCGATACAGGCCAAAAGAACTTTTCGTAGTTTAGTACACATCAGTTGATTGCATCCCGGTAACCCGATGATTCGCAAGCAGCTGACGAACAACAGAATGACGAAAAATATTGATTTTATTGGCGATGTGAGGACGAAATTAGAAGTATTAACATGATTGAGATAGAAGAAAGTTTTGGGATTGGCACATCCGACTAGTTTTTGGAGTAAATTCGTCGTTTGTATTTTTAATGCTTATGCTTACTATTTCTTTACTGCACAGTGTGTTATCCCAGATAATAACAATTAAGAAATTAAATATTTATGTATTAAATGGTGCGTATATGTTTTTCCAAAGGTTTTGAAAAGCCCACCTTTTTTTTAAACTTTTTTCTCGTACATGAATTTTCCAATTCATAAATTATTTAATCCTTTTTCTGTAATCTCTATTTAACAGCAACACTGGTGACATGTTGTATAATATTTAGTATAGTTTGAAATATATCTTGGTAAATGTAGTAATGTAATGATTTTTTTTTTTTGGGGGGGGGGGGGATTATTCTTTTTTAAAAAGAAAATTCCAATTGTTTTCAGAGTTTATTGATTTAAATTAGCTTGATTTATTCATGTTTTAAACGAACTGATTTTTTAAAATTAATATCATTGGTTTTGTGCGCTCGGCGGGGGGGAGGGGGGGATTTTGGCCCTCGAAGACCGAAGTTATAAAATTTTGCAAATCGGTCGCTTTAAAAAATCGCGAGTTGCGTCAATCATTAAAGAAAAAGGCGCCAAAATAAGGAATTAAAAACTTTAGTTTATATATCATATGTGTGTAATAATATAAAGTAAACTTAACAAAAAATATATTATAAAAATTACTTTGCTGGCAAATAATAATAACTTTTTTTTGTGTATATATATATATATATATATATATATATATATATATATATATTGATAGAACTAAAGTAATAAATAGCTACTATAATTAAGCATTGTAATTATTTATGCGTGCTGATTTTATTCAAAAGTGTATATATAATAATATAAAGTAAACCAATTAATAAAACCATTAATTATACCCCCTCCCCCCCCCCCCCCCAAAAAAAGAAAGAAACCATACCACCAGGTTTAAATTTGTTAATTGCTTAATATAATTTTAGAAAACTGAAAACATTAACCTTTTGCTTACGGTGGGATTACCGTAGTCCCAAGAAAAAGACTGTTGAAAAATACGGGGTTGGGATTATCGTCATCCCGAAAATTTCCACCCCTCAAAGATGGAGTGCAGGAAATCCTTAATAGCGTTTCGCTCAACGGGGGTCTCATTGGGTATTGGAGAAGGGAAATTCTATAGGGAATATATTAGTTATCATAGGGAAATACAGGGAAAACTTATGCAGCAAAGAAAGTAAACATTGTTCAAGCGCTCGATTTGAAGCTGTTTCTACCTCACTTTCTCCCAATTAGTGGCAGATAATTTTTGTTTGTGATATTAATATGAAGAGAATAGATTATTTTCAGTAAATTGTTTTATTATTTTAGTATCGCTGATTTTGATTAAGTTTTTCTTCTTAGAATGTTAAGTATTGCGGTTTTTTTTTTATTTCGACAATAGTACACTAGATATCTTAAAATAATATACGTAAATTTATTTATTGAACTCAACCAAAATGAAATTATTATATATATTACTATCTAACAAAAATACAGTTAATTTTGTAAAATTTTTATGTATAAATTTTTTTGTAAAATTAATTACTTTTACACAGTAGAAAATAGTTAGTTTTATGCTCACACACAACTTAATAATCATGTTTTATATTCTTTGCATGGAATTGAACTTTGTTTCAGAAGGATATTAATAAGTAATGAAATTCTAACGATATTTACAATTAATTTATTCCGCAATCATCTGATTAAAAAAAAAAGTAATTGAAGTTATGCAAAAAATAATACAAGTTACATTAATTGTTCTTTATATATTTTTTAAACATCTGATTGTAAAAAAACATAAATGTCGTACAAATGTAAGTCCTAAGCATTTTTCTGCTATGTTCAAAGAGGCAATAGCTGTTCCAAAATCGTTTCGGAAAACAATTATTATTGCCGTACTTTTTTCTCGGAAACTTCTGAAGCTAATTCAATACTTTATTTTATTTTTATTTTGTATTATACTTAGGTATTATACTTATTATATAATTAGTATTATGTTTATTAAACTTTGTATTAAACTTATATATAAATAAGGATTGTCTCTCAAAATTCATTCATTTTCAACAAAGTTAATTAACGCTGTTCTCAAATACAAAGGGCCTACTATCAGATACATTTTTAAATTCATTTTTGTTCAGAAACGCATGGAACAGGCAGATGTTGTTATTCAGAAACTTTGCAATCGAAACACGTTTTCCATTTTTTGGTAAAGGCAGAAGATCTTTTATAAAACACTGTCAAAGTCCGCGTTTTGAACCGAATTCCTGATTCTTCATCGCACGAAAGGAGAAAAACCTGTTGTCACGTGACACGAATAGCTTATAACACGACAACTAATTTATTTATCAAAAAATTGAAAACTCATTTCGATTCTAAGTTGCTTCAACAGTCAGGCAAATTTTATGATTTTTCGTTTAAAAATGCGTCAGAAAGTTTTGCGTTGTTCAGCAGAACATTTGAGAACCACATTCAAAATAAAGTAGAATGTTTAGTTTGTGAAATCGTACACCTATTGCACTTTTTAATTTCATTTATTGCCGAATGACCATTTATTGTTTAATAAACGTCAAAAATATGAAAAATAATTTCTTTTAAATCGTTTCAGTAATTCTCGAGAAAAATGAACTTTACTCCCAGCTATTTTCTATATGATTTTTCTAGTGTTATTGCTTGCTTTAGTATTATTATTCTAAGGTTGTTTGGGGGGGGGGGGCATTAAAATTAGAGAGACTCAAATCAAAAAAGCACATTTCATAAATTAGCAAGGCATAATTTAAATTTCACGTACGGGAAATATAGTATTGGGTTGTTAGGAAATACACAGCACACACGTAAAATGTACATGTTTTTTTTTTTTTTTTTTTTTTAATCCTTAAAAGTTATATATATATATATATATATATATATATATACATGTGTGTGTGTGTGTATTAACATTTAGTTTAGAGGAGGCCCCACTAGTGGCTGAGAGGTTCTGCTCTCAAAGCTGGTAGACGGGAGGTCCTGGGTTCAAACCCCTGTCACGCTCGTCGACCTAAACGTTTGGAGTTATCCGTGGTTTTCTTCGAACCTTGCCGTAAATACGGGTTATGATCCCTTAGAAAGACCCCCACTGATGCCATTCCCCCTAGGGCCTATATCCCTTGTGTAAATAATCGGCCGTCATAAATCAACTAACCAACCGACCATCAGTTTAGAGGAGCTAGGTATTTTTTAGTTATATTCTCTCATTTTTTGCACATTGAAAAAAAAATGCTTATTTAAGGAAATTATTTTTATTAAACTTATTTAATTTTTAAATGTATCTGAATGCTTGGAGCTATTATTACATAAAGTATTTTTGTATTAGCATACAATTTTTTTTTCTTATTTTACTTATAACATTTGCTTTTATACCGATTTCTATGTATTTATTTCTACCTTTTACTTCTAATTTTTTTTTTTTTTTTTTTTTTTTTTTTTTTTTTTTTTTTTAGTTATAATCTAAACTGTAACGGGAAAAAAAAAACTTTTTTTTAAATAAATTATTTTTGTATTACTTATTTAATTTTTAAGTGTATCTGAAAGTTTACAGCTATTTTTAAATATTATTGTGCCTAGTTGTTTGTGTTATAAAATGAGTATGTAAATGTTTTGCTTATCACATTAGTTTAATTGTTTTTATTCAGATTTCTGTCACTATTTCCGAATTTTCGCTAATTTAAGTACAAAATAAATTATAAAACACTGGAAGTGTAAGTTTATTTCTGAATGAAAAAAGTTAATGCCTTACTGGGAACACTAATTCCGTTGGATAAAACTTTATTTTTCCTTACTGTTCTTTGTTGCGATACTCATATATTTATTTTTACATTTTTCTTCTCGTGGAATTTATTTTTTCTTATAATCTGAATCATGATAAAAAGAAAATAAATGTTTATTTAAGGAAATTATTTTTATTTGCTTATTTAATTTTTTAAAGTATCTGAAAGTTTAAAGCTATTTTTAAATAAAGTATTTTTATATTAGCATAAAAAATTCTTCTTTTTTTATAACATTTTCTTTTATATTCTCCTTTGCAAAATATAAACCACTATTTAAACGTTCATTGTAAGTGCTTATTTTTAAGAGACATCACTCAATTATTTCAAAACCTAATCACTTGAATTTAATGACTTCACAGAAAAAGTGCAATTTTCATGTCCGTATAACATTTAAACCTTATTTACAAAGATAAGCTATTACTTTTGACAGATGAAAAGGTTTCCTTTAGGGAAAAGTAAATCCCGAAATTTCTCACGATTGAAAGTCGTTAGCGGACGCGCCTAATGATATCCAGATGTTCTACCATCACCTGGGGTGTGATGCTTCTGAAGAAAGGGGGATGAAACGGTCAAGTTTTTCCCGTAATCGGAGGTTATTTAAAGTATTCATTTCCCGTAAGCTACAGGTTAAGTGACTATGGTAAACAGTGTTAGTGAATAAAAAGGGTCAGGTTAAATAACTAGTTTACGCATGTAAAATAAATAAATAAATAATAATAATCCCCCCCCCCCTAAAAAAACAAAATAATTTTAAATAAAACAAATTAATAATAACTTTAAAGCAAATAAAAAAACAATTTATTAAATCCAATTTGAATAAAAACTTCTCAAAAAGTAAATTGTTATTATCAAATATAATAATTAGTAACAATTAAAAATTAATTCAATAATTAATATTCATTTACCATTTACTTGTTTAAAAATTATTTACTGTGTAATTACTACTAAAGGGTAAATGCAAATGTAAAATTTTTGAATTTTGGTTGTTATTAACCTCATTAGGATGTATATATAAATGATGAGTATTCTGATAAATATGTTGTTTATTTATTTATTAGTTAGTTTATAATATTTTTCTTGCTCATTAAGTTACTTTTATGTATTTGTACTTGTTGCCCTATTTTATTTATTTTTTTTTTAGTTAATAATTACTTAGACTTTATGTTTTTGACTCATTTTTTAATAAATAGTTTTTTTATTTTTTGGGATGAAAAAATAGAAATTTTTAATGAAATCAATTTAACAATTAATTGATGAATAAGTTCTATTAATTAATTATTAAAATAGTCATTAAATTTAATATGTAAATTAATATTTATTAAATTAGTTTTTTAATTTAATATATTATTAATTTATTAAATTAATTAAATTGTTATTAATTTATTAAATTAATAACATAAATCATTAAAAATTTAGTTTAAAATAAACTCAATACATAATATAGTTACATAATTTGTTTAACGTTATATTTTATAGTAGTTATAAACTGAAATTTATCCTTCACCTGTTTATTTATTTTACATTTTTACGTAAATTTTAATTCATTAACACAGTTAATAATAAAATTAAAGTTTATTAAATTAATAATACTATGAAATTTATTTATTATTAATTAAATTAAATTTTATTATTATTATTTTTAATTTTATACTATTTTTCTACTAAATTTATTAATTTTTATTAAAGTAATAATACTATTAATATTAATGATTTCTTAAATTAAATATTCATTTAATAATTATTGATTTTAATAATTAAATGCTATTAATAAATGTTTTATTGTTAGTTAGATTTTTTTTTTTTTTAATTTATTAAGATTAGTTTTAAAAATTAATAATACTTTTTTAATAAATTTTGATTAAACCCTTTCTGTTTTTCAAAAGTCCATAATAGTTTTCAGGGATCTATTTAGGAAGAAACTTGTCCTTTAAAGGAGACTTCACTATTTTTTTTTTTAATCTCAAAACAGGAACCTTCACAATTTTTACCTTAAAACAGGACCTTTCACAAAATTATTTGTTTTAAAAATAGACTTTTTACAAAACTATTCCCTCTCCAAACTGAACGTTTCACGAATATACTTCAATTAAAAGTAAAATTTTACTGCCACTTTTACATATATAAAGAAAATATGTGTATTTCACACATATATTTTCTTAAAAATGTATAAACAAAAACCTTAATATAATGATTACTTCAAATTCACAAAATTATGACTTTTAAATTAAGACATGACTTTTCCCAAATGTAAAAAGTAGGGCTCCCCTCCCAACAATTTTTAGTCCTCCAAAAGGGGGAAAGGGAACCATTTTTATTTAAAAAGAAGACTTTGGGGGACCATTTATACTAAAAAAGGAAACTTCAGGGGACCATTTACATTAATAAAGGCAAGTGACAAGGAACCACATGTCTAAAAATACTGCACCCAGTTTTCCTAAATATGCAATTTTTTTTTAATTACCTCAGAAAATATGTTAATTGATTATCCTTACAAAAAAGATTTGGAATAAAATATTGTTGAAGAGAAATATGCATGGCTCAGTTATATTATTTATTTAAGATTTTTTTATTCTTTAATTTCCCTTCTAATTGCTGCCCATTCCAACATAACCCTTTTGCTGGGACAAGTTGATCAAAATTACAGCTTAGAATTAAATACATAAAGGTTTCTCTGGGGTTGGCTAATAGAATAAATTAATTTACCAAGATAATAATAATAAAAGGAATCCTTAGAGATTAAATTTTGGATATGTTCCCCCATCGCGTTGTGTAATTTCGTAGTAGCCCATTACCCTTTTTGAGAATGATCATTCTTGCCCCTAGCTGACTTTTAAAATGGAAATCTAAATAAACAAACACATACTAGATAATTTAAATGAGAAGACTCCAAATAATTAACACTATTATTTATTTACAATATTTACAGTTATTTCAAGAAAAAAAAAAGATTTATCAGAACACATCTGATTTAATTTCCTAACAAAATTTCTCCTATAATATTGGCATTAACACTTTGATCCTTGCAAAGGATACTTATATTTGTTTGTATTTATATTTAAATTGATCTTTGACAACATTATTTGTTTACAATTAAAATACTGACTTCCATTTGTGACTAAGGTCACACTACCAGCTTCTCTTATAATATTTTGATAAAATCAAATCAACTGGGGAATTACTTAGGTCAGAGTCATATTTACCTATACACATTGATTGACGAAGGTTTCTCTTTGTATCAGAGCACACTTTCCGCTAACTAAATAGCGCTGCACTTATTGAAAATGTTCATTTCACAAAACTTAGCGCAACTTCACCACTCTCCATATATGTTGTTCGGGTTCGCTGCTTTCTTACCATCAGAATTGCCACTTACATATATTTTCCTCTTTCGGACCGCACAAAATTCATCGCGTCATTTTATTTCACCTCTCACTTTCGCTTCTGATATCGATGTGATGTTCTGTTTTCATTCTTTTTCACAACTGCTTTTTCATGACCACGGTGGGCCGTACTTTGTTCTGCCCAAAATTTGCATGACAGTGCTTTAAGCCCATCCTTCTTTTTTTTCATTGGGTAGTTGATCTCCCGTTTTAACTGAAATTTGCATAACAGAGGGTCAGTTTCACCTCCTCCTTACCAACCCCAACCAATGGCTATGCATCAGTTGTTTCTGTAGCGTGTTGTTTTTTTTCTCGGAACTACGTGTGTGTTCTTTGATATTATCTCCCAGACCAACTTAAATCAAAGTTCTTCTTATTTGACTTTTATGGCTTAAAATTGTCGCCAGCGAGTCTCTGGTCATAAATTTGCCATCCTAAATCTTTCAACTGAGGCGACTTATGGGAAAGCCCCGATAATGTACTTTCCTTACATTATCTTTCCCCCCGTACTAAAAGAAAGAAAACGTCCAGTTTTCTTTAGCATTGCATACCCAAGAAGACCATCACCATTGCAGATAATCTATAGATCACATAGATGATATCAGTCCACGTTCATCTATACAGAATCATATTGTAGACTAAAGTTCATGCAGAGGAAAATGTTCATTTGTAAATTACTTGTGTGACTTTAATAAAGAACAGTTCATATATGTACACATTTCCTAAGTATTCCCAAACAATTTAGAGATAAAATATTATCATTAGTACAAAAATTTTAAATTTTGTGGTTAAATATAACCGGTGTGTCTAAGATAGAGCACTCACCAAATTCAAAATATCTAAATAGCCAAACAGACCATACAAAACAAAAAGATATAATACACTGTGATATGTAAGGATCAGTATTCAACTTTACAATGATTCTTGATAATTATTTTTAACACAATACATGCATCATACAATATATAAAACCCAATTCAGGCAAAATCTTACAATTACACATACATAACTGAATATGTAAGATACCTGAGAGAAAAATTATGATAATGAGTATACATTCAAAATATGTATATGTATATACATATTTATATAGAGCAAAGAGTTTAATCCAATATAAAACTGTACCTCCACATTCTCAGATTTTCTTTTTTTTTTTTTTTTTTTTTTTTTCAAATTATTTAATTATATCTAGTGCTACTAAAATTGAAACCAAAATTAGGCCAAAACAAACCAAAAGGAACAAATGTATATCTATACATACATATATATATATATATATATATAGCAATACTCTTCTGAGTTCGATGAAATGGCATGTCTTCCACTTTACAATATTTACACATATTAATGAATGAATTCAGCACTATATCTAAGTAATAAATGCAAACAGACAAATATTTTAGATGGACACAAAAACAGTCCTAGCAATCTGAAAACATGACACATTCATGATGTTGTAACTTTATGATATTCATCTACTATTTGACCCAATTTTATGGATTAATTCAGTTACCATTTGTATTGTCCATTCATATGATTGTTGTAATTTTATTATATACATACAATTCTTTCGAATTATTAAACAACAAAGAATGAATAAAAAGAAAAAAAAATGAAATTTTTCTTTAATAATTTTCCCTTCTTTCCTATTTTATTTTTTTTTATTTATTTATTTCTCTCTTTCCTTTTCTTTTTTTTTTTTTTTTTTTTTTTTTTAAACGCCTAAGCGTAAAAATTCTCATGTTACTTCTAACCTGTTGAAAATAATAACTCCCCGTTCTGTCACTGTTCATTTTTTTCTGCCCGACAGAAAGAAGAAAAAAAAAAACTTCTACTCAATGATAAGAATCGGAAAGCTGCGTGACCTCAGGTCAAACACTCACCCCGTTTCTGTCAATCATGTAGCCCTACTGAACAGGTGATTCATTCCTTCCTCGTACACCTGAAAATGCTGGCCTAATCCCATACCACGACCGGTTCAACACCTAAATGCTTCTTTACCTGGGATAATGCGTTTCTAACACGCCACCTGAACGCACCCTTTTTTTTTTTTTTTCAACCCTGCAGGTGAATAGCGTTTGCGATCCTTCGGTATGCATAACACCTCAACTCACCCCAGATGTACCTTGCTGATTTGGCCCGTCACATGGAGTATGGCTGTGAATTATGATGTAAGTTTACGAGTTATTTTTCTCATTATTTATTTATTTAATGATATTTATATCTATATATATAATTTTTTTGATATATATTAAAAGCTTAATTATGACTATAAGCCAATTGTTTAAACTACCCTTCGTCTTGACCCGTAAATTGAGATCAACCAAATAACATGCACGTGGTCTTTCATGCAATTTAATATTAAGACAAAAATCCATTTCCCGTTAAATATGTTACCAAATTACCATCTTTATATAAAACAAATATCCTTGAAAGTTTATTATCATCTAATCACGGCCTTATAATTACAAACACTTAGCGAGAAGGAGGGAAAAAAAAATGACTTCAAACGTACAAGATCGTGTGAACTAAGTCATCTCCACGCTAAATGATTATTAAATGGTATATGTCCACTACCGGAATGCCATACATTTATTTCCTAAAATCAGTTATCGAATTAATTTCATAAATATGCATATGGGAATCTTATCAATTTCGTTTCCCCTTTAGATGAGCAGCCCACGTTGAAATGCATAGTACTTAAAAGCCTCTGAATCATTGACATCTTTTAAGATTATCTCCAAATGCTTATTTAAAAAAAAAATGTTTAAATATGTTAAAACCGATAAAATTTATTTATTTATTTATTAATCATTATAATAATTATTAATATTATTATTCTTATTATTTTTTTCGTATTCTTATTTCTTTCCTTTTTTTTTTTTTTTTTTTTTTTTTACTACCGATCTACTTATTAATAAATAACATCTTAGAACATTTAACCTAACTTAAATGGAAAAAAAAAAAACTTTTATTTATTTATTTATTTATTATTATTGTTTTTAATTACATATTAATTGCCCGCCACCAATTACTGCAGTTAAGAAACTTTTGCCCGCAAAAATTTCCAATTAGTGTTGGAACTTAATATGCAATTAGCATCCTAGTAATTAAAAAATTTTACACAGCTGGAATTATATGTATATATACCTTATTATTCATTATTATTAATTTTTATTTTTATTTTTTTTTTAAACTCAGCTTAACGAATTAGTTAATGAGCTTAAATGTTAAATCCAAATTGTTTAGTTAAACTAAAAAAAAATAATGTAACTTAATTAATTAATTAATTTTTTTTTTTTTTTTTTTTTTTTTTTTTTTAATTAAACGGCCTGGCTTTACCATGCAAATGTGAATGAAATGATCTTTTGACCGATTCATTTCCCAATTTCATGCAGTCTTTTGAAAAGTGAGCCTTAATTTATAGAAACAAGAAAATAAATTCTGTCATTATTATCATTATCACTTAATTAATTAACTGAATTATTTCCTTTCGTCTTATTATTATTATTATTATTATTATTCTTATTTTATCGTTCTCTAAGAGTTTAAAATCGTTATCTAAATTTTCCAAAATAAACACGAAATTAAAACAAAATGATACCATGAAAAACGAATGTTCGATATTTGTTTATCTGTTTACTGATTTCGTTTTTTTTTTCCTTTTTATGATGTGGCCCCTGCCAACCTGACCAAGCGGATGAGCTAGGAACCAACTGCTACCGTTTCACGCCCCTGGAGGAAAAATGTATCAGTGTCAACAGGAAAAGACCGGGGGATGCATATGGAAAACTGCCCCCCGGTGTGTGTTTGTGAATGTTATTTATTTATTTATTTATTTTCGTGTAATATGGAAAAAATTGGTGTGTGTCAGGGACGCCTGGATTATCCCCCAAGGAATAGACACACACCCAAAGAGTGCACCCTCGCGAAGAAGACAACATCAGAGTAAGTGATACCCTCATTTATCTATTTTTATTTATTTATTTTTATCTTGACTGACCCTTCCTTCCGCGAAGTTGTCAGCAATGCTTGTTGACATGGCAACTGGGGATGTTTGTTGATAAACAAATCCCCACTCCGCGCCTACCTGGTACGTCACCAAAATCTTTCACACCGCCTCAGATATTTTATTGCCCTGCGTAACCTAGCCTAGGGATTGCTTATTTTTTACTTGCTTATTTGTCTTTATCCAAATATTTATTCAATTGATTATGTGATTTTCTTTTTTTTTTTTTTTTTATTATTGTTTGTGATACCTTGGGTCGCTTTTACTATGAAATTATTTCTTATCAAAATTTGAAAAATGTGCCAGGGATATCTTATTTTATGTTATTTTATTGTACTTATTTATTTATTTATTTATTTATTTATTTTTTTTTTCAACCCTAGTTGAGTATGCCATCGCTGTTTTGAGAATATTTAAATTTGACAGTTAGTAGAATTCTGCAAACCGCAACTAAAATTTTTTTTACATAAACTGTTTAAGCTATAAGTCTTTCTGTAACCGTAACATCTTACTACCCCTTTTTAATGGTATTTTATTCCCACTATTCTTCCTCCGATGAGCTTGACTCCTCTGTTTTGCACCTGTCAGCATGCTTTGGTGCCCAGAGTCTGTCAATGTGTCTTTTTATAGTTCCTTTACTTTCTTCCGTTACATCTTGTAAAATGTAATTGTTATTTCGCACTTTTCGAACCACCTTAAATGGGCCTTCAAATTTTTTTTGTAAAACAGTAGGGTTAATGGACTTAAGGTAAACTTGTTGTCCTAGTTCAAGTGTTTTTATTTTATCAAGGTCTTCCTCTGTCACATATTCAGCCATCATTTTCTCCTGCTGTGCCAACGCTTGCAGTCTAACCTCCTGCATGTGGTCCATTCGGTTTTTGACATATGTCTGAGTGTGAATTTGTTCTGTTGGCATGTGTGCAGTAAAAGGAGTGCGTAAATTTCTTCCAAAAAAAGGAAGGCGGGTGAAAATCCCGTCGCTCTGTGCTTCGCCATATTGTATTGGAGTTTGAAAAACTCTAGGCGAATGTCCCATTGTAAGGAACTTTGTGCCATGGCTGTCAGTGATCCTTTCAGTATTCGATTCACGACTTCTATCAGTCCATTTCCTTGGGCTCTGTAAACTGAACTGAAGCGAATTTCAATGTTTAGAGCACGCATGTACTCTTTGAATACCGCTCCCCTAAAATATGGCCCATTATCTAATTTTAACTGTTTTGGCAATCCAAAATAACTGAAGTATTTATTAAAGACATTGAGAATAGTCTGGGACTCGACATTGCGAATAGGTATGGCTTCTAGGAATCTTGAAGTAGAATCCATAATCGTGAGAATAAATTTATTCTTGCGAAGTGTAAGTGGAAGCTTTCCGACGATATCCGCATGTAATACACTCCCTATCTCATGGTCCTTAACCATTTTTTGAATAGGAACTTTCATTTTTTTATGTGGCTTTGCGGTGTTACATGGTACACAATTGGCACAATAAGTTCGAATATCTGTATACATCCCGTGCCAAAATATTCTACTTTTCATGGCTTCATAGGTTTTGTCAAAACCAAAATGCGGTTTGTGCACTTCTTCCATCAAAGCAATCTTTAAAGCATCCGGCGCTATAATTAGTTCTGTTTTCTGTTTCCCCGGTTTTAAAATTAGCATCTTCTCTTCATTTAAAGTATACCTTTTGGTATTTCTGTTTTCTTTACCTTGTTCTATTTTCTGAATTATTTTGCTTAATTTCTCGTCTGAATATTGATGTTGTTTAATATTCTCATTAGATAATGCGGGATTAACGGAAAATAAATTATTGTGTAAATTTGTATCCGTAATAATATTATTTATATTTCGCGAAATATAGTCCGCTGGGTTGGTGTCCCCTTTAATGTGATCGAATTCATAAGAGAAATCGCTGAGATTTATCACCCATCTTTTAACCAAATCGGACTGATTCTCTAGATGTAAATTTTCCGTGAGAGCCTTGGAATCGGTGAGAATCTTGAAGTGTCTGCCTTCCAACATAGTTCTGAAGTGTAACACCGCTTCATGAACCGCTAATAATTCGAATTTCAAGCTCGGGTAATTCTTTTTCGGTTCCCGTAATTTTCTCCCAAAAAATTCAATAGGTTGTAATTTTCCTTCAATTTCCTGCGCCAGTACCGCTGAAATTGCAATTTTTGAGCCGTCTGTGATTAAAGTAAATTGTTTGGTGTAATCAGGAGGATGTAATGTTGGGTTGTTTATAATTTCATCTTGGATTTTCTTAAAGGCCATTTCAGTATTTTCATCCCATTTAAATTTAATTTTATCTTTAGTAAGATTAACTAATGGGTTTACTATTTCCGCATATTTTGGAATAAGTGTTCTAAAGTAGTTAGCCAAACCTAAGAGTGACCTTACTCCTTTTTTTGTTTTAGGTCTTACTAAACTTTTAATTTTATCTATATTCCTTGTGGATGGTGAATAGCCGTGCTTGTGAATTTGAAAACCAAGAAATTCTATTTTTTCTTTACATATTTGCATCTTGGATGGCTCAATTGTTAGATTATGTTGGATTAGCGCCTGTAACACTTCTTCCAAAATTCTTAATAATTCTGATATAGTGTCAGCCCCTATTAAAACATCATCAATAAAGTAGGCTACCTGATGCTTGTTAAAATGACCCAATACCTTATTTATCAGTTCAGCGAAATAGGCGCTCGAATTTCGAGTTCCGAACGCAAGTCTCAGAGGTCGAAATTTACCATTTTCTGTGATAAACGATAGTTTTTGGCTATCTTCAGGTCGTAAATTAATTTGGAAGAAAGCACTGTGTAAGTCCAATACTATATAGTACTTCTTCCCACTAATATTCTGTAAAATTTCTTTAATATCTGGAATCGGATAGGAATATGGCTCTAAAATCTGATTTAGCAGCCGGTAATCTACCGCCATTCGAAATTTAGGATTGTTTTTGCTATCAGCTTTTTTTCTTACAAAAATGACAGGAAATGCGTAATTAGAGTCCGATTCCTCGATGATTTTCGCTTCTAATAATTTTCTTATCTCTGTCTTTGCATATTGCTTCACTGCTTGTGGCACTTTATAGGGTTTTGTTTGAATAGGATAGTCGTGGTTAAGTGTAAACTTTGGTGTCACCAGTGAGCATTGACCTAAAGTTTGATAGGATTTCGAAAAAAGCGTGTACATGTTTTAAAAGAATTTGTTTGAACGAATCCTGTACATCCGATGGTAAATGATTAAGATCAAAATCTTCCTCATTTATCTCTGCCTCTCTTAATTTATGTACATCTTCCAAATTTAATGCATTGACCTCAAAAATTCTCCCTTGCTCAATATTGTCTATAGATTTATCTTGTTTGTATTCCAAATTAGTGAAAATTTGCCCGATGTTCATACCTGTTTCTAAATGTATCTTGTTATTAGTAATATTTTTAATTAAAATATTTATTTTTCTGTTATTTGGGGTGTCATGGATAGATCTTTCATAGAAAATTTTATTTTTGTGCTGTATTGGTTCTAGGATAAATGTTTGATTTTCCTTTAATTTTATGGGGCATTCTAATTTTACAAATTTTTCCTCCCCTGGGTTTATAATATTATGGCCTACCGTTTTTGCAAACATTTTCCCCTTTGTAGGTTTTCTGTATTTTTTAGTCCTTGTGTTTTGTTCTGTAATTAATGTATTTACTTCCCCAGTGTCCTCCGAATCTTTGATGTTTAATGCCATTTTTCTTCCTTTGAATTTAAGATACTTCTCTTCAAAATCTAGAACCATTTGATTTTCTTTTAAGAAATCGTACCCTAGTAATAATTGATATTTGCGGCCAAAATCTTTATTTGTAACATAAAAAGTTCCTTTTACAAAAGTGTCCTGTAATTTAAATGACATTCTAATGCACTGTTTGAATGTAATCAGTGAATTTGTAAGTGTTTGAATCTTAATTTGATTTCCCAAATATTTAAATTTTATATTTGCTTGTTTTAAATTTTCAAACAAAAGCGGTGAGATCAAGCTCACTTGTGCGCCTGAGTCACAAAGGCTGTTAATTACAATATCTTTAATTTTAAATTTAATTAGAGGAAGTTCATTTGTATCGTTCTGTACACTTGCAATAGTTTTATCCCTTAAAGTATGCCCGCTATCGTGAGACTTGCTCGGGTCTTCTTTATCTGTATTTACAAGTCTCGTATTTAGTTTTCCGCATCCTTATCTTTGTTCTGCTTGTATCTTTTATAATTGCCCCTCTGAAATTTACCCCTTTGATTACTATCCTTGTTACTGTTCGTATGATTTTCTCTGTTTTCCCTAGAGTCCGTATATTTATTGCGATAGTTATTCCTCTGTGCACCTCTATAATTTCCTCTCTGTTGAGTGTAATACCCCTGTGCATCATAATTATTAAAGTCAGGTTGATAATAAGTATACGGCGTGTTGTAATGTTGTTGTGGTGGGGGTGGAAAAGGTTGAGCATTTGGTACATGATTATAGTAAATATTACCCTCCGGAAATGCATTGTGAGAATCGTGTCTTTCATACTGGTTATAATTCTTGTAATTTGCTCTGTAATTACCCCTATTGTTTACAAATCTATGCCTATAATTCTGGTTGTTGTTTTTATTAGCTTTATTATACCAACAACTATCCTCATTGTGTGACCCCTTCTTGCAGATATTACAAAATTTTTCGACTTCCTCTCTTTTTTCGATTGTTCCCAATTTTATGTTATTTATTTCTTTTGATAAATTATTAATCTGCTCCGCCGTTTCTACATTTAATTTCAATAACTTCTCAAAAAGTTGCGATTCATTGTTAGCTGTTATAGTATTTACCTGTTCTGCCCCTATATTATTGTACGCCTCTTCTAATTTAATTGCTGTTTTGCAAGCATCCTCAAAATTATCGGGAAAGGTTTTCCTTAAATCCATACTTAAATCCGGTCTAATCGCATCCAAAAATCGTGTCAATCTTACTAAGTCCAAAAATTTCCCGTTTCCGTTCGGATCAACTTCTGTATGGCTTTTCTCTATATAAAGAGACGCTGCGTTTTTGAATTCGCTAATAAAACTTGTTAAGTCTTGTCCCGGTTTCTGTTTCAGATTGAAAAATTCAGTCTGTACCTGCGTAAATGATTTCTTGATTTTAAATAAATTTAACAATTTCTTTTTGAATTCGTTGTAGTTTTTCTCTTCTATAAGCGATTTATTTTGTGAGAGTTTCTCTCTCGCAGTACCCGACAATTTTGCTTTCAAAATTGTAAGCTTCGCATCGTCTTTTAATATTTGTTTAGTTAAGTCCTCAAATTGTCTGAGAAAATACTCGCAATCACTTAACTTTTTCCCATCGAAATTCGGGATTAGAGAAATTATTGTGTCCACTGATGGATCTGCCATCGTGTTACTCGAATCAATTTGCTTTTCTTTATTTAACTTTTTTATATGCCCTCGCGTTAATACGCCAGAAAAACTCGAGTTCAAGCTATTTCTATGATTTCTACGATTCTTTTTTGGCATTCAGCTTTTTGATAATTAAAATTTATTTAGATACTGAATTCTAAATCTAACTTTAAAAATGCATGGAAATTCTTACCCCTAAAAATATTATTAAGCCAAGTGTAAACATTTGCAAAATTTCAAAGATATCAAAATATAAATGCATTATACAATAAAGTATACAGTATCAAAATATATATGCATTAACAATCTACTAATACACTATTTTATCTGCTACATAAATCCTTATCTTTTTATTTTTTTTATTATTCATATCATTTTACGCTATCATTTGATTTTTTTTTTTTTTTTTATGATTTACTTTCTTAGCACAATGTTTCAGTATACTGTTAAAGATCAAATGCAAAGTTCATATAAGAGTAACATAAAATATACATACAATTACGAATATACTGATTTTACTAAGTTGAATACTGATATTTACGAAATCACCGACTTGCTGGTAGTGGAGCCTTTTAGAGGAAGTCAAACAAACCATCAAAATAAAAAATCTCCATTTAATCTTCCAATAACTTATCATTAAAAGAAAAGAGTTGAAATTATTCTAATTAACAGTTTCATAATTATTATTTTGCAATATACTATATAGATTGTAAATTTCCACAATTTGAATATAAAATTTGAAATTGATTACTTTTAACATGAGCCTGTATTTTAGAATACATTAAAGGTATTTAACTTAATGTTTGACAATAACCCAGTTGCAATTTTTAATCATTAAAATTGAAAACTCAATTAACAATAATTAAGAACTGGACGGCACCAGTGAATTATATAGGAATTGCAGATGTTGAAGAGAAATATGCATGGCTCAGTTATATTATTTATTTAAGATTTTTTTATTCTTTAATTTCCCTTCTAATTGCTGCCCATTCCAACATAACCCTTTTGCTGGGACAAGTTGATCAAAATTACAGCTTAGAATTAAATACATAAAGGTTTCTCTGGGGTTGGCTAATAGAATAAATTAATTTACCAAGATAATAATAATAAAAGGAATCCTTAGAGATTAAATTTTGGATATGTTCCCCCATCGCGTTGTGTAATTTCGTAGTAGCCCATTACCCTTTTTGAGAATGATCATTCTTGCCCCTAGCTGACTTTTAAAATGGAAATCTAAATAAACAAACACATACTAGATAATTTAAATGAGAAGACTCCAAATAATTAACACTATTATTTATTTACAATATTTACAGTTATTTCAAGAAAAAAAAAAAAGATTTATCAGAACACATCTGATTTAATTTCCTAACAAAATTTCTCCTATAATATTGGCATTAACACTTTGATCCTTGCAAAGGATACTTATATTTGTTTGTATTTATATTTAAATTGATCTTTGACAACATTATTTGTTTACAATTAAAATACTGACTTCCATTTGTGACTAAGGTCACACTACCAGCTTCTCTTATAATATTTTGATAAAATCAAATCAACTGGGGAATTACTTAGGTCAGAGTCATATTTACCTATACACATTGATTGACGAAGGTTTCTCTTTGTATCAGAGCACACTTTCCGCTAACTAAATAGCGCTGCACTTATTGAAAATGTTCATTTCACAAAACTTAGCGCAACTTCACCACTCTCCATATATGTTGTTCGGGTTCGCTGCTTTCTTACCATCAGAATTGCCACTTACATATATTTTCCTCTTTCGGACCGCACAAAATTCATCGCGTCATTTTATTTCACCTCTCACTTTCGCTTCTGATATCGATGTGATGTTCTGTTTTCATTCTTTTTCACAACTGCTTTTTCATGACCACGGTGGGCCGTACTTTGTTCTGCCCAAAATTTGCATGACAGTGCTTTAAGCCCATCCTTCTTTTTTTTCATTGGGTAGTTGATCTCCCGTTTTAACTGAAATTTGCATAACAGAGGGTCAGTTTCACCTCCTCCTTACCAACCCCAACCAATGGCTATGCATCAGTTGTTTCTGTAGCGTGTTGTTTTTTTTCTCGGAACTACGTGTGTGTTCTTTGATATTATCTCCCAGACCAACTTAAATCAAAGTTCTTCTTATTTGACTTTTATGGCTTAAAATTGTCGCCAGCGAGTCTCTGGTCATAAATTTGCCATCCTAAATCTTTCAACTGAGGCGACTTATGGGAAAGTCCCGATAATGTACTTTCCTTACATTAAATATAAACAGTAAAAATTAATGAATCTAAGAAAATATTAAAACAATCAATTGTTAGCGGAGTTACACATTAACAATTACAAAAGTATAGTGCATTTCTGGGAATTTAACATGTAGTAAGTAATCAGTGAATAAAAAAAAATTCCCTGAGGTTCGGCCTACAGGCACAGGTAGATTTCGAAGACGCAGACCGAAGGGCGCCTGTTTATTGGGAATTGAAGAAAAAGTAACCTTATTGCCATGATGCGGCAGTTGGAACCGCCCACTTCGAAATCTACCTGTGTCAAGTAAGCGGAATCGGCAGAATTTTTTTTTTTTTTTTTTTTTTTTTTTTTTTTTGCTGTAAGGATTGGTCTTATAAAAAACTTGTCAGTATAAAAGTTGTAGATAATACTAAGCAGATTTACAATAAATTTAAGCAGATTTGATATTTTGTGAATTGATGCAGTTATGAATTTTTTTCTTACAATTTTCATTTTTAATTATATCAAAAATCCGTCATGCATAAATTTTCGGCCCTTTTCCTAGAGGTAATAATAACTTTAAACGGATTCGATACGTATCATAAATAAAAAGTTATGGAGATTTTTCTGTTTTCACAAAAAAGCCCCCCCCCCCCATGGTTCGATTTTACCCGTTAACGAACTTAACCGAGATTTTATGCCCCTTGATTTTATGTATCAGTTTGGAAGAGATTTCGTGTCTATAAGAAAGTGACATAGACAGATTAAGTTTCGAAATGGGAGTGGTTTTGGGAGTCATGATCGGTGTAGATCTGCAAAAATTTTCCAGAAATTCCAACATAGGGCAGGGGAGAATGTAATAGGCAGTATTTCTTACGAAATCTACCTAAAAGCACAGCATAACAGCACCTTCTGTTAAGTAATAAAATTTAAAATTAGATTAACATATATATTGTTAATTATTAACTCAAACATAAAATTCTGTTTCTTTCTATACAAAATACAATAGAAGCTGAGATACTATAATGCTCATCCAAAAAAGCATATTGTGGCAATATCCCCTGGAATTTGGTCAAAACCAATATTGAATCAACATTCGTCATCGTCTTATATATTAAATTTGGTGCAATTCTATCCCAAATATGCCGAGATCTGACTATCATGGAAATCGTTAAAAATGTGACCCAGTAGCGCCACCTGTTGTGTGAAATACACCAAAATCTAATCAGCATCAATTTATGTTAAGGGGTAACTGAAGGTGAAGTTTCATGAAATTTCACCCAGATTGCCTTATTAAAATACCTCATGTAAAATGTAAAATATGCAGCATAACAGTGCCACCTGTTGGGCTATATACGCCAAAACATAATCGGCACCTCTATGTGCTATAATTTAATTAAATAGGGCATTAGATGGAATTCCACGCTTCAATTTTTGATATTGAATGGCTACAAAATGTGTATCACATACAGAGAGAGATATTTAAAAAATATATCAAATTGTATTCAGGTCAACCTAAAACATGTAAAGCAATAAAAAAAAAAAAAAAAAAAAAAAAAAAAAGGAAATTATTTTTATGATTCCAATATTTTTTTCTGATAAATATATATTAAAGAAAGTATTAATAAAAGAAGAAATTTTAATGAAGATTTCCTTTAATAGCTGAGATATACTTTTCCATCAAAACTGAAAACAAAACTACATCTATAATAGTATAGAAATTTATCTGTGCGCATAGAGCTACAAGATTTGGCAGAAAGGTACCTGTATGTCTAAAATTAGGTTTTGAATTTTTTGGTACTTCTCCATTATCCCCTCGACCACTTTTCATAAAAAAAATTATCGCCAAATAAACAAATGCAAGAATGTTGCCATTGGAATATCAAAATAAATAAAATAAAAAAAATCGGAAAAGCCCCACTTCCCAAAGTGTTAACTATCAGTAAGTTTAGACACAAAAAAATTACAATATATAAATGAAAATAGAAAAAAAAATCTTGGATATTTATTTATTTACATTATTTTTCTTAATTACTCTTATTGGCTGGTGAATAAATGTTTGTGACGTCAGTTGATATTGATCTATTGCACTTAACTATGCAACACAACATTTTTTTTCAATGCATTTTCTCTTTTAATATCATGGCACAGCCGTAATTGTTATTTTAATTAACGAAATAACTAATAAATCGGTAAAACAATGAAAAATACCTGTAAATGTCGAATTAAAAACCTCTTTATGACATAACAAACACGTTTAATGCTTCTGACGTAAAATGAATGGGACTGCATTTTGGGCGTTAAATCCTATAGTTTGGCGATAGTTTTTTATGAAAAGTGGTCGACGGGATAATGGAGAAGTACCGATTTTTTTTAATTTATTTTTTCATGTGATTTTTACCCATTTTTTCATGTTTTATGGCGATTTTTCCCATTAATATAAGGAAATAATTTTCAATTTTTTAGCTCAGTAGTAATTTTTTTCTTTTTTCAATAAAGTTTATTCGGAATTTGTATAGTGATTTTTAAAATTTTCACAATTTTTTTTATACAAATTTCAGTTTTTTAATATTGTAAAAAGCTAGACCAACATATGATCCTAAGGATCATATGTTGGTCTAGGATCCTGTTGGATCCTTAGGATCATATGCTGGTCTAGGTAAAAAGAATGGTTGCAAACTTTTATATTTTGTTCTTCTGCAACTGAGTTTTTTTTTTATTTGAATTTTTACCAATTTTTAGCCTTTTCTTTTTCTACGTTCCGCAGTGATTTTTTGACATTTGTGAAAGAATTCATGTTACATTGTTAACTACAGTTAAATTTTTTCTTCTGCGATTTTTATACATTTTGCAGAGTAGTAAAATCAATTTTTCTAACTAAAAATTTTTGTTCAATTTTTTTAGCCCAATATAATAGTAAATGGTGTCCTCTTTTTAACAAAATTTATTTGCAATTGGCACAGCACTTTTTAAATTTTGCACAATTTATGTGATTTTTAGATTTTTTTTGCATTTTGCTACGAAATTCTGACATTCTGAATAATAATCCGGTTTTAATCTTTTAAGTCAGTTCAGTAAATTTTGTCCTCCTTTCAATAAAATTTATTCTGAATTCGTGGAGCAATTTTTGATTTTTGGCTAATTTTTTTATGCAATGAGTTTTTTTTTTTTTTTTTTTTTTTTTTTTGTGTGTGTGTGTTGCGGCGATTTTATGACAGTAAATTTTGTCTTGTAGATTTTTAAATTTTTAGTGTCTTTTAATGAGATTTCCAATGCATTTTTTAATGCTTTTCTACATTCTGCGACAATTTTTTGACATTCGTGAAAGAATTCAGGCTACAATGTTTTAGCCCATTATAATAAATTCTGACCTCTACAATTTTTTTTACTTTTAGCAATTTTTCCACATTAGCAAGTTTTTTCCAGTCATAAAAGGACCTTTTTCTAAAAAGGGGACTTTCGGGGGGGGGGGGGGGGGGACTATTTGGGAGCCCTTAAAAAGATATTTGCAATTTCACAAAACAGGACCCTGGTAGAAAAGTCTGGATAGACTGCTGGCTTTAATTGCTGAAACGTCAATTGAGGCATACTGTTGAGACGATTGACTTCAAATATAAAACAGGAAAAGTTTTTCGTATCTGTCTGTTTCGCGATAATTGCCGCAAAAAGTGTTCGATTAGGTTGATTTTTGGTAGGTATGCTGCCAGGATTGCAAAAAAAGCGGATTATGTATTTAAAAAAAACCAGTCCATTTTTACTTTAACGTTATGTCTATTAGGCGAAATTTTAATTTTCCAAAAAAAGCGCCAAATGTTGAATCCAGGCTGACCTTGCAGCAAAATATTTGATTATCAGCCATTTTGGTCTAATTTCAGAGAATTTTTTGAGTAATGGTGCATAAAATTTACCTTTTTAGACACATTGTGAAAAAAACAAACATCTTGAGAGAATACATATATCGAAATATGCATATATTTCGAAACATCCGCAGTTGAAATTCGTCTAATTACGTCTAGAATTAAAAATGTAAACAAAAGAAAGAGAGTCATTCCTATGATTCAAATAAATATTGATCATGGATGTGTAGCTACCATGGGTCTAGGCAGTGTAGCTGTGGCAAAATATCAAATCATTTATTCCATCAAACATACAAAAAGGCACACGCGAGAACAAAAAAATAACAATCGTATTTTAATTGCATCGAAAAAAAACATGGGACAGTCCATGGTGTCTTTCTCTCCTAAACATTGCAATTTCAATTTTGCTTTTTAATCATAAAATATAAAATAAACACGTGCACGTGCGGAGATGTCACACTTTATCTCTTTTGTGCTATTTATTTTTTTATAATAGTTGTTGAGCATGATATACTCCAGAATTTTATTTTTGTGGCAACACTACTTTGAGGAAAACTTCATTTCATTTATGAAAACAATGCCGATTTAATTTTCAATTATCTCTAAATTTTATACTATTTGTTTGATATTATTTGGATAGCTTCGTCATTTTATTTGTAAATATGAATCGGACTGTTGATTTATATTATATGTTAATGAGTCTGTAATGGTAAAACATAAAATTATGTCAATATGATTATTGTTATTTCAGAAATAATAAAAATTTCGAATCAATACACTTCCTTTCAAAACAAATGTTAAATACAGCAGTATTAAAATACAAATTTCTGCCGCAAATTGACAGCCAAATATTTTGTTGTAGGAAATTTAAATTAAATTGAATGTTGCCTGGTAAATAAAATAGTTACTTGTAAACACATTAAAAACCATTAAGTATAGTGTTTAAGTATATTGTAACTGTACAAAAAATGAAATACAGTCGACACTCGTTTTTGCGAACTCGTAGGGAACATTCAAATGGTTCGTAAAATAGAAAGTTCGTAAAATAGAAAATCATCAAAAATGACATGAATATATGCATTATTTATGTCTATTTTTATCAATATCCCCCCCCCCCCTCTTCATAGATGATGCAATATTTTAAGATTATTTATTCTGAAATAAAGTTATACATATATTTTTTAAATATATAAGAAAATTCAAAATACAAATTTATGCACAGAAAAAAAATTTAGCACTCAGAAGAATATGGTATTAAGCTTTGAAAACATTACATGTGAAAACATAGACTGTATTAGAACTTAATGGATGAAAATACATAGATAAAAAATTAGGAATGGAAATAATCACTTATCTTTTTTTGTTTTAAAATCACATTTTGGAAAATACATGTTTCCATTTTATCTATGCTTGAAATCATTTCACAATTATTGTTCCCTTCAAAAAAGTGCCTTAGCCCTGACAACCATTGAGCTGCTTGTTTGACAGTCGGACGTTGGATTATTTCATTTTCTTCTTGTTCCAAATCTGAAAGTTCTTCTTCTTTTTCACTTATTGCGTCAGCAATAATTTCTTCATCTGATATTTCTTCCGTACAAATCACATCTGAATCTACACTCAAAAAGTCCACGAATGAAATTTCAGGTAACAGTGGATTTCTTTTTCGTAGTTCATTTATAAGTAACTCATCTCCACTGATATCGTCGGCTACATTTTCTTGGTTTTCATTAATTAAGGTACTAAAGCCTGCGTTCTGAAATGCTTTAGCTATTGTAGTCGCTTGAACATCATTCCAAGCACGTATTGACAAATGCATTGCACCCAGAACATCAATTTCATATGGTTGATTCAGCTCCAATCCCATGACTACTCTTTGCAAAAGCACTCTTCTATATATGCGCTTGAAACTATTAATCACATCCTAATCCATCGGCTGTAAAATTGAAGTTACATTGGGTGGAAGAAACTCCACACGAATAGATTTAAGATTTGAGACTTCAACGTGAGCTGAACAGTTATCCACAATTAGCAAAATTTTACGTTTTTCCAAAACAAATTGACGATCCAAGTCTCTTAACCATTTTTCATAAATGTACCCAGTCATCCATGCATTTTGGTTAGCATGGTATGCAGCTGGTAATTTGTTAACATTTCTGAAGCATCTAGGCTTCAAATTTTTTCCAATGAAAAGCAAGGGCAGTTTTTGTGTTCCATTCATGTTGGCTGCCAACAAGATTGAGATTCTCTGCTTAGCCTTTTTGCCTCCGCTACATTTTTCACCTTTGAAAGTAAGTGTCTTTTCCGGCAGCATCTTAAAAAACAGACCTGTTTCGTCCGCGTTAAAGACATCCTCTGGAGCATATTCAGTTAGCAATGCTTTTAAATCGCGTTCTTTCCATTCATTTGCCAAAGTCGTATTTGCTGTTCCACTTTCACCGCACAATTTTCTGAAGCTCAAACCGTGCCTGGACTTAAATTTTTGTAACCAACCGTCTGAGGCCTTGTAGTCTTTGATATTCAGCTTCAAAGCAAAAAAATGCGATTGTTCTTTAAGGAGATTACCATCTATGGGAATGTTCAGTCCTCTCATTTTCCTCATCCAAGAAATCAAAGCTTTCTCCAATTGGGGGTGTTTTGCTTCTCTGAAATATTTACGAGAGGGGTTTTTATTGGTGCTTCTATTTCCGACGATTTTCTCTCGAGATTTTAAAATTGTGGAGAGACTATTCTTTGGAATTCCATACTTTTCCGAAATTTCTGTCTTACTTAAGATTTTCTCATCTACTTCTTTTAAAATTTTCTTCTTTACCTCAACGGATAAGCACATGCGTTTTTTCAACTGCAACACACTGAAATTCTGTAATGTTCTGGCCCAATCTCCCTCTCGACTAACGACACTTCACAGATTGAGTAGTCCAGAAGTTATGAGAAAATAGACGATTACAGAATGCAATCTTTTAAAAGATTTCGTTTCCTCTTTCAACAATGACACCTGCTTGTACATTTAAGTTTCACTCGCCAATCAGAGGCTTTCCAGACACGTGCCTTTAAAATCAGTCATACGTAATAAACCACGTGACGCTAAATAAACTTATTGCTACGCTGCCTCTCTCTCGAAAGCGTGGGGGGGGGGGGGGGAATAACACATTCTTGAAATGCACCTGCTGTCTTTTGCACCTGTTGAGAGAATAATTAACGTTGGCACTTCTTTTCGGTATTTAAAATAAATAAATAAATAAATAAAAATGCAGAATTATGAAAGTTATGTTCGCAAAAAAAAGATTTTCATAATTTGTAGTTCGTAAATGGGAGCGAAAATTTACATAGCGTCTATGGGAATGTATTCGGGACCACGCTCTAGTTCGTAAAATCGCAAGTATTCGCAAAAAAGAGGTTCGTAAAAACGAGCGTCTACTGTACCATCAAAAACATACATGTGAAAGAATGCCAAGTTCGTTAACGGTTTCGCTAAAAAAGAAAGTGAGATCTAACTGGAAACCAAGTTCTTTCGAAGCTCCTTGCATCATAGCTCCTGTCATGCATAACGTTCTTCAATTGCTTAAAATGATTTGTTATGTTATTTGCTACTGAATAGAGCGACTTGGCAAGTTTTTTCTTATTCAAATTTCTGTACTTGATTGATCTGAACCTAAAGTTAATACTTTATCAGTACCTTAACTTCGACATACTTTTTCGAATACTTGATTGACTACATCTTTGCCAATGACATACTAGACTAAATTGTACTCAGACTCAAGATTAAAGTTGGTGGGTGAAAACTTGCCAAGTCGCTTTATTGAGTTGCAAATAACATAACAAAACATTTTAAGCAATTGAAGAACGTTATGCATGACAGGAGCTTCGAAAGAACTTGGTTTCCAGTTAGATATCACTTCTTTTATTAGCGAAACCGTTAACGAACTTGGCATTCTTTCACATGCATGTTTTTAATGGGATTATATAATAACCACATATCACATTATTAAAAGTTACTTTATTAATAGATTTTTTTAAAATCTGATTTCCCACTAAGAATATATTTTTGAAACAAATTCTTCCCTTCATTAAAAGCTAGTCAATCAAAGACACTGGTTACACTTTTGTAATCAGTGCTCAAAGGGTCAAGAAGTATCATCACAACCAGGGCTTAATTTGCGCCGGAGCCCACCGGAGCTCACCTCCGGTACTTCTCTGATTTTAGTAAATATTTAAATATTGGCCAGAATTCACCAGAGCTCATAAACACTGCGCTCCGGAGCCCAGTGCAATAACGCTTTCAAAAAAAGAAACCTAAATTACTCTTTCCTTTTCTTCCCATCTCCAATCTTTTACCTTCTTTTGTGTCAAAACACATAAAAGTGGTCCAATGTGTTGCTCACGTAAGATATGGAGATGAAACAGGCTCGCTTTTTACATCAGTCTTCGTGTTTGGGCAGGCTCAAGCTCAATCTGTCTTAAATTCAAAATTTTATTTATTTCCATTTCAAATCATTTTAATGCTTTTTTGATCAGAATAAAGAGTAAACAGAAATAATCTTTTTTTTTTTCATTCTGGATAGCCGCGAACTATTCATTTTTTGTGTTAACACTACTTCCGAATCATAATACTGAGCTTATTTAATCACAGAATTCTACGATCAATTAACATTAATATTAAGCAGAGGTTTTTACTTAGAAGTAGTAATAACTAAAAAGTGGAATAGTTGATAGCTAAGTATACACAGATAGATGTATTTAACATTTTTATTTTGCAATAATAATAAAAAAAATAATAATGCTTTAAATTTTGAAAATAATGTATGAAATATAAATATGCATATTGGAGTGACGGCGGAGGTACGCTACGGGTGTTAGTACAGCAGAATATTAGGGCTCCAGTACTTTTTTTCTTACAAATTAAGCCCTGATCACAACACAACACAACCTGTTTTCAAAAATGAATGAGGGGAAAGGGTTATTTCTCTCCCATTCAGTACGATTCAACCGCACGTAGCACGGGGTCAACCTATACAATGAGAATCTCATTCATCATTCCACCCCAATTTTCTGGGAGAAAAAATACTTTCACTTTCATTTGCGTTTCAAAAAGTCTTCTAAAGATGGTCCCCTTTTAAAATAAATCCCTTCGGGGAAGAAGGGCAATAGGATGACAGTTTAGACAAATGACTGTGCTCTGCTACAGTTGACTTTCGAGACTACAAACACCTTCCCAATTGCAACAAAAAAAAAAACATTTTTGTGGATAGAGTTGTGCAATACATATAACTATGATTTTTCACTATTTGTAAGCTATTTATTTACATATTAATAAAGAAAAACATGAAAAGATAATTGAACAATCACAATTTTCAAAAACTTAGTTTCTGAAGAATTCTCAATGAAATCAAATTAAATGTTCTTATTAAATTGAAATAAATGAAAATATCTTATCCATGAAATATAATGAAGAATTAATGGTCAAAATACATGTTAAAAAAAACTAAGGGATTCAACACGGTCTTCCCGTGTTACTGAATATAGGTGAACACCATTCTTTTAATTGAAAATGTAACAAATTTTTTTACATTTAATATATATTTTTTTTTTAGATTTTTCACTAATAATATCAATATTGGCCTCGTGCCTAAAGTTAACAGCAGAAGAAATCGCTTAGACAGCAACATTTTAATTCCGATAATTTCAATGGTTTAAGTGCGTAGTTCGATTGCATCTCCTTTATTTATATATTTATTTATTTTATTTAGTGATGAAGTTTCAATATTCGTTATGGAATATAAGCCGGAAACAAATGCTGAACTGTTTATATTAATAAAAGTGAAGTATTAATCTTTCACAATCGTCTTTAATTATTTTAACACTCAGGAAAAATCATGCGTCAAGGAATAGATTATGTAACACTTTCCAACACTCCTAAAATAACTTTTTGCAAATTTTTACGGTAATGTGTAAGGTGATATCTAACTAAACAATTTTGAAAAATAATAACATAGTTAAATATCCAATTTCAGGAATTACCAACACTATTCGGAAAAATAACCGAGCTCTTTTGTGCAGCACTGTATAGGATCTATAGATTTGTATATATACTAAATAGAATGCTAAATTTGAGTTCAGTTAGGAAACGCGTAGCACAGTTTAAAATTCCCCTTCTGCAATTTCCGACATTATACGGAAATGTACTCGAAAATTTTTGTGCTGCCCTGTATACAATCTATACACACCAAGTAATAGACAAAAAAAAAAAGAGTTAAATTTAAAAACGGGTTCAGCAACTGAAAAAACATTCCCAGGAATTATTATTAATAAGCAGTACTTTAACCGAATTCTTTTGAGTGTCCCTGTAAATGAACGATGAAAGCAAAAAACACAGTATTCTATAGTATTCCTCTTGTAATCCACGTTAGTGATATATATCAATTTTAACAGGTTTGAAACAGTGAAACATTATTAAAATAAACTGCAAACGATTTTTCTTCATAGACCGTGATGTAACGTAATTATTTTAAGTGTCTCTGTAAAAAAAAAAAAAAAAAAAAAAAAAAAAACTATAAGTGCTGCACACTTAATTTTCAATATGGACCATGCCACAGTAAGCCCCAATAACACATATCAATTGCATGTACTTATCCATGGTAACTGGATGTAATTATCTTAGGGGACCATACTTAAATGAAAAAGAAAAAGTTTAGATCTCTTTCTCTGAGGATCAGACGCACCAAAAGTGAACCATTGTTACACATCCCTTGACAGCCAGCCACTCCCCACATGACCCAGACCGTGCTGGGTGAAATTACCCCCCTATCACACCTGTGCTATTGATAACCCTCCTCACTTCTCAATAGTTGAAAAGATGTACATAGCCTAGGTAAGTATGTAGGTACTGAAGGGGTAATTTCACCCAGCACGGTCTGGGTCATATGGGGAGTGGCTGGCTGTCAAGGGATGTGTAACAATGGTTCACTTTTGGTGCGTCTGATCCTCAGAGAAAGATATCTAAACTTTTTCTTTTTCATTTAAGTATGGTCCCCTAAGATAATTACATCCAGTTACCATGGATAAGTACATGCAATTGATATGTGTTATTGGGGCTTACTGTGGCATGGTCCATATTGAAAATTAAGTGTGCAGCACTTATAGTTTTTTTTTTCCTTTCTTTTTTTTTTCTTTTTTTACAGAGAAACTCAAAATAATTACGTTACATCACGGTTTATGAAGAAAAATCGTTTGCAGTTTATTTTAATAATGTTTCACTGTTTCAAACCTGTTAAAATTGATATATATCACTAACGTGGATTACAAGAGGAATACTATAGAATACTGTGTTTTTTGCTTTCATCGTTCATTTACAGGGACACACAAAAGAATTCGGTTAAAGTACTGCTTATTAATAATAATTCCTGGGAATGTTTTTTCAGTTGCTGAACCCGTTTTTAAATTTAACTCTTTTTTTTTTGTCTATTACTTGGTGTGTATAGATTGTATACAGGGCAGCACAAAAATTTTCGAGTACATTTCCGTTTAATGTCGGAAATTGCAGAAGGGGAATTTTAAATTGTGCTACGCGTTTCCTAACTGAACTCAAATTTAGCATTCTATTTAGTATATATACAAATCTATAGATCCTATACAGTGCTGCACAAAAGAGCTCGGTTATTTTTCCGAATAGTGTTGGTAATTCCTGAAATTGGATATTTAACTATGTTATTATTTTTCAAAATTGTTTAGTTAGATATCACCTTACACATTACCGTAAAAATTTGCAAAAAGTTATTTTAGGAGTGTTGGAAAGTGTTACATAATCTATTCCTTGACGCATGATTTTTCCTGAGTGTTAAAATAATTAAAGACGATTATGAAAGATTAATACTTCACTTTTATTAATATAAACAGTTCAGCATTTGTTTCCGGCTTATATTCCATAACGAATATTGAAACTTCATCACTAAATAAAATAAATAAATATATAAATAAAGGAGATGCAATCGAACTACGCACTTAAACCATTGAAATTATCGGAATCAAAATGTTACTGTCTAAGCGATTTCTTCTGCTGTTAACTCTAGGCACGAGGCCAATATTGATATTATTAGTGAAAAATCTAAAAAAAAAATATTAAATGTAAAAAAATCTGTTACATTTTCAATTAAAAGAATGGTGTTCACCTATATTCAGTAACACGGGAAGACCGTGTTGAATCCCCTAGTTTTTTTTAACATGTATTTTGACCATTAATTCTTCATTATATTTCATGGATAAGATATTTTCATTTATTTCAATTTAATAAGAACATTTAATTTGATTTCACTGACAATTCTTCAGAAACTAAGTTTTTGAAAATTGTGATTGTTCAATTATCTTTTCATGTGTTTCTTTATTAATATGTAAATAAATAGCTCTTACAAATAGGGAAAAATCATAGTTATATGTATTTCACAACTCTATCCGCAAAAATGTTTTTTTTTTGTTGCAATTGGGAATGTGTTTGTAGTCTCGAAAGTCAACTGTAGCAGAGCACAGTCATTTGTCTAAACTGTCATCCTATTGCCCTTCTTCCCCGAAGGGATTTATTTTAAAAGGGGACCATCTTTAGCAGACTTTTTGAAACGCAAATGAAAGTGAAAGTATTTCTTCTCCCAGAAAATTGGGGTGGAATGATGAATGAGATTCTCATTGTATAGGTTGACCCCGTGCTACGTGTGGTTGAATCTCTTTAGCAGACTTTTTGAAACGCAAATGAAAGTGAAAGTATTTCTTCTCCCAGAAAATTGGGGTGGAATGATGAATGAGATTCTCATTGTATAGGTTGACCCCGTGCTACGTGCGGTTGAATCGTGATAGGCTATATACAACTTTTCAACTATTGAGAAGTGGGGAGGGTTACCAATAGCACAGGTGTGAGACAAACAAGTTTTATACATCACCTTTTAGCCTAAGGGGGGAGGGGGTCAAATAGTTTTTCTACTTTTCATCACTACATTTTTCAGTATACTTTTATGCAAGTGCAGATAAGCTAGTGTTTACACACCTTATAGATTTGGAATTAACCTGCTGTCCTCTATCTTGTTTTTTTTTTTTTTTTTTTTTTTTTTTTTTTTGCTTTGCGCGAAAAACCCGTTTTCGCCAAGTAGTAAATGTGGCCAAGTGGTCATTTATAGCCCTTTTAGGCTTAATTATAAAAATAATTTTAAAGTAAATAATAATAATTAAAAAAAAAGAAAAGGAAAGCGAAGCAATTAAAAGCCTGAATATTTTATAAAACGTTTATTAAATTATTCATGATTTTAACTGCTTTGCTTTCCTTTTTATTTTTGGATTTTTAATATCTACTTTACAAAAAAATTCATAATTAAACCTAAAGTGGCTATAAATGACAACTCGGCGACATGAAGCATAAAAAACTGAAAGTTAGCATCGAGAAAACGGTAAATAATACTTAATGATTCTGAGATTAAAATATTAAAATAAAACAAATAAACATCATTTGAAAAGGGAAAAAGTGTATGTGTGTCGGGGGGGGGGGGGGGGGGTAACCTTTCAGTCTCAGAATTTTGACAGTAGCTTTTGTTGCTTAATTTAACACTATTGTTTGTAATATATCATTTCTCTGTTGAAATGATTTTTCGGTTGCATTTGTTCAGTTACCAGTAGGGGTGATAAAAGTCAATTCCTATTTAGGTCAACAAAGAAAAATTTTATTTTAGTTACTTTTTATGTAAATAATTACAATTAATGTAAATATGTATATACATATGACAGAATCACAATATTAAGTGGCAAAATAGGAATTAAATTTAATTAATAAATTAATATTTGAAAAAACTGTATTAACATCAAGTGTCATCCACTACAAGTTTAAAAAAATGTATTTGAACTTGAATGAATGAATAAAAAGTATTTTATTAACGATTGAAAATTTGAAAATATAAAACTAAAATTAATTAAATTAATTTAATTTAATTTAAAACATAAGTTTGAAATTGCGCGTCAAACGTGACAAATGAGGTGAGTTCGTACTATAGCAAGTTATATAAGTATATCTTGATGATTTTTAATTCCGTGAAATTAATTATACATCGTTTAAAGATTAATTTCTGTAATAAAATAAGTATCTCGCTCGCTTGACGATTAAACCTCGGAAGCTCCTATAACAAGAAAGCACCGATTTTTATATAAATATAAAACTAAAATTAATTAAATTTAATTAATGAATTAATATTTGAAAAAAAAACTGTATTAGCATCAAGTGTCATCCACTACAAGTTTAAGAAAATGTATTTGAACTTGAGTGGATGAATAAAAAGTATTTTATTAACGATTGAAAATTTGAACAAGATATATAGAGGGTGTGAACTAATAGTAGGAATTGAATAATAGAATAAAATCTCGTGTACAAGGAGATGGTTAATCTAAAGAAATTACACAATAACTGGAAATTAGGAATATAAAGTTAAAGTGACAACTGCAGGATATAGTTCAGGGGGACGGAGCCCCCTTGAAGAAATGTACAGTGTGGTATTCGTTATACGGCGTCCTCGTATCCGGAACGCTCCGAAAACCAGAATGCAAAACGATAACCAAAACTTAATTTGTTTCCTTTCAAAAACGTAAAAAAAATCGTCAGTCAGTCTCGTGAAAAAATTGCGAAATAAGTCCATTGATCGATGAAAAAAACCCGCGAGAAAAAATCTGAAAATTCAATTGTTCACAGGAAAATATTGCGGGAACAACGCGATATTCGGCAGTCAGTCACGGGAAAAAATAGTGAAATTCGTTGATCGGTCACGGGAGAAACCGCGAAATTCGTCCATCTGTAGAAGGAAAAAATAACTAAATTTGTTAGTCGGTTGTGGAAAAAATGCAAAATTTGCCGATCGGTTGCCAAAAAGATAGCGCGATTAAACATCTAGCCGTTCATATAACGCATTTGATTTTTTTTTTTTTTTTTTTTTTTTTTTTTTTTTTTTATAATACTTTTTTTTTTACATATCAATCAAATGGTTTTATGAAGGAAAATAATTTAAGAAAATTTAAGGAAAGAAATTTAAGGAATTTAATTTAAGGAAAGAAAAATCTTCTTACAAGCTTTTAAACCATTATATTTTTATAACTCATAAAAATTTCAAAGAATTTGGACAATAAGAATATTTAAAAAATATATATTAAATGACTTAAATGCCCCGATGTAAAAAAAAAACAAAAAAAAAACGCATACGTTAAAATTCTGAATGTGTTGTTTTTTGCCAAAATACGGCAAAGCATATAATGCCCACTTAAAGAGCGTACATTTTACTTTAAAACGAAGCATTTGTTTAAAAATATATATATTGAGGGGGCACCGATACGAGGTTCGTTTGGAAAGTATAAATTCTTACACACAAAATCGTTTTAAAGATTATAATATCATACAAATTTGAGGTGTATTTAAGGATATAATCACGGGCCCGGGCAACGCCGGGTGGGTCAGTTAGTTTTGAATAATCATAACATCAAGAATTAGTTATCCATTTACAATGAAATGTGTATCATTATCTAAAAATGTTCTTTAAAAAAAAAGTGGGGGGGGGGGGGGGAGGGGATCCTAGACAGCAACGTGACACTATCTGAAACATTCACAGAATCGTATTTAAGTGTAAAAGCACGAATTTTACAGGCTATTGAAGTACTTTTAAATGGAATACCGTTTTCAATTTCTCGATAAATCTATCGAATCTTACAGTGGCCCAACTAGGATTTTCTCCTGGAAGGGGATTTGAATTACAGTGAAACTTCCATTTAACGAAGTCTCATCGTTACACTTAAAAACTTCGTTATGAATAAAAATTCGTTAAATAGAAATCAACTTAAATTTATGAAACTTGTATAGATATAACCCACATAAAATTAAAAGCACACATAAAATTTAAATATTTGAAAAACATATTTTAATTCGGGCAGTCATTTTTTTTATGCAATGTAGATATGAGAATAATTTAATTAGAATAATGTCTAAAAAAACACAAAACAAAGAGAAGTAAACAAAACCCGAAGCGTACCTTTTTTTTTTTCATTAAAATGTGATTAAATGTGTGTGTTTTGATTAAATGATTCAAATGTGTTCATTTTCATACAGTCCGCTGAAATAATTTCATACATCCATCGCAACAGCAACTTCTCCGTTTGAATACTGTACACGCACGAAAATGGCATAAACTTTGTTATATAGAATAAATTTTTCGTAATAGGGAGACTAATTTACATGCAAATGATGTAGAAAGTCAAAGTTCAGCAGAAAATTTCGTTAATTAGAAAACTTCGTTAAATAGGGATTTCGCTAAAGGGAAGTCCCACTGTATTAAGTAATTTCTTTGTTTTGCATGTAAATAAAATTTTAATAAATACGTAGCATGTAAAAACAGCTTTACCGCCTTTATTAAAAAATTAGCAAAACCCGCGGCTTTACTCGCGTAATTCTTGAAAAATGCCAAGTGGTATTCGTTGGCCTATTTCCATTAGAGGAAATTTTACTGCCACAGATAATTCAGAAATTACTAATTAAGCCACACTAATGTCGAAAAAAAATCGAAATTTCAAAACGTTTTACTCTCTTAAATCAGAGAATAAAAATTGTTTCCACGAAAATTTATGATGTAAATAATTGTAATGATGTAATAATTTGTATAAAAAGTCACCGTCCGAAAATTTTACTGCTTTTCATAAAGAAAAAAAAAATCTGATACGTTAGTTTTCTTTTTGAATTTCATTAGAAAATGAACCACCACTTGAAAGTGAAATTACTGTAGTTTTGCTAAAAGTTAAAAACGAATAATAAGATCTAGAAACTTGTCAATGATTAACAGAGACCTTTCAGGTTTCAGCTCGCTATGTTAACCAACATAAATCGAAAATGCTTTATTTATATTGAAGTAACTAGAACTGTAATTTAACACAATATTTATTACAATTATTGCTCCAATTATCTCAGAACTAAAATTGACTTTATAATCTCTTTAATTAAAAAAAATAATAATAAAAATTCTGCCCTATTTTCGTCTCTCACTGCACAAATTTTTAAACTTTTAATAATAATTTAAATTATCATTTACAGAAATTTCCATTTATCCTTCACCCCCCCCCCCCCCTCGTGGCTGAGAGGTTCTGCTCTCAAAGCTAGTAGAGCTGAGGTACTGCATTCAAACCTTTGTCGTGCTCGTTGACCTAACCGTTCTGAGTTTTCTGTGGTTTTCTTCGAATTTTGCTATAAATACCGGTTAGGATCCCTTAGAAAGACCTCCACGGAGGGCATCCCCCCCCTAGGGCCTATATCGCAAGTGGAAATAATCGGCCGTCACAAATCAACCAACCAATCCCCTACCCCCCTCACCTCTATTGCACACATTTTAAAACCATATTGCTCTTACTAAAAAAATAAATAAATATACAAAGAAATTAAAATCTGCTCTATTTATTATTTTGTTGTAATAATAAGAAATCAACCTCTAAATCCCCCCCCCCCCCCTCAATCTATCTCCCTCTCACTTGTAATACGAGCTATAAAAGTTATTATACATATCTAACGCAGAACTTCATTCATTTATTTAACTTTAATTTAGTAATAAGAGTTTAGTACAGACATTTGGCAAGTACGTCTACTGATAAAATCACATAAACCGGCCCCCAGAAAGATACGGACGCATAATTTCCGTCTCCACCGCCGATCGACGATTGGGATTTTTACGCTTTCTGATTATTTGTAAAATCAAACGCTTTTTAAGTCATTTCCGGTACTTTGGAGGATTATGAAGATATGATATAAGAAATTAATATATATTATTAGATTATATAGAAATATTAGATTATATAGAGATTAGATTATATAGAAATTAATTAGATTATATTACTATAATATTTATTATATTACAGTTATAAATTAATTAGATTATATAGAAATTAATAGATATTATATAAGAAACCAAGTTCAACCAGAAATGACCTAAGAAGCGTTCGGTTTAACAACTAATCAAAAAGCCTGATAATTGCAATCGTCTATCGTTCTGATTATTTGCAAAATCAAACGTTTTTTAAGTCATTTCCGGTACTTTGGAGGATTATGAAGATATGATAAGAAGATATGATATAAGAAATTAATATATATTATTAGATTATATAGAAATATTAGATTATATAGAGATTAGATTATACAGAAATTAATTAGATTATATTACTATAATATTTATTCTATTACAGTTATAAATTAATTAGATTATATAGAAATTAATAGATATTATATAAGAAACCAAGTTCAACCAGAAATGACCTAAGAAGCGTTCGGTTTAACAACTAATCAAAAAGCCTGATAATTGCAATCGTCTATCCGCGGTGGAGGAGAAAAGGCCCGGTTTGATTTATTGTGTTATTTGGCAAAGTCCACCACAGAATCGCTAAATGAAAAGGAAAAGTAGAGCTATCAGGTAGTGAGTCCATAGAACTAAGAAGATGTTGGTTATTGTTCCTAGTTCTCAGGGTTTAAATTGCGCCAGAGCCCGGCTCCGGTACTTCTCTGCTTTTAATAAATATTTAAATATTGGTCGGAATTCACCGGAGCCCAGTACAAGCGCTTCCGAAAAACCGAAGCCTAAATTACCCTTTTCTTTTCCTTCCATATCGAAGTTCACATCTTTGTTCGATTCTTCAACATATAAATATTAATTTTTGAAAATTTCCTTCTTTTTTTTTCATAAAAATGCATAGCTGCGAACTTTTTTTTTTTTTTTTTTTTTTTTGGTGTTAACACTATTTCCGAATCACAATCCTTACTTTGTTTAATCGCAGAATTCTGCGATTAATTAACATTAAAATTAGGCAAAAATTTCTATTCGACTGGAGTGATAACTAAAAAGTGGAATAATCGACAGCTAAGTAAATGCAGATAGATATATTTAAAATTTTTATTTTGCTAAAGAAAAAAAATTGCTTTAAATTTTGCAAATACATATAATGTATGAAATATAAATATGCAGATTGGAGTGACGGTTAAGGGGGGGCGGGGCACGCTACGGTTATTAGTACTGCAGAATATTAGGGCTCCGGTACTGTTTTTGTTTGAAATTAAGCCCTGCTAGCTCTATGAGTGAGACTATCCTCACTTAGCCTTTACTTTATCTCTGCCCCAACACCAGCCACAGCCGCGTAAGGGGGAGAGAGAACAGGGAGTTGGTGGCATTGTAAAGGGTGATTGGCGCACCCACAGGATTAAAAAGGGGAACATCATAGATTAACAAAGTAACAAACTATAAAATATACAAAATTTAATAGCTACACTATCCCCTTCTCTTCAAGCGATTTATAGGTATCATAGGTCTCTCCAAGAAATCTCGTGGCACTGAGTCTGCATACCTCTAGCGTAAAAAAGCGTTGTTTTCCTTTTAGTTATACTTTAAAACCTGTGAATAGCGGCCACTACTGGGAACATGATAAAGTGACCGTACTTCAGAGGTTGCCATTATTCAGAGGTTCCACATTTTAAAAGTTTAAAATTACATTACATTAGAATCAAAATAACTGACCAAAATTATTTTATTTTTACAGTTAAAAAATACATACTATTATTTTACACTACAGAGATCACTTATTCGTAATTGTTTTGTTTATAAAAGCATATTTTTTCCGTAAATGCATAATCATTTCCTCAGATTTGTTGTAAAATTCGTTATGTTTTTGATTGACTGCAAAAAATTTCATTTTTCTGAAGCTAGAAAGAACATCAGAATATGATTTTATGCTGCAAATTTGTGGTAATTCCATATTATCTTCCGTTTCATTTTTGTCATCACTTTTATTCTCATTGACCTTGCTTTCTATCAATTCTTCTATGGTATTAAAAGAAAGAAACTGCCAAACCGTTATCTACATTCACGTACTTGCTGCCTTTCATGGTTATTAAATACTAGCTGACATGCCCGGCGTTGCCCGGACCCATGATAATAACCTTAAAAATACCTAAAATCAATGTTGAATGATTTTATATTTTAAAATGAAAATATAACCAAACGAACTGAAGGACATTCGTTATAGTTATTGCCGATTTAATTTCTGACGTTTTGATATATTAAACCAAAAGTTCCGGAGAAAATCTAAATAATATAAAGCGCTCCCCCCCCTTTCCTCTTTTAAACTCTAAATAATATACAGTATTGGCCAATTTATTAGTCCCCTTCGAAAAAAAATTCCAAAACCTTGTTTCTAATATGATTATATTAAAATTAAATAAAAATAATGCACTCGTGGCATCATAATTCACTTTTATATTTTAACAGAATAGTAAGGCTACTATAATTTGTTGCTCGTGCTATAGCCAGTATACGTCAGGACACATGGCCGTTATCATTATCTTTTTACGCTTGAAGATTTCGCTATGGTATTTGATTGTGAAATTTGGTAATTTTCGAAATTCAATATTTGAAAAACGGCATAATCATTAGATTTGAAAATTATATCAAGAAAAATATAATTTTTTACCTTTCTAACGAAGTTTGTCTAACAGTTTTCTGACAAATACTTTTCGAGCTATTAATTTTTTCAGTAACTTCAAATGTTTTATTTTCCGAGTTTAATCTGTGGCAACGATTCACGAAAATCCAAGTCGTCAGCAACGCATAGCTTTTTATTGAAGAGGATTATTTTCCGAGTTTAATCTGTGGCAACGATTCACGAAAATCCCAGTCGTCAGCAACGCATAGCTTTTTATTAAAGAGGATAAGCAAATCCTCCTCTACATTCTTTGCAGTTTCAGTTGTAGTTGAAACCTAACGTTAAAAATATTATGGGGTGGCCGTTGTTCAGAATGCGTTGTTTGGAGGTTTAGTGTAATGTTATTTCTATGAAAGACATTCGGTACCACTAAAACATGACCGGTATTCGGAGGTTATCGTTGTTCGGAGTGACCGTTGTAGGAGGTTTCACTGTACTATCCTACTTGTAAGATTGAACTTTGCCCTCCATATTTCCGTAAGAAGGTGTTTTACATCCTCTTAGGACTATTCCTCCAGTTCCTGGCGAAATAATCAAGCTGATCTTATTTCTACAAAGGTGATTGATTGCTAGCCCAGTGCAACTGCAAGAGAAGCTGAATAAACTGTTCTCCACGGTTAAAAATATGTGGAGAGGTAGTTTGCTGCAATACACGGCTTGAAAAAACAAATTAAAGTACCAATTTAAGTCTATTTTAACAATTTCGATGATGCTGAAGTATTTTGTGCAGTTTTTAAGATGTTAAGTTAAAGATGATTCAATCCTCTTTAATAAAAAGCTATACGTTGCTGACGACTGGGATTTTCGATAATCGTTGCCACAGATTAATCTCGAAAAATGAAACATTTGAAGTTGCTGAAAAAATTAATAGCTCGAAAGTATTTGTCAGAAAATTGTTAGACAAACTTCGTTAGAAAGGTAAAAAATTGTATTTTTCTTGATATAAATTTCAAATCTAATGATTATGCCGTTTTTCAAATATTGAATTTCAAAAATTACCAAATTTCACAATGGAGTACTATAGCGAAATCTTCATGCGTAAAAAGATAATGATAACCGCCATGTGTCCTGACGCATACTGACTATAGCACGAGTCACAAATTATAGTAGCCTTACTATTCTGTTAAAATACAAAAGTGAATTATGATGCCACGAGTGCGTGATTTTTATTTAATTTTAATATAATAATATTAGAAACAAGGTTTTGAAAAATTTTTTAGAATGTGATTAATAAATTGGCCAAAACTGAATATTATTTTGAGTTTAAAAGAGGAAAGGTGGGGGAGCGCTTTATATTATTTAGGTTGCGTCAGGAACTTTTGGTCAGAATTGAAAGTTTAATATATCAAAACGTCAGAAATTAAATCGGCAATAACTATAACGACTGTCCTTCAGTTTGTTTGGATAGATTTTCATTTAAAAATATAAAATCATTCAACATTGATTTTATGTATTTTTAAGGTTATTATCACGGGCCCGGGCAACGCCGGGCATGTCAGCTAGTATGATATAAAGACTGTTTGTGAACGTAAAATAAATGTAGTGATAAAGTTTTGCTCTTCCATAAAGTCTAATTTTCGTGATTTATTAATAAAACCTGTCATAACTTTGTAACAAGAAATCGTATCGACATACGATTCATGTCCTTTGATTCAGCATAAAAAATGTATGGAAAATGATATCCGACTCAACCTATTTAAAAAAAAAGGTTGAGTTTTAAAAAACCCCTCCGCAAAAACATGGTCAAACAACTTTTTTATTTGTGAACTCATCGAATCTTCCTTTCTAGTGCAAGTTATTCCCAAATTTTCGTGAATGCACAGCAATTGTGCTTGTCGAAGTCTATTTTACCTATTTTGTGCCTTACTCCAGTTATTCCACTTAGGGCAATTGCAGGGTTCCCAGCGACATGGAAAGTCAGGGAATTTCAAAGTAGTCAGGGAAATTCATGGAAATTTTAAAATATATATGAAAAGTCAGGAAATTTACTTAAATTTCCTAAAAAGTCATGGAAAGGTCTGGGAAACAAAATTTGAATTTGAAATTATTTCTTTTTCAGAAAAGTGTTACTATATTTCTTGCTACATGGCACTTCTGAAAAATCTCTAGACTCTTGTCTGTTTCAAGATCGGGAAATTCCTTCAAACACAATGCAGAAAAAATCATAATATGGACAAAAGTTTTCTACATTTTTGAGACTTTTTCATGACATTTCACATTCTAGACTTTGTTGTATGGCATTTATTTGAAAACTGGCAAAGATGAAGTTTTTTTTTTTGCATTGTAGTATTTTATAGAATTTCATTTTGCAATTTTCTTGAAAGCTGCTTGAATTTTCTCCTGGGAAAAGAGTATGAACCCTGTTATTACAATACAAATTTCGTTTTTTTTTTTTTTTTTTTTTTTCTCCTGCTTGTTATTTTGTGTTATTTAAAGCAGATTTTGTGAATGCCCGTTTGGTCATAGAATTTTTTTAGATTTGGTCATGGAAAGTCAGGGAAATTGCCAGACATGTTTTGCTGGGAGCCCTGAATTGGTTAATAATGCCAACCATGTTTAAACTGAAATCAAAAATAGAAAAAATATTGGGTTGCTCGGAAAGTTCTTTCAGTTTGGGAAAGTTGCTCGTACCGGAAAATTCTATCATTTTATTCCGATATCTAATCCTAATAATTGACGGGCAGAATTTTCTGGTACGAATTGTTTTTTCCAAACGGAAGTAACTTTCCGAACAACCCAACATGACATCTGGATGGGTAACCCCATCCATACAGTATTTCTTAATGTATTACTTTACTTTTTTGAGAATTCATATTTATTTTATACACTGTATGACTATATCTAGATGGGGTAATCCCATACAGATAATTTTCTCCTTAAGCTTTGTTTCCTTTTTAGTTTTTGTTCGTATTATTTTTTGTGTGTGTGTTTTTTTTTTTTAAATACATTTTTTCTTTGGCGCAGCTTGTCCTCAATGGGACCTTGTGCCATTAAACCCTATAGAACTAACCAACCAACCGAACAACCCAATATATGGTATTTAAATGACTAATTTCAGTAAAAAATATAATTAATGTGTTCTTCAATTAAAAAAAAAATCCCTGACAGCTCGGCCTACAGGCACAGGTAGATTTCTAAGTTGAAACCGCCCACTTCGAAACCTAGCGTGTTCGCGGGTGGAGCCGGCAAGGATATTTTTTTTTTTTGGCTATAAGGGTTGGTCCTATAAAAAACTTGTCAATGTAATAGTTTTAGATAATATTAAGAGTATTTATAATAAGCGGATTTGATATCAGGTGAATGGACGAAGTTATGAATTTTTTTCTTCTAAAATCCCCCTTCCCCCTCCTCCCTTGGGGCCATTTTTAATGATATCAAAAATCTGTCATACATAAATTGGCGGCCCTTTTCCTAGAAGTAATATTAACTTTAAACGGATTTGATACGTATCATAATTAAGAAATTATGGGGTTTTTTTCCGGTTTTACAACCCCCCCCCCCCCCCGTTGGTTCGAGATTTTACCCATTAACGAACTTGACCGAGATTTTATGCCCCTTGATTTTATGTATCAGTTTGGAAGAGATTTGCGCAGAATTATTGCAGTTATCGTGTCCATAAAAAAGTGACATAGATAGATATAAAAGTTTTGAACTGGAGGTGGTTTTGGGTTCTGGGCGATCTTGGGGATCGGCGTAGATCTGCAAAATTTTAAAAAAAATTCCAACTTAGGGGAGAAAGTAATAGGTAGTATTTCTTACGAAATCTACCTAATTATACCTTCCGAATACCTCACGCTACTCAATGCTGTTTAATAAGTTGTATTATCGTCCGGAAATGTATAATATGTATGCTATTATTATTACATTTCTGTAAATAAATACATTTTAAAAATTATTTTTTAATAATGGGGGTTTATAATGTAAATGTGTTTTTAGTTACAATATACAGTAGTAATCATTCTCTCTCTCTTGCCCTTTTTTTCCCCCAGAAATTGAAGGTGTTTAACATTTTGTTCGAAGACAGAAGACATTCCTGGAAATCTGCTTCAATCTTGCTTGAAGACTGGATAAGGAAGAGTCAGACTGGAAAATATTCAAAGTAGTCAGTTGAAACAGCGCCTTAACAAATTGAAATGGAGAATCTACACGAAAACAATTCATTAAACATTCTAAATGATGAAAATATACCATACACGGCGCGCTTACGAGATATGCTACCTAGAGAAGATGAAATGGAGAATCTAGACGAAAACGATTCATTAGACATTCTAGATATCTAGATGATGAAAATATGCTATACACGCGCTTACAAGATATGCTACCTAGAAAAGATGGGACAGCACTGAATTTTTATAATCACGATAAGAGTTGGATTTATTATAGTAACTTAGATCATCATTCACTTTCGGCAGTAGTCTGCTGTGAAGATGACAGAGAAACTGCGGATAAGTTTAACGTGCGAATGGGCATTTTTGGAGAATCTGGAGAATGCATTGTCAAGTCAAAGGCCAAAGTCAAGGAATTAAGTTTACCAAGTAATGAAGTTCATGACACCTTCCTAGTCATGCACTTGATTCCCAAATCAAAACTTGACTCAATTATGCAATCAAATGAACTTTTCATTTTCTTCGTGGAGATAGAAAAGAAAGACGAAGAAAAAGAAAAGTTTGTAAGTAATTTTTTTTTTTTTAACCGAAATTTTCTATTTGAATCTGCGTATACCTGCTCTAACGTGGAGGGACACTTGCAAACTTGGCATCTCCTGAATAAATTAACGATTTAAGGCTGCTCGTCAGTAAACTTCCCGATTCCCCTCGCTAATGTTATTCCTATAGGCGTAGGATGCATTCGTATTTTTTAAATATCTCCTCGGAAAATTAATATTTTTAACTTCTGTTTTCTTTGTACTGTTCTTAAAGAATGTCTCATTGTTTTTCTAAAATATATACTTAATTTTATATGAAATGTTAAAATCGTATTCAGTTTCGCTAAGATTTTAACACATAAAAATATAAATTAAGCCCATAGTTTAGAAATATTTTGATAACTAAGAAAAAAGGAGACATTCTTTAAGAACAGTACACAGGAAACAGAAGTTAAAAATATTAATTTCCCGAGGAGATATTTAAAAAATACGAATGCATCCTACGCCCATAGGAATAACATTAGCGAGGGGAATCGGGAAGTTTACTGACGAGCAACCTTAACTCATTAAGCTATGATGGGTGATTTCTTCCGCGATAGATTAAAAAAAAATATATTTACAATAAAAATATATATATATATTAGCAGATTCACCTGGCGTTGTCTGGGCCCGTAATAATAACCTAAAATATACATAAAATCAATGTTGAATTATTTATATATTTAAACAAAAGTCTTTCTAAACGATATCCTAATAATAATACTGGGGGCACCAATACTTTCAGTACCGCACACCCTCGATTTTGTATGATTTTTATTTTCAAAGAAAAATCTATACAAACAAACTTAGAGTTAGAAGCTCCACTGCCTTTGGCAGCGTACACCGAGCATGCTATTCACGCCCTGGTCTTTTTTAGGGTTTCGTTCATCTCACGAAACCCTATTCGTCCCGCTACGTTGTCTGTCCGTCACAGAGCCGGTTCTCAGAAACTATATAACTTACAGACATGAAATTTTGTGTACTTATAGCTGAATACCTACTATGAACCTGAAAATCATTTTTTAAAAAATAGTATTATTTTAATATAGAGGGATAAAAAACCAAAAATCTAACAGCCCTTTCCTATTAAATTTAAATATTTTTCGTTATAACAGTTGCCAACAATTAAAAATACAAAATAAAATTCTTTCTACAATAATTAATTTTCTATTGAAAAATTGTTGCCAAAAATTAAAAATCTAGAATAAAATTCTTTTTACAATAATTAATTTTCTATTGAAAGATGTCTACGTAAAAAATGAAAATGAGATAAAAAGTTTCACCAATTGAAAAAAAAGATTAATAGGACGTCATATTGGTAATAAAACGGAAGTTTTCAAACATTTCTCAATAATACACGTAGTATGAGTATGTGTAAGTACAAAAAGCAAGTTAATATGATGTCATTAGAGAAATAAAAAGAAAATTAATCTGACGTCATATTGGAAGTTTAACGGACTTTTTCAAATGTTTGAGAATAACACAAAGAGAGTATCAATATGAGTAATAGAGAAAGCAAGTAGATAGGACGTCAGCAAGTGATTATAACGTCATATGAGTTTGAGGAACGTATTGAATCATGATAAAAGCCCGATTATGGAAATACTGGCATATTTTAACATTTTGAAGGTCTCTATACAACATGTTTAATTTTGAAATTTATTATTTTTTTTATCGCATTTAGCCCACATGGCAGATATTATTATAACAGAGTATGATAGCAGTCTTCGCTCGCTATCAAACCGGTTCAGATTTTCGAAAAACTGAGAAAAATAGACCCGCAAATTTTTACTTTATAAAAAACACTCTCAGAAATAAAACACTCAATTTTGACGATTCGGTAATCCTTAAGCCCTGTTTCGTTATTTTTGACAATCATTTCGTCACAGAGTCACGTGGTTTTTGACGAAACGCGAATCCTCAAATATCTGACGAAACTGTTTCCTCACTATCAAAAATAAAACTCTCACTTTTGACGATTCCGCAATTCTTGAGCTACATTTCATCATTTTTGACAGTCATTTCGTCTCAAAATTAAGTGATTTTTAATGAAATAGAAAATCTCAAATATTTGACGCAAATGTTTCCCCATTCACGGCCAGATTATTTTTGTTGTTACAAATTCGTTCAAAAAATAAATAAAAAAATTACACGAAAGTACCAAATTTACATTATATTATTGAAAACAGAAACAAAAATGTTTCATCCTTGGGGGACGCTATAACACGAAATTACTAAATTTCTACTTTATTTTTCATATCTGATAAGTTGCGTCTATCCTTTTTGTAACTTCAACATTTTTGTAACGATTTTATGCATTACTATTGCCTATTCAAAGATAAATTTCTTTTAAGTTACAGAATTTCGTTAAAAGCGCTTAAAAAATTCTTCTAAAGTTACAGAATTTTGGTTAAAATAGTAAAATGTGAACATCATTTGGTCCATTTTCGACCGAAAGCAACAATCTTTATCCCAATGGTTAAAAAAAAAAAAATCAAAATTTTAGGAGCTCTTTTTTATTTAAGAAATATATTCATATAACAATCAAATTTAAAATATGCATAACTGATCTCTTTCCCCTCTATAAACAGTAACGTGTTAAAATCTCTCCTCCAATATGCACTTCAAAATTTTTTATTTCTGATCAACAAATTTAGACCATATTCTAATCATTCATTGAACAAAGAAAATTTCTCGAATAAATTATATTAATCAAGCCATATTCTAATTATTTATTAACCATAGAAAAATCATAATAATAATCTAGCCTTATTAATTCAAAAATGCGGAAATTATAACAGCACCGATAAAAATACAGTCTATCTTTTAAAAATATAAACACACATCAGCATCCCGTAGATACGTTTAAAATCAAGTTCACACAAAGGCTCACAGGCAAAGCAGACAGCACGTTCATCTCCCACGCCAAAGGTTGCGTGTTCGAATCCCGTTAAAGACATGCGATGTAAAATTTTCCCCCATGTCAATTAGAGATTCTTCTAAAATTGTCAATAGATGGCGCTATCAGTCTTTTTTTCGAACAAGCAATTTGACGAAATCAATTTCCTCAGTTTTTTTAGGATAGAAATTTACTCGATTTGACGAAATATTCGCTCGGAGCATTTCCCAGGAAACAGTTTCGTCAAAAACAAAAGAAATTTTGTGGAATTTGAGTATCCATTTCTAACAGTGAACATGACTTTCTTTTTCTTTCTTTCTTTCTTTTATTTTTTTTGGAAAATGAAATTTATTTGGATTTATTAAAGAAAGGGTAAAGTGTTTTGAAAGGAATATTAAACGAAACCCTTTGTGCTATCTTCGATCCCACTTACCTATTTGTTTATATTATTTTTTTAAAGGTCGGTGTATACTGGTCCTTAAATATATCTAAAATCAGTGTTAACTGAATTTATATATTTAAACGAAAGTCTTTCAAAACCAGGGTTGGCAGGTTTTTGACATGTGTCAGTTTTTGACGGTTTAAACCATGGTTTAAATTGTCACGTCAAAAACCTCTTGTCAAAAACCTCTGTCAAAAACTTCAAATAGTACATTGACATATAAAATTTCACATTAAATGTCACACATATATACATTACATTACATGTAATGTTTAAAATGTCACTCTTACTGTGTATCAATAATTTATATGTTGTAAAGTATTATTGTAAAGTGTAATTTTTTTTAACTCTGTACAATTTTTGTTTAGATTTTTTTTTGGGGGTAAAATTGTGCTTTTTAAAAAGTAAATATAACATTTGAAAGTGTTCACATGAGCTGTACATTTTTTCTCATACTTAAAAAATCTTAAAAGTCCTAGTAATTTAAAACAATGATATCTTTCTGCAGCATGGCTTAAAGAATGTAAAGAATAAGTAAAATTCCAGCTGGCCAAGTGGTACCCGCTGGAATAGTCAACTCACTTGCCTTGAAACTTTTTTATACAAATGGTCAATATTTCAGAAAATAGTGGAAGAGCATGAGTTTAAAATGGATATTGGAATTTCTCAACTGATTAATGATTTTAATTTATATAAACAGCACAAAGATCTTTTACTTCAGGTAAAACCCATAGGTGTTGCATTAGACTTCTTCAATGAGATACTGTTACAATTGCTCATGCATGTCATGTTTGGCCCAGTTTTCTAAAAGAAATTTCACTTACATTGAAAAAGTATGTAACAAAATGGATCTAATGATGAAACCATACCATTTTATGTTTTATAATTTTCGTCTCAACCTTAAGGGTGAGGGGTTGACTGATGCACACATTGATTCAGCTCACATATGAGCTACAGAGAGAATCTATGAATGTTTATCCATGCTAATTGCATACAAAGCTGAAGAATCTCCTTTCTCTCCTCCTTATTTCAAACTACAGGGAGGACAGTTAACCCCATGACTTGGTGGAGATGCAATAGTTTTTCAAGGACAAGCCTCCAAACTTACTGAACTAGCAATGCTTTTGCTATCAAGTCTTGCTAGCTCAGCATCAATTGAGAGAGTATTTTCGAATGTTAGCTTCATACACTCTAAACTCAGAAATATTTTGGGGTGTAAATAAATGTGCAAAACTGGTTATGTGCTACAGAATGCAGCGAGGTAAAATTGATCCAGATTATTAACTCTGCAATAATTTGTTCTGATTTGAAAATTCCAAAAAAATAAAAATATTTCTTTACAATTAATAATTATTTTTTTTTGTAATTATTAAATTACTATAATTAAAATAAAATATACATAAATCATCATGATATTTAATGTATACCTATTGTTGTTAAAAGTTTTAAAGGGTGTTACACGTTTTTGACGGTTAAAACCAGTTTATGACAGTTTAAACCAGTTTTTGACAGCTTAAACCAGTTTTTGACGCTTGTCATGCGTCAAAAACCCAACCCTGTTCAAAACGAACCTAGTAAGTAGGACCTGTATATGTATTTTTAACCTCAATAAAGGGGACCGGGGGGGGGATCTATGCTCTACAGACTTGATTCCTAGTCTGAACAGTCCCTCTTGGGCAGTAAAGTGAAGGAAGATCCATTGCCTTCGGCAGTTAAAAAGAATTTTATTCTCACTTTCTTTTCCACATCGGGTCATTTAATGTTAAAAAAATAGTTCAAGTTTTCGAAACGCTTTGAAATTACCAAAATATTACTAAATATAATAAATTTTGTAATATAACATTACAAAGTATAACAGGGTTCTCGTACGCTTTTACATCAATTTTTTATTAGAATTTTTCTATTTAATATTTAAATAGTAGAAATTGTAGACGCTTCGTTTAGTTGCAGGGTTTGTAATAATTTTCTGCATTTAAAAGGCGGAAAATTCTATTAAAAAATATTGCAATAAAAGCGTAACGAGCCATGTTATAATATTACTAAAATATTGATATTTAGTTGTAAACTAGTCGTTGAGGGGCCACCGTAATACTTACCCATCATGGATATGCATAGTATAAAATATGAAAATAAAACATGAGTAAACTATTTATAAAATGCATTGCAATTCGAATAAAATCGGGATTGATGACGTCATAAACTTTAAAGGCTCTATTACTGAATTGCGTAAAAGAAACATCCTTATAGCTCCGAAACTAATAATCATATTAACTAACGGTTTATTGCGTCGGATTAAGCGTCTCATTACCAATTAAAACTAGTCGTTGGGGGCCACCGTAATACTTACCCATCATGTATATGCATAATGTAAAATATTAAAATAAAAATGTGTAAACTACTTATAAAGCCTTGCTTATGGATGATGAAGGAGGATGAAAGGAAAATTAAAGGGGGAAAAAAGAAAAAGAAATGAAATAAAATGATAAAAGATAATTTAACATTCCTTATTTCATAATAATGCTTGATAAAAAAAAAAAAAGAAGTAATGGAAAATTTCATTTTAACAAAATAAAGAGAGACGTTTTAAATGCAAATCTTAGAACATAAAATGAAATCATAACCCTGGCGTTTACATCCACCTTGACCTTGAGGAAGCATAAAAATCGATAATTCACAGCAAGAATTATGTTAGGTTAAGGTCGAAGACCTTCCTTCTACTATTCTAATACGTTCAGATAGTCGGGCGATAAATTTTCAGATAAATGTATGCTCATAAAAAGTGAAAAATGCAAGCTTTAGTTATTTTAAAAAACAAAATATTTTTGTAAAGTTAACTTAAAACATCATTTGAAAACTTTGAATAAATTATATTTAAGCACAAAATTATAAGTAGAATTTTAAGAGAATAATCTTGTTTAGATCTTGGAGACTATTTGAATACGTATAATTTTATTTTTGAATTTCTGTAATATTTTTATCTATTTCGATTTTCTTAGAATATTTCACACTCTTTTTTTCAAAACATATGTATATATATTTTTATTAGAATAATGAAAAGATTTTATTTTCGTATGTAATAAGTTAGCAATAAAGTTTCTAAATTTACATATTTTTAATAATTTTAATATTAATTTGAAAGTATCGCAAATAATTCTAAAACTAGATATAATCACTTCGTGTTTAACATTTTCTATGATTGTAATTTTAGATTGTCAGTCTAAAGTATAGTCATTTCTTTATGAAAAAATACGAAATTTCAAATTTTCAGCAATTTTTAAGCATTTCATTTTTAGGTGCGTTTATATTTATATAAATACGTAGCACCTATAGTCGTCGGCTGGTCCGTCCATCTATCCGCATATAACAGCGCAAAAACTACCAAATGGTTTGAAATTTAATATTATATATAATCGTTGCAGAATTTTGTAGAGTCATTTCCAATTTTATGAAAATCGAATCAAAACCTAAAAAGATATTTAAAAAAGTTTTCTTCATTCTAGTAAATCCTGTGATACGTAATTAATTCGATGATATCCCATGACAGGTAATGATTCTAGATTGCCATGGTGATGACGTCCTATTTAAGATGGAGCCATATTATTTCCGTATTACTGAATTTAAAAACCAAATTTGTATTCTAAAATTGTTTAATTATAGCAATAATATAATCTACCGACAGTTTTTTGGATAGATGTATCGGATAAATAGATATTAAATGGAAAAAGAATCTAAATATGGATTTCGAGTCCTGAAAATTTCAAAGCTAGGCTTGATGACGTCACAAACTTTAAAGGCTCGATTACTGAATTGCTTGAAAGAGGTTTTTCCTTATAACTCCAAAAATAATAATCCTATTAACTAGCGGTTTATTGCATCTAATTAAGCGTCAAATTTCCAATTAAAATATATCTTTGAAGTGAAATTTGGACGAAATACAGGGTCATGAAAAATCGAAGAGTGTGGAAAATAGGATTCCAAATATTTAGGCAACTAATTATCCGATCGACTTCATGCTTTATTCAAAATTTATGTTTTTTTATTGTCTTTTATATTCATTTCTTAAAATAAACAATTTCGAAAATTTTTATATACCTTTCATCAGAACGAATATTTCGAGAGTCCGAAAAAAATTGTTCCGGTTAATCTAGGTTATTGAAATGAAATAGGCTTCTTCCCATTATTACATACGAAGTACATACCAAATTGCAAGTCTCTATCTCGATTTTTTCGGGAGATAGAGCGTTTACAGACACACACACACACACACAGACACACAGACGGACGGCAAATTTTTTTTTTCTAAAAATATGTTTTTCGGAATCTCCAGTGTCTGAAACGTGTAAATCCGTCAAAAAAAAAAATTTCGATTTTCAAAACGATTACAAGACTTACCCTATACTACGTATGATGGGTAAGTAATATATCTTTGAATTGAAATGTGGATGAAATACAGGGTCATGAAAAATCGAAGAGTGTGGTAAATACTAAATAGGATTACAAATATCTCGGCAACTAATTATCCCACCGACTTCATTCTTTATGCAAAATTTGTTTTTTTATTGTCTTTTATATTCCCTCCTTAAAATAAACAATTTCGAAAAATTTTATGTACCTTTTATCAGAACAAATATTTCGAGAGTCCGAAAAAAATAGTTCCAGATAATCGAGGTTACTGAAATTTAATAAGCTTCTTCCCATTATTACATACTAAGTACATACCAAATTTCAAGTCTCTATCTCAATTTTTTCGGGAGATAGAGCGTTTACAGACGGACGGATGGCAAAAAATTTTTTTTCTAAAAATATGTTTTTTGGAATCTCTAGTGTCTGTCTTAAACGTGTAAATCCGTCAATCTTTTTTTTCGATTTTTAAAACGATTACAAGATTTACCCTATACTACGTATGATGGGTAAGTAAAAGCAATGTTTTTCTTCTAACATTTTTTCCCTCTCTTTCTCACACATGGAATTCCTTCAGGATTTTTTTTTTAAACTGATTATTGTACCCAATAATGATATATCTAAATCAAAATTTTACTGAAACAACAGCTGAAAGCTTAAGGTATTAAAATATTAGAGCAATGGCGCAAACAAAAGCTTATGTTGTTAGTGTAAATAAGAATGTGCAGTATATTTCTTTTAAATGCTAAAAGGTGTAAATTAACAACATACAATACAATACAATAACTTTTATTAGATTGTTGACATGTTTCGGCTCACTCCGAGCCATTTTCGAAAACAAATGAGAATATTCTATAATTGCAAGGTCTTTGAAGTTAGTATTTGAAATGCTATCATTTAATTTTCATGTAATTTTTTAAAATTATGCACGTTATCTTTTACTTTTATTTGGTTCTTTATTTCCATATTTGTAACCATGGAGTAACTCGTGCCACAATTTCGGTAAGTTAAAAGATGCTGCATCGTTACATATTGTATTTTTGCGTGTTGCTATCTCTATGGTTTCTCTTATTATGGATGGATGGTATAGACTGGAGCGTAAATTATTTTTCTTTCATTGAAATTTATTTGGAGGGTTTCTTCTTGATATAATCTTGCCAAGGCTGCAGTTTTTCTATTATACTTAATATTAGCTATATTCTCCTTTTTTCTGTAGCTAAATTTCCTGCTTGTCATGCCAATATAGTAATTGTTAGATCAAACTTCTTTAATGAAAGGTATTTCATATACTCCTGAATAATTCTCAAAATTAATTGGGTCAATTTTACTACAAATAATATTCTTTAATTTCTGAGCGGATTTGGCAATTAAGCAGATATTGAAACGTTTAAGTCTGTATTTTAATTTTTCAAAGGAGCTTGGATAATATTGAACAGTATAAAATTTTTATTTTTGCGAATCAACTTTGTTTTCTGGTTTCTTATTATTGGCGATATCCACGATTAATTTATTAATGTGCTGTAACTTAAAACCATTATTACAAGCAATTTTACGAATATTATCTAATTCATTATCCAATTTATTTTCAGTATGTACTATAACTTATAGTAGGAATGCACAACCTGTGACCCGCGATGGGTTCACTGGTGGCCCGCGGGATCAATTTCGCCGATCTGATGCGTAAAAATTGCGAATTTCGTCGATATGGCGCATAAAATTCGCGAATTTCGCCGATGGGATCGCGAATATTACCGATCAGGCACGTGAAAATCGTGAATATCACCGATCGGGCGCATAAAAATCGCAAATATCACCGATCAGGCGCGTAAAAATCGCGAATATTGCAGATCGGGTGCTTAAAAATCGTGAATATCGCCAATCAGGTGCATAAAATCGCGAATATGGCTTATCGGGCGCACAAAAATAAGATAATTTCGCCGATCGGGTGCGATAAAATCGTGAATATCGCCGATCAGAAGCTTAAAAATCGCAAATATTACTGATCGGATATTTCCACAGGTTCAGCTACACTTTGAATAAAATTTTCAATCCTTGATATTTTTTCCTTTAAAAGTACCTTTTTGATGATAAGTTTTTAATTTTTTTTTAGGTGGCTTTAATTACAAAAAGCTACCTATTGCAGCCGTTCGGAGGAAAGCAATTCCAAAAAAATTTGGTATATTTTCACCGATCATCAGCCCTAGACCCCCAAACCACCATCTGTTCAAATGTTGATATTTATATATTTATATATATATATCTGACATATTTCATGCTATAACTCTCTTATTTATGAATCGATTTGGATGTGACTTAGTAAGTGTGTAGGATTACCAAGGTCTCGACCGAGTTCGTTCACCAGCTTCCTCCGCCATCTTGTATTTTCATGTGTCATTATGTGTGTGTGTATTTTCATCATGTATTCTTGTATTTTGTATTGTATTCAAAAAGATGTACAAAAAATTATAAAGTGAAAAAATTGTTTATGTTATGGGTTAGAACGTGAAACAAAGATTCTGGAACATTTGTTGTTTTTGATATACATTAAGAAATGGCTGAGATACGGCAGTTTGAAATTCTAGGGTGGCTGAGATTTTGAAACATTTGTTATGCTGTAACTTTCGTATTTATGAACCAATATGAATGTGACTGATCATGTGTACAGAACATACCAAGGTATCAACCGAGTTCGTTTGTCAGCTTTATGCGCCATCTTGTTTAAAAATGGAGGCAAGTTAATTTTTTTTTAATTTTTAAAAAAATTCAAAAAGATGTATAAAAATTTATGAACTGAAAAAGTTGTTTCCATTAAGTGTTAGATCGTGATACAAGGATTCCAGAACATTTTTTGTTTTGACTTTATCTTAAAAAATGGCAAAGATATGACAGTTTGAAATTCCAGTGTGGCTGACATTTTGAAACAATCTGATTTTACTTACCCATCATACGTAGTATAGGGTAAGTCTTGTAATCGTTTTGAAAATCGAAAAAAAATTTTTGACGGATTTACACGTTTCAGACACTGGAGATTCCGAAAAACATATTTTTAGAAAAAAAATTTTGCCGTCCGTCTGTGTGTCTGTAAACGCTCTATCTCCCGAAAAAATTGAGATAGAGACTTGAAATTTGGTATGTACTTAGTATGTAATAATGGGAAGAAGCCTATTTCATTTCAATAACCTCGATTAACCGGAACAATTTTTTTCGGACTCTCGAAATATTCGTTCTGATGAAAGGTATATAAAAATTTCCGAAATTGTTTATTTTAAGAAATGAATATAAAAGACAATAAAAAAACATAAATTTTGCATAAAGCATGAAGTCGATCGGATAATGAGTTGCCGAGATATTTGGAATCCTATTTTCCACACTCTTTGATTTTTCATGACCCTGTATTTCATTCAAATTTCACTTCAAAGATATATTTTAATTGTAAATTTGACGCTTAATCAGATGCAATAAACCGCTAGTTAATAGGATTCTTATTTTTGGAGTTATAAGGATGTTTCTTTCAAGCAATTCAGTAATCGAGCTTTTAAAGTTTGTGACGTCATCAAGCCACGATTTTATTTGAATTGCAATGCACTTTATAAGTAGTTTACACATTTTTATTTTAATATTTTACATTATGCATATCCATGATGGGTAAGTATTACGGTGGCCCCCAACGACTAGTTTGTTATGCTGCAACTCTCATGCTGAAATTCGCAATCAAATTCCGTATTAACAAAAACCGAGATTGAATCGTCTATAATCGGGTTCCAAGCATTTTATCTTAGGGTGTTTGAGTAAAATGAGTGAATTTTTAAAAACCTTGAATTATGAAAGTTATTTTTCCTCCCGGTATAGGCCGGAAGGACTTTTTAATATCATATTATAGACTCTATTTCGATTAATCACAAACTTTTTTTTAATTTAAAAATAAATTGCTAATTCAACTCTCGGGCTCCCACTGCCTATAAAGCAGTACAATAAATTTTAATACTAAATAAACATTTATTTTGTTCGACTGTAGCTTCATACTTTATTAACGCAACTCAAGGTAAATATTTTCAAATTGGATTTTCTTTTAAAAATAAGACGAACTTGCTACAACTTTCACCGATGTATATTTTTTACTAAAAAAACTATAGAATTTATTTAATTTCATCACGAATATTTAATTTGATATCACAGCAAAATAAAAATAACTAAAAGCTCAACAAAAAAAGGTGAATTGTTTTAAGTATCGCCTATAAAAATATAAAAAAAATGTATAAATATTCAAAAGTAATACAAAGTATGCAGAAAATTAAAAAAAAAAAATACCTGTAATATTAAGAAAAGTGTAGACTTCATTATTTTCACCCTTTGAAAATGGGATGATTTCATATACAGGGTGATTAGAAAATGAGTATACATTTGAAAAATTAATAATTCAAGGAATAATGTAGGTACAGAGGTAAAAATTGACACACATGCTTGGTATGACATGGGGTTTTATTGTAACCCCACAAAAAAGGTTAAAACAAAAGGCCGACAGATGGCACTGAACAGCAAAACATCAGTGACTCTGCCTGAGAATCGTGTATAAAAAGAGCTGTAATGAGAGAGAGAATCAGATGCACCAGCAATCGCAGCATGTTGACGTTACCAGAAAAGGCAGTGTTAGTGAAGCTCTACTATCAAAATGGGGAATCTGCCGCGATCGACCGACATCAATAGGCATGCTAAAAGACAACATCCAACCGGAATTTCTCACCATAACTAGAGATATGCTGCACAGTGCTGTGCACAACATTGTCCCTCGGCTACAGCTATTGTTGCGGGATGACGGTGGACATGTTGAGAATTCGTTCTGAAGAACATCGTCTTTGCTTTGTCATAATTTGTTATGCTAATTATTGCTTTTCTTATCACACGAAGTGCCATCTGTCGGCCATTTTATGAACTTTTTAGTGATACAATAAAACTCCATGTCTTTCCAAGCATGTGTGTCAATTTTTACCTCTTTACCTACATTATTCCGTGAATTATTAATTTTTCAAATGCATACTCATTTTCTGATCACCCTGTACATGTACATAAAACACGTGTAAATACGATAATGAGAAATATATGTGTGCTTTTTTGGAACAAAATTGTCTTAATTTTTTAAAATTTTATTTATGTACTTCCTTCTTTTTTGCAGTTAAAAGTAAATTCGAAACGGATTACGAAGACCTGCTGTTAGCGGCAAAAAGAGTGATTTGACCATAAATGTGAAACAAAAGAAATTTAACTGCCATACATTTATTCTAGGTGCTAGATCACCTGTGTTCTCGGCTATGATGGAACATGAAATGGTCGAGAAACGCCGTGGTGAGGTGTTTATACCAGATGCAGATCCGGCCGTATTTCAGAGTTTTCTCCTCTTTCTGTATACAGGAAAGAAAGAGCGTCTGAATTCGGAGAATATTACTGAGCTGTACAGAATGGGAGACAAGTATGGTGTGGACTATTTGAAATACCTCTGCGTTGAGCACATGAAGAACGATATATCAACAGAAAACTTCTTCGAATTTTTCTTAATTTAAGAGCAGCACAGCGAGTCGGAATTGTCTGAAGCTGCAATAGAGTTCTTCCTAGACAATTCAGAAGCCATTATTGAAAGTGAAATGTGGACCGAATTCATGAAGGACTATCCTAAAGAGACTTATGTATTGGTTAAAGCTTTATAAATATAGTGAGCAAACTGTAAATGCTAAAAGTGATGTATTTTGGTGATTTAATAAATAATAAAACTTAGTAAATGTGTTGTTTGTATACTATACATTCTACCAACTATTTCATCAGTTAGCATATCAGAAATTATTGTTACGTACATTTATAAATACGTCACATATTGCAGGATTAGTATATTAATATTTCCATCAAAATGATATGCTTTGTATATTGATTACACGGTCAACATAATTTATTTACATTAACCAGAGGAGGTAATCTTTTTTACCTGAACCCGACGCGGTTCGGGTCGGCCCATATTTTTCGTTGCGGGTCGGGTTCAGGTTGTATATGGATTTCAAATGGAATGTTCGGATCGGATGGTGGGTCAAAGTATTTCGGGTTCCGGTTGAAATATGTTGAGTTGCGAGTCGGGTTGACTTCAGTGGAATTACAACTCAACACATGCAGGATTCTATTGTAGTGGTTCAAAGAAAAATCCTTTTTTTTTTTTTTTTTTGCGCTCAACAACGAGAAACTTTCAGACACATTTTTACAGTTTTTCTTTTTTGATTTTTTGATGAATGAATTACATTTTAAATTATAGGCGAATGCTTTCTCATGATGACCTTTATCGGGCTGTCGCGTGCAGAAATTGTATTCTAAACGTCAACTTTGACAGTATTTTCTGAAAGATCGTCTGCTTTTACCAAAAAATGGAATCTTTAAATTACAAAGTTTTTGGAATAAGAACACCTTCCAATTTTGTGCATTTCCGAACAAAATGAATTCAGAAATGTATCAGAAAACGACTTTAAATCCTTTGCATATTATATAATGTTCAACTAGAAATCCTTTTAATTATTTAAATAAATATATGACCAATCATTAACATTTCAAAGATCAAAATTACAGACACACACAAAGAAGGAAAAAAAGAAATTTATTGAATGCATTTCAAGGTTTCATTAGCTAGGTGAAACAGTTTACAAATGTTTGTAAAAACTTTTATGAAATATTCATCTAATGCACATAGGCTATTTTAATCAGAAAATTCAAACCCGATATTGTTATACTAAATACGAATTTTTTTTAACGCTGGGTTCAGTTCCTTACGGGTGTTCAAAAAAAATTTCTTATCAAACAAGAGGACATATGCAGAGTGCTCAAGGTGACATATTCATATAACTCATTTTTATATCTAGGTGCATGGAATTTTCATATATTAATATTTAGTTGCCAATAATTTGAAAAATATGCTTATTTTCCCATAAGCCATAAATATTATACATCCCGAATTATAACTGATCGCTAGCCGTTGCTGACCTTTTTCTGAAAGTTTTGTATCAAAATTTTGGGCAAATATCACACTTGCCCATAAAGAAATGGTGTAATCTTTTCAACTACATTGAAATTAAAATTGATTATTTTCTAACCGATTTCTGATGTCAGTTTCGTTTATAAACACATGGAATTGACAGATGCTCTTATTTAGAAACTATAAAGTCGAACAATTTTTCTATTTTTTGAAAAAGGCAGGAGTTCTTTTGGAAAATGCTGTGAAAGTTATCATTTTGAATATAAATTCTGCACGCGACAACCCGATAAATGTCACCATGGGAAAAAATTCGCTTATTACTCAAGATGTGCTTATAACTCAAGACTTCATTTGTCAAAAAATATATATTTAATTCAAAATCATTTCAAATAATTCTAAATCATTTACATAGTCATGCCTGCAATTTTAATGCATTTAAGGTCTCTCGTTGTTCACCGGGCAAAAATGTTCTTTTTTTTTTTTAGAACCACCATAACCATTTAATTTAGATCGTAAATTTTCTTTCAAATCATCTTTGGAAAGACATTTTTATTTCTGCTCTGAAATTGTGTTTTCTTGGACCAAATCTCCAAATTTTGACTCATATTTTCTGTTGCCCCCTTAACTCTACCACCTCCTGCTTTGTAAAGGTAAAAATATTCAAAAATTTCAATTTTCAAAAAAATTCATTTTTTTTTTGTCTTTATTTCAACGCTTTTAAAATCTCTGCATGTAAAGTTTTATTTATTTTAATTTCATGTCTATCCCCTCCTCCTTCTCCCCTCGTTCAGAGTTTCCATAAATATATACATAGAAGTTACTGTCCTTATAAGTAACACGGTCGATCTTCATATGAAACTCGCCGAGAAAAATAAGCTACTCACCTAGGGATGCGACAAAAGCTCCATTTCACAAAAATCCCTCTCTGCTGAATAAAAGCTCTATTTTGACCAAGTTTCTTTTACAGAAAGGAACTCCAAACATTTTTTTAATTTTCAAGCTTAATGTACTCAAGTCTGTCTAATGTTTCATATTTAGTTTAAATTTTGTATCTCGTTTCTACAAGTCTTAATATTTTAAGGATTATACGGGTTTTTGTTTCCAAAAATTTAATGATTGTTTTAATTCGTCCCCCTCCCATTCTCAGAGGAAGAAGTATACAATCTATCACAGCCTTTCAGGCACAATTTTAGAAAATGCAGATTTTTAGTAAATAACATTAAATTAAAGAAGGATGATTTTGGTGGTTTTTGTCCGTGGGGTTTTTGTCGGCGGAGTTTTTGTCCTGGACTCGGCGGCGGCGCGAATGGATATGCGGACAAAAACCGCACGGACAAAAACACCACCGGATAAAAGTTCCACCGAATAAAAACCCCTCTCTGCTGATTAAAAGCTCTATTTTGACCAAGTTCCTTTTACAGAAAGGATCTCCAAACATTTTTTAAATTTTCGAGCTTAATGTACTCAAGTCTGTCTAATGTTTCATATTTAGTTTAAATTCTGTATCTCGTTTCGACAAGTATTAATATTTTAAAGATTATACGGGTTTTTGTTTTCAAAAATTTAATGATTGTTTTAATTCGTCCCCCTCTCATTCTCCGAGGAGGAAGTATACAATCTATCACAGCCTTTCAGGCACAATTTTAGAAGATGCAGATTTTTAGTAAATAACATTAAAGAAGGATGATTTTGATGGTTTTTGTCCGTGGGGTTTTTGTCCGCGGGGTTTTTGTCCTGGACTCGGCGGTGCGAATGGAGATGCGGACAAAAACCCCACCGGATAAAAGCTCCACCGGACAAAAGACCCTCTCTGCTAAATAAAAGCTCTATTTTGACCAAGTTTCTTTTACAGAAAGGATCTTCAAACATTTAAAGAATTTTCACTCTTAATTCAGGCTTTGCTAATATGGTTTTTAGCCCCCCCCCCGTATCAGGTTCCTAGGGGCCAGGGCAACGCCCGCTAGATAAGAAAGCCGTGACATGGGTTACGAAAACGTCATACCAAGCAGGCAAAACAAAGAAAAAAAATTCGAACAACTTGCATGTTTCGATTTCGATGACTCGTGGAATTATTAACTATTAGTCGTAAACAATAATTATTAATTCCACGGGCCAATAAAATCGAAACATGCAAGTTGTTCGATTTTTTTTCCTGCTTGGTGTGGCGTTTTCGTGACGCGTGTCACGGCTTTCTTATCTAGGGGGCGTTGGCCAGGGTCTTAACTGGAAAGTAGAAAGGCAGGAATAACTAAATGGAGGAAGGTTCCTCAAAACGAAGAAGGTTGGATAAAAAGGGGGCAAGTTATTAACAATTTAGTGCATAAAAACTTAAAGGGCCCTTAAAAATTAAAAATGTGAGCCTCGGGTGCATCAGGACCTGTCTTGGACTATCCTCACCTAAATTTTCCGATTTCTACGTGCGGTAGATTTCGTCAGCCATCGCGAACAGACAGATACACAGAGCGATGTGTTCTTTTATGAGAATAGATAACTTGCAAAATCATGTTGGCAAAATGTTTGATTAAAACCTGAGAATTCAATTGCTTAATTTTGGGACCATCAAATTATGGGGGATTACTATCAGAGTTATCTAATCTGTTATTTAAAATGAAACTGTTTCTTTTTTATAGAAAAATTATTCTGTAAGATACTCAAAATTCTTCAGTTGGACTAATTTTACGTTTATTATAATATTAAGCAATTATCTGTAAAATTATGTTTGATATGAGAGTATTACAACTGTAAGTACACGTGGGATTTTGTCCATGGGGACTTTGTCCGGTGGGATTTTTATTAGTGGAGTTTTAGGTAGCTTTCAATACAAAAAAGTCCTTCCGGCCTGTACCGGGAGGAAAAGGTAGCTTTCCTATATCTTCGTTTTAAAATTTTAGCTAATGTTACACGAAAACAGCAAGTTAAAATGCAAAGAAACGTTTACAAAAGATTCGTTAATACTGAATTTGAATAAGAAATTCGCCAAATTATTGAGCAATAGCCAAATTGGCTTCATTTATGAAGACTAATTTTGATCGCCAAATTTGGCGATATTTCGCCAAATGTCGCCAATTTTGGCGCCAATGTCGCCATTTTTGGTGCTAACGGATATAAATACATAGTTTTAAGCGTACGATTGGGAAAATTATTACAACAATGAAAGAAAATAATTTGCAAGTAATCGCGTTAATGTGCTGTTTTCTTTCAAAATGTCAGCCACCCTAGAATTTCAAACTGCTCTATCTCAGCCATTTTTTAAGATAGAGGTAAACCAAAAAATGCTCTGGAATCCTTGTATCAACGCATAACACGTAATTAAAAAATAAATTTGAATTTTTAACTTTTTTGTATATTTATTTTAGTTTTAAATTTTTAAATGGCCGCCATCTTGAAACAAAATGGCGGACCAAAATTGATTTATAAATACGAGCGTTATCGTATGACATAGCTCAGATATATATATATATATATATATATGGATATATCTATATATATAAATCAACATTTGGACGGAGAGTGGTTTGGGAGTCTGGGGGTCATGATCGGTGAAAATATATCGAAATTTTCCGGAACTGCTTTCCTCCGAACGGCTGCAATAGGTAGCTTTATACATTTTTGTATTGAAAGCTACCTAAAAGTATAAAGCTACCTATTGCAGCCGTTCGGAGGAAAGCAGTTCCGGAAAATTTCGATATATTTTCACCGATCATGACCCCCAGACCCCAAAACCACCCTCCGTTCAAATGTTGATTTATATATATATATATATATATCTGACCTATGTCATACGATAACGCTCGTATTTATAAATCAATTTTGATGAAACTAATTGTGTATATTAAGCCAACCAATGTCTCGACCGAGTTCGTTGGCCAGCTTGGTCCGCCATTTTGTTTCAAGATGGCGGCCATTTAAAAATTTAAAACTAAAATAAATATACAAAAAATTTAAAAATTCAAATTTATTTTTTAATTACGTGTTAGGCCTTGATACAAGGATTCCAGGGCATTTTTTGGTTTACCTCTATCTTAAAAACTGGCTGAGATAGAGCAGTTTGAAATTCTAGAGTGGCTGACATTTTGAAAGAAAACAGCACATTAACGCGATTACTCGCTAATTATTTTCTTTCATTGTTGTAATAATTTTCCCAATCATACGCATAAAACTATATATTCATATCCGTTAGCGCCAAATTCTCGCCAAAATTGGCGACATTTGGTGAAATATCGCGAAATTTGGCGACCAAAATAAGTCTTTATAAATGAAGCCAATTTGGCAATTGCTCAATAATTTGGTGAATTTCTTATTCAAATTCAGTATTAACGAATCTTTTGTAACCGTTTCTTTGCATTTTAGCTTGCTGTTTTCGTGTAACATTAGCTAAAATTTTAAAACGAAGATATAGGAAAGCTACCTTTTCCTCCCGGTACAAGCCGGAAGGACTTTTTGTCATGGACTCGCTGCTATGCTACATTTTTCACGATAGCTATAGCTCAAGAACTAAGCACAGAATTTCATCATACTTCAGATTATATTGGACCTTGACATAAATTCTTATCTACAGAACGACACATTCAATAATTTGAAAAATTGATTTACACCTGTTTTGACTAAAAATATTAAAAATATCATACACAATATTTTGAAAATAAATATAAAATATATGAAAATATAAAACATGACATTTTGAAAATAAATATCGGATTTATATCACATATATATTCATTGATATATATATTACAGGGCGATACATTTGAAAAATTAACAATTCTCGGAATAATGTAGGTAGAGAGGTAAAAATTGACACACATGCTTGGAATGACATGGGGTTTTATTGTATCCACAAATAAGTTCATAAAATGGCCGATAGATGGTGCTTCGTGTGATAAGAAAAGCAATAATTAGCATAACAAATTATGACAAAGCAAAGACGATGTTCTTCAGAACGAATGCTCAACATGTCCACCGTCATCCCGCAACAATAGTGAGAAATTGCCGTTGGATTTTGTCTTTTAGCATGCCTATTGATGTCGGTCGATCGCGGCAGATTCCCCATTTTGATAGTAGAGCTTCACTAACATTGCATTTTCTGGTAACGTCAACATGCTGCGATTGCTGGTGCATCTGATTCTCTCTCTCATTACAGCTCCTTTTATACACGATTCTCAGGCAGAGTCACTGACGTTTCGCTATTCAGTGCCATCTGTCGGCCTTTTTTAAAAAAAAACCTTTTTTTTGTGTGGTTACAATAAAACCCCATGTCATTCCAAGTATGTGTGTCAATATTTTACCTCTGTACCTACATTATTCCGTGAATTATTAATTTTTCAAATGTATACTCATTTTCTAATCACCCTGTATATCGCCAAACCCTGATACTTGGTGCTATGTGCATGTGTTAAATCTTGTAATGACAAGTACAACACACGCAGGTGAAATGGCTTAATGTCTTAATCCAATGTTTCTAAATCAAGCATTGCATACAGGGTGGTCATAAAGCCTTTTCCTGGTTACAATAATTTATTACAGAAAAACTAATATAATTAGGCATATGCTTGTTTCTATATATTGTAAGGACACTTATGAAATTTTTAATACAAGTACTTACGTTAGTAAATTTAGATGTGAGCATCCTTGGTTGCTTGAAGAATGTCTAGCGATATTCCATTTCTCGCCACGGTATTGCCCAACACTTGGGCTGTCACACTAGACGCAGCATCTGTGATCCTGACCTTGAGTGTTTAGATATGTTTTACTGGTGTTGCAAACACTCTGTCCTTTATGCACCCCCAAAAGAAAAAGTCTAGAGGAGTAATATCGGGTGAGCGAGAAGGCCATGGTGTTGTTATGATAACAATGGAATGGAATTCTTGCATAAGTGGCGCCATTCGATGGACTAAAAAAAACTTAAGAACATAACTTTTCCATAATAAAAAATTTATAGTATTATTTCAATGCAATTATATAATTTTTTGTAATCCGGGAAAAACTTTATGACCACCCTGTATAATAGAAATGCAAAGAAACAATGTCTTTGCAATATATTGAAACAAACACTAATACAATATAAATTCTTATTAATCCCTTCGCGACGAGAGTCCCAGAATTTTTTATCTTTTATCACCAGTTTTCCAAAATAAAAAATTTCGCCTAATCGAATCGCAGAAATGCTATGATTAAATAAGCCAAAGCTTATAATAAAAAATAACTGGTGGGAGTAATCCAAGATTCTGAGTGTCTTATGCGTTACGTATACGTGTCGCTCGTCCCCAAGGGGTTAAAATACTAATACAAGTAATATTTTCTGTGACTTAGTAAATGTAAAATTTATTCAGAAGGCAATGCTGCTAATTACAAAGGGAAAAGAAAAAAGGTTGAGTAGCACCGTAAACAGTGATTTGTTATACAGGAGGATATCTTTATGATACACACCTTGTAAAGAGGCTAAGCGTATTATAGAATTTTACTTTATATAGATCGCATTTCACACGTCCTTCAACTTAATCTTGTAAACATGGCGAAATATATCTTGAACATATCAATATACAGTTGATTTCTTGGAACCAGACGTTGTGCAGATTATACATTTTTCAATAATCTAGATCATTTCATACATTTTAGGTAGATTTCATAAGAAATACTACCTATTACATTCTGTCCTAAGTTGGAATTTTTGAAAATTTTTTACAGATCTACACCGATCATGACTCCCCGAACCCAAAACCACCCCCCCAGTTCAAAACTTTATCTATCTATCTATCTGTCTATTTTTTGTGGACACGATAACTCCCATAATTCTGCACAAATCTCTTCTAAACTCATACATAAAATCAAGGGGCATAAAATCTCGGTTAAGTTCGTTAATGGGCAAAATCGAACCAATGGGGGGGGGGGGGGCTTTTTGTGAAAACAGAAAAACCATAATTTCTTTATTATGATACGTATCAAATCCGTTTAAAGTTATTATTACTTCTAGAAAAAGGGCCGAAAATTTATGTAGGACAGATTTTTGATATCATTAAACATGGCTCCAAGGGAGGGGGGGTGAAAGGGGGGTTTTAGAAAAAAAAATTCCTAACTTCGTCAATTCAGAAGATATCAAATCCGCTTAAATTTATTATAAATTCTCTTAATATTATCTAAAACTTTTATATTGATAAGATTGTTATAGGACCAACCCTTATATAGCAAAAAAAAAAAAAAGTTCCTGCCGGCTCTGCCTGCAAACAAGTTAGGTTTCAAAGTGGGCGTTTCCAAATGCCGCATCATGACAAAAAGGTCATTTCTTTCGCAATTCCCAACAAGCAGGTGCCCCACGGTCTGCGTCTTCGAAATTTACCTGTGCCTGTAAGCCAAGCCTTCAGGGATTTTTTAAATTTAGGTTATACAGAAGGTCGTTCGCACTTTATGGCAACGATTTTAAAAGTTAATTTCTACGCCTAAATGACATATTCTTTGCAACAATTTGACTTTGTTAGATAGCCTTGACTTTTGACTATAGCTCTAGCTCGAAATTTCTATGATAATGGAATTTTCTTGTTACAGTCATGTCAGTTTTTCCAGATATATCTTGTAAAAACTTTCCGAAACCTTTTCAATGTTCGTGAATTCATTTAAACAATCCAAATGCAGAAACAGACCATTGATGAGGTGGGGGGGGGGGGGGGGGGAGGGTGCGTCAGGTGATTTTACATGCATTTTTTTCAATTGATACACTATTTATTTCCGTTTGGGATTCTTTCTTTGCTAAATATGCGTCAGTTGAGTTATGGAAGAACGGCTAGGAGACTTTGTTCATATGAAGCTCAATTGATGTCTTTTTCATATAAAGTTGGAATTTCTTCTTCAAATATGGTTTCTAAAATATACTGATAATAAAGTCAAATCATCTTAGCTTTACTGCATTTTATACCTTTAACTTAATTTCATAACAAAATCCAGCAGCAATCATGAATTCTTTTGGAAATTTTTCTTTACATTTACAAACCCATTTCTTCCTTTTTTTTTCGATTGATTGATAAAAATTGCTCTTTTTTTTATATACTCACTTAAATAAAGCCATGTTTCATCCAGTGTTACGATAAATTTTTATTTATCCCCACCTATGTGTTTGTTAAAGCGTGCGTTTTAAGAAAGCGCTTTCCACAACACATTGGAAGACTTTGGGAAGTTTTCCAAGAGGTGTGGAAGAAAATTGATATGATTCTACTAAGAGAAAAAAGACTATGATGAAAACTTCAATCCAGGGTTATAATCAAAAGTCAGGGCTGTACAGTAGAGTAAAATTGTCGCAAAGATTATGGCATATATGTTAGAAATTAATCGTGAAAATCGTTTCCATGGAGTGCGAACGACCCTCTGTAAACATGGTCCAAACCATAATATTTACTATTTCCAAAAATGTTTTAATATAATAATTAGGGATGGGGCGAATATTTGGCCACTTATTCGGTATTCGACGCTTTTGCCGAATATTCGGTTGGCCGAATACGTCGGCTGAATCCTGCAGCCGAATATTGCAAAATACCGTATATACTCGTGTATAAGTCAAAGAATTTTTAACAAAATTTGGGAGTTGAAAATGGGGGTCGACTTTTACACGAGTTAGTACAAAAAAAAAAAAAAAAAAGCGGAGTGAAATACCGGAGTCTTGTTTTTTTCGCAGATTGGGCAAGTCTTTTAAGTAAGCACATGTGGGTCTAGGTTGGAGAGACAGATGAAAGCAAACAATGGTCATTTCATTGACAAAAAAAAGTTTAACCATAATGTCCTTGTAATTTTTCTGCACCCATTTTCTCTTAGGATAGAATTCCCTTCGATACAGGGCATTCCCTTCAACATTTTAATCCCCTTTTTAAAAAGAGTTCAATTTGCGAATGCTTCTAAGATTTCTCTCCTAAAAGTCTTAACAATTCAAAGAAATATTTTAATAGTCTAAGAAATTGTTTACCCCTTGTAAATAAGGCTTGAATAGATTTTTCAAAGATTTTTTTTCTTTTTATGTAATCATTAAATTGATGTGAATAGCTTTCAAAATAGTTTAAGCTTCTTCAGATTTACATAGTTAAACAATTTTAAAACGTTGAATTAAAAAGAAATCTTATCATAAATGTGAAAAAAAAATTTACTAATTTAATGAAAATTGAATATATATTTTTAATTCTCGATTAGAAATCATTTTTCAACTTTCTACTAGAAATGTGGATCGACTTATACACGAAAATTCAATTTTGTTCAAAATTTTGCATAAGAATTGGGGGGGGGGGGGGGGTCGACTTATACACTAGTATATACGGTATCTTGCCAAATATTGCTGATATCTCGCTGAATATTGCTTGATATCTTGTTAAATAAATTCAGAATTTTGTTTTTTGCAATTTCTTTCTCTAATCCAAACTGGTTACTTTCTGACATATTTATGAAGTCATTATCATTCATAATTACACAAAATGTACAGTTATTAGGACACAAAAGAATCATATAGCATTTCTCTATTTCCTGTAAAAGGTAAGGATCCTTTAGAAAATGGTGTCCAAATTGGAGATTTAAACTCACTTTAGAGACATCAAGATGTAAATACTCTTCTGACTTACAGAAAATGAGTTTCATATATCATATATTCTAATACGAGCAAATCTTGTGTGGGGTGGGGGACGGTATATACAGGGTGATCAGAAAATGAGTATACATTTGAAAAATTAATAATTCACGGAATAATGTAGGTAGAGACGTAAAAATTGACACACATGCTTGGAATGACATGGGGTTTTATTGTATCCACAAAAAAGTTCATAAAATGGTCGACAGATGGCGCTTCGTGTGATAAGAAAAGCAATAAGTAGCATAACAAATTATGACAAAGCAAACACGATGTTCTTCAGAACGAATGCTCAACATGTCCACCGTCATCCCGCAACAATAGCTGTAGCCGAGGCACAATGTTGTGCACAGCACTGTGCAGCATATCTGTAGTTATGGTGAGAAATTGGCGTTGGATGTGGTCTTTTAGCTTGCCTATTGATGTCGGTCGATCGCGGCAGATTCCCCATTTTGATAGTAGAACTTCACTAACATTGCCTTTTCTGGTAACGTCAACATGCTGCGATTGCTGGTGCATCTGATTCTCTTTCTCATTACAGCTCCTTTTATACACGATTCTCAGGCAGAGTCACTGACGTTTTGCTGTTCAGTGCCATCTGTCGGCCTTTTTTTTAACCTTTTTTCTTGTGTGGTTAGAATAAAACCCCATGTCATTCCAAGCATGTGTGTCAATTTTTACCTCTGTACCTACATTATTCCGTGAATTATTAATTTTTCAAATGTATACTCATTTTCTAATCACCCTGTATATAAATATATATGCAAATTTTATCTTAAAAACGGCTCTAACGATTTTGACGAAGTTTTGTATCCTACCGTTTTGGGGCACCAGAAAACCATCGGGCTAGGTCACATGTTTGAGAAAATGCGGTTAGTGGGTCATTTTGGGTCACCATGGGTCAGGGTCAAGCTAATTGTATCTAAAAAACGGCTCAGAGTATTACACAAAATTTTGCATCCTATGGTTTTCGGGCACGAGAAAACTGTTGGGCTAGGTCACATGTTCGAGAAAATTCGATTAGTGGATCATTTTGGTAATGGGTCATTATGGGTCAAGCTACTTTTATCTGAAAAACGGCTCAGGGGATTTGAAGTAATTTATTAGCCTACAGTTTTAAGAAACGAGAAGACTATTGGGCTAGGACACATGTTCGAGAAATTTTGATTAGCGGGTCATTCTGGTCATGAGTCATTATGGATCAAGCTATTTTTATCTTAAAAACGGCTGAGACGATTTTGAACTAAATTTTGTATCCTACAGTTTTGGGGCACCAGAAAAACATTGGGCTGTGTCATATGCTCGAGAAAATCAAATCCAGTTAGTGGGTCATTTTTGGATCACTGTGGCTCAAACTATTTTGACTAAATTTTATATCCTACAGGTTTCAGGCACGAGAAGACAATTGGGCTTGGTCATATGTTCGAGAAAATTGGATTAGTGGGTAATTTGGTCATGGGTCATGATATTTGAACTCAAGGCTAATTTTGACCGAGCATAGCTTGGTTTTCCCTGCTCGTCCAAGAATAAAATGATAAGATGCAATGTTTTTTTGTCAATGTCTTAATGTTTTGTGTTAAAATATTTTTTTTTAATTTAAAAATAAATTTAAGGGGACAATTAACAGTGATAATAACTAATGAGTTCTTTTTTTAGATAACATGTTTCTGAATTACTGTCCTGTTTCTAAAATTCTGCTGTTCTTTTAAATTCTTTTTCCATTATAAAATTAATATATATATAAATAATCAAAAGTTATTTTCTTTTTTTGAAAAAAACAGTACGTATTCAGCGTAAAATTTGCCCGAATATTCGGTATTCGTTTATTCAGCCAAATCACTATTCGTCACATAGTAATAGCAATTTTTCATTAAAGAGCTCCTAATTAAAGAAATAAATATCTAAAACTCAGTCCTCTACTGGAGTACAGTAATATTTCTACAACTTGGAATGTAGTTGCAGGTTTTTCTTAACTGCAAAATTCATTATTTACATCTGTGAAGTTGTGCGTTATAAAGATCTTCTACTGTGTCAAGAGATGCATTTTATCGAACATTTGTTAATTCTGTTTTTGTTCTTTTAAGAGGGGGGGGGGCGGTTCATTTGAAGCATTTCAAGTATTTTAATTTCATTACCTATAACATAACATACCTTTTTAGGTGAGTTCGTAATTATATAAATACGTAGCACCTATAGTCGTCATCTGGTCCGTCTGTCTGTCCGCATATAACAGCGCAAACACTACCCATCCGGATGGTTTGAAATTTAATATGTATAATCGTTGCAGAATTTTTTGTCGTTTCATTTCAAATTTTATGAAAATCGAATCAAAACTTTAAAATATATTAATAAAAGTTTTCTTCATTCTATTAAACCCTATCATACGTAATTAATTCAATGATATCCCATAGTAGATAATGATTCTAGGTTGCCATGGTGATTACGTTCTATTTAACATGGAGTCCTATTATTTCCGTATTACTGAATTTAAAAACCGAATTTGTATACTAAAATTGTTTCCTTATAGCAATCCCATAATCTACCAACAGTTATTTGGATAGATGTTTCCGGAGAAATATATATTAAATGGAAAAAAAAAAAAGAGTCTAAATATGGATTTCAAGTTCTGAAATTTTCAATGCCGGACTTTTCAGTAGATGTCAACAAAAAATAAAATGTTGCCAACTTAAAATGTACTTATTTTATTTCAGAAATTAGTCATCATATAATAACAGACGATATAATTAATTTCACTGAAATAATAATAGTACGAACGCGCCTAGTTTGTGACTATAGAGGAACAATTTCCAACTTCTTTATAATTAGAAGCATTGCCTTCTGAATAAATTTTACATTTACTAATTCACAGAAAATATTACTTGTATTTATATTTTAATAGAAATATAGGATTTCTTTTCATTCCCATTACATATACGCAGTGCTTGATTTAGAAACATTGGATTAAGACATTAAGCCATTTTACTTTCATGCGTAGTACCTGACATTACAAGATTTAACACATGAGCATAGCACCAGGTTTGAGTGTTTGGCGATGCATATCAATGGATATACATGCAATATTTATTTTTAAAATATCATGTCTAATATTTTCATATATTAGATATTTACTTTCAAAATAATGTATGATATTTTTAATATTTTCACTCACAATATGTGAAAATGAGTTTTTCAACTTATTGAATGTGTCGTTCTTTTGTAGATAAAGATCCGTTGGTTGGTTGATTTATGACGGCCGATTATCTACTCGAGGGGTATAGGCCCTAGGAGGGAGTGCCCTCCGTGGGGGTCTTTCTAAGCTGTAGACAAAGAACTTTTGCCTCTGGGTCGGCCAGCGACTTTTTGTGATGACAATTTTAACAAGAACGAAAAATCATGCGTCATAGATTATGTAACACTTTCCAACACTGCCGAAATATTTTTACAAATCTTTATCGTCTAATAGGGTGAAAGATGATATCTAAGTAAACAAGGTCAAATTCAAACCCGGTGGGGAGGCCTACCTTACGGCTTAAGCTCAACTAGCCCTGCCCAATATCTAAGTAAATTGTTTACTTAGATATTGGGTTTACTTTATTAATTGGAGAAAGTTGACTATTTTGAAAATATCGGATATTTCTAATATGTTCGAAAATATGATATTTACGAACCCTGCCAAGTATGAAGATGAATTTATATTACACAGGTTGTTTCAGTACCAGGGTTACAAACTTAAAGTGGTAGGGTAGAGTACACTAAAACAAATAATTTTTGTATAGAAAACCAGGGTCGCAACCCACTCATTTAGTCAAAATTACAGGGTACTTCATTTCAATCTGAGCCCACATTTTTTTTATCATAATTTAACAATAATGAAGATATATCAACGATATTTACAACAGAATTAACTTGCTATGTGTAAAGTCCCATTAAATCAGGCAAAAGACAATTAGGACGGCGCACCACGTGTAATGACAACTAAATTTGAAAAGTCGATCGTCGAATTTAGCGCTGATTGGATGCGGAAGGTGACCAAGTCCACCACATCTCGTGATGTTGTTTCATTCAAGGTGGTGGAAATCCCCTCTATCCACAACCAAGCAACGCTTTCTTAGACTAACCACTTTTAGGAATAAAGTTGACATTACATATTGTGCACCGTCCGAATTGCTGTGTACTTCTAACACTTTTCCTGATTTCATCGGCTTTTACACACGGCAAGTTGTAAATACCGTTACATTATCTTCATAAGTGTTAATGCTATGACCAAATACCCGGGCGCAGATTGAAGTGAAGCACCCTGTTATTTTGACTGAATGGGTAGTCTGCAACTCTGATTTCCTTACACAAAAATTGTTTATTGTAGTATATTCTACAACCTCTTAAAGTTTGTAACCCTGGTACTGTAACACCCTGTATATCTGAATCTGGATAACAGATCGATGATGCATCACTCGAAAAGTTTGTAAACTGGTTTCTATGACATAGTATACTCGCATTTCAAACTGCAGTTAATTAAGAATGGTACAGATGTCGCAAATGCACCATCGTTTCTTTTTGTCGACAAAATGGTGATTTTTTTTGTCTTGCGTGGTTACCCGACGACTTTTGATTAAAACGACAACCTGATATTTATAATAATCGTAAATGTATGCGTAAATAAATAAAATATAGTACTAATATAAAAAATAAATTAAGTGAGAAAATAAAAATAATGTGGGTGTTAAATTAAATATGTGTACTTTATAATAAATTTGTAATCTATACTAATAAAATAAAGTTTCTCTGTGTGTGTGTGTGTGTCTGTTGGCGATGGCTAGGAAAATCTATCCCACCTAGAAGTCTGAAAATTTAGGTGTGGATAGTCCAAGGTCTGACCATGTGCACCTGAGTCTCATAATTTTAATAATTACTCAAGATATTAATTAGAATATCATTAAACATCGCATCGAAAATGCGATCTTTTAAATCAAAATGGCTAAAGAAAAGAACCGCTGTTGTGGATTTGGAAGCGGAAATGAACGAATTCGAAATTATTTTACTAATTAGCGATTTTAAGAAAACTAATTAAGATATCAATTTGAAATTTTCTGAGCATATGTAAAAAAAAATTCGGCATCCGACTATGAGATTTTTGAAAAATTGGGCAGGTAATTTTTCATAATTTATGCAAAAATCTGCCGGCGCCAGTGAAACAAATCCCAGAAAGTTTCAGACCGGGATCTGCTTTCATTAAAAACTGAACTACAAAGAGATCTGTTTCTCTGGCCGATCCCTCCATTTAGTTTGCGAAAATAAAAGGAAATAATTGCCAATTTTTACTAATGAACAAAAATTTAGACAACTACTTAAGATAACTAAGGATGGGAAGTGTTGTCATCTGCCGGCTATTTTAGCGTAACATCTTCGTTATGTTCTAATTATCAGAAATATGTTATTTTTTTAATGATCGCGTTAATGTAGGTGAAGGGGGTTTTCTTCAACAAATTATTCGTTATATTTGCGGGTATAGGGGGGGAGGGGGTTAACGCCTTGCTCTGAGATTGTTATTATCTCGGGCCCGGGCAACGCCGCGCCGGGCGGGTAGCTAGTATGATAATAAATTTCATAATAAAATACAACTAACATGCTGTTTTCGCACGGTATTCATAACAGGTATTAATAACAGGTACTAGGGTGTTCTCTCTCTCTCTCACACACACACACCAAAAAGTGGTTAGTGTAAATTTTTACAAAAGTTTCCAGAGAGGTAAATTTTGTAGACCGTGTAATCAATATACATTTGGGGAAGTATTAATAATTCTGAAATAGGTGAGGTATTTGTGAATATACGTAAAAATCTAAAATTCGATATACTAACTTATGAAATGGGTGGCAAAATACATAGCATAAACATCACATATTTAGTAAGTTTTATTATTTATTAAAATCAACAAAATACATCACATTTAGCCTTTACAATTTTCTTACCATATTTATAAAGCTTTGACCAATACATAAGCCTCTTTAGGATATTCCTTCATAAAATCGGTCCACACTTCACTTTCAATAATGTCTTCTGAATTATCTAGGAAAAACTCGATTGCGGCTTCAGACAGTTCGGAATCACTGTGCTGCTGCGAAATTAAGAAAAAATTGTAGAAATTTGTTAATGATATGTTGTTTTTCATGTGCTCAACGCAGAGGTATTTCAAATCGTCCACACAATACTTGTCTCCCAATCTGTACAGTTCGGTAGTGTTCTCCCAATTTAGATGCTCTTTCTTTCCGGTATACAGAAAGAGAAGAAAACTCTGAAATACGGTCGGATCTGCATCTGATATAAACACCTCACCACTGCTCTTCTCTTTCATTTCATGTTCCATCATAGCCGAGAATACAGGTGATCTAGTACCTAGAATTAATGTATGGCACTTAAATTTCCTATGTTTCACATTTATGGTCAAGTCACTTTTTTCACCGCGAAGCAACAGTTCTTCATAATCCGTTTCGAATTTTCTCTTAACTGCAAAGAAAAGAAGTACGCAAATAAAAAATTTAAGAAAATCAATTAATTTTGTTTCAGAAAAGCACATATACATTTCACATTATCTTATTTACTCGTGTATACCCCCCCCCCCTTTCCAAATGAGACTCGAGTAGTCTGTGTCGCTATCATGTAGGTGTGGAAAGGAGAGGTTAAATCTCTAATTCATGTTCTCTATTTTAATCTATCTATCTATATTATAAAGGACAAACGTGTCCGTGCGTAACGCTGACGTCATTTTGCGAATGGCAACACTTGACCATGAAATTTCGGCTTTGCGAATTTTGCTACTGCAATTTTTTTTAATTTCTAAACATGGCACATTTTTAATTTTTACACCGTTATCTAGGGAAAAAAATTACTTTCAAATGTAATCTGTTTGAAAACTGTATCGTAATTGACTGATTTATTATAGCATTTAAATTAAATTTCAAGCGTGATTTTAAAAAAAAATCTATCGCTTGCAGACGATTACAAAATATTAATCCGTTTGCACTTCGGGAAGCCCGGGTTTGATGTCCTAGTACTGATAAAAGAAAAATGTATGTACGTGTGTATAAGTCGATTTACGATGGCTAGCGATATCTTCCGCACATTGCAGTTTAAAAATTTAGGAGAGGAAAGTCTAAGGTATGTCCGGATGCACCCGAGACTCATATTTTTCATTTTTTCGAAAATTGGTAAACGCGTTCGTGCATGCTCACTTCTGAGCTTTCCGAAGCGGCCAAAGAAAAAAAAAAAAAAGAGCGAGATCAACTTTTTTTTCTTTGCATTTTCTTAACGCACTACGACCGAACCGTATAAAATATTAAAAACATAACATATTCTTAAATTTCGTACTTTTACGTTTTAAGCGACGTAATCCGTTCGAAAATATACAAACATTAACACTTTCAAAAAAATTATTTCCGAAAACTTTGAATTCTTTTTTATTATTATTTCTTCTTTATACGAACTTTGCATCCATCAAATTAACCAAAATAGAGGGAAATGATTACACCAAATTAAAGAACGTGGTATTTTTTTTTTTTTTTAACATTAATATTAAGCCTTTGAAAAATTTATTTTCCGTACGCTGCACCGTGTCGCAATTTTCGTAATCTTTAAAATCTGTATCAGCGTTTCTGATCAAGATACGAAAAAATTAAAATACTAGATCATATCTATGTTAATTTACATTTCAAAATCTCCAATCTGTTAAAAAAAAAAAAAAATACAAATTTTAATTATTTGAAAAAAAAAAAAATTATTTGCTAAACTCACTTTTTCGAGTTAATTTTTTCTGGGATTTTTTAAATTGTACATCGGTTTCGTAAATGAAAATACAAACAAACCAAATATAGCTAACCACATGTACGTTCATTTTTTGACGGTGCCTTTGGTTTGAAAAATATTAATATTTAATCCTTTCAAAAACATTCGTTTCCGTAAGTAACTTGCTCTATTTCTGTTTTTTTTTTTTTTATCTGTATCAGCGCTTCTGATCAAGAAATGAAAAAAAACTGAAAGTACCAGACCATATTTACGTTCATTTTCATTTCGCAATTCGTTTCTAAAAATATGAATATTAACTCTTTGAAAAAAAATCGCTTTCGAAAGTCTCTTACGCGAATTTCGTTCTTTGTTCTTTAGTGCCATGTTTTTGGCTTTGAAAATCAAAATACGAACAAACTAAACATCCAAACCATAATTACGTTCCTTTTTATTTAAAACGCTGTCTTTGGTTTAAAAAAATATCAATATTTCTAAAATGTTCGTTTCCGTAAGCCACTTTCGCTTTGTTTTTTTTTCTTTTTCAATGTTTTACGTTTTGCCTCCGGAGTTCTTAAACGCAATACTAAAAAACAAATCGCAAACGCTTAACGAACGTACATTCAGCTTTAACCCTTCTTTGCATGAGTTTTTCTTTTACAATTGTGTCTTTTTATACATATTAAATATTAGACACCAGAAATTATAAGATAGATTTTTAATTTTGTTCAGCAACATAATTCCCGGGAAATTTACTGGATTAATATTTCTATATAAATATAGTGGTGGCGAAGAAGTTGATTTATTTATTAAAAGTTAAATAAACAGTGATGAAAATTTACATCACTATGCAATTAAGGGTTAAAAAGACGTCTTCAGTTTCAAAACGTACTATTATTAACACTTAAAATTCATTTGCAATAGTAACGTTTGGCGATTTTTTTTTTCACGTATTTACCCATAGGATTAATGTTATACACATTTTGATTAAAAATACAATTAATTGCATATAATCACTCTGAAACTTTAATTTAATATACGAGACTTTTAGCTAATGATAGAGTATAAATTTGGTTCAGGAATTTTCAGATATAAGAGGGGGAGGAGGAAGGAATAATCAGTTTGAAAAGTAAAATCCTTTAGGGTTAACACTAATAACGTAATTATATCCTTATTTACACTAATACCGGAAACCTTTTTTTTTTGCGCTTAGCGCATCCTTACTTACACTATTTTTAAATATTTTTTTCGGGGGGTGGGGCGCTATTGCTCCAAAACTTTAGCTGTTGTTCCAGTAAAATTTTGGTTTAGATATAAATAACATTTAAAGTAATATAATCGGTATGAAAATAAAAATTTTCTCGGAGGATTTCCGTGTGTTAAAAAAAAAAAGTTAGAAGATTACAACTGAATATCAATATTTTTAGCAGGAAAATTATTATCAGGTTTCGGTAATATTATATTTATATCTTATAAAAGTTTCAAACCGTTTTGCCAGTAACACAACTATTTTGTTTAATATTAAATGACCCGATGTGGAAAAAAAATGAGAAGAAAACATCTTGAAGGTAGTGGGGCACCATGATTAGGTTCGTTTGGAACGATCTTGTTTAACTATATAAATTCATTCAATACTGATTTTAGGTACATTTAAGGCTCGGGATACGCTGATCTTTCGTTTAAAAATATAAAATCTATACAGACCGGAGCGTGGCGCTAAAACATTAGGGCCCCCAACTACAAGTTTGTTTGGAGTTTGGATAGATTTTAATTTTAAAATAAAAAATCATACAAAATCAAGAGTGTACTCTACTGAAAGTAGTGGTGCCTCTAGTATTATTGTTTGGATTGTTTAGAAATAGTTTCGTTTAAATATACAAAATCATTCAATATTTATTTTAGATATATTTCAGGTTATTATCACGGGTCCAGGCAACGCCCGGTGGGTCTACTGGTATCAAAGGAATTTTATTTTAAATAAAAAAAATATTTATCTGAGTAGAAATTCACCCACTAGAGCTTAATGGGTTAAACCGTGAATTTACCTAGCAGATGTCGGGCTTGCAAGTGTTCCCTCACGCTGCACCAGGTATATGCAGCTTCAAAGTGAAAGTTTCGGTAAAAAAAAAAAAAAAAAAATAGAATTACTTACAAACTTTTGCTTTTTCTCCGTCTTTCTTTTCTATCTCCACGAAGAAAATTAAAAGTTTATTTGATTGCACAAGCGTGTCAAGTTCGATCTTGGAAATAAAGTTTATGACTTTAAACTGTCTAGACGTCACGGCTTTGGCCTTTGACTTGACAATGTTTTCTCCAGATTCTCCAAAAATGCCCATTCGCAAGTTAAACTTATCCGTAACGTCTTCGTGATTAATACAGTAGACTGATGTCGAAAGTGAATGATGATGAAATTTGGAAAAATACTTCCACTTCTTATTGTGTAAATAAAAGGGTAGACTGAATTGTAGTCGCTCATCTTTGATAGGTAGTATTTCTCGTACACGCCAGTATATTCGATTTCCATCTATGACTATATGGTTTATGGATACGAGTCCCGCCATTTCAACTCGTTAAGGGGTTGTTTCAACTGACTACTTTGAATATTTTCCAGTCTGACTCTTCCTTATCCAGTCTTCAAGCAAGATTGAAGCAGATTTCCAGGAATGTCTTCTGTTCTCGAGAAAAAAAAACTTAAACACCTTTCACGTCCTGGAAAAAAGAGAGAGAAGGATTACTACTATATATGTATATATGAGCGATTCCACCGTTACGTGTGTGACTCTTAGAGTTTTTTTTTAAATTGAGACAAATTTGGAAGTGAAATTATTTAGATAACGTTTTACTTTTAATATTGCTATTACAGGACACATACAGAATCATTTTTGTAGTGACACCTTTAGTCTAAAGTATTTTTTTTTTCTTTGGTAAAGTTGTTACGTGTGATTTTTCTGAGTCACACACGTAACGACGACTTTACTATTTAAAAATATATATATATTACTTTAGACTAAAGGTGTCACTACAAAAATGATTTTGTATGTGCCCTGTAATAGCAATAAAAAAAAAGTAAAACGTTATCTAAATAACTTCACTTCCAAATTTGTCTCAATTTGTAAAAAAAAACTCTAAAAGTCACACACGTAACTGTGGAATCGTCCATATATAAATTGTAAATGAAAACACCTTTATAAACCATCTTTATTTAAAAAAAAGGAATTTATTTACGGAAAGTTAAAAATAATATCATACATTTCAAGATACAATTTATTAAGAAACATTGGGGGATTAGAGTGGGGATTTATTAGGTATATTTTTAAAATTGGAGAAAACATATTTTGTGCTGAAATTTGTCATCTAAATACCATATTTATTTTTTCCTATTTTTGATTTCAATTGCCCTAAGTGAAATAAATGGAAAAAAGTAAAATAAGTAAAATAGAGTTTGACAACTGCCCTGCATTCACGAAAATTTGGCAGTAACTTCATTTTGGTTTTAGAGATGAATATCCGATAAGTTTAAAAATGATGTTTTATCATATTTTGGCGGAGGCAATTTTTAAAATCAACTTTTTTTTAAGTAGGTCAAGTGGGGTATCATTCTCCATACATGCTTTAATGCTGAATCGAATGGCACCATTCGTAAGTCGATATGATTCTTTTTAACACAATTATGACTGGTTTTATGAATAAATCTCGAAAATTAGAGAGTAGGACTGGGCGATGTAGAGATTTCTTAAATCGATTTATCATCCATCTTAAATCGCGATTTAGTGCTAAATCGCGATTTAAGACCGATTTTACCTTTAAGATATGGAAGCCATTTTTTGACTTATAGGGACAAAATAAGGTCTTTATCAGGGGTCGATGCAGGTTTTTTTTCTTGGGGCCCATTTTGTGAAAAGTAAAGGTTATTTTTGTGAAATGTATTATATTTTTGTGAAAAATAACATTTTGTAATGGAAGTTAATATCCAGTTAATCAAATTCAAACCAAGTATTTATAAACAAAAACTTTTTAAAATCCTTTTGCTGACGTTTTCCTCTCTGGTGAACTTGCTTATTTACAAATTACACATTTTAAAACATAACAAAATAAATAATAAATAGTAAGATTTATGGAATAGAATTTTGTGAAGGAGCCCATTTTATCAAATTGATTTTTGTGAAGGGGCCCTAAATAGGCCCCAAATTTTTCCTGGATCGACCCCTGTTTATGTACCCCCCTCCCTCCCACACACACATACACTTTCTGTATTATATAGTACACTTAGTTTTTATTTTGAAAAAAGATATTTGCATCTAGACAAAAAAAAATTGGAACCCCTCCTTCCCATAGACACAAGTTCTTATATAGATATGTTTATGAACATTTTTCATAACAATGTCTTTATCAATAAATCAATTTTTTAAAGAAGAATATATAATTTTAATTTGAAGTAAAAGAATTATTTCACCTCAAATGAAAAATTCATTGAAATAATCTTTGCATATTTATTTGTTGTACAATAAATACTATGTGTAAACAAACTATCATTCATTAGTGCATTTTTATTTATTTCAAAGTTTCAATTTTTAAATATTTTTTCTCCATTAGATAATATAAATGTAATATTGCTGATGGGAAAAAGGATTTATTATTAAATCATTAAATATTTAAGTGTAACACCTTATATGGAGTTTTTAATTTTTCAAATAACTTTGAAAATAGGTATATTTTTTATACATGGAAAAAAAATTAGAAAACCCAAACCTTTGGACCTTTGGCTTTTTGAATTAAAAAAATTAGTGAACTATTTTAATAAATTTAATGAATTCATTCTTTAAGAAATAATACAAAAGAAAAGGAAACAAACCTTTTTTAACTGACACAGTATTAAAAATTTATTGAGGTAAAGCAGAACCAGATTCAATTAATTTAACGATGCATTTAACCATTCATTTAACATGAGAAAATAAGTTACTAAAAAAGAAAGAAAAATATATTAGAAATATGGTGCAGTTTTAATTCTTTTAAAGTTTCCTATTATAATAAAATTTGTTTAACATAAATGCTGACATGTATATAGTGGATGGAGGAGGATTGAAAGTGTGTGAGCTTCAAAGCACCCAATTTCTGAAATTACTGATTTTTTTTGCTACCGTTGGCGACCTGTAAGATTAGTAATAAAATATATCTATTTGTAATGAGCAAAATCAGCAAACAATAAAAAAAGCAGAAAATATCATAAATGACCCCCCATCCCCACTTTCAATCTGCTGTAAAAATAGGGTTACCAGATTCAATACAATACTCTTTTTTAAGGTATTTTTAATTAATTACAAGATAATAATTAATTAAAACTAAAATGTTCAAATAGTACCTAAACATATAAAAATTAATTTTTCATTTAAAAGAATGTATAAAAATATAAATTGAAATTCGATGAATTTGGATTTAAAATGTAAAATTTATTTTTTTTTCAACCATAACCATAAGTACTAAAACAATTTCAGGAAAATATTCAATTAAAAAAAAAAGCTCAAAATCAAAATTGCGCTAAAAAAAATAATAAAAAATCCATGTGGCCAGTGTTGAAATCAGATGCCCAACTCTATGCATGACTCTGCTTTAAAGTCTGTCTTAAATCGATTTAGTTAAATCGGATTTGCGATGTTAGCTTTAAATTGATTTAGTTAAATCGGATTTGCGATGTTAGCTTTAAATTGATTTAGTTAAATCAGATTTCCGATGTTAGCTTTAAATTGATTTAGTTAAATCAGATTTCCGATGTTAGCTTTAAATTGATTTAGTTAAATCAGATTTCCGATGTTAGCTTTAAATTGATTTAGTTAAATCAGATTTCCGATGTTAGCTTTAAATTGATTTAGTCAAATCAGATTTCCGATGTTAGCTTTAAATTGATTTAGTCAAATCAGATTTCCGATGTTAGCTTTAAATTGATTTAGTCAAATCAGATTTCCGATGTTAGCTTTAAATTGATTTAGTCAAATCAGATTTCCGATGTTAGCTTTAAATTGATTTAGTCAAATCAGATTTCCGATGTTAGCTTTAAATTGATTTAGTCAAATCAGATTTCCGATGTTAGCTTTAAATTGATTTAGTCAAATCAGATTTCCGATGTTAGCTTTAAATTGATTTAGTCAAATCAGATTTCCGATGTTAGCTTTAAATTGATTTAGTCAAATCAGATTTCCGATGTTAGCTTTAAATTGATTTAGTCAAATCAGATTTCCGATGTTAGCTTTAAATTGATTTAGTCAAATCAGATTTCCGATGTTAGCTTTAAATTGATTTAGTCAAATCAGATTTCCGATGTTAGCTTTAAATTGATTTAGTCAAATCAGATTTCCGATGTTAGCTTTAAATTGATTTAGTCAAATCAGATTTCCGATGTTAGCTTTAAATCTTTTAGTTAAATCGTGATTTAGCTTAAATCGTGATTTAACTTAAATCGCGATTTAGGTTAAATCGATTTAAGCCAATAGATAAATCGGATTTCCGATGTTAGTCTTAAATCAATTTAAGGCCCAGTAAATACATCAAAGTAGATAAATCGTTTTTCCGATGTTAGCACTAAATCGGTATTTTGTTTTAAATCGATTTAAAGCCAATAGATAATACGATTCCCGATGTAAGCTTTAAATCTATTTTTTTTGTCTTAAATCGATTTAGTTAAATCGGATTGCCGAGGTTAGTTTTAAATTGATTTAGTTAAATTAATAGCAGGCCAGCAATCAGATAATACTGGATGACGGAACGACGATGAATAAATTATTCCATCGGTACACATTAAAGCACATAAACTAACGTCTGAATTTACTAAAGAAATACTTAAAGAATTTTTTTTTTATTTCAGACTTGAGTACACACAAATTAATACAATAATTTTTCACTCGTGTTTGGTTTATTGTATTAATTTGGGTGTATCAAAGTCTGAAATAAAAATTGTTCTTTAAGTATACCTTTAATAAATTCAGGCGTTAATTTATGTGCTTTAATATATATATATATATATTGTGTACCGATGGAATAATAATTTATTCATCGTTGTTCCGTCATCCAATGCTGTCTGATTGCCAACACGAAATGATATATCAGCTGGATCAGTTCAGTAGTTAGAACAATAGCACGTTACGCTGTAGACCCAGGTTAGAGTCCTGGCCCTGGCTAATTCTTCACTCGTGTTGGGTTTATTGTATTAATTTGTGTGTATTGAAGTCTGAAATAAAAATTGATCTTTAAGTATACCTTTAATGAATTCAGACGTTAATTTATGTACTTTAAACATTCCCAGTTCTGCAGAACTACAATCTATTGAGAAAAATATTTTTTTAATGTTCATTAGTAAAAATAAATCACATTTCTAGTACGTAGATGTATCTTAATTTTCGGCATTGTTTTTACATTCTTCCATTTCTTTCGGAAGAAACCAAACCCTGTCTAGTAGCTATCTGTATCTATTGCTCTTTTTTTTTCTCTTCAGAGCATTAACAGAAAGGATAACAGTATTCATCATAAGAGAGATATACCTGATGGCATTTCCATAACAAAAGTGACCAAAAATCCATTTGGTCATCATTTGGCCTTTTTACTATTATAATGCATCAGTTAAATGCTATTTGAGATAACATTGTTATAAGTAAATTAATATTTTTAACTTATTTAAAAGTATATTTTAACTGTTTTATTCATGGTTGTGTTGAAGACTAAGTTTACCATTATATGCATCAATTCTATTCAATAAATTCTATTTGAGATAACATTGTTATAAGTTGCTTCATAAATTAATATTTTTAACTTATTTAAAAGTATATTTTAACTGTTTTATTCATGGTTCTGTTGAAGACTATAAGATCACGGAACAGCTGAATAAATTTAAAGAAGGCTGCGAGTCTACAGATGTTTATAGCTGATCAAAGTTTGAAAGAATTTTAAATGTTTATCTCTAGAAAAAAATTTTAATACTCTTGATAACTAACAGATAAGATTTCGCATGTAATTGATTTTACTATGTATGTATATAGAGATTATGAATTTATTAAAACATCTTGATAAAGTAACTTGGAAGACATGATCGCTATAACATTGTACAAAGGCATATACTGATGCTGCTATTTAAAAAATAATAATTAAAGTACTACCCCCCCTCCCTTCCACCGGATACGCGCATGCATTCTTCCTACATGAAAAAAATCCAAGACATTAAATCATTCTTTTTGATGTTGACTTCAGCCAAACATTCACACACACTTTCATATTTACAATATTATTAGGCTTAGTTACACAAATCCGCAATTAAATAATGCAATTTAGATTTAGAAAAATTCTTGTTTTATTAATCAGTCTACAAGTGTTTTACATAATACAAAAAACACAAAGTTGTTAAAATTTTTAAACAGACAAATAACACAAGATCAATTTTTCTTTTACTTTATTTCCAAATTAACAGTTAAGAAATATATAATCAATATATACTTAAAAAAAAAAAAAAAATATTCGGCAAAATTACAATCCATTCTATCCCTGTAATAGATATAAAAATTTAAAAATTCAGTAATAAAATCCCTCCTGTAACATTTAAAACTTTTCCTAACAATTATTTTTTGTGCCTTGCATGGACCTCAGCATTTTTATGAAAATGAATAAAAGCTTACTCTTTCAGGACCTCAGCATTTTTATGAAAATGAATAAAAGCTTACTCTTTCAGTTCTGCGAAGTCTGATTAAAAATACACATAAAAAAAAACAAGAATTAGTTCAAATTTTAAAATAATTTTATGTTTTCCAAAAAAATTATTATCTCATCATGCTAACGAAACTGATATCAGGGGACTGCACAGATTTTTTTTTTTTTTCACAGAGTCCTGTTTCGTGAAATGGTGAAGTTTTTTATATTTGTGAAAATTCTAGTCATAATTTTGTGAATTTCGAAATATCATTAAATCAGGTTCTCGTGTGCCCTTAATTTATAAAACTATAAGTAATATATAATTTGGTAGCTTTAATTATTTTGTGACAGATTTTATTTTTTAATGAATAAATTTCTGAAAGATTCAGTTTTTGGAGCTAGAAAAGTTTTGTGAAAAAGGCTTATTTTTAAGGTAAAGATTTTTGTGAAGAATCCTGTTTTGAAATAAAAAGTTTTGTGAAGTGTCCTGTTTTAAGATGAAAACTGGGAACAGATGTGTTACTATCACGCTAAAATGTAAACAAAAGATTGGCGACTGTTTGTTTGGCGCGATTTCCAAGACTGCGCCAAACGAATAACTTAATACAATGGCTAGGTTGCCATTAAAGAAAAAAATCCCCTAAATTTGGCGACTTTTTTCTTTTTTTTAACCGATAATTTTTTTTTTTTTTTTAGCGTGAGTGTAAAGCATCTAAGCCTACACAAATTCCATGATTTCATTCTTTCTTTTTCTCATTTTTCTAAGCTTAAATAAATAATAATTCGTGAGCGCCTCAACGCCCCCCCCCCCCCCTATACAATCCTCCGATATGAAAAGATCAAAGTCATTGAATCATCCTTTTTTATGTTGATTTCAGCCAAATATTCACACACTTTCATATTTATAATATTATATTGGGATTCGTTGCAGAAATCCGCAATTAAAAAATGCGATAAAGGAGAAAATTTAGAACAAAAGGGAGAGGAAGAGAAAATATTACCGGTAAAATTATGCACTACGTACGTTTCTTTGTATGTTTGATTATACTTTTATCTTGCGATCGCTATATAGTTCGAGATTTACACACATTATATTAATACATATAGAGTTTCAGCAAAAAATTTTCCTAATTAGCGATTTGTATCAGATGCGCAATGTTTAAAATCTCGTGCAAATTATATAAAAATCATAAACAACTACAAAAACTAAAGCGTAAGGGGAAAAACAATTTTAGCACTGCTTTAACAAAAGAGATTTTTAAATACGAGTCTATATCAAAGAGAAGCATACAATTCTTAATCTAATTTAGAAAGTATTGAATTATCTTGTAAACATTTTAAACTCCGCTAAGTCATGAAACATTCATGCCAACGTTTTTCTAACTTTGAACACACAGTCTGCTGTTGTAGTAGCAATAAAATGATAAAAAAAATGTATAATAATAGCAATAAAATGATATAAAAAATATCGACAGAATTCCGTAAATCTAAATTGCATTGAAGAATTTTTTATGACGAATTCATGAAATCGTATTCATTAGAAACTAAGATTAAAAAAGGAAAGCAATCGAGAATTAAGGAAACACATATTACAAATTCGGAATTATGCGTAACATATTACAAAATATCACTTACAGGTATTTCTTGCGGGTATGGGATGATAAATAATAAACGATTATTATTCCTGAACTATACTTTACGCAGCACACAGCAAGCACGATTCCATCACGAATTTTCAAACATGTCCGCGTGCCAAATAACTTCAATCTATGTATTATAACTTTTTTGCACGTGCAACTTCTCTGAAACGCGACTAGCTAGTATAAACATAAACGAGCGACTAGGAGCGTGTTCAGCTTACACGACCACAACGACCATGGTCGAAGGAGACTGGAAAATGGAGTTGGTCTATAAACATACAGTTACAGTGAACTTGAGAATCAAATGTTCAAATCATGCATTTGCCTACTTATATTAATATTTTGTTGCATGTTAGTTGTGTACTTGGTGGGTGAATGGTTAAAGCATTGACTTTCTATCTAGATAGTTTGAGTTCGAATCCCACGCTTTCTTCAAGTTTTTTTTCTGCTTTTTTATTTAAAAATGTTTTGTCAGTTGCTATATATTTTTCATGCTAAATGGTAAATTTTGACATTAATAACAGTTCCAGATTAATATTTATTATTAAAATAAAATACTTATTTAAATATTGTATTTCAGATATATATATTTTTTTAAAGTGTTTATTGGTTACTTTATGTTTTTCATGATAAATGGAATATTTTTAATAAAAGTAAATTTTGATATTAATAACAATTACAGATTTATTTCTATTGTTATTATAAAATACTCATTTAAATACGATAAATGGGCAATCTCTCAATCAATCAATTTTCTTTTACAACGCTTTATAATATTTAAATTTTTATTCCAATTCGTTAATATTTTTTTAGCAAATAAGAATTGTGCAAAAATATCTGTGCGCATACGATGGGTGTGTGTTTTTTTATGGAGTACCTTATTGGTTTATTATTACTAAAACTAAAATGCAAAGCATATTTTACAATATAAAATTCAATGTGTAAAATACTATAAAAATAAAATTATACGTATAACGTTAAATTTTAAAAAAATCAAATTAAAAAATGAATTTTGATAATTAAATATTTAAGTTTCAAACAATTTGTTACCGAAATAAATGTTTTAATAAGAATATTAGAAACTCTTTTTATCAAATTTTAACAAATATTTTAATTTACTAATTCAAATGAAAGTTATAACATGTTGATATCACAGTTTTGTTATATTAACAGTATTCCATTTTAATGAAAATATAAAGCAACTGATGAAGCCCTTTTATATATTAATAAAAATTGAAAAGAAAAATCTAAAATAAAAGAAGAGGCTTATGATCCAGGTTCATTTGTTTAGTACGACAAAACATCGTAAGTGTATGTAATATTTTTTATTTAATTTTTATTTTTGAGTGCTTGTGTCTAATTATTTTAAGGCTTTCTGTGTTAGACCTGTTGGGAGACGACTTTCATATACGATCCTTAATTATTTGAATATGTGTATTTCCAAATAAAAACGACTGACATCTCTAAATCAGTTTTAACTTTTCAGATAAATTATTTGCATAGAACAAAGTTTGAAGTTTGAAGTTTGAAGGGGGGGGGGGGGACCTATAGCTGCACGGCACCCATAGAACAAACTTTTTAAAGTTCCAAACTTCCAAACAAACACTAAAACTTTAGAGTGCTGTCAAATTTGAAAAGCAAAATTACATAAAATTATGAATTAGATAAATATAATACAACGAGCTACACATAATATGATGACCGTATAAAGACTATAAATTATGCTACAGCAGACCCACTGAGTTATATAGAATTATATTAGAGCTCAGTGGTTAGGCCAAAAGCTGACACAAATCGGTGATCGAACATCTGACCTGTCATCAACTTATATGTCACTAAAACTGATATATTAATCGTACTCCGCTATTGTTATATTTTATATACTGTTTCGTTAAGAAATACGAAAGTTTAAAAAATCAGTTATAAAGTTGAAAATTGTTAGATTTCTGATCGAACTGTTAAAGGTGTTCAATCAACCTTCCAAACGAAAAACCCAATCACGTGATCAAATCGACCACAAAATTTTTTGGGTCAAGAGAGCGAAGTTTGCGCAGGCGCATCGGGCTAATCAGATCACGTGATGCTTTGTTGTGTCACGTGATGTTTTGTGTTCATGATTCCTATTATGATATTCCTATTACAAGAGCCACTTTTTTGGAAGGATAAGGGCTTATAGTCGCTGGCTTCACTTATTATAAGGCACAGAAACAGAATATAATTCAATTATGGCTTATTTCCATGCTTCTAAGGTGACTAACTCCATGTATATTTTCTCCTTCGACCATGGTCGTTGTGGTCGTGTAAGCTGAACACGCTCTAGGTTTACCAGTTCATCCGTTAAACAGCGCATGCGTTACAGCTTAGCGATAATCTAATCTCTGTGAAGTCGACTAGTTTGGCAATTCATCTCTTGTTTTGGCGAATAGACTTTTATTTTCTAGTCAAAATATTATAAAAAAAAAATCCAAAACAATATAACATATGGTATGATTCAATTAATGAGATTGCTATCACAAGATGCATAAAGTTTTTTAATTGTTTTCACAGATGTATATAATAATTGCTAAGTTTCTAGCAGTGTAACTAAAAATAAGTTTTTGAGGCTTTTATATGAAAATAGTTTTCTACATCAGTTTAAGAGATACCATTATTGCATTTAAATGGATATTTTATTTTAATTATTTAACAATATCTCATAAATAATACTAGATATTAAAATTTCATTAAAAATATTTCATTTTAAATACAAATTACAAGGCAACTGATAACAAATTAATAAGTAAAGATAGAAACAAAAATCTTCATAATGATAATAATAGTGATAATAATCAAGGATAACTTTAAAAGATGAAAACTTTGATACATTAATTCTGCAAATTTTATATTTGTCTGTTACTGAATGTCTACGATAAAAATAGCCTTAACGTAAGTTTAGGAGATTTATTATTGCATTTTAATAAATGTTTATTTTAATTACCAAAAAAAAAACGCTTAAATGATTTTTAAAATTTAATTACTGAAATTTATTTAAAATTAAATTCTGTTCAATTATAATTTAAATTTAATGTAATTAACAATAACAGAAATAAAGATCGACTAATCTTTACTAACTGACTTAATAAAAATCAAAACAAAACACTAAAAAAAGATCAGCGAGTACAGAACGCGCGACCTTACGATATAACTCTAAAGCCTTAAACCTTGCTTTCACCACTAAGCCACATCGTCCACAAACAGATTCTATCAACAAAGCATGTGCTTGCTATACACAGCACTTCCCCAAAATTCTTGGTATTTCATCGCCAAGTCAACGGTAGAAAGCAACCCAAGAATCAGTTGACGCATGCGCTGTTTAACGGAAAATCACTATACCTAGCCGCTTCTCTAAAACGAAACAAGAGTATATACTGATAGCCGTTTTACTCATCGATAATATCGGCGCCATCTATTGGCAATTAATATAGACGAAGACACTTTCTGTTGAAATTGCAGTTTTTTAGGTACATTTTTAAAATAAGAAATATTCGAGACGAATTTATTTAATTCGAGATCAAATTTTAAAATATTCAGCTATGTAACTTTAATTTCATTCAATATAAATAAAAGGATAATTATTATTATTTCTTTAGTAAATTTTTATTTAGTTTTCTCCATTTTTAAGAGCTTAGCTTATATCAACTTAAATTCTGAAATTTAAATGCAAGGTAAATAAAATCAATAATTTCACTATAAATAAAGTGAAAATTGTTTATTATTTCGTAAAATTTTAATTTTGTTTTATCAATTCTTAAGAGCTTAACTTATATCCACTTAATTTTGAAATTATTTCTGCATTGTAAATAAAATTAACATTTCTTATGAAATGTAGTTAAAATATAAGAAATATATAATACCGTTTACAACATATATTAATTATACCAATGCAGACAGAATTTTAATTTCCAACATAGTAACACTTGAACTTAACTTTGCTGTGAAAAAAAAAAAAAATAAATAAAAATAAATAAATAAATAAGAGTATGTGAAAAAATAATTTTCAGTCATACTAATGCAATGAATATTTGCAATATATTAAAAAAAATGATTTATAATAATTAAAATTTATTAAAGATTATTTTAGCCATATAAATTTGTATAAAATTAAATCAAATCAAATCATAATATATTATTATTACTTTTTTAAAAATATATTTATTAACATGAAAAATTTAAATTTTGATAATTTACTCTAGATTAATTTCTACCACAATTATTCTAATTGGTAAAGAAATCATGTGAAATGTAAATAATTACTTTTTTTAATTTTTAAGAGCTTAACTTTTATCGACTTAATTTTTGAAAATTTTGTTTGTATTCTAAATAAAATGAGCAAGTTTGTTTCTCAAATGTAATTAAAATATATGTAATATATGATACCATTTGCTGATATATTATAGCAGATAAAATTTTTATCATAATTTTTAACTCTATCGGGAAAGAATTTTTAACTGAATAACAGAAAATGTGAAAAAATAGTTTTCAGGCATACTAATGCTATTAGCAAGTTACTTAAGAAATAAAGAAAATATTATTTTTATAATAAAAAAAATATATAGGTTTCTTTAGACATATTTTTAAAATAAGAAAAATCAGGATTTAATTCGAAATAAAGTTATTAAGTTCAAGTTATATGAATTTAAATAGAATGGAAAATAATAGTATCATTATTCTCTTAAATACACTGCTCAAAACAATTAGGGGAGCACATGGTTTTAACGAGATTACTCAAATATTTACACCGATAAGTAACTTAAATTCAAACATCTATATTTTAAAGCGTAGCAGAAAACAGAAAAATAAAACTTCATATGCAAATCAAAGTTTATGCCGTTAAAAACCAGAAAAAGGAGATAAGTCCAGAAATCAAGATTTCACAGAGACGTCTCTTTCAATGTCTCATTCGTGAAATTCAATCGCGCAGCTTTTGTTTTGAGAAAAGGTAGATTGAAAATGTCACAGCAACGTGATTTACCAGAATCCATGGCTTGGCGTTTTAGATGGAGACTTGAATCCGTGCAAACGCAGCGAAGTGTCGCGGACGCTGTTAGAGTCGCAAGAAATGTCATTGCAAGGCTGTGGAATTGATTCCAAGAAAAGGAAATGTTAGACGTCGACCAAGGCCAACATACATATGTAAGTGTACATTGTAAATTTTTGAACATGACAATATCAACTTAATTAAATGCTTCTTATGATGTCACTAATTCACAGGCAAAATTTTATCAATAATATCAGTTAGTAAAACTGTACTATAATGTACTGTCTGTCATACGATAATTACATATTCGATTTATTTTGCCATATTAGATAGTTTATACATATATATAATCTACAATAAAACTCACCAGATAGGGTTTGGTTTAATTATTATTAGAAAATATTAAACATATCAAGGGTAATATACCAAGCAAAATTTGGTGAATATTTAGGGCCACTTCACAAAATTCTATTTAATAAAGCAGGATCCTTCACAAAAATCAATTTAATAAAATAGGCCCTCCACAAAACTCAATTTGATAAAATGGGGTCCTTCACAAAATCACAAAATTCTTTATAATAAAACAGGCTCCTTCACAAAATTCCTTTTTATTCCATAAAAACTTACTATTTATTATTTATTTATTATTTTGTGGCATTTTAAAATGTGTAATTTGTAAACAAATAAGTTCAACAAAGAGGAAAATTTCAGCAAAAGGATTTAAAAAGTATTTTTTAATCTTGGTTCGAATTTGAGTAACTGGATTTAAACTTTCATTACAAAATGTTATTTTTCACAAAAATGTAATAAATTTCACAAAAATAACCTTTACTTTTCACAATTTTATTTAAATCAAATATCACATTTAAAATGTGTAGTAACTAATTGATAAAAAATATATGTTATAATGATAAATGTTATATAAAAAATGTCTTTTAAAGGACCCCCTTTTCTTTAAATTTCAGAACAGGGCACTTCAAAAAATTTTTTATCTTAAAACAGGACAACTATATATTTAAAATTTCATAATAATAGTAAAATAACTCCGTTTATTGGTGATTATAAAAGAAAAGCATATATGGAAAAATAAATCAAGTATGTAATTATCAAATGACAGACCGTGCATTACATTAAGTTCTTACCTTACACTTTTCACTAACTAATATAATTTTGAATATGAATTAGTGACAGAAGAAGCATTTAATTTAGTTAATATATTCATGTTAACACATTTACAATTTTATCTATGTATAAAAAAATATATAAATATTTTAGTCTACTCTTGTAGCAAAGACAAAGTAAACATATTTTAATAGATAATGATTAACATTGCTAATAAAAATGCATGTATATACTCTAAATAAGTACTTATTTTAATGGAAAGCAATTCAGTCTTTAATCGAAATATTATTAATTTTCTTGAAAATGTGCTAGAAAAATATGAATTAATTTACACATTAACCAAAAGAAACAAAAAAGGTGTTATAAAAAGTGTCTTTCACGAAATGAATATATATATTTATAACACATGAAGCAAATAAAATAATACTTAATAGAAAAGAAAAAATAATGAATTAAATGAATATTTTTCTTAATATTGAATTCTTAAAAAAAAAAAAAAAAAAAAAATAAGACTCTTATACTTAGGAATTATACATATTTTATATAACATGAATATTTTTATTGTACATTTTACGAATTATGAAATATATATTTTATGAATTATACACATTTTATTTCTTTTAAAAGACATTAAAAAAGCAGAGGTTAGGGGGAGGGGGTTAAAAAATATTTTTTTCTTTAAAAAGACAATATAATGAAATCTTTCAAAACTCAAAAGTATTGAAATGAAAGTGTCTTTCCTGAAATGAATATAATATATGAAATGGTTACATGAAGCAAATAAAATGTAACTTAAAAGGAGAGAAAAAATAGTGAATTATATTTATATTTTTCTTATTCAGTTGTTAATAATAATAAAAACTCTGATATTTATGAATTATTCATATTTTATTTTTATTAAGAGATATGAAAAGAAGGGGGGAGGGGTAAATTTTTTTTATCTTTAAAAAGACAATATAATGAATGTTTTTAAAAGGATTAAAATGAAAGTGTCTTTCCTCAAATGAATATAATATTTATAACATATGAAATGTTACATGAACGTATATACATGGTTATATACACTATACACTCTAACTTATGGCTGAAATAAGTTTTGGGACGAACTCGGAAAGTTATGATGAGAATGGAAAATAAACTGAGTTCGTCATCCTTGACCGAGGTTAGTGACGTCACTCTGAGTGTCCCCGGGCTTTCTTAATAGAGCCGGTGTTGCCAAGGCAAGGTCAACACGTGCTACCACAGTAACTGATGACCGATATATCCTGTTAACAGCTAGTCGAAACAGAACAGGCAGTGCTACTCAGCTGCAAAGACAGCTGCTCGTTGCAACAGGACGAAGGGTGTCCAGCCAAACAGTCCGAAATAAGCTTCATCAGGGTGGTCTCTATGCACGTAGGTCAACAGTCTGTATTCCGTTGACGTCAAGCCTCTCTGCGGCCCGAAGAAGGTGGGCTGTTCTAGAGCTCCTATAATAGAGGCTGACGCATCCTCGCAGATTTGGTGCTCAAATTGAAGTTCAGTCGAAAAACCAAGCTAATCAGAACCGGTTCAGCCAATCAGAACCGAGTCTTAGGCAACCCCAACTCCGGCTGGCATATAATCGGATGCTACATAGTAGAAACTCGTAGCACTGTATTCTCCATTCCTATTCGTCGAAAGTCGGTGCGTAGATATTATAAGTTTTGGCGCATAATTGCTTGCTTGGCAATTTGGCGATGATGTGTTTAATAGATTCACAGATTAGGTTTGTAGCTGCAATGTCTTGTATGTGTCTGAGCTCAGAGATTGCACGTGTTTTCGCTAGAAAAGTATAACCTAGTTCGCATTAGTGTGATGTTATAATCATGAACCTATATAGTACTATATAGTTATAATCATGAACCTATTTACCTGTATAGAGGTTCACGGTTATAATAATAGAAGAAATGGATACATTACCGAAAAATTATACATATAAAGACGAATTACAGTCTGATGGGACTTATTTGCTTTTTATAAAAGAAGTGACAAATGAGCTTTCAACAAAAGTAAGACAAGTTTGATAATATTTAAATCGGATAATTGTGTATAAATAAATATATATTAAATATTCAGTATATTTATTTAGCTATTAAGTATTGAAGAATATAGTGCAATAGGAAGAACTTAGATAATCATTTGGTTATTTTTAATAATTTAAGTTCTTCGGTTTTAGTGGACAGAAAGATGAAAATTCAGCTGCGATGTAAAAAATTAATTGTATTATTTTTTTCCCCTTGTTAACAAAATAAAGATGAATCATTTAATTAAACAGGACGATTGCTTTTTAATCATAATCTAATTAATCGACAAAGTAAATTTAAATTAGTAATAGCAGTAAATAACATTAATATATATATATATATATACATATATATATATTTAAGTTAATATTATATAATTGTAAAATGGTATAATTAAAATTAGTAATTAATTTTTTGGAAAACTTTGCTGTAAAGTTTATCGAATTTAACAAAATAAATCAGTTTTTTTTTTTTTTTCAATATCAGTTGCATTATTATATATTGCATTACTGCAAAAAGATGATAATAAAGATTACTTTCAGCTTTTTATGAATCTAACTCCATCAAATGCATAAAAAAAAATTATGATTTTTAATTGCAATTCTGAAATTTCTTATTCAATCGAAAAACATTGCTAATCTCGTCTCTCTATTTTTTTTCTCCTTTTTTTCTTTTAGTATTTCTTTTTTAAGTTTGTATTTCACGCTTTTAACTAATATAAAAATTTGGTCATTATAATACAACCCTCCCCCCCCCCCCCCCGCCCCTATTATTGATTCACCCATAAACTATATATCAAGAAGTAATGTGCATATTGAATGAATTTTTACTAAATATTTATTGTTCAGTTTTTTTTTCTATCTTACCGTTTCATAATTAATATAAAGTTGTTTACTTCATAATATTTTTATTTTTAAAGAGTAATTGTAATATTTTTTGATAGTAACATATAAATTAAATATTAGACTAGATGCATTTAAAAATATTCTAACATGATTTCGAAAAGGATAAGAAATTTAACTGTTTTTATGGGATTAACCTAAAATTGCAACTGTTTTATCCTACAGTTTATGATTATTATTTTCTTTTTGTTTGAAAAGGAAATTCTTAATTTTGTTATAAAAATAAAAAATATTAACTTTAAAAAAATGTTTCATTCTATTTAATTGCTAAATTAGAATAAAGTTACCAGTTATTTACAGTACAGTTTTCCCTACTTTCAGCAACAAGCTCATTCATAAATTTTAAGATGTTTGTTTACAGTAATATAAACTGGCCATGTGTATGAATGATTTTTATCACTATACCATAATTTAAAATATACAATATCCTAATTTATTATCAGCTTATATGAAGGGAGTAGTTTTAGAGTAATGAATAAATTAAAGATCACACAAATTATATTGGAACACTCTCAAAGATTATTTTAAAAATGTTAAGAAATGTGACGCTTTTTATGTGATAAGCCTAAACTTTCAGCTATTTTATTACTTCTATGGTTTTATCCTGCATTTTTTTTTTTAAGGGTGCTCGTCAGTTAAATTTCCCTTTTCCGTTCTCCATGTTAATCCAATGGGGATAAGTTTCCTCACTTTTCTAAGGATATCTCATGAAAAAATGGAGTTTTTTAAATTTTGTTTTTTGCATACAATTCTTAAAACTTGTCGTTCTTTACCCCAGTTTTCATTTTTCATTAAAAATAATTTTAAATACTTGATTTCATGTGAAATAATCTGAGTATGATCAAAATAATTACTATGCCTCAGTAAATTGGAATTTCTGGCAGTTCTAATAGGTTGTTTGAAAATTTTAAAAAACGCGGAAAAAACTAGTGTTTCTGATTTATACATTGATATAAAAATATTTTATTTTAATTTATTAGGGAAGTAGCTATGATTAAAATAAAATATATATTTCTATTTTCATCAGTTCGGTGCTTTCCCCCATCTAGGCAATCTATCACTCGATATGAAAGGATTCCCCGCTCTCTTTGTTCGATTTGAGTAATGAGTTAGGTAGGGGAGATGTTTCAGGGGTTAGTATTAGGGGGTAAAGGAAAGAAATTTTCAAGCTAATATAGTGTATTTCTTATCCAGAATTCTGTTTTTCATAAGCACAGTTTATTTCCATGTTTTTAATTTGATTATTTTAAATCTTTATGTAGTTTATTTCAATAATTTTCAAATATATTTTTAACACTTTGTTTACATTATAGTTAGTTTTACATAATTTGTAACATTTGTTACATAATTTGTTACTGTTTTACGTAATTACATTCCCTTTTAGAATTTATATAAGGTAGACGAGTTATTATACTTAAAATAATACATCAAATGATATTTAACATCAACATAAAAAATAATTATTTTTATTATTATGTTAATTCTTATTACATTTTTTTAAGCACGAATTTTAATTCTAGCCTCTATATGTTCTTTCGCAAATTTTTTTATTAAAAGATGAATTAAAATTGTTCACCTGTGTCAAAGTAATTATATATAGTCTCTTCGTTACTAATAATGCAATCATGAAATAACATTTTTTAGTTTTTTGAAACACTGCCGTCAAGCGTTATTACTATGCTATATACTATTTGGAAATTGTATATTTGTATTTGGCAAATGACTATTACTTGAGCATAATGCGAAATACAATTTTGAATGGTATCGTTGACCCGGCCTGCCCTGTATAAAAATCCGTAAAATTTGGCCTGCTTCAATAATTTTTGCAAAAAATAGGCAGATATTTTTATATCGACATTATTCTACAATTGAAAATTTTCAAGCTGATTACTGAATTATTTACGAAACTCTTTCATTATGATTTTTGTTCTATTTTATTATTATAATACCAGTGCACTCGTACGAAGCTTTCCTACGCAATCTTCGAGACTGTGTTTTTCACTAATTTTTATTTAATCGCAATTATTAATAAAACAACATGTTTTAACGAAATGTGAGTGTACTATATAAAAAGCCGCCTTTTCAAAAACATTTCGTATGATCATTCATCGTTCTGCGTTTTGTATATGTACATAGAAAAAACAATGCTGATATTGATATATATATATATAAATATATAATATAGAATATATATAAAAGAATATATATATATAAAAGAAGATATATATATAAAAGAATGCTGATTTTTAAAATATTTTGAAAGAAAACTAATCAAATTAATTTTGAGTAAAATCGTAATGTATAGCTACTTATCGTTATCTATGATTTATTTTTACTAGTAATCTATTATTTATTTGTACATTATATTGCTTGCATTTTTCAGTGGTTTTCATAAAGTTTTTTTTCTTAATTTAAAAAAAAAATGTTGCAGTATTAAAAAATTGTATGACTATTTTTAGAAAATGACCTAATTTTATTAGAAAGTAGGTTATAAATTAACCGTTTACTAATTTATTTTTTAGAAATTATTTTTACCTATATGCAATCTTTAAAAGTATCCAGTATATTTTTTGATATATCTAGATGGATTTTGTTTCAAAAAATGTTTTAATAACACATGAAAAACTTTAAAAAATAAAAGAATAAATAAATAAAAATGGATTTCGTTAGCTATGTATTGTTGTATAACGGGGGAGAATAAAAAAAGGTCTCGGAACTTTTTTTTTTTTTACCCCATATCTCATTAAATTAATCGGTTTGATTTTTATGTAATCTTTCAGGAAAATCTTCTACGAGAAAATTATGAGAATTTTCCTTATCCGTAAATAAGGCCATGAAATCCAGAGAGAGATACCCTGCTTTAATTACTCATGCATTTTTTTCTGAATTTTTTAATAATATTATGCTGCATATATATTGTATCTATATATTGTATATTGTATAATTATAAAGATGACAGTGGAAGAATTCGTAATTTTGAATAAGTTTAATAGTGTTAGTTTTATTGAAATATGATCAAAACAAATAATAATAATAATAATAATAATTTACTAAAATATGTGGGAGATAACTATGAGTCTTCCTAATGAATGGAAAAACTCTACTATGGTAAATTTGGAATAATTAATGATTTTTAAAATCTTGTTTAGTTGCTAAGTTTCAATTTACATAAATACTGCTCTTTAAATGTCCTGTGTAAAAAAAGGAAAATTCAGATATTATTTATATTCAGAATGTAACTAGTATATATATACATACAGATATAATATAGAAATTGTAGCAGTTTCTTATATGTTGTTTTTGTGTCTATATTTACAATTGTATAATTTTGAAAATGAAAAATTTGAATATGCAACGTCAAATATATTATTTTTCTCTTTCAGTTAATATTGTTATGGATATTTTTGGTGGGAGAAAGAGGGGGGGGGGGTGTCTTGCGCAACACTAATTTTTATTTAATGATTTTCTTTTTCTCATATGTACATATATTAATAGTATTATACTATAGTATTTTTTTTTGGTGAATTATTATATATACTGCTGCATATCTATATATTTATATTGAATATTGTATCCTTTAATTGTAGATGACAATGGCAGAAATAACTAAAAATTAGTATTATGTATTGCGCTTCGGAAATTTTAATATTTTTTATGGTACTTACGTATTATCCGTGCCAGTTTTAAGCCAACTGCGCCAGGCATGGAGCCAATATTACTAATTATAGTAACCCTTATATATATTTTATCTTGCTACATGGTACATGCCTGGGAATAATCTATAATATTATTCTTTCTAATTTACTATGCTATTTGCCATTTATTAATTTTACTAAAATAATGTTATTTACTATTTTTAACAATGTTATAAATTTAACAAACATATTACATTTTATTTATTTTGTATTAATTACCATTTTTAATAATGTTATTTGATAATGTTAAATTACTGCGTTTGAAAACATGATTGGCAACGATAAACAAGATTGGTACTTGGCAACCATTTTTGGCGATCAATCTCCTGGAACGGATAATACGTAAGTACCTTTTTTATTAGTGTTAATTTTATTGACAGATGATCAAAACTAAAAAAGAATAATAAATTTTAAATATTGTAGTAATGGCCGCATTATTGCATTATTGTAAATCTCATACTATGTTTTTGCTAAATAAAGCTCTATTAGAAAACACCACTTGGAGTATTTTTGGTATAATTTATATTCATTTTGCACTCTAGTTTAATTTCATTATGAAAATGCTAAAATAAATGCCAATGCATGAAATAATTTCAATAATCAAAGATATTTTGTTAAAATTCTTTGACGTCTTTTCCCTTTTTTTGTTTTTTGGTTCTTTTTTTTAAGAGCGGAAGTTACTACATTCACAATTTCACAAAAGATTTTCATTGTTTTATCCAATGCGAAATACTAATGGCTATATATTATCGTTTATAAAATGGGCACAAAATCCCATGAAAATATCGAATTTTAACGTATTTGATAAATTTATGGAACATGTTTAGATATCTTATATTGAAAAAAGAATATGCAACTCACAGACTTACTAAAATCTTCACTCTCCCTCCATTTCATTTACATGATGATTTCTAATCATTTTTATCTATAACAGTACTTTGTGTTTGTTTGTTTAAAATACACAATGCAGTAATTATACAATCAAATGTGTATTGGTTTTTCAGTAGTAAATTAATATTGCTTTACGCAATCTAAAGAAAAATTTAAAAAATATTGCACATTATCTAATAAAATTTGGAAAATGTTCAGAAACAATTTGGTTTAATGTATATGTATTTTAAAATTTGAAGATAAAGGTTAACATACAATAAAGATAATATAGAGTAATCTAAATCATGAAACATGTCAGCAGTCTAATGAAACTTATTTTACTGTCTATAATGTTTTTATTTTACGCCTTTTAGCAAGAAGTACATCTAAATAATTTTAGCCAGAAAAATTACATTGAATCATTTTTTATTGCCAAATTTTATTTCATCAAGTATTTGCTAAAGAGCTGGTATTTAATAAATTTATGCCGGTATAAAAGTCGAAATTATTCTGAATGTTTCAAACTGCCTGTTGAAAGTCCAAGTTGCACACATAACAATACTCAGAGTTCAAAATTCTCTGCAAAATCCTTCTCACCCTAATAACGAAAATAGATCACCTTCCTCTAAAGGGGGAGAGAGCTGCGGTCACTTTCCCCTGACCACAGAGTCAAAAATTCTGTCAACAGACTGCTGATACAGGTTGTTGTACTTCAGGGCATTTAACGGTAACGCTTCTTTGACAGCACGGGTGGGTAAGCACTGATCTGCTATCTGAGCGAAACAGGATTTTAAAAATGAGTGACGATCAGCCTTAATCTAAAAAGTTAAATTTGTTATAAAAAAGCAAATTATTAATAAATGTTTCATTCTATTTGATAAATGACAAAAAGGTTACCATTTATTTACAGTAAAGTTAATTTCTTACCATCACAAACAAACAATTTCATTAATAAATTTAAAGATTTACAGTAATATAAATTAGGGTAATTGATCAGTTTACAGTAATATAAACTGATCATGTGTATGAATGATTTTTATCAATCCTACCATAAGTTAAATCTACAATATCCTAATTTATTAAATTACATTTATTTTTAATCAGCTTGTGTGAAAAAAGTAGTGTTAGAATAACACATAAATTAATTAGACTAGTTGCATTTGAAAATATTCTAAGATGATTTAAAAAAAGGATAAAAAATGTACCTGTTTTTATACAATAAGCCTAAAATTAAACTTTTATCCTGCATTTTTTTATTATTATTTTGTTTTAAAAATGCAAAATATTCATTTTTAATAAATATTTCATTCTATTTGATTGACAAATAAGAAAGTTGACATTTATTTACAGCTTACCTTCCATAAACAAACTGTTTCATTCATGAATTTAAAGTTGTTTGTTTACAGTAATGTAAACTTGCCATGTGTATTAATTATTTTTATCACTATACCATAAGTTAAATCTAGAATATCCCAATTTATTAAATTACATTTATTTTTAATCAGCTTGTGTTAAGAAAGTTGTATTAGAATAACACTTAAATTAATTAGACTAGTTGCATTTGAAAATATATTCTAAGATGATTTTAAAAAAAGATAGTAAATTTACCTGTTTTTATATGATAAGCCTAAAATTAAACTTTTATCCTGCATTATATTATTATTTCTTTGTTATAACAATGCAAAATATTAATTGTTATTAAATATTTCATCATATTTGATTGATAAATAAGAAAGCTGACATTTATTTACAGTAAACATTTTCTTACCTTCCATAAACAAGCTGTTTCATTCAAAAATTTACAGTTGTTTGTTTACAGTAATATACACTCGCCATGTGTATAAATTATTTTTATCACTATACCATAAGTTAAATCTACAATATCCTAATTTATTAAATTACATTTATTTTTAATCAGCTTGTGTGAGAAAAGAAGTGTAGTGAATAACAATTAATTAGACTAGTTGCATTTGAAAATATTCTAAGATGATTTTTAAAAAAGGATAAAAAAATGTACCTGTTTTTATACAATAAGCCTAAAATTAAACTTTTATCCTGCATTTTATTATTATTATTTTGTTTTAAAAATGCAAAATATTCATTTTTAATAAATATTTCATTCTATTTGATTGATAAATAAGAAAGTTGACATTTATTTACAGCTTACTTTCCATAAACAAACTGTTTCATTCATAAATTTAAAGTTGTTTGTTTACAGTAATATAAACTCGCCATGTGTATAAATTATTTGTATCACTATACTATAAGTTAAATCTACAATATCACAATTTATTAAATTACATTTATTTTTAATCAGCTTGTGTTAGAATAACACTTTAATTAGACTAGTTGCATTTAAAAATATTCTAAGATGATTTTTAAAAAAATAGTAAATTTACCTGTTTTGATATGATAAGCCTAAAATTGAACTTTTATACTGCATTATATTATTATTATTTTTTTGTTATAACAATGCAAAATATTAATTGTTAATAAATATTTCATTCTATTTGATTGATAAATAAGAAAGTTGACATTTATTTACAGCTTACCTTCCATAAACAAACTGTTTCATTCATGAATTAAAGTTGTTTGTTTACAGTAATGTAAACTTGCCATGTGTATTAATTATTTTTATCACTATACCATAAGTTAAATCTAGAATATCCCAATTTATTAAATTACATTTATTTTTAATCAGCTTGTGTTAAGAAAGTAGTATTAGAATAACACTTAAATTAATTAGACTAGTTGCATTTGAAAATATATTCTAAGATGATTTTAAAAAAAGATAGTAAATGTACCTGTTTTTATACAATAAGCCTAAAATTAAACTTTTATCCTGCATTTTATTATTATTATTTTGTTTTAAAAATGCAAAATATTCATTTTTAATAAATATTTCATTCTATTTGATTGATAAATAAGAAAGTTGACATTTATTTACAGTAAACATTTTCTTACCTTCCATAAACAAACTGTTTCAGTCATAAATTTAAAGTTGTTTGTTTACAGTAATATAAACTCGCCATGTGTATAAATTATTTGTATCACTATACTATAAGTTAAATCTGCAATATCACAATTTATTAAATTACATTTATTTTTAATCAGCTTGTGTTAGAATAACACTTTAATTAGACTAGTTGCATTTAAAAATATTCTAAGATGATTTTTAAAAAAATAGTAAATTTACCTGTTTTGATATGATAAGCCTAAAATTGAACTTTTATACTGCATTATATTATTATTATTTTTTTGTTATAACAATGCAAAATATTAATTGTTAATAAATATTTCATTCTATTTGATTGATAAATAAGAAAGTTGACATTTATTTACAGCTTACCTTCCATAAACAAACTGTTTCATTGATGAATTAAAGTTGTTTGTTTACAGTAATGTAAACTTGCCATGTGTATTAATTATTTTTATCACTATACCATAAGTTAAATCTAGAATATCCCAATTTATTAAATTACATTTATTTTTAATCAGCTTGTGTTAAGAAAGTAGTATTAGAATAACACTTAAATTAATTAGACTAGTTGCATTTGAAAATATATTCTAAGATGATTTTAAAAAAAGATAGTAAATTTACCTGTTTTTATATGATAAGCCTAAAATTAAACTTTTATCCTGCATTATATTATTATTTCTTTATTATAACAATGCAAAATATTAATTGTTATTAAATATTTCATCATATTTGATTGATAAATAAGAAAGCTGACATTTATTTACAGTAAACATTTTTTTACCTTCCATAAACAAACTGTTTCATTCAAAAATTTAAAGTTGTTTGTTTACAGTAATATAAACTCGCCATGTGTATAAATTATTTTTATCACTATACCATAAGTTAAATCTACAATATCCTAATTTATTAAATTACATTTATTTTTAATCAGCTTGGGTGAAAAAAGTAGTGTTAGAATAACACATAAATTAATTAGACTAGTTGCATTTGAAAATATTCTAAGATGATTTAAAAAAGGGATAAAAAATGTACCTGTTTTTATACAATAAGCCTAAAATTAAACTTTTATCCTGCATTTTTTTATTATTATTTTGTTTTAAAAATGCAAAATATTCATTTTTAATAAATATTTCATTCTATTTGATTGACAAATAAGAAAGTTGACATTTATTTACAGCTTACCTTCCATAAACAAACTGTTTCATTCATAAATTTAAAGTTGTTTAATTACAGTAATATAAACTCGCCATGTGTATAAATTATTTTTATCACTATACTATAGGTTAAATCTACAATATCATAATTTATTAAATTACATTTATTTTTAATCAGCTTGTGTTAGAATAACACTTAAATTAATTAGACTAGTTGCATTTGAAAATATTCTAAGATTATTTTTAAAAAAATAGTAAATTTACCTGTTTTGATATGATAAGCCTAAAATTAAACTTTTATCCTGCATTATAATATTATTTTTTTGTTATAACAATGCAAAATATTAATTGTTAATAAATATTTCATTATATTTGATTGATAAATGAGAAAGTTACCATTTATTTAGATTATAATCCGTTATAATCACATTTTATTAAGTTTAAATCTTTCATTTGCTGTTAAAAGAATATTTCTTTTCTAGAAGTGACTCCAGGAATATAGTGATCTTGCCACGTTCACGATGTGTTCGTTTATTTTGATGGAATGAGATATTGGACTGTCAATCCAAATTCAACAGAAGTTGCAGAATATATGCATAATTGAACGTAAGTCATCGCTCAAATATTAATTTATTTTGCTCGATAGTTCTAAAAATGTAACTTTTATGCAGTTTTATTCGAAAAAATGATTTTGAATAAAAATGTCTACCTGGCAAATGGAAAAGTGAAGCGAACATCTCAGAACTGTTGATGACAGTCGTATGACTTAGGCTTTTATTATATAGATACTGCTTTCTGGTGGTGTAGTATTTTTCCAGTATATGTTGTCTATGAAATTCCATCATTTTTTTTTAATATTTTGTAACGTTCAACTATATGGACATAAGTAGCAGTATGTAATTATAGTTATTGTGTTATAATTATAGTTATATATTTTTTTTTAATTATATACTATTCGAGTTACTAATAATTTTAAACAATGCTTGTAATTATTCTTTCTCAGTTCATTTATAAAAACTTTTTGTTTAAATTTAAAACAACTAAGAAAAAAAGGGGGGGGGGTGGAAGGTAAAAAAAATTTACTGGTGACTGAAATGCTTTGCTGAGTGCTGTATTTTTTAAAATTTATAGAACCTTTGTCCTGGGTAATTCTAAAAAATCTTTTCTTTTTACCATTAGTAGTTTCTCTTTATAGTAATGTAACAATTTCAACATGTACCCTTATTAGTTCTAAAAAAAAAAAAAAAATACTCCTTCCAAAAAAGAAAATTATGTTTCATAAGAGTTCCATCACAATTTTTTAATGCAATCTTTCCACATTTTTGCATGAGTAATATGCTGTTATACATCAGTGATAATTTTTTGTTTTTGGGAGGAGGAGGGAACAGTGCGAGTGGTCACTGCTCACGCTGTTCCTTCCTGATTCCCTAAAGAGGGCACTACTATAGACACACCTACCTGCTTTACAAACTTCCGCACCATGATCGTTATTTAGTCTGTCTCGTTTTCATTTGACTGAAGTATTTAGTCGACTAATGTTCAGTATTTGGGCAATTGAATAATCAGTAGAGGTCAAATACCAAATTGTTACCGAATATTCATTACATCCTTATATTTTATTTTAATGCTACATTCATTTCTATATTTTATCATTTATTTTTCAGAGTAAAGAAACAAGGAGAGGGGCCAACAACCAATAGACTGAAAGATTTTCATGACCACCCACTCAATGTTCCTGCTACACTTCAATATCGTGATGTGAGTTCAGAAACGAAAGAAAACTGCTATCACTGTTTCATCAAAGCCATGATCCGGCATCAGCATTACACTGCATAAAAATAGATCTCCTTGAGCATGGAAAGGATTATTACAAATTTTCCAATGATGGAAAATTCGTTCCTAGTGCCTCGATAGTGTCATCTTTCTTGCATATAGCAAATTTCTTTTCTATTTATATATCAGATTATTTGCCTGTTTATGTAACTTTATTCAATAAATTTTAATGTGGTAAAATGAAACTTGTGTTGTTTAATGATTTAATTCTACCAGGAAAATGATTTTCTATCATCAGGGTATCTAGCCACCTGGGAAAATCAGGGAATTTTTATAAGCTGGGAAAAGTTGGAGAAATTTGAAACTCCTGAGAAAAATTCAGGAAAAATTTTCTGATTTCTTTAAGACTTTAATTGAATGCCAGAGTATAGAATAAATAAAATATGTATTATTCATATTATGTTTGAAACAGAATAGTACAAAAACATGATCAAATCAGTAAAGAACCATGCAAAACATTCTCTGCTCATCGAAAACTTATCATGTAAGGGAAAATTTAATACTCTTTGCATTCATATTTTGACAGCAATTTATATTTCGTTGCACACTTTCAATACAGAATAACTCTGGCTGTTACAATACAATTGAATTGGCAAATTTGATATTATAGAGCATGGTTGGGTAAACTGATTTTACCCAATCTATAATTCTGATCAGGTAAAATTAATACTAATTTTTTTTCATTGTGGGTTGGCTTGGCTTTAAATATTTTGGGTTATGATTTGATTTTTCAAGTGAAAGTTCTGAATATTTTTCAAATTAAAAAACAATATATTTTAATATTAATGAGTGTATATGTATTTAAAAAAATGATATTAGGTATATAGGCAATTTTTTCATAATTTTATTAAAATATGGACTAATTTTCTTAAATTTCGGGTTGATAAAACTGTTTTTGTTGTCTTTTCTTTGGGTTGACTTTACATAGAAATTTCCAGGTATAATTCGATATTGTAGCAATACTCTTTTTGTAACTGAACATATGAGAGTTCTATTTTTGGTAAATTTTTACTTAGGGTATCAAACAGGAAGTCATTCGATCGAGTTATTATGTTCGTTATATAGTTTAAGAAGTAAGCAGGTTTTAATTTTGGTTTTCCATATTTGTAGCTTCTAGTAATCAATTTCTGTTAAATTTATAGGTTGCAATGTATATATAAATTTTTAATTAAAAAAATATATCAATTTTCAAATGGTTGAATGCTTATTTCATTTTTTTTTCTTGTGACAATTTTGTGATTAAAATGTATCTTATTTCTAAAAAAATATATATATAAACAATATCTATATATGAAAACAAATAATTTGCATAAATGAAAATAACTTGTACAAAAAATATTTTAGAATTCTCTTTAGAGTTTTCTTTTTACATTCACCATTAATGTGATTCTAAAAAAAAAAGATTTTTCATGCTGAACGTAAAACTTTCTGACAGGTTTTCTAGCACATTTTAAAAGTAAAATGATGATTCTTGAAACGGTTTGTAATTAAGCAGTTTTTTCCATTTTTTGATAAATGAATGTGATCTTGAGTTAAGCAGTTATTGTCCCAGGATAGCAGATTTTTTTTCCCTTTCCTGCACTGATGCATCTGGAAATTAGTTCAAAATGCCTACCTTGACAATATTTTCTAAAAAATCTGCCTTTTTTGAAAAACATTTGTCAATTTTGATATATTTGAGAACAAAAATGACAAAAAATGTATCAGAAAATAACCAGTTTGGATTTGAGAACAGCCTTAATTATCTTAAAATATATATCATTGTAGTCTGTATACAATTAAATTATTTTTACTTTTTTTCACCAATATTTTCTGTCTAGTAAATTACTTCTTATTTATATGTACATGCATACAAAAAATTTTTTGCTAATATTTTCTATTTTTAATAATTCATATATACAGGGTGTCCCAGAAAAATTGAAACAAGTTTTTTTGCCTGTTTTGATATTTGTTGGCAGTAAATTTGAAAAAAGTGTTAAAAATAAAGTAGGAATGAATATGTTAATAAAATCGGGGGTTGGTGCAGGTTTTTTCTCTTGGGGCTTATTTTGTGAAAATTATATTTTTTATGAAAGATGAAAGCCAATTACTCAAATTCAAATCAAGTATTTATTAATAACATTTATAACTCAGTCTGCTAAAGTTTTCCTTATTTGTGAATCTGTTTCACTTTAACGTAGTAATTTTATAACAAAGTACTAATTATTTTTATATAAACATGTAACATTACAAATTAATGAGTAGCATTTATAGAAGACTATAATTCTACATTGCCATATTAACTTTTGTATAAAATTAAAAAAATATATGCAACTGAAGAAAGCTAAGTGTCGTGTTTACAATACAGAAATTAGAAAAAAAAAACACGAAAAATGGTCAATGGATAAAAATATAAGAAAGTTTTTGGTATATCTTTTATAGACTGCATAAAAATTCTCTCCCGTGTGGTGAATAGATTTAATTCCCCACTTCTGATGGGGGGGGGGGGGAGGTATGATATTTAAAATAGATTGTCGGTGGGTAGGGTACGTTATAGGCATATTTCAAATACGTACGTTTAATGCATATTTCAAAGCAATAATCCTAGCATGAAATGCATGATTCTTTGAGATCATAAAAACTGAAGAGAAAATAGAATGAATTAAATTTATCTTACTTAAGGAACTATGAAGTCATTGAAGCAGAAGGTAGGAAGAAAGAAACTTATAAGGTCTATCTCAAAAGTTTAAGCACCAGAATAAAATGTTGATTTTTAAAGAATAATAAAAAGTTACAATAAATAAATAGCATTTTTTAATTTGCAGATTTCGCAACTTCATTTAAGTAAATGATATCAAAAGTAGAAAAAATAAATTACGTAATTGTAAAAAATATAATTTAAAATATCTTCAAACAAAACTGTCTCAAAAGTTTATGCACAATAGCAAAAACAACTACATTTATCATTTTTACAAAGCTATTACAAATTATTTTTCCTTAATTTCGGATTAGTTCAAATAAACATGCAACCATCAAAATTATTAGTTTTTGTAGGGTTTCTGGTGGCAAGGAGTACCATGCTTTCTCAATGCAGTATGACAGAACTCCAAGAGGGTTCTTGGAGTTCTTCAAGTGAGTCATACTGCTTTCCATTGCTGTAAAAATGACAGGATAAAATGCCCAGACATTCCCAGATGAGTTTATGTCTGGACTTAAAGCTGACCAGTCAAGAATTTTAACATTTTTCTATGAAAGTCCCAGTTTTGTAGAATGTTATATGTGGATTGAGGCATTATGTTGTTGAAAGATCCATTTTGAAGCCCCCCCCCCCCCTTCCAAAAAATGTCACCGATTGAAAGCAAATGTTGGTTCGGTGTCTCTGGGAAATTTTGTCTTAATTTTTGAAAAGCCAGAGAGGTTTGGCTGTTGAAGTCGAGTGCCCCCCAAACCATAACAGGCTTGCTGCAGAATGCCCTTGGTTCCTTTCGTAGTTCATGCCATTACTTTTATAAAACTGGAATTCAATGTCATACATCATTACACCCGTCCAATCAAGTGTTTCTAAAAAAGAATTACATAAAGTGCTTAAACTTTTGAGACAGTCTTTCTTCAAAAAAAAGTAAATTAAATAAAAATTAATCTATTTTTTATTTTAACCAAAAAAAAGTTGTTTATTTTGTTTGATTTTGAATAAATGTGGAGTATTTATTATAAATTAGCTTCATATATTTTCGTTTTCAATTTTTTAACTAGATTTGCAGAGTGCTTAAACTTTTGAGATGGACTACAATAATAGGTGAATCTGTTTATTTAAAAACTCAAAAAGGAAAAGAATCAACCGTTACATCTTGGTCACTGTTGTAAAAATTCCTGCTCCACTGGAAATCATCTTAAATTTGAAAAAGATTAACTTGACAATAGGACTTTATTTCGAACAATTTTTAAAATATTAAATTTAAAAATAATGACAGGCTCTTCAAAAATCTTAGCTAATTAAAATTACAGCAACACTTCATGGCTAGGCAACACATCACCCCAAAAGAATGGAATCTTTAAAGAAACCATGAAAAAAAAAAAATCTGCAATGGCATATCCAAGCTGGCTCCATGCTAGAAACCTTGCGCCAGGACACAACTTATTTCAGTGCCAACCCATTAGCTGAATTCAGTGTCATAAAATTCATTTCTGAATTTAATTTTGAGTGACAGCAGGCATTATTATTATTAAACTGCAAACCAGGCCCCTACCTGCCAGGTATTATGCCTAGCTTAAAAGGCTACTTCACTCAGTCTAAAACACCTGTTCGCTAATGTTAATCCTTTGAGGGAAATATTTTACAATATCTTGTTCGCATTTCAATATTTTAAAATGATTTTTTTTTCATTGAATAGCTGAGGTCGATCTCTATGAAGGCTCTTTTTTAGTTTTTCGATTTTGGTTGCAGTTTTTTATATTGAGAATACTTTCACTTTCAAAACCGGTTCCAAAAGTGAAAGTATCATAATAATAAAAACTTGTGATCAAAATAAAAAAAATGCAACAGCGCCTGGATAAAGATTGACCTCAGCTATCCAATGCAAAAAAAAATCATTTTAAAATATTGAAATGTGAACGAGATATCATAAATTTTCCCATAGGATTAACATTAGCGAGCGGGCGTTTTTGACTGAGTGAAGTAGCCCCTTAACAAGTTGTGTACCTAGACGAGGGACAAAATTTGCCTAATCTCCTCTATAGATTAATACACCAGATAGGACACTATCATAGGGCATAATGGTAATGCAATGATGAACGCAGCGCCTGTAGTGACAAGGGGGAAGAAACGTCTCATAGACGGAATATTTCTCCTTTTGAATGTCTATCTTATTATGATCTTTTTAAAATGCTACATGTTTACATTTTCAACTTTGTAGGAAAAGCAAAAATTTTTAAATTCTGATTTGTATGCAGGCATGATTCTACATGACATATTTTAACATTTAACCATACTAAAAAAGTTCTGAAATGAGCTGTTGTTTCAATAATAAAAAATAAAATAATGTCCTTCAAAAAGAAACTTAACACACCAGCGAGTGGCCAATTTGAAGAGAATCGTCTGCCTCGAAGCGAAAAGAATATATATTAAGAACATAGAGCATAAACAGATTTCATATAAATGGGTAAATTTTGGAAGCTTGTTAGTTTTCCCCCCTTTCACTAGTGACACTGTTATTGCTGCCATTACCGATTTTGCTGTAACTGTCCTACCTTGTATGTTAATCTATGATCTCCTCATAGCGGACAGCAGGCTATATACTTGTAAAACAGGGACACCAAAAATACCTAAATGATAAATTTGAAGTGATTAGTTAAAAAAACAAATACAGAATTTAAGAACACAATTGAGAACCAAACTGAAACAAGATTGCATAAGTGCGATCAAAGCATGCCTCTTAGGAGCACCGTCAGCAGTGAATACATCAATATAAAGAGGCTTTCCAAATGGCACATTATGCAAAAGGACAAGTTACTTTGCCAAAGCAAGAACAACATCAAAATGCATCGCTGAGGTAGGGTTAGCAAATACAAATTAACGCCGGGAGTAACCACTGTGCCGATCGCAGTGCATACGTGCTGAATGGAAAATAAATGCACGGACACAAAAACAATGCAACAGTTACAATTACTGCCACTTATGTGAATCATTGGTTAATCACATTAGTTGGGTAATTACAATTGCTCAATCAAAAACTTTTCCAAACAGAATTTTGTTTCATTCACTAGTGATTCTGCTTTCACAAATTTTACTCACTAAGATTATTGTGTTATTTAATACAGTAAAACCTACTAAGACAGAATCTCAAGTGACCAGACAAATTCCGTTTTAGAGAGGTTCTTAAAAGGTAGATTTGTATGGTACTCTTTCTGTCAGGACCGTGGAATTTTAATGTTTAAGACATGGTTGTGTTATAGAGTTTTCATAGGATTTTATTCATTTGTATGTTCTGGTATAGAAGTCACTGTCCCGCTTTTTCTGACAGTGGACAATATTAATCATAGCCTACAAAAATTTTATTTTTACTGTTTAACTTGTTAAAATTGGAATAAAGCTAAATACAATAAACCTGTGAAAATGGAACTTGCCTATAATGGAATCCTGTCTTCAACCAAAATATTTTATGCTCTTTGCAGAAGGAAATAATACTATTACGCTTTCTAAGATAGAAATTTATTTAAAATGGAATTTTTCTTGTCCCCAATGATTCCATTTTGAAAGATTTACTGTATAATTAAATAAATTGTAAACCGTTATTATAGGTATAAATCTAGAAGAAAAAAAATTCATTAAACTTGGGCTGGCAGGGCCCAGGCACATTTAGACTGAGACTAGTTATTACTTTTTTCTGCCGACTCAGGCAGAGGATTAAACCTCATTCTTTTGGCCGGAGTCTATTGAAAATAGTCAACCCAATCCTAAATCAGTGTATGGCACTTTTTTTTAAAAAAATAACACTTGTACATTTGTTTCGTTAAATCTTTAAAAAATTAATTTGGTTTAATAAATTAAAGACATTTTTCAAATATATACTTTTTCTTTATAGAGCCATAAAATTATGAACATCTTTAAAAAAAAAATTCTGCATGGTAAACTACGCATATTTTTGAATGAGTGTTCATATAATTAACCATTAATACTGTTATTCCGTATTCCATAAATTATGGACATATAATCTGCTGTACATTAAAAATTTTTCATAAATATGTATGGAATATTCTTTTTGAAACTTTTAATTATAGGATAATGTTGGTAAAGAAATATTGGCTTTTTTTTTTTTTTTTTAGAAATTTGGTCTGGCCAGTCTCATAAGATACACAAAAATAAATGGCCCAGGTAATTTTTTAGCTTTTATAACAGTCCAACTATGGTCTATAAAGCTTTTGTAAGGGTCTGGGTTGAACTTTTAGCTTTTGTAACAGCTTTTTTAGCTCAGGGGTGCAAGTATGGTGGTTTCTTCAAATCAGAAAGCAATTTATCCTGAAAATAAGACTTCAGTTATGAAATAAGTAAGCTTGGTTCTTCTAAGATGAAAATTATCAGGTACAAGAATCATAGGAGTAAAAATTCCTTACAAATCCTCCCCAACACAACTTTCCATCAGGCCTTCCATTTCAAGAGTTTCTTGGGAGAGTAAAATTTTCTTCGAGGGCAGGGAAAATAATCGAAGAATTCGAGAAATAATGTACAATGTCATAAATCCCACACAAAATAGAAAAATACGGCATAATAAAAAAATTTTGTGGTATCATCCACCTTTAGTTCTTTTCACAGGCATTCGTCTACAAATGTTTTGTAATTTTCATGAAAACCTCGATTTCTTTCTTTTTCTTTTTTGAGGAACTTGCAATATGAATTTATGAATCGATCGGCAAAAAAATATTGATAATTTTGTCAATTGGCTGCAGAAAAAATTGCACATTTCAATAATCGATCGCAAGGAAAAAAAAAATGTGAATTTCACCAAACTTTCGCGACAGAAAGACCACGAATTAAGTCAAACAATCGCTGAAAAAAATTGATAATTTAATCCAATAGAGTGTGCAAGAAACGAAGAATTTTATCAATCAATCGTGAAAAGAAAATCACAAATTTCGATAAACAATCCTGGAAAAGAATGACGAATTTTGTCAAAAGACATCTGAAACAAATAGCAAATTTCATCAATCGGTCGCGGTAAAATATATATTGCTAATTTCGACAAATGGATGAAAAAAAAATCAATTTTGTCATAATCATAATTGTAAGGGTCTGTCTAACAAAGAGGTGCCTATTTTTTAATGTACAAAATTGTTTTGTCAGAGATGCATAATCAAACATTGAAGACATAAAGTAAAAGATTTTTAACAAATGTGACTTTTCCTATATCTTTAAACATTATTCTCTGCTTCCTAATTGGTTTGATTGATTTCCCTAATTATAAAATATGAAAAGCAGAGTTGCAGTAAAAAAAAATAATCCCATTTAGTATTAAAAATTTATTTAACTACATGAAATTAATTAAAAGCTGCTGCTTATAAAAATGTATTTATTACATTATGGAAAGTGCAATTTAAAAAATTAAATTTGGTTATTTAACTTTTGAGTTAAATCAAAATATTTTATGCACTATGAAAATTGATGAAATGGCACTTTCAATAAAATGACCACTCCTGGAAATTGACTAATTAAGCATTCCAGTAATGGACACAGGCCCTGACTATCACACGACACCCGGGGTCCGTGCCCTAGGCACAAATTTTTTCATAATTTCATCTAAATTTCCATTAAAAAATAATCATAATTGTGCCAACGTTTTTATTTTGGAAAAATTAAGCATAATAAATCTAACGGTTGTTTTGAGACTACACTTTTTAGCTCACAGGCTATCAAAGCCTGAGAGCTAATGTGTCTGCCGGTTCTGTATGTGTGTAACGCGATAAGTCTTAACAGAAATAACCGTTTTGCTTCAAATTTTGTTTATAGTTTCATTGTGATAAGGCGCTTACCTGATTAGTTTTGGAGGTTCATTGGTTAAGTATAAAGGGAGGGGAATGGGGGGCTAACCCCCCCTTAATCGAGATAAATGGTTTTTTTTATGCAGAATTATCAGATTTTTTTCAAATTTTGTATATAAGTTCACTGTGATAAGGTGCTTCCCTGATTAGTTTGGGGGTTCATTGGTTAAGTATAAAGGGGGATACGGGGGGGGGGGTAACCCCCTTAATTTATGAGTTTTTCATGCAGAATTATCCGATTTGCTTCAAATTATGTATATAGGTTCATTGTAATAAGGCACTTCCCTGATTAGTTTTGGGGGTTCATTAGTTAATTATAAGAGGGAAACGGGAGGATGCCCCCCCCCTTAATATATTGTCAATTTCTTTATTTTTCAAGGGGCTTATTTCAAAGTCTTTGAAATAAGAGTATAATATACAATTAGTGTGAATAGCCTGTGAGCTCAATGCCCTCACTTTAACTGGGCAGTTTTCTTTTTTATTTAAACTTTTCTCATTTCAGGCTCATCTTACTTGAAATCTGAAATTGTACAAAAAACTGATTATTATGAACAAATTAAAAATACATGTAATGCAATGTGCTTGCAGGGGATTAAAGTATGGAAGTAAAATTTTGTATTTTCAAAATTTCTAGCTTTGAGTAAATATCCAAATTGATTAAGTTATTTTTAACACTAAAAATTAAATGCGTTCTAAAAAAAGATTTTTTTTATTATTTGTCTGTAGTTTCAGAAGAAAACAAAAAGTTCATAATTATGTTTAAAATAGAAGTTGTTTTAATACTTTTAGGACTTTTGTTTGCACTCAGTATCAGTTTGATTTTATCATTTAAAATCAGTAACATCATTAATAAGTAGACTTTTTATCATTATTTTCTAGTCATTGATGTATTGTATTTGTCAAGTCATTCAATTTTATCATATTGCATATTTATTCAAAAAGTGACAAAACTGAAAACTAGTCGTTGGGGGCCACCGTAATACTTACCCATCATGGATATGCATAATGTAAAATATTAAAATAAAAATGTGTAAACTACTTATAAAATGCATTGCAATTCAAATAAAATCGTGGCTTGATGACGTCACAAACTTTAAAGGCTCGATTACTGAATTGCTTGAAAGAGGTTTTTCCTTATAACTCCAAAAATAATAATCCTATTAACTAGCGGTTTATTGCATCTGATTAGGCGTCAAATTTCTAATTAAAATATATCTTTGAAGTGAAATTTGGATGAAATACAGGGTCATGAAAAATCGAAGAGTGTGGAAAACAGGATTCCAAATATCTCGGCAACTCATTATCCGATCGACTTCATGCTTTATTCAAAATTTATGTTTTTTTATTGTCTTTTATATTCATTTCTTAAAATATGCAATTTCGAAAATTTTTATATACCTTTCATCAGAACGAATATTTCGAGAGTCCGAAAAAAATTGTTCCGGTTAATCGAGGTTATTGAAATGAAATAGGCTTCTTCCCATTATTACATACTAAGTACATACCAAATTGCAAGTCTCTATCTCAATTTTTTCGGGAGATAGAGCGTTTACAGACACACACACACACAGACACACAGACGGACGGCAAAAATTTTTTTCTAAAAATATGTTTTTCGGAATCTCCAGTGTCTGAAACGTGTAAATCCGTCAAAAAAAATTTTTCGATTTTCAAAACGATTACAAGACTTACCCTATACTACGTATGATGGGTAAGTAAAATGTGATATTGGGCGATTCTACCGTTACGTGTATGACTTTTAGAGAGTGTTTTTTTGCAAATTGGGACAAATTTGGAAGGGAAATTATTTAGATAACATTTTACTTTTTTTATTGCTATTACAGGACACACACAGAATCATTTTTGTAGTGACACCTTTAATCTAAAGTAATAACAATTTTTTTTTTTTTTTTAAAGTAGTAAAGTCGTCGTTACGTGTGTGATTTTTTTTAGTCACACACATAACGACTTTGCTATTTATTTTTTTATTGTTGTTACTTTAGACTACAGGTGTCACTACAAAAATGATTCTGCATGTGTCCTGTAATAGCAATAAAAAAGTAAAACGTTATCTAAATAATTTCACTTCCAAATTTGTCTCAATTTGCAAAAAAACACTCTCTAAAAGTCACACACGTAACGGTGGAATCGCCTTATTTGATATATTAATACAATGAAATGACAAAAATATATCTGAATCTATGGTTAAAAGCACATTTCTATAAATGATGGAAGAAATATTTTATTTTTATTTCCGGAACCGTTTTCCAATTTTCCGGAAAACTTGTCGGGCCCTGAATGGATAATGATCCTAAAACCTTAAAAATAAATTTTGTAAATGAACATTATTATATAAAATTCAAAGTTTCCTATTACTATCAATACTCCATGCAAATTTTTGCAAGAAAATAAAAAATATATAAATTAAGTAAATAAAACCAGCTATTAGCTTTTTTTTTTTTTTTTTTTTTTTTTAATTTTCACTGAAAAACAGTGGAAAGGTAAAACATTATTTTCTGCTTCCTAATTGGTTTGATTAAAGTTGTCAACACAGATAATAAAACATGAAAGGGAGAATTATGACAAAAAATAATACAAGGATAATTTTTATAGGTTATTTATTTTATAAACTAAAATAAAATCTTTGGAGGGTAACCAGTACTGGCACATTGATATTTATTTAAATAAAATACTTTTTTTTTTTTTTTTTTTTTTTTTTTTTTTTTACTGTAACGCACATAGAATTATGAAATTATTAATGCCTTTAAAATTAATGTCTTGTAGTGTATGCAGATCAGATGTTGGAACTAGAAAAAATATCTGAATTTACAACTGTGTACAGGTACAACAATTAATGAGAAAAAGAAGTTTTTTAGATGCTATGCAGTTACAGAAAAGATAGTTAAAGATGCAACAGTAAATGTTTACATCAAACAATAACGTGCTTATTCCCTATCTATAATATAATTATTAAAATATAAACACTATGTTATAGTTATTTGATCTAGCTCTGGAATGATAAAATCTTAGACATAAAGAAATATTTAAACAATGTCCTACGTTCTGATAAATTATATGGACTTAATAACACTGACTGATAAACGTGTTTTTGTCCGAAATTGAAATCACTAAGGAAGGCTCTTATATTACACAGCCGAACCAAAGGTTTCCCAAATTCAGAATACACGTTAGTTGCCTATAATCCATGACAACTCTTCTATGACATCATGTATTTTCAATCGAAAAAATTAATGAACATTACTGCACTCCGTTTCAATTTGAAACTATCCGGTGAACGAACGACCGTAAAAAGAATCAGAATAGTGAATAATAATACAAATCCACAACGTAATCCCTTGGCTGTTGGCGAAAATACGGGGTGCAGTTTAGGGTTGTTAGCATTGATCACGTGACAAATTCGACGAATGAGGTTCCAGAATCCAGTGCTACGAAGTTCTACTATGTAGCATCCGATTATATGCCTCCGGCTGCGGTAGATTGTTGCTGAACTGAGCACCAATAATCCGAAACAAAATGGATATGCGCCAGCTGCTAATATAGGAGTCTTAAGCTGTTCAACATAGAGATTGGAGGCAACGTGATTGAAGTCAAGTGCTGTTTACAGACGAGTACCAATTTCACTCCCGACGTGTTTTGGTATGTATGGAAACGGACACTTGAAATAACCCCACATTCGTTCGTGAAAGATTGTATTACAGACGAGGTGGGTTCATGGTATGGGATGAAATCAGCATAGGTGGACGTACGGACCTGCATATCATTCGGAATGACACTATGATGGCTGAAAGGTATGCAGACGAGATGCTGAGACCTCATGTCGTACCTAACGCTGCAGCCATGGGTATTCCTTTGTTTTCATGCATGATAATGCCAGACCGCATACAGCTCGTCTGGTGGAGAACATGCTTGAAACTGAAACAATACAGCGTATAGAATGGTCAACATGCTCTTCTGACCTGAATCCAATCGCGCATGTTTGGGACACACTCGGACGACGCATTGCAGCGACACCAATGCCTTCTTTTAATGTCCGCGACTTGGAAGTTGCTATTCTTTAACAGTGGTACAGCATCCCCCAAAGTCTTATCTAAAACCTCATCGCATCAGTGGAATAAAGGTGTGCAGCAGTCTTATCTGTTCGAGGGGACTACACGCCATATTAAACATCTTGCATCATTTCTAAACAATATTTTTTTTGTCAATTTACATGAAACCAAATTGTTACCCGAAACCATCTTTTCATGTTATTTCGGTCGTTTCAAAGAATTAAAGTTCCCTTATAATTTTTTTGCGTATTTTTGTCTGTATTGCACATTGATACACGTGTGCTATACATTTTATGACCATACATGGCTGTCTAGAAGAGTTCTCTTCATTTCTTTGCTTGCTTCCCTAATTTTTTTGAGCAGTGTATATGTGTGCTACGCCATCTTGTACAGGCAGCAGATGACGAGTTTCTCGCAGGAAGCGATTGAGCTAGCCTTTTGCTCGGCGCTAAAGATCTTACCTACTGCCCGAGGGTTCCCAGGATCGATCCTAGTTCCCACGCCTACTCCTGCATTGGTGATCTTGGACAAACGAACACGCACCTTCGCTGACATCACCACCTCCTCTGGAGTCCAACAGACGAGAGCACCAAACACTGTGAAACGCTCTCAGCACAAAGCCTGTCATCCCGCCCATCAAATATGCATACGGCAGCATCATTCACAGTGTATATCGCTCGTTCGACGTCAACGAGATGTTCTCTTCACTGGGGTGGAGTACTGTGGTGACGCCATCTTGCACGGGTAGTAAAACGTGATTCTCGCAGGAAGCCATGAGCTAGCCTTTTGATCGGCACTAAAGATCTCACCTACTGCCCGTGCGTTTACAGGTCATAGACCTTCTAATAAACTTTTAGTTACCTTTTCTCTGAGTCACAGGTTCAATCCTGGCTCCCGCACCTACTCCTGCATTGGTGACCTTGGACCAGGGAGATATAAATAGATTGTAGATTCTATTACCATGCCTTGGACAAACGAACACGCACCTTTGCCGACATCAGCATCTCCTCTCGAGTCAACAGATGGCAACACTGAAAACACCCCAACACGTAAAGCCTGTGAAACGATCGCAGCACGAAAGACTATGACAACTCTCATAGCACGAAAAGCCTTTCACTCCGCAATGAGGTCACGTGTGCACACGCCGTAACAGCAGTAACCTGGCAACCGCCGCGCAACAAGAGTGAACATCGCTCTCTCAACGTCAACGAGACGTTCACCTGTTTTTTCTATGAGCACTGTTTAAAGTAATTTTATTGTTCCAGCGCTATTTACAGACTTTAATATTTATGAAAGGTATTCAAAATGAATTTAATGTTAATATTTGTTTTCATGCATTAAGCTAATTAATATTTTTAAATAAAACACCAAATGCGAACACTTAACTTCATTTCACATACTACTACGTACAAATCATGTAACAATGGGAAAATTTTAAGTTGTTAAATTTCACAGGTTTTCATCTAGTGTGTTATAAATATCTCATATTTCTATTATAATGAAAGATATCAAAAGGGTTAAACTGCACCAACAAATTTAGAAGTGGATTTTTTATTATTTATATAAATTTAAGCATGTTTATTAAGTATAATTTTATAAATAATTAATATCGGTTGTTTTTAATAAGTATGTATTGTTTTTTTTTTCTTCGATCATATACTTGGATGAAATCATTTGTAAAAAATACTTTTTTCGATTTATAACTAATCATTTTTCAGGCAAAGTTAGATATTTTGTGTAGATTTTTTTAAAAACTGGTGTGATATTTATCATTTAAATATGCAGCAATATGAGAAGAAAAAAAAATCATAAAATTTGAACACTCCGTTTGATAGAAATATTAAAACTTCAGTAAATTAATGCATATAAAACTTGTTTTATTCTTAAAATGTTTAAATGAAAAGGCATGCCAATTTTAGTGATGTGGAATCAAATAGAATTTTTCATTTTTTAGATAAATTTATTATATATTTAGTTATAAGCAATTGCTGTCTCATGATGACCTTACTCGTCCAGAAATTCGGTTCAAAACCTCAACTTTGGCTTTTCGGCAAAATCCTTTGCCTTTATTGAAAATGAGAAACTATTGTTCCATTTCATAATTTTGAATAAGAGCACCAGACAATTTTATGCGTTTACAAATAAAAAAGAATTCAGGAATGTGTCAGCAAGTATCCAAATTGAATTTCAGAACAGGCTTAATACGCATGAATAATAATAATAAATCCGTTTTTGGTTAATTAAAAAGTACAAAACTCTCTTATATATTAAAAGGAAATCTTTTTTTTTTTTTTTTTTTAATTAAGATTTTAGTAGATCTTCCCTCAAGATACAAAGGACATAAAACACTAATCATAATAAATTACTGTTTTAATGGTTTTATCTATTTGAATTAGTTATCAAATATTTTCTGACTTTGAAAACAACTCAAACATTTTAATAAAAATTCTATGAAAATAACGAAAAATTCCTAATTGAAGTATGAATAATATTTCGTGCTACATAGCATTGAAACAAATTATATTTCTCTTATTAAAAAAATAAAGAAATTCAAATGTAATAAAGCAGACATGAATCGCTACAATAAAATTTACATTTAAATTATGAGATAAAGGATTAAGGTCCATGCCCATGAAATAAGACTAAAATTCGATTTTGTTATACTGACTTATTTATTTCACTTTTAATATTAGAAGGTTTATCCTGTACAATTTCAACAATATATTTTGCATTTTGTTCGTTTACATATAACTTACACAAGCTCAAAGTTCGTATTATTCGTAGTTTTTGATACGCAATTTCTCCTAATTTTACCTCAATTTTTAATATATTTTTGAATATTTTACTATGAGCGCAGCTTTGCAACACTTTTATTTTTACATACATTGTACATTTTGATGTATTTTATAATATGTGTAAAGAAGAAAGTGTTGCACGATTGCGCTCATATAAATACCTGAGGTAAAATGAGGAGAGATTGCGTATTTTTCATCAAACACTACGAATAATACGAACCTTGTGTAAGTCATATAAATTCGAACAAAATGCAAAAACTATTGTTGAAATCGTACAAGATAAACCTTCTAATATTTAAGTGAAATAATTAAGTCAGTATAACAAGATCGAGTTTTAGTCTATTTCATGGGACAAAAACATGGCTTATGGACCCTGATCCTTTTGTTATTGGTAGTATTATTATTATTTTTTTTAATTATCAGTTTTTGGAAACCGAAATTTTTCTCTGCTAGATTTGGAATTGCAAAAACATCATTTTGTAGAATGTCGAACGAATATTTTTCATCAACCCTTTAGAGTAGAAAAGCCTTTTGTGTAACTGATCGTCCCCGTGCGTCCAAAACAAATGTACAAAAATGAACTCTTCAGTCAAGCAAAAGGGGGAGGGATTGAAATTTCTGGTGGTGAAATATATTTAAAACCTTTTTGAGAGGAGTGTAGTTAACGAGATCCTTAAGACAGTAATTCAACCTTGATGTAGATTTTTGTCTTTAATGAAGATTTTTGTAGAAATGGTTTGTGTAGAGTTGTAAATACTCTAGAAAATCCCTGTAAATACTGATTTTGTTAATTGTATTTTAATAAAATGAAAAATTTCTAACATATATTTAATGATTGCAGAATGCAGACTTATTTTTAAATAATCAGAAAAAATGCTTTGGAGGGCGAATTTTTCTATAATTTATAATTTAGTATATAAAAGGGTTAAGCAGCATGCAGTAAGGGAGTGTGTGTAAGCCCCACGCCACATTATAATCATGATACTGCCACGACAAAAATGTTTCGGAGGCATCTTATACCTAACCTAAAAATTTTTCGTGTCCTGATGGTTGATTTTATGACGGCCGATTATCTACACGAGGGATATAGGCCCTGAATTGAGTGCTCTCCGTGGGAGTCTTTCTAAGGGATCCTAACCCGTACCCGTATTAACGGCAAGGTTCGAAGAAAACCACTGAAAATTCCGAACGGTTAGGTCGACGAGCACGACAGGGTTTGAACCCAGCACCTCCCGTCTAAAACTTTGAGAGCAGAACCTCTCAGCCACTGGTGGGGCTCGTGTCCTGATGGTTGGTTGGTTGGTTTATGACGGCTACACGAGGGATATAGGCTGTAGGGGGGAGGGTGTCCTCCGCGGAGAACTTTCTAAGGGATCCTAACCCGTATTTACGGCAAGGTTCGAAGAAAACTTGAATGGTTAGGTCGGCGAGCGCGACAGGGGTTTGAACCCAGCACCTCCCGTCTACCAGCTTTGAGAGCAGAACCTCTCAGTCACTTGGTGGGGCCTCATGGATTAATATAGTTTTTTGCTCACGGCCCTACCAAAGAACCTATAATAAGTAAAATATAATAGAGCTCCCTATAAAAGAACTTCTTTGGTCCTACCCAACATTACATTGATAGTAGAGATGAATTCGTGCTCTTTTTTCGGAGCCCGAACACGACGATTTTAAATCCGAGCGCGGCCGGGCCCGAAAATTTTTGTATCATCAGTGCCCGAGCTCGATACCGAATGTATGCAATAGAAAAAAAAATTATTATATTTAAAAATTGTTTAAAAATCAATTAATTTTAAAACAATTTCTTACATATCAATAGCTGTTAATCCTTAGCACACAATTAATTTAAAGAAAATTTACATTCAATCTTATCAAAAGAGATGTTTGGTATCATAAAAATATACTTAATACTTAAAAAGATATTCATATATTTTTCTCCCTCAACAAGCAAATCTGATGGACACAGTAACGAAATATGTTTTATAAATAAATGCATGAAATTTGCAGAAATTACTATTTATATGCCGAAGAATCGGACGTAACGTTCGGAGAAAACGTTTTTCAGTTTCTTATAAAAGGTGTACATCTTAAACTATAATTGATTCTTACCTCATAACAATCTTTTGTGATTGTCGTGTCCCTGAAGATCAACTTAAATTAAAAATTTAACACCGTTATCTGAAGGATCCGGTGCTTTTATAGGAAAGAGGAAAGCCTGCTTGATTGCTTTCTATTGGAATAACAATACATGGCAGTTATATATACTTACGAATGAAAGTGGCTTCAACAAAGTTTAGGTGTAATAATCGCTAAGGTTATTTTCATATGAAGAGCGATTATGACTCGTACACAATAGAAAATTCGCAAACCTCAAGCTAATGTTGGTTGACTAAAAACAGAAAAACATATTATTTTGAGTTAAATCTCTAAATAAAAAAAAAAAAAATAAATAAATGATACAATTAAAAAATATTTTACTGGCACAAACGAAAATCGAACTAAAAGCAAATTCATTGTTCGCACTTCTTCCGATTGGCTCCATATCAACAGGTAGTCGCCGTCAATGCCAGACAGAAATCTGCAAATGTTAAAAATTTTCTTTTAAAATAGCATTCTAATACTAGAAAAGAAAAACACGATTTCTGTTTCCCTATCATTCTGATCAAAATAGCATTAAAATGACTTGAAGTTTTGAAATGGAATAAGTAATTTTTAAAAGGAATAAATGAAAAGTTCTTAATATATATACGAGAATAAATAAAATTTTCTGCTTCAGAAGGAATGAGCCCGAGCCCGGGTGAAGACCGTCTCATCTCTAATTGGTGGCACATCGACATTTCCAAGATTCCAAGTCAGTTTGCACGGAAAACCGCTTCATCCGTATAATATAAGACAGATATGTCATCTAGCTCGTTGCCAAGTGTTGAGGTTTCTTTGAAGTCTTATAAAAGTTCCAGAACTAATAAAAAAAAATTGGTATGAATTTAATATTTCAGTAGTAAGATATATTGATTCATGATATTGATTTAATATATCTATTTCTTCAATATTTAAAATGTAAAAGTGGACATACGCAAGTTGAGGCTGCGATAGACAATTTCCCATCGCTGAAATTTAAGTAAATTTTCTCTTTCTTTTCCTGATTTTGAAAACATATTAAAAAAAAAAAAAAAATCTTCTCAAATGAATGATAAACAACGAACAACTTTAAAATAACTATACAATTAGATAATATAAACTAATGATTTTTCAACAACACCCATGGCAGAAAAATTTACGATAGGTCTTCCATTTTACGTTCATGTTTTCCAATTTTCCTAAGGAGAGAAACAGTAAATTATTTCAATTCTTCACTTTGAAAAACGCTAATATAAGATAATTTTTCTATTTTTAAAATGATTCATTTGTTACATTTCAGTATTCTTCATTTATAGTTTTTTCACTGTAAACCCCTCATCCACCTTCGATTTAGAGGTGGGTCTCTTCTATAGGGGGTTGGAGGGGTCATACCATAGAAGCAGGAACAGTTCTTTCATTCTTTAAGTTCCTTCTTCTATGGGTTAACCCGATGATTTTCAAGCAGCTGACGTACAACAGAATGACGAAAAATATTGATTTAATTGGCGATGTGATAGCGAATTTTGAACCACGTGTATGAGATTAACGTGACATTAACGTGTATGAGATAGAAAAGAGTTTTGAGATTGGCCCATCCGACAATTTTTTTTTTTTAAATAATGGGAATAAATACTTTTAGGTTTTCAAATCACAAATGTTAAGGTTTGCCATAATTTAACAAATATGTCATTTAATGAAATTTAACGAATGTACCGTATATACTCGTGTATAGGTCGACTTCCCCAATTCTTACGCAAAATTTTGAAAAAAATTGAATTTTCGTGTATAAGTCGAACCACATTTCTGATAGTATGTTGAAAAAGGATTTGTAATCGAGGATAAAAATAATAATAATAATTTTTCATTAAATTTGTAAACATTTTTTTAACGTTTCTAAGCAGACTTTTTTTTTAAATTCATTGTTTTAAAACTGTATAATTATAGAAAACTGAAGAAGCTAAACTATTGAAACCTCTTTACATAAATTTAATGATACTTAAAAAGAAAAAAATCTTTGAATAATGTATTTAATCCTTATTTACAAAGGTAAACAACTTCTTAGACTGCTAAAATATAGTACTTCTTTCTGATGTAGGACTTTTAGGAGAGAAATCTAGAAACATTTTCAAGTTGAACTCTTTTTAAAAAGGGGATTAAAATGTTGAAAAGAATGTCCCTGGGAATTCTATCCCAAGAGAAACTGGGTGCAGAACAATTACAAGGACATTATTGTTAAGCTTTTTTTGTCAATCACAAAAAAAATTACCATTGTCCGCTCTTATCTCTCTCTCCAATCTAGACCAGGTGACTCCGATATTTCACTCAGCTATTTGACATCTTTTTCGGAGTGTGAAATATTCTTTATTTATTTCTGTTTTTACTAACTCGTATATAATTCTTCGACTTATACACGAGTATATACGGCAGGTTTTTTTTTTTTTTTGCGTCTATTAATATGACAACAGGCTAAGGAAGAATTTTTAAGATGCTTAAAAAATGTTAAATTACCACCATATTAAATTTACTTAACAACTTTCCAGTGTAAGTTAAAGTCTAAATTAAAAACAAATAATAATTTTCACGTTTCCCAGTTTGACCAATTTATGCACCTGCTAGCCTTGGACATACGATCTCGTGGTTTAAGTTTACCATTTTCAAAAATATGCGAGAATATTGTATTTATCATTTGGATCCGAAGATGTCACCGATAGTGTGAACGAAACATATGTAATCTACATTAAAAAGGTATTTTAAGTATTTTGTATTATGTTTTTTGTCACTTTAAGCAGTATTAGACTTTAATTTAAAGTTAACAAGTGATTGTGTTATATTATTTATAACTTTCCAATTTTTTATAATATTTTTATCAGAACTTATTGGTTCGGAAAAGTAGTACCTATTTTAAATTTAAAGAATGAAACGTATGTTTAAAATAAAAGAATCGCGAACACTGCGAAGAGTTTTAAGCAAACGTTTTACTTTTTTGTTTTATTGCTAAATGCTAAAACAAAAATGAAGTGTTAATAAAGTATGTATAGACAGTATACTATCATTACTAAATGCAGATAACAACAAAAATAATTGTTAAGACAAAAGAAAATCAATTCAAATTGGTCGGTACTTTTAAATCCCGTTAGTCCCGAAAGGATAACGGTCGTATCCAGGGCCTGATTATCCAAAAGGCACGTGAAGCCCATTCTTCCCCTCTAAAATTTAAAACGGCCCCCAAAATGACTGTAAAGAGGGCCCTCTAACTCTCCCCCCTTTTTTCGCATTTTTTATTGCATTGTATTTTTAATATTTTTGAAAAAGAAAATTTGCTTAATTCAAGAGGAAATCCATGCGAGGAATCCATGCCCAATCTTCACGAAACTTATTTAACAGGGAAATATGAATGTCATCAATAGGATGTTCATTAATCCTATAGCATCCTGATGTGCCTGCTAGAAACCACCCAGGAAATTGAGCTTACAGCTATATGTACTAAATATATCTGAAGTATATACAGGGAACATAAAAAAGATGTTTAATGAAATATACGTGATTTCGGATAAGCTACTCCCAGGAATAATATTAGTACCATTGGTGAGATTTCATGAATGAAGACTTAACATTTGCCAAATGAAAGGGGCCCCAAAATGATACCGAGCTTCCCCTAGATTTAGAGCTTAATGGGGCCCTGGACGTATCCAGAGGTTTCATAAACGTCATGACTGATAACTACTCTTTGAACCAGTAAAATTTTAATAAAATAGCATACTTTTCTCATGGAAATATACCAAAATTTAAAAAAATTGTTTTATTAAGAGGTATGACCCATAGAAGAAGGAACTTAAAATAGAAGGAAGATGTAGGGTGTTTTCTCCCATGAATTGCTACGGAGGTTACGGGAAGGTGTTCAAACAGAATACTCGCAACCCTCCCGATATTGGCGAAAACTTGGCATTTATCTTGGCATAGACGTTCCCACTAACCGTCGCCCTCGTCGATGGGTTTCCGGTATTTCCGCTTTTGTCATTCTCATTTTCTCGTGAATTTTTCTGCACAGTGTTGCATTTCTTTTATATGAATGTTTTATTAAATATTTATACAAGAAAGTATTTTAACGTATTTAGTTTCCTTATTTGTAAATATATAAACACCAGTGGGCCCATGCAAATATTTCACACTGCAGTCTAATATTTTTTTTAGATGCAGGTTTAAACTTAAAAAAAAAACAAATAAAAATAAATAAGGACTAAAAGCATCTCCTAAACAACATTAGTCAAGCCAGAATATCATCGAATTTATTCAACCAAAGTTACAGTAAAATATGGCCAAGGATAGCAAACGAAAAAAAAAAAAGTAATTAATTGTATTTTAACTGCATTAGAGGGTGACATCATCTGTTTTGGAAAAAACATGGGAGAAAAAAAAATAAATTGAGCATTTGAATTTAAATTTTGCTTTTTAATCATAAATATAATATAAACGTGTGCAACAACAACTTTGTCCCACTTTAACTTTATTGGAACATATATTTTTTATTTGAATAATTTTAATCTTTTTTTGTGGCAACGCTTATTTGAGAAAAACCTTTCATTTATGAAGACAATGCTGATTAAATTTTTAATTAAATGTAATTTTCATCAAACATGTTTTAACGAAATGTGAGTATAATATGTCAGAAACCTATTCAAATTTTTTTCATGTGGTATCTCATTTATCGTTTTGCGTTTTTTATTTGCTTAGAAAAAGGGATGTTGACATCAGAAATAATAAATATGATACATTTTATTTGTATTTCCTAATTTCATAAAATGAAACGATTACTTTAAATCTTTTTAACTAAATATATATATATATATATATATTATCCTACTATATTCAGTCCTTTATAAAAAATTAAATTTCTTTTTTTCCATCAAACTTATCAGATGAAAAGGGATTTTAGTTAAATTTAAATAAGGGTTTGGTTTTAAATTTTAAAATCAGGGGAATACAATCAATTCTTAGTTGATATTACGAAGGTGAAGGGGGGGAGGGGAGGTCAATGTATGTGTTTATTTTATAAGTAGCCAGTGACTGATTTACAAATTTGGGGGCCCTGGGCACAGATGCTTTAATAATTTTGTGATATTTAACGATGTTTCTTCTCAATTTTTTAGCAGTAAAAGTTTTTATAACATCCTCATAATCTTAAGTGTTCTATCTCGCTGTCGATTTTTCAATCTTTCGTCAATTTTAAATATCCAATGGTAAAATTTATTTTTAAATATTAAAATGCAAATGAGATACTTTTAAAAATTTCTCCCATAGGATTAACATTAGCGAGCAGGCGTTTTCGCGTGAGTGATGTAGCCCTTAAAAGTTATTTTTACATGAAAAAAAAAACTTTCCATATTAATTTTGTTTTTTAATAGTTTAAAACTTCAGATTTTGGATAATAATTTTAAAATCTTCCGTAGCATGTCCGGGCCCCGGAAAATCGGGGAATCTGGGACAGTGCCCCGAATGCCCTGCCATAAATCAGGCACTGAAAGTAGCTGCATTACGTAATAAAGTTTTAAAATATATCGAATTTAAACTTATTCTTGAACAAAGTTCTTTTTTTATGAGTTATTTAAAGAAATTAGACCGGAGCTCTTTATTGTCATAAAAATAAAGATATCAAATACCGGAAAATTGAAAATATCGAATTAAATATTAGTTATAAAAGCAACCAATTATTGTGTTTTACGTATTATTTTATTGGTATTTAGGAAAAGCATAGCCCCCCCCCCCCTTCACCCCATAACAAAAAGAAAATATACGTAACTTTAAAAACAAAGCTTTAAATAGATTGCATTATGTTTACACTCCTTAGATAACATATCCTTCGCATAACAGACGTAGCAAAAATCAAAACAATCCTCTCAAACGCTTAAATAAATAAGAAAATATCGAGGAAAAAAGGTGCCAAGACAGCGATAAGTACGCTATAGTATTCCCCGCCTTTGAAATAGTTTCGGAAAATGCCGTAAATTAAAAAAATCGGTGGCAAACGCCGAAAGAGGAAGACGGGCGAAAACACCCCACATCTTCCTTATTACTATTCCTTCTTCTATGGGAAATTATAGCTCCCTTTAGCTGCTTGTAACATTTCAACAAGGAGTACTGTAGAGGATCGCACTTGTTATTTTAACTAGATTACTGGAACCTCCATGGCAACTAAGAATAACACATATTTTTTCTTTAATAAATGATTGTTCATCTTTACCGGTATGAAATGTATTTTTAAATCGTTTTGTCATGTCAATTTGGGCAAAGCGAAACGGAAACATTCAGATTCAATCGTATGTGATTAGACTTGATGTGTTCAAAGTGCAGTTATTTTTATTTTATTTTATAGGAATCAAACAGACAAAATCATTTAATGAGGAAAAGCGGTTTATAAAGTATTTTCAACGAAAGGCAGTGGTAGAGGTTCCGGGTTGCTTTTCAGAAAGTCTCAAGTTTTCAGCACCAGCTTTGCGAATTGGCGAAAGAGGGAACGCGCAGCCATCTATATTGTCATTTGTCGTTCAATTAAAATTCGGATAAAACCACTAGTGTACGGACGATATCCCTCATTTTCAAGGAATTCTTTTATGTAAGACAATTTGAATATCAGTTATTATCTAATTTGGCTACTTTCTGACACATTACTGAGTTCATTTTCATTTATCAAAGCATAAAATTGATGGATTCTTGTTTAAAAAAAAAAAAAAAAAACAGGAAATTAAATGGCGTTTTCAATTTTTCAAGAAAGCAAATAGTTCTTCAAAAAAGTACTGTCAAAGTGGGCGTTTTAAACCGTATTTCTAGACGAGAAATGCCATCATGAGACAGCAATCGCTTACAACTGAAAATGCAACATATTTATAGAAAAATGAACTTTTTTTTTTTTTTTTTTTTTTTTTTTTTTGTTTTGATCTGAACTTGAATGTGAAATGGCGGCGGACGACATAGCCTATGAGTGTGTGGAAGGGGGAGTGGGCAGGGGAGAAATTTGAATGTTTATCTATTGTTACTTCAAAGTAAAAAATAAGATACTTGGGGAAATTTTAAACATTGTCTGTTGGTGAAAGGGTGGGGGAAGGGATTGTAGATTTAAAGAATTAATTATTTATCATTTATGCAAAATAACTAATAGAAAAAACAAACTTTAAAAAATTAAATCTTTAAATATTTAATATTTTGTATTTGGGAAAAGGAAACGTAAAAATAAAGCATTATTTGGGTTGAGGGGGGCAAAATTTGGATCATTGATCATTTAGTTATAGTTACCTCAAACTAATAAATAAAACAGAAAAAAAAGAAAGAAAGAAAGAATTAATTAAAAAATAAAATGCGTACTGGAGGAGCAAAAGGGGAAATCATATTTTTTTATTTTTTGTCTTTCAAACTTTTCATTCATTTTCTTTTCTTTTCTTTCTTTCTTTCTTCTTCTTCTTTTTTTTTCTCTTTTGAACTGCATAATTTAGATGGTAGAATATTTATTTATTGGTACTTAAAAATAAGCAAATAGACAAATAGGGCAATACATCAAACAACTGGGACAGTAATTTTTTTAACCATTTTAAAGATTATAAACTTTATGCACTGTTAGGGATAAAAGAAGGTGTAGTAAACATTTGTAGTTAAGATTTAAATAATCAATTATTCACCTAACTTTTCTGGTAAGTAACAAAGAATTTTAAATATAGTCTAAAAATAGTGTTAGAAGTTATCATTCGAATATAAATTAGAAGTTATAATTCGTATTAGAAGCTGTTAAATATGGCTCTGGGCACCAAGACTACAAATATTCGTCTCTGCTGAGTGGCCATTAAAATTTTAAATCTGTTTTCTTAAATTGGCATTCGATCTATTTTCGGTGATTGTACTTTCTTTCACACAAGGTAGCAATACCAAAATATGACATTTGCGCAAGGCGCGAAATACACTGCTCAAAACAATTAAAGGATATTTGAAGTTTTATATAAAATAAAGATATAAGCGAAATTTTTTTTGCCGAAGATAGAAGAAGAGAATCACAAATGCAAATTTTTCTGGTTTTCAAACTGTGGAGTATGCAAATTTTGAGTTCGACGTCAAAAACGTCGCTTCAGCGGCAGCGAATCAAATTTGACTTTCAACTGGATAAAAGAGAATGAAGACAAGGATGATCGGCATTCAGTGATTGCTTTGTTTCGATGAGTACGATGTCTCAGCGAAGTCATTTGACAGATTCAGAAGCTTGGAGAATTGTTGGTAGGTTAGAAGGGGGCCAAACTCAAGCCGAAGTAGCGCAAGCCATTGGAGTGTCACAAAGTGTCATTTCCAGGATCTGGAACCGTTTTTTGGAGAGTGGATGTGCAGGCCGAAGACCAGGGCAAGGTCGTAGACGGGCAACAACGCCAAATGAATATCGGTATTTAGCGTTAACAGTTCGGAGACACCGAAACATGAACGCTACTCTTCTCCAACAACACCTTCGCTTGGCTACAGGCACCACGATTTCAACTCAGACTGTCCGAAACCGGCTCCATGCTGTAGGTCTGTATGCTCACCGACCGATTGTATGTGTTAGATTAACATCAAGGCATCGTCGCGACCGCAGGGAGTGGGCAACCGAGCATGTCAACTGGAGGAGAAATGAATGGAGCAATATTCTGTTTTCTGATGAGTCCCGTTTTTCTGTGCATCCGGATACTAGGCGTATTTTCATCTGGAGGGACCGTGGCAGTAGGAATAACCCTGCGTTCGTGCACGAAAGTGTCAGATTTGGCGGTGGAGGAGTGTTGGTGTATGGTGGCATCTCCATTGACGGGCGCACTGACCTCTACATCATTCGAGATGGAGCTCTGACTGGTCGCCGATATAGGGATGAGATCCTCAGACCTATTGTAGTCCCTTACGCTGCAGCAATCGGAGATAACTTCATTTTAATGGACGATAACTGCAGGCCACATCGTGCAAACCTGGTGGAGGATTTCCTTTTCGAGGAAGGAATCGTTCGAATGGAATGGCCAGCGTGTTCTCCAGACATGAATCCAATCGAGCACGTTTGGGACGCTCTAGGAAGACGAGTTTCTGGCCGCCAACAACCCCCACAAACTCTCCAAGAACTGGAAAGAGCTCTTCTGGAAGAGTGGGGCAGAATACCCCAACTCGTCATTAATAGCCTCATTGAGTCCATGCCTCAAAGGTGTTCAACGTTGCTGGCCGCCCGTGGAAACCATACCCCCTACTGAAAATGATTTTCTTTGAAGAAAACACCTTTTCTTATTCTTTTTTTCTCATATGCACAAATTGTGTTTTTTTCCTTTTGTACACAAATGCGCAATAAAATGCATTTTTTTTCTGCCAAACATGTGTAATTTATTCTCATATAACCTACTATGTCTGTCGACCATGTATCAATCAGCTAAAATGTTTCCCAGATACAAAATCCACCTAAAACTGCAATATCCTTTAATTGTTTTGAGCAGTGTATATGGCAGAAACTAAGCAAAATACTCGATTAATACTTAATATTAGTTTCTTTCTAAATTATCACTCTTAGAGGCGCTGAAATAATTTTGAAACAAGGCGCCATGACTAACAAAGCCGCCTCTGTCAATGGGTCCAATTAAAATGATTTTCTTTCGTCTTTTTAAGAATGGCACTGAATCCTGTTTCATTGTTTGCAATAGGACAATAGGTAGAAACATAGAAGAAGGAAATATAAGATAGAAGGAAGATGAGGGATGTTTTCGCCCATCAAGTGCAATGGGGGTTATGGGAAGGTGTTCAAACAGAATGCTGGCAACCCCACCAATATTGGCGAAAACTTGGCTTTTATCTTGGCATAGACGTTCCTACACTCCTACCCTTCCGTCGCCTCACATAATGGGTTTCCGGTGTTTCCGCTTTTGTCATTCTCATATCGTGTCTTGACTTGTGCCTGTGAAATTCGCTCTTCGCCTTTTAATTCTTTTAATTTCATTCTATTAATATCATTTTTTGTTCATTTTAACTATGCCTTGTGCGTTCATATATTCTAATAAAACTATATGTAACTCAATAAACATACTGATTAAAAAAATTGTTTCGAAACATTGCAATTATATAATTTTAGAATTGAATTATTGATATTAAAAATTTGCTTTTCTGAGAAAAATCTGAATAATCTTCGAAAAAAAAAAATTATGTATCAACAGTGGTGAAATGGTTAATTTTACCTGCTACTAAGTTTCACTTCTTTTTTTTTTTTTTTTTTTTTTTTTTCTTTTTTTCTTTAATGGCTGGATTTAAGTATTGTAAACTACTTTCTTTTTCTGTCAAATTCTATTTTTATCAAATGATATTAAATTTTCCTCTCCATCCATAGTTAGAAAAGGGAATAAAGTTGATTTGCTTATTAGTCTTTATTTGGAAATATTTTAAATAATCTAATCATTTGTTTTAAGTAATTGTTGCTGTGAAATAGCAAAACTGAATTTTTCTGCACAATGTTAAATTTATTTTATATGAGTTATTTCTAAATATAGAAGAACTAAAGTTGATTAGCTTATCTTATTTATATAAAAATATATGAAATCTTCTAATTTTTTTTATTGTTATTATTGCTGTGAAATTGTGAAACTGAATTTTTCAGCCCACTGTTTGTTCATTTTTTTTATATGAATCTTTTGTAAATATAGAACAGGAACTAAAGTTGATAAACTTAGTTCAAAGACTTATTTTCTATATATTAAAATATTTGAAATCATCTCATCATTTGTTTTATTTGATTGTTGCTGTGAAATTGTAAAAGTGAATTTTTCTGCACAGTGTTGCATTTCTTTTATATGAATGTTTTATTAAATATTTATACAATAAAGTATTTTAACGTATTTAGTTTCCATATTTGTAAATATATAAACAGCAGTGGACCCATGCAAATATTTCACACTGCAGTCTAATATTTTTTTAGATGCAGGTTTAAACTTAAAAAATAAAAATAAATAAGGACTAAAAGCATCTCTTAAACAACATTAGTCAAGCCAAAATATCATCTAATTTATTCAACCAAAGTTACAGTAAAATATGGCCAAGGACAGCAAACGAAAAAAAAAAGTAATTAATTGTATTTTAACTGCATTAGAGGGTGACATCATCTGTTTTGGAAAAAACATGGGAGAAAAAAAAATTGAGCATTTGAATTTAAATTTTGCTTTTTAATCATAAATATAATATAAACGTGTGCAACAACAACTTTGTCCCACTTTAACTTTATTGGAACATATATTTTTTATTTTAATAATTTTAATCGTTTTTTTTGAGGCAACGCTTATTTGAGAAAAACCTTTCATTTCATTTATGAAGAGAATGCTGATTAAATTTTTAATTAAATGTAATTTTCATCAAACATGTTTTAACGAAATGTGAGTAAAATATGTCAGAAACCTGTTCAAAATTTGTTCATATGGTATCTCAGTTATTGTTTTGCGTTTTTTATTTACTTAGAAAAAGGATGTTGACAACAGAAATAATAAATATGATACATTTTATTAGTATTTCCTAATTTCATAAAATGAAACTATTACTTTAAATCCTTTTAACCAAATATATATATATATATATATATATATATTTTATCCTACTGTTTAATTAATCAGTACTTTATGAAGAATAAATTTTACCTTTTTTTTCATCAAAATCATCAAAAGAAAAAGGATTTTAGTTAAATTTAAATAAGGGTTTGGTTTTAAATTTTAAAATCAGGGGAATGCAATCAATTCTTAGTTGATTACGGAGGTGAAAGGGGGGGGGGGGGTAAATGTATGTGTTTATTTTATAAGTAGCCAGCGACTGATTTACAAATTTGGGGGCCCTGGGCACAGATGCTTTAATAATTTTGTGATATTTAATGACGTTTCTTCTCAATTTTTTAGCAGTAAAAGTTTTTATAACATCTTTTACTCTTTTTACATCTTTTAACATCTTAAGTGTTCTATCTCGCTGACGATTTTTCCATCTTTCGTCGATTTTAAATATCCAATGATAAAATTTATTTTTAAATATTGAAATGCAAATGAGATATTTTTAAAAATTTCTCCCATAGGATTAACATTAACGAGCAGGCGTTTTCGCGTGAGTGATGTAGCCCTTAAATGTTATTTTTACATGAAAAAAAAAATGAAATAAACTTTCCACATTAATTTTGTTTTTTAATAGTTAAAACTTCATCAGATTTTGGCTAATAATTTAAAAATCTTCAGTAGCATTTGCGGGCCTCGGAAAATCGGGGAACCTGGGACAGTGCCCCGAATGCCCTGCCATAAATCAGGCACTGAAAGTAGCTGCATTACGTAATAAAGTTTTAAAATATATCGAATTTAAACTTATTCTTGAACAAAGTTCTTTTTTTATGAGTTATTTAAAGAAATTAGACCGGAGCTCTTTATTGTCATAAAAATAAAGATATCAAATACCGGAAAATTGAAAATATTGAATTAAATATTAGTTATAAAAGCAATCAATTATTGTTTTTTAAGTATTATTTTATTGATATTTAGGAAAAACATACCCCCACCACCCCATAACAAAAAGAAAATATACGTAACTTTAAAAACAAAGCTTTAAATAGATTGCATTATGTTTACACTCCTTAGATAACATATCCTTCGCATAACAGACGTAGCAAAAATCAAAACAATCTTATCAAACGTTTAAATAAATAAGAATATATCGAGGGAAAAAGGTGAAGACAGCGATAAGTACGCCATACTATTCCCCTGCTTTGAAATAGTTTCGAAAGCAGGCGTAAATAAAAATAATCTGTGGCAAACCGCGAAAGGGGTAGATGAGCGAAAACACACCTTATTTTCCGTCTATTTTTATTTCCTATCAATCTATGTCAATTATTATTGTTAAAGTTTGAACAAGGAGAACCTTGTAGGGTCTCACTCGTGACTGCAACTTCTGACATAGTAGATGCTAACAATAAAACACATATTTTTTCATTAATAAATGATTGAGTAACGTTACCGGTGTGAGTTAAATATTTATATCGTTTTGTCATTATGTTAATTAGAAATGGGCAACATCGTTTCTTTTAGGGAATCGTTCCAGCCTGAATCCTTCACCGAAAAGAACGAGTTCTTTGGAGTCATTCCGAAAGAAAGGAACGATTCCGAAAAAAAAAAAAGGTTTTCGAGACAAATAAACGCTTTCGAGATTAAAAAAAAAAATAACGATTTCAAGATAATAGGGATAATTTTGAGAAAAAAGGAACAAATCCGGAAGTATTAGAACGAACATCAAATCCATAATATTAATAATACTAATTTAATTTCTTACGTATTCGTCCATTTTCTTACGCGTGCAATTAATTAGCAATTATTTCTAATTACCATAACACAAGTATACTCCCTGACTTTATGGTTTACGGCAATTCAATCTCAATTCCTCTTGAAAAATTTCCACTAGATGACCTTTCATTTACCGCTATGCGCTATAGTTTATCAAATAAATTTTATTGTAGCTGTTTGTTTTGCCCATCAGGGTGGCGACCCATTCGATTTTTTGTGTAATCGGGTTACCTCTTGAAAATATATCGTTGAATGACCCTCTATTTATACTATTAATTATTTTATGCAGGAATCTTTATTCTAGTTCTGATGTTTGGCACTAGGGTCTACGCAATTTTAAGCCTTATAATTAGATCCCTCTTCAAAATCCACCCCAAGATAACCAACCATTCATTTACATGTCAGTGCTCGGAACCGGCCGTTTTCAGAGTCACTCCATTTCGGTACGATTATTTGGAAATCGGTCATTTTCTCAGTCTGCCCATTTCTAAACAATTCCCAGGACTATCTGCTTTTAGTATTAAGTTCATGCGTGAATAGAATCTTTTATAAAATTAAATTCGGATACCTGGCGATTTGGGAAAACATAATTCATTAAACAAAGTATATTTGAGAGTCTTAATGTATAACAATGTCCTTTCTGACTGCATTATCAATGCACAGCCGAAACCAAAATGTCTGCATCTGAAATCGTAATATTTTATTCGCTACTACTTTTCATGACATAAAAATCCATTAAAAAGATGTTTTCTGACATTCAACTGTTAGGTGATTGAAAGTTTTTGAAAAGGTATACCAGTATATTTAAATTTAGAAATTACACATAATTATTGAGATAAGAAACAAACTCATAACTATATAGTTCTATACGTTTCAATAACTTAACTAACTTTCGTCAACTTTATAGTTTAATACAAATACGATTTCAAATATACAAAATAAATAAGAAAATACAAAATACGATACTTCTAAAAAAAGATTTTATTTCAGAAATAGGAATATATAAAATTTGCTGATTTGGTGAAATCCTAAAATAATCCGTAACAAAAAAGCAGGCTAAAATGTTAGTACGACAAACAATTCACCAACAGTTTCATGATAGTAAAGAAAATTAACATCAATAATATAAAACAACCCGGAATGGTAATTTCTTTCTAAAATTTCTCATTCATTGGTGTAAACATTTTTTTTTAAATCGATTTTATTTTCTAATAATTTTTGTTTAATAAGAATTACTGCTATATAATTCCAAAACTCTGTTAAACTTTCAATATATGGAAAAAACTCACGATAAAGTCTGAAATACAGAATCAAATCGAACCTATTTGGGACAGTAAATTGATCTGCCAGTATCTTCGATGAGTTCGTTAATCAAGTATGTAGCTGTTATAGTTCGTTTACAGGAGCACACAAAAGCAAAAAACATTCAAAGCTTGTCATCACGATAACATCCGAAATATACTGAGCATATTTAAACCGAATTAGGACAGTATATTGTTCTTGCAAGTATCTTAGAAGAATTCGTTAATCAAGTACTTTTTTGTTGCCTATTCCTTTTTCTATAGGTTAACCTGGATGCGAAGCACCCTTTGCTGCACGAGCAGCCGATGTACAACACAACTATGGAAAGTCCTGCAGGCCTGTTCCGGGGGAATAAGATAGCCTCCCTCATCCTTGTTTTTAAGATTTTAGCTAATTTTACTATAAAAAAACTAAGCTAAAATCTGGGGAACCGATTACAGAAGATTCATTCCCACTTCCCGTCCATATTGAATTTGAATCAGAATTTCTCCAAATTAGACAGCAAGAGCGAAGTTGGCTTCATTTATAGTTACTTATTTTTGTCGCCAAATTTGGTGATATTTCGCCAAGGCGAATATGAATATATAGTGCTTGTTAAATGTATAAGAGTTGGAACGATGGTTATAACAATGAAAGAAAATATGCGGGAAAGTATGTTCTCTGAAACTCATAAATTAAACCTTTTATGGAGGAATCTTGCTGTCTTGTTTCAAAATGTGAGCCACCCTAAAATTTCAAACTGCTATATCTCAACCATTTTATGAGATAGAAGAAAACAAAAATTGCTCCGGAATCCTTGGGTCAAGGCCGAACATTTAACGGAAAAAAACTCTTAGAATATATAATTTTTTGCACATATTTTGAATTGGGAATCTTTAAATGGCTATCACAACGCCCTCTTCCGGTGAAATATCTCTAAATTCAACTGGGACTTGCAGGCCATAGTCAAAAACATACACCAAAAAAAAAAAAAAAGGTTCAAATCTCTGCATAACTGTATACACTTTTCGATGATACAATAATGAAAATGGAACAAAAATCTTTATCACAGCTCCCCCTTTCGTCGGAATATCCCCAAATTGAATTGGGACCTGCCAGCCATAGCCTATGAATAAAATTTGGTTCAATTCAATGCATAACTTCATACACTTTTCGATGATACAAAGAGGACACACACACACGGACAGACAGACATTTTGTAGAAACGTGTTTTTCGGAATCTCTGACGCCTAAAACGTGTAAATTCTTCGAAAATCGGAAATCGAAAAAATTTCGATTATAATACTTTCTTTTATTAGATAGATAGAAGAAAGTAAAAAAAAAAAAAATAATAATAAGAGAGAAAGAGATCGGTCCTGAAAGTGTTAAATTTGTAATTGTAATTATCTGCAATGTAATTACAATTTAATAATATATAATTAATTACAGTTGCAATTACATGCCGTAAAAAAATAATAATAATAACTGCATTACTGTAGCCGGAACCGACCCCTCACGCCATTATTTGACAAAATTTCTGTTGTTGAAAGTGAGTAATTATAATAAATTACATACAAATGAATTGTAATTATATTGCAGATAATTGCAAATACAAATTTGCCCAACTCCGTTAAATTCTGGCTGCTTTTTTCAAGCAATGAACAAATATTTATCATTATTCCTTAATCAGAAAAAAATATATATTAAGAGTAGTTTTTTCCTTCATTAAATAAAATCTGCAAATGTAAACTATGATTTGCATTAATAAAGGTAATTTTAAGACCCCACAATCCATTTGCTCACATCTGCGATACAATATACATGGTGTCCCAGGATTATTGGGACAAACTTTAAGGGGAGGTAGGGGACATCACAAGGATTCAGATTTGCATAGCAACCCATGGTCGGAAACGGCTTCGTTCGCCGTTAGGTGGTGTTGTTCAGAAGAGCATTGGAGCACCTCTAACTTCTGCATATTATCGCAGCTTTTTGTAAGAGGTGCTACCAAGCTTACTTGACACTGCGCCACAACATGTAAGACGCCATATGTGGTTTCAACATGATCCAAAACGTCATGGGAAAGTAGTATGACAGGGATAAGAAACGCACAAGACTGAGATCATCTGAAACAATTTATTGGTCAAAGATATTACATGTACTGTGGTATATGATATGTGAAAACGTCACAAAAGATGTTCAAAGTTTTCACCATTGCTAGCGAGGAATTGCTGCCAGGGAACCGGTCCACCACGGCCAATCCATCGGTGACCAAACACCTGATTCAAATGTTCACGAACACATCTATCTGCCATAATAGGGAGGTGCCCCATGATGTTGAAACCACATATGGCTTCTGACATGTTGTGGCATAGTGTCAAGTAAGCTTGGTACCACCTCTTACAAAAAGATGCGATAATATGCAGATGTTAGAGGTGTTCCAATGCTATTGTGAACAACACCACCTACCGCGAACGAAGCCATTTCCGACCATGGATTGCTATGCAAATCTGAATCCTTGTGATGTCCCCTACCTCCCCTTAAAGTTTGTCCCAATAATCCTGGGACACCCTGTATAATAGAATGACAAAAAATCCATTGATATGCCCACTGGTTAAACATTACCGCAACTAATAATAAAAATAATAAAAAAAAGCCCTCCTTTGAATTTTTTGAAGTAAAAATAATAAATTATCAGACTTTGAGGAAATAGAAAACACATTAGAAAAGTTCTGAAAATATGGCTTCGCTTTTTACAAAAATAATAATAAATGAATACAAAAAAAAAACTTTTTCCTGTTTCAGATAAAACCATGGCTTTGTTAATAGATATGTAAATGTAAAGAGTCATTCTTACATTAAACAAGAACGAGAAATCATGCATCCAGCATAGATTATGAAACACTTTCAACATAGCCAGAAAACTGTAACGAAACTTCACCGTTAAATAAGGTGAAAGAAGATATGTAAGTAAACAGTTCAGAAAACATATAACACATTGAAAAATACAGTTTTCGAAATTACCTTCCAGTGTCAAAAAAGTAGTCGAATTATTTTGTGCAGCACTGTATATGATCAATAGATGTGGATATATAGTATGATAAAATGTACACTGCTCAAAACAATTAGGGGAGCACATGGTTTTAACGAAATGACACAAATACTTACACCAATAAGTAACTTAAATTAAAACATCCATAATTTAAAGCATAGCAGAAAACAAGAAAAATAAAACTTTTTATGCAAATCAAAGTTCATGACGTCAAAAACCAGAAAAAGGATATAAGGGCAGAAATCGGGATTTCGCAGAAATGTCTGCTACACTGTCTCAGTTGTAAAATTCAAATGCTCAGCTTTTGTTTTGAGAAAAGGTGATTTGAAAATGTCACAACAACAGGATTTACCGGAATCCATGGCTTGGCGTATTAACAAGAGACTTGAATCCGAGTAAACACAACGAAATGTAGCGGAAGCTGTTGGAGTTACAAGAAATGTCCTTGCAAGGCTGTGGAATCGATTCCAAGAAGCAGGAAATGTTAGATGTCGACCAGGGCAAGGTCGATCACGTGCTACCACAGCAACTGATGACCGATATATCTGTTAACAGCTCGTCGAGACAGAAAAGTGAAGCGACTCAGCTGCAACGGCAGTAGCTCTTGGCAACACGACGTAGGGTGTCCAGCCAAACAGTGCGAAATATGCTTCATCAGGGTGGTCTCTATGTCCGTAGGCCAATGGTCTGTATTCCGTTGACCTCAAGCCACAGTGCGGTCCGACGAAGGCGGGCTGCTGAACATCAAGATTGAAGACAACGGATTGGAGTCAAATGCTGTTTACAGATGAGTCCCTATTCAGTCTGACTGTGAAACTCGACGTGTTTTGGTATGAAGGGAAAGGGGCACTCGAAATAACCCCACATTCGTTCGTGAAAGATCACATTACAGACAAGGTGGGTTGATGGAATCAGCATAGGTGAATGTACAGACCTGCATATCATTTGGAACGGCACTTTGACGGGCCAAAGGTATGCAGACGAGATACTGTGATCTCATGTCGTACCTTACGCTTCACCCATGATGATTCCTTAGTTTTCATGAATGATAATGCTAGACCGAATACAGCTCGTCTGGTGGAGAACATGGTTGAAGATGAAACAATGCAGCGTATGGAATGGCCAGCATGCTTTCCTGACCTGAATCCGATCGATCATGTTTGAACACACTCGGACGACGCATTGCAACGAGACGAAGGCTTTCTTTTATTGTCTGGGACTTGGATATTGCAATTCTTGAAGAGTGGAACAGTATTTCTCAAAGTCTTATACATAATCTCATCGCATCCATGGAAAACAGGTGTGCAGCAGTCTTAGCTGTTCGAGGGGACCACACGCCGTATTAAACATCTTGCATCATTACTAAACAATCCTTTTTTTAGTGATTTACATGTAACCAAATTGTTGCCCTAAATCATCTTTTCATGTTCTTTCCATTGTTTTAAAGAAATAAAGCTCCCTTACAATTTTTTGCATCTTTTTTTCTGTATTGAACATTGATGCACGTGTACTCTCCATTTTACACTTATGCATGGCTATCTCGCACGATTCTCTTCGTTTCTTTGCTTGCTCCCCTAATTTTTTTGAGCAGTGTATATATATATATATATATATATATATATATATATGTGTGTGTGTGTGTGTGTGTGTATGGAAAATTTGAAGTTTAAGGAAGTTGAACGGGTGCAAATTTCATTGTATAGAATTTTCTTCACACTGTGCATATATATTTTAATATACTCAGCGTTTCAATTGCTTCTTAAGGCTTTTTAAAATAAGAAATCATTCGGTCTAAAACCAAACGGAAAGTCATTTAAAACATTGAATATTACGGAGTATTGTACCGCAAAGAAATACGGAACGTTACGTATAATTTTTAGAGATTAAAAGTATTATTCAAATTTTCTGTAGTAAATTTTAATCTTGCGTATATATTGATAACCTTTGAATAATTGAATAACTCATAACTTTTTATATCTATGTAATTAATAAATGTATAACACTATGTAACAGATTTTCACAAAAGTTCTGTTTCTGGTTTGAAAGTATGTGTTTTTGTTTAATTGAGCAGAAAGTATGTAGAAAAGAGTAGTTATACCCCTGAAACTTCGCTTTTGTGGCTGTCACAGTATTATTTACAGTGCTATTATCTGCCGACTTTAAAAAAAAATTTATTCTTTTGGTACAACTTTTTTTAATAGATTTTTTTTCTAATTGTCGAAAAAGGTCTTATTTGAACAAATATTACGGGGGCCTCCGTGGCCGAGTGGTTAAGACACCATTCCGCTAATCGCTTGTGAGCGTAGGAGTCAGGTCGGCGGGTTCGACTCCCGCCAGCTCCATTGCACACACTTTGTGGAGCTCCCGGATGTAACTCTCTGGTGTTGTAAATTTCCTTGTGGCTATCTCGTCCCTGTATATTGACGATGACTTATAAGCGGGCACTTGATGTCAAGCACACAAGTCAGATGTATGTTCTCAATAAACAAACAAACAAACAAACAAACAAACAAACAAATATTACTGTCTGTTTCATAAGTCTAATACTAATAAAGATTTATTTTCAATTTTCAAGGTACCCACAGTCAGTGAGATATTTCCCATAACTGTTTGACTGTGGATTCAACTCAGGTACGGCTTCAAGAAGTTGCGAGCATCAGCAGATGTCTTCTGTTTTATTTGTGGGGAATTTAATAAAACGAGAGGGGAAAAAAGTCCCCATTTCATCATTAGTTAAGATGTGTGAAGTCTACAAGGCTTACTTCGGGATGCCTGTTGGAGACCACCATGACAAATCCTGGGCTCCACATGTAATTTGTGCAACCTGTGAGAACACTCTGGAAGGATGGTACCGAGGGGAAAAGAGGGCTATGAATGGGAACAATATTTGGGGACTTATTCGTGAAAGTGATATGAAATACGCTCGCAAAACTACACATTTCTAGGTTCCTTGTCATCAATTTGTAGAATTTCGGTTAAACTATACTATTCATTTGAAATATAATGTTCCCTTTTTGTCTTTAAATAAGGATAAACCCGAAAATTTGTACGTTTCCTTAATAACAGTACGGAAATTTCAACTTCTCGTTGTCATAACCACAAAAGCAAAGTTTTTGCAGGGAAGTAAAGTTGTTTCATGTTTTTATGATAGAACCAATTAGAAAATGATATTGATTACCCAGAAACAAAATTGTGTTGCATAGTGATAGTTAAAAACAAATTTTTATCTTAACCCATTAACCGCCAAAACTATGTGGGTGGGGCCTTCAATATTTTTACTTAAATTCATTTCCTACCACAAAATTCTGAAAGATAATATTCGGTATTTTTAATAGCAAAATCTTTGTCTTTAAATAAAGTATTTTTTAACGTAATAAAATAGTGGTGGCACGGCAGGTTTTTTGTTTATACACTTTTATTTTGAATGTTGCGTTAACGCAACACCAGCGGGTAATGGGTTAATTATTTGAGAAACAAAAGTTAAGCAAATAATAGGTCATTGTCCAAGAACGAATATTTGCAAAAATCGTAAAGAATTACTTTAATGTAATCTTAATTATCAATGGTCCAAAAACTCTTCTTTTTTTCCTACATAAATGCATCCCCCTTCATGCACACTGCTACAGATAGAAAAGGTAACAAGCTTACCTAACAATTTGAAAATTTTACAGTTATTATTAAAGACTTATACAAACTTCAACAATTTTTTCTTTCATAATCTTAAATTTCTTATTTAAAAGAGTTCTTATTTCCTAAAGTGATTAAAGTGATTTAAAATTTGTAAACCTAAAAAAAAAAAAAAAAAAAAAAAAAATCTTATTTATTGTTTTCTGATAATAATAAATCATCTAAGTAGTTTTTTTATTTGTGACTGTGTAGAAAGAATAAATGGTACTTCTCTATAATCCCGTCGACCACTTTTCATAACAAAAAACTATCGCCAAACTGTAAGATTAAACGCCAAAAATGCAGTCCCATTTACTTAATCAGAAACATTATACATGTTTGTTATGTCATCAAGTTGTTTTTAATTCGACATTTGCCTGTATTTTTCATTATGTTTTACTGTTTTATTAGTTATATCATTAATTAAAATAACAATTGTGTCCTTAAATTCTTATACTTTATTTATTTATTTATTTTGATATTCCAATGGCAAAGTTCTCTCATTTATTTGGCGTTATAATTTGGCGATAGTTTTTTGTTATGAAAAGTGGTCGACGGTATAATAGAGAAGTACCAAATAAATAATCATCAAAATTATTCCCACCTCCTTCAGAAATTACTGCTTATCCTCTTTCATCCTGCCCCCCCCCCCCTCCCCTGTTTGGACATTACTTGCTCATAGTGCGTAAAATCTTTTGATTTAATTGAACAGCTAAGTAATCAAATTACATTTTTATAACGCATTTATGGGAGGGGCAAATCATTTTTAAAAATCAGTTGTTACACTCGCACTTCTAAAGCCTCAAAATACTGTTTACTCTACAAATGAATTAAGTTCATGGATAAAATAATGATTATGATGTCACAGGATCCATACGGTACACAATCTTCTTCATTTTCTTTTTTTTAACACAGTTTTATCAAACTAAGGAACACATTTTAAGAATTCTTTCTTATATCAAGATAAAATTTTTAGTACTCTTTCCCCCCACCTCTCCGCCCACAAAGATAAATAAATAAAATTATACATATTTAACTCCTTCAAATACCTCTAAATAATAGGATTCAGTTTTAAATGTAGTTTTATAATTTTTCTGTTGTAACTACGCCTTTATGCATGTAACATAAAATCTTTTGATTTAATTGAAAAGCTGAGTAATCAAATTAAAATTTTAAATTGCACCTACATGAATCTAATTAGAACGAAATAGCTGCTTTTAAATAATCTCATGTGGTTAATAAACTTTTTAATATTAAGCCTATTTTTCCTAAAACTCTGCCTTTCATATTTTATAATCTGACAATCAATCAAACCAATCAGGAAGCAGATATTAATGTTCAAGGACATATACAAAGGAGGTGCTCATGGAGCAACAGTCCTCTCCCCAATCAAATAAAGACAAATCTTTAAGCAACACAAATTATTAAAAATCTATTGCTTTTAGTCTTATGTTTGATCAATCATCTCTGACAAAACGACTCTCTACAGGTACAGGCCAGAGGCACCTCCGCAAAGAATTCTTTGCCTCCACATATCTCATCGAATTTTACATGGAATGATGGAGTTTTCATGAGTGGCTATTGCACCGGCCTTCTAGCATTAGTTGAAGCTGACGGCCAGTTGCTTGATGTCACTATTATATGTTAAACAGGAAAAGGAAAATAAAGTTAGTTTTATAATTTAATTATATCTCAAAATATTTCTGGTGTGGAAAGACTTTTTAACAAGTGATTTTTATGATATTTTAAAATAGAGTTACTTAAATGCATTCCGATTTGGAAACTATCAGTAGATATCTAGAAACTATTCACGTAGTGTGTAACACCGTAACCGCGTCCCGTTGTCATAAAAATAGCCGAAGAGTCAGCACCAGTCCTCCGATTACCGTGTATCTTAAATGAAGCCAAAACAAAACAGGAATTTAAATTTCGAATTTCTGGGGGAGTGGTGATGGTGGTGGAGTGTTATTCAGAAATTGGATGACATTTTAAAAATAGAAATACCAACTCATTTGGAAATTGGGAGGGGGGGGGGATTAAAGCTTCTTCCATACAAAGTAGTAACCAAATAACATGCAAGTAATTTGTTCAGACGCGCTTCTTGAAGAAAAGTAACCACTTTGCAACGAATGCATTCGACATTAAAATATCACAATCTTTGATACATTGCATCTCTGTTAGCTGCGCGTTTCCACGTTCGCATTTGGTTCTACTCTAATTCTCGTAGACATTTGATGTTACATCGTCTTTGTTTTCCTGAAAGTTGAGCCCGTTATTTATCTGTTCCGAGTTTTATGTCGCTGAATTCTACTATGCTGCATATCATGTAAGCCTTGAATGCTTTTTTTTTTTCACTATTGCGGCAGCTCGTCTCAGCCTTTTTAGTGCACGCATTTGATCTAATTCTTCTACAAATTCAGATTCATTAAGAGAATTTATGATAACTGCAATCCTTATCATGCTTTTTACTTTAGCTGCTCTCATTGATCTAGCTAGATGCTCTAAGTTGTTTATCAGTAGTAGCATTTGCCACTGGCGATAAATTATTAATTATTCCGATTTCTTTTTTTCGACAATAAATCGCGTTTCTTTCTTTAAAGTTGAAATCTCGCTGTTTTATAGGACCATGTTACAGACATAATTAATTTTAGCAACTATATTAACTGAAATTATAAAATAAGTAGAATATATTAATTTTACTTGCACAATGTTTGAAATATTTGCTTTAGATATCGGCCAACGTTAAATGACCTCCCTCTAAATATATTTTCTTAATATTATTTTCTGACATCTGACAATGTTGGCCAATTTTTCCCAACATCTCTGAACATCAATTTTTGACATTTAGTGATATATTTTTCTCTCATTGCTGAATGTCATTATTTGACACTCCTGACTGATATATTTAGATATTAAATGACTTGTTTCTTTTTCATTACTGAATAAGATTTTTATATACCAATTAATTTCTTTTCGCACCCCAAGCAACGCGATTCACAGATGTGGTGGGGAGTAGATTTTTCTGCCAGTGGGGAAAAAACGTCTGATAAAACTATCATTCCAGTCTCTCATACTTTTTCAATCATAATCGACTTACTATTATTATTATTATTATTATTATTATTATTATTATTATTTTACATTCTTTTATTAACGATTTATTTAAATATCACTTTTAAATGTTAAGTTTATTAGAAATTTGATAGGAAATTATTTTAAAGCAGGTAAGAAATTTAAAGCAAGCAAAAAAATTTAAAGCTTTCTTTAAAATCACGTATTAATTACCCTTGCACAAAATTATAGAGTTAAGCCCCTCCTACAATGTCTGGGGCAATCGACCAACCAACATTCGACATCGCTCATAATCGCTAGCAATGACAGTTTGTAAAATCGTGTCGTAGCCTACCTACGATGATGCGCGTCGCTACAGTGTCCGTCGCTGTAAAGCTTATCATTTTGAACGATTTCTGTAAGCGAAAACGGGTCAAGAAAATAATTTATATATAATCTGGTAGAGGGCGTCATTCTCGGGGAAAACAAACGTTGAAATTACATTACTTAGAGTTCGTTTTAGCATTGCGTGACGCTTTAATTAGCTATGTTTTCGTTAATGATTATTGTATATAATTAAAACCGACATATTTTACTAATGCAAAGTATATATTACTAATAGAGAAATTTTGATGTCGATACATAAAGCCATTGATTAACTTTATGACGTCTCTGGAGAATTTTATAATTTTACAGAATTTTCTGCTTCAATTTATTTTTCTAATTTTTAGTCGTAGACAAGAGTAGATTAGAGTTTAATAAAACATCTATTTCAGTATTAAGGTTTAAATATATTAAGCATTATTAGATTTATATACACTTTACTTCGTCATGGATTAATATTCGCATTTAAAATTGTCAATCTCCAGTATAACTATAGAATTGTAATGTAATCATTGAAAACAATCTCTAATTTTTTTTATTTAATTTTTATAATGAGAATACTGTTGTGATAGAACAATTTGGTAGCTTAGAAAAGTACAAAATGAAAAAAAAACATGATATCTCATAATCAAGTATAAAGGGAGGAAATGGGTGGTAACACCCCTTTAATTTAGATAAATGGGTTTTTCATGCAGAATTATCTGATTTTCTTCAAATTTTGTATATAGGTTCATTGTGGTAAGGCGCTTCCCTAATCAGTTTGGGGGTTCACTCGTTAAGTATAAAGGGAGGAAAAGGGGGTGACTCAACCCCTCAATTTAGATAAATGAGGTTTTCATGCAGAATTATCCGATTTACTTCAAATTTTGTATATAGGTTCATTGTGGTAAGGCGCTTCCCTGATTAGTTTGGGGGCGGGGTTCACTGGTTAAGTATAAAGGGGGGAAAACGAGAGGTAACCCCGCTCAATTTAGATAAATGAGGTTTTCATGCAGAATTATCCGATTTTCTTCACATTTTGTATATAGGTTCATTGTGGTAAGGCGTTTCCCTAATCATTTTTTTTTTTGGGGGGGGGGTTCACTGGTTAAGTATAAAGGGAGGAAACGGGGGTGACTCCCCCCCTCAATTTAGATAAATGAGGTTTTCATGCAGAATTATCCGATTTTCTTCAAATTTTGTATATAGGTTCATTGTAGTAAGGCGCTTTCCTGATTAGTTTGGAGGGTTCACTGGTTAAGTATACAGGGGGTAACCCCCCTTAATTTAGATAAATGGGGTTTTCATGCAGATTTCCGATTTCCTTTAAATTTTGTTTGTAGGTTCATTGTGGTAAGGAGCTTTCCTGATTAGTTTTGGGGGTACATTCGTTAAGTATAAAGAGGGGAAACGGGGGCTAACCCCCCTTAAATGAGATAAATGGGTTTTTCATGCAGAATTATCCAATTTTCTTCAAATTTTGTATATTGGTTCATTGTGGTAAGGCACTTCCCCGATTAGTTTTGGGGGCGCAGTGGTTAAGTATAAAGAGGGATACGGGGGTCTAATCCCCCTTAATTTAGATAAATGGATTTTTCATGCAGGATTATTCGATTTGCTTCAAATTTTGTATATATGTTCATTGTAATAAGGCTCTTCCCTGAATAGTTTTGAATGTTCATTGGTTAATTATAAGGGGGATGATCCCCCTTAATATATTGTCGATTTATTTATTTTTGGAGGGGCTTATTTCAAATTCTTTGAAATAAGAGTATAATATACAATTAGTGTGAATAGCCTGTGAGCTCAATGCCCTCAGCTTAACTGGGCAGTTTTCTTTTTAATTTTTATTATTATATTAATTTATCAACAATATTTAACCAATATCATTGTCACATTTCCCATTATGAATAAAAATTTAGCTGTAATAACAAAAATAAATTAAAGCACCTAAAATTCCAGCAGTAAAACACCCACTATTCGAGTATTGAACACCCCACGGAAAGGTAATAGATAATTGTTTTCAAAACCAAAATTTAATGAAATAAAATAGTCATTTTCAAATAAATTTAAAAATCGGGATATCAATAATTAATAAAATATTTATGAGAATAATTTATTATTGTTATCACAAGATCAATATTTTAATTATTTTATAGGGTAAATGTGCCAGTAATGGACACCCTTAAAGAATTTCCTTAAAAATTATTAATAGAAGATATAAATTAAGAATTAATTATAAATTATGTATAACCAGATCTTAGCTTGTTTAGTAAAATTTTCACTGAAAGACATTATTTTTGCTTCCTGACTTATTTGATTAAGATTGTCAACAATAACACAGGTTATAAAACATGCAAGTGAGAGTTATTAAAAAATAAATAAATAAAAGCTGAATTTTTATTGATTATTTATTTATAAACCGAAACCTTAGGAGGGTATCCATTACTGGAACATTTATCATATATTTTAAAAGACATTTATTTTAAATTGATTTATAATGAACAGAAATTTTATAGGTACAAGGTACAAGTAATTGCTTGATCTGTTCAAGCAATTACTTGTACCTTGTACCTATAAAGTTAATTTTGCTGTCTTGAATTACGAATCAAAAAAAGAATAAAAATGCGAAATTTCTCTAAATTTTTTTATTAAAAATATATGTTGATTAATTAAATTTTTTTTAAACATTACTTAAACTAAAATGCGAATAGAAGTGTTCATCTGAATATTTTTCATTCGAAAGTGAAAAAAAAAAGTTAAATTTGTTGATAAATGTTGTATTAATATTATATGTCGTAACTTACGAATCAAGAAAAGAATAGAAACGCGAAATTTCTTTAAACTTTTTAATAAATAAATAAATAAAAAAAAATGTTGCTTAATTTTAAGAGTTTTGAGGCGTTACTTAAGAAGCTAGAATGTGAATAATGGCAACGGAAAAGAAAAAAATGTCTTAGAAAATGAAAAAAAAAAAAAAAAAAAAGGAAGAAGAAGAAGAAGTAGATTTATATAAAGATAAACTATGGGAATTTGAAAAGAAAGGGGTAAAGAGTGGTCTGATATATATTTTTTAAGTTGATGATAATTTTACTCTTGTTCTGAAATGTATGCATATCAAATTTCGTGCAATGAGTGAAAAATTGTAGTTTTGTATAAGAGACGTATAAAGTAACAATGATTTTTATATTTATAAATATTGTCCTTGTTTGTGTGTGTCTGAATGCTCAGTTGCTGTCAAAGGTGTCAACGACATAAGCGGCCTGGTCCAACACTACTAACTCTGGTGATATTTTGAACCGTTCTACTTCTTTTGCCGTTCTATCTTTTTCTATTAGGGATGACCCTGATGACATTCCGCCAATATCGATAAAATTTTATATTTCGGAAAGTAAAGCTAAGAAAATGTTAAATAGTGCTTATAATGACTTTCAAGGTCTTTGCGAAATGTTAGTTAATGATGAAAAGCAAATTGTTAATGTTAAAGAGGAAATTAATGTTTTCTGGCTTTTGTCGCAAAAAGGAAATTTTTCTTTATTGAAAGCTCTTCCACGCATAGTGGATATTGTTTGATTTTTTACTTGGTAATTTTTATTATTTAAACCATCTTATTCATTTATTTTTAACTTTTCTCGTAATTATTCTGTTTTCATTTCAATTCATAATTATATTTCAAAAAATGAAAAATTTTTTGGGGATATATTTGTTTAAGTTATAGAAAATAATATAAAAACAACATTAACAATATATAGTGTAAACGGGCAAGCAATGGGCACTCTTTAGCAATTTTGTTAACAATTATATTTTAATTAATAATTATAATTATTATATTGCAGTTTATATTATATTATATCAAGCTATCGATGATAGTTAACTAATTTAAAAACACATATCCCATTTTGAACTAAAATTTTATTGTAGTAACAGAAGTAAATCAAAACACAAAATTTCGATAATGGTTTCGAAAATTTTAGTGATAGACAAAGTAATAAATATTTACACAAGTAATAAATATTAATACAAAGTAATAAATATTTATTTGATTTATGCATTTAGATCCAAAATTTAATGAAATCACACTAATAATGCAAAATATTGAATCTTAAACAAAAATTTGCTACATTAAAACATTTCGCTTTATAAAAAGTTTAGATAAATTGAGGCAATAAAAATGTCATCAACCTTCATTCCTGTCTCAATTCGAGTAAAACACAAAATTTTAATTGTACTATTCCCCCCCCCCCCCCCCCCAAAAAAAAAAAAAAAAAACGCTTACAACGAAAATTACAAATAAATAAATAAACGAAAAAAAAACTACGAATAAACTTTATTCAAGGCTGTTCTTCAGTGAACTTCCAGATTCGCCTAGCTAAAGTTAAACCTAAGGGCGTAGGTTGCAATCGCATATTTAAAATATCTCCCCAGGAAATTAGTTTTTTTAACTTCTGTTTTCTGTGTACGCATCATAAGGGATGCCTATTTTTTTCTAAATTGCCAAAATGTTAAAATGTATACTTAATTTTATGAAAGTGATAAAATCTAATTCAGTTTCGCTAAGATTTTAACACATAAAACTATAAATAAGGCACAAATTTTAGAAATATTTTGGGAACGAAGAATAAAAATAGACATCCTTTAAGATGTGTACACAGAAAACAGAAGTTAAAAATATAAATTTCTTGAGGAGATGTTTTAAATATACGAATGCATACTGCGCCCATAGTTTTAATATTAGCGAAGGGAATCGGGAAGTTTACTGACGTACGAACAGCCTTAAAAAGACATTACAAGCGACATCTTTCACTCATCGTCCTGCAATCAGAATACTTAATAACAGAATGAATAGACGCTATGGAGGACCAAAATCCAGGCAATTGTTCATTTACGGACATTCATTCCAAGTTTGAACCAGAGTATGATCGTCTTTGTTTGGTCCTCAGATGCTACAGTTTTCATAATAATTGTATTGGCCGTCTAGCGTTAGCCGATGGCCAGTTCTCAAAATTGTTACATACATACTTATTTGATGTAGTAACGCATAAGAATACATTTATAAATTACTTATTATATATAAGTATTACTGGTGTAGCAAGAGTTTTTGTATTGTATGTTCTATGATGTTTTGGGTTCGATGAGAACATGGCAGCCATGGTTATAAACGTTTCTGAATTAACTCAGTATTCTGTAGAATATTAATTTTCTTTTAAGTAACCACAAATTTAATTTAATCTTTTAATTTAGTATCTTTGCCAGTCCCTGTTCTAAATAATAAAAAAAATCTCATATTATGATAAAATGATTATTATTATATTATGATGATCATATAAATATCTTATATTATGTATTTATTTTCTGTCTGTAGAAGGTAAAAATAAAATATCTTAATAAGATTCTGATCATTTAAGTTGACTCGTAAGAAGAATTATTAATTGAAATAAGAAATAATATGCGAGAAAAAAAAATAAAAATTATTTCTTTGCATAATGGTTTTTATAATTGCCATGTCTGTTTATCAAAAAATAAAAACATATTGTTTTGAGGAATAATAAAAATAGATGGATTCTACACATTTTGAACTGATTTTACATAATATATATATACTTAAAAAATAGATTGATTAGATATGTTATTTGAAGATGTGCGAAATTATTGAATTAAAAATACGAGGTATATACAGTATGCCCACTAAAGTCCCTTGCCACCCTCTTAACTTCGGAACGGCTGCTGCTATATTCATAAAAGTGGTGTCTAGGTATAGTAAAGTAGCCATGCGCTACACAATGAAACCGCCTACAGCGCCACCTGGTAGAATGCTGCGGAGTTTCTATCTCGAAAACGGAAAGAGACTTACTTAAGAAGCTAGAATGTGAATAATGGCAACGGAAAAGAAAAAATTGCATTAGAAAGTGAAAAAAAAAAAAAAAAAAAAAAAGAGAGAAGAAGAAGACAGGGTTTGCACAAGTGTACCGCACATTTGAAACAGTTTTCTTCGCTTTATTTAACTGAGGAAAAGTACTACTAATTACTAATTATGTGTATAAATGTGATGGTTGCGAATTCTGTGTTTAAAAAATTAAATAAAAACTTTTTTATCATTAATAGTGGTGCCAGACTCCTTACAAAATATAAGGAGTGTGCGAACCTTGGAAGAAGAAGAAGGAGAAGAAGTAGATTTATATAATGATAAACTATGGGAATTCGTAAAGGAAGGGGTAAAGAGTGGTCTGATATATATATTTTAAGTTGATGATAATTTTACTCTTGTTCTGAAATGTATGCATATCAAATTTCGTGCAATTAGTGAAAAATTGCAGAATTGTATAAGGTACTTATAAAGTAACAATGATTTTTATGCTTATAAATATTGCCCTTGCTGTGTCTGAATGCTCAGTTGCTGACTAAGGTGGCAACGACATAAACGACCTGGTCCGACACTACTAACTCTGGTGATATTTTGAACAGTTCTTCTACTTTTGCTGGTCTACCTTTTTTTATTAAGGATGACCCTGATGATATAATCGGCCAATATCGTTAAAATTTTATCTTTCGGAAAGTAAAGCTAAGAAAATGTTAAATAGTGTTTATAATGACTTTCAAGGAATTTACGAAATGTTAGTTAAGGATGAAAGGCAAATTATTAATATTAAAGAGGAAATTGTGGGAGGATTATGTTTTCTGGCTTTTGTCGCAAAAAGGAGATTTTTCTTTATGGAAGGCTCTTCTACGCATAGTGAATATTGTTTGATTTTTTACTTGGTAATTTTTATTATTTAAACCATCTTCATCATTTATTTTTAACTGTTCTCGTGATTATTCTGTGTTCATTTCAATCAACAATTATATTTTAAAAAATGACTTTTTTTAAAAATATATATATATGTTTAAGTTATAGAAAATAATTTTAAAACAACATTATATTAACAATGTATAGTGTAAACGGGCAAGCAATGGACACTTTTTAGGAATTTTGTTAACAATTATATTTTAATTAATAGTTATAATTATTATATTCCAGTTTATTTTATATTATATCAGTCTACCAATAATAGTTAACTAATTAAAAAATATATCTCCCATTGTGAACTAAAATTTAATTGTAGTAACAGAAGTAAATCAAAACACCCAAAAATTTCAATAATGGTTTCGAAAATTTTAGCGATAGACATTGTATACAAAGTAATAAATATTTATTTTAATTTATGCATTTAGATACAAAAATTAATGAAATCACACTAATAAAGCAAAATATTGAATCTTAAAGCAAAAATTTGCTCCATTAAAAGATTTCGCTTTATAAAAAGTTTATATAAATTGAGACAATAAAAATGTCATTAGCCTTCATTCCTGTCTCAATTCCAGTAAAATACAAAATTTTAATTGTACTATTCCTAATAAAACGTTTACAATGAAAATGAGAAAAAAAAAAAACTTACGAATAAACTTTACTTAAGGCTGTTCGTCAGTGGACTTTCAGATTGGCCTCACTAATCGGGGATCTGTTTAGGAAAATTTTGGGTACTTAAAAGGACCCTTCACAAAAGTTTTCAACTTAAAACAGACTCTTCACAAAAACCTCTACCGTAAAAATAGACCTTTCACAAACTCTTTCCACCTCCAAACTGAACTTTTCACAAATTTAATGATTCAAAAGTAAAATTTGACCTGTCACAAAACAATTAAAGTCATCAAATTACATATTACTTAGCTTTTTTTTATACATTAAGAATAGATGCACAGGAACCTGAATATAACTATGTTTTCAAATTCACAAAATTATGATCATAATACTCACAACTATAAAAAAAAACTGTTCACAATTTCACAAAAACAGAACACTGTGACAAATATCTAGACAGACTCCTGCTACTGTTAAACCTATCGGCGTAGGATGCATCCGTATATTTAAAATATCTCCTCAGGAAATTAGTATTTTTAACTTCTGTTTTTTGTGTACACTTCATAAAGGATGTCTCTTTCTTTCTTAGTTGTCAAAATGTTTTCTAAAATGTATACTTAATTTTATGTGAAGTGTTAAAATCTTATTCAGTTTCGCTAAGATTTTAACACATAAAACTATAAATAAGGCACAAATTTTAGAAATATTGTGGGAACTAAGAAAAAAAAGAGACATCCTTTAAGAACAGTACAAAGAAAACATAAATTAAAAATATAAATTTCCAGAGGAGATGTTTTAAAAATACGAATGTATCCTTCGCCCATAGGTTTAACAATAGCGAGGGGATTCGGGAAATTTACTGACGTACGAACAGCCTTAAAAAGACATTACAAGCGAAATCTTCCACTCATCATCGTGCAATCAGAATACCTAATCACAGAATGAATGTACGCTACGGAGGACCAAATTCCCGGCGCTTGGTCATTATTTACCAACGACATTCAATTAGCGCCTAGCCTAATGGTAGGACTTAGAGTAAAATCTTCCAAACTACTCTGTGCTAGAGACTAGAGATTTATCCGTAAAGAGGGATATTTTCATCAATAAGATATCATTATTTAAACTTTTGGTTGGTGCTGCCATCTATTAGCAGAAAAATAAGTTTGCGAATTTCTAATTTTCTAAGCGAAATTTAAAACTATCATCTTGAATATTGTGGCAGATAAAGATGAAAGTAATTATCAAAGGCATTTAAATTATTTATAGACTTAATATTTTTCTTGATTTAAGTAATTTTTGAATTTATATAGTAATTATAATTCTGACATTTTCAAACCATTTTCACACTTTCATGCCAACATAAGATAAACATCCTACTTTATTATTTTATATTTATCATAAAAATCATAATTTAAATTACAGTAATTAGCATAAGTCGTTTGACTAAAACAGGCACAAAGCACATTTTAAATCTGATTTATTGGTAGCAGATTGTTCAAGGCCATGTTTTTCTCTTGCATGTTTTAATTGGTTACTTACTATTTGTGGAATAGTTTTTTCTACATTCTAAACAGGTAAAGTTCACATTCATTTTATATTTTCAAAAGATGAACCACTGAGCAGTAAAATCAAACTTAACGTACGTAACTAACAAATGCAGCAAAAGATCTATATTATAATTAATTATAAAATATTTTATCCGTAAAGTAATCTTAAACCGAAACACAATGCAGTAAATAAAAGCCGGTTATCACAAAAATAAATAATAACTTTTCAATAAGTCGCTATTATCTGATCATAAACACACATGGACTAGTCATAAATAATAATTTCCCTAAGCATTTAAAGAAAGAGAGGAACATATCCATCTTTAGGGATAAATCCCAAGTTTCAAGAAAGGAAAGTTTTACGGATAGTCCTACCATTAGGAATCGTCCTGTCGCTAGCCGCTAGTGCTAGCGACAGGACGATTCCTAATGGTATGACTTAGAGTAAAATCCGCAAAATTTTTAAAAATTTTTCCGACATTTTTTTAAATTAAAAAATTTAAAGATATTTCGCATATGTATGCTTCTCTTGATTCGTAACTCGCGACAGCAAAATTAAAGCACCCTAATTTTAACTAATTTTAAGGGTGTACTCAAATCCAAACTACTTATTTTGTGACTTATTTTTAAATTCATTTTTGCTCTAAAATGCATCTAATTGGCAGGTTCTGTTATTCAGAAACTTTATATAGTCTGCATTGGTCAATTTTTTGATAAAGGCAGAATATGTTTCAAAAAATGCTATCAAAGTGGACATTTTGAACCGAATTTTCGAAGCAATAGCACTGGAAACAAAAGAAAATGATCGTACTGTGAAAATAATTGTTTGTAAATCAGTTTCTAATTAATGGAATGAAAAATAAAAACACAGGTCACTTACAAATCTCTTCATAAATCACGCCGACAAGTTTCATGTTTTTATTTTTAAAAATGAGTCTGAAAACGTGTCAGAAAATTTTGAGTTCTTGAGCGTGGAAAAATATTTTTTCTTAATACCGCCTTAAGATACTTTTTATCCCAATTTGTATGTGTTTTTTAAATACTGTAACTAATGTTAGCAACATTATTTCATTTGTGTTTTCTTGTGTTAATAAAACAAATTATGTTATATAAGTGATATATATGCACTTGAAATAATATTTTTTTATTTATTGCAGAAAACTTTATTTCCTGTTACTATAGTCAATTTCCAATTCATTTTCCAATTATTAATTCTTACTGATTAACTTAAGTAAATGATCTGAATCGTAAGAAGGTCTTTTTATTTTTGCCTTCTTCAAAAACGAAATAGTTGCATATAAGAATTGTATACAGAACTTTAAACTCACGAATGTTACACTGGAAATATAGTATTTAAAAGATTGATATTTTCACACATCAATTGCATTTTCTTTTTCAATATATGAATGATTTGGCACCACTTTCTCTCAACTTGTAGAGAGGGTCTATTTGAATTACACTAATTTCATAAAATTGAAATCAGAAAGAATAGAATGAACAAAAATAATACATTTGTACAGCAGACTTAGCTATCAAACAATGCCACCACAGACTTAGATATCAAGCAATCAAAAAATGTCATCAAAGAATGCCATATTTTTAATAGAAAATACTATTACATAGTAATGTTTTGAATTAAAGCTCTTAGCTTCTCGAATTAAAAATTGTAAAAAAATATATACCTCATACTTTTAATTCATTAATTTCATACACCTTGAAATGACATGTCTAATAAATATATTTTTTACGTATATATATGTGTGGGATCGGATTGGCTCCCGCAAGACGGCGCAGCGAGCGCACTCACTAACGACAAGAACCTGCTACGAGATTAAAAGACGGTAAGTAGTAAGTGAGGAAGAGAGAAGGTAGCAACGGCTGCTAACGACGCATTAAGTTTTCGACGTTCCTAAAATCAAAAGTGTAAAAGTTTGTGTTTTTTTTCATAAGATGTAAAGTACGATACTAAGTTATGTTTGTTATTTCGACGAATATCGGCTGTTCACCAGTTTAATTCATGTCATGTTTCACCTTTGTTCTGTCCTCGTCCATTATCAATAAAAGTGTCTGTCTACAAGAACGATGTTTTACTACAGTAATTAAGATGTCTCCCCCCTATATATATATATATATATATATATATTATGTAAAATCAGTTCAAAATATATCGAATCCATCCATTTTTATTATTCCTCAAAGCAGTGTTTTTATTTGTTGATAAACAGACATGGCAATAATAAAAAACATTATGCAAAAAAAAAAAAAAAAAATCCATTAATTTTTTTAATTTAATTATTAATTCTTCTTACCAATCAACTTAAGTGATCTGAATCATATTAAGCTGTTTTATTTTTACCTTTTACAAAAAAAAAAAAAAAAATATATATATATACAGTGAAACCTGTAAAGTTGACCACCTGTCTATGTTGACCTCTGTTGTCCGGAACCAAATTTATCCTATACAAAACTATAAGACAAACCCTTTGTAACCTGACCACCTGTCTATCTTGTATCTTGACCACTGAAATTATTCAGATTAGACTAGAACTATTATAAAGTGCCCATCAAAACCCTTTATAACTTGACCACCCAAAAAGCTAACAAATCATGAATTAAAAAAAAAGTAACTCTGCAAGTATTTTTCTATTTTTTTTTCTTTTTAACTAGAATTTCTGGAAGGGTGAAATAGTATTAACCTGGGAAATGCTTTTAGTAATGATAGGTGTAGGGAAATATAATTCAAGGCTTATCTATTCTTACATTGTTGCTCTTGTGGATTTGGCTTTTCAACCCTCCCCCTCCATTCTTTGATTCTAGATTTCTTTCTTCTATTCCCCATTCTCTTATCATTCCTTCCCTTCTTTCAATAACCCCAGGTGTTAGTTGGTAAGCAGAAATATTTCCACAAGTTGCAAAAGTCTGTGGCAATTGTAACAACCCAGTTAAGAAAATTGTTTGTGATGAGTTACACTAGAACTGTGTTGTAGTACAGAAGGATTATTATTTTCATCCAGTGAACTGGGTGTTGAGGTAGTACAGGGCATTTATATTTTGTAATTGCTTTTTAACAAGGAAGATTTTGTTAACCTAAAATGGCTGCAAAAAGAAAATTAGTTGAACTTTCAAATGATAAAAAATATGAAATATTAAATTTAATTAGAAAAGGAGAAAGCCAGAGAAAATTAGCTGATAGATATGGAATTTCAAAAACTACAGTGTCTAACATATCAAAGAATGGGAAAGAAATAACTAAATTGTGGTTAGAGAACTGTAGTGGTGATAGAAAAAGAAAATTGAGAAAAACATCAAATGAAGAAATTAATCTGGCAGTTTGGGAGTTTTTTAAGCTATGTCGTTCCAAAAATATTCCAGTTTCAGGACCTATGCTACAGGCTAAAGCTAAAGATATTGCAAATGAATTGGGAATTTCTGAATTTAATGCAAGTAATGGATGGCTAGAATCCTTCAGATCAAGAAACAATATAAATTTCCGTACTCTTTGTGGTGAATCTGCTTCAGCAGATTGTAATGCTGCAGAAGACTGGAAAGCAAAATTAACTGAAATTGTGAAAGATTATCCTCCTGAAAACCAATTCAATGCAAATGAAACAGGGCTGTTTTTCCGTCAATTGCCTACAAAATCCCTTGTATCAAAAAATGAAAAATGTTTTGGAGGTAAAATGCCGAAAGAAAGACTAACTGTTTTACTTTGCTGTAGTGTCACAGGGGAAAAATTGAAACCCGTTGTAATTGGAAACGCTGCTAACCCTCGTGCTTTTAAAAGAAATGGTGTTAAAGTTGAGATTCTACCTGTGACATGGAAATATAATAAAAAAGCCTGGATGAATTCATCCATTTTTGAAGAATGGCTTCGCGATATTAATTCCCAAATGAAAAAACAGGGTAGGAGGATAATTTTATTTATTGACAATGTATCCAGTCATAAAATTTCCAAATCTTTCACCAATATTGAAATAGTATTTTTGCCTCCAAATTTAACGTCACTCGTGCAACCTCTAGATCAAGGCATTATTTGTGCAGTTAAGTTGCATTATCGTAAACTAATGTTGAAGTGCCTCATTACAAAAATTGACCACTGCAATGATGTTTCAGACTTTACTAAATCAGTAAATGTTTGGGACGCAATTCGTTGGCTTAACGATTCTTGGAAAAACTTATCTTCTTCAACTATTTCCAAATCATTTTATAAAGCAGGATTTGAAAGTGTGGATGAAATATTGAACGAAGAAGAGACTGAATTTTGTTTGAAGAGTGATATTCAAGCTTTGTCAGTAAGTATTCAGCAAGAGCTGGTCGATGAAAAATCATTTCTCTCATTTGACAATGACATCATTGTGCATGAAGAAGTTGCAGAGAATGCAGAGGACATAGCTGCTAATATCTTATCAAAGATGAAAAAACCTCTAGAACTAGAAGATGATCAAGAAGAAGACAGTGAAGAGGAGATCGTTAATGAAAACACAAGGAAGACTCCTTTAACTTTTTCAGAAGCTTTAGACTGTGTACAAAATTTAATGTGCTATGCTTCTGATAAGCAGCCTGATATTTCTGAAAAGATAATGGATCTGCATGTTTGCATTGAAAAACATTGGGCTGATGTAAAGTCCAAAAACCAGCGTCAAACTACAATAACAGAGTTTTTCTTGGACAAATAGGTAATGTACTTAAATTTTAAATTTTAGAATGTGTATGTGTCTTAACATGTTAAAAAAAACAAGTGTTTTTTTTAAATGTTTTTTTTTTATAAATTATGTGTAATAACTAGTATAGTTTGCAGAATCACTAATTGACTGTATATTGATTGATTGTTTTTTAAATAAATAGTAGTATATTAATTGATTTTAAAATTGATACAAAACTATTAATTCATTCTTGTAGTTAATCTTTTCTTTTATAAGGTGTTAGAAATATGCATGGAAATAGGGCTATAAAAAATACAATATTATTTTATAGCCCTGTCAATAAATGAAATTTTTGTGTTAAAGAATGATATGGTGTGAATATTACGTTAAAAAAAGTAAATTTATCATCATCCTTTATAAGTTGACCACCTCTCTAAGTTGACCACTGAAGTGTGGCACCGCAAGTGGTCAACTTACACAGGTTTTACTGTACATGTTTTTTTTTTTTTTTTTTTTTTTTTTTTTTTTTAACAGGGACTTTAAACTCGCGAATGTTACACTGGAAATATACAATTTAAGAGATTGAAATGTTCACACATCAATTACATATTCTTTTTCAATGTATGAATATGGCACGACTTTCTCTCAACTTATAGAGAGAGTCTATTTGAATTAAACTAATTTCATAAACTTGAAGTCAGTATGAAGAGAGTTCATAAAAATAATACATATGTACAGCAGCCTTAGCTATCAAACAAATCAAACAATGCTATCAAAGAATGCCGTATTTTTAATAGAAAATACTATTACATAGTAATGTTTTGAATTAAAGCTCTTAGCTTATCCAATCAAAAATTCTAAAAATATATATACCTCATACTTTTAATTCATCAATTTCACACACCTTCAAATCACATATCTAATCAATATATATTTTTACGTATATAAAAATATACAGTCTACAGCAGAAATACAACATTTTCATAAACATAAATTTATCAATACTACAATTGAAATTATACAAATAATAAAAACTAAATCAGAACGTTTGTTTATGGAGTCTTCATATATGAAATGTTATAACACTATTTATTCTTATGAACTTAATAGTGAATTATTTAACAGACCAGTTAAAGTTTTTTCAACAAATAATACTACAGATTATTCTCCTATTTATCCTACTCTAAATCATAATTGAAATCATAAAACAACACGTAACAAGCGAGGAAAGTGTACTGCTACAGATGTTATTTCCGAAAAATTTATTGTTAAACAAATCAATATTCTTCATCATAACTATATTAAGAATTACAACTGGTTTTTAATACGAAAATACATTTTTGCTATTAAAAAGAAACAGATAGTACAATATTTAAATGTATTTCTTGGTAAATCTTACTCAAATCATTTCTCTGATATTTTTTATGATCTAATTATGACAAGAGCTAATCTTTTCAACATTAATTTACAAAAAAAAAAAAAAAAAAAAAAAAAAAAAAAAAAAAAAATCAAAATACTAATACTCAAATGATTATAACCTTTTCAAATCAAATCTTTAATCAAATTAATATTAATTCTATAATTAATGATAAAAACTGTTATTTTCCTATTAATAATCTTCAAATTTCAAAAACATTCAAATATCCTAATACAATCGGAAGAAAGATTTTTAACTATAATGCATTTTCGAAAAATATATCTGATGCTAGTACTTTTCCGTGTAAATGCAATGACCCCACTCTAAAAAAAATTCATTAATAATGATCATGGACATATAATCACTGGTAATCTTAATATTGTGAATGATTTTACACTACAAAAACTAATGGGTTATGGTACTAAATATAGACTTCCTTCTAAATTTAATGTAAATTCTATTATAAAACAGTTTACATACGATATAGACATTTTTATTTATAAAATTTCAATCTCATATAGTAAACCTATTGAATATTTTAATCAATGGAAAATACTTGTTATTGAAAAATTAAGTTCGTCTTTAAAACATAATTTATCGCATATGGTTAAAATTAACACAAAACATTTGTTCCAGCAAATTACTAAATTACAAAAAACTATGTAATAACATATATTGACAAATCTCCTAATAATTATGCAATCATATGTAAAGCTTATTATCACCAACTACTTACATCCTGTATTTCTACTAACAATTCTTTTAAAAAAACTAATGAAAATGTAATTGTAAACAATCGTAAAATTCACAGTTATTATAAATTATTAAATATTTCTTCTACTAACTTTAATTATCCTTATTTAGTTCTTATACCCAAATTTCATAAAAATCCTATCAAATTTAGGACTGTAACTATAGGATGCAATACATATAATAATATAGCCAATAAACATCTATTAAAAATACTCAATCAAATTTATACACTGACAACATCCACTGATAATGCACATTGTATAAAAAATAGCTATCAACTTGTCAATATTTTGAAAAATCTTAAATGTGTTAACAATATAATGACATATGATTTCAAAGATCTATTTAATAATATAGATTTATTAGATCTACATAATATTATAAATGCATTATTTAATAAGTATCATCATTCACTTAATTTACCAATTCATATAGATAGAGCTTATTTTAAAACTTTAACAAATTTCATTATACATAATAATTATATAATGCATGATAACACGTTATATTTACAGAAAGTCGGTATACCACAAGGGGGATGTACATCTAGTATACTTTCAGACTTATACTTGTATCATTATGAACGTACTTTTATTAACAGTAATATACCTTTATATCGTTATATTGATGACATAATTTTAATTGCCACTGATCACACTAATATTTCTATATTTCCAGTTGATTATCCTACTAATTTAGAATTAACGGAAAACCTCCTTTCTAACAATACTATTAACTTTTTAGATCTAAAAATTACACTTACAGAAAACAAACAATAATTGATTTATTTGATAAACGTAAAGAATTTAAATTTAAAGTTAATTCATTTACTAATTTTAAATCCTGTCTTCATAATTCTGTATATCGTAATATACTCCTTAATCATATTTATAGAATAAAAAGTTTATGTTCTTCTCAACTAATTAACAACAATATTAAAAAACTTATCTATGATGCATTACAACATGGTTTTCCAAAAAAATTCATATATTCCTTAATATATAGTTAGTTCTTAAATGATCTTTGCAACCAAATTAACACATGCGTTAAAAAATGTATAAAAAAATCATATAATCTTAGAAAATAGTAATTTAAAAAAAAAATTATAACAGGACGGTTGGGTGGGTAGATGTTGGATTGAGGAGGTGTGTGGCGGAGTTGTATGGAAAAACGCATGGTTAATTTATATTATTAAAAAAAAGGGGGGGGGCATTTTGATTTACACAAATGTTTGATATTACACATTTTATAATGGACTGTGATGTGATATTTTTATATGTATGCATATTAATTTAGTTATATTTACACATTCATTATTTAATTAATTTAAATGAATTTATATTCATTAATATTAGGAATGTTTTTGATCTAATGCATTTGGATTAATGCCTACGGTGGTCAATATCATATTAACTTCTAATATAATGTATACTTTTCTAAAGTGTTAATATAATATGTTTTAATTTTTATTAAACGTTCTACCCTTACCACTTATATTAAGTGTGTATAATTTTTTAACTTTGTATGAAGAAACATTATATGTTACTAATTCATTTCAATATTTAATTAATATTAATTTTAAATCCTCTGTATCTTAATTCAAATATTTAGTATTTTATTTTAATTTAATTTATGTGATGTTGAATTTTTGGCACAGCTATTTAATAACGATGTCATTTCTTGGTACATATATTTTTATGTTGCTTCAATTATTAATTTTTCCATCTTACATCTTATTTTTAACATAGAATTATTCATTAATACATCCATTACTTTAATATAATTGGATATTCTATTTATTAATTAATTTCATTTATTTATTATTACACTAATTGCTATCATTTCAGATAGCAATTTGGTTTAATTTTTAAATATTAATTTTCATCCAATACTCTTTTTATTCAGCGTATATTCACTTTTTACCAATATAGATGGCAGCACTAATGTTCCTGTTGCGTTACAATAATATTCATATTATTCTAAAATCTTTTCTGGCAACATAGTTAAACATTTTCTAAATCTAAATTTGGAAACATGTAATGATTTTTTGCAATTCATTCCCTAGTTTTGGTTTTGTTCATGTGTGGCACATGTGGTGCACAGGTATCTATTTTAATCCAAATGGATTATATACTTTCTGACTCTATGTCATGTTTTATCTGTATTTTATAGGTATGGCTTCATTCCTTTTTAATATTGTATTTATTTTTTATTTTTTCACAGGTTTGATTCAATGTTTATGAGTAGGTAGTCCCAAAATCATATTCTTTAGCAATGTTATGGCTAATATGATGATGAAACCACTCATTTCATTTTATTTGTGGTATTTAGGCATTTGGGACTTGAAAATTCTGTCTAAATTCCACAAATTTCATTTCATTTCATTCATTTAATTCCATTTATTCAATTTTTAATTTAATTTCTTATTCTTTTGAATAAGTTTTTGTATCCATATTCAGTGTGTTGGGGAACACCTTCATTGACAACTAATTATTACACACTTAATCATTATTTCATAGTTTAAGTTGGTGTTATGGTAATGTTTCATTTATGGTTATATATATATATATATATATATATATATACAGTAGAAAGCCACTAATCCGCAAAGCTTGGTTCCAAGTGCTGTGCGGATTGGAGGCTTTTTGCAGATTACAGGCCATGTCTATTTAATCTTTGTTTACATTTTTTTAAATTCTTATTTTGGACAAATTTAGATTGCTAATACTAAAAAATAGATAAATTACACATTTTAATATATAGATAAAGTAATAACTATGTAAAAAATAATTTATTATTTTTAAAATTTCTTAAATATGGCATCAATTGTTGACATTTGGTTTATAGTGTTGAATTTTATCTTTAAGTAAGAGTTAAAAAGCAATATATATGTATTTTTTTTATGTGTTTTTCAATTTTATAATTACGATTTAATGAAAAAAAAATTATAAAATATATTGTCTAAGTAAGAATTTTTTATCATTAAAAAAAAAAATCACAAAAGCTCAAATTATATTTTACAAGTATTGTATGAAGAAATGAATATTTAAAATAATATACTAATTAAATGTGCTTTCATTTTAAACTAAACTATAAGAAAGAATGTTATATGATATATAATACTATATATAAAGATAAGAAAAATGTTAAAATTGGTGAAAAAAAATTTCAAAATTCAAAATTTTGTCACCATTGAAGCATTTTTCAAGAATTAAATTTCTTTGTTTACATTCATAAATTGATTGCGGATTAGAGGCCTTTGCGGATTACAGGTTCGCGGATTAGTGGCTCTCTACTGTATATATATATATATATATATATATATATATATATATATATATATATATATATTATGTAAAATCAGTTCGAAATATATGGAATCCATCAATTTTTATTATTCCGCAAAACAATGTTTTTATTTTTTGATAAACAGACATGGCAATTATAAAAAACAAATGCAACAAAATTGTTTCTTTTTTTTTTCTATTATTTTTCTTATTTCAATTAATAATTCTTCTTAACAATCAACTTAAATGATCAGAATCGTATTAATATGTTTTATTTTTACCTTCTACAGAAAGAAAAGAAAAGAAATACATGCATAAGATTTTTTCTTCTTATTATTTAGAAAGGGACTTTAAACTCACGAATGTTACACTGGAAATATACTATTTAAGAGAGTGAAATGTTCACACATCAATTGCATTTTCTTTTTCAATATATCAAAATGGCATCACTTTCTCTCGATGTATAGAAAGAGACTATCTGAATTAAACTAATTTCATAAACTTAAAGTTAATAAGAATAGAATGAACAAAAAATACATTTGTACAGCAGACTTAGCTATCAAACAATGCCATCATTGATTTACTTTTCAAACAATCAAACAATGCTATCAAAGAATACCATATTTTTAATAGAAAATGCTATTATAAAGTAATGTTTTGAATTAAAGCTCTTAGCTTCTCGAATTAAAATTTGTCAAAAATATGTATACCTCCCATTTTTAAATCAATAATTTCGCTCACCTTCAAATAACATATCTAATCAATCTATTTTTTAAGTATAATATATAAGTTTTACATAATATATATATGATGTAAAATGTTTACAAATATATGGAATTCATCAATTTTTATTATTCCTCAAAACAATATGGTTTTATTTCTTGATAAACAGACATGGCAATTATAAAAAACATTATGCAACCAATAATTTTTTTTTCTCTCGAATATTATTTCTTATTTCAATTAATTATTCTCCTTACCAATCACCTTAAATGATCCGAATCTTATTAAGATGTTTTATTTTTACCTTCTACAGAAAGATAATAAATACATATATAAGTTGGTTGATTGATTTATGATGGCCGATCATCTACGCTAGGGAAACCTGCCCTAGGGGGTCTTTCTAAGGGATCTTAACCCGTATTTACGGCAAGGTTCGAAGAAAACCACGGAAAACTCCGAATGGTTAGGTTGACTAGCGCGACAGGGTTTTGAATCCAGCACCTCCCGTGTACCAGCTTTGAGAGCAGAACCGCTCTGCCACTGGTGGGGTCAATACATATAAAAGACTTTTCTTATATTTATAACTGGGACTTTTAAACTGAAAGTTACACTAGAAAAGATAGTAAATTAAAAGATTAAATTAAATAAGTGGTTACTTATAAGAAAATTAATGTTCTACAGATTACTGAGTTCATTCAGAAACGTTTATAGACATGGCTGCCATGTTCTGATCGAACACAAAACATCATACAAAATAGAATACAAAAACTCTTCCCACACCAGTAATATTTATGCATTATAATTTATTTATAATTGTAGCCTTGCCTGATTCTGTGGAAAAGTTTGAATGTAGCAGCGTTCTATTAACTGGCCATCGGCTAACGCTAGAAGGTCAGTAAAATTGCTTATCGTGAAAACTTTTGCTGTAGGGGAAAATCCCTAGATCTAGGGAAATTCAATTTTTTTTGGGGATTTAGGGAATTCTTTCTTATTTCTAGGGAATGTTCAGAAGACTGACAATAGTTTTCCAAAATCTAGGGATAATAAGGGGAATTTTTTTTTAGTCTTCTGGCGTTTTCTGAGAATGAACATGAAAGAAGGAAGTAAAAGGATGAGAGAAGTCTTCAAGCAACTCTTTGGTTAACAAGGTGGGGGGGGAGTTCGGAAATAGTAATATCGCACCTCTCTTTCGTTTCTCGGAATCCTATATGGCTAATAAATGATCACCACCTGGACTTTTAGTTGTGAATTGCTCCAGCTAAGGGCACTGCTGATTTTGTCATTCAGCCTCTTAGAATAGAAACACCATTTGCAGATTTCAGCAACTCGATTGGAATGTGGAATCACTAGAAACTTTTTAAAGCGAAACTACCCCTCATATGGTCTTTCATTTAAAGAAAGTGGAGGAAGAGGGCCGGTGGTTAGATCTGGTTTTTCTTTCTTCCTGAAGTATTTTCAAGTAAAACCAAATAAATCATCCTTCTGATTTCTTTTTGTTAGTAAAGCCCGTATTACGTGCATATGGAGAATTCGTTATAATTATACCCTTTAATGAAATATAGTACTACGTATTTATAATGTATGTAAAACTGAAAAATGTTGAAATTTTAAACATCCTGATCCTATAAAGAAATTTTATTCTATAGCTTTTAAGTATTAGTCATAACAATAGCGAGCATTTCTCCCAAATTAAGCAAATTGGTATTTTATTCCAGTTTTTTTTCCTTTTTCAAGGATGTTTATTATTATTATTATTATTATTATTATTATTATTATTATTATTATTATTATTATTATAGTTCTAACCGCAAATAATTTTAAACGAGTTTTACAGCCGTCAAGGACTGAATAATAAAGACGATGTCGCATAAGAACGTGTAAAATTTGTTTAAAGCATAGCCATGCCTTTTAACATAATTTGCTGATTTTGTTTTATCCGAAATTGCTCTTTACTGAACAATAAATTTGAAAAATATCAGGCTATCAGTATTAATATATGGATTATACGCCAGAAACCTATTAATATGTTTTTGTTACATCTGTACTCAGCCCTCGCTATTGTTTATATTTAAACTCCGTCCACAATCTTTTTTATGATATGTATTCCTTCAGAATGAAAGTTTCAGTGCAGAAAATCTAGCTATATAATGTAGGCAGAGCATCGTCTCTGCGGTACGATTTGAATACAAATGCAAATTGTATTAATGTTATTTGAGAAAAATATCTAATTTTTGAATATTGCAAAAAGCCTCTTTCCTTAAAAATCATTTCACTATATTTCATGAATTAAAAATATGTTTTAGGGATACTAAATAATTATAATTTGGTAGTTTTTAAAAAATTTATTTCAGTGAAAAATTGTGTGAAAAAGGATATATATTCTTAAAAAGTTAAAAACATATCCATACCTCATTCTGTGAAAGCAATGAGTTTTTTTTTTTAACACTTATTTGTGTGTGTTAAATATTCCTTATGGTTGATTATGTCATGTATATTTATTTAGCTTCAAGTTGTGCGATGGGTATCACATTTAAATATTTACAAATATATATAAAACAGACTAAAAAAGGAAAAGGGGGAGGGATTTAGGGCGGAGTTACACATTATTTCGATTTTCTCCTTATAAACCTTGCTTTTTATTCTGTTTAGGTGTTTTTACCAATAAATTTGTAAACATTTATGCGGACAAAATCACTTTTGTTGCTGCCATATGATATTTCTTTTTACATGTTTATTGTCATATAACACAGTGCCAGCGCCAGCGAATCAAAATACCGTATTCTTCTCAAGTCATGTGATTTGTGAATCTAGGGAAATCTAGGGAATTTTACTTTGATAGTCTAGGGGAAAATCTAAAATCCATCTTAGAACGCTGCTTTTGCATTGGAGGACCACATTATTCTTGGTCCAAATTTGGAATGAATGTCGAGTAGCGGCATACGACAGGACGATTCCTAATGGTAGGACTATCTGTAAAATTTTCCTTTCTTGAAACTTTGGGATTTATCCCTAAAGATGGATATTTTCCCCTCTTTCCTTAATTGCTTAGGGAAATTATTATTTATGACTAGTCTATGTGGGTTCATGATCAGATAATAGCGACTTATTGAAAAGTTATTATTTATTTTTGTGATAACCGGCTTTTATTTACTGTATTGTGTTTCGGTTTAAGATTACTTTACGGATAAAATATTTTGTAATTAGTTAAAATGTAGATCCTTTGAGGCATTTGTTAGTTACGTACGTTAAGTTTGATATTACTGCTCAGTGGTTCATCTTTTGAAAATATAAAATGAATGTGAACTTTACCTGTTTAGAATGTAGAAAAAACTATTCCACAAATAGTAAGTAACCAATTAAAACATGCAAGAGAAAAACATGGCCTTGAACAATCTGCTACCAATAAATCAGATTTAAAATGTGCTTTGTGCCTGTTTTAATCAAACGACTTATGCTAATTACTGTAATTTAAATTATGATTTTGATGTTAAATATAAAATAATAAATTAGGATGTTTATCTTATGTTGGCATGAAAGTGTGAAAATGGTTTGAAAATGTCAGAATTATAATTACTACATAAATTCAAAAATTACTTAAATCAAGAAAAATATTAAGTCTATAAATAATTTAAATGCCTTTGATAATCACTTTCATCTTTATCTGCCACAATATTCAAAATGATTGTTTTAAATTTCGCTTAGAAAATTAGAAATTCGCTAACTTGATTTTCTGCTAATAGATGGCAGCACCAATCAAAAGTTTAAATAATGTTATCTTATTGAGGAATCTTTAGGGATAAATCTCCATTCTCTAGCACAGAGAAGTTTGGAAGATTTTACTCTAATGCTGCGTTTACACTATGGTTTATCAGGCCTATCAGGTCTGCGTGGTCTGTCAGGTCCAGGTATAAGAGGGTTTAAGAAGGTCTCTGTGGTCTGTGTGGCGTGGTCTAAGCGTTGGCGTTTCAGGCGTGAAAATGTAAGACCCAACCAATCAGCGTGCTTCGTAATTGTTTATTCCGCCATTTTAAAAAAAAATGACGAAGTTTGATGAAGCAGACGACAGATGAAGATTTTGAAGAAGATTTGAAATGAAAGAGGGATTTACAAACCAAAGGTACGTAATATTTTTTAGATATTTTTAATGTTTCTCTACATTGCTTCATAACTGTAGAAGTTTCTTTTATGTATTCGTAAATTACTATCTTCATGTATTTACGTACTACGCTACTAAAATTCATTTGTTAGCTATGTTACTTTTTATATTACCAAACTCTTTATAAAGCTAAGTATTCAGAAATTCTTTAAGTACTATCTTCCTGTATTTATATACTATGCTACCAGTTCATTTGTTAACTGTTAGTTACGTTACTTATTTCAAAACTCACCTTGTTTCATAGGCATGAATGAAAAAAACAAATTTGACAGTATATGAATAAAAATTAGAATAGTACGATCGTAATTCATAATGTACAGTAATGTCTTTTTTTTGTGAGTAAATACTTTGATTTATTTCAGATATTTATTTAATATTATTACTGACAATTTTTAACTTTATCCTAAAACTGGTACCAATAAATTTTTAGCCATATAATTAATTTTTAATTAACTTCTCAGTTTTCTCTGTTACTGCCATATAATTGACTGATCCCATAGCAATCTCTGTACATGATTTGCATTGTTATTCATCAGTTTTAAATGTTTTAATTTTTACGATGAATCCATCCTAATATATCTAAAATATTGCAAAGATTTTAGATTGTATTTAGTTTCTTAGCCCTCTCCCTACACAAAAAAAAAAAAACAATCTAATATGGTAACTACACAAACATAAAATTTAACTTTTGTTAAAATGAACAAGTAAACAGCTTTTACATTTAATTATTATTGCTAATTATTAAACCATTCCTTATTATTTTAAAAGTTTTATTAGATGTTTATTTTTTGAAATTTTCTTTAATAATTAATCTGTAGTACATTACATGAATATTTAACACTCACCCCCCCCCCCCCCCCACCCCCTTTCACAACAAGGAATGGTTTCAGTTGGAAAACTTCATAAAAATTTTTTCAGAAAAAGTTTGAAAACTTTCAAAATCAATGAACGGTGCAAGGGAGATTGTCTGGTGAATCTACTGGTGCCAGGAAATGTATATTTTGTTGCTCTCAGGAGATCACTTATGCGTAGCTTTACTGTTTAGTAAGTCGCTATCATTTGTGATCTTCTGCAAGAAATTTGAATTCGGGCCTTGGACTTGTGCTATTTTTACTTCCAAATTTGTCAAGCAGGAACTGTGGTAAATATAATGTTAATCAATAAAGTATATTAACTTGTATGATTGTAATTGACTTGTATATAGTTTTTCAGTGTATATTGAGTTTGTTACATAATAAAGAGGGATTTTGATATACATTTTACATTGTTTCTGTTGTTTCTGTTTGGTACTTTTATGTTAGCTGGGCACCAGTGATAGATATACATCTATATATATCACTGGTGCCCTTTTAACATGTACTATATATATATATATATATATATATATATATATATATATATATATATATATATATATCACTAGTATCTGGCTAACATAAAATTACTTGTTGTTTTTATCAGTTTATTATGATTATTATAATCTTTTCTTTAAATTACAGATTGCTTTTAATCGAACATGACTTTTTCCAATAATTTTGCGAATACCTATCAATTACTATCTGTTGATCTCACTTTCGCATTTATAAATGATGAACAGGCGTTTTGCATGATTATTTTTGAAGGCATGAATCTTCAGTAATATTTGTAAGTAAGTCATTTTCTCAAAATTACATTATTGTGTATTTATTAATGTTGTTTCATATAAAGTTTTTTCCCACGAAATCAATCGGTATCAGAAATAATCAGTTAAAGCTATGTCAATTCTCAATACAAAAATTATAATTTTCATCATTTAATTCCTTTAATTTTTTAACTGAAGGTTTATTTGCTATTAGCTTTTTAATTTATAAAATGGTGTTAAATGATCAATCTAAAAACACAACTTGTAGTTAATTAATTTGTGTAGTTTTATGCAAGTGTGTAAGTTATGTTTTATATAAACTTGCATAAGCACTTGTGTTTTATGTAAACACTAAATGTTTAAGTGTTATGCTAGAGCAAAACAGTTACTCCTCGCTCCTCCCTTCAAGGAATTTGATACTTGAATCTGAGTGTATCATTCAGACTAAAAAAAAAAAAAAATCAAATTACACAAAAACTAAAATATCTTGTCAGATAAGTTGCATATATAATTTATTTGAATTAATATTACTAATATTGAAATAATCTAAAATGTATTATCTATGATGCTATCAATGTTATAATATGCTGTGCTTAATAATTATTAAGTTGCATATATAATAATTTATTTAATGTTTATTAATGTTGAAATTATCTAAAATGTATTTTAATAATATTATGAATGTTATAATTTGCTATGCTTAATAATTATTAAGCTGTATATACAATAATTTATTAATGTTGAAATGATCTAAAATGTATTTTAACAATATTATCAAGGTTATAATTTGGTTTGTTTACTTACATTTCTTTGAAGTGAGAGTAATTATTTTTGTTAGTTTAACTAAATATTGAAGATAATATATTTTGAGATATTTGATGGAACATCATTAGTTTATATTTAAAAAATAAATATGAAATATTCATCAGTATTTAGTTTTTAAATCAAATTATATTACCAATGATAAAAAGTCTAGCGAAGTACATGTGTTTTGTAGATGAAGAATGTAATAATTGAAAATTTTATGCCCTTTGCATTAATAATTTTTTTTTCTTATTCTAGAATTCAAAGAACAACTAGCTATATTGTTATGTACTAGTTTGTTTTCATATTTCTCTTCTTTATTAATTAAATTGTTAATTTACTTTCTCCCTAAATCCATGAAAAAATAAGTTTACAAATTATGTAAAGCAATTAAACATTTAATTTGTTTTGCTTTAATACAGGCAGCTGAAAATTAATTCTTAAAAATGAAATTTAACTATTATTCTTCATAATTTATTTTACTCAAATTACTTTATTTACTCCAAGCGATTAACAAAAAATGCAATTTTTGAAAACTGAAATTTAAACATTGTCAGGTGTGCGTTGCTATTGACCATCCCAAAACTACAGTAGATTTGAGATTTTATGCCATGAAGTCAAAAAGTTCAATTTCCCCTCCAGAACTCTATAATGTCCCCTCGGAGCCACAGAAATCCCTCCCGGAGAAAAATGTCTAAATTCAACACTGAGGATAAATTTTCTGATTTTTTTATTTATTTATTGCATTGTGTGTCATATTAACCATACTATTCCTGAAAAGATTACATGAAAGATAACAAAACATTTAAAGCATACTAGAATAATAATAATAGTTTTCTTTTTTAAAGAAGATATTTAACAATGGATTTCCTTTAAACATGTCATTTCCATCGATTCGAGTGTATTTCCATCGATTGGCGGAAATTGCTAAATGTGAATATTCTAACAGAAGTAAATTTTATCAGGCTATATATCCACATCTATTGATCATATACAAGGCTGTACAAAATAATTAGACTACTTTTTTGACACTGGAAAGTAATTTCGAAAACTGTATTTTTCAATGTATTATATGTTTTCTAAACTGTTTACTTACATAGCTTCTTTCACCTTATTTAACGGTGGAGTTTCTTTACAGTTTTCTGGCTGTGTTGGAAAGTGCTTCATAATCTATGCTTGACACAAGAATTTTCGTTCTTGTTTTAATATTTAGTATATGTTTTGATTTTCCTTAAAGCAATCCTCTCATGCCAATTTTCTTTCCATCAATAAGTTTCTTTAATTAATGAGTGGCTGTAATATATACTGCACTATAAATAAAAGCTAGTAATATTTTTTTCTTTTCATTGGAACTGGAGTTAAAACCACTTGTATTTCTGATATCTTCAAATCCAAGGATATTTTTAGCAGTTTGAATGAGACATTTCTGTTCATCTCGCTGATTAATTTATGTATTTATTTTAATAAATTAAAATTTTCGTTTTTTAAAGCATGCCAGTGCTTGGCTTTGATGTTATTTATCACTTTTTAATTATAATAACTGAAAATTATTAATAACTTGTTTCTCCCATTAGATTAAAATACATACCTGTTTCTACAGACCAATAGAATAAAGTTTTCTGTAAAGTATCGTGCCAGACTGTTATCTATGTATTTTATTTCTGATATGTAGTATTTCATTATATTCAGTAATAAATTTATTATGTGATAATATTTATAATATAGAACAATAGTTTGTTGTTTTATTTCTGTAACTTGTGTTTTCAAATAAAGGAAGTTTATTAAAAAATTTCTGTTATTATCATTTGACTATAATTTTATTATAAATGATCTTTTCATGTATCTACTTGTGTTAAAATACTCAAAGCATTTTTTAATTTAAAAAAAAAAAAAGAGTTACAAAGAGAGTTTATTTAAATTTTACTATTAAAGTTTTTATTTTATTTTAATATGTATATAATGCTTCATAACAATACCATTTTAATAAAGAAGGAAAATATTAAAACAATATTTAAAACATTCTCTTAAAAAATTAAATAAACATTTGGAATTAAAATAAATGTAATTTTTAAAAGTATTTCTTTAAAAGAAAGTCTATATCATAATTTTAAAAAATAAAAAATTTTCACTTTTTAATGTTTTATGGTATGTTACTTATTTAATATCATTATGAATCCATTCAATTTAAAAATAAACTTGAATTATCAGTAAAAATTGTTTTATAAAGCCATTATTTTTAAATTAGCCTTTAAAAAAAATAATAAAGATTTTTATTCATTCTTCCAACATGAAGGGTTTTCTTCATTCCAGAGTCAGTTTATTATCTCATTTATATATATATATATATATATATATATATATATATAATTATAAATCAAATACTTAAAATGAAAGATAGCTTGAAAACAAATAGTTGACAATGAGCAACAAATTAGAAAGAAATAGTTGATCATGGGCAGAATGACTGCAAATGTATGTGTCTTAATTAGGGTTGGGAGTGTTCAGGAAACAAAAGAGTGAATAACGTTGAAATGCGATATGTAAGTTTTCTTCATAAAATTATATTTTCATTGAAATTCTTATTCAACCAATGTTAAAATTTGTTTAATTTGAATTTTTTTTTTAGATTATGTTTGAATAATTCTAAATTGGCCTTTTTGGTCTATTTATTAGATATATTCAACAAATACCTCTTTTAATGCAAGCATTGTATTTTATTATTTGTAGTGACAGTGATATTATTTTCAACGTACAATTGGAGTTTCACCATAATATGCTGAAGCATGTTTGGGTACAATTGCTAGTTTGTTAAATCAATAAAGAATTGCCATGTTTTCCTCAAACTTTTCTGCCATTATTAGCATTAAAACTAACACCAATATGCTTAAAATTGTCAGATATGTTACGTTAATATATTTTTTTTATTTTATCAATAAAATTGGGTGAAAAAGAAGATTGTAACAGCACGGCGCACCTAGAAAATGTATGGTGAAGTGATATGTTAACTATATCTAGAATAATCAATACATTAATTTAAAATTCAGCGGATTACTATTTGCTTAAATAAACACCATGAGATTAATAGCCAGATTTAATATTTTTGTTCCATGAATTAAACAAAAATAAATAAGGAAGTTTGTCAGTGGTATTTTTCACCGAAAGCAGAATTACTTAAATAATTAAAATGCTTAAAAAGCCTCAGGAATTAAACTAATAAATTAGTGATTTGTTAGATTTACATTGTTTTATTTTATCGTAAAAAATAATTTCATTTAACAGCAATAACGAAATGTAATGACAATTAATTCATTAGATGAATATTTTGAGCTTGTAAACACGGACGTTCTCAGAAAAAAAAGGGGGGGGGGGAGACAACATTTTGAAACAAATATGCTAAGGTGCAGAGAATAAACTTGGGGCCCAGGAATAAGGTTTCCTAGTCCCCTACATATGTATTCAGATAAAAGAGGAAAATTTTAGAACATATTATAAAATATATTTCTTTAAATTAATTGTTATTTAATTTATGTGTTCAATGATTTTAATTAACTAATTTTAATTAGTATTTTTTAAATTAATTTCATTCTTAAATCAAATTAACATTTAATAAATAATTATACTATTTTTCATACATTTCCTATATTATACTATGAAATATACAATTTAAAAATAAATTTCATTAATACAGTATTGCAGTATACGTTGGGCCCCATTAACTGCTTTGTCAGGGCCCCACACAGCGTTGCTGGGTGTGTATAAATTCTATATACAGTGCTGCATGAAAGAATTTGCACACATTACAGGATATGGACAGACAACAATTGTTGAAAATAGATTTTTACTGAGTTATGTGCTTTCAAATTGTTCCTATAGCTATCGTATTTCATAAAAATGAATTTTATTAATAATATTCTGTTAGTGTTGAAAAGTGTTTATTTGTATGATCCTTATACCAATGGCGCAACCAGGATTCTCATCTGGGAGGGGTTCTGAACCATTGTTACTGATAAAATAAAGAATTTTGTTGATAACAATACATGACACGTAAAAACTGCCTTAACAAAAATCGCAATCAACCATAATATATTTAGCATGTATGTGTTTGAAAACACAGCATTTTCAGAGGGAAAAAAAAAGCAATAGCAATGAAATATGTACTACTTTGCTGCTATTGCTCTTAACTTTTTCTTTCATTAATTTTGTGTAGAATCCTATTATAAAGTCTTGAAACAGTTGAATGGTAAACATTTTATGCTGCTTATGCTTTCCTTTACTTTGGTTTTTACGCATCACATTATTATTTTTTTAACACAAGGGGTTTTCTATGCATTTTGTCAGTTTTTCAAATACTCTGGAAGTTGATTTTAATACTGAAATCCCCCTTCCTTCACTGCACCGATGCTTATATAAATCTACTATTTTGGACAGACTTTCACGAAACTTGATATACGCATGTTTTAGAACCAAAACAAAATTGTCAACTTCAAAAAAATTAAATTTTCTAATGCAATATTTTCTTTCCTGTTGCATAAAAAGAGTCTTATGTATGGACAATCTTTTTATTAGCCAATAAAATATCAAACTTGCTTTATTTTCACATTCGAAATTGGCGTCATTCAGAGCAGATGATGCACATATTCATATATAAAATTTAAAACCTTTACTATAAGTGTGTTAAAATGATGTAGTATCTTCATTTAAACATATTTTAACTATTATTAATTAAAACATCTATGAAAATAAACATATCAATTTAAAGGAAAAAAAAATTACTGCACATGACATCTCTTTCAATAAGACGCTTTTAGTGTGACGTCAAAATGACTCCAACTAAAAAGTGTTGCTATATTTATTTCATTTGTATACTACATCTATATCTTATAGCTAGGTGTTTTAATACTGCAATGGTAATATTTTGTATTAATAAATAGAGAGTCTGTTCTTTCTCTTTTCAAACAAAACTTTCTGACTAATGATGCAGGCATGGATTTACAAGTTTGGAAGCCCTGGGCACAGATGCTTATGGCGGGGGGGGGGGGGGGGGGGGCGTGCACCGGTGCTTACAGTGGTTTTGAGTAAAAAATATATATCACTAATAGCGGTAACTATTAAGATAACCACTACTGACTTTAATGATTTAGTGATATTTAATAATTTTTTTTTGGTACTTCTCTATTATCCCGTCGACCACTTTTCATAACAAAAAAATTATTGCCAAACTGTAATGCCAAAGAAACGGAAGAACGTTGTCATTCGAATTTCTAAATAAATAAATAAATAAAATATAAGAATTTACGGACACAATTGTTATTTTAATTAATGAAATAACTAATAAGTCAGTAAAACATAATGAATAATACACGCAAATGTCGAATTAAAAACCATTTGAAGACATAACAAACACGTATAATGCTTATGACATCAAGTAAATGGGACTGCGTTTTTGGCGTTTAATCTTAGAGTTGGCGATAGTTTTTTGTTATGAAAAGTGGTCGACGGAATAATAGAAAAGTCCCTTTTTTTATACATTGTCTTCTTAATTTTTTAGCAATAGAAGTTTTTATAACAGCTTCATAATCAATCTTTTGTGCTCTATCTCGCTAACGATTTTTCGAAATCGGTTCCGAAAGTGAAAGTATCTTAATAAAAAATCTTGTAAACAAAACCGAAAAAGTAAAAAACGGCCTTTGCATTGATTGACTTCAACTATTCAATAGAAAAAAAATATTTTAAAAATAATGAAATGCAAGCAGGATATATATATAAAAATTTTTTCCCATAGAATTAATATTAGCGAGCGAGTGTTTTTGCGCAAGTGAAGTAGTTATTTTTAAATGAAAAAAATAAACCGGTTTTTCCATATTAATTTTGTGTTTTAATCATGAAAACGTCCAGATTTTGACCAATAATTGAAAAATCTTCAGTAGCATTTAAGGGGCCCTGGACCTGTGCCCCGAATGCCCTGCTGTAAATCAGGCACTGGATTGATGTCACGACTAAAAGCATCTAGAAAATGGCATTTTTATGTAATCATTGAGGGTTTAATTTTCTTGAATGAAAATGCAAGTTTCCATTTAAAAATAATGTTTTATCATCAGAAGAGGCCACTTCGCCTTCTGAAATTAACGTGCATTATCTATAAAGTAGAAACTTTATTTTCAAGCCATGAGAAATGGAATTCCACTAAATGTCATGTCATTTGGTTTCATTTTCTTTTTTTCAATATTGTTAGGGAAATGGTATATTTTTCTGTTAGCATCAAAGAAAATCTGCATTAATACTTATAAAACTAAAAAGCAGTTCAAACATATAATAATTAAGAAACCAAAAATAATCTGCTATTGACATTTTATAAATGAAGAACTGTCTTTATGTTCAATTAATTTTTTTATCGGGGGGAGGGGGAGGGGTGAGCTGAACCCACCATTTAAGATCCTTTTTAAACACTAAAATTCAGAAAGAAAAACAAAACTAAATTTTGTTTTGAGGAAAAGGGTGATCAGAGCCCTTCAGCCCAAAAAAAAAAAAAAAAAATGTTTCTTTTTGTCTTAGTGATTAATTATTTGACATTATTATTATTTCTTTTTTTGAAAATAATCAGAGAAAAATAAACTTTAGTTTATAAAATTTGAAAATTCAGATAACAGCAATTGCCTTGCTCCCATTGTGGGCACATGTGCATGTAAAATGCTTTATTTCTATAAATTTACATGTAATGTAATATACATTTTATTTACATGTAGACATACATTTCTATAAATGTATGTCTATGCTAAGTTAGTGCTAATACTGATTAGAATGATTTTTTCTTTTTGTTCATATTTTTTATTTATATCTTGATGGGAATTTTCTTATTTTGTATAATAAATTAAACCTTATTTAACTACTTTTGTTAGTATTATTTTGCAACAAACTGAATTGTATGATCTCCATATATTTTTATTTTTACCAGGGAAAATAAAATGAGCACAGAAATTGTGAGACCCAGTACAGATACGGAATAGGGCTTCTGCATGCACTGTATATGGCTATATTTAATACGAAATTGTCTGCTCACTGAGCCTTTCTCAGCCCAATACAACAATATCTCTTGTATCTATATCCCCTGTATATTTCCTAAACCTTTAATAATAATAACGAAAGAAGCATGTTTAAAAAAAAAATCCCTTTTATATTATCTGCCTTCCGTTTTTTAAGTAAAAAAATTAGCACAGGCATTAACCCTCAAAATATTTGCATGTTCATTTCATTGCGAAGGTAAACAAACACTACCCCTCCCCCTCCATCCAAGCTGCAAAACTTACGCATGCGCAAAAATAAGTTTCTTCTCCTTACGCCAAATTCTTATGCCATAGTGTAAACGCAATTTTTTCAACCCTTGGAGCAGAATGACCCAACAGACCTGAAACCCTGAAAGACCATATAGTGTAAACGCAGCATAAGTCCTACCATTAGGAATCGTCCTGTCGCTAGCCGCTAGTCGACATTCATTCCAAATTTGGACGAAGAATAATAGACCAAACAAAGGATATTATTCTTTGTTTGGTCCTCAAATGCTAAAGTTTTCACGATAAGCAATTATACTGACTGTATTATTTTTATGCATTCTGTTCATATTGACTTCAAGTTTATGAAATTAGTTTAATTCAAATAGACTCGCTGTATGAGTTGAGAGAAAGTCGTGCCATAGTCATACATTGAAAAAGAATATGTAATTGATGTGTGAACATTTCAACCTCTTAAATTGTATATTTCCAGTGTAACGTTCGTCCCTGTTCAAAAATTTCTGTTCAAACAATTTTTAATTGGAGAAGCTAAGAGCTTTAATTCAAAACATTACTATGTAATTTTATTTTCTATTAAAAATATGCCATTCTTTGATAGCATTGTTTGATTGTTTGATTGAGACTGCTGTACATATGTATTATTTTTATGAACTCTCTTCATATTGACTTCAAGTTTTTGAAATTAGTTTAATTCAAATAGACTCTCTCTATAAGTTGAGAGAAAGTCGTGCCATAGTCATACATTGAAAAAGAAAACGTAATTGATGTGTGAACATTTCAACCTCTTAAATTGTATATTTCCAGTGTAACGTTCGTCCTTGTTCAAAAATTTCTGTTCAAACAATTTTTAATTGGAGAAGCTAAGAGCTTTAATTCAAAACATTACTATGTAATTTTATTTTCTATTAAAAATATGCCATTCTTTGATAGCATTGTTTGATTGTTTGATAGCTAAGACTGCTGTACATATGTATTATTTTTATGAACTCTCTTCATATTGACTTCAAGTTTTTGAAATTAGTTTAATTCAAATAGACTCTCTCTATAAGTTGAGAGAAAGTCGTGCCATAGTCATACATTGAAAAAGAATATGTAATTGATGTGTGAACATTTCAACCTCTTAAATTGTATATTTCCCGTGTAACGTTCGTCCCTGTTCAAAAATTTCTGTTCAAACAATTTTTAATTGGAGAAGCTAAGAGCTTTAATTCAAAACATTACTATGTAATTTTATTTTCTATTGAAAATATGGCATTCTTTGATAGCATTTTTTTTATTGCTTGATAGCTAAGTCTGTGGTGGCATTGTTTGATAGCTAAGTCTGCTGTACATCTGTATTATTTTTGTTCATTCTATTCTTTCTGACTTCAATTTTATGAAATTAGTGTAATTCAAATAGATCCTCTGTATGAGTTGAGAGAAAGTGGTGCCATATTCATATATTGAAAAAGAAGATGTAATTGATGTGTGAACATATCCTTCTTTTAAATCCTATATTTCCAGTGTAACATTCGTGAGTTTAAAGTTCTGCATACAATTCTTATATGTAACTATTTTGTTTTTAAAGAAGGCAAAAATAAAAAGAACTGCGTACGATTCAGATGATTTACTTAAGCTAATCAGTAAGAATTAATAATTGAAAAATGAATTTTAAATTGACTATAGTAACAGGAAACTAGTCGTTGAGGGGGGGGGGGGGGCACCTACTTACCCATCATGGATATGCATAATATAAAATATGAATATAAAACATGTGTAAATCTACTATATATATATAAAACACAAACGGAAATTTCGTTCCGTTCCCTTATAACTCGAGTTCCGCCAAATGGATTTTGATGGAACTTACACTGTTCGATAGATAATTTTTCAGGGAAGGTTTTAGTTATATAACACAACGATCTACGTACATTAGTTATAGAATTATGATAAAAAGTCCTGTTATTTTGGCCGAAAAGGTTACCATTGCTAATTTTTTGGCGACTATTATTGTTGCAGAAAGAAATGAAAAGGTTGTACATCTCGAAAAATAAAAGAAAAACTGTTGCTAATTTTATTAAAAAAAAGAAAGAGAAAGAAAAGATAAAAAAGAAAAAAGAGTTTTGATGTGAGATAATATTATAAAACGAAAATATTTAATTTAAACATGATTGGGAATATTCGTAATGCTTAAAAAATTATTTAAGGCGCAAGATTGCACAATATTTGGCGATTTATCTTTTGTTTTTGGCGATTTTGCATTTATTTTTGACCCCAAACAATTTGATTTTAAGCCAAAAGGTGTTTTTTTTGTTGTTGTTGCAGAAATAATTGAAATGGCTATACAACTGGAAAAATAAAAGAAAAAACTGTTACTAATTTTAAAAAAAAGAAAGAAAAGAAAAACAGTTTTAATGAGAGATTTTAAGAGAAAAGGTGTTTTTTCAAGTGTACGACAGCATTTTTGCAGTATTTTTTTGGTACTTTTCGGTTAGCATGGCACCAGTGATAGATATATACATGTATATATACACACACATGTATATTACACATATATCTACACAAATACATATATATACACACATATATATACATATCTATATGTATATTCATATATATTTATATACGCACATATATCACTGGCGCCTGGCTAACCGAAAAGTACCTTTTTTTATTCAAATGCAAACTATATTAATGGCAATATACTTCTATTTACTTCTACTATGAAATTTCGTTCCGGCTGCTTATAACTCGAGTTCTGCTAAATGGATTTTCGTAGAACTTAAACTGTTAGATAGATAATTTTGCAGGGAAGGTTTTATTGTATAACCTATCGTTATACGTAGCTTTTAGTTATAGAATTATTATGGGAAGTTCTATAATCAGATCAATCCGATTATGAAAGATTAGCCTTTTTAAAAGATTTTGCCGAATGGATTTCGATGGAACCTACACTGTTAGATAATTTTCTAGGGAAAGTTTTATTATATAACATATCATTCTACGTTGCTTCGTTCTAGAATTACAGGGGGAAATTTGAAAATCGGGTGAACATTTTTTTAACCAAATATTAGCCTTTTCGATATTTGATTCCGATTATGAAAGATTAGCCTTCTGAAAAATTTCTACTAGACGGATTTTGATGAGAATTGTGTTGTTAGTTAATTAGATGCTATTTCAGGAATGGAGTGCAGTACATATTGTTCTACATTGCTTAGTCAAACAGTTATGTGTGAAGGTTATATAGTCAGGTGAACCCGATTCCGAAAGATTAGCCTTTTTTGAAAGTTTTTACTGGGCGTGTTTTTTGCGACTTGCATTGTTAAGTAGATAATTTTTAAGGATGGTTTTAGTATATTTCATATCGTTCTGTTAGTTTTAGAATTATGTGCAAAAGTTCTATAATCAGATGAACCCGATTATCAAAGATTAGTCTTTATAAAAACTTCTACTGAATGGACTTTGCTAGTTAATGTGTTTGCATTGTTAGTTCGATAATTTTTAGTAATGGTTTTATTATATTGCATATAGTTTTATCATTCTTTAGCAAACCCTAACTGTAAATGACCAAATAAGAGAGTTGGTCCTTAACAGCTAAAATTTTGACTGCACATTAAAAAATATAATAGCACAATGACGTGATTTTTCAGTAATGTGGAAGGACATTCCAGGTAAATATGCAGATTGCTTTCAAATACAAGGTCAAATAAAACAATATTTCGTTTGATTCAAGGTTCATTTGTAGAAACCGACCAGCGCAGCGGGCGTAGCTTGCTAGTAATTACATAAAATCTGCTACGCCGATAAACCTATAAACTTACCAGCTAGATTTTTTTTTTCAAATAACAGGCAGAATTTAGGGTTGGCCGATTCTTGATATTTCACTATAATCGAATGTGTTGATACACTGTTAGAAATTTGCAGCAAACTGTCCAGTCATTCAACCATTTTTATAGAAAACGGTTACATAACCGCAATTTAACTCTATTCTGGCCATATTATGGACAATAATATGGTCAGAATAGAGTTAAATTACGGTTATGTAACCGTGGATTCCGCCTTCTTGAACAGATCAGCAACCTTTTGTCGCCTGTGTCATGCTTACAGATTGAAGCAAGTTTTGTAAAATTGAAATCACCAACATGTTTTACAGCAGAAGCAAAATCAGAGGAATTTTGAAAGAGGCAATCTGGAGGCACGGTAGAGCCTCCGCCAAGTCGAGAAAGCACAGCCGTAAGCACCCTTTTCTGGAAGCAACTCAGGGCACTTTTGACCCCACCAGATCTTTGTGCTGGAGTATTCCAAAAACTTGAAACTTTGCTTATCTAGAGTATTCGGCAAATAGGACCAAAATTTAAATTTTCAGGTTTCTGTCTTTTCTAGTTACTTATAAAATGCATTGCAATTCGAATAAAATCGTGGCTTGATGACATGATAAACTTTAAATTGTCTATAACTCCATAATTGATAATAATATTAACTAACGGTTTATTGCGTCGGATGAAGCGTCTCATTTCCAATTAAAATATATATTTGAATTGAAATTTGAATGAAATACAGGGTCATGAAAAATCGAAGAGTGTGAAAAATGTAATTACAAATACTTCGGGAACTAATTATCCGATTGTCTTCATTCTTGATGCAAAATTTATGTATTTTTATTGTCTTTTACATTCCTTCCTTAAAATAAACAATTTCGAAAATTTTTATATACATTTTATCAGAACGAATATTTCGAGTGTCCGAAAAAAAAAAAGTCCTTCCGGCTTGTACCGGGAGGAAAAGGTAGCTTTCCTATGTGTTAAAATTCGTTTTAGATTCCTTCGTTTTAAAATTTTAGCTCATGTTACACGAAAACAGCAAGTTAAAATGCAAAGAAACGTTTACAAAAGATTCGTTAATACTGAATTTGAATAAGAAATTCGCCAAATTATTGAGCAATAGCCAAATTGGCTTCATTTATGAAGACTTATTTTGGTCGCCAAATTTGGCGATATTTCGCCAAATGTCGCCAATTTTGGCGCTAACGGATATGAATATATAGTTTTATGCGTATGATTGGGAAAATTATTACAACAATGAAAGAAAATAATTTGCGAGTAATCGCGTTAATGTGCTGTTTTGTTTCAAAATGTCAGCCACCCTAGAATTTCAAACTGCTCTATCTCAGCCATTTTTTAAGATAGAGGTAAACCAAAAAATGCTCTGGAATCCTTGTATCAAGGCCTAAAACGTAATTAAAAAATAAATTTGAATTTTTAATTTTTTTGTATATTTATTTTAGTTTTAAATTTTTAAATGGCCGCCATCTTGAAACAAAATGGCGGACCAAGCTGGCCAACGAACTCGGTCGAGACATTGGTTAGCTTAATACACACAATTAGTTTCATCAAAATTGATTTATAAATACAAGCGTTATCGTATGACATAGGTCAGATATATATATATATATATATATATACATAAATCAACATTTGAACGGAGGGTGGTTTTGGGGTTTGGGGGTCATGATCGGTGAAAATATATCGAAATTTTCCGACATCCTCCGAACGGCTGCAATAGGTAGCTTTATACTTTTAGGTAGCTTTCAATACTAAAAAGTCCTTCCGGCCTGTACCGGGAGGAAAAGGTAGCTTTCCTATATCTTCGTTTTAAAATTTTAGCTAATGTTACACGAAAACAGCAAGCTAAAATGCAAAGAAACGTTTACAAAAGATTCGTTAATACTGAATTTGAATAAGAAATTCGCCAAATTATTGAGCAATAGCCAAATTGGCTTCATTTATGAAGACTTATTTTGATCGCCAAATTTGGCGATATTTCGCCAAATGTCGCCCAATTTTGCCAATTTTGTCGCCAATGTCGCCAATTTTGGCGTTAACGGATATGAATATATAGTTTTATGCGTATAATTGGGAAAATTATTACAACAATGAAAGAAAATAATTTGCGAGTAATCGCGTTAATGTGCTGTTTTGTTTCAAAATGTCAGCCACCTTAGAATTTCAAACTGCTCTATCTCAGCCATTTTTTAAGATAGAGGTAAACCAAAAAAAGCTCTGGAATCCTTGTATCAAGGCGTAATTAAAAAATAAATTTGAATTTTTAAATTTTTTGTATATTTATTTTAGATTTTATGTTATTTTACATCTTTAAATGGCCGCCATCTTGAAACAAGATGGCGGACCAAGCTGGCCAACGAACTCGGTCGAGACATTAGTGACCTTAATACACACAATTAGTTTCATCAAAATCGATTCATAATTACGGGCGTTATCGTATGACATAGGTCAGATATATATATATATATATATATATATATATATATATATATATATATATAAATCAACATTTGGACGGAGGGTGGTTTTGGGGTCTGGGGGTCATGATCGGTGAAAATATATCGAAATTTTCCGGAACTGCTTTCCTCCGAACGGCTGCAATAGGTAGCTTTATACATTTTTGTATTGAAAGCTACCTAATAGATCCGGATAATGGAGGTTACTGAAATTCAATAATCTTCTTCCCATTATTACTTACTAAGTACATACCAAATTTCAAGTCTCTATCTCAATTTGTTCGGGAGATAGAGCGTTTACAGACACACGCATAGACAGACACAGGGACAGCAAATTTTTTTTTCTAAAAGTATGTTTTTCGGAATCTCTAGTGTTTGAAACGAGTAAATCCGTCAATTTTTTTTTTTTTTTCTATTTTCAAAATGATTACAAGACTTACCCTATACTACGTATGATGGGTAAGTAATAAAGTTTTCTGCAATAAATAAATCTTATTTAAAGTGCATGCAAATCATTTATATAGCATAATTTGTTTGTTTTTTAACACAAGAAAACACAAATGAAACAATGCTGCTAACATTACTTACATTATTTAAAAGACACAAACAAATTGGAATAAAAATTATCTTAAAATTATAAAGAATTGATTTAATTTGAGCGACACAGTCCTCGTACAGGGGCATATTCAGAATGAGAGTTGAAGGACCCCCCCCTCCCCCCCCCCAAAAAAAAATTAAATAAATAATAATAATAATAATAATAATAAATAAATAAGTAAATAAATAAATAAAAATAAAATAAATAAATAAATAAATAATAGATATTTATGAAAATATATCACATTCCTGATTAGAAAGAAAGCATAGCCTATTGAATTGAAATTCTGTAAAACGATATATAAATAAATGTGTTTTATTGACTGCATTTTTATTTTCTGTACCCCCCCCCCCCCCCAATCCTTGGAAAAACTATAGTATCAAGCATAGAGGGAAAACATACTTCCTTTTTGTTATTTTTGAAATTGAAATTATTAATGAAAGAATGTCAACAAAACTCCCAACCATACTTGACAAATATTATTTACTAGCTGACCCACCCGGAGTTGCCCGTGCCTGTAATAATAAATAAATAATAATTTTAAAAAAACATCAAGTTTGTATGATTTTATATCTTTAATCCGATTTTGTAAGAAATTATTTTTTTTTAAAGAAAAATATTCCTGAAAAAAGATTCATATTTACTGATAAAAGCGCTCGTAAGATGACATATTCTTGTTTTTTCACGTACGGTCGTTTCATAATTAAAAAAAACAAGTTGGAAATTGTACGTCAAACGTGACAAATGAGGTGCGTTCGTACTATGGCTAGTTATATAAATATTCAGATCTTGATGATTTTTTATTCTGTGAAACGAATTATATCGTCTGCAGATTAATTTCTGTAATAAAATAAATATCTCGGTCGCTTGACGATTCAACCTCGGAAGCTCCTATAACAAGAAAGCACCGATTTAAAAAAGAAAAAAAAAGCACATTTCTTAATAAATGTTTTTACTAATATTTTCTAAAGTTTTGATTCGATTAAAAAAAAAAAAAAATTGAAATGTCTCGCAAAAATTCTGCAAAGATAATATATCTTAAATTTCAAACCATTCGGTTGGGTAGTTTTTACGTTGTTATATGCGGACGGACGGACAGACAGACGGACGGACCAGAGGACGACAATAGGTGCTACGTATTTATATAATTACGAACGCACCTAAAAAGGGGGGGGGGTTCTTGTTGCCCGAACACTTTGAAATTTCTGTTATAAATATAACTGTTTTAAAGACCGAGTAGAATTTTCGTGAGAAAATATTGTTATCTAGTTGTAAAAAAAAAATATGTCTTCTTTTCGCCTTTTTTTGTTTTTGTTTTTTGTTTTTGCGTCGGCTTCTTTAACTTAACAATAACAAGTTGGAAATTGTACGTCAAACGTTACAAACGAGGTGCGTTCGTACTATAGCTAGTTATATAAATATTCAGATCTTGATGATTTTTAATTCTGTGAAATGAATTATATCGTCTGCAGATTAATTTCTGTCATAAAATAAGTATCTTGGTCGCTTGACGATTAAACTTCGGAAGCTCCTATAAAAGAAAAGCACCGATTTAAAAAAAAAATCAAATTTCTTAATAAATATTTTTATTAATATTTTCTAAAGTTTTGATTCGATTTTTAAAAAAATTGAAATGTCTCAACAAAATTCTGCAAAGATAATATATCTTAAATTCCAAACCATTCGGTTGGGTAGTTTTTGCGTTGTTATATGCGGACGGACGGACAGACTGACGGACGGACCAGATGACGACAATAGGTGCTACGTATTTATATAATTACGAACGCACCTAAAAACTAGTCGGATGTGCCAATCCCAAAACTTTCTTCTATCTCATACAGGTTTCGCATACACTAAAAAGAATCAGAACCAATTTATATCAGAGACTAACTGAATATAATATTTTATTAAATTTCGTGCAATTGTTTTTGAGATAGAGCGTCCCCAACATTTCTATCACATACATACATACAGACAGACAGAGTCACAGACAGACATTTTCTAAAAACAGTCAAATCGTGTTAAGGACCTTCTAAAACGGATAAATCCGTCGAAAACCGGAAGTCGAAAATTTTTATGAATCCAATACTTTCTTCTTGTAAAGATAGAAGAAAGTAAAAAAGGTTCTCATCTTCCGAACTCTCTGAAATTTCCATCGGTTATAAATATAACTGTATCCAAACTTTCTTTAAAATTTCGTGAAAAAATATGCATATTTAGTAGTGAAAACATGAGTCGAAACAAAGGGACAAACACTCCGCCTTTTTTTTATTTTTTCGAAAATTTCTTAGATTTTATTTTTTAAATATTTCTACACATTATTGAATTACAAAAAAAATCAAATTATGTATAAATTCAAAATGCTTATTTTTTAAATGCATTAAGAAAACGACCAAAACGCATATTTGTATAATATAGAAGTGTTAGTACAGTTTTTTTAGGGTTTCGTTCATCTCAGGAAACCCTATTACTTCCGTTCCGTTGTCTGTCTGTCACAGAGCCGTTCTAAGCAACTATATAACTTACAGGCATGAAAATTTGTGTACTTATAGCTAAATATCTACTATGAAGCTCAAAATATTAAAATTTGAAAAAATCGTATTATTTTAATATAGAGAAATAAAAAACCAAAATTCTAACAGCCTTTTCCTATTAAATTTAAACATTTTTCGTTATAGCAGTTGCCAACAATTAAAAATCCACAATGAAATTCTTTCTACAATAATTAATTTTCTATTGAAAGATTTCCACGTGAAAAATGAAAATGAAATAAAAAAAATTCACCAATTTCAAAAAAGATTAATATGATGTCATATTGGTAATAAAACGGAAATTTTCAAACATTTCTCAATAATAGAAGGAGTATGAGTATGTGCATGTACAGAAAGCAGATTAATATCATGTCATTAGAGAATTAAAAAGAAAATTAATCTGAAGTCATATTGGAAGTTTAACGGATTTTTCAAATGTTTGAGAAAAATACAAAGCGAGTATCAATATGAATAATAGAGAATAGTAAATATATGAGTTTGAGGAACGTATTGAATCATGATAAAAACCCGATTATTATAAATTCTAACAGCCTTTTCCTGTTAAATTTAAACATTTTTCGTTATAGCAGTTGCCAACAATTAAAAATCCACAATAAAATTATTTCTTCAATAATTAATTTACTATTGAAAGATTTCCACGTGAAAAATGAAATTGAAATAAAAAAATTCACCAATTGCAAAAAAGATTAATATGATGTCATATTGGTAATAAAACGGAAATTTTCAAACATTTCTCAATAATACAAGGAGTATGAGTATGTGTATGTACAGAAAGCAGATTGTTACGGTTGGTTTCAACCAAATTTTTTTTTAATCTACATTAATTACCTTAAATCACTCTCTCAACATTTATTTAGAAGTTTTCTTTTTGTTTCTGTTTTAAATAAATATATAAATAAATGTAATTGTAATATTAATAATAAAAGCAGTTTTTTTTCCTCTTCTTTCCATTTCTTTTAAGCAAAGCAATTTCAACTTTCATAGTCTAACGTAGCTTCCTGTTTTTCAAATACGAAAAGCAGACAGCAAGGGAGGGATGTTTTGTCAGTTAAAGACCGCACAGGTGGAAAATTTGGAGTCATCTAGTCTGACTTTGATATAAGAATGACCGACTGCCCTGTATAAGAATTACGTTATCTTATGAGTGTACTATACACGCAATTAGGCTTTGTAAGTTTACGACAGGCTTCAATTGGCTCTGCTATCAGGCGGATAGCTGGCGCCCATGTAAACAGAGGCTCACAGGACCCCCTTCAGCACACGCCATGGGGGTGAAGCATGGCTGCCTTCCCCCATGAAGCGGCCGGCAGAGTGGAGCGACAAGCTGGAGTCTTCAGGAAGAATCCATTTTTCCTTTTGTTTCCACTCCCGTACCCCTGGCAGAGTGGATCGGTCCCGTTTTCAAACGGCGCGGGAGAGTGAATGTTTACGACAGTAGTTGTTGCTTGGCTGTGATACCTGTCGTTTGGCTCGTAAAAATTACGAATTATTACTTGGCGCGTAAACTGACTGGTTGTTTGGATCGTGAGCTGGTTGGAGGATGAAACACTGGGAATAGCATGCGAACACCCGTGTTTTATGACGGCAGTCGGTTCTCGTGTTTAAATAATTATTGATTCGTGACCGGTAGAATGCAACTGAATGAAAAAATAAATTCTTGTAAAAAGAAAGGAGTCCGGCGAGGAAAGGTTGAAATGAAGTGATAGTATCAGAGATACGTGAAAAGCATGAAAGAGGATTTAAGTGAAGTTCTGATACGGTGGACGCCGAGTATGCCCCTGCGAATATTTGAGCGTGTGGTCAGTGTGTCATTCCAAAATTAACATGATTGTTATTTTAGAATAAAGATACATCTCAGTCAACCCAGTAGTAGAAAACTCAGTGATCCTATAGTTGATGTTGGTAGTGTGAAATCTGACTGTAAAGGTCTCTATCGTGGGACAATTTCCCCCTCCTGACAAGATGATGGACCTAGTAGTTGATGGCAAGTGATGCAGAGTGATGAGAGGTACGAAGTGGCAACTTTTTCCCCAGCTTAAGTGTATTCAACAGATTTTGAAAAAGGACGAAATGCTCCTAAGTGCCCACTGACTAAAATTGTAGAACTCTCCACTTATTGTAAGTACTCCTTGCATAGTTCTTTTTTTTTTATTTGTACATCTTTCTGAAAAAATAAATATGTTTGCTATACCAGAGTTTCAATAAGAATTTATATTAAGAATAGAAATAGTCTGTAGGTTAATATATGATGTTTGTATAATTGAACGACCATTAAATGGTAATGTGATGATAATTTTAAAAATATGATGTGTAATTTAAAAGTAACCAGTGTGTGGTTTCAACTTAAAAGATCAGCTGTTATATTGTCTTATTAAGATTATTTTTGATAACTTAGTTGCTTCATAATCTAAAATGTTCAAATAAATTGAGTTTTTTTGTTTATTATCAAGAATGGTATGTTTTTCTTTGTACAAATCTCTAAATAATTAATATTTTATATTCACAGTAAACCTATAAGAAAGGCTTAACCTTTCTGTGAGTAATATATAAAAAAAAAAAAAAAAAAAAAAAAAAAAAAAGAGATAATCCAACTTTATTAAATTAGGACTTTAAAATTTCTTAAGTTTAAATTCATAACTGACTGTTTTAATGAACATTAATTGAGGTTCACTCAATGTTATACAATCGTATTTTTGATCTTGATTTAAGGATGGATAGATTAATAAGTGAAACAGTAATATTAAATTTAAGTTCATAAATGTTAAATTAAGCTTTAACGCTCCTCTTTCAGAAACATTGTTTTTCTAAAATATACACCAAAAATGTTTTATTTTAAAAAGTAAAAAAAAAAAAAAAAAAAAAAAAGTTTCCAGTTATTTTATACCACTATACGATTCTTGGCTAACCGGTCGGATCTTGTTCAGAATCTCCATGGTTGTTCTAAAATTTTAGTACATCATCATATCCCTATTCTATTAACGGATTTAACTCCTTCTCCTTTTGGTCCTCATATTGGAGGAATTTCAGGTTGTCTGCATTTTTCCAAATTATATGATGATTACACTTTTGTTAATTTAATGTATATGGAGATTTGAGCTTGATCGGGTTGGAGTGGAGTTGGGTGTTCTTTATGCAATCCAGTATGCTACTTGATTTAGAAATCTGTTGCCCCTTACTACATTTAATATTGTCTTAAAATGATGAGTTCAAAATTATCATTGTTGTATTGACCTATTCGGATTCTTAAGTTTTGTTATTTTGATTAGTTTAATATAATTTGCTCCCTTTTCCATGGCAACAGATTTCAGTAGAGCTAATCAGGGTATACTTATTTTTTTTTAAATACTTAAATGTCAAGTGAAGATTGAGTAACAAATGAGCCCTTTAAGTTTAAGTAAGTTATTTTTGAAAGAACACCAAAACCCACAACAAGATTAATATCATGTCATTAGAGAATTAAAAAGAAAATTAATCTGAAGTCATATTGGAAGTTTAACGGATTTTTCAAATGTTTGAGAAAAATACAAAGCGAGTATCAATATGAATAATAGAGAATAGTAAATATATGAGTTTGAGGAACGTATTGAATCATGATAAAAACCCGATTATGGAAATATTGACATATTTTAACATTTTGAAGACTCTATACAACATGTTTAATTTTGAAATTGATTTTTTTTTTTAAGTGTCGCATTTAGTCCACATGACAGATATTATTATGACAGAGTATAATAGCGGGAAAAAACGAGAGAAATATACCAGTAAATTTTTACTTTTAAAAAACGTGACTTTTTTTATTTTGTTTTTTGGAAAATGAAATTTATTTTGATTTATTAAAGGAAGGATACAGTGTTTTGAAAGGAATATTAAACGAAACCCTTTGTGGGATTTTCGATCACACTTACCCACTTGTTAAGTGCTACTCAGCTTGTGAAAGTATCTATTTTCATTTTTTTTTTCATGCTAAGAAAATATTGCAAGGAATTTTTGTTACATAAAAATGTAATATAAATAATTCTGCGGTCGATTTAAATTTTTTTTAAAGTATAAAATAATTTTTTAACAGCAAAATGCAACCTCACATTATAATGTTTATCTTTTGAAATAGCCCTTTAGGTGCGTTCGCTTTGTGCATGACGTCAGCGTCAAATTGTCGCAGCGGCAGAAAACGTAAGTTTTTCTTATTCCTATTTTTATCGCCGTTTGGACAACCGTAAGTAGATCTCAGGCAGCCATGAACAAAGTTGCTTAAATCAATTCCGAAACTGTCATGCAGAAATTACAGTCGAACCTCGATTTAACGAATTGATTGGGACCCACAAATCCGTTCGTTAAGTCGAAGCAATTCTTTAAATCGAATATCAATTTTTGTAAAAAGTATAGTATAAAAATATCAATGCAAAATACCCTTAGATATACAGATATGAAAAAAGAATGATTATTGTTTACTACGAACTTAAAAATTATACGTTAGGAGATCAACTTTAAAATTATCTAAATTCTTTAATGTTACTTACTTTTAAAACTTAATACATGCATGCTTATTGGCACTTTGGAAAGACATATTTGATAGTGCTTTGTTTTGATTTTCCAAAGTTCTTTGTCGACTTCCAACGTTCTTATCTATCTCTTTTAATAAACACATTTTCTCATTTATTGAAAACCTTTTGCGTTTTCTGGATTCTTTGGCCATCCTCGCACAGTACAGATCAGTCAAACAAAGAACACTCAAAGCAGTGTAAGCACGCGTAATGCACAACGAATCGGCATTTTCGAGCAGAGTCACTATCGGCTTTGTTTAGTACCAGCTGCGAACCAGTCCTGTATTGAAACACCCAAAAGTAACATTTCTCCGAAAATGTAGCTTGCACTTGAAGTCCCGGTCATCAAGATCAACTGATTCGTGAAAAGGTAGAGGTCCCCATTTAAACAGTCATTCTAGGACCCTCCTTATATGTGCTCTTTATCATGTTTCTAGTTGAAAAGTGGGAAAGACTGTCTTTTGAATCCACAAGAAATGATAAAAGAATTTGTAACACTTGGATTAAGGTGTGAAAGATTCAACATTTTATGAGCGAAAAATTCAAAATTTTAGTTTTATGTGCGAATGCGAATTTTTTTTCAGCGATTGTTGTTCGTTAAATCAAAGCTAAAAATTCGTTAAATCAGAGCATTTTAGCACCCTTTTTGTCGGGACAGAAAATATATTCGTTAAATCGGAGAATTCGTTAAATCAAAGTACGTTAAATCGAGGTTCGACTGTATCACCAGATATACAGAAATTATCTTGCACTGTCATGAACAAGGGCAGCCCTTAGTCGGAAAAGTAGGGGAAAAGTCAGCAGTGTAAAATCCCAAATCTTCTTCGGGGGGAGGGACTTTTTGGTATTTCGGAAGGGAATGCTCTCCCCATGACCATCCTCTGAATTCATAACCGACAAGGATGGGGTCCATAAGCGCATACTCAGAAAATTTTGAAAAAAATTACGGAATATTCTTCTCATGAGGATACATACGTTTATATAAAAAAAAATGCTGCGGAACCTCGATATAACGAACGTAACAAAATTATGAAAATTTCCTTTATTTGGCGATTTATCAAACTAGTCGTTGGGGGCCACCGTAATACTTACCCATCATGGATATTTAAGCATTGTAACGAAATTTTTTTGGAAGAACATGAATTACAATCATGAAATTAGGCGTGAATTTTAAGATAAATATTGAATGCTTTTAAAAGAGTGTTTTTTTTTTTAACTACTTTTAATTTTATTCTAATTTTTTATTAGACTGAAAATTTTGTTAACAAAGTAGTTATTAGATTTGGAGCAGACTCAACCTCTATCTTTTTTGGAATAGTTATTTTTCCAAGAAAAAAATACTTCAATAAATTGTTTGGTAGATGATTCAGTATCCTCTATTGTCTCACTTTTGGAATTACAATTTAAATTACTAACATATTCCTAACTGTTCAATTTAGAAAAAAAATTACGAAAACAATAACAAATTAGTCGTTGGTGGGCCACCGTAATACTTACCCATCATGGTTATGCATAATATAAAATATGAAAATAAAACATGTGTAAACTATTTATAAAATGCAATGCAATCCGAATAAAATCGTGGCTTGATGACGTCATAAACATTAAATGCGCTATTACTGAATTGCGTAAAAGAAACATCCTTATAACTCCAAAATTTATAGTCATATTAACTAACGGTTTACTGCGTTGGATTAAGTTGCTACTGCGTTGGATTTCCAATTAAAATATATCTTTGAATTGAAATTTGAATGAAATACAGGGTCCTGAAAAATCGAAGAGTGTGGGAAATAGGATTAAAAATATCTCGTCAACTCATTATCCGATCGACTTCATGCTTTATGCAAAATTTATGTTTTTTATTGTCTTTTATATTCAATCCTTATTTTGAACTTTTTTATGTACCTTTTATCAGAACGAATATTTCGAGAGTCCGAAAAAAAAATAGTTCCAGATAATCGAGGTTACTGAAATTCAATAAGCTTCTTCCCATTATTAAATACTAAGTACATACCAAATTTCAAGTCTCTATCTCAATTTGTTCGGGAGATAGAGCGTTTACAGACACTCAGACAGACAGACGGCAAAATTTTTGTTTCTAAAACTATGTTTTTCGGAATCTCCAGTGTCTAAAACGTGTAAATCCGTCAATTTTTTTTTTTCCATTTTCAAAACGATTACAAGATTTACCCTATACTACGTATGATGGGTAAGTAATAAGGTGCAGTATTCATTAGGTATTAAAAATGTATCGTAAAAATAGTAAAATACGGCATCAATTAACGATAAATAAAAGTTTAAAAATATATAAAAAATAAGCAGCTTTTAAATGCGATAGCTTTGAAAGTGAAGCAAATTCTCAGCTTGTTTTCGTTAAAAGAAAAAAGAAAGAAAGAAAAAGAAAAAAACGAACTAAATACAGTCGAGAACGGTTAAGACGCGTTTCAAGGGACTGGACAAAAGTCGCGTAATTAAACGTACACTAAAAAAAATCCGTGAAAATACAAGAGATTTTCCGTTAATGGCATTAGTTCCGTAAAGGAGATTTCAAATCCGTAAATATGCAGAAAGTTTTCCGTAAATTTAATGGATTTTTCCGTATTTCTTACAAAACTGTACAATGTCCGTATTTCTAGTGCCATTTCCGTAAATGACGTTCAGAGGTTTGCGTACAGAAATCGCCTTGTTTGAAATGCGAATTAAGATTGTTGTATTTACTAGAGTTCTTCTAGGATCCAAATCTGAACCAGTCCTACCCGTGGGCCTATTTTTTGTCATTAGACTCGGGCCAATCCTGGAACTCATTCTAACCAGGGTTGTGTCTGGGCGGTAATTTTAAGTGAAAATAATAGTGATATTTTTACTTTTTAGTGAAATCTTTAGAAATTTATTTTATTTCCATAAATTACAGAAAAATATTTTTTTTAATCTACTTTTTTTTTCTTTATGGTACTTTAAATTGTGAATTTTTTCGCAGACGTTTTAAAATATTATTTTAATTTTATTAACGTGAGGCAATATTAGGTTATTAAAGGTTTCATAAAATATTATCTTTGCAAATTATCGATATGTATATTGTATTGAACAAAACTGATTTGTCTTATAAATTTGTGAATTAAACTAAAATTTAATATTTTATAAATTATAATTTTTTACAAAGTTTACATTTTTTTCTTTAAATTTATAAAAGTTATTAATCATTTTTTCTTTACTTTCATAAAAATGAAGTTTATGATTTTATAAAGTTTATAATTTATTTCGTTAGTTTATGATTTTATAAATTAAACTAAATTAATAAGTCCAAATTTAAACTTACCTATCCCAAGGTCATTAATTTCAAAATTTTCTCTAAAAATCTATTTTTTTTATTTTAATATGTTTAAGGTTTCATAAAATAATACCTTTGCAAATTATCGGTATGTGGGTATTAAACCAAACTGATTTGTCTTATAAATTTGTGAATTAAACTGAAGTTTATTATTTTATAAATTAATTTTAGTTCATAATTTTCTCTTTAAATTTATAAAAAATAATAACTTTTTGTTTACTTTATAAAATTATAAACTTCACTTTTATAAAAGTTTATAATTTATTTTGTTAGTTTATAATTTTTATAAATTAAACTAAATTAATAAGTTCAAATTTAAACTTACCTATCCTAAAGTTATTAATTTCAAAATTTTCTCTAAAAATCTATTTTTTCGTTTTGATATTTTAAAAATTATTCATTTCAATAGAACCATACACAAAAGTTCGCAGCAAAGCTTAAATATAATTATTTAATTTATAATAAATTTGTTAATTCACATAAGTTTTTAAACTAAGAGATAAAGAAAATTTACTTTAATAGCATGTAATAAATACGTCTGCTTAAAATAATTATTGATTTTACTGAAATTGATAAATAAATCAACACACAAATTATTAAAGTATATGTACTATTGCAAAAAGAAACAATCATTACTGTTAATACAATATTTTACGCATATAATACATAAAAAATTTAAATTTATATGTTATAAAGCATCAAATAATAAAGCAGAATACAGAACAATTTTGAAAAGAAAATATTAAAAACAATAGAACTCTGAAAATATCCATCTAAATATAAGAACTTCAAGTTTTTGCATCATTAAAAACATCTCAAATAACTTACAACATTTGAATACGTGTCCTGTCAAACCGTAGCGTAGTAGTTTGGCGCGCTAGTTTAGTAAACGGAAGGTCGTGGGTTCGTTACTTATCGTGGGAAATGGTGGTTGTTTATTAAAAACTCGCTCAGAAATGAACGGAACAAAAAGAAGTATCTGTTCCTTATAAGATGTTCCTTGAGGGATAACTTTTTTTTTTTTTTGGTCCTATAAAATTTATTTTAACGACATAAAAATTTCTAAAAAATACGGAAGATTATCTGTTATAAAACGGATATTTCAGAATTTACGGATTTTTTTTTCCGTTAAAATACGGAAATAGTACTGGCGTCTCGATTGCCAGTACAATTTCCGTTATTTTCAGGATTTTTTTTTACAGTGTAATTTGCATGTTCTTGGAACTGAGCTTATTAGTAATGTAGAAATAACGGAAAAAAGGGCCTTGCCTTACAAAATTTCGGATAGTTCTGATTTTTGGATATGTTGTAAAGGTTGAACCTCTAATAAAAAAAAAACAAGTTTTCGACCTTAGACCTTGTGCGTTTTTCACAATATTGAAAAAACCAATATTTTTCGGCACTTTTTTCGATTTTTCTTAAATAACTCAATTTTAGTGCATTGTACGGATAAAGCACTTTCACCGTTTTGTAGAGCATAAAATTCTCTATAGCATGCAGTATTCATGTTTGTAAATTGTCCAAGTAGGGGGTAAGATACGAAGCTGGGAAAATAGGGTAAAATTTGCAAAAAGTACAAAAATCCACAAATGACGTTAGTTTTTGCTTAATAACCTACTTTTAGTGCGTTTTAGAGACAAAAGTGTCATTATAAAGTTTGTAAAGCATGAAGTAGTCTATAAGTTTCATTTATTAGATCATTAAATATCCATAATAGACTTTAAAAATCAAAATTATACAATTTATGGTTAAAACAAAAAAATTCCGCCTGACAAGTAATTAATTTAAAAACGAGCTTTTATTTTTGATATTGATTAAACGATGCAATTAATTAATTATAGTATCTACAATAATAGGTAACTGTTGAATAGTTGAGGGGTGGGGGGGGGGAGCGAAGTTAACCAAAAAACCTAGTCGGTAGACATAGGTGCAGGGCCAAGAATTCAAAGTCGAAAGTAAAATTAATAGCTGGGAATAATGTAAAAAAATACTTGAAAGATAAATAAGTTATAATTTAGAAATTTTAAAAAGGAAAAGGAGTATCTAAGGCCGAAACTAAGGGAGGTGGGAGCAAAAGGAGCATGTGGCCCGGGCGCTAGAATGGAGGGAGAAGAGGGCGCACGATGAAGATTTGGTTTGTGGTGTTTGTATTCATTTGTCCCACACATTTTTGTTAGTCAAAGTTTACATTGATGGTAAATGTATCTCAGTTTGACAATGTTAGTCCCAACAGAAAGAATAAGAACAATTATACCTGATAAGATTTAAACCTGTATAAAGGAGAATTGTTTTCCGGTGTTTCGAATTCAGTTTTAAATTTTAAAATAAAGAAAATATTAGAAACTTATCCTGAACATAATAAAAAAAGTATAAAAAGTGCAGAAAGTGCTCGTCGCTTGAAGATTCGTCTGCTGAGGTTAAGTTCAATGAGACTATGTTTCTACAGATGCCACAAGAAAAATTGTTGGGGAATGAAAAAAATATAAAGAACTTTTCATTTATATGCTTCGAAATGAATTTGAAAAAGCACAAATGAGCACTTACGCAGGCCATTGAAGATGCAGATGAAGCCTAATCCCGTGATTACGATGCTGTCATTGTCAATGGTGAAGACATGGACCTTCTTGTTCTCGTGGCTTCTCTAGCTGCAGACAATGTTTATTTCCGAAGGGCCAGGAGAGGGCAACTGCCAGATGATCTCTACTCCAAAGAGTGTTTAAAATTTAAGGAAGTTGCACAAAATATTCTTTTCTTCATGCAGTAAGTGGTTGTGACACCACTTCTGTGCTCTACAGCCATGGGAAAATGAAATATTGCAGAATTCTTCAGAACCCATCCCTGAACCAAAAAGTTCAAATCTTTAAAGACTCAAATGCAGAGAGGCACAAAATTATTGAAGCCACAGAAGGTGTACTTCTTGCCTTGTATGGAGGTGATCCCAACCAAAACTTGAATGTATTGCGGTATGTCAGCTTCGCTAGAGCAGCTAACAATATTAAATAAAATTTAGCTAGACTACCACCTACTCGTGATGCTGCTGAATATCATGCATTTAGACATGGCTGGGAAACGAAAAGGATCCTCTCGAATGCGGCTGGAAGTGGGGTGGTCATGGGCTCCTTCCAGTCACCATGATGAATGGACCAGCTCCTCAAATTCTACTCGATTTCATAACTTGCCAATGCAAAAAAAAAAGAAAAAAAATTGTAGTACGAATTGCAGTTCTAGAAAGGCAGGCTTGAAGTGCCATAACCAACTATGTGGCAACGCTCCTGATATTATACTGGACCTTGAGGACTTTGATGACCTAGAACAACCAATCGAGTCAAGTACAGAGACGGACGATGAAGTATCTGAGACGATGGTATCATTACCAGGGCCAAGCAGCAGAAAAAGGAAACATATATGACAAAGCGACTATATAATACTGACTATGTATTTGTTGATTAATTTATTGTGCATTCTATAATTAATTAACCACATCGTGTTTTCAATATCAAAAATAAAAGGTCGTTTTTTAAATTAATAACTTGTCAGGCGGTATTTTCCTGTTTTCACCCAAAATCTTTTTGCTGTGATTTTTAAGGTCTATTACCAATATTTAATTATCTAATAAATGAAACTATAGACCAGGGATGCACAACCTATGGCCCGCGGGCCACTTTTGGCCCGCAATGCCTTTTTCGTTGGCCCGCCAATCCCAAAATGATAATCCCAAAATAAAAATTAGTTTTTTTTCCCAATTAAAAGCTTACATGTTTTTACTTAATTTTTCAACTGAGAACTGCTTGCGTTTTTAAAATCAAAACAATCGCCATCTTGATTGACTGGTTGGATGACGCGATAAAAGCATGCTATTTGTAACTTGCACGTATTCAACTGTCAAGTTGCGATATATCGGCACTTCTTTAAGATCGACAGAGAGAAATTCGATGCGAGCGCATCACATCTACAATGAGACTAAAACTGAGCTCTGATTGGCTGATAGCATGTAACGAACGAAGTGTCTAGTGGCTGAAGGAATGTATCTTCTCAACTCGACGTTTATCTTTGGAATGCTTGCCGGTCGGCAGTCGGTTGATGTTTATTACTTGTAGATGGAAAAATGAGCGGTGAAAAAAGAAAAGGCGATTTTCCGAATCGAAAATTTGTTGATTCGTGGACGGATAAGTACTGTTTTATTAATCATAATGGCCGGATTATTTGTCTTTTGTGCAATTCTACTATAGCTGTAGCCAAGGAATATAATGTGAAACGACATTATGAAACGAAACACATTGCGTTCTCATCTATTCAAGGATATGAACGATCAGTAAAAATTGAACATCTGAAGAAATCTTTGATAAACCAGACCAGTTATTTTCAAAAACAAACATCTGAATTGGATTCCTGATTTGAGGTAACCCTGAATATTGCCCAGCTGATCGCTAAACGTGGAAAACCGTTTACTGATGGTGATTTTGTGAAAGATTGCTTGTTAATTGCTTCAGAGAAACTTTGTCCCGAAACAACAAATAAATTTAAAAATTTAAGTTTGAATAGAATGACTGTTCAGAGAAGAATTCAACAATTAAGTGAAGACATTGTAGATCAAGTAAAGCTTGCTGCTTCACATTTTGAATATTTTTCACTTGTTGCTGACGAATCTACCGACATTACCTCAACAGCTCAACTCCTTGTTTTCATTCGAGGTATAAACAAGGATTTCTGCACTACAGAAGAACTTCTTGGAATGTACCCTATGAAAGGCCAAACAACTGGCAAAGAACTTTTTCACAGCTTATTAGAATTATGTAATGGAGCTGCTTTGAATATGGACAAAATTGTTTAGCATTACAACAGATGGAACACGATCAATGACTGGTGGAATTATTGGAATGATAACTCTGCTAAAAGAACATCTGGGAGAACGTGAAATGGAGTTACTTCAATATCACTGCATCATACACCAACAAAATTTGTGTGCCAAAGAATTAGGTTATGAACAGCTAATGAAGCAATCAACTTTATTCGTAGTAGTGCATTGCGGCACAGAGAATTTAAAGAATTTTTGGCTGAATTTGAGGATATTCCTAGTGATGTTGTGTACTACACAGAAGTAAGGTGGCTCAGTCGTGGAAAAGCACTTAAGCATTTTATTGAATTATTTGATAAAATTATTACGTTTCTCAAAAAGCATGGAAGGGAAACCAGGCGCTTGGAAGAAGTCAGTTTTCAGTGTGCTTTAGCATTTTTAACTGATATTACAAGTCATTTAAATGAATTGAACATCAAACTACAAGGAAAGAACCAATTCATCTTTCAGTTGGTAAACAATGTAAATGCTTTTAAAAGAAAGTTAGTGTTATTTCAACAACAGTTACAGGTAAAAAAAATTTCTCATTTCCCATATTGCAAAAAAATGAAAGAAAAATTTCCAAAGATGAAAATGGATTACGAAGATCAGGTAAAAATTTTAATCAATTCATTCCATGATAGATTTTTAGATTTTGAAAAATGCCAGTGTCAAATTCAGTTATTTTCAAATCCTTTTACAGTGGATGTCAATTTGGCACCTGAAAATTCTCAATTAGAGCTCATTGACTTACAGAGCTTAGACTTTCATAAAAATGAATTCAAAGAAAAGCCATTGCTTGAATTTTATAGGAATTTGCCTAATGAATTTTCCTATTTAAAACGCAATGCATCTATGTATGCAACTATGTTTGGAAGCACCTACATATGTGAACAAACTTTCTATGATGACTGTCAACAAATCAAAGACTAGAAACCGACTAACTGATGAAAACCTTTCAGCCGTTTTACATATTGCTACTACAACTTTAGAACCAAGCATAACAAAAATCGCTTCAAAAATACAATCCCAACCATCACATTAACTGTCTCTTCTGTGAAATAATTATGTATTTATATTTGGCTTATTAAAATTAATTTATAAATGTATATATATTCAGATTTGAGTATGTTTTCATCAAAGTGGTATATTGACATTTTATATTAGATTAGAAAAAAAAATGTGTTTATAAATGCAACGCTACATTGGCCCCAGGTAAGGTACTTTTTCTTTTTTTTGGCCCGCAGGTTGAAAAAGGTTGTGCATCCCTGCTATAGACTATATCGTGCTCTAAAAAGTTGATTATGACAGTTTTGTTTCTAAAATGCACTAAAAGTGGGTTATTAACAAAAAATAACGTCATTTGTGGATTTATGCATTTTTTCCAAATTTTACCCTATTTTCCCAGCTCCGTATCTCACCCCCCTATTTGGACAATTTACAAACATGAATACTGCATGTTGTAGAGAATTTTATCTTCTACAAAATGGTAAAAATGCTTTTTCTGTAAAACGCACTGAAATTGAGTTATTTAAGAAAAATCGATTCCATTCTAGCGCCCGGGCCGCATGCTTCTTTTGCTCCCACCTCCCTTAGTTTCAGCCTTAGATACTACTTTTCCTTTTTAAAATTGCTAAATTATAACATATTTATCTTTCAAGTATTTTTTTACATTATTCCCAGCTATTAATTTTACTTTCGACTTTGAATTCTTGGCCCTGCACCTATGTCTACCGACTAGGTTTTTTGGTTAACTTCGTCCCCCCCCCCCCTCAACTATTCAACAGTTACCTATTATTGTATATACTATAATTAATTAATTGCATCGTTTAATCAATATAAAAAATAAAAGCTCGTTTTTAAATTAATGACTTGTCAGGCGGTATTTTTTTGTTTTAACTATAAATTGTATTATTCTGATTTATAGAGTCTGTTATAGATATTTAATGATCTAATAAATAAAACTCATAGACTACTCCATGCTTTACAAACTTTATATTGACACTTTTGTCTCTAAAACGCACTAAAAGTAGGTTATTAAGCAAAAACTAACGTCATTTGTGGATGTTTGTACTTTTTGCAAATTTTACCCTATTTTCCCAGCTCCGTATCTTACCCCCTATTTGGACAATTACCAAACATGAATACTGCATGCTATAGAGAATTTTATGCTCTACAAAACGGTGAAAGTGCTTTTTCTGTACAATGCACTAAAATTGAGTTATTTAAGAAAAATCGAAAAAAGTGCCGAAAAATATTGGTTTTTTCAATATTGGAAAAAACGCACAAGGTCTGGAAGGTCGAAAACTTGGTTTTTTCAATTAGAGGCTCAACCTTTACAACATATCCAAAAATCAGAACTACCCGAATTTTTGTAAGGTAAAATGCTATTTCTACTGGACTATATTAACAAATCTAATTGTCAAAATGAACTTCAGAGCTTACCTTTAAATATTTACGATAGAAAATTGTATTTTATGCGGATTTAAATTACAATTTAACTGTATTGAAGTAAGTTTAACCCATTGTTTGTTTTTATAACGCCGACTGGAATAAATAAATATGGATAACAGAAAATAAATATGGATTCAAATGTGGCTTTGTTGTCGATTACTACGTTACAACCAAAGATGAAGCAACAAAAAATAATTTTCCTGACAGCCTAATTTTTTTTAACACAAACCAAAAATAATAAATCTTTGCAACACAACCTAGTTATTAAAATTCCATTTAGTACTTGTGATAATGAGTATCCTTATAATCAGTCCTTAATTTTTAATATAATTAGAACAAGTTGGAAATTGTACGTTCTGGTTTTGCAATGTTAAAAAAAAAAAAAAAATCTTCGTTATTGCTTTAGTGAAATGAATTATATCGTCTGCTATGAGCGAAATGGGCATGCCTTTCTCTTTTTTTTATTACGCATACCACGTTCACAGATGCGAATTTGTTTTATGACACCAGATAGAGCTGCAAAATTCACCATGGAGATCTAGCTTTGCGAATGATTACCCTCATGGTTTAATATTTCTGTGATTCACTATGAACGAATCTCTTGTGTTGATTTTTTTAAATGGATATTGGGATAAATATTGGGCTATTAACCTAATTTTAACTGAAGTTATCACAGAATCTATACAATTTTTGATGTAACTCATCTTTCAAACAAACAATTTTTTTGAACGATTTTTCTAAAAATATAACTTATATGCAATTTTATTCGAAAAAATAATTTTGAATAAAAATGGCTGCCTGGCATTTGAAAAAAGAAATAGTCCAGTTCGTATCTGTTTTCCTCAGTCACATGACTTGCGCTTTTATTATACTATAGAATAGATTATGTATGATAGCAATTAATAGAATGAAGCAAACTTTTATTAATATCTTTTTAAGTTTTGATTCGATTTTCATAAAATTAGAAATGAGTGGACAAAAAACTGCAACAATTATATATATTAAATTTCAAACCATTCGATTGGGTAGTTTTTTCGCTGTTATATGTGGACAGGAGGACAGACGGATGGTCGGACGAACCAGACGACGACTATAGGTGCTACGTATTTATATAATCAGGGACGTACCTAAAAACAGATAACATGCATACCAAGCATCATGTGTTAAAGTAAATACATGATGTGTAAAAAACAACGCAAAGAAGGCCGCAGACAACGGCCACATATACTTTAGCATGCAGCTTTTTTCAAGACTTCAAAATTGGAGTCTCTTCTTCAGAGCAAAATGAATGAATTTGCTCAATTCGAACTTTTTAAATCATTTTTAACAATTTCAGCAAAGTATATGTGTCATTACTACTGCTGTTTATAACTCTTTTTAGGTGCGTTCGTAATTATATAAATACGTAGTACCTATTGTCGTCGCTTGGTCCGTCCGTCCGTCTGTCTGTCCGTCCGTCCGTCCGCATATAACAACGCAAAAACTACCCAACCGAATGGTTTGCAATTTAAAATACATTATTTTTGCAGAATTTTGTCGAGACATTTCAAATTTTATTAAAATCGAATCAAAACTTTAGGAGATATTAATAAAAATATTTATTAAGAAATTTGAATTTTTTTTTTTAAATCGGTGCTTTTTTGTTATAGGAGCTTCTGAAGTTTAATCGTCAAGCGACCGAGATACTTATTCTATTACAGAAATTAATCTGCAGATGATATAATTCATTTCACAGAATTAAAAATCAGTAAGGATCTGAATATTTATGTAACTAGCTATAGTACGAACGCACCTCATTTGTCACGTTTGACGTACAATTTCCAACTTGTTTATTTTATTATGAAGATCGATAAAATGGTGCTTTTATGAAGATTTGAATCAGTCGAATGCTAAAATTATTCTGTATGTTCATTCTTTTCATTATATTGCCTTTTAGACGTTACAGAAGAAATAAATCAACTTACAAGAACTTTTTAAAAAGTTAGTTTCATGTCAATAATGTATTAATAAACATGATAATACAGGGTTGTTACAAAAGAATCATCGGGTTTCCGAAGCGTTTATTTCGGAACATAATCGAGTTACAACAATGAGTTATACATGAAAATAAACCGAAAGTATACAAGATTAACGTCCATACAACAGAGGTTCAATATGGGCTTCTTGTTTCTTGAGTGATACGGCAGATGTCAAGGCGATAATCGTAATCTTTTTCTCAAAATTTTCCACACAGTTGGCTGAGGAATGGAAAGTTCGCGGTTAGCGCGATTTGTTGATTTCTTGGGACTACTCATGAAACTCTCTCTAACTCGGTTCATTGTTTCTTCAGTAACGCTTGGTCGGCCGGAACTTTTGCCTTTACATAAACAACCGGTTCCTTTGAACTGTCGATACCAGCGCAGAATGCTTTGTTGGGTTGGTGGTTTGCATTTGTATGCCTTCCGGAATGCTCTCTGAACGGTTATAAGCGATTCACACTTTGAAAATTTTAGTACACAAAACGCTTTCCGCCATTTTGAATATGACGTTCGCGCAGCAACCATGGCAACCAAGCGCGCATGACACATACGCAGCGCGAAACTGTAGTTAACGCCCTCTCGTTTGAGTTGTCATGGAAACATATACGTTTCCTAGATCGCACGTAGTAACGTATCAAAACCCGATGATTCATTTGTAATAACCCTGTATTTTAAAATAAAATTCTAAAAAAGATGAAAAAATTTTAGTTTTTCCAAATACAAGGATATTTTCAAATACATTTCAGTGGCGGAGAGGTTCTGCTCTCACAGCTAGTAGACAAGAAGGGCTGGGTTCAAACCCCTGTCGCGCTCGTCGACTTAACCATTCGGAGTTTTCCGTGGTTTTCTTCAAACTTTTCCATAAATACGGGTTAGGATCCCTTAGGAACATCCCCATGGAGGGCACTCCCCCTTAGGGCCTATTTCCCTCGAGTAGATAATCGGCCGTCATAAATCAACCAAAAAGAGGAAAAAAAATTTTCCGAATCCTAGAAATTCACCTTTTTTTTCTGGGAGAGGGGGGGGGGGGTTATTTAGATGAATGATTTTTTTTTTTTTAATTAATTAATACAAAGTAACAAATAAAACAGAATTAAAAAAAAAAGTTTTAAAAATTTTAAACTGTGTTCTGGTAGCGACAAAGAGAGGGAACAGACATTTTGCAGAGGGGAGGGAGGCGATTAGCTGATTATTTATTCGTTATTACAACAAAATAACGAATAGAGATTTTTTAAAAAGTAGAGTTGTATTTTTTTTTTTAACTTTGTACGGTGGAATGGGTGAAAGCAGAATCAGCAGTATACATTTATTTATTTTATTTTATTTTATTTTATTTTATTTTATTATTATTATTTTTTTTTTGGGGGGGGGGGGAGTGCCAGGGGAGTGGGTAGGTAACATTTATGGGGGGAAAAAAACATTATTTTTTGTATAACATATAATCACGAAATGCACCTTAAAAAAATGCAATTTTAAATTTAGTTCAAATATAGCCAAAATAAGTTGGAAATTGTACTCAAACGTGACAAATGAGGAGCGTTCGTACTATAACGAGTTTGAGTGTAATGAATTATATCGTCTGTTATTATGATATGATTAATTTCCGTAATAAAATAAGTACATTTTAAATTGGCAACAAATTATCTTTTGTTGACATTTATTGAAAATTCCAATGGGAAACTTAAGCCTAGCTTTGAAAATTTCAGAACTTGAAATCCACATTTAGGTTCTATTTCCATTTAATATCTATTTCTTCGGAAACATCTATCCAAAAAACTGTCGGTAGATTATATGATTGATATAATTAAACAATTTTACGATACAAATTCGGTTTTTAAATTCAGTAATACGGAAATAACATGACTCCATCTTAAATACAGGGATGCAAACGCTGCGCCACAAATGGCCAATTGTCACCACTAAATTTTAATAGAATTTTTCACCTTATTTAATGACAGATTTTCTGAAATTAAATAAGGCGAAGAAAAACATTGAAATTTAGTGGTAACAATTGGCCATTTGTGGCGCAGCGCTTGCATCCCTGTAAATAGGACGTAATTACCATGGCAACCTAGAATCGTTACCTACCATGGGATATCATTGAATTAATTATAGGATTTAATAGAAAGAAGAATGTGACTATAACGTCATACATGTCAGATAACTTGGCGATACATCTCGGTCGCTTGACGATTAATCCTCGGAAGCTGGTATAACAAGGAAGTGCCGATTTAAAAAAAATCAAATTACTTAATAAATATTTTTATTAATAACTTTTAAAGTTTTGATTCGATTTTCATAAAATTTGAAATGACTCGGCAAAATTCTGCAATAATTATATATATATCAAATTTCATACCATTCGGTTGAGTAGTTTTTGTGCTGTTCCACGCGGATGGATGGACGGACAGACAACGACTATAGGTGCTACGTATTTATATAATTACGAACGCACCTAAAAATTTTATACGTTCGGTAAATTAAGATAGGTATGTATTTACTACTATATAACATTTTGGATTCTATATAATGTCAAATTTTGGATGCTGAAAATAAAACACACGTGAATAAATAAGATAAAATAAAACTCACAGCTGAGCACAGATGATAAACGAAGAGCTTAGCGAAAGAAGATGTCATGCAACAAAAATTGAATTTTGAGAAAATTGAAGGGAAAAACTTGTTGTTGTAAATTTTGTTCATTTATTTACTTTTTGGTAGCATTTGTATAAAATGGTGACAAGTGATGCTAAACTTTTTCTGAAAAACTTATTAACACTTAATTTCCAAATATTAAAAAAATATATTAATATTATTTAAATTATAATAAATAATGTCTCATATCTTTGAAACGCTCCGTCTTATTATTTTTAGCTGCACTAATGGTAGAATACCACATAACAACTGCATCCTTAAAATACTTTATAAGTAAAAAAAAAAAAAAAAATGAAGACAAGCTTTTATTACAATGTTACTAAAAAGGAAAAACTGTTAAAGGACATAATTGAAATGAATGCCTTTTTAAAAAGAAATAAATTAAATTAGGGGGCTCCCTACTCGATAACGCTCGCCACCCCCCGTGAATTGCAAATAAATTCAAATTAAGACCGCTACGCGGTCCCAGTTCACTTTGCTCGCTCAACCCTTTTTGTTTTTGCATCAACTCTAGCCGGAATAAGTACTACCATAAATCATTTTAACATATGAAATTGGCAATTTTTTTTTATGTAAAAGAAGTAAATGAAAACACAATTAAAAATGCTTTTAGTTTTTGCTACCAATAGGCATAAATCATTTAAATACTATGAAAAAATGATCTTCGAAACGCAATTATAGTTTAAAACTCAATGCACCTATAATATTGTATAGCACGGCTTAAATTCATTACAAAAAACACTACGTGATAGGAAGATAGTTTATATTATATCATCAATAATTGTATTATAGATTTTTGCAAAATAAATTATTTTTTACCTCATCAAGATAGCAACAGATAGCAGCAAGTGCAATCTAGACAGTTGATATTTTTATTTTCTCTGATTTTCGTGTGAGTGAAATTCAAAAATAAATTATAAATAAGAGTTGAGAATTCATTTGAAATTAAAGATGTTACTTTTAATTAAAATGAGGAAACATCTCAAACGCTTTGGATTACATACATGTTATTTTATTTTTAATAATTGCTAGTTTGAGTTCGACTGCTCGCACACTCGCCGCCATATTGGAGGCAGACCTGATTTTACCCAATCTAGTCCGTTCATTGGTCTGAACTCTGAAAACTACATTTGTTGCCAAACGGTAAGGTAGAAATTCAGCCTTATTTCCGCGCCACGTAAGAGAAATATATATATACTAGGCGGCTCAGCCCCCTACTCGCTAACGCTCGCCACCCCCCGGTGAATTGCAAAGCAATTCACATTGAGACCGCTACGCGGTCAAAGCTCGCTTCGCTCGCTTGCCCCTTTTTATTTTTGCAGTAATTCGAGCCGGTATAAATGCTACCGTAATTCATTTGAACATATGAAATTGACAATTTTTTAATGTAAAAAAGTAATTGAACTCCGTTGAAAACACAACTGAAAATGCATTAATGAGCATTTAAATCATTTAAATACTATGAATAAAGGATCTTAGAAACATAATTTGTTTAAAACTAATTGCACCATAATATTTAACAGCACGGCTTATTCATTTTAAAAAAAGACACTACGTAATAGGAAGATAGTTTACCATCAATGATTTTTTAAATTTCTTTCGACATTTTATTATTCTAATTGATTATAGATTTCTGCAACAGATGGCAGCAGATGCAACCTAGACAGTTGATATTTTTACTTCTCTCCGATTTTTCATGTGAGTGAAATTCATAAATAAATTCTAAATAAGAGTTGAGAATTCATTTGAAATTAGCAATATTGCTCATAATTAAAATGAGGAATAATCTCAGACGCTTTGGATTATGTACATGTTATTTTATTTTTAATATTTGCTAGCTTGATTTTCGCTGCTCTGACACTGACCGCCATATTGGAGGCGCAGCTGATCTATCTAACACAATCTAGTCTTTTCATTGGTCTGAGCTCTGGAAACTACGGTTGTTGCCAACAATAAGCTAGAAATTCAGCCCTATTTCCGCTCCACGTAAGACAAATATATATATAGATAGATTGAAAGTGATTTTTTTTATCAATCAATTAAAAAAAAAAAAAAAAAAAAAAAAAAAAAAAAAAAAAAAAACGGATACACAAATTTAAATCCATCTTCCTGGCAAAAACAAATTGATATACGCGCTCCTTGAAATCGAACTCCCATCCATTCATACACTGTGCGTAGCTGAAACATTGTACATGTACCATCTATGCTACGTTTCAGTAGAAAAATGTTAGGTTATTTCTGAAGCAGTCAATGACATTTACGTCATCACATGCGCGATGACATTTACGTATTCTAATTGGACAAATGTCCCCCCCCCCCTCCCTGAGGGGTAGGGGATGTAAATTTTAAGTACTTTTCTTTTTTACGGAATATTGTTTTGTCACCGGAAATACGTCATACTACCAAAAATTAGATCAGTTGTAGCACAGAAAGTGTGTTAAAATTGGATGGCAAAATTTGAGCCGAAAGGACAGACAAAGCAAGTTAAATAAAATCTTGTAATAAAATAATTTTTGAGGAAATGTAACATGACAAGTTCTTACACCAGTCTTTTCAATTATTATCTATCATGATGAGCTTCCGAAATCTTGATAAACTGAAACAAAAAAGCTAGGATAAAAAAAAAAGCTGGTCGTACAATACGATATGTGTCTTACCCCTAATATAGGCGGAAATTATGTTGAAAAGTGGATTAAGGTCCAGGCTAAAAATTGTAAAAAAAAGGACCTTGTTTTTTTTTAATACCAAAAACGGTACTTACTTAAAAAACACATATCGTATTTTTCCGGGCTGCTTTGATCGAAGGAACTCAATAAAGTCGCAAAAGCGGAGATTACCACTTGAAATATGTAAGTTGGTACAATTTTAAAGTATAGATGATACTTATTTCAAAAACTGCATTCACATTCTGAAATAAGACATTATCTCAAGTTAAAAGATAATTTTATTATGGTTTTCTTGAGAATGATATGCAAATAAAAGCATATGTGCAAATACATCCTTTGTTTTTTATACTCTTTATTTAACGTAATTTTGTTCTTGTATGTAAAGATGGAATTTTGTAATCGGTTTTTCACTCACCTCCTGATGTGCTAGAATCATAAAAATTATCTACACAAGTGTGTTTCCGATGACAATAAAACATTTTAATATTTTTAGAACTTAATTGTAAATTACGTTGTAAATTCATTTTAAGGCATTTTCCCGTTAGTCGACCGCAGGTGATAAATCGCAAAATATGTTTAAGGTTTATAACTGTATATGAGTTATAAAAACAATGGAGTTAATGATGCGCCAAACCACTATCGCCGAAATAGGTCAACTGGCTGTGAAATTGAAGTAATGAAATATCTTAAACATTAAAAAATATAAAATATAAATAAAAAATAAAGAGTTAGACAATATATAATTGATAACACATTTTTATAAAAATACTCTTTTAGGAATTAATAGTTTAATATAATTTAAATTATGATTATACGTCTAGAAAACAATTTATAAATACTGAATAGATAGTTTAAATAATGCTTTTTTCACTTGCTGATGCTACATCTTAAAAACGAAAACAGCAAAAATTATAAATGTTTGAATAAATTCACCTAATTTGCGCTTTCTATCAAGCACAGGGCTTTACAAATTGGATAAAATCTAGTAGCCAGAAAAAAGTACTAGTCGCCAGTAAAAAATATTTACCCCCCACCCCCTTCCCCGTCATTGATTTTCAAAAAACCAAGCGTTTTTTATGAATTAATTGAGAAAAAATAATAACAAGCCTAGTTTAGGTTTATTAGTAACATAGTTTAGAATAGTAAATAAATTAGAAAGATAATGTAAACGATGTTTTCTAATGAAACTTATAAAAATTATAATCACTTATATGTTGACAACTTATATAAGCACAAAAATCGGATTTAGAACTTACAAAAAAAAAAGTGAGCATTTTTAGTATTGTATCCAATTTTAGATGCCACAGAAGCTGAATTGACACTATCTCTTACTGTTTTATTGAAATATTCCCTCTCCCCTACACACATTCTAATCACGTGACATATACTAGCTCGTTATGGCTAAAAAGAATGGTGTTTTCTATGCATGAGTTGAAAAATATCTTTTAAATTTAGTTCTTCCATTAAAAGTACGAGAGAAGAGGAATATCACTGTTTTTCGCACACGAGTAGGGGTGAGGGAGAGAAAAAATGTAATTTGGGCTTATTTCTTATGGGTTCGGTGGTCGTCTACGCGCGGAGCGCCCCTTCATGGACTCCTGCGGCGCAAGCAACCTCCTCGTCTGCTCCTCAAGCTGAGGTTGACGAACCAGACCCATCAACCCAGAAGCGCTCCAGACATTACTAAGTATAATAAAAATGTTACTGTACGTATTTTTTACTTACATTCATGTAAATACCTACTATTAATGTTCTCCACTTAAGTTCTAAATACGAAATATTTTACAATCTTGTCAATTTTTTTACAATGTTACCGTTTCAATTAATCGTGATACATATCATGGAAATATCTGTAATATAAACAAGTTACGTTAAAGAGGATAAAATGAATGAAAAATGGTGTCAAAAGTCGGTTTTTGCGATTTTCTACAAAGTTGAAAAAAAAGTGTTATTTTCAAAAAGCCGTAGCGCACTTAGTAATGGGTTCAGTAAAAAGTTTTTGTAATGAAACTTGAAGAAAATTTAATGGTCTTTCTTTTTGTAACTAAGTATGGTACACAAAAAGTTTATAAATTTTTAGTTATAAGGAAAAATCTGAAAAAGTCCAAAAATTTCATGGTTTTTTGGCTCTAAAAAGTTTAGCGTCGAGATATTTTGTTAGGAAATCATTAATTCCTGCATCCCCATAAACAGTTTAAAAACATAAAATCTTCTAGCAGATTTTTTGCATCTATTTTTGACTATTTGACTGGACTATGAATTGAAATTCTGTAAAAGTTGATTCTTTAACTCCTTAACAGGCTTTTTCGACACCATAAACTAAAAATAGGAACTATACACCACTTTTTCCGTACTGAAATATTTGTTTTATATAATCGAAAAATGTCTGCCAATCGGGCAAGAAAAGTTTGCTTGTTTCGTTACTAAAAGCTTTTGAACACCACTAATATTTAATTGCAATCTTCGCTTTATTAATTGGTAGACATTTTTCGATTGTATAAAACAAATATTTTAGTACTTGAAAAGTGTTGTATCGTTCCTGTTTTTAGCACTTTCCAACCTAGTTGAAAAGTGCTTATGACTTCGGTTTGTCTGCCGTCTGCCGTCTGTCCGTGCTCTAACTCCCGTAAATATGCTCGGATTGCTCTGCAATTTTTATATGTTATTGCCGTTATCTATAGCATGTTCCCTATTTCAACGGAAGTGTGTAGCACAGATAGTTTTTTTACAGGGACACTCAAAAGAATTCCGTTACATTGTGGTCTATGGGGAAAAATCATTTGCGGTTTATTTAAATAATGTTTCACTATTTTAAACGCATTGAAATTTATATATATCACTAAGGTGCATTAGAAGAAGCTTAATATGGAATAGGGTGTGCTTAGCACTCATAGTTACTGTACAGGGACAGTCAAAAGAATTCCGTTACATTACGTCTATGGAGAAAAATCGTCTGCGGTTTATTTAAATAATGTTTCATTATTTTAAACGCATTGAAATTTATATATATTACTAAGGTGCATTACAAGAGGCTTACTACAGAATAGTGTGTTTATAGCAGTCATCGTTCATTTACAGGAAAATAATTCTCTACTGTCTGTTAACAATAATTCCTGGAAGTGCGTTTTAAGTTACTGAACGCGATTTTAATTTTAACTCGCTTTTAGTCTATTACGTGGTGTGTATAAATTCTGTAGATCCTATACAGGGCAGCACAAAAGTTCGCGAACACATTTCCGTTTACTGACAGAAACTCCAGAAGGATAATTTTAAACTCTGTTACGCGTTTCCTAACTAAACTAAAATTTAGCATCCTATGTAGTATATATACAAATCTATAGATCCTATACAGGGCTGAATAAAAGTATTCGGATATTTTCCCGAATATTGTATCTGTTGGAAATTCCTGAAATTATGTTTTTAAATATGTTGTGCGTTTTCCAAATTGTTTACTTAGATGTTATCTTTTAGATTATTAAACGGTATGTTTTGTAAAATTATTTTGGAAGCGTTGGAAAGTGCTACATAATCTATGCTTGAAGCATGATTTTTCGTTCTTGTTAGTTTATGGTGTCGAAAAACCTCAACAGTTAAGGGGTTAAAATATATATGATCCTTATTTCAAAAACTGCATTCACATTCTGAAATAAGACATTATCTCGAGTTAAAAGATAATTTTATTACGGTTTTCTTGAGAATGGTATGCAAATAAAGGCATGTGCAAATGCTTTTTTTTTATATATATACTCTTTTATTTAACTTAATTTTGTTCTTGTATGTAAAGATGAAATTCTGTAATCGGTTTTTCACTCACCTCCTGAAGTGCTAGAATCATAAAAATTATCTACACAGGTGTGTTTCCGATGCCAATACAACATTTTAATATTTTTAGAACTTAATTGTAAATTAGTAAATTCATCTTAAGGCATTTTCCCGTTAGTCGACCACAGGTGATAAATCGCAAAATATTTTTAAGGTTTATAACTGTATATGAGTTATAAAAACAATGGAGTTAATGATGCGCCAAACCACTATCGCCGAAATAGGTCAACTGGCTGTGAAATTGAAGTAATGAAATATTTTAAACATTAAAAAAAATATAAAAAATAAACAGTTAGACAATATATAATTAATAATACATTTTTGTAAAAATGCTCTTTTATGAATTAATAGTTTAATATAATTTAAATTAGGATTATACGTCGAGAAAACAATTTATAAATACTGAATAGATAATTTAAATAATGCTTTTTTCATTTGCTGATGCTTAAAAAAGAAAACAGCAAATATTATAAATTTTTAAATAAATTCCTTAATTTGCGCTTTCTATCAAGTACAGGGTTTTACAAATTGGATAAAATCTAGTAGCTAGAAAAAAGTACTAGTCGCCAGTAAAAAATATTTACCCCCCACCCCCCTTCCCCGTCATTGATTTAAAAAAAGAACGAAGCGTTTTTTTAGGAATTAATTGAGAAAAAATAATAACAAGCCTAGTTTAGGTTTATTAGTAACATAGTTTAGAATAGTAAATAAATTAGAAAGATAATATAAACAATGTTTTTTAATGAAACTTATAAAAATTATAATCACTTATATGTTGACAACTTATATAAGCACAAAAATCGAATTTGGAACTTAAAAAAAAAAAAAAAAAAAAAGAGCATTTTTAGCATTGCATCCAAGTTTAGATGCCACAGAAGCTGAACTGACACTATCTCTTACTGTTTTATTGAAATATTCCCTCTCCCCTACACACATTCTAATCACGTGACATATACTGGTTCGCTATGGTTGAAAAGAATGGTGTTTTCTATGCATGAGTTTAAAAATGCCTTTTAAATTTAGTTCTTCCATTTAAAGTACGAGAGAAGAGGAAGATCACTGCTTTTCGCGCACGAGTAGGGGTGGGGGAGAGAAGAAATGCTATTTGTGCTCATTTCTTATATCAATTTTTTTACAAAAATTCGTCCGAGAGATTAAATAACTTGGTCGCCAAAATAAAAAAAAACTTGGTAGCCAGTGGCGACCTGGCGACCGCATTTGTCAAGCCCTGATCAAACATGTATGAAAGCTGTGGATTTTAAATTATCGGAACTCACGGAAATATTAGCATTGTAAAGAAATTTTTTGGAAGAACATGAATTGCAATCATGGAATTAGGCGTGAATTTTAAGATAAATATTGAATGCTTTTAAAAGAGTGTTTTTTTTTCCCAACTATTTTTTCTTTTATTCTTATTTTTTATTAGACTGAAAATTTTGTTAACAAAATAGTTATTAGGTTTAGAGCAGACTCAACTTCTGTTTTGGAATAGCTATTTTGCCAATAAAAAATACTTCAACAAATTGGTTGATAGATGATTCAGTATCCTATTGTCTCACTTTTGGAACTATAAATTAAATTACTAACATATTTCTAATTGTTCAATTCAGAAAAAAAAAAATACGAAAACAATAACAAACAAACAAACAAAAAATCCGAGATACCGATAAGCAATTTTTTAGCGACGTATAAAGCAAAAAAATAAACCAAACATTTTAATGTTATTAATAAAAGTATGTCAATAGATATAAAAAATAATGTATATAAAATCAATATAACACAAGTATCCTTTTGTACTTATTTTTTATTCAACTGCCAAATAAACTTACAGTTGGTCAATATTTGGCAACAACGGACATCCTTTTAAAATAATAATGAAAAAAGAGCTATATAATCCCTTTTGAAATGGGATTGATGCGTAATTTTTTAATGGAATATAATCTTTTTAAAAGCTTATAAATGTCTGCAAACTGGTTCGAAACTAATCGAAATTATTATATTTGAAATGGTTATATAGAACAGAGATAGACTTTTGTTAATGTAGTAGTTTTGATGATAATAGATTTTTGTTATATAGTAGTTTTGTTGATAATAGATTTTTGTTATGAACAACACACATTCATTTAACAGACTTCCATTAAAAAAAATATCATCGTCAGCTTAATATTTTCTGATTGGATAATTTATCGTGCAGATAAACCATCATAATTTTTCATAAAAACTGAATCCTTTAATAAGAAGAGTTAAATATTTTGAAACAAATATACTTCTCAGAGTGTAAGTTGAAATTACTGGAATTAAATAATCGTCCTTGCATAACTGAAGCACATGTAATGTGATTAACATTGTTTTATACTCATTATCTATATATCTATATCTGAAGCGAAAAAATATAGTAACGTGTAAAAACATTTTGAAAGAATTTTCCTAAACTAACATGTAAAAAGTGTTTTATTTCAGTGTGTTATTTACTTTATTTATTTAATTTTAAGTAGCATATTCTAAGGAAGTTACCGAAGAAACGAAAAAGTCTTTGAATTCCCAAGATGAGAAGAACTCGTAATCTACTGGAAAATAAGGTTTGGGTGCTGAAGGTCTTGTCACTGCCTTCTAATGTGTAAGTGAACAATTGCTAATTTCATAATAAACCAGTTACAATTTTCTCCTCTATAGAACTATTGTGAATTGGAAAAAGACAATGATCGAGGATTTTGATTTTCCTTCAAAGCCTTGTTTACAAATCAAGATTGATCGCCCATTAACTTAAATGACCAAATTAACAAGTGGTCATTATTAATCATTAAGAATGACTTCCAACTTTATTAAAGGTTTGTAAAAATTTATGTAAGGTATTATTGATAAACATAATTTGACATTATTGAAATCTATAACCAGTGCTCATGTTTCCTCACCACATCCATGCATACTCATCAAAGTGGATAGTTTATAAACTTTAATACTTTCTAGTTAAGCAACTGACGTCAAGCCACATGAGTTAGATAATCGACAGACTGGTCATAATTTGAAAGTAAAATTATTTTAGATTCATGAATTGGAGATAATTTTCTTTGATTAGTTTTTTTAAATGTTATACAAATGTTATTGTTACCCGAAAAGAACTAGAAAAAATATTTATCTATATAGTACTTATGTTAATAATTAAACATCCTTTCTCTACGCTTTTATACTTATTTTTCTACGTAATACTTATGTTTTAATGCATTTTTCTATTTTCTTCTCTTAAAAACAAATTGTGAGCGAAGCCCCGCCTCCTTTACTGTCAATTAAATTTGATTGGCTGGTACTTTATGCTAGTTCAATTTGATTGGCTGGCTGTCTCTCTCCTGATTGGCTGATGAAGTTTTCAGTCGAATCCTTTACTTTTCTTTGCTTTTGTAGTGCAAATGTGCTACATTTATATTTTCCCCTTTGGCTCCTCTAAGATTTTATAAACTTCTTATATACAGAGAGTACGAGTTCTTTAAACCCCTTTGAAACACTCAACTGTTTCTGTTTCTGTTTCGCACATTATAGTTTCTTACAATCGAATTTTATTCGTTTAACTGACAGTCTGTAAGCATAATTGGAATAAAGTATTTGAAACAAAACCTCTCTATAATGGAATCTTGCCTTAAACGCAATTATTACATGATCCCGGCGGAAAGAATACAATGCAATTATATTTGATAAGAAGGATATATTTCTAAAACAACTGTCCGGTTTTACTGCATGAAATGTCTATTATTGAAAAAAACTTTCTCCTGTCGAGAATTAGTTTCCATACTGATTAAAATTTAATTGAAATTATGTATAAAAGAGGATGAAATTCATTATCTGTTAATATTTGAGAACTGTTGCGCCACAGTTAAAAAATTGTAAGAATTATGTCTTTAAGTGTTTAAATTAAAAAAAAATGGAAAAATTATTTTATTCTTCAAGCGTAAAACAAATTACACGTGACCGAAATCATAAAGTTCGTAATGACGAAAATAGTTTTGCACCACTAAATGTCTATTTATGGGCGCATGGATTTGCTTTTATACCGAAATTCAAGTTAAATCTCAAATTTATTGCAACATTAGTATTAATAATGTTGCTTTTTATTACATTCGAAGGTAACGTAATTTATATAACAATTGTACGATTCAAATATTTACACTCTAGTACAAAAGATAGAGATTACATTGTTGTTACATTCGGCATAGTGCTTGAAACTTTGCTGAGAATACTGTTACACGTGAATAGGGGAAAGTTATATTCATTAACTAAGCAAATGCTTAAAATTTACTATAGTCTAACTGATAAGAGTTTATTGTTATTCAAACATACAATATTCATAATTTTGATTGTTAATGATGTCGGAGTTACTGTAGTGAACCTAAAGTATAATTCCAGAGATAGGAACGACAAATATTTCACATTGTTCGATTCTGAAAATAGCGATAATTACTATTTTGGATATATACAACCGCCTTATTCCACTCCAGCATTTTTCATGTCTTTAATAATTGCTATGTGGAGTTTTATGACAAACTTTTTTCCCATTTACTTCTGCAGTTTTTGTTTTATTCTGAAGATAACACTTCAAGAATTTACGAAAAAAGTAGTTGAGATAAATAAAATAGATTTACACTTTTTTCATCATACTTATCGTGATATTTTCAACTTGGTATCATCCCTTAACCAAAGACTCCATGCTATGATATTAATAACTTTTATAGTTTTGTTCTTTAAAATATTTCATGCTTGCTACGCAATTATGTTTTATCTGGAAACAAGCTCTTTAAAATTTGTCTATATTACGTTCCAACTTGTAACTGCTTCGATTTATTTTGCTGCAATGTGCTTTTTTTCATCTTCTGTAACAAACAGCGCACAGGAACTGAAGCGCACTGCAACTGATGTTGCGATAAACAGGAGTAGAAAGACAGAAATTATCCTCCTTATTAACAAATTGAATGCGGACATCATTGGTTTTAAGCTTCTTGATAGTTTGGTGATTGATAAAAGCTTAATCATTGCCGCTATCGGTAACCTATTAACATACGGTATTCTGATTGCTACATTTAGTATAAACTCGTCTAACTAAATTTTTATGAAACTTGTACTGTCTTTAATCGGTTTGCATGCAATGTGTTTGCTGTAACAAGCATCGCATAAGAACTAAAACGTACTGCAAGTAATGTTGCCATGAAGAGGAGTAGAAAGACAGAAATCATTCTCCGCATAATAACTAAAACATACTGCAAGCAATGTTGCCATGAAAAGGAGTAGAAAGACAGAAATTATTCTCCTTATTAACAAATTGAATACGGACATCATTAGTTTTAAGCTTCTTGATAGTTTGGTGATTGATAAAAGCTTAATCTTTGCCGCTATCGGTAATTGATACGGACATCATTGGTTTTAAAGTTCTTAATGATTAAAGCTTAATCTTTGCTGCTATCGGTAACGTATTAACGTACGGTGTTCTGATTGCTACATTTAGTATAAACTCGTGAAACTAAATTTTTATGAAACTTGTACAGTGTTTAATCAATTTGGATGCAATGATGTTACTGCAACAAACATCGCATAAGAATTAAAACATGCTGCAATTAATGTTGCCATGAAGAGGAGTAGAAAGACAGAAATTATTCTCCTTATTAACAAATTGATACGGACATCATTGGTTTTAAGCTTCTTGATTGTTTGGTGATTGATAAAAGCTTAATCCTTGCTGCTATCGGTAATCTATTAACGTACGGTATTCTGATTGCTACATTTAGTATAAACTCGTCTAACTAAATTTTTTTTAAACTTTTACAGTCTTTAATCAATTTGGATGCAATGTGTTTGCTCCAACAATCATCGCATAAGAATTAAAACATGCTGCAATTAATGTTGCCATGAAGAGGAGTAGAAAGACAGAAATTATTCTCCTTATTAACAAATTGATACGGACATCATTGGTTTTAAGGTTCTTGATAGTTTGGTGATTAATAAAAGCTTTATCCTTGCCGCTACCTATAATCTATTAACGTACGCTATTCTGATTGCTACATTAAATATAAACTCGTAAAACTAAATTTTTATGAATCTTGTAAAGTCTTTAATCAATCTGACTGCAATGTGTTTATTTGCATCTGCTATAACAAACATCGCATAAGAACAAAAACATACTGCAAGTAATGTTGCCATGAAGAGGAGTAGAAAGACAGAAATTATTATCCTCATTACCAAATTGAATACGTGCATCATTGGTTTTAAAGTTCTTGATAGTTTGGTGATTGACAAAAGCTTGATCCTTGCCACTATCGGTAATCTATTAACGTACAATATTGTGATTGCTACATTTAGTATAAACTCGCATAACTAAATTTTAATGAAACTTGTACAGTCTTTAATCAGTTTGGCTTCAGTGTATTTATTTTCATCTACTGTAACAAATAGTAGCCAGAAACTGAATTAAATTGTATGAGATGCTTCTATAAACAAGAGTAAAAAGGTCAAAATGTTTCTTCTCATTAACAAAAGTAAAAACAAAATTTAATAGTTTTTAAACTTCTTGAATGATTGGTTATTGCAAAAAGCTTAATTTTTGACGTCATTGGTAATCTATTAACGTATAATATTCTAAGTGTAACATTTACAGGTTATGCAATTAAATTATGGCGATCCTTCTACAGTTTTGACTTATGTTTAGCACAATGTGCATTTTTTTCAACTACTGTAGCTGTCAACACTGCTCTGGAACTGAAATATATTGCATGTAATATTTCTATAAAGAGGAGAGAAAGACAGAATTATTCTGCTCATAAATTGAACACGGGCTTTATTGCAATTAAACGTCTTTACAGCTTGTTTATTAAAAAAAGCTTAATCCTTGCCGCCATTGATAATCTGTTAACGTATGGTATGTGAATTGTGACATTTAATATCCTACAACTAAATTAGGACGATTCTTGTACAGTGGTTAGTCAGATCTACCAGATTTATTGGAATCAAACGTCTTTACAGCTTGTTTATTAAAAAAAGCTTAATCCTTGTCGCCATTGATAATCTGTTAACGTATGGTATTGTGAATTGTGACATTTAATATCCCATAACTAAATTAGGACGATTCTTGTGCAGTGGTTAGTCAGCTCTACTGGCAGGAATGCACATATTTACATCTGCTGTAATGGACAGTGCCAGGAACTGAAATATATTGCATGTGATGTTACTCTAAACAGGAACAAGAAGGAATACATTATTTTTCTCATTAAGCCTTTGACTACGGATTGGTACATGTACGGCTTAATGAACAATTTTTATTCCGTTCGTGCCACACTTTGAAAAATAATTTCTTCCATACATTTATACTAGGATATTTTTATGAAAAATCTACCACTTTATTTATTTTTCTTTTTTGTAAATGGTAGAAATATTGAATATAAAAGTAGTCATCACTCCAGCTCTGGTAAGCCAAGGATCAACAAGTCAAACCTAGATTTCCTTAGTTTTGAACTTCTTGATACTTTAGTGATGGACAAAAGCTTAATCCTTACCGACTCTGGTAATATGTTAATGATATTATCAATGAAACATTTAATATAAATTCACACAACTAAAATATCACGTATTTTACACAATTTTTATTCCATTTTCCCTCAATATACTGCATATTTTCATCTGCCATAACAACCAGTGCGCAGGAACTAAAACGTATTTGATGATGCTATAAGCGGGAGTTGAAATTCTTCTTATCACTAACAAATTAAATACAACTTCAATATTTTAAATATGTTTGTTAGTTGTTTAATAGACAAAAACTTTAATCTTGCCGCCAACGATAATCTATCAACGTACAATATTCCAATTTCGACATTCAATATAAAATCAAACAACTAAACTATGACGATTCTTTTACAGTTTTCGACCAGTTATGCTTCAATATGCATATTTACATCTGCTGTAACAAATAATACACAGGAAATGTGTAACATTTCTTTTATTATGTTGCTATAAACAGGAGCTAAAAAAGGCAGAATTCTTTTATTTTTTGCTTTTTTTAAAATCGACAAATTAAATATGGACTGCATTGGTTTTAAATTTCAAGATAGCTTGGTGATTGACATTCATTCATTCACATGCATTGATTCATTCATATTCATTCTTTCAACAAACTGCGAATTTAAGCGTTTCATATATTAAGGGGTCTTGTACCTTTTAAACTCGCCGAAAATCGACAAAAACTTTCAAACTTTGAAATAGTGTATCGTCAAAACATTTTTTGGTGTTTAAGCATGAAATTTTGACTATTGATCAAGCAGATTGTGCTTTCTGATATAAAATCATTAGAAACTGACTAGTCCTTTACAGAATTTGAGTATTGTTGAAAATAAAGTTGCTCCTTTTTTTACTCCGTAAGTCATTGCGCGCATGATATCTTGAGAACGTAAGACTGGATTGTTATGAAATTTGAAATAGATAATAAGCACATATGTATTTTAAAAATGAACTACTCTTAGGTCAAAATTTTTTCATTAACCATGTAAAAAAAATATTTTTGTAAAAAATTTCAAAATTTTACATTTTTTAATGAATAAAAATAGTCATAATTAAAAATGACCTTTATAGTATTGTAAATATTTAAAAGTAGATCATTTTAAGTACACATACGCGCTTATTATCTAACTCAAATTTCATAATAATCCATGCATACGTTCTCAAGATATCATGCGCACAATGACTTATGGAGTAAAAACAAAAAGCTATTTTAATTTCAACAATGCACAAATTCAGTAAAATATTAGTCAGTTTCTAATAGTATTATATTATAAAGCACAATCTATTTAATTAATAATCAAAACTTTATGTTTATACATATAAAGATTTTTAAAATACACTAATTCAAACTTTGATTGTTTTAATTAATTTTCGTCGCGCTTAATCGTTTGATAAAATCGTTTCACTAATTCGTTTCATTACGATTTTATGTATAATATACAACACCTGCCAAAATCTGATCATATCCCCGAATAGAAGCTTGTTACTTTCTTCTATCTTTACAAGAAGAAAGTATTGGATTCATGAAAATTTTCGACTTCCGGTTTTCGACGGTTTTATACGTTTTAGAAGGTCCTGAACACGATTTGACTATTTTTAGAAAATGTCTGTCTGTCTGTCTGTATGTGACAAAAATTTTGTGGGCGCTCTATCTCAAGAACTAATGCTCGGAATTTAATAAAACTTTAGATTCAGTTAGTCCCTGATATAAATTGGTGCTGATTAGATTTTGGTAAAAATCACCCAGCAGGTGGCGCTGCAATGCAGCATTTTGAAGGATTTACATGATTTTAGCGATATTCATATCTCAAGAAATAATGCACGGAATTTAATAAAACTTGAGCTTCAGTTAGATATTGATATAAATTGGTGCTGATTCATTTTTAGTATATGCGAAACCTGTGTGAGATAGAAGAAAGTTTTGGGATTGACACATCCGACTAGTTTATTGTACAGTTTGCTTTTTACTTGTGTACGAGTGGAGTATGATAAAAATAACAAAATATATGGAAATGTATAAAAAAAATTTAGCTTTACGCCTGGAGACAAAATTTCAGCATTGTATTTCTCCCGCTTTACCTGAAGTTGCATCTCTACATTGCCATGTAGAGATGCAACTACATGCAATTCTACATGGCATGTACAATGGCATGTACATGGCATGTGCAATTCTACATGGCAATTCTACATGCCATGTAGAGATGCAACTACAAGCAATTCTACATGGCAATGTAGAATTGCATCTCTACATAGCCATGTAGCGTGAATTTCATCTAAAGTTTTGAATTAGTTGTTTTTTCATTATCAAGAACAGTCGTTTAAACCAGTAGCAACGTATCGTATAGTAAGGATCAGTGAAAGCAGACTGCCTAAAATGACCTAAATAAACTTGCCTAAAACTCAAAATAAGTACTTTTTTTGTTTGTTTATTGTGAAATCAGTTGTTTATGTTGTAAACAAAGCTAATAAAACAGGTTTCATTTCGTTATTGTACAGTGCAGTTGAATATTCCTTAAAATATATTGGTGTGGTCAGACTTTTGACAAGTACTATACACAGTGAAAAAAAAAAATTCCTGAAAATAACAGAAATTGTACTGGCAATCGAGACGCCAGAAAAAAAAATTCCGTAAATTCCAGGAAATTTTCTGTGATTTCTGAAATATCTGTTTTTAAATTTCCGTTTTATAACAGATAATTTCCGTATTTTTTAGAAATTTTTATGCTGTTAAATTAATTGTATAGCACCAAAAAAAAGCTATCTCTCAAGGAACATCTTACAAGGGATAGATACACTTCTTCTTTTTTTTTTTTCGTTCATTTCTGAACGAGTTTTCAGTAAACAACCACCACTTGCCACGAAGAGTATCGAACCCAAGACCTTCCGTATACTAAACCAGCGGGCTGGACAACTACGCTACTGTTGCATACGACACTTACTCAAATATTGTTACTTATTTTAGATGCTTTTAATGATGCAAAAACTTGAAGGTTTCATAGTTAGATAGATATTTTCAGAGTTCCAATGTTTTTAATATTTTCTTTTCATAATTTTCTATAGATTGCTTTATTATTGGATGCTTTATAACAAATAAATTAAAAAAATTTGTGTATTATATGCGTAAAATATTGTATTAACAATAATGATTGCTTCTTTTTGCAATAGTACATATACTTTTTAAAATAATTTGTCTGTTGATTTATTGATCAATTCCAATAAAAACAATAATTATCTTAAGCAGACGTATTTATTACATGCTATTAAAGTAAATTTTCTTTATATCTTAGTTTAAAAACTTATCTGAATAAACAATTTTATACTAAATTAGATGATTATATTTAAGCTTTTCTGCGAGCTTTTATGTATGGTTCTGTTAAAATGAATAATTTTTAAAATATCAAAACGAAAAAATAGATTTTTAGAGAAAAATTTGAAATTAATACCTTTAGGATAGGTAAGTTTAAATTTGGACTTAATAATTTAGTTTAATTTATAAAAATTATAAACTAACGAGATAAATTATAAACTTTTATAAAAATGATGTTTATAATTTTATAAAGTAAACAAAAAGTTATTAATTATTTTTTATAAATTTAAAGAAAAAATTATGAACTTTGTAAAGTTATAATTTATAAAATAATAAATTTTAGTTTAATTCACAAATTTATAAGACAAATCAGTTTAGTTTAATACCCACATACGGATAATTTGAAAATATATTATTTTATGAAACCTTAAAAATATTTTTAAAAAAATAGATTTTTAGAGAAAATTTTGAAATTAATGACCTTGGGATAGGTAAGTTTAAATTTGGGCTTGTTAATTTAGTCAAAATTAATTTAGTTTAATTTATAAAATTATAAACTAACGAAACAAATTATAAACTTTATAAAATCATAAACTTCACTTTTATAAAAGTAAAGAAAAACTGACTAATTATTTTTATAAATTTAAAGAAAAAAATATAAACTTTTTAAAAAATTATAATTTATAAAACAATAAATTTTAGTTTAATTCACAAATTTATAAGACAAATCAGTTTTGTTCAATACAATATACATATCGATAATTTGCAAAGATATTATTTTATGAAACCTTTAATAACCTATTATTGCATCACGTTAATAAAATTAAAATAAAATTTTAAAAAGTCAGTGAAAAAATTCACAATTTAAAGCACTATAAAGAAAAAAAAAGTAGATTTAAAAAGATATTTTTCTGTAATTTATGAGAATAAAATAAATTTCTAAAGATTTCACTAAAAAAATAAAAATATCACTATTATTTAAATATCACTATTATCACAAAAAATTACCGCCCAGACACAACCCCGGTTAGAATGAGTTCCAGGATTGGCCCGAGTCTAATGACTGAAAATAGACCCATGGGTAGGACTGGTTCAGACCTGGATCCTAGAAGAACTCTAGTAAATACAACAATCTTAATTCGCATTTCAAACAAGGCGATTTCTGTACGCAAACCTCTGAACGTCATTTACGGAAATGGCACTGTTTTGGAAGAAATACGGAAATTGTACTGTTTTGTAAGAAATACGGAAAAATCCATTAAATTTACGGAAAACGTTCTGCATATTTGGATTTGAAATCTCCTTTACGGAACTAATGTCATTTACGGAAATTGTACTGTTGTTTTGGGAAAATGAAACTTCTCCGTAAAATTTAACGGAAAATCTCTTGTATTTTCACGGATTTTTTTTAGAGTGTAGGGTAGATATATTTTTTTTTTGTCTCATTTTTTCTGTAAATAGTGATTTTTGGCGAAAATATTATTTTTTTTTATATGTGGTCAAATATGAGTTTAAAACCGACACATTTAAGAAATGTAGGTCTGTACCAGGAAAATTTTATATAAATTTTTCAATAAAGCTAATGCTAAATAATGATTTTAATTTTTCAGTCTTCATCACATTAGTTATACCTGCGTCATAGAGATATGAAATATCAGATTCTACAGTTCATTCTGTATAGAGATGAATTTACTTGAAATTTGAAAAAGGAAATGATTTATTGGTTATTTTTGTAGTGCTATGGTTATTCTTTGATCACGAGGTATAATGTACCGGTTTTGCAGTGCTATGGTCATTCTTTGATCACGAGGTCTCATGTACCGGTTTCATAGTGCTACGGTTATTCTTTGATCACGAGGTATAATGTACCGGTTTTGCAGTGCTATGGTCATTCTTTGATCACGAGGTCTCATGTACCGGTTTTATAGTGCTACGGTTATTCTTTGATCACGAGATATGATGTACCGGTTTTGCAGTGCTACGGTCATTCTTTGATCCCGAGGTCTGATGTACTGGGAACTATAACTAAAAGTATATTTCAGAATACTGGAACCATGCACATCAATCAGTACCTGGATTCGAATACGTCACCTCTCGATAAAAAACCAGAGACCTAACAGAGCTAGATTTTATTTCTCAAATTAGGTGAAGCATTCTTAGCCACACACATGCCAAATGGAGAAGAATGTTTCGAGAAAACGACTTTTAAATAAATGTAACATGTTTATCTGGTATGAATTCCGTTTAAAACACCTTTAAAGTCAATCCGATTTATCCTATAGTGAATTCGAACATCTTAATTTCAACACATTACACTGAGAAAAATGACATTTTCAAATATGAGTAAATCGATGTTTTCATTTTGTTGTGAAACTTTTTGCTTCAAATAGGCCGACCCAATGCTTTCAATTCTGAAATACCAGAAATACTCAGAATATTGAAACATGGACATACTCAAAACTGAGCACATAGAGGTCAGTTCGTACTCATTTTTAAAACATGGACATACTCAAAAATGATTAGAATCAGTTCAAACTCATTTTTGAAACATGTAAATACTCAAAAATGAGCACATAGAAGTCAGTTCATACTCATTTTTGAAACATGGACATACTCAAAAAGGAGCACATCATGTTTTATTCTTGAGTGTGTGCATGTTTTCAGAAATGAGTATGTACATGTTTCAAACTTGAGTAATTTTGATTCCGAGCCATTTTGACTATGCGACATACGCAGATTTGAGTATTTTTTGCTCAGTTTTGAAAATGTCGTTTTTAGAGTGTAGCGTCTTTGACCAATTAGAAAAAACAGCGGTATGTGTGATATAGTAGCACTTGGAAAGCGCATGGTAACACTTTACCCCATATTTAAGGTGACCAAATGTCACCAAATTTGGGGACGCACATTTCCAAGATTTTTGATGCAGCGCACGCAGTTTTAGATTAAAAAACCCTTATTACATACTAAGAAACTGATGCATTTGTGAAGTTATCTCCAACTATAATAAAGAAGCAAGTTTGTGTGTGTGTGTGTCTGTTTCTCGGTTGTGTTCTGAAGAAACCGCTGCACGCAGAACTACAAAATTTTGGGGGAAGGTACCTCGATGCATATAGTTTTGCACCTCGAAGCCTGATTTTGGAATTTTTGAATAGATTTTTTTAAATTAAATTTTTTATACGATTTTTAGTGTTTTTTCCCGTTTTGCTTCGATTTTTCCACATTAGTAACCGGAATCCGGCTCCAATCTTTTAGCCCAATATAGTAAATTTTATCTTCTTTTCAATAAAGTTTATGCGAAATTCGTACAGCGATTTTTAAATTTTTGGCGATTTTTTCCCTTCGACACTAAGAAATTTTGCCAGAATGCTTGATTGGTTCGGTGGTTGCGCTTCCATTTCAGCCTCAGATACGATCAGAATTGGCATTTTTTTTCTCATTTAAGCTTGGAGAAAGTTGACAATTCTTTACAGATAAAAAATCATGAATTTAAAAATGAGATTGTTAGTGTTTTTTGACGTTTCGCTGCGATTTACCCACATTAGTAACCGGAATCCGTATCCAATCTTTTAGCCCAGTATAGTAAATTTTATCCTCTTTTCAATAAAGTTTATGCGAAATTCATACAGCGATTTTGATTTTTTGGCGAATTATTTCTTTCGACACTAAGTAAGTTTGCCCAGAATACTTGATTGGTTCGGTGGTTGCTTCCATTTGAGCCTCAGATACACTCAGAATCGCAATTTTATTAAAACTCTTTTTAACATGGAGAAAGTTGATAATTCTTTACAGATAAAAAATCATAATTTTAAAAGGGAAGGGCGGATTATTTATTATCTCGATTTTTTTTAATAAGATTTTTTCTTTTAATTTCATTTTCTTAAATTTTTTTCATGTTTTGCAGCGTTTTTTTTTTTTTTTCAAATAACGTCACAAATCGCCCACTACATGTCAAACACCATTGGAGGGCAGTTGTGATTGGTAGCTGATAGAATTGTAGACGCAGCTAGAAGTCAACCGGGCTTTTGTGATTGGCAGATGAAAAGGTCATTAGCTGATTTCAATTCGAAGAGCGAGTTGTGAATTTTTGCGATTTGTTCTATGCGATTTTTAGAGTTTTTTCATGTATACATCATTTCAGAAATTAAAAATGATAACTTACTGTTTTTGTATGGAAAAAAAAAGTCATTTTGTTTCTGTTTCAAAAGTTAATGATAATTCCTAATTTTTTAACGCCGTTGGTTTAATGCTGTGTGTGTGTGTGGGGGGGGGTAGTGAGTGTTCGGTTGTAGTTTAAATATCGCGTTAATGCTTTGATCGAACCTTCTCCTCCCACCTGCCTCCAAAATCAGAACTAATTAATTATTAGTCCGATTCAAACGAAACCTTTTCTCAGGTCCCCAGGTACTAGATAAACTTCGGTATAATTTTTCCAGCACTTGGTTACCACTATTTCTGAATATTAATGACCAAGAGGGGTATTTTCTCGGGTTCTATAGGCCGAATTTCAATGAGAATTAGTTCATTCAACTTAACACGAGCTAATTAAGATATAGATAACTAATTAAGATACAGATTTGGCGCCACCTGGCGGTAGAAAATGGAACTAAAAGATTTTGCAGCGCGTGAGCAGCACGTCTGCTATACGGTGTCGTAGGCAGCAGGAACACGGGCTGGAGTTTCGGTCGAAAAGAGTTTTATTTAGAACTGAGTGAACCCCCTAGCTGTGGGAAGTGAAATAAAACAATTTTGGATTTAAAATTTGTTCGATTCAAACACAGTGCCCGATTTCAACGACAATTGATTCATTCAACTTAAGATGAACTAATTAAGATATAGATAATTAATTAAGACATAGATTTGGCGCCCCCTGGCGGTAGAAAGCGGAACTAAAAGATTTTCTGAGTGTGCACAGAACGCCTTCTATACTTTGTCATAAGCAGCAGGGACATGTGCCGGAGTTTCGTTCGAAAAGAGGTTTGTTTAGAACAGAGTGCACCCCCTGGCGGTGTACAATGTAACTAAAAGAGTTTGCATTTCATCTTGGTCCGATTCAAACGAAATCTTTTCTGACATTCTTCCGAGGTCTCCCAGGTACTAAATAAACTTCGGTATCATTTTTTCAGCCCTTGGTTACCACCATTTATGAATATTAATACCCAGGGGGGTGATTTATTTTCTCGGATTCTATGGGTTCGATTTCAGCGGGAATCAGTTTATTCAACTTAACATGAACTAATTAAGATATAGCTAATTATTTCAGACATAGATTTGGAAATTGGAACTAACAGATTTTTCTCACGTGCACACCTTCTTCACGGTGCCATAAGCAGCAGGAACGAGTGCCGGAGTTTCATTCGGAAATAGATTTATTTAAAACAGAATGTTCCATCTGGTGGTAGAAAATGGAACTAAAAGATTTTGCAGTGCATGCCTAGCACGCCTGCTATACATGGTATCGTAGTAAAATTTATGTAAATGATTATTTTGCGTCATAGTATCCAAACAAAGGGAAATGTCTGCAAGTGGATAATATGACGCAAAATAATCATTTACATAAATTTTACTTATGGTTTTGGATAGCGTGGCACAAAACATAAATCAGTTTATTGAAATAAATACATTTCAATACATAATATAGGCTCAGTGAAAGTAATATATTTAACAGTGCATTGAAAACTTAAAAGTATTGTTTGTATGTGTAAATATACTTTAGAAGACAAACGAAAAATAATTTAAATATAATTTTAAAACGATCCTACTAAATTCACGTCAAGGTGCACTCAAATTTTGATATCATTTCTTTTAAAACCCATATTTTGAATTCCTGAGAGATCTGAATGAAAAAGCATCAGCGAATAAATTTTATATATATTTTTATGTTAAGACAATAATTGCACCTGTGAATATAAATAAAACTAAAAAGAAAATGATGATTTAAAAAAAATTAACATAGCGTCACTCAAATTTGATATCATTACTTTTGAGACCCATATTTAAAATTCTTAGAGCCAAAAGAAAGTGCTGCGTCACAACTTTTAACCCGTTAAGGGTTTTTGTACTGATATCATTACTTTTGTGCGGTTATTGATAAAAATTTCATTCAGTCTAAATTATGCATTAGGGTATAAATGTATAAGAAGAAAACTTAGTGGCTTCGCCCGCTAGCGGGCCTTCAATTTACATCAGGGCTTCGAATCTAATTGAATTCTCCATTTGTATGATAATCCCTTAATTTCTACATGGAATAGTATAAACCTCTAACCGAACGAACCACCAACCCGGGTCCCCACTGCTTCCGGCACCGTATACCGGTCGTGCTATGCATGCACCGGATACCTTAATTTGCACATCGAATAGTATAAACCTCTAAACGAACGAACTTCCGGCTCGGGTCCCCGCTGCCTGCGACACCGGATAACTGCCGTGCTGCATATTACGATTAAGTGGTCACAGACCTTTCCAACGATATATCACATGAGGGGTTGTGCAAAATTTCAAAAAGTACCCCCTTGGGGGGGGGCAAAGTGGTGGTATGGACACAGGAGATGCATAATATGATTAAACAGTCACAGACCTTTCCAACAATTTATCATATGAAGGGTGTGTGCAAAATTTTAAAAAGTACTCCCCTTGGGGGGGGGCAAAGTGAGGGGATGGACACCAGAGATACATAATATGACTAAGCGGTCACAGACCTTTCCAACGATATATCACATGAGGGGTTGTGCAAAATTTAAAAAAGTACCCCCTTGGGAGGGCAAAGTGGGGGTGTGGACACAGGAGATGCATAATATGATTAAACAGTCACAGACCTTTCCAACGATATATCACATCAGGAGTTGTTCAAAATTTCAAAAAGTACCCCCTTGGGGGGGGGGCAAAGTGGTGGTATGGACACAGGAGATGCATAATATGATTAAACAGTCACAGACCTTTCCAACAATTTATCATATGAAGGGTGTGTGCAAAATTTTAAAAAGTACTCCCCTTGGGGGGGGGCAAAGTGAGGGGATGGACACCAGAGATACATAATATGACTAAGCGGTCACAGACCTTTCCAACGATATATCACATGAGGGGTTGTGCAAAATTTAAAAAAGTACCCCCTTGGGAGGGCAAAGTGGGGGTGTGGACACAGGAGATGCATAATATGATTAAACAGTCACAGACCTTTCCAACAATATATCACATGAGGAGTATCAGCAAAATTTAGAAAGCACCCCCCTTTGGGGGGCAAAGTGGGGGATGGACACCGGAGATGCATAATATGATTAAGTGGTCACAGACCTTTCTGACGATACATCATATGAGGGTGTGTGCAAAATTTTAAAAAGTACCCCCTAGCAGGGGGGCAAAGTGGAGGAATGGACACCAGAGATGCATAATATGACTAAGCAGTCACAGACCTTTCCAACAATATATCACATGAGGAGTATCAGCAAAATTTAAAAAGTGCCCCCCTTGAGGGGGGCAAAGTGGGGGATGGACATCGGAGGTGCATAATCTAATTAAGTGGTCACAGACCTTTCCAACGATATATCACATGAGGGGTTGTGCAAAATTTCAAAAAGTACCCCCTTGGGGGGGCAAAGTGGGGGTATGGACACAGGAGATGCATAATATGATTAAACAGTCACAGACCTTTCCAACAATTTATAACATGAGGAGTATCAGCAAAATTTAGAAAGTACCCCCTTGGGGGGGTCAAATTGGGGCATGGACATTATCATTAATTTCGTCAATCGGGCATGAAAAAATCATGAATTTCGTTGATAGTGTGTTTAAAAATCATGAATTTCGTTGATCGGGTATGTAAAAATCTGTGAATTTCATCAATCGGGCACAGAAAAAACATGACTTTTGTCGATCGGGTAAGGGGGGATCATATATTTTGTCAATCGGGCACGTAAAAATCTTGAATTTTGTTTATCGATCGCATAAAAATCACGAATTTCATCAAATAGATACATAAAAACCAAGAATTCCTTGATCGGCACATAAAAATCTTTAATTTCATCAAACGGATACATAAAAATCAAGAAATTCATGAATCAGGCACATAAAAATCGTCAATCGGTGCGTAAAAATTATGAATTTCGTCGATTAGGCACGAAAAAATCATGAATTTCGTAGAACGAACGCATAAAAATTACCAATTCGTAGAGTAGTCGCATAGAAATCACGAATTCATCAAGTGGGTGGTTAAAAATCACAAGTTCATCAAGTAGGTGCATAAAAATCACAAATTTCATCAAACGTTTGCATAAAAATCAATAATTTCGTCGATCGGGATCAGAAAAATGAAATTTCGTCGATCGAGCACGAAAAAATCATGAATTTCGGTGATCAAGAGCGTAAAAATCTTAAACTTCGTTGATCGGTGTGTAAAAATCATGAATTTTGTCGATCAGGTGTGTAAAAATGATGAGTTTCAATAATCAGGCACAGCAAAAACATGAATTTTGTGGATCAGGGAGGGAGAGATTATAAATTTTGTCGAACACAGATGTAAAAATCATGAATTTCGTTTATCGGTGCATAAAAATCACGAATTTTGTCAAACAGGCACATAAAGATCAAGAAATTCATTGATCGGCATGTAAAAATCATTAATTTCATCCATCGGGCATATAAAAATCATGAATTTAGTCGATCAGGCATGTAAAAACCACAAATTTTGTCAACGGGGCACATAAAGATAAAGAAATTTGTTGAACGGCATGTAAAAATCAGAAATTTTGTTGAACGGGCACATAAAAATCACGAATTTCTTTAATCGGCGCATAAAAATCATAAATTTCGTCAATCTAGTGCAGTAAAATCATTAATTTCATCGATCTGGTGCAGAAAAATCAATATTTTCGTCGATCTGGCGAGGAGAAATCATGAATTTTGTCAAACGGACATGGGAAAAAAAGAAAATCCTGCATTTGGCCGGTTTTGTCCATATTTTTCAAGCCAGTTTTTCAAGTTTTATTGCCGAGTGGTGATTGGCGAGTGCCTATTTTCACCTTTACCCAAAAACGAATAACATCGAATTAAAAGGAGCAAGTTATTAACTATTTACGGGAAAAAAAACTTTAACGGCCATGTACTACGCCAAGGTCTTAAATGGAGCGTAAAAATGAGGAAACGTGTTTCCTTACGGATACTCAACTACTGTATAAAGCGTCGACAAAAAGGGGGTGACAATCCCGCGCAAATGAACTACGAAAACTTCCAAAAATGAGTGTTGGAAAAACTTCTTCCAAATTTGCAACCGAATAGTGCCCTATATATGGCCAATGCTCCACATCACATGCCTGTTGAAAACCGCACTCTGCAAAGAATTCTATAATAAAAGTTATGTGAGACTGGCTGAAAAACAACAAAATATACTGTGGCGAACAAATGCAAAAAATAGAACTTTTCTCTCATAGAGAGTAATCGTCCAAAGAAAATCATCTATAAAATTGATAATAAAATTCTAGTTTAGAAGGTACTATTATTTTTTTAATATTTTAAATAATAAAATTTTATTTGCCCTTCCAAATTGTTTGAAAATACAAGCTGCAATTTATAATAGATAAAATACTCCCCCCCCCTCCCCCAGGTATTTTGTTTATTTATTTATTGTTTTTTATTTATTTTGAATTGATGGTTCTCCATTTCAAAATTTTCATTTTATTTGATACTTTGATGGTCTATAGCTATTTGTGAAGCTTCATGCATGTTTTGCTGTTACTGTATATTAATTTTTCAAATTCATTTTTAATAAGCTTATGCAAGTAAATAGTTTTAGAGCCCTATTTTGTTTTAATGTCAAATGTTACATTAAAAATTATAAAATATTAAAAAATAAAGTAAAAAACTGCTATTTGCTTGCAAAGCAGCAGAACATGAAACGGAACATATGTGCAGATTGTAGATTATTTGTCATATTTAATGATGTCATTCTAACAGTCAGCAAAAGTAATCAAACATATTCAGACAATTTTAAACTTTGCAATCACCAACACTCAATTTATAAGATCTGACTATTAAAAAACATTGCTAAATAATTAACAGTAATTTTCTCTTAAAAAAAAAAAAAAAAAAAAAAAAAAAAATGTTTTATTTCTTCTATATGTTTTCAAAATACACCGCTGTGCAAGAAACCATGCTTGGCTGCAGTAAAATTTCAATTGTGTCAAAATTGTATAAATACAATCCCTATGTAAAATATTGATATTTATGTAAGTTGTAATCAAAAAATTAAATGTATTAGCAGCAGTTGAAATTTAATAAATTTTCAAAATTTACTTTGAAGAACAAACACTTATTACAGTCAACAGTAAACAGTATTTTATACAAAAATTGGGAAAAGTTTAAGATGATTAAATTTGTGAAGAGTTAATTTTTGGTAGGAAAAACTTTTGTGAAGTGTCCTGTTTTAATATGAAAAGAAATGTGAAATAACCTGTTTTAAAAAGAAAAAAAATTGTGAAGGATACTGCTTTAAGATGAAAAAAATTGTGAAGGATCCTTTAAGATCTTCTTAATTCTTCTTAAACAGAGCCATGTAATATACTTACTAAAGTTGTATTTTTTCTGTGATTTAAGCACATATAAGGTATTTCATACCTCTAAATTTATAATTTTAAATGATTTTTAAAGTCACAGGTAAATGATAGAAAAATTGAAAAATAAAATAGCTATTTGTTTACTTTTCAAACTCTGAATTTAAAGTAAATAAGAACTTATTTATTCATTGTATAGTAATATTTTAGAGCTAAAAAAACCTATGTGGGTTAAAATGATTATATTCTTAAATTTCGCATGCAAATAGCAATTTTTTTACTGTATTTTTTAATGTAACATTTGACATTAAAACAATATAGTGCTCGAAAACTATTTAACAAGCTTATTAAAAAATGAATGTGAAAAATTAATATAAAGTAAATGCAAAACATTCATGAAGATAGAAGTTTGTCACACAACTGTTTGTAAATGCAATGAGAAAAAAAAATGATAATGTACTGGCAATATGAATGCAATGAGGTGATGCAATGAGAAAAAAAAAAGAAAAAAAAAGCTATTTGTTTACTTTTCAAACTCTGGATTTAAAGTAAGTAAGAACTTATTTATCCATTGTATAACATAAAACCCTTAATTCAGAACTAACTTTCTGCATTTTCTTTTACAAAATAACATAAAAGTAAAATTTTAAAGCTATAAAAACATGTAACTAGCAGTTTCTCTGACAAAGACCAACTAAGCACCTTACCAAAACGAAAATTTTTAAAAAAACCATCAAGTCATATAAAATAAAAAACAATGAATAAATAAACAAAATACCTAATAGTAAGTATAATATCTTTGATTTTCTGTGGCTATCTTTTCCCAATTGCTCAGTTTGTATACTCTCGCTAATTTGTGCTTCGCGCATTGATACAGGATACAGTCGATAGAGTAATAGTTGGTTGGTTGTCTTCGTTGCGAAAGAAACAAAGAAATTAAAAATATTTTATCATTAGAAAATGAAAGATTTATTATATTTAGCAATAAAATTTAAATACATGTAATTAAAAAAATACTTCCTCATTTTGAAAAAGGAATCGAAATAATTTTTCGACCACATGCTTGTTTAAAATCTGAAATTATTTCTTTGTAACAAAAAGAGAAAACATATAAGCAACAATTGAATTTAATACATATGTTTAACATGTTTAGAGTATATAATTAATTGTTTTTGCATTAAAAAAAAATCTAAATTATTTGCTCGCGAACATATCAGAAGTTTTAACGGGAAACCGTACATAATTTTTTCACCTTATCTAGCGGCGGAGAGAAGGTGTGAAAAATGCTCTGTATTTCTACAGTAATAGGCTTAAGAAAATAGTCCCATTTTAAAACCGGATTATATAAAAAACTAGAGTTTTCCTATTTAAGCGGGTCGGGGGATTCGCTTCATATAAAACCGATTAATATCATATATTAATTTTTAAAAAATCGTCCGGGCGTATATCGAGAATAGCGTTTTACACCATGACACCATTACATGCAGAGAGAAATACTTCCCATTTTACTTAAAAATGAGTTTCCAGATCTTAAAATCTATTGCATGCAGAAATGTATAAATTTCAGGATAGAGTTAGATTGGAGATATAAGACAGCTGTGAAAAAATCAAAACGTTATCCCTCATATTTGCTGAGATATTAAATGTCGGCGTTTCGCTTTTCCTTTGAACTCAAACTAGGTGTATATATAGAGTGACGGAAATTTTCGGTTTTGGGCTTTCGGTTCTTGCTGCGTCACTCGAGAAACTACCGTCTCTCATGATAGTTATAGCTCGGATGAATGAAATTAGCACTGCAGTTCGCAGCCTTGTCCAACAAATAAGAGTGAGGTATGCCAGTCCAGGATATCGTTGGGGTGTCTCAGTGGGGAGAGCGTTGGTACGGCAAACTAAAGTACCCAGGTTCGAGTCCTGGTCGTGGCATATTTTCGCTCTGTTGGAAAGAATCTCAACTATGGTACTCCAACCATAGGATATAATTTACCTATAGTTGAATATACTTTCCTCTATTCATTATATATAATAGTACTTTATATTTTCTTAATTATTGTTATAGTATGGATCTCTTATTATTTTCAATATTTTTGGGTTATTTTGATACGTTATAAGGAGCTTAATATTATCATTTTAAGCTTAATGTTGACAATATTTGATGAAAAAACATATCTTTACTATGCATTATTCTTATGAAGTTCCTCTGACGTTTCCATAAGATATGCATAGTATTTCATTTTTGTATTTTCCTTAATATTATGTTTATTTTTATTTATTTATTTAGTTTATTCTCCTTGATTTTTGCACTATATTTTCCTTTGATTTTTACACATGTGATTTAACTTTAACTATATATATACAAAAATTTAAATTCCGCACTTTATAAAAACTATTCCATAAAATTTCCCCCTTCTAAATTTGTTATATAAATCTAATTTATTCAATTATTTCCCATCTTAAACAATATCCCATTTATTTCATTTATTAGGGTTTCGTTCATCTCACGAAACCCTATTGCTCCCGCTCCGTTGTCTGTCTGTCACAGAGTCATTCTCGAAAACTATATAACTTACAGAGTTGAAACTTCGTGTACATAGATGAATACCAGCTGTAAAGAGCTCAAAATATTAAAATTTGAAAAATTCGTATTATTTCAATAAATAGAGATAAAAAACCAAAATTCTAACAGCCTTTTCCTATTAAATTTAAACATTTTTCGTTATAGCAGATGCCAAAGATTTAAAATCCACAATGAAATTCTTTCTACAATAATTAATTTTCTATCAGACGATTTCCACGTGAAAATTAAAAATGAAATAAAAAGTTTCACCCATTGAAAAAAAGATAAATATGAAATAAAATTGATTGACGTCATAGTCATAATAAAACGGAAAATGTCTAAGATTTCTCAATAATACAAGGAGTATGAGTATGTGTATGTACACAAAGCAGATTAATATCACGTCATTAGAGAATTTAAAAAGAAATCTGGCTTCATATTGGACGTTTAGCGAATTTTTCAGATGTTTGAGAATAATTCAAAGCGAGTATCAATATGAGTAATAGAGAAATAGTTAATATATGAGTTTGATAAACATATTGAATCGTGATAAAAATCCGATTGTGGAAATATTCGCATATTTTAACATTTTAAAAGTGTACAATTTGTTTAATTTTGAAATTATTTTTTTTAAATATTGCATTTAGTCCGTATGACGAATATTATTACAACAAAATATAATCGCGGACTTGGCCCACTATCCGGCTGGTTTAGATATTCGAAAAAACGAAAAAATAGACCGGTAAATTTTTACTTTATAAAAAACATTACTTTTTTTTTATTTTGTTGCTAAATGAAATTTGTTTGAATTTATTAAAGAAAGGATAAAGTGTTTTCAAAGGAATATTAAACGAAACCCTTTGAGCGATCTTCGATCACACTTACCCACTTGTTTATATTCCTTTCCATTTAAAATGCTTATTTAATATTTTATTTCCCTTCAAAATATTCTAAAAAACATTTCCCGTAATTGATCTTCAAAAAACTTTTTTTGTTTTTCAATTCTTAAAAAGCCGAATTTATTCCATTTAAAGTTGTCGTTTTGTACCATTTTCTTTTATTTTTATTCCAAAGCTAGATTCGTGTCCTTTCTCGCAAAGACCTACGCACGTCAATTTTCTGCTGCCATAAAAAAATTACCACCTTGCTCAAAAGATTTAATTCGCTATTCTATACACCTGCATTGGCGTTAGATAACGTTGCGTGATTTGATTATTTAACGTCGAACATGAGTTACGGAACGCAGATTTCTGTAATATTGTTCTCCTAAAAATCTGTTGCTGTCTGGAGAGAGTCATATAAATTATTCGAAATATGCTGCTTAAAATCTTATAAAAATGCAATTTACTGAAAGTTTCAACGATGTCTAATGGAGTGGAAAATGTATAATCATTAAATTACTAGCTGACATGTCCGGCGTTGCCCGGACCCGTGATAATAACCTTAAAAATACCTAAAATCAATGTTGAATGATTTTATATTTTTAAATGAAAATCTATCCAAATGAACCAAAGGACCGTCGTTATAGTTATTGCCGATTTAATTGCTGACGTTTTGATATATTAAACTTTCAATTCGGACCAAAAGTTCCCGAGGAAACCTAAATAATATAAAACGCTCTCCCACCTTTCCTCTTTTAAACTCAAAATAAAATATAGCAGTGGCCAATTTATTAGTCCCATTCGAAAAAAATTTCCAAAACCTTGTTTTTAAGATGATTATATTAAAATTAAATAAAATCCTGCACTCGTGGCATCATAATTCACTTTTATATTTTAACAGAATAGTAAGGCTACTATAATGTGTGACTGGTGCTATAGCCAGTGTACGTCAGGACACATGGCCGTTATGCATTATCATTATCTTTTTACACGTGAAGATTTCGCTATGGTACTCCATTGTGAAATTTGGTAATTTTTGAAATTCAATATTAAAAAAAAACGGCATAATCATTAGATTTGAAATTTATATAAAGAAAAATACAATTTTTTACCTTTCTAACGCAGTTTGTCTAACAATTTTCTGAGAAATACTTTTCGAGCTATTAATGTTTTCAGTAACTTCAAATGTTTCATTTTCCGAGTGTAATCTGTAGCAACGATTAGCGAAAATCCCAGTCGTCAGCAACGCATAGCTTTTTATTAACGAGGAATATGAAGAAATAATAAAATTTTATTCAATGATTTAATTTCGTTCTTTCTTGTGAAAACTCTTAATGATTATCGGCCAGAACAAATAAATATTTAAATGCGACTGCGTGGACTTCGATTTCATTCGGCGATTTGGTATTTTCAGCGGGGTAAATTTCTAAATATCGTAACACACACACACACGCACACACACACATATATATATATATACAGTGGACTCTCTCTATTCTGAACACTCAAGGGACCGACCAAAAATGTTCAGATTATGGGGGTGTTCATTATAGAGGGAGATTGGGAAATGCATTACTATTACTTCTATGTATTGAGTTTATAGACTGTATAGAATACTTAGCCTGGTTAAACATGCCAGTTACCGAGATGGAGGTGCTGAATTTAGAAGCTATTAAAAAAGTTAATTAAAAAAAGTTAATTAAAATGTTACATTACAATTACATACAATTACAATTACATACTTACAATACATTACTTGTAAGCATAATCGGTACATTACTTAAAAAAGTGAGTAATTTTAGTCTGTTTTTGCATTGTGTATGCTCGTGCAGTGTACATGTTATCTAGTTGTTTAAGAAGTGGAAAGGCTTCTGGGTGATGTTCAGCCGCATAGTTCAACAAGTCTTGAATCCCTTGGCCATACTGCTTGAAGGTAATCGTACATCTTCTTTCATCGGTCTCATCTGGTTCTGCTTCGTCTTCACTACCCTCTTCCTCTTCAACGATGTTGCCGCAAACAGGAAGGCTTCCGTCAGCTTCGAGAAAAGTTCCAGGTTCAATTTCAGTATGAAGCTCCTGAAGAATTGACCCCAAGTCACTCACAGCTGTTGCTTCTTGGTCCACTGTCCTTGAATGCTCATTCTCACACAGTAATCCAGCTTCGTAGAAGCATTTTTGGATGGTGTAGGGGTTTACTTCAGTCCAAGCAATTGATATCCAATGGACAGCATCCATGACATTGACCTTCTTCGTTAGTTCAGTTGCCGAATTTGCCTCCTCCATCACCACGGACATTTTCTTCAAAAAATGAATTCGGTAGTGAGCTTTAAAGGTCTTGATTACTCCTTGATCCAGTGGTTGGATTATAGAAGTACAGTTCGGTTGCAGGAACTTCAGGCTCGCGTTGCTCAGCTACACATTTGTATGTGATCTGGCATTATTCACAAAAAGAAGAATTTTTCTTCTTTCTCTCTTCATCATCTCGTTAATGCCCGCCAACCATTGTGAGAAAATTGTGAATGTCATCCAGGCTTTTCGATTTGATTTATAGTGCACTAGAAATGATGCTATCTTCACATTTTTGAAGAATCGTGGTTTTTCACTTTTTCCGATCACAAGTGGTTTGAGCTTCTCACCCATAAAACTGGCACAGAGCACGACGTAAGTCTTTCTTTTGACATTTTTCCGCCCACGCATTTCTCGCTTCTTTCTGCTAAGGTTTTATTTGTAAAAGCTCTGAAAAACAGGCCGGTTTCGTCAGCGTTGAAAACGTCACCGGCATCGAAATTCTTCGTTATATCCGGAAGCTTTCTTTTCCAGTGCCGATATTTACGTCTGCAGCTTCACCATTGATTATTTTGAATTCGATGTTATGCCGACTTTTGAAGCGAGTCAGCCATCCTTCTGATGCCTTGAATTCCGAGATTTTCACCTTTTCTGCAAAATCCAGAGTAATCTGCTTTAGCAGGGCTACAGTGACAGGAAGATTCTTCGTTCTCATTTGGCAAAAACATCCAGACGCGACTGTTTATGTTCTCGTTTCCCATTTTCTTTTCGAAAATTCTACACTTTGAGGAAGGTTCATTTGCTTCAAAAGCGGTTATAATTTCTTTCGCTTTCTTGCTGATGGCGTTAACGTGACCTATTGAAATTCCAAATTCAGATGAAATGTTTCTTTGACTTACTTTGGATTTTAATTTTTGAACAACTTCGTATTTTTCCTGATGCTTCAGTTCTTTCCGTTTTCTTCTGACATATCTGCATAAGTCTTGTGAAGCTTTCCCTGCAACGATAGTGAAATAACGAAAAATTTTTCCCTTTGCCGAGCAAAAAGGAAGAAAGTAACAGAAGCGATAATGCTACCAACCAGATGTGCAGAAAAGAAACCATAATTCTTTTTAATCACTCCCTCTAACACCTGTTGTCTCTTAGCTGTCAGTGGGGGGGGGGGGCATTTCTGTTGTGCAATCTTTCTATTTTTATCTCAGCTCGGGAGAGGGGGAAATCACGTGACATGGTTTTTACATTATTTTTTCTTGTATCTCTTTGCATAAAAATTGATTGTTTTGATCATTTCATTTAATTTGATTATCATGATTTACTTTTTTCTGAAATAGAAACAATTTCATATCTGCACTTTTTTATATATGAAAAATATATAAGAATGTTCTAGTTAGTTGAAAACACGTACGGTAAAGACAAAAATATTCTTTCGATTTCTTTCTTTCTTTTTTATTCATTTTTTTCTTTTTTTTTGCTAACTGAAGATTTTATTTGAATTATTGAAACAAATTTCAGCATCGGGTAGATCTTAAAATCTAGAAATGATTTTGTTTATATTTAAATCGAGTTCATTGAACCCTTTTATTCTTCTACAACAATTTTTCCGAATTTCCATGATGCGAGAATTCCCCGTATTCCGACTGCAAACACACGTTCAGTTTACGGAGAGGCGGGTTATAATGGGGATCAAAAGTAGCGTTCATAATAGTGGGGTGTTCAGATTAGAGGGTGTTCAGAATAGAGAGAGTTCATCTTTTGTTAAGTCTATGGAGTTTCGCCGGGACCGTCAGAAAGTGTTCATAATACCGGGGTGTTCACATTAGAGAGTGTTCAGATAGAGAGAGTCCACTGTATATATATATAACCCATCGTTGGTAGCGTCCTTTTGAACGACGCCAGTGTGAAGCGTTTCTCTCATACTATCCTTTCTAAATGTATAAGCAGTACACGCAATAAAAAGAGTTATAAAAGCTTTTTATAGGTTAAGTGCAATATAATTTATAAAGAAACAAGAGTATTTGAAGGTCATTTCTAAATTAAATGTACCCGTTTTAAGTCTAGCGTGAGAGAAATGCTCATTGCGCGATCAGCAATACGTTAAAAGAAATGACCAATAATTTTGAAAATCCAAAAATCTGAGTTCTCACGATTTCGACGTTTCCACATTTTTCACTTCCTACAGTATATACTAATTTAGAATACGAGATTATGTAACTGAAAGTGTGTGATTTAAACATATAGCAATGTTTATGGAAACAAATATAAGGAGGGGGGGGGATACATATTTATTAAACGTTACAAAAGTTTCCCGGTCATTTCAAGACTGCAAAAAGAGGTAAAAAGTTTGTGATAAACAAAATGACATATTTAATAAAAGTGTATAGTGGCAGAGCAGCCAAGTTTCCGAATTTTTTAATACCAATATTTTCGTACAGAAAATTTTGCTTTATTCAATCTCAGAATTCACTGATTAAATAAAATAAAATTATCTATACAAAAATACTGGTATTCAAGAATCAACAGTCTTTGCTGCTCTGCAGTAGGAAGAATAAAATACGAATGCAGGCTGTAGCTTTAATTCTAATTGTTACAAAAACAATAACAAAAAAAAGAAAAAAATAATAATTGCTTTATTTAAATACTTAGAAATTTATTTATGAGAACACTCGATTTATTTTGTCATGCATTATAATCGATATGTGTATTCAATATATTGTATATCAATATATTCTACATCTGGAAAGTTTTACAAAATCTTAGAATATTATATTTTCAGCATTTTGTCAATCATAACGCTGACTTAAATATGGTTTTTCATTACATTTTAGACACATTTGAAATGTTATGTCAGAAATGTCTTAACAGAGAGCAGCTAAGTCTCTGGATTTATGAATACCGGTATTTTCGTACAGAAAATTTTGATTTATTTAAATGCAGAATTATCCGATTTAATAGAGCAAAATTTTCTATATGAAAATATTAATACTCTAAAATCCTGAGTTTTAGCAGCTCGCTTTACAAGATGAAAAATGTTAACTTAATGTATTCTACATAACCATAACATGTATATGGAATAAGCTCAGTATATTATATATCGATAGGTGGTGTATTCAGTATATATCGATATATTGTGTCATAAAATTTAGAAGAAAGCATTAAATAACAAAAACGTGTACACAAATTAGACGGTGAAACACAGACAGTTACCAGATTTTTCGAACGATACCCCAAACGATATACAAAACAATTTTTTTCAAACTTCTTGTTCTTGTACAAACGTTCTTTTCTTGACTTAATTAGACCCTAATTTTTTCCTAAAAATATTTGTGAATGGCAGTGATGGAACAGTGGCGCTCCAGAGAACCAATTGACAGCGCTAAATTTAAATAGTATTATTCGTCTTATTTAAGGACAAAATTACTAAGATTTTTTACGACGAAAAATACTATTAAAATTTAGTGGTGACAATCGCCCAAATGCTGCGTCACTGTTTCATCACTGGAATGGATAATAATCTATAAATATGCGGGTCAATAGCCTTTACAACTCTGTCAAATTTAGAACATTCCACATTCCATAGTTTTCGAGAAAAACGGCTATGGCAGACGGACAGACAGACACACGAGTGACCTTATAATTGTTCCGTTTTTACCTTTTTAACTATTGTGAAAATGGTTGTTGTTTTCGGTCGAGAATGGACCTCTTGACGTCGTCACTTTATTTTTTTAAGTGTTTTTAACGAAATTCTGTAACTTTAAAAGAATCTTTCTTTGAACAAGCAATAGAAATGCATAAAATCGTTACAAAAATGTTAAAGTTACAAAAAGCATAGATGCAAACTATCAGATATGAAAAAAATCCGAATTCAAACTGAACGTTCAATTGGTAGAACGTCAGTGCGCTATACTAATGACCCGGGTTCGAGTCCCGACTTGGATACTTTTTCGCTATTTTGGCTTTACGACTTTTAAGTAATTAAAATTTGAAATACTATTTATTCTGTTAGTGTTGGAGAGTGTTTCCCAATCTAAGCCAAATGCGTGATTTTTTGTTCTGCTTTCAATTTTGCTCATTTTCGAACTCCACCGTCTCTATAACTTACGTTTAAATTGCAGCTCCGGGAACAGCTGTAGCAGACGCACCGGGGTCGGCACGGTTTTTGTTTTGCGTCATTTTGGTGAGAAAATCCTGTTTTCGGGTACATGTTAGGCCTAGCTTGCTTAATAACATGTTAGTTTTATTTTATTATGAAACAGTTTTTTTTATTATAAAAACACAAAATTTTATTATAAAACCCACACATTTTTTATCAGAAACACACACAAATTATTTTTTTTTATAAAACACACACAATGATTAATTTATTATAAAATACACAATGTTTAATGTAATATAAAACACACGCAAACTGCTGTAACGGGCTGCCATACGAAGTAAAATCTCGCCAATGTCGCCGGGTTGCTCAGGCGTACAAACGTCATTTTGGCGCCGTAAAGATACCCCGATGCGTCTGCGACAGATGTACCCAGTTTCGATTATTTAACTTTCTAAAAATCTTGTTTTCGATCAGAAAGTTTGTTTGATGGAGATTTCTAAACACTTTTTAAAAAATTATGTACAAAGGAATGTATAGGAACAAAATATACAGCAAACTTGGCTTCACTATAAAACGTCCTTTCACTGGAATTGTCATGTCTTCTTTACAAACCCGTACTGAAGTTGTTCTTTAAACTGTGCCTCCTTCTTAATAATCTCCTCTGTGAGGTCTATTAAATCTGTTTTAGGAATTGTGCCACCATAATCTACAGGTAAAATGTCTGATGGTAATATGGAATGTAAACTGCTCCAGTCATTGTCATTATGTAAAAATAGCTGAAATAGAAGAGAAAATTATGTAAGTAATAGAGACAATACTAGGGAAGCGCATGCATTGTTTTCAGAAAATGAAGCTGGGCGAGTTAATTAGCGAACATTCATTTGATGTCGATACAAGCAGACACACTGCAAAAAAAAAAAAGTGTTGATTTTACAGTATAATACTGGTATCCCAGCTGACAGTATTATACCGTAAAATTAACAGTAATAAACAGTAAAATAAGCAGTTATACGCTGCCGCGCATGTGCGGTAGCGTATTACTGCTTATTTTACTATTTATTACTGTTAATTTTACGGTATAATACTGGCAGCTGGAGTGCCAGTATTATACTGTAAAATCAACACTTTTTTTTTGCAGAACATTTATAATTTTTAATTTTGAAATAAAAATTGAGATTACTTTAGTTGTCGAAAGAAAGGTTGTACTCGAGAATTTAAAAAAACTCGACTTTTCATACTTGTATTTTATATAATTTCATGTAACTTTCTAACATTTTACATTTATTTATACATTATATTATGTACACTTTTTAAACATTTATATTACTTTTATCTGGAGGCACGGCAGTGCCTCCGCCAAGTCGAGTGAGGACAGCCGTAAGCATACTTTTCTGGAAGCAACTCAGGGCACTTTTGACCCCCCCATATCTCCGCGCTGGAGTATCCCAAACATTTTAAACTTCAATTATAGAGAGTATTTGGCCCACAGGACCAAAATTTAAAATTACAACTTTCTGTCTTTTCTAGTTCAGGCGATATATGAACTCAAACATTCGATTTTTTGTCACTTCTTACTCACTCGTTCACGCGTCATCAAAAAGATTGGGTAGATCCCGTAGCCCCAGAAACTTGACATTTGGAAAAAAGGTAGTGTTTAGGATACAAAGAAAGGAAAAATTATAAAATCCAGAAAATTCGAAAAAAAAACATTCGAAAATTCAACAAATTCCATCAAAATTGAAAATTGAAAATAATACGATCTTGTAGTCTTGGAAACTTAAGATTTGGTGTGAAGGTAGTGTTTAACATCCAGAAAAAGAAAACATCAAAAACACCAAAAAAATCGAAAGCAAAATTGAAAAAATCGAAGAAATTGAAAAAAACCGAAAATTTGAAGACAATCCGATTTTGTTGCGCTAGAAAATTCAAATTAGGAATAAAGGTAGTATTTAGGATACAGAAAAAGAAAAATTAAAAAAATCCAGAAAATTCGAAAAAAAAATAAAAAAATTCGAAAAAAATTGAAAAAATGAAAATAATTTGATACGATAACGCTCGTATTTATAAATTAATTTGGATGAAACTAATTGTGTGTATTAAGCTCACCAATGCCTCGACCGAGTTCGTTGGCCAGTTTGATCCGCCATCTTGTTTCAAGATGGCGGCCACGGAAAATTTTAAAACTAAAATAAATATACAAAAAAGTTAAAAAATCAAGTTTATTTTTTAATTAGGTGTTAGGACTTGATACAAGGATTCCAGAGCATTTTTTGTTTTACCTCTATCTTAAAAATTGGCTGAGATAGAGCAGTTTGAAATTCTAGGGTGGCTGGCATTTTGAAACAAAACAGCACATTACAAAAAACCAACGATAAATTTATGGTCAATAATGGTCAAGCAGGTGCAATCCCGAATGAATACTCCGTGTTATTATAACTGTAACTTTGACTATTTTCTATTTGTTGATATTTTTGAACTATGATTTACGCTAAGTGAAATGTTGTTGTTGAAGAGGGATTTTCCATGTAAATCCGAAACGTCCAATTTTAATATGTTTTTAATGTTTTATGAAAGTGTATTGTAATGTCTGTAATTTTAATGATTTTAATATAAATTTATAAGTTTTAGTGAACGCGATTTCTCGCAAATTATTTTCTTTCATTGTTGTAATCATTTTCCCAATCATACGCATAAAACTATATATTCATATCCATTAGCGCCAAATTCTCGCCAAACTTGGCGACAATTGGCGAAATATCGCCAAATTTGGCGACAAAAATAAGTCTTCATAAATGAAGCCAACTTGGCTATAGCTCAATAATTTGGCGAATTTCTTATTCAAATTCAGTGTAAACGAATCTTTTGTAAACGGTTTCTTTGCATTTTAACTTGCTGTTTTCGAGTAACATTAGCTAAATTTTAAAACGAAGATATAGGAAAGCTACCTTTTCCAGCCGGTACAGGCCGGAGGACTTTTTTATGAGTTGTCGGATGCAATCTATGTTTTGCATTAAATAAAGTAAAACATTGAAAAACAAATCCCACAGGATGGGGATAGTTTGTTTTAGATAGATTTTAAGATAATTGTCCTATTAGCTAGTACACCTTCCGTTATTGTTTTGTGTTATTTTCCCCGGATTATGCTTTTCTTTTCTTTTGTTTACGAATTTTGTAATAGAAAAGTTCCGCTATAGACTGGCTACGTTATAGACCTTTTTTTATAGACAGGTTCATTTTCTTTCACAGGCTTTACTCTATTTAATTTATATATGAAATATTTGTTGTTAAAAGATGTTGGTCGCACAAAAATTTTCACATCTCTCCCTCCCTCCCGACATTACTGGTTGGTTATGGCTTGATAGTCCTTTCTAAATAAAATCATGGTGATTCTAAGATTCTCTTGATTTATCTCTAAGTTGAACATAAACGATCCTAAGAAAACGGATCAATGAATTACTATATTGGCATGAGGAAATTTAGTTGCAGAAAAATGGAGCATATAGCTAACATTAAGTCTAATAGGAAAACCACAGCCTTGGCAAGATCTGGAGGCACGGCAGTGCCTTCGCCAAGTCGAGAGAGGACAGCCGTAAGCATACTTTTCTGGAAGCAACTCAGGCACTTTTGACCCCCCCCCCCCCCATATCTCCGCGCTGGAGTATCCCAAAAATTTGAAACTTTATTTTTCTAGAGTATTTGGCACACAGAACCAAAATTTAAAATTACAACTTTCTGTCTTTTCTAGTTCAGACGATATATGAACTCAAACATTGGATTTTTTGTCACTCACTCGTTCACGCGTCATCAAAAAGATTAGGTTGATCCCGTAGCCCTAGAAACTTGACATTTGGAAAAAAGGTAGTGTTTAGGATACAAAGAAAGGAAAAATTATAAAATCCGGAAAATTCGAAAAAAAAAAAACATTCGAAAATTCAACAAATTCCATCAAAATTGAAAATTGAAAATAATACGATCTTGTAGTCTTAGAAACTTAAGATTTGGTGTGAAGGTAGTGTTTAGTATCCAGAAAAAGAAAACATCAAACACACCAAAAAAATCGAAAGCAAAATTGAAAAAATCGAAAAATCGAAAATTTTCAAATAATCCGATTTTGTTGCGCTAGAAACTTGGAATTCGGAATAAAGGTAGTATTTAGGATGCAAAATAATGAAAAATTAAAAAATCCAGAAAATTCGAAAAAAAATTCAAAAATTCGAAAAATTCGTAAAAAATTGAAAAAATTAAAATAATTTGATTTTTTAGCCTTAGAAACTTAAAATTCGCAGTAAACATACTGTTTAGGATTCAGAATAAGTTAAAATAAAAAACGCAATAAAATTCGAAAATAAAATCGAAAAGTCGGAAAAATCAAAAAATAAGGAAAATTTGAAAATAATTCGATTTCATAGCGCTAGAAACTTGAAATTTGGAATAAAGGTAATATTTAAGATACTAAATAAGGAAAAATTAAAAAATATGCATAATTCAAAAAATACCCATAAATTAGTGCAGACGATATATGAACTCAAAGTTTCGATTTTTTGTCACTCACTCACTCTTGCGTCATCCAAAAGATTGGGTAGATCCCGCAGCCACAGAAACTTAAAATTTGGAATAAAGCTAGTGTTTCGGATACAAAGAAAGGAAAAATTATAAAATCCGGAAAATTCAAAAAAAAAAAAAAAATTCGAAAATTCAAAAAAATCGAACAAAATTGAAAATTGAAAATAACACGATCTTGTAGTCTTAAAAACTTAAAATTAGGTGTGAAGTACTGTTTAGAATTCAGAAAAAGAAAACATCAAAAAGACAAAAAAAAAAATTAAAAATAAAATCGAAAAATCGAAAAAAATGGAAAATTTTCAAATAATCAAATTTTGTTGCGCTAGAAACTTGAAATTCGGAATAAAGGTAGTATTTAGGATGCAAAATAAGGAAAAATTAAAAAATCCAGAAAATTCGAAAAAAAATCAAAAATTCGAAAAATTGAAAAAAAAAATGAAAAAAATTAAAATAATTTGATCTTTTGGCCGTAGAAATTTAAAATTCGCAGTAAAAATAGTGTTTACGATTCAGAATAAGTTAAAATAAAAACTCAATAAAATTCGAAAATAAAATCAAGAAATCGAAAGAAATCGAAAAATAAGGAAATTTTGAAAATAATTCGATTTCATAGCGCTAGAAACTTGAAATTTGGAATAAAGGTAATATTTAAGATATTAAATAAGGAAACATTAAAAAATATGGATAGTTAAAAAAAATCGAAAATTTCAAAAAAAAAAGGAAAATAAGAAAAAGAGAGAAAATGAAAATAATATGATCTCGTAGTCTTAGAAACTGAAAATTTTGTGTAAAGGTAGTGTTTAGGATTCAGAAAAAGAAAAAATTAAAAACACAACAAAAATTGAAAAAAAAAATCGAAAAAAAAACGAAAATTTGAAAATAATTCGATTTTGTAAAGCTAGAAACTTAAAATTTGGAATAAAGGTAGTATTTAGGATACAAAAAAAGAAAAAAAGAAAAAATCTGTAAAATTCGAAAAAAAAAATTCGAAAATCCGAAAAATTGAAAAAAATTCGATTTTGTAGCTTTAGAACTTAAAATTCGGCGTAAACTTATTGTTTAGGATACAGAAAAAGGAAAAATTAAAACACAATAAATTCGAAAATAGAATAAAAAAAACTCGAAAAAGATCGGAAATTTCAAAATAATTCGATTTTGTAGCGCTAGAAACTTGAAATTTGTAATAAAGGATACAAAATAAGAAAAAAAATAAAAAATCCAGAAAATTATAAAAAAAATTCGAAAATATCAAAAATTGAAAATAATTTTATCTTGTAGTCTTAGAAACTTAAAACTTGGTGTAAAAGTAGTATTTACTATTCAATAAAAGGAACAATTAAAATATTCGTTAAATTCGAAAATAAAATCGAAAAATCGAAATATCTTTAAGAAATCGAAAATTCGAAAACAATTTAATTTTGTACTGCTAGAAACATTAGTTTTAAGATAATTGTCCTATTAGCTAGTACAACGCCCCTAATTGTTTTAAGTTATTTCCCCCGGATTATGGTTTTCTTTTCTTTCGTTTACGAATTTCGTTATAGAGAAGTTCCGCTATAGACTGGCTACGATATAGGCAATTTCTTTATAGACAGGTTTGTTTTCTTTCACAGGTTGTACTCTATGTACTTCACATATGAAATATGGATTGTTAAATATTGTCATCCCCACAAAAATTTTCACAGCTCCCCCTACCCTCCCGACATTACTGACTGGTTATGGCTTGATAGTCCTTTCTAAATAAAATCATGGTAACTCTAAGATTCACTTGATGTATCTCTAAATTGAACCTAAATGATCCTAAGAAGACGGATCAAATAATTACTATATTGGCATGACAATCAGGTAACTTAGAATTAAAATCGAAAAATCAATAAATTTATAAAAAGTCGAAAATTTGAAAATAATTCGATTTTGTAGTCCTAGAAGCTTGACATTTGGCAGAAAGGCAGGGTTTAGTACACAAAGTAAGGAAAAATTAAAAAATCTGTAAATAATAAAAAAAAAGACTAAAAAAACGAAAAAAAATCGAATAAAGGAATATAATTTGATTTATTGGAAATTTCCGGAAATTTTAATTTTGGCTTTCTTTTCACACTAAAAAGTTCTTTTATGTTAAATATCAAGTATCTAGGGCTGCGAGTAATATCTCAGATGGATAGCACCTATCCTGGAAGCAATTGAGAGTACTTTTGACACCCCCCCCCCTCCCATAACTTAGTGCTTGCCTAGGAACCTGAAATCTCTTTTTATCTACATTACTTTGCAAACGAAACTAAAGCTTCAAATTTTTTATACCTGTAAATAATAGGGACAGAGTGTGGGCTTAGCGAAAATCAGTGGATGATCTCAAGAAAAGGAGAAAATCAAGAAAAGGAGGATTACTTACAAAAAGAAGTGAAATCTCATCAAAAAGTCACCTGTAAAAAATGCAGCCAAGTCTCGTAACTCATTTACCGTAAAAAGTACTGAGATCGTATAAAGCCAAGTTTAACTATCTTATTAACTCTGAAATTTTCATTCGCAAATCACTCCTAGTCTCTACATCTTTAGTTAATTATTATTTTGTGACTTGGCAATTACGCATCACAGGGAAGTTATTACACCTTACTATGTTATGGAATAGGATGGGATAATTTAATTAAGGCAAATTATATACGCACAGGGAAGTTATTACACTTTAATATGTTATAGTATTATTTGATTAAGACTAACTATATACATCACATTCTCGTGCTACGTAATTGCCAAGTCACAAAATAATTAACTAAAGATGTAGAGACTAGGAGTGATTTGTGAATGAAAATTTCAGAGTTAATAAGATAGTTAAACTTGGCTTTATACGATCTCAGTACTTTTTACGGTAAATGAGTTACGAGACTTGGCTGCATTTTTTACAGGTGACTTTTTGATGAGATATAATATACTAGTGGATTCTGCCCTACAAACTGCACTCATCAACCAATGTCCATTCCCCTCAGCCTCTAAAAACACGGTAGTTTGCCCTGTTTTAAAACTATTACCCGGTTAGGGAAGATTGCATGATATTATCACCAATAGTGGCGATCTTCTGTAATCGGGTTGCCATGCATTTCCCTTTGTTTGAAGGGTATTTTTCGTACCCCATAGCCGCATCCATTTCTGTCGCGACAGATTGCGGTTGTTTTCGTGATTGATAAATAAGATCAATTACATATTTGAAAATCAGCTTGTTTCAAATGGTTAAGTAAGCAGTGTCGCTGCCTGTCGGACTTTTATAACGCCGCTATGTATAATATTCTTCCTTTGTGTTTTTGGGTTTGAGGCTACAAAAATTGTCATTTATATTTTATGTTCATATAGAGTTTTAGATATTTTCCTTTATATTCTTTTTTCTATTTTCATTCAACTTCGTACATATTTTTAATGTTATTTATAAAATTACAGTTGTATATCTTAATTAATAAGTGTAAGTATATAAGAATTATACTCCACGTGATTCCCACTGTGACGTCACACGAATATTGTCCATAAAATCGTTTTAAATGCATCGTTTTAATATATATATATAACACAATTTTCACTATTAATTAATTTAAGGTTTTCTTTCTTTGTTAATATTTCGTGTAAATATATTATTCAATTGAAAGGATTATTTGGGATTACCTCCTCAATTTTTCCATTTATTGCTGTAACTTTTTGAGTTTTCACGATATTTCACTGGTTCTTTTTATAGGAGTTGCCCTATAGTATTGACTATCAAATCATGACAACAAATCGTTGCTGTAGTTCGAGCATGCGCAGTTAAAATTTATTTCATAAAAATACCTATATCTCGTCAAATATTCAATATTTTAATATTTTAATCACAGTATACTATTTCTACGATTTTTTGACAAGTTTTTGGAAAGTGGTGTTCAATTCGGCTGAAAACTCTGCATGCTATTAAAAAAACTTTTGAATTTTTTACAGAAACGCTATCATTTTCCCGAATATACGTGCTATGCTTACACAAATGCACACAAATGTTGAACAGGACCTACATAGTCATTTGCTACAGTGACAGATCTTTTTTAGCATTTTTTGTTACTTGGGTGATCGAAAATATTATTTTATTATTAAAATTATTATTACCCCCTCCCCCTAATTGTCCTCGCGAAAACATCTTCACTGAAAAACATGAAGTCAAACATGTTCTTTACATTCTCAAAGTTCAAGGGTATTCCGGGCATTTCCTCAAGAGTTTCAGTAAGATATACGACGAAACGTCTAAAATTGGTCACTGCCCCTTAATTTGTAGATTTCTGTTAAAAAAAATTATAAGTTACAATTTATATATATATATTTTTTTCGAAAATTAATTAAAATAAATAGAAAATATAATGCCAAAAGCAGATGTTCGTATTGAAATTGACAGAGTCGTGCAATTTCAATACGAAATACTTAAGTGATTAAAATGAATGGGGTATTGTTCTCTCTCTCACTTTCTCACTTTTCTTCCTTTCTTATTTTTTCTTTAGCCAATTGTACATCGATCACAGTTGAAACATCCCACAACTATTGAAAAATTTTGACATTTATTAAGCAGTAACATTTCATGTTAAATCCTTATAGCTAAATTCTAATTTTTGGTAAAATATTTTGCAGTTATAACTTACCTTTCCCTAAGCAATCTAAATTAAATGTTGATTCTTATCAGTTATATCACAGAAAACATTCGACACCTATTGCTCACATGGAAAAAAAAAAAAAAAAAAAAAAAAAAACAAGTGGGTAAGTGTGATCGAAGATCGCACAAAAGGTTTCGTTTAATATTCCTTTCAAAACACTTTATCCTTCCTTTAATAAATTCAAATAAATTTCATTTTCCAGAAAAAAAAGAGTCATATTTTTTATAAAGTATTCCTTGTATTATTAAAAGTACAGGAAATGTATTATTAAAAGTATACTCCTTGTATTATTGAGAAATATTTGAAAATTTCCGTTTTATTACTAATATGACGTCATATTAATATTTTTTTTTCAATTGGTGAAACTTTTTATTTCATTTTCATTTTTCACGTGGAAATCTTTCAATAGAAAATTAATTATTATAGAAAGAATTTTATTGTGGATTTTTAATGGTTGGCAACTGCTATAAAGAAAAATGTTTAAATTTAATAGGAAAAGGCTGTTAGAATTTTAGTTTTTTATCTCTATTTAATACAATAATACGATTTTTTCAAATTTTAATATTTTGAGCTTCATAGTAGGTATTTAGCTATAAGTACGTAAATTTTCATGTCTGTAAGTTATATAGTTGCTGAGAACGGCTCTGTGACGGACAGACAACGGAGCGGAAGTAATAGGGTTTCGTGAGATGAACGAAACCCTAAAAAAAAGAAAAAAAATGTAATGATACTGTAGATGTTATTGCATTATAAGTTTGTATTAATAGAACATAATTTTTAACATACCCTTTTTCTGATTTTCGTTGTCAGAAATGGATAACATAAATTATATAATAATGAGAATATTCGTGGAGCATTGATGACATGAATTGACTTGTACCTGATCGGGAAGGAGTTCTGTAAATGAAACATCAGAAATTATGTTATGGGGATATAAAAATATGTATACAATATTATTTTACAATTGTTTTTAGTCTAATCAAACTTTAAAAGTACAAGACATATTTGATAACCTATACTCAGCCAGTTGCATTCCTTCTTTAAGATGATGTAGAGTTTAAAACTAGTCGTTGGGGGCCACCGTAATACTTACCCATCATGGATATGCATAATGTAAAAGATTAAAATAAAAATGTGTAAACTACTTATAAAATGCATTGCAATTCAAATAAAATCGTGGCTTGATGACGTCACAAACTTTAAAGGCTCGATTACTGAATTGCTTGAAAGAGGTTTTTCCTTATAACTCCAAAAATAATAATCCTATTAACTAGCGGTTTATTGCATCTGATTAAGCGTCAAATTTCCAATTAAAATATATCTTTGAAGTGAAATCTGGATGAAATACAGGGTCATGAAAAATCGAAGAGTGTGGAAAATAGGATTCCAAATATATCGGCAACTCATTATCCGATCGACTTCATGCTTTATTCAAAATTTATGTTTTTTTATTGTCTTTTATATTCATTTCTTAAAATAAACAATTTCGAAAATTTTTATATATCTTTCATCAGAACGAATATTTCGAGAGTCCGAAAAAAATTGTTCCGGTTAATCGAGGTTATTGAAATGAAATAGGCTTCTTCCCATTATTACATACTAAGTACATACCAAATTGCAAGTCTCCATCTCAATTTTTTCGGGAGATAGAGCGTTTACAGACACACAGACGGACGGCAAAATTTTTTTTCTAAAAATATGTTTTTCGGAATCTCCAGTGTCTGAAACGTGTAAATCCGTCAAAAATTTTTTTTCGATTTTCAAAACGATTGCAAGACTTACCCTATACTACGTATGATGGGTAAGTAATTACGAAAAAATCGATCAAAAACATGACAAAATTAAACAGTGTCCATTAATCAGTACTTGGCTTTTAAAGAAACTAATCGGATGTGCCAATGCAAAACTTTCTTCTGTCTCATACAGGTTTCATATACACCCAAAACGAATCAACACCAATTTATATCAAGGTCTAACTGAATCTAAAGTTTTATTAAATTCCGTGCATTAGTTCTTGAGATATGACTATTGCTAAAATCGTGTAAATCCTGCAAAATTCAGCATAGCAGCGCCACCTGTTGGGAGATTTATATCAAAACCTAATCAACAACAATTTATGTCAACGTCTGAGTCTGAGGTTTGATGAAAATCCGTGCATTAGGTTCTTGAGATATAGTTATCGTGTTAAGAATGGAATAAAATAGCATAGCAGCGACACCTGTTGTGCTATTTACACCAAAACGTAAGCAGCATCTATATAGGTCAAGTTCTAACGGAATCTGAAGTTTGATGAAATTCCGTGCATTCATTTTTGAGATATAGCTATCGTAAAAATCATGAAAATAGTGGTATAGCAACGCCAACTGTTGCGATATCTATACACCAAAACGTTATCACCGTCTATTTATGTCACGGTCTAACTGAATCTGAAATTTGATGAAAATAAGTGCATTAGTTCTTGAGATAGAACTATTGCGGAAATCGCGAAAAATGCAGCTTAGCAGCGCCACCTGTTGGACGATTCTCACTAAAAAACTAATTAGCACCAATTTATATCAGGAACTAACTGATATAACTTTGAACAGATATAACTTTTTGCTATAAGGGTTGGTCCTATAAAAAACTTGTCAATATAAAAGTTTTAGATAATATTAAGAGGAGTTATAATAAACTGAAGCGGATTTGATATCTTTTCAATTGACGAAGTTATGAATTTTTTCTTCTAACCCCCCCCCCCCCCCTTGGGGCCATTTTTAATGATATCAAAAATCTGTCATACATAAATTTTCGGCCCTTTTCCTAGAAGTAATAGTAACTTTAAATGGAATCGATACGTATCATAACTAAGAAATTATGGTTTTTTTTCTGTTTTCACAAAAAGCCCCCCCCCATTCCCCCCCCCCCCCTCTTGGTCCGATTTTGCTCGTTAACGAACTTGACCGAGATTTTATGCCCCTTGATTTTATGTATCAATTTGGAAGAGATTTATGCAGAATTATTGCAGTTATCGTGTCCATAAAAAAGTGACATAGATAGATAGATAGACAGCTATATATATAAAGTTTTGAACTGGGGTTGGTTTTGGGTTCTGGGAGTCAGAATCGGTGTAAATCCTGAAAAAGTTTTCAAAATTTCCAACTTAGGGGAGAATGTAATAGGTAGTATTTCTTACGAAATCTACCTAACAACTGCTCTTGTCATTTTACCTAAAAATATTTGAGCTTGAGCCCACCCAATATTTTTGAAAAGTTAGCATTACTGTTCACTCTCTATTGTAACATACCTGCATTGCATCTATGGCCATTTTGACTCTTCTAGGAGTATCTTGGAAAAAATGTTCAAAACCGTAACCAGCTAAGTCAAGAATGGCGTGCACTCCACAAACTTGGGAAAAGGGATTATCGCTGATATAGTCCAACACTAAACAGTCCATTAAAAATACATCTTCATAAACCATTTTTGTGGGGTCGTACATGCCTAAAAACGAATGATAAGATTATAAGAAATTATAAGAGGTAATATTTTTGATTATTAGAATTAGAAGCAAAATGTGTTAATATAGTATAGTTATCCGAGTATCTGACACTCACGTCACTATGAGTGTGTTGGATAATCGGGAGGATATCACATGCATTTTTCTAACTGTAAAAGCATTATAATTAATATTATTATAAATAAACTAAACAGCTACTATCATGATGAAGTAAAATACTATAGGTAAAATAAATAGATGTTATTATATAAGAAAAAAAATGTAAAAAATAAAAAATAAGTCAAATTTAATGAGAAAATGGTTGCAATTAAGTAGCTTTTTTATTTTTTACTAGCAAGCTACGCCCGCTGCGCTGGTCGGTTTCTACAAATGAACCTTGAATCAAATGAAATATATCGTTTAATTTGACCTTGTATTTGAAAGCAATCTGTAACCTGGAATATCCTTCCACATTACTGAAAAATGACGCCATTGCGCTATTCTATTTTCTAATGTGCAGTCAAATTTTAGCTGTTAAGGACCAACTCTTTTATTTGGTCATTTACAGTTAGGGTTTGATAAAGAACGATAAAACTATATGCAATATACTAAAACGATCACTAAAAATTATCGAACAAACAGTGCAAACAAAAATAACTAACAAAATCCATCCAGTAGAAGTTTTTATAAAGACTAATCTTTGATAATCGGGTTCATCTGATTATAGAACTTTTCCACATAATTCTAAAACTAACATAGAACGATATGAAATATACTAAAGCCATCCTTAAAAATTACCCATTTAACAATGCAAGTCGCAAAAAATACGCCCTGTAAAAACTTTCAAAAAAGGCTCATTTTCGGAATCGAGTTCACCTAACTATATAACCTTCACACATAACTGTTTGACTAAGCAACATAGAACAATATGTAGTACACTAAAACCATTACTGAAATAGTATCTACTAACAATACAACTTTCATCAAAATCCGTCCAGTACAACTTTTTCAAAAGGCTAATCTTTCATAATCGGATTCACCTGATTATAGAACTTTCCTCCACAAAACTCTGTAACTAAGCAACGTAGTACGACATGTTATACACTAAAACCTTCTTTGAAAAAATATCTTAGTAACAGTGCAAGTCACATCAAAATCCATCCAGCAAAACTCAAGTTATAAGTATTCAAAACGAAATTCTTATTTGCATTTTCTATATATAATATATAGATAGATAAAAATATAAACAAAATTATTTTTTTTTTTAACACGAAAGTATTGTTTCTAATTTACACACTCAAAAATAAAAGTTGCTATTTTCAAAACTTGTGCCTTGATAATGGAAAAGTATCTATCTAATTATTTTATTTTATACTTTGAAAAAAAATACGTTTAAAATTGTATTCTAATTACAACAGTGGAGTTCATTATGCGCCAAACCATTTTTACCATAATAGACTAATCCGGCTGTTAAACTGCAACTATAAAATATGTTTAAACTAAAAAATAGAAAATAATAAAATATAAATAAAAAAGAGTGTGTAATAGTAAAAATAAAATATGCATTTATTCAAAAATATGTTAACAATTTTAAGCAAGGGCTTCTTCGTAAACTATATTTTTAGTTTTATAATTAGGTGCCAAAACATATAGATTGTTTGGAGAACCTACTCTTGAGAATGCCACGTATATTTGGCCGTGAGAAAAACATGGTACACTTAAGTTTACCCCAGCAGTCTTTAAAGTTTGCCCTTGTGCTCTTTTAATAGTCATGGCAAAGCATAGTCGAACCGGAAATTGAAGTCTTTTAAAGGTGAAGGGAAAATAGGAGGAAATAAGAGTTATTTGAGGTATCATATATTTTTCTCCAGTACCGCAACCACTGATAATAACAGCCTCTATGAGATAATTGTTCAATTTCACAACTTTCAACCGAGTCCCTTTGCACAGTTTTGGAGGTTTTAAGTTGAGTAACAATATTATTGGCGCTCCAACTTTAAGAATAAGTTTGTTTGACGGCATGCCAAGTGGGTTTATTGAATTCAAGAATTCGGTTGGGTAGTGCACATCTTCTTCTACATCCATTACTACATCAACAGACATATATGTATGTGACTCGACATCAAATTTATTCAAAATCAAATCATGGATGCTGTCGACAGCGTAAGATAGCTCTTTCGGCGAACCATATTAAAGGCCGGTCTAATAAAGAACTTATATCAGGATACACAGCGGTAACCAAATATTCAATATTATTAACGTTCAAACAGAAATTAGAATTGTGTAATGAAATTTGGCCTTCATGTAATTCAAAGGTTCCGTTTCCCAATTTAAATAACTGATTAGCGAAACTGTTATTTCCATCTCCAAATAATCTAGAGCGCATATCTATAGAAAGTGATAACTTTTTTATGTGAAGCCATATATAAGAACGTTTAAGTCAGGCATTTATTTCATCCGCACGAGTTCCTCTCGGAATCACTGGCAATGTTTGTCTAAAATCTCCTGAAAACAGAACTGTGATGCCACCCATTAACTTGTTGTTATTTCCGAGGTCCTTCAGAGTACAATCAAGTGTTTCCACAGATGTTTTATGTGACATAGTACTTTCATCCGGGCGCTAGTGATATATGTGCATATATAAATATATATGGCACAGATGTCATATACGCACCACGTTGGTGCGATTTTTTCCCCCCCGCCAATTTGGCGAAAACTGTGTTTTTGAACATTAGTTACAAATAGCATGCAATAATAGCGCGTGATTTTTTATTTCAATATAAAAATAAAATAACGTAATAAATGAAATAGATTCTATTATTTTAAAAAAGGAAATAAAATAAATAAATGATAGTTTGATATTAATAAATATTGATATGCATAATAATTTATAGATTTAAAATAAAAAATAAAAGTAAATAAACAACAATTTATTTTTTTCGCCAAATTGGCGGGGGACAAAATCGCGCCAACGTGGTGCGTATATGACATCTGTGTCATAGGAATATGTGTAGATGTATGTGTATATATATGTGTGTGTATATATGTATATATATCACTGGTGCCCGGCTAACCGAAAAGTACCAAAAAAAATACTCCAAAAATGCTGTCGTACACTTCAAAAAACACCTTTTGGCTTAAAATCAAATTGTTTGGGGTTAAAAGTAAAATCAAAATCACCAAAAACAAAAGATAAATCGTTCAATATTCTTTCAACAGCAATCTTGCTCATTGAAAATTTTTTTAAGCATTACGAACTTTCTCAATCATGTTTAAATTAAATATTTTCGTTTTATAATATTATCTCTCATCAGAACTGTTTTTCTTCTTTTTCTTTTCTTTCTCTTTCTTCCTTTTTTTTTTTTTTTTTTTTTTTTTTTTACAAAATTAGCAACAGTTTTTTCTTTTATTTTTCGAGATTATAGCCTTTTCAATTCTTTCTGCAACAATAATGGTCGCCAAAAAATTAGCAATGGTAACCTTTTCGGCCAAAATTACAGAATTTTCTATCATAATTCTATAACTAATGTATGTAGAGCGTTGTGTTAGATACTAAAACCTTCCTTGAAAAATTATCTCTCGAACAGTGCAAGTTCCATCAAAATCCCTTCAGCGGAACTCGAGTTATAAAGGAACGGAACGAAATTTCCGTTTGTGTTTTATATATATAGTAGATAGTAGATTATAAGTTAAAAAAAAAAAAAAGAAAAGAAAGAAAGACAATTTCAAAGGGAAAAAATTATATATACGCTTTCATTTTCTCTTTAATTGTAACGTGCTTGGAGTACGAATTACATATAACAAAAGCACTGGGGTTATATCTGTTTCTCCCTGTTTTTCTAACCACTTAGTAGATTTGGATAGTATATGTTCTGCATTTGCATGGTTTATATTACATCCCCGCTCTTCACTATCAGATACTTCAGATTCATTTGTTTCTAAATTTAAAATTTTCTTGATTTGCAATATATTGAAAGCTTTCTATAACTGATTCTCAATTTATTAAAAAGAAAAAAAAGAATCCGAAATTTTGGAATGCAGACACAGGCATTCTCAGATATGCGCGCAAATTGGATGATGGAACTTGTGACGGATGTCGGTTAACCGAATGTATCATATAAATGAACATAAGATAATCGGGAGTCTACTCTAATAGCAAATGTGGTTAATAAAAAACTCTTAGAGTAAAATTTGTAGTAAAAGATTTTCAGTTAAATATTAACTCTGTTAAGAAAACTTCCACCAAAATTATTAGACCTCAACATAATTATAAAATATTTGTTACTTTTCAAAATATTACGATATAAATGTATATCAAATACGATTGAGACTATGATTATGAATTTCTTTTAAAAATTATTACAGCTTGTAAAAATTGAAAGCAAACAAACAATACTACTTGTAATTATTTTTTCTTATTGGCTTTTAAAAGCGAGTTTCGCAAAAATTGCTAAGCTATTTTGTTTTAGTGGAAATCAATTCTGCAGGGCTGTCACAAGCTGCTATCTTTTAATTCTATCTCGCACCACTTTTTTATAGCAAAAATATTTCACACTTATAAACATAAGCAAGAGAAATGTGCTACAAAATTCACCCTTTAAAAACAGTGGTACGATTAGAACACAAAAATAATCTCCAGCGGTAGCCAGCCCTGATTCTGCTGTGTTAATCAGTAGCTAATCTTGAAAATTAGAACAATTCGTACAGAAAATGGTAATATATAAAGAATTTAGTCTTCACCAACATTGTGAAATCTTGTGTTTAACCACGGCCTAACTCGATCGATCTCCTTCCTCTTATACGGCCGTAACAAAAAGTCATTTTCCCTTTGTTCAAGAGGAATAACATTTTCTCCCCGGAGAAAGTAGGGGGCGCTATTACTTACCATGGCTGATGGAGAATTTCCTTATTCTCGCCTTTCACTCTTGTATTTTCTTAGATATAACATTACCCCCTACATAAGCAAGCCGCCCTGCAGGTTACTGTACTTTGAAATGACGTATCTTAAGTAGTCCACACTACTATTCAGCATGGTTGCCATAGTTTACCGTTTATCCTTTTCCCCATAATGCATTTCACGTTAGCTTGGCTTTTTCTTGTTTCTTCATTCGAAGGCGAAAAAGCATGTAGACACGTGTTGTTTTGGTTGTTGCTTGGCTTTTATTATTATAATAAATACGTTGTTATATTTCAGTTTTACACAAAAATTGTAGTGTGTGAAGAATGCCTTACAGGTGTTGTGCTATAAATTGTAAAGGAAATTATAAAGATGGACCAAAAGTTCCCGTTTTTTCGTTTTTAAAAGATGGCGACTTACAGCGAAGATGGCTGCAAGCACTTTGCCGAACGGATTTCATAGTAGCTCCAAACTCACGAGTAAGTTGACTTCATTTGTAACTTATCTTTTTTTTTTCTCTCTCTTTTATGGTTCGTAATTGTTTATGCAAAATATATTTGGGACTATTCTAAGCAAAAATGTGTCTTAAGTTACATTCCATAATTTATCGTATTTGTTTACTACTGGAATCTAACATTAAAAGCTGAAATATCCCAAATTCCACCAAAAAAATAATTTTTTATTCAATATTCACCAATCTCTTTAAGTAAATTCTTTAATTTTCATACATGTAAGTAAATTAGTCATAAAATTAACCAAATACTATTTCAATTGTTAACCGATTGGCGCTTTTTGGCGAAATTTCCTGTCTATTAAATGTTTGTTTACAATTACCAAGTTTATTGTTTTTCCTTGTTCAATATGTCTGTTGTTTTAAATTATGTTAAATTCTTTTTAAAATTGCAATTTTATTTAAATCAGATTTTTAAAATTAAAATTTGACTTTTTAAATAATTTTTTTTTATGCTATATGTGCAATTATTTATTGCATATACATACAGTGTAATTTATGTACACCGTTGCCCAGTTCTGCCACTTTCTCAGAACTTTCAAATTTACATTAATTGATTCTGCATTTTATGAAAGATTTCAGGATTTTAAAATAAATTTTAGAAATTTAAAAATCTTATATAAGTTTAGATAATATATAATTCTAGGTTTTTTTTTTTTTTTTTTTTTTAACCAATTGTATGTGAATTTTATTAACAATTCATTAAACTATGCTAGATTAGCTTTAAACTTTTTTCTTATATGCTTCTACTGATATACAAACCAGGGGTCGATCCTGGAAAAATTTGGGGCCAATTAAGCCCCCTTCACAAAATATCTATTTAATAAAATGGGCCCCTTCACAAAATTCTATTCCATAAAATCTTACTATTTATTATTTATTATTATTTTGCGATGTTTTAAAATGTGTAATTTGTAAACAAACAAGTTCACCAGAGAGGAAAACTTCAGCAAAAGGGTTTAAAAAAGCTTTTGTATATAAATGCTTGGTTCGAATTTGATTAACTGGATTTCAACATTCATTACAAAATGTTTTTTTTTTTTTACAAAAATATAATAAATTTCACAAAAATAACCTTTACTTTTCACAAAATGGGCCCCAAGAAAAAAAACCTGCATCGACCCCTGCAAACTTGCCAGCTCTATTTTTTAAAGGGGGGGGGGGGAATTACATGTAAATTTCATACACTAAATTCATTCATTCAGCCATTCTTTTCTATTGTTACGCATTTTTTTTTTTTTTTTTTTTTAATGAAATATTATTTTTAAACTTAGTTATCTGTTATGTAAGTCATGTTAATTCCTTTTTTTTTTTTTTCTGTTAAGTATTTTAAATTTTATTAGCTTCTAAGAAATGAATAATTTAAAACACAAGTTTTCAAAATTGCATTTGTGCTCAAAAATTGACAATAACATTAATTTCTTTTACTGCATTAAGATTTATATATAGTGATTACTCCTTGGGTATTTTGTATTCTCCATATGCAATTATTTATTGCATATATACATTCTAATTTAGTTATAGTGTTGCTCAGTTCTGTCACTTTCAAAACTTTCTATTTTATATTAATGTTATCCTCATTTTATAAAAGATTTCAGAATTTCAAAATAAATTTAAAATTAAAAAAATCATATATAAGTTCAGATAATATATAATTCTAGTGTTTTATAACAATTTTTATGTCAATTTTAATAACAACTCATAAAACTATGCTAGATCAGATTATTATTTTTTTTATATGTTTCTACTGATATACAAACTTGCCAGATCTATTTTTTAAGGAGGGGGGGGGGGGGTGCATTTTTGCTTTGAATAGAAATATTTTGTATAAAAAATTACGAACCATAAAATAGAGAAAAAATATATATAAGTTACAAATGAGGTCAACTTACTCTTCAGTTTGGAGTTACTATGAAATCCTTTCGGCAAAGTGCTTGCAACCATCTTCGCTGTAAGTCGCCATCTTTTGGAAACGAAAAAACGGGAACTTTTGGTCCATCTTTATAATTTCCTTTACAATTTATAGCACAACACCTGTAAGACATTCTTCACACACTACAATTTTTGTGTAAAATTGAAATATAATAACGTATTTATTATAATAATAAAATTTTGTGCATTTTTTTTTTCTTTACTTTAATCAGGATTTGTAATTCTTTAATTTTTTTAAATCTAGAAATCTGATTTTTTAAAATTTAAATCAGATTTTTCGATTAAAAAAATGATTCAAAATTTTATTTTAAAATTATACTTTTTAAAATAAAATAACCTTTACTAAATCGTTAAAATTAACAATTAGAAAAACTCATTTAAACGTATTTGAAATTTAAGAAAAATATAAACTCATTCACTTGGTCAATATGAAATTTTGTAATCATATAAACAATTAAATATACATACAGTTAAAAGAATGGGGCAATAGAAACAGCATTGGAGCAATATAGTTTGAAAATGTATTCCCTTAAACATATATCTATTCCATATCATATTCAATATTCTGGAATACATACAATATTCATTTAATGAATTTGGAGCATGTATCACATATACTTAAAATGATCATGATTTCTTGTTAGAGTTCCTAAGCAATTACAGAATTTAGAGTGAATTAAAGTTGGATTTATTTGATTAAAAAAAAAAAAAAAAGTCTTTCAAAAAACCACATTGGAATATTGAACCATTTGATTTATATGTGCACAAGGAAATAATAAGATCTCTACATAAATATCAACAAAAATACTTTTAAATGACCTATATATTTATTTATTCTAACATTTTCAATATCTTCATAAATTTCCATGTTTCAGTATTATAAAAATTACATAAGATTTAGATATATTTTCAATAGATAATATAATCATTAATCTTTTAACATTTTTCAGCTGAGATTCTGTATTTTAAAATTGAGATTTTTATTCTAAAGTGTGATATTTGGTTTAAATAAAATTCAAAAACCATGGATTTTGAGTTCTCAATCTTTCTCACTCATTAATTTTACAACGTATTTTTGTTAAAACATAATATTTATTACGAAATATCTTGACCTTATTTTTTTTCTTTTTTCAAAAAGTTTATTTAAATCAATGATCGTTTAAAAAGAGAAATCATGATTTAAATCAATGAACCCTGGCTTCAGTCATAAGAAAAAAATCATCTATAGCGAAAAAAGAAAGCTTAAACACTAAAACTATTTTCTAGCCAGGTGTGCCGAACATCGGCGCAAATTCAGCGCTGACAACTACAATGGTCTACTTCAGCGACGTCACTGTTTCCGTGCGGAGGCTTTCTTATATAGGGGGTAATGGATATAACGTAAATGAAATTGAGTGTTCTTATTTTTCTTTCGTTGAAAATGGTTCATTGCTGTGTTCCACATTGTGCTTCAAATTCAGAGAAAAAAATACCTGGAATTTCTTTTCATGAATAGGCGCTTTTATTACCGATACACCAGCAATCAGTAGAAGTACAGAGCAAAATTTTCGAAATATGTGCCTTATAAAATTGCTGCGGCTCTCAATTTATTTGTAGATTTAAACTGAATTTTAATGATAGAAATTATAAACCACTTAATTAATTTATTTTTCATTGCTAGCACCACCAAGAATTAATCTGAAGTTTGCAAGTATTGCCATTGTTAGCGGATAAGTAATCTTGTAAGAGTAATTCAAGAAAATTTTGAATGAGAATCCTGCTTATCAAACATAGAAACAGATCAATGTGATGCAACCATACTTCAGTTAATTGCCAATCAGGATAGAGGTGGATTGTCTTATCCTAAACTACAATTCATCAGTCTAATTTCCACAATTTTAGACTGAATTTTACTAGAATTTTAGGATTGTACCAATCCTAAATTCAAACGGAATCGTCGAAACTATTTATGAATTGATATATCCGAGACTAATAAAAAACACTAGATGGGAGCGTGACTTAAACGAGCATAAAATAAATATATGCTCATTAATATGTGCAAGATTTTTGCCCATCATTAAAAAAAAATATGGCAAGGAATTTTACAAATGAAGCCAGTTCATCTGCATATACGATCTCTTTATCAAGAAAAATTTTAAAGTTTACTTAATTTTAATTATATAATATTTACTGTATATTTCGCTGTAAAAATTATCAATGTTTAAAGTCTAATCAAGAAATGGAATCTGCATATACCTATAGATACATTTATATATACAAGCATGGTGAATAGATTTATGCATTAATATTTTAAAATTCTGAAAAAATATTCTGTAATTTCTGTTGCCCAATATTCTAAAATTTCCACGAAAACTATTCTCTCATAAATGGAGTACATGTTACAGCAAAAAAACTTGTTCATTGTATAAAATAACGAAACCTCTAAAAATTATTATTATTTTGTTTACCTCTATTTTATGATCCTCACCTACAGTATTTAAATTTACTGAAAATGTCCGCAAAATGTACAGACACACACATATATATATATATATATTCTAAATAATTAACAATCATTTTAAAATAATCCATGTTTTGAGAGAAAAAAATCGATATGAGTTGATTGCCGGATATTGGCGAAATAGGTTTTCTTATTCTGTTGATATTATAAAACATGTAAATATCTTTTTATTTTTTATCATATACATACTTTTATACCATGAGTTTCCAAAACTGGAATATAATATTTAATTTTATATGTAATTCTATTATATTTCTATACGCTTATATATTTCAGATCAGCACCTATAATGGTTAAATTTATTGAAAATTGTTTTGAATGTACATATATATACATATTTTAAATAATTAAGAATCGTGTAAAAATAATCCATGTTTTGAGAAAAAAAATTCGATATGAGTAGATTGCCGGATATTGGCGAACTTGCTTAATTTTCTTTCTGTTATGAAACTAGTAAATGTTTTAAAAAATTTTACTGTGTATTTTACGCTCAGAATTATCAATGTTTCAAGTAATCAAGAATTTAAACGTGTATAAATATAGAAATTTACTTATAAAGTTTGTTTTGCATTAATAGTAGCGTGTTATTTAAACTATTTTTAATTACTTAAAGTATTGTATTTATTTATTTTATCTCTAAATCTTATTTTTTCTTGTTTGTAGTAAAGATAAAGCTGAGGCTAAAGTTACATACGATATATATATACCATTTATAATGAATACATTGCAAAGATTTTTGTATTTTTATGTATAGAAGTAACCTTTATTAAGCATTATTTATGGTAAGTATATCGCGCCATCTACCGGCGAAAGTAGCCTTTTAACGATTCCGAAACTAAGGGGTGATTGTGAAGGCCGTATGAGGGAAGGAGAAAGATCGAGTTTGGCCGTGGTTTAACTAAGCAAATTATAACGTTGAAATTGTTAAATCTTTACTATGATGTACTTTCAAACGTAAAAAAAAAAAAAAAAAAAAGAAAAGAAAAGAAAAAGGCAACAGGTTTACACTCCAATAGAAAATGATTTCAATGAAAAAAAAAAAAGAAACATTAAGTTTGAACTTTGATTCGAAAATAGATAAGTAATCGAAGAAAAACGTCTTGTGAATTCGTTACAGATTCATTAGAGCGAATTAATCGTTCAGTTAGTGCTAAGTAGTGAGAAAAAGAGTTTCTAAGTACTAGAAAAAAAAAAAAAAAAAAAAAAAGATTGAGATAAAATTTTATCCCACAAAGAGTTTACAGGGGAAGAATGGTAAAATACCCTTTTCTCTAGTGAATCAAATTTGCAGATAAGCTTCGTATTGTTTCTATTTCCCACATAAATAATCTTTCAAGCATGTTTACTTTTGACAACAAACTCGTCTCTAAAAAAATATAATGATTATTTTTTCATTTCAAAGCCATTTAAAAATTAACACATTAACAGAGGATGCATCATACTTTTGACCTTGGCTGTATATTAGTACAGACTTTGTTCAGATATTGAAAACAAATTGCTTGTATGTATGAAAAAGTGAATATGTTGCCAGAAAATATGTGAAAAAATTTTCCTTCTCTTGCCAAGATTATTTCTCTACCTCGCCAACAAACAAGTACCGGAAATTTATTTAATAAAATGTGTCTTGTTCCTATGTTCAGTGCTCCCAAATGGCACGTTTTGTGAATACCAGTATTTTCTAAGAAAAATTTTCGTGGTAGGCACATTTCTGTGCAACATTGCACTAATTTTGCACAACTTGCGAGGGCCATAGCTGCTTTTGTCATAGCTGCCAATCTTCAGATTTGCTTTTCAAGTAAATTAAACATTTTTTGAGCCATAAATTTTATTTAATAAATGAAATTAAACGAGCATAACATACAGTATCCACAAATGGTCTACTTTTGGAACATCAGTATTTTCTAAAAAAAAAAAAAACTTCTTTTTAGATTTATTTTGCAAATTTTGCAAAATCCGACTTCGAATTTCAAATGTTGTAGTAACCTACCACGAAAATGTTTGTAGGAACAAGGACATGTTTCTAGGAGCATTGGAACAAGACACATTTTATTAAATAAATTTTTGGTGCTTGTTTTTTTTTTTTTTTTTTTTTTTTGGCGAGATAGAGAAATAACCTTGACACAATAAGAAAAATTTTCTTACATATTTTCTGGCAATCTATTCACTGTTTCATACATACAAGCAATTTGTTTTCAATATTTATACAATGTATATAATATAAAGAAGTCATTTAGCTAATTTTATATGCAAAAAGAAGTAACTTTACATGCAATTAGTGGCATTTTTTAAAATACATATATAAACAAGTATAAACATTCATTAAGGTTGTTTTCATAGCTGTTTATCACTTTCGTCCCACTTAACTGTTAAATGCCTAATGTATCAAATTTTCAACACTTTTTATTTAACTTTTAATAAACAAATCAAGTTCTTCGCTACCTCTATATGGAAATATTAATCCCGTAAAAATCACATAAATATGCCACTAAATAAAGTTAAAAATATATCTTAAAATTTCTGGTATCTAATCCTCAACCCAATGCATGAATTTTTCTTTTAGATTTGGTTTTTTTTTTTTTTTTTTTTTTTTACTTATATTAAGGATTAGACATCAGAAATTTTAAGATATATTTTTAAGTTTCTTTAGTAGCATATTTACGTGATTTTTAGAGGATTAATATTTTGATATAAATATAGCGGTTGCGAAGAACTTGATTTATTTATTAAAAGTTAAATAAAAAGTGTTGCAAATTTGATACACTAGGCATTTAAGGGATAAATCTCATTTTCTCGTTCACTTAAATGAAATCTCACTTTCTGAAGCTCGAATTGCACCAAACTTTTTTTCAAAAAACTCCAAGGCCCATATAACAAAACAAGTACCAAATTTTCTGTGTAGATTTGACTTGGAATAAAGTATAAGTATAAAATGTTTAAAATCACACACCTCTTTTTAGTATAAATACAATGCTTTGATCTGCAGTTCTGCGGGGTGAAGCTAACAAATGTCCCATTCTCACAGCCGTTTTTGCTGCACTTGGGTAGAACTCTTTAAATACATGACTGTACGTCCTTCTCACGCTGTAATACTTTCGAATACGTTCATAAGCTTTTTTCACATCAAATTTAGCGACTCGCAAAAACCTCAAAAGGAATTCATCATCTAACCGGGGTCTGAGATCTTCGACTTCTGTAAAAGAAAATTTCATATGTTTACCAAATTCCTAACTTAAGAACAAGAGAAAATATAAAATGCTTCAAGTTTTTTGCATTTTCAGTTTTTCGATTAAAAAATAATGCAGACTCAGAAAATTTCAACAATATATATTAGTTTCATAATATAAATTCCTTTAGATAATAGACAGGAATTACCTGCATACAAAAATGTGTAGGTGTATCAGGTGCATGAAGTTGTAGGTGTGAAATTAGGTATTGTAGTGATCTGTTACGACTGGTGTTAGAGTAACAGTTCCATCGTCGATTATGAGAATTATAATAACCAGCGATGAAAAACTAGTCGTTGGGGTCCACTGTAATACTTACCCATCAGGAATATGCATAATATAAAATATGAAAATAAAACATGTGTAAACTATTTATAAATTGCACTGCAATTCGAATAAAATCGTGGCTTGATGACGTCATAAACTTTAAAGAATCTATTACTGAATTGCGTAAAAGAATCACCCTTATAACTCCAAAATTTATAATCCCATTAACTAACGGTTTACTGCGTTGGATTAAGCGTCTCATTTCCAATTAAAATATATCTTTGAATTGAAATTTGAATGAAATACAGGGTCATGAAAAATCGAAGAGTGTGGAAAATAGGATTACAAATATCTCGGCAACTCATTATCCGATCGACTTCATTCTTTATGCAAAATTTATGTTTTTTATTGTCGTTTATATTCACTCCTTAAAAAAACAATTTTAAAAATTTTTATATACCTTTTATCAGAACAAATATTTCGAGAGTCCGAAAAAAATAGTACCGGAAAATCGAGGTTACAGAAATTCAATTAGCTTCTTCCCATTATTACATACTAAGTACATATCAAATTTCAAGTCTGTATCTCAATTTGTTCGGGAAATAGAGCGTTTACAGATACACACACACACACACACACACAAACAGACGGACGGCAAATTTGTTTTTCTAAAAATATGTTTTTCGGAATCTCCAGTGTTTGAAACGTGTAAATCCGTCAAAAAAAATTTTTCGATTTTCAAAACGATTACAAGACTTACCCTATACTTCGTATGATGGGTAAGTAAGATGATTCAAAATTGCGTTTCCTTATTTTCAAATAAAATTATTCGAAAATTCTGTTGTAAATTTAACATTTCAGAAACACAATTACCTGCCCCTTAAATGGCTAAGAAACCATACTTAAGATTGAGATTGAAATATCTTTTCTCCTATTTCATGCACTCTACATGTTGCAAATAAACGATACATAGATTTTCGGGTGAGTATTGTTACTCTCTGCAACAAATTATTCGTTAAAGAAACAATCTTTTTACACCTTTAGTTACAATATCATGCAGTTTTCAAAATGCGTACCTGAATATTGGTATGTAGTCTCTGAACGCACTTTAACTCATATTTCGCATGAGTTTTTTTAAGTTAGAGCATTGAATTGCTATTTGAATCTGTGGTAAATGTAGCGACAAATCAAATGAAATCAAGGAAGATAAGGGTTTCGTATAAAGATTTGAAAAATCCATATTAAAATAAATATGTATAGAGGCACCTCAAGAAATTTCATTTTAAAAGAATTGTAGAAAATTATGAACAAGGAATTTTGATGCAAACAGTTAAACTGCACTCAAAACTATTTTAGTAATTCCCCATCCTTTAATGAAAGTCAAAGACACTTTTATTAAATTTTATTTTTTAAGTAGAAAAAAATAAAAATCCACCTTTTTATTAATCTAACATCAACTCCAATCAGTACTATTTCTTTATTGATTGATTGTGAGTTAATTTTGCAAAAAAAATATCGCTAAACAAATATTTTTGCAAATTAAAATAAGAATCATCATCATAGTTTATGTAGCAGGTATTAACACTAGCGACAACAATTATTATTTTTTTTTATTATAAAAAGATTTAAAAGAGCTCACCTGGAAGCTACTAGTAATTTCCCTCATTTTAATGAATATTATGCAAGGACATTTTTATTTAATTTGACATTTATTGAGTATTTTTTAATATGTAAAGTGCAAAAAGCAACATAGACAAGAACGAAAAAGCATCCATCAGGCATAAATTATGAAACACTTTCCAGCACTAACAGAATATTATCGAGAAATTTCATTTTTTTTCGTTACAATGAAATGAAATATCTTATAAAGCAATTCAAAAAGATAACTCCTTAAAAATCAATTTTCAGCAATTGTAATCCTTATCCATTAATGTTTGCGCCTTCTTTCGTGCAACCCCGTATATGATCTATAGAATTTACACACAACACGTAATACACTAAAAATTAGATAAGTTAGTAAAAGCGAAAAACGCACTTCCAGTAATTATCGATCATGTTCAGATCTGTAAACGAATTCTTTTCTGCTTCTCTGTAAACGAACAATAAATGCTATGCACTTCATAATCTATAGAAAACATGTTGTAGTGCACCTAAGTGTTCCTTTTTAATTTAATTATGTTTGAGTTATCATAAAGTCAATAAAATGCACCGCAAACATCCCCATCCCCCCATATATCATAATGTTTTGGAATTATTTTGTGCATCCTCGTAGACGAACTATAAATGCTATTTATTCTATACTCCTGAGAAAGCATGGTGTAGTCTACCTCAGTGATGCCAATCAATCTCACTATGTTTTAAGGCTGCTCGTCAGTAAACTTCCCGATGCCCGTCGATAATGTTATTCCTATGGGCGTAGGATGCATTCGTATTTTTAAAATATATCCTCGGGAAATTAATATTTTTAACTTATGTTTCCTGTGTACTGTTCTTAAAGAATGTCTCTTTTTTTTCTTAGTTATCAAAATATTTCTAAACTATGTGCTTAATTTATATTTTTATGTGTTCAAATCTTAGCGAAACTGAATACAATTTTAACATTTCATATAAAATCAAGTATATATTTTAGAAAAAAATTGACAACTAAGAAAAAAAAGAGACATTCTTTAAGAACAATACAAAGAAAACAGAAGTTAAAAATATTAATTTTCCGAGGAGATATTTTAAAAATACGAATGCATCCTACGCCCATAGGAATAACATTAGCGAGGGGAATCGGGAAGTTTACTGACGAGCAGCCTTAACCCATTCGCTGGCAAACACGAGTATACGCGTGGTTTTTCAATCTAAATTACGAATTCGTACTGGAAATTTCGAAAGAATTTTTATTTTATTTAATCACGAAATGTCTGTAATTAATTAAAGTAAATATTGCTATTAGTATTTTCTGGTATGAATTAGAATTTTCTAAATAAAATAAATTTCCGGTAATTTTAACCCGGCAGTGAACGTGTTAAACATAGCTACATCAATAAAATTAACCGCAAGCGATTTTTACCCATTAAGTTGGAAAATTTTAAAAAGAAAAAAAAAGTTAAATTAATACATGTCATAAATAGGAATCGCTTCGTTATTATTTTTCCAGCTTGTATTGATTTTTATGAATAAAATGCTACATAGCAGGTTGATTTTTATATTTATTTTTAAAAAAATTATGATTTTTACATTTTGTGATAAAACATAATGAAAAGAATTTTTATGTGTTATTTTATATATACTTAACAAAAATCATGTACAATTTATAAATTCACAGTTAGGATATGAATAGCTCCCTTTTAAAGTATAAAAATATTTATAATAAAATAAATTCCGCCATTCAATGTAACGAAATTCTTCGGAATATAACCTATTGTTATCGAATACTTAGTTTATTGCATGATATAAATCTATAACCATTGTATAATTTCATGTAATTGCGTAATTGAAGTTACTTTCACAATTATTTCTTCCTGGTCTCTTCTTTATAAGTTAATGTTAGCATACACGGTACAGCATTTGACATTGGACTATCCACAATGGAGGTTCATAACTCATTATTCTAAGTTCTTTACCCTTGGGAAATACAAGATCAAGCTCACATCTTCGCTTATTCTAATGAAGTAAGCGTAACCGGTTTTGTGGTAGTCATTCGTGAGCCGGATAGGGTTATTTAAAACTTCTGGTGTACTTACCGAAAACAATCAATGGAGAAGTAGCTTGGAGAAAGCTTCAAAACATCACTTTATAAATCCTTAGAAACAATTAATTCATTCGTTTTTCAGAAAATTTGTTCAGAAATCCAACACAATTGAAAAGTGTGTATGACTTCGGTTTGTCTGCATGTCTGCTTATGTCACTTTCAAATATATTAATTTAAAAGAATTTTTTCTTATTTTTTTAAACTTTTAATTGTTGTTAATTAGCGCCGTATTTTAATAGTTTTTGTTTTTATATAATTTTTTTAGTACTTAATAAATACTGCACATTGTTTTGTAATGTGATGTAAATCGAAGAAAGAAGTAAAATAAAGTATTAGTTTCAGTATAAAACATATAAAAATTTATATATATATATAAAAATACTTAAAAAAATTATAAATCTTTGAATTTTCAGATTAAAGTTTTGCTCTTTGTAACTTTTCGATTGGTTATTTTTGCATTCACGATCTCTTATTTTTTAAATAAATAAATAAGTAAGTAAATACATAATAATATCAGTTTATAATGTTCATAAAGTGCACAGCTCGTAAAATATAAAAATCAAAATTTAAATCGTAAATCGTAAATTCGAGTTTAAATAAACAACAGAATCGGTAATTTTGAGGTTTGTTATTAAAGATGTCTTCTTTTAGGAAGAAAAGTAGTTTGCTCTAAAAAGAGGAGAACTCTTCAGCTATTCTTATAATAATAGATAAATTCTTGTATCTTAAGGAATGTTCCAAGAAATTCTTCTTAAATATGTTCTTGTATATATAATTGAGACTCAAATGCTATTAAATATTTGAATGCTTAACTGAGGTTTGTTATTAATCTTGAGGTTTGTTATTAATCTTGAGGTTTGTTATTAAAGATGTCTTGCTTTAGGACGAAAAATAGTCGACTATGTAACGAGGAGAACTCTTCAAATATTCTTATAATAATTGAGAAATTCTTGTAGCTTAAGTAAGGTTTGAAGAAATCCTTCTTGAATATGTTGTTATATATATAATTGAGACTCAAATGCTATTAAATATTTGAATGTTTTATAAATAACTTAGTTTAGATCACAGTATGTTAAATGTGGTATGCTTATTTTAATAACCATGTGAATGAATTATTAAGTGTTTTGATGAATATAATGTGTGATAATAAATTAATTCTTATGCACGGGTTTGAAATCTTCATCAATAGACCCTAAAACTATTGATCTTTTAAGCAATATAGGAAGATTATTTTGAATACTTACGTAATAGTTTCTTCCTCAGCGATTCAAGTCCTCTGATTCGAGATTCGGGAGTTTCTCCGATAGCTATTTTCTCATTTTTGAGAGATACGTCGTCGACTGCTCGATCAAAGAAGCATGATGCTACCATTTTCTTTTAGGAAAAAAATAACTTTTATGCTTAGTCATCTGCAATAAAAAATAAAAAGCATTTTAGCTTTAAGGTTGAGTCAGAAATGTAGAATAGTAGTTTAATACCGTGGTGTCGAATACGTAATTTTTTTAATTGATGAAATAACTGATAAATCAGCAAAACATCATTAAAATACATTAAACGCCGAATTAAAAATTACTATATGACATAACAAGCACGTTGAATGCATTTGACGTCAAGTGAATGTGACGCCACGATCATGTATTTTTGGCGTTAAATCCTATAGTTTGGCGATAATTCTTTTTTAAATAGACAGTGATCGACGGGATAACAGAGAAGTACCAAAATTAATTCTTATAAATCGTATGAAACTCGGAATAATTATAACACGGGGAATGAAAATAACACAGCAGTTTGCAGCCATGTCCAACAAATAAGTGTGAATTATGTCAGCCAGTTATCGTCCGGGTGGCTGAGAGGGAAGAACATTGGCACGGCAATCCAAGGTACCCAGATTCGAGTCCCGACCTAGACATTTTTCACTCTGTTGGAATAAACCTCATCTATGCTACCCCAACTATGAATATTCTGCCAGTATTATACCGTAAAATTAACAGTAATAAACAGTAAAATAAGCAGTGATACACTGTCGCGCATGCGTATTACCGTTTATTTTACTGTTTATTACTGCTAATTTTACGGTATAATACTGGCAGCTGGGATGGCAGTATTATACTGTAAGATCAACGCTTTTTTTTTTCAGTGTACAGAATGGACAGACAAACACTTTTCAACTACGTTGGAAAATGTTAAAAATTGAAAGTAAAATATCTTAAAATTAGAGGATGACAGAACATTTTTAACAACATTTTAATTTTTAGCGCCCTAAAATCTATTGGAAACACTAAATGTATTGGGTCATCCGGAAACTTCTGCGCGTTTTAACACTTTCCAACATAGTTGAAAAGTGTTTATGACTTCGGTTTGTCTGTCAGTCTGTCTGCCGTCTGTCTGTCTGTCCGTGCTCCAACTCACGTAAATATATTCAAATTGCTATGCAATTGATCTATGTTATTGAGTTTAATATGGCATGTTCGGTATTGAAAATGAAGTGGGTAGCGCTTATAGTTTGTGTACAGGGACACACAAAAGAATTCCGTTATATTACGGTATATGGGGAAAAATCATTTGCGGTTTATTTTAATGATGTTGGCAATTTCAAATGTATTGAAATTGATATATATCACTGAGGTGCGGTACAACAGGCGTACTATAGAATATGGTGTGCATAGCACTTATATTTACAGGGACACTCAAAAGAATCCCGTTACATTACGATCTATGGAGAAAAATTGTTTGCGGTTTAGTTTTATAATGTTTCACTATTTCAAATATTTTGAAATTGATAAAAGGTCCATTACAAGAGGCTTACTATAGAATATTGTGTACATAACATTCATCGTTTATTTACAGGGGTACACAAAATAATTCGGTACTGCCTGTTAACAATATTTTGTTGGAAGTGCTTTTTCAGTTGCTGAACGCATTTTTTAATTTAACTCATTTTTTCCTATTATTTGGTGAGTACAAATTTTACAGATCCTATACAGGGCAGCACAAAAGTTCTCGAGTACATTTCCGTTTATTGACAGAAATTCAAGAAGAGGAATTTTAAACTGTGCTACGCGTTTCCTAACTGAACTAAAATTTAGCATTCTATGTAGCATATATACAAATCTATTGATCCTATACAGGGCTGCCAAAAGCATTTAGATATTGTTCCGAATATTGTTGGTAACTCCTGAAATTGTGTTTTTAAATATGCTATGCGTTTTCCAAATTGTTTACTTAGACATTATCTTTCACCTTATTAAACGGTAAAGATTCGTAGAAATATTTTGTAAGTGTTGGGAAGTGTTACATAATCTATGCTTGATGCATGATTTTTTGTTCTTGTTCAAATCAAAGACAGGTTTCGTCTAGTTATTTTGCTACTGCTGATAAGGAGTGACCTTGAATGATCGAGATATGTAAATTCGGTCTTTTCTGCTTGCGTTGCATAATTCTCGTGTGTGCTGTGGCATAATGTTTGTTTCAGTGCAGTGCTAAAAATGGAGAACCAAAAAGTTCATTTTCGTCAATTATGTTCTTTTATTTTAAGAAAGGTAAAAATGCTAGTCATACTGCTCAAAAAATTTGTGCTGTATATGGACAAAGTGCTATTTTAGATGGCACAATTCGAAGGTGATTTGAGAAGTTTATGCTCGAAAATTTCAACCTCGAAGATGATGCTGCTTTGGACAGGCCATCATCTGCAAAGGGAGACCACTTAAAAGAAGCTATCTGTAAAAATCCTCGTTACACAATTAAGGGGCTATCACACACACTAAATATTCTAAAATGTACAGTGTATGATCATTTGATAGCTTCTTTTAAGAAGTCCTCTTTTATAGATGATGTACTGAGAAAAATGACACTTTCAAATCTGAGTAAATTGATGTTTTCATTTTGTTATGAAACTTTTTGTTTCAAATAGGACGACACAATGCTTTCAGTTCTGAAATACCAGAAATACTCTTAATATTGAAACACGGACGTACTCAAAACTGAGCACATAGAGGTTAGTTCATACTCATTTTTAAAACATGGATATACTCAAAAATGATTGGGTCAGCTCATACTCATTTTTTAAACATGGACATACTCAAAAATGAGCACATAGAAGTCAGTTCATGCTCATTTTTTAAACATGGACATACTCAAAAATGAGCACATAGAAGTCAGTTTATACTCATTTTTGAAACATGGACATACTCAAATACGATCACATGATGTTTTATTCTTGAGTGTGTGCATGTTTTCAGAAATGAGTATATACATGTTTCAAATTTGAGTAATTTTGATTCGGAGCCATTTTGACTATGCGACATACTCAGATTTGAGTATTTTTTTGCTCAGTTTTGAAAATGTCGTTTTTGGAGTAAACGCCATTTCAAAATTTTCTTTTGGGAAAGGTGGGAGAGAGATTTCTTTTGATCTTGTTGTGTACATCTGAGAAGCAATTGACACAGTTTCTGTCTCACATATATTTTTAAAATTAGCAAAATTACTCGATGTTCAATCGAAATTCAAAAAATTACTCGATGTTCAATCGAAATTCAATCGATGTTTTCATTTTGTTATGAAACTTTTTGTTTCAAATAGGACGACACAAAGCTTTCAGTTCTGAAATATTAGAAATACTCAGAATATTGAAACATGGACCTACTCAAAACTGAGCACATAGAGGTCAGTTCATACTCATTTTTTAAACAAGGACATACTGAAAAATGATTAGGGTCAGTTCAAACTCATTTTTGAAACATGAACATACTCAAAAATGAGCACATAGAGATCAGTTCATACTCATTTTTGAAACTTGGACATACTCAAATAGGAGCACATGGTGTTTTATTCTTGAGTGTGTGCATGTTTTTTCAAATGAGTATATACATGTTTCATACTTGAGTAATTTTGATTCGGAGCCATTTTGACTATGAGACATACTGAGATTTGAGTATTTTTTGCTCAGTTTTGAAAATATCGTTTTCAGAGTGTGATGGTTGTTCAGAGCGGCCATCATCTTCGAGACTGAAATTCCCGCGCTTAAACTTCTCAAACCACCTTCGAACTGTGTCATCTGAAACAACACTTTGTCCATATGCAGCACAACTTTTACAAGCATCCTGACTAGCATTTTTACCTTTCTTGAAATAAAAGAGCCTAATTGACGAAAATCAATTTTTTGGTTCTCCATTCTTAGCACTGCACTGAAACAAAAAATATGCCCCAGAACAAGCGAGAATTATGCTGCGCAAGCAGAAAACACCGAAGTTACATATCTGGGTCATTCAAGATCACTCCTCATCACAGCAGTAGCAAAATAATAAGCTGACGAAACCAGGCTTCGCTTTGTAAAACCACTGAACTTTCCGGATGATATAATATATTGATAAATGGAAAATTCATTAAATTTGTTGAACAGCACTAATTGTACAAATTTATTTCACACATAAAAGAAAAGAAAGAAATAACATATTTTGTCACACGAAACAATCATTAGGTTATTATAGCTTTTACTACCAACATATACAAAAGGATAGAAAATTATTATGTCTTTGCATTTATCGGAACATTCCAGGACTGAATTCATTTATTTTTTTTTTCCTTCAATTGTTTCCGGCTACGAAACAATAGTGAAATTTTATAACTTTCCGATTTAAATTATGTAATCTAAAAATTATCTACTAAATCTGTAGTCATCCAAGCTTTTTGATTAACACACCGACAGAATATTGTTTTAAAAAAAACAAATTTTCTCTTGACATTACATTTAGGAATTACAATATATTTTTATGGATTTAGTTGAGATATAAAAATCAGAAAAATAAAACAACAAATTTTGACAGGAAATAATTACTAGGGCTATTATCATTATTTTTACTGCTACATGCAATGGGATGCATTGTTATTTTATACCTTTTCAGCTAAAAGAACATTCTAAGACTAATATATATTTTTTTCCGTCAATTGTTTTTCCTTTAATTTCTGAAAACAAAGATGAAATTGCTGTAGCCCCTGTTTTGTAGCTTCTGGATTAAAACTAAAGATGATTTTTAAAAAAAATTTAACACTTTCCAACATAGTTGAAAAGTATAAACATGACAAATACAGACTTTGTGAAAGAATATGAAAAGGCAGAAAGCCAACATTAAAAATGCACAAATAATACACAAAAAAGTATCAAACAACTGTTTCGAATCCACACGCGAGGATCTTCTTCAGTGTGACAAAGAGAAAACGAACATCTAGCACATCGTGCTAGAAAAAGCAAGGCTGGACATAAAGACAGAGAAGTTGTGGCTTATATACCCGATACGTGTAGAGAACACATCAAAACCAAATCTTGATGTTTGGGAAGCTTACCACATCATTAAAAATTCTCACTCCTTATTCAATGACATATCTAGTACTCCTGATTTTCACGTATTTGGAAAGCATTAATTTAATTTCCCTTTTTTTGGTTTATTTTGTTTCTTTCGTTCTCCGGTAGATGTCTATACTTGTCCACTCAGTTGTTTCATGCTGCTTTCTTCTCCTTTGTTGCTTTTGGCGCGTTCTCTACCCGCATAGGGTATATAAGCCATGGCATCTTTGTCGTTATGCCCAGCCTTGCTTTTTCTAGCACGCTATGCTTTGCTCTTTGTCGCACTGAAGAAGAATCTCGCTTGTGGATTCGAAATAGCTGTTTGTCGCTTTTTTGTGTATTATTTTTGCATTTTCAATGTTGGTTTACTGCCTTTTAATAGTTTAAAAGTTTTTATGAATTGCATTTGTCACGCTATGCTTTGCTCTTTGTCGCACTGAAGAAGAATCTCGCTTGTGGATTCAAAACAGCTGTTTGCCGCTTTTTTTGTGTATAATTTGTGCATTTTGAATGCTGGTTTTCTGTCTTTTAATAGTTGAAAAGTTCTTATGAATTCGATTTGTCTGTTCGTGCTCTTTAACTCTGGTAAATATAGTCGGATTACCATACAATTCTTATATGTTAATGAGATTCACTGAATAATGTTGTCTGTTGAAAATGAAGTGTGCAGCATTTAAAATTGTTTACAAGGACACACAAAAGAATTGCATTACATTATGTTCAATAGATAAAAATCGTTTATTTTGTTAATCCGTTCATTTTAATAATGTGACGATAATTTAAATGTAATGATATTAATATGCATCACTTAGATGGACTACAACATGCTTTCTGTGGAGTATAGATAAAATAGCACTTATCGTTTGTTTATACAGGGAAGACAAAAGAATATTCTGTTAAATTATGATTTATGGAGAAAATGAGTATTCGATGCATTTTACGGATGTTACGTAATTTAAACTTAATAAAATTGATATGGATCATTCCAACACGCTTTCTATAGATTATAGAGTGAATAGCATTTATCGTACATTTACAGAGACACTAAAAATAATCGGTTACAAGGTATACTATGATGGATAATTGCTGGAAGTGCGTTTTCAGCTGTGGTATGTATTTTTAAATTTATCTAATTTTTAGTATATTAAGTGGTGTGTAGAAATTCTATAGATCAACAGGGCTGCACAGAAGAATTTTAACACATTGGCATTGGCGGATATGGACGGTTGTTAAAGAAAATGAATTTTTACATCTCATTTCATGGTAGGAAAAAGAGAAATTTCATAACAATATTCTGTTAGTGTTGGAAAATGTTTCATAGTCTATGCCGAATGCATGATTTTTCGTCTAGTATAATCATTTGGCAGTCATGTAAAACCCACTAAATCTACTATTGTTTGAATTTAAACATAAAAACATTTTGTAGGATATGTTATGTAGTAAGATTATGTATATTTAAGGAGTTATGTATAGGGGTTGTGTAGTAAATATTTATGTATAATGTATATTTAAAATTCATTTTCAAAAATTCGATTTTTTTAAAGGAAATTAAATGTGTTAAATCATTGGCAAAAGTATTTAAAGTGATACCTGAATTATTAAGAAAGATATGAGCAAAAATGTGAGCGCGTGCACGACCGTTAAAACTGACCTCGCCGAAAAGATACTACTAAATATTCTACTCTATTATTGAAGCTGCAGATGGCACAGGAGGGTCCACCGTAAGGCGCAGAATAGCATATTAAGTGTAAATTGAAAAAAATATATATCAGTATATTTTTTTTCTTCTGAAACTTTAAACTTGATTATCTGGAGACTACATTTTTCAACATGGGCAGCATGATAACTTAAACAATTTTTAACATTTTTGGATAAAATTTGTACCTATCTACGCATAATTAAATCGAGCCACTTTTTGAAAAAAATAATTTCTATATATATTTTTCCAATAAGTTTAAAAATAAAAATTTTAGACGAAAAATGATTTTTTTTTTTTCTTCTCAAAATAGCGTAATTTTCTTATTTTTCAAAAATTTGAAAATTTGAGCCGATGGCCTTTAGTTACAACTTTATTTTACAAGAAGAAACAAGACTTTAATAATATTTTGTTTCTAGAATTAGAATACTGCCCATCGACCCCGAATATTTTGGTAGAGATCAACGTGGCTGCCGGTTTCCAACGTAATATGTGACCAAATTTAAAAACAACAACAACAACAAATAATAATAATAATAATAATAATAATAAATAAATAAATAAATAAACCCCCAATTTTTTTTAATACTTGAGGCAATAAAAATAACGTGGAATTGTTAGTTTTTCAATTAACTTTACTTCCTCCCTAAAAAAAATTCCAAAATATGTCAAATTTTCGCCGTCGAGAACTTATGTAACCCCTTACTTGAAAGAATATTCTAAGTACAATTTTTTTTTTTTTTTTTTAATCCTTATTATGAAACAATGGTGAAATTTATAAAGTTTCCTGCTTTAAATTGGTGATAATTATGCATTTTATTACGCATTTGATAGACAAGGAAAACATTCTAAATCTATTATCCTTCCCACTCATAAAAAAAAAAAAATGAAGGAAATAATTTAAGGGTTATTGTTGAGTTTAAACTGGCTAGTTTCTGACACATTTCTTAATTTAATTTTGTACGCAGACGCATGAAATTGACAGGTGCTCTTATTCAGAAACTATTTTTTAACACTTTCCAACATACAGTGAAACTCGTTTAAGATACGCCCGCTTAAGATACGATCCCGCTTAAGATACGAATTATCTCCGGTCCCTTGAAAAATGCCTATTAAACCTGTGTAAAATTACCCGCTTAATATACGTACGCATAAGATACGATCCCGCTTAATATACGAAGAAAATTTGTCCCTTGATGTAAAAAAACCCGCTTAATATACGAAATGGTGCTTATATAATCCGTTTATCACGTGTCTTTAGGACAGAATAGCTAATAAGAGCAACTGAACTGTGCTCGAGTCTTTCTCTTGGCGGTTTACCCCCCCCCCCCCTAACCCGTTTCTTCTTCCCTTTTTAAGTTCGAAGTCCCTATGGAAGGTTCGGGAAAGTTCTCCTTTACGTCATAATCACGTGGTGTGACGCAACTCCATACCGTGCCGGGGCTAACGCACAGGGCTACCATGGTTGAAAGTCACGTGACAGTCGTGGTCTTACTCAAAACGGACTTTGACGCGCAGCTGTACACAATGGAATTGAACACGTTTGTTTTCTATTGCTGTGTGTTTCGATTTAAAAATTAGATTATTCTTAAATAATAATAAAAAATAACCACCACAATTTTCATTGCGAGTATGTTATTCTACTTAAAATTCACTTTCATTTGTTGAGTTTATAAAAAAATTTCAAGACGTCGAGTGATAAAATGTCGAATGACAAAATGTCGAGACCGGGGATAATAATATAATAATATGTAATATGTCGAATGTAAGTATTAACCCTTTCTTCGTTTAAATGTTATATCTAGGATTTGTAAGTGTGTAATGTTATATATTCTAAATCTTTGATGAATTATAACAATTTAGTCTTTTCACCAGAATGCCTATAATTTTATTTCTATGAAAGAAAGTAGATCGGTAAAATCGTAATCTAGAACAATTGGCTAACGTTTAAATAGATATTAATACATCCTGTTATATTATTTTCCAATATTTTAATTTTGTTTTACAGCTTTGAAATTTTTATATGTTTAAATAATCATGACGAAATAGGCTGTGTTCATATTTGAGTATTTACAATGACTTCTAAGATATAAAAAGCACAATTAAATATTCCCCCCCCCTTTTTTTTGTTCTTTTTTGACGACATCTCGGTACAAATTATTTCATTTAATATACATAAAATTTTGCCAGTGCTTTGAACTATTTATTTGACAATTATAATTTCGCTGCCTGTAAAAAATATCGGCGAAAAAATATTTTTTAGGTATTGTGTGTTAAAATTGTTTTAGTTTGTTATTAACTCTCACATGCTCAGAGGTAAGTATTGAGCACTTTTTTTAAAGTACTTATTTTCGTAATACAGCTTTGAATATGTTATAATATGTTACATAAAATATGTATCCAATGACCACGTATAATTTTGATGCAGAAATGTTGATATTTAAAATGTAAAAGTTCTGCTAGAAAAAAAATCTCACTTTTTTTTTCGCGTTCTTTCGACAATCCGTATTGTTCCAATAATTTAAAATTGGGCAACAGCTTTCAAATTTTTATATATTAAATAAATCATTCTGAAGTTGTCTTTGTTAAATTTTGGTGTATTTACAATGTATTCTAGGGTACAAAGAACTCGATTGGATATTTCTATTTTTTTTTCACTTTTGACACCATTATACCAGGTTGCAAAAAAAGTTTTAATTTAATGTACTTAAAATTATGTCTGTGCTTTGAACTTTTTATGCGATTTAACAATTATAATTCCGCTGCTTGGGAGAAATTTCGGTGAAAAAAATATTAATTTTTTGTGTCTTATAACTGTTTTATTTCGGTTATTAACACCTACTAGTTGACCCGCTTGGCGTTGACCGGGCCCGTGATAAAACCTTAAATGAACCCCAGATAAAAAAAATACTAATAATTAGTGATAAAAGTGCTCGTAAGAAAACATTAATAAGAAAGCTTTTTCTGTCCAAAACCTTTGAAATTTTTAATGGTTATAAATATAAAAGTTTTACAGCCCGTGTAAAAATTACGTCAGAAATATCGTTATCAGTTGTAAAATAAATATGTTTTCTTCCACAGAAAATGACCTTTTTTCAATTTCTATAGAAGGGGAGAACTCCAGCCCTCCCATTTCCCATTTTCAGCCTTCAAAAAGTGAAAGCGCATCCAAACCCTCTCCCTTTTGTTCGTCCCTCTCTCAAACAAAGCAGATGGAAGAATGGATGTTTATTCCAAGAAGAGGAGAATAAAAATAGAATGAAGAAGAATTTAGAAGGAGTATTTCCTAGTGCAGGGTTGTGAGCAGTGGATGTGCGAGCTATTCTTTCCCCAACCTTCTTGATTCTTCTTAATTCTATTTCCTCCTTTATCCACACTTCAAAAAAAGTTGAGGCATGCACAGTAAGGTCGAATTTGCACTGAAAAATTAAGACTTTTGCTTCTCGCTTTAGTATATTATATACTCAGAGATAAATATTGAGTATATTTGTTTTTTTTAAAATACTTATTTTTGTGCTAAAACTTAAAAAAAAATTAATATATTATATAAAGTGTGTGTCCCATGACCGTGTATAATTTTGATGCAGAAATATTAATATTAGGGTATAAGAGTCCCCCCCCCCCCCCTTCTCTCTCTTTTTAATTATTTATTTATTTTTTCGACAATCGTATTTTTTCCCCTCAATAATTTAAATTGTTCTACAGCTTTGAAATTTTTATATGTTAAATAAATCATTTTTAAGTAGTATGTATTATTATTATTATTATTATTTTATTTATTTACTAGCAAGCTACGCCCGCTACGCTGGTCAATTTCTTTTAACGAACCTTTAATCAAACAAAATATTGACATTTCATAAATAACTTTTATATTTTAACAGAATAATAAGGCTACTATAATTTGTGACTCGTGCTATAGCCAATATACACGTCAGGACACGTCGCCCTTATCATTATCTTTTTACGCATGAAGGTTTCGCTATGGTACTCCATTGGAAAATTTGGTAATTTTTGAAATTCAATATTTGAAAAACGGCATAATCATTAGATTTGAAATTTATATCAAGAAAAATACAATTTTTTACCTTTCAAACGCAGTTTGTCTAACAATTTTCTGACAAATACTTTTTGAGCTATCATTTTTTTCAGTAACTATAAATGTTTCATTTTCCGAGATTAATCTGTTGCAACAATTAGCGAAAAACCCAGTCGTCAGCAACGCATAGTTATTAAAGAGGCTGTTGGAGCAGGGATTGTCACCACCAATTTGCCACCATCACTTTTGAAATCGGTTCCGTGGTTCCAGAGATTCCATAGAAATTGTAATTTAGAATGACTTCAGAACGCTTTTCGCTCATTTCACCAATTTAAATTTCGATTTCTTTTTAAATTTATTCTTAGAGAGCATTTACATCTTATAAGTAACTACAATGCTAAATTTCAAATTTCTTGCCCCTTCAGTATAAAAAAGTCGCAATTTTCGAACATTTTTCGATCCTGCACTTCATTGATGTTAGTGGCACCGACATAAAATATAGCCTATGTTGGAGTAGGGATTGTCCCCATCAATTTGCCACCATTACTTTTGAAATCGGTTCTGTAGTTCCAGAGATTTCATAGAAATTGTAATTTAGACTGTTTTTAGAACGCTTTTCGCTCATTTCACCCTTTTAAATTTAAATTTCTTTTTTATTTTGTTCTTAGAGAGCATTTACATCTTATAAGTAACTACAATGACAAATTTCAAATTTCTAGCTCCTTCAGTATAAAAAATAAAAATAAAACTGCCCAGTTAAACTGAGGGCATTGAGTTCACAGGCTATTCCCACTAATTGTATCTTATACTCTTATTTCAAAGAATTTGAAATAAGCCCATCGAAAAATAAAGAAATAAACAATGTATTAAGGGGGGGGGGGTCATCCCCCCGTTACCCCCCTCATAGTTAACTAATGAACCCCTTAAACTAATCAGATAAATCTCTAATTACAATGAATATATATACAAAATTTGAAGAAAATCGGATAATTCTGCATGAAAAACCCATTTATATAAATTAGGGCGGGATTAGCCCCCTCCGTCCCCCCCCCCCTTTATACTTAACCAATCAATCCCGAAAACTAATCAGGGAAGCGTCTTAACCCAATGAAACTATAAACAAATTTTGAAGCAAATGGGATAATTCTGCATGAAAAACCCATTTATATAAATTAAGGGGGGGATTAGCCCCCCCGTTCCCCCCCCCTTTATACTTAACCAATCAATTCCGAAAACTAATCAGGGAAGTGCCTTAACACAGTGAACCTATAAACAAAATTTGAAGGAAATGGGATAATTCTGCATGAAAAACCCATTTATATAAATTAAGGGGGGGATTATCCCCCCGTTCCCTCCTTTATACTTAACCAATCAATCCCGAAAACTAATCAGGGAAACGCCTTAACACAGTGAACCTATAAACAAAATTTGAAGGAAATGGGATAATTCTGCATGAAAAACCCATTTATATAAATTAAGGGGGGGATTATCCACCCGTCCCCCCCCCTTTATACTTAACCAATCAATCCCGAAAACTAATCAGGGAAGCGCCTTAACACAGTGAACATATAAACAAAATTTGAAGGAAAACGGAATAATTCTGCATGAAAAACCCATTTATATAAAATAAGGGGGGATATGCCCCCCGTTCCCTCCTTTATACTTAACCAATCAATCCCGAAAACTAATCAGTGAAACGCCTTAACACAGTGAACCTATAAACAAAATTTGAAGGAAATGGGATAATTCTGCATGAAAAAACCATTTATATAAATTAAGGGGGGATTATCCCCCGTTCCCCCCCTTTATACTTAACCAATCAATCCCGAAAACTAATCAGGGAAGCGCCTTAACACAGTGAACCTATAAACAAAATTTGAAGGAAAACTGAATAATTCTGCATGAAAAACCCATTTATATAAAATAAGGAGGGATTAGCCCCCGTTCCCCCCTTTATACTTAACCAATCAATCCCGAAAATTAATTAGGGAAGCGTCTTAACACAGTGAACCTTTAACCAAAATTTGACGGAAATGGGATAATTCTGCTTGAAAAACCCATTTATATAAAATAAGGAGGGATTAGCCCCCCGTTCCCCCCTTTATACTTAACCAATCAATCCCGAAAATTAATTAGGGAAGCGTCTTAACACAGTGAACCTTTAACCAAAATTTGAAGGAAATGGGATAATTCTGCATGAAAATCCCATTTATATAAACTAAGGGGGGGGGATTACCCCCCCCCCCCGTTCCCTCCTTTATACTTAACCAATCAATCCCGAAAAACAAATCAGGGAAGCGCCTTAACACAGTGAACGTATAAACAAAATTTGAAGGAAAACGGAATAATTCTGCTTGAAAAACCCATTTATAAAAATTAAGGAGGGATTAGCCCCCCGTTCCTCCCTTTATACTTAACCAATCAATCCCGAAAATTAATTAGGGAAGCGTCTTAACACAGTGAACCTTTAACCAAAATTTGAAGGAAATGGGATAATTCTGCATGAAAATCCCATTTATATAAATTAAGGGGGGATTACCCCCCCCCCCCCGTTCCCTCCTTTATACTTAACCAATCAATCCCGAAAAACAAATCAGGGAAGCGCCTTAACACAGTGAACGTATAAACAAAATTTGAAGGAAAACGGAATAATTCTGCTTGAAAAACCCATTTATAAAAATTAAGGAGGGATTAGCCCCCCGTTCCCCCCTTTATACTTAACCAATCAATCCCGAAAATTAATTAGGGAAGCGTCCTAACACAGTGAACCTTTAACCAAAATTTGAAGGAAATGGGATAATTCTGCATGAAAATCCCATTTATATAAATTAAGGGGGGGATTACCCCCCCCCCCCGTTCCCTTCTTTATACTTAACCAATCAATCCCGAAAAACAAATCAGGGAAGCGCCTTAACACAGTGAACGTATAAACAAAATTTGAAGGAAAACGGAATAATTCTGCTTGAAAAACCCATTTATAAAAATTAAGGAGGGATTAGCCCCCCGTTCCCCCCTTTATACTTAACCAATCAATCCCGAAAAGTAATCAGGGAAGCGTCTTAACCCAATGAACCTATAAACAAAATTTGAAGGAAAACGGAATAATTCTGCATGAAAAACCCATTTATATAAATTAAGGGGGGGGGGAATTAGCCCCTTGTTCCCCCCCTTTATACTTAACCAATCAATCCCGAAAACTAATCAGGGAAGCGTCTTAACACAGTGAACCTATAAACAAAATTTGAAGGAAAACGGATATTTCTATGAAGAGTTATCGCATTACGTACGTACATACATACATACAGAACCGGCTGGCAAGCTCTCAGGGCTTGATAGCCAGTTTGATAGCTAAAAAATGGCAATTTTAGAACGTTTTTTGCTCCTGCACCCCCTGGGGTTAGTGGCACCGACATAAAATATAGCCTATGTTGGAGCAGGGGTTGTCACTATCAATTTGCCACCATCACTTTTGAAATCGGTTCGGTAGTTCCAGAGATTACCCCCTACAAACAAACAAACAAACAAACAAACAATCTTTACTCCTTTATAATATTAGTATAGATTTATTTATTTATTTATTTATTGTATTTACAGTGATTTCTAGGGTACAGAGAGCTCATTTGAACATACGTCTCTATATTTTTCACTGATGACCTTATAACTGTTTATAAATTATTTTATTTAATATGCTTAAAATTATGATAGTATTTTGAACTTTTTATAAGTCTTAATCATAATTCCGCTGCTGGGAAAAATTTGGTGAAAAAATATTAATTTTTAGATATTTTGTGTGCTACAAATGTTTTATTTATCTTGTGCTCAGTGATAAAGATTGAGCACATTCCATTTTTTTAAATATTTATTTTTCTACTAAAGCTTTAAAAATTTTTATATATTAAATATATATACCATGATCGTATATAATTTTGGTGGAAAAATATTGATATGTGAGGTAAAAAAAAAAAAAAAAAAGAAAAAATGGACAATATCTTTTTTTTTTTTTTTTTTTTTTACAAAAATCTGAAAAATTGTGCTTCAACTTTGAAATTTTTAAATGTTAAATAAATTATATATTTATGTAGTTTGTGTTCTGTTTTGGTATATTCACAATGATTTATAGGATGTAAAGGGCTCAATTATTTGTTTTTCAGCTCAATTGAGTCAACTTTATACCTGGTTACAAATTATTTTAATTAGTACTTAAAATTATCCCAGTGTTTTGAAATATATGTAAGATTTGATAATCATGATTCCGCTGCTTGGGAAAGTAAGGAATTTAATCAAATTAAAGAATAACTCGTATACGATAGTAATCTAAGGTGGAGGCAATTCTCTATTATGTCAACTAATTTTCTCAGCTCAGCTGAGACCATGGACGTCACGTGATTACTCTAAATTGGAGAAGCGCGGTAGCCCGTCTTTCTCGATAGCCCCGATACCGTGCCTTCGCAGCGTTTTCCGATCTAGGGGAAAATCCCTAGATCTAGGGAAACTCAAGCCTATTTAGGGAATTCCTTCTTATTTCTAGGGAATTTTTAGAAGACTAGCAATATTTTCTCGAAATCTAATGGAAAAAAAAGGATTTTTTTAGACTTCTGTGTTTTTCTGGCAATGAACGTGATAGATGGAAGAGGAAGTAAAGGGATGGGCAGTGGGGAGAAATTGTCTTCAAGCAATTCTTTCGCTAACAGAGGTTGGGGGGGGGGGGGGTTGTTTTTCTATAACACAAACCGGTGCTCATGAATATCGTATGTGATTCAGCCAAGTCGTTACAGCCAATCAAAATGCAGAATTTCTTCCATGTCACGTGACTTTAGAATCTAGGGAATTTTTATTCCGTAATCTAGGGAAAAAGGTAAAATCTATCTGAGAACACCGTGCCTTCGAAACCTCTGTACCGGTAAAGCTGTCGAAAGGTCATTGCGTAAATCTAGTCTTTTGTTTATCCGCTGAATAGTAATAGGAGTAAATAATGGATGAGTAACTTAAAGTAAAAAGAAAAGCACTTTCTTTGACTGAAAAATTGGATGTCTTAAGGAAATACGACGCTGAGAATGTGATAAACAAGACAGTCTTTTCCAAATCTGTGGGCATCCACGAGTCAACTCTTCGAGCTCAGTTAAAAAATGGACAAATACTGGAAAGCAGTGCTTCAGCTGGTGGCTCTGGCAGAAAGAAAATTAAGGTGGCAAAATTTGAAGAATTGGAGAAGATTTTATTTGAGTGGTTCACCCAAACCCAATCGATGAACATCCCAACTAATGGATCATTGATTAAGGAAAGGGCCTGCGAAATTGCTACACGTCTTGGAGTGGATTTCACGCCTAGCAACGGTTGGCTAGACCGCTTCAGACAAAGATACGGCATAGTTTATAGGAAGGTATGTGGAGAGTCGACAGCTGTGAATGTAGATGATGTCAATTGTTGGAAAAATAACGTGCTCGCGCCGCTATTGACAAAGTACTCAAGATGCAATATTTACAATGTCGACGAGATGGGCCTTTTTTTTAAATTAATGCCTGATAAAACTATGGCATTTAAGGGTGAGAAATGTTCTGCAGGCAAACTTAGCAAAGAACGTATAACTGTTCTTGTTGGTTCAAATATGAGCGGAACGGATAAATTAAAACCCTTCGTCATCGGCAAGTCACAGAATCCTCGCTGCTTTAAAAATGCTAGAAATCTTTTCTGCGATTATGAAAGTCAAGCCAAAGCATGGATGACAGGCGATATATTCGTTAAGTGGATCCGCAAGTTCGATGAACGAATGAAAAAAGAGTCCAGGAAAGTATTGTGTCTCGCCGACAACTGTCCCGGGAAGACGTAACACCAACCACCATTGAGAACTGTTTCTGTAAAGCCTTTGACGTCGACAGCACTTTTCAAAACGTTGACATCGCAGAAGAGAAGCAGTATCAAGAAGAATGCGAAGATTGGGACTAATTTGTTAATATTGACGATCAGCTTGTAACAAGTGAAGTTCGTTCTATCCCGGATATAATCGCGGATGTCAAAAGTTCCGATGAACCAAGGCCTTCAGAAGAAGCAGAGGACGACGCGGATGAAGAAACGGATGTGCCAGCCATACCATCATTCGCATCTGTAATGAGCTCGCTCAGCTTAATTCCACAGTACGCCTCTTCGTTATATGCTGGTCCCTCCGTCGAAGATTTTTTGGTACTTTTCGGTTAGCCGGGCGCCAGTGAAATTTATATATCTATGTATACATATATATACATATATCTATACATACACACATTTATATATGCATGTATGTATATATACATATATATATACACATACATATATGTGTGTATGTATACATAGATATATAGATATATACATTTCACTGGCGCCCGGCTAACCGAAAAGTACCGATTTTTTCTACCACATCAACAAGGCAGAAAGCTTCCTGATAAAATATCGCCCTAAGTTGCACCAAACCGAGGTAAACGACTTTTTTTCAACAAATTAAAACTACTTCACGTACTTTAGTTTAGATAATGTAACAATTATTGTTCCTGGCATACATTTAGTTTGTCTTTCTAAAAGTAATTATGCAAATTTATTATTTTTCCTGCTTAAGTATGTAGTGTATTTCAGTTGTTGTTTTCTAAAGATTAACAAAAATTTCGTTTTATTGTCTTTTTTTAATTTGGCATTTTAATTTTGTTATTGTACAAACGTGACTCAATAAAATTTTGGAGAAAAATAAAGTAATTCTTTATTTCAAAATCTTAAACTCAAATTTTCTATAATATCTAAAAATTGTTAGAAATGGGTAAAATGAGAGTTATAAATGGTTAAAATACGTTAATAACAACGTGCACTGTCTTTGTATGTATTATTACTCGAGAATCTATGAAATCCGGATAAGATACGATCCCGCTCAAGATACGAAATGCTCTCGGTCCCTTGATTCGTATCTTAAACGAGTTTCACTGTAGTTAAAAAGAGTTTTATGAATTCGTTTTGTCTGCCGTCTGTCTGTCTGTCCGTACTCAACTAGCGAAAATATATTCTGATTGTCATGTAATTCAGATATGTTATTCACGTTTACTATGGCATGTTCAGTATCGAAAATGAAGTGTGTAGCACTTATAGTTATTTTACAGGTACACTCAAAAGAAATCCGTTACATCTCGGTCTATGGGGAAAAATCATTTGCGGTTTATTTTAATGATGTTACACAATTTCAAACATATTGAAATTGATATATATCATTGACGTGCACTACAAGAGGCTTACTATAGAATATGGTGTGCATAGCATAGCACTTATAGTTCCTTTATAGGGACACTCAAAAGAATTCCGTTACATTACGGTCTATTGAGAAAAATCATTTCGGTTTATTTTAATAATGTTTCACTATTTCAAACATATTGAAATTTATATAAGAGGCTTGCTATAGAATATTGTATGTAAAGCTTCATCGTTCATTTACAGGGACACACAAAAGAATTCGGTACTGTCTGTTAACAATAATTGCTGGGAGTGCTTTTTCAGTTGCTGATCGCGTTTTTAAATTTAACTAACTTTTTGTCTATTACTTGGTGTGTATAAATTCTAAAGATCATATACAGGGCAGCACGAAAGTTCTGGAGTACATGTCTGTTTATTGACGGAAATTCCAGAAGGGAGATTTTAAATAGTGCTACGCTTTTCCTAACTGAACTAAAATGTTTAGCATTTTTTGTTAGTATATATATACAAATCTATAGATCCTATACAGGGCTGCACAAAACAGTTCGGATATTTTTCCGAATATTGTTGGTAATTCATGAAACTTGGCTTTTAAATATGTTATGCGATTTATAAATTGTTTACTTAGATATCATCTTTCACCTTATTAAACTGTAAATATTAGTAAAATTATTTTTGAAATGTTGGAAAGTGTTGCATAATCTATGCTTAGCGCATGATTTTTCGTTCTTTTTTCTTCCATTTTATTGGTAAAGGCAGAGAATTTTTTCAGAAAATGGTGTCCAATTTTGAGTTTGCAACCAAATTTACGGACGCAATAGCATGAAAAAGGAAAAACACATGCGATACGAGACAACAATCGCGTATAGCACAATGATATGATTTACTTAGCGATTTAAAAAAAAACTATTCGATTACAAATTACTTCAATAATCATGCCTGCAAGTATCCTATTTGTACGTTTAAAAGTTTGTCAGAAAATGTGTCAGAATGTTTCGCTTTGTTAAGCGGGGGAAAATATTTTTTTGAGAACCACCGATGCGACGATTTCAGTCGACAATAGGCAGCATAAACATTCTCAAGTTAATGTTGAACTAATGTAAATGTTCCTTGCAGTTTTCTCGTTTGAATTTCAATATTTTTAAATGATTCTTTTTCGCATAGGATATCTAAGGACGGAATCAAACGTTGTATCTTTCTACTTTAAAAAAAAAAATGTTCCAGTTTTCATTTTGAGGACATTTTTAATTTCGGAAAACAAATTGGTTGGTTAATATTGTTAGACATCGATATCAGCTATCCCATTCAAAAATAATCTTTTAAAAATATTGAAATGCAAACGAGAAATTTGCAAAGAGCGGTTCCAAAAATGAATCTCATCGGTTCTAAAAATAAGTGTGTCCTCATAATGAGTGTCATCAACTAAAATAAGAAAAAAAAAAAGCAAAAAGATAAGATCTTAGATATCGATCTCAACTGCCCTCTGCAAAAAGAATCATTTAAAAATATTAGAATGCAAACGAGAAATTTCTAAAGAGTGTTTTCAAAAAGTAATACAATTGGTTCAAAAAGTAAAAGTGTCCTCAGAATGAAACTGCAAGCAAACTTTAAATAAATAAATAAATCACAAATATACAACATTAAAGAAGTGAGTATAAAACATCACATATTTTTACTGAATGGTGTATACAAATTTAAAATTTTATACATACCTTAATATTAAAAATATCGACGTTTCGCCCACCATCTATGGTCATCTTCAGGAAAATTTTCTTATATTGCTTTTAAAGTTTCAAATGCGATAAACAATCCGTCCGTTGCCACATTATTATTGCCGTCCACAAATTAAAAATTAACAAGGGTAACACTCAACCATCGTACCAACCAACCACAAGTAGAAACGATGCAGAAGCATCTCCTAACGGAAAAAAATCTAACTGCTGTAAATGTATTATCCAAGACTCCCTTAACATAGATCTATGATAAGGAGGTCTTGGTATTATCGATGAAGAATTTTAAAATAAATGAAAGCGTAATTAACTATTTCAAGATGCTCATCCAAAGTTTAGGGATATTAAATGAAATGCTATCATTACAAACCTCATTGTTCAGGCTAATTCGTGAAACAACTATTTAGCCAGCGCATGCGTAGTTTGAACTCATATTTTCATGTAAACTGAAGAAAAATAATTGTTCTGTTGATATGTAGATTTCTAGATTTGTTGCGTCGAATACTTGGCGCTAATATTTTTATGTGTTTTATTGTAATTAAATGTAATTTGTTCCGTAAATGCAGATTGATTTTGTTTAGATTAGTTTACACTGAACCACACACGTAAGATATTAGAATATATTTATAAAAATAGATTAGTTTTGATTCAAATTCGAAAGAATGGAATAGAGAATCCAACATTTTTGGTGCAAGCGGCCTTGAAAAGGATTATGATAACTTCGTTTGGACAGTGATTGCGTAATACCAAGTACTAAATTATTTTTTGTTTGACTGGAAGTCGGTGAATTTCTTTTTATGATTATATTTTGTTTTGAAAATGTCTGAAAATAAACAAACGAAAATGCGTGATACGCATCGGAATCTTCTCAATAAAATATTTGAAAGTATCGATCAATATTTAACTAATACAGAATATTCTGTACAAGAATTAGAAGAACTTCTTGATAAATTAAATGAAAAATATAAAACTATTAAGGAACTTGATAACACCATTGTAACTACGATTAATGCTAAACATATTGAAAACGAAATTTTAAATTGTGACTTGTATGATCAAAAAGTAATATCATATAGATCAAAACTGAACGTTAAGATAAAAAAACTTATGCTCTAAGGCTAACAATGCTTATGTTAACAATGTTTATCCAGTGCGAGCAGATCATGCTACTACCTAACTAAAAAAAGTAAAGCTTCCAAAATTACAAATAAATAGGTTTTTTGGTGAACCTGATAAATTTATGGAATTTTGGAACACATTCGAAACGGCCATAGATAAAAACACAGGTCTGTCAGATATTGAGAAATTTAGTTATTTGAAAAGTTTAGTTTCAGGAACGGCTGCAAACACAATAAGTGGATTCAGTCTAACGGAAAAAAATTATGCAGCGGCCGTATCCCTTTTGAAAGAAAGATTTGGTAGACATGATATGCTCATTTGAATAATTTACTATATATGGAATATCTGAAAAGTTCTTCTGACACTCGGGGTTTAAGAAATCTGTATGATAAATGTCTAGTACAAATTCGTAATTTAGAGTCACTCTCACTAGGTGTAAAATCAGATACATACAGTGGATTACTTTGTCCAATATTACTTAAATTAATACCTCCGGATTTGACTTTAGAATTCAATCGGAAGTTAAATGATGGAGAAATGTGGAATATAGAAAATCTCATGAGTTTTCTTAAAAACGAAGTTGAAAGTAGAGAAAGGGTATTAACTATCCATTATTTAGATGTTAAAAAATCATTTTCCAGTGATAATAAAATTGAACATAGATCAAAATTTATCGAGAAACAATCAAAATATAAACCGAGATTGCAATATGGTACGAAAGGATTTAAACAAAATAATGTTTCAGCTACTGAATTAATGACTTCTGTAAATAAGAATTCGTGTTTATTCTGCAATAGTATTGACCATAATAGTGAAATGTGTCAATCTTTGACACATTTCGCATCATCACTTACATTTAGAAAAAAAGAAATATTAAAAAGGCAGGGGAGATGCTTTTTATGTTTACAGGCCAAACATAGAATTAAGGAATGTGAAAAAACTAAAATGTGTGATATTTGTAACAAAAAACATAGTAGGGCCATTTTTTTCCAACTTGAAAATGATTTAAAGGTAAATACGGATATGAGTGTCGTATCTGTTTCACATTGTGATAACAGTTCTACTAATAATGTACAAAATAAAAACACACAATGCAACATTTTTTTGCAAACTTGTTCCGTGATGGCAAAGGATCCGAAAGATAATAAAACTGAACCAATTCGTATTTTATTGGATAATGGTAGTATGAGAACATTCATAATTCGCGATGTTTCACAAAAATTAAATTTACCTGTTATTAGAACAGAAACTTTATCTGTTTATGCTTTTGAAGCCGAAAAGGCAACTGAGAAAACGTATAATGTAGTAAAAGTAAAACTAGAAAATAGAGATGATCCATCTTTAAATATTGAAGTTGAAGCCCTTGAGACAGATCAAATTTCAGCTGCTTGCTTACCCACTCCTGATAAATACATTCGTAAAACTTATAGTAAATTAAAAGATTTACAACTAGCTGACAGTTACGAATGTAATAATAATAAAATTGCAGTGTTAATTGGATCAGATAATTATTATAATGTTGTAACTGGTAGAATTAAAAGATTAAAGGATAAACTCGTAGCTACTGAAACCCTTTTTGGCTGGTGTTTACAGGGTTGCATGGGGTCAGCCAACGAATTGTTTAGCATGAAAATTATAGTTGAAGAAAGGGATATATCGGATCAAATCAGAAATTTTTGGCAATTAGAAAGTTTAGGAATTGAATCTGAAACTAAAGATGTTAGTAATGTAGATGAAGAAATTATGACTGAATTTCAATCAAGCGTAGTTTTTAAAGAAAATCGGTACAAAGTTAAATTTCCATGGAAGTCTAATTTGAAAATGTCTCTTAATAATAATCGCGAAGTGGCATATAGACGATTTTTGAAGTTGAGAACAAATTTTACAAACGATCCTTTGTTATTCTCGGAATATAAAGCTATTTTAGATAGTTATTTAGAAGAGAATATTATTGAACCTGTTGAGAACAACATATCGGAAGCAAACACATTTTACTTACCCCACAAAGCAGTAATTCGTGAGGATAAGTCAACTAGCAAAGTCAGAATCGTATTCGACGCAAGCGCCCATGCTAAAGGTGAACTTTCCCTAAACGATTGTTTATATACTGGATTAAATCATCCCTGAACTGTTCAGCCTTTTAATCAAATTTAGAAATTTTCCTGCAGCAATTACTGCAGACATACAACAAGCATTTTTGCAGATCGAGATCGATGAACAAGACAGGGACTTTACAAGATTTTTTTGGGATGATGAGCCATGGGTTGAAGATCCAGGTAAGGAATTTAAGATCTTCAGATTAACAAGAGTTCTCTTCGGTGTGAAGTCAAGCCCCTTCTTTCTGGCAGCTACTATCAAACATCACTTACAAAGGTATGTAACAACATTTCCTGAATCTTTTGTCATTTTAAATTCATTGTTATACGTTGATGACTTGATTACTAGTGAAAGTGATGTTGATTGTGCATTTAAATTAAGTAAAGAAGCCTTTAAAATATTTCAAGATGCCAGTATGACTTTTAGGAAATGGAAAACAAACTCATTAGAATTACGTGAAAAATGGGAAGCACATGGTTTACACGTTGATGAAGTAACAGATAACTTAAATCTTAGTAATCAGCATTTGATACCTTCCAAGGTCTTAGGGGTTGCTTGGGATCCAAACAGTGATAAGTTTTCATTTAAAACTCAAAACTTAGAAAAATTCCTGTCGAAAAAACTTAGTACTAAACGTTATCTATTGCAGACTGTTGGTCGTATTTTCGACCCAATTGGTTTTATTAGTCCTTATACTATTAGAATTAAATGTTTAATCCAAGAAGTTTGGTGTTTAGGACTTGACTGGGATGAGAATCTACCCAAACAATTGGATATTTTGTGGAATGAATGGTTCGAGGAAATTAAAGAACTGAATAGTATTAATGTTCCCAGATATTATTTGGCAGATATTGCCATCGAGGAAGTTGATTATTTTGAGTTACACAGTTTTTCAGACGCTTCAAAGAAAGCATATGGTACAGTAGTGTATCTTAGAGCAGTATTAAAAAGCAAGAACGTTGTTATCAGCTTTATTGCAGAAAAAAGTAGAGTGGCCCCATTAAAAACTGTTTCTATACCTCGCCTAGAATTATTGGGAGCCCTTTTGTCTGCTAGACTTTCTCATAAAATTGCTAAAAACTTATCTTTTCCTGCAACTTGCTACTTTTGGACTGACTCGACTATTACTTTCTACTGGATTAGAGGAGAGTCAGAGAGATTTAAAATGTTCGTCAAAAACCGAATAAAAGAAATAAAAGATCTTAGTGATCCACTTAGTTGGTTTCATTGTCCTGGACAAGATAATCCCGCCGATCTAGTTACTAGAGGTTTGAAAGTTTCAGAATTGAAAGGTAATCATCTTTGGTGGCAAGGTCCCCAATGGTTAAAACAGGACAGATCTCTTTGCCAAAATTCGAAAAACCATTTGATAAATTAGATATTTCTGAAGTTAAGGATCAGTTAGAACTAAAGAAAAACACTGCTGTGAAATCAACTATTGTAGATAAAAATGAAGAAAACACTGATTTAATTAATCGATATTTTTCTTTTATGAAATTAATAAGAGTTACTGGATGGTGCTTGAGATTTCTGAATAACTGTAAACCAGAACCAAAAATTAAGAAACGTGATTATTTAGATACTTCTGAGTTACAAAATGCAACGAAAAAACTAATAAAGATTGTACAAAATTCCACATTTCAAACGGAAATTCGATGTTTAAAAGGAAAACGCCCTCTACCAAAACACAATAAGATCTTGAATTTAAATGTGTTTTTAGATACAGATGAACTGTTAAGGATCGGTGGAAGACTGAAGTTTTCTAATGTATCAGAATCTCAGAAACACCAAATACTGTTACCAAAGTATCCCTATTTCACCGACCTATTGATTGTATATTATCATAAAAAGTTTCTACATTCGGGTACTCAGACCACTCTTTCTTTATTAAGACAGTTTTATTGGATACCATCTGGTTAGAGCCAAGTAAGACGAATTATAAATAGATGTATGACTTGTCTTCGAACAAAGCATCAAACTATTCAACAAATGATGGGTGACTTGCCCCGTGATAGAATTATACCCTCTAGACCATTTGAGAAGACTGGCGTGGATTTAGCCGGTCCTATTATAACAAAGCCTAATTTAAAAAGATAAAAAATAACACTAAAGGCATACATTGCTATATTTATCTGCTTTTCGACCAAAGCCGTTCATTTGGAAGTTGTTTCAGACTTGACCACAGAAGCATTTTTAGCCTGTTTAAGAAGATTTGTTGCTCGACGATCTAAACCTTCCATTATATGGAGTGATAATGCCACAAATTTTAAGGGTACTTGTGCTCTTTTGAAATCCTTTTATCAAATTTGTGCTTCGGATGAAATTCAACGATTTAGTGCAGAAGAAGGAATACAATGGAATTTTATACCCCCTGCATCTCCACATTTCGGCGGGCTATGGGAATCGAATATCAAAACAATGAAGCGAATCCTGTTGAAGATAACTAAATCTTCTGTCTTGAATTTTGAAGAACTGACAACACTCATGACACAAATTGAAGCAGTTATGAATTCACGTCCGTTAACGCCCTTGTCTGCAGATATTAATGATTTACAACCACTAACACCTGGTCACTTCCTTATTGGAGGTCCTCTCTTAAGTATTCATGAAAATAATGATGTTTTAGATTCTTTACCATTTTCTTCTAGGTGGACACTGGTTCAAAGATTAAAAATGCAGTTTTGGCAGCGCTGGAGCCGAGAATACTTGAATGAACTGCAAGTCCGCAGTAAATGGAAAAAAGCCTTCACTAAATCTTGAAGTTGGTCAGCTGGTCTTGTTACAAGATGGAAATGACAAGTTTATAGATTGGAAATTAACTCGAATTTTGAAAACCTATAAAGGTGATGATGGACTTGTTCGCGTCATCGATCTGAAGACATCCACAGGTATATTATGTAGAAACATTACTAGAGTAGTGCCTTTGCCATTTTATGATAATGTTGGACTGCCGTCCAACGCAAGGCGGGATGTTCCGGCTAATTCGTGAAACAACTATTTAGCCAGCGCATGCGTAGTTTGAACTCATATTTTCATGTGAACTGAAGAGAAATAATTCTTCTGTTGATATGTAGATTTCTAGAATTGCTGCGTCGCATACTTGGCGCTAATATTCTTTTATGTGTTTTATTGTAATTAAATGTCATTTGTTCCGGAAATGCAGATTGATTTTGTTTAGATTAGTTTACACTGAACCACACACGTAAGATATTAGAATATATTTATAAAAATATATTAGTTTTGATTCGAATTCGAAAGAATGGAATAGAGAATCCAACACTCATTTTTCCTAATCATAATTTCAATGGATTCCTTTCGCAGACCTTCAAAGACGTTATTACGTGGAATTTTAATTTTAGCATTATCAAAATCTATGCGGCTGTCAGGATTATTAAAATAGAATTTAGCCAGGGCTGTGGTCTGTTGATATTGCGAAATATTCCTTTTATGTTCTTTTAGACGTTCAATAAATTTTCGTTTTGTAACCCCAATGTAAAACTTTTTAGTGCCATCTTTCAAAATAATAGGTATTTCATAAACACCCGCACATTCGTGCAACGGTGTAGGATCCAGGTTACTACCTAATAAATTAGTGAGGTAAGAAGGGGGAATAGCAATAAGCTGAATATTAAACCCACGAACTATACTCCTTCACTTTTCAAAAATAACAGGAACATATACAATCTTAGACATCTATCTTAGATATCTTATGCAAGAATAATTATTTAAAATATTAAAATGCAAATGGGAAGTTTGTAAAGAGCGGTTCCAAAAATGAATCCAATTGGTTCTAAAATAAAAAATATCTACAGAATAGAAACTAAAAAAAAAAAAAAAAAAAAAAATCAGCAACTTACAATTTAAACATCGATTTGAGGTATTCTATGAAAAAATGATAATTTAAAAATATTGAAATGCAAACGAAAAAGCAGCAAAGAGAGGTTCCAAAAATGAATCCAACTGATTCAAATATAAAAGTGACTGCACAATGAAAGTGCAATAAAATAAAAACAAAAAATCAGAAAGATACAATCTTAGACATCGATCTCAGATATCCTATACAAAAATAAACATTTAAAATATTGAAATGCAAACTAGAAATTAGCAGCAAAGAGATGTTCCAAAAATGAATCCAACTGATTCCAAAGATAAAAATGTCCGCATAATAAAAATGCAACAAAGTAATAATAAATAAATAAATAAAAATTAAAAAATCAGAATGATACAGTCTTACACATCGATCTCAGGTATCCTTTGCAAAAAGAATAATTTAAAAATATTGAAATATAAACGAGAAATTTGTAAACAGCAATACCAAAAATGGATCCAACTGTTACATATCGATCTCAGGTATCCTTAGCAAAAAGAATCATTTAAAAATATTGAAATGTGAACGAAAAATTAGCAAAGAGAAGTTCCAAAAATAGATCCAACTGATTCCAGGAATAAAAGTGTCCGAAGAATGAAACTGCAACAAAATAAAAATAAAAAATCAGAAAGATACAATCTTAGACATAGATCTCAGGTATTCTACGCAAAAAGAATCATTTAAAAATATTGAAATGCAAAAGAGAAAAATGCAAAGAAAAGTTTAAAAAATGAATCCAACTGATTCCAAAAATAACAGTGTCTGCAGAATGAAAGTGCAATGAAAAAAATAAAAAATTCAGAAAGATATAATTTTAGACATCGATCTCACGTATCTTATGCAAAAATAACTATTTAAAAATATTGAAATGCAACGAGAAATTTGAAAAGAAGAGTTTCAAAAATAAATCCAACTGGTTCCAAAAAATAAAAGTGTCCGCAAAATGAAACTGCTACTAAAGAAAATAAATCGAAAAGATATAATCTTACACACCGAGCTCAGGTATTCTATGCAAAAGGAGTAATTTAAAAATATTAAAATACAAACGAAAAATTTGCAAAGAGAGGTTCCAAAAATGAATCCAACTTATTCTAAAAATAAAAAGTGTCCGCAAAATAAAACTGCGACTAAAGAAAAAAAAAACTCAGAAAAATACAATCTTACACATCGATCTCAGGTAACCTGTGCAAAAAGAATTATTTAAAAATATTGAAATGCAAACGAGAAATTTGCAAAGAGAGCTTCCCAAAATAAATCCAAATGATTCTAGAAATAAAAGTGCTCGCAGAATGAAAGTGCAATAAAATAAAAATAAAAAATCAGAAAGTTACAATCTTACGTTAGACTTTCATCTCAGGTATCCTATGTAAAAAGAATAATTTAAAAATATTGAAATGCAAACTAGACTTTTGCAAAGAGCACATCAATTGGCTTGATATTAGCTTGGAAATGTCGTCGCTTGACTAGTTTAGACTATTAACCCCGACGGCCGTACAGTACATTTCATTTTAACGGAACATTTGTTTTATTCCAGAAAACAATTGACGGAAAGAATTAAATAAATATTAGCCTTCGAATGTTCTTTTAGCTGAAAAGGTATAAAATAACTCTTTATCACATTTCCATGTATCAATAAAAATAAGGATAATAATCTTATTAATTTTGTAGCACCACTTTTTTTATTTAGAATATTTCATTTTATCTAATCGCTGAAATTAACCCTTAAATGTCTACTAGAGTATCAAATTTGCAACACTTTTTATTTAAATTTTAATAAATAAACCAAGTTCTTCTCAACCACAATATAATTATATCGAAATGTTAATCCTGTAAAAATCACATAAATATGCTACTAAATAAACACTAATTGTTTTTAACACTAATTGTTTTTTACAAAAATATTTTCCATATTTAACCCTTAAATGCCTAGAGTATCAAATTTGCAACACTTTTTATTTAACTTTTAATAAATAAATCAAGTTTTTCGCCAGTTTTTCGTTATATTTCTATCCAAATATTAAATTAATCCTGTACAATTCACATAAATATGCTACCAAAAAAACAAAAATTTATCTTAAAATTTCTGGTGTCTAATCCTTAATATAAGTTTTTTTAAAAAAAATCATGCATTGGAGGGTTAAGGATTAGACACCAGAAATTTTAATATATATTTTTAACTTTAAAAAGTTAAAAAATGATCTTAAAATTTCTGGTGTTGTCCTTAATATAAGTAAAAAAAAAAAAAAAAAACACAATTCTAAAAGAAAAATTTATGCATTGAAGGGTTAAGGATTAGACACCAGAAATTTTAAGATATATTTTTAACTTAATTTAGTAGCATATTTATGTGAACTTTACAGGATTAATTTAATACTTCGATATAAAAATAGTGGTTGCGAAAAACTTGATTTATTTATTAAAAGTTAAATAAAAAGTGTTGCATATTTGATACTCTAGACATTTAAGGGTTAAATAAGGAAAAAAATTTCCGTTAAAAACAATTAGTGTTCGGATACAAGGATTTTGCTTAGCCTATGCCAAGACGTATCACGCTCTTATCGCGAAAGTGTTAATATCCCTTATCGCTACCAGAATGTCGTTATCAAGATTTTTTTTTTCTATTTGATAAAAATATATACAGATTTTCATTTTTAAAAACATGTACGACTCTATGATAACGCAACCCGATAATAAAACAGATTATATTCAGCTATTTCGCTCCTGAAAGTAAAAACGAATTAATAAATAAACATGCAATTGGCGAAGTGATAAAATCGCCAGGATGATCTTGAAACAGATCTGGCTGTTTTTCGAAATAGATAAACAATAAAAAAAAGCTTGAAATGACCCAGATTTTCATAAAGCGTTCGATTACGTTCAGTTTATTTTTTTAAAGCACACACTATAAAATTACTGTAACAACATTTTTTTCATTTTCGTTTCTGTAAATAATATGGACGAACAATCCATATCTACCTATCTATATAAAAATCAGTGTTTGTATGCATTATTAGTATGGATTTATTAACTAAAGGATAAAGTGTTTTGAAAGGAAAATTAAACGGAACTCTTTGGGCGATCTTCGATCATACTTACTCACTTGTAATTGTTTATATTCACCTTATTTATAAACCTATTCTTATACTTAGCAAACATCACTTAGCATCAATGTTGAATTCAGACACTTTTCTCCGGGAGGGATTTCTGTGGCTCCGGGGGCTGGAGGCATTATAAAGTTCCGGTGGGGGGGGGGGGGGGTAATTCCACTTTTTGACCATTGAAAGCATAAAATCTCAAATCTACCGGGTGGGGGGGCATTTCAATGCTTCTTGGGGAATGTCCTCCCCGAGCCACCCCTGAATTCAACACTAATTATTATTAATTATAATTATTATTAGCATTAAAAAGTTTATATCTGTTACTTTTAGTTTTTGTTTTCCAGTAATTGTTTTTCAACTATCATATATTTCATTGAAGCGTGATCATTTAAAATGTGAATAATCTGCAAGGCCAAACACCACAAAAAAAAAAGATTACAAAAAAAAATTGTATTTTTCTATGAAAATATTTGTCGAAACATGCACATTCTTCCAGATTTTAATAATGTAAAGGAATAAATATTTTATCTAATCATTGTCTTTGTGATGATGCATAGATGATATCCAGATAATTACTAAAGCTCATCCAACAATTGTTTAATTTTCTTCCGTGATTTCTTGAGCGCGCGTGGTAAAGCACGTGGACATACACGTGCTTATCGAGTAGTGCAGCATATTCAAGAATTTTATCACGAACAATGCACAAAAAAGGATTTACATATTTTTTATTCTCTTCTGTATTCGTAAGAAGATAGTATTAGATTCGTAAACTTTTCGTCTTCACCCCTTTTTTTTTTTTTTTACTTGTTTTGAATTTTTTTGTGAACTTAATCAATGACTGCATGTTTGAGTTTTACATTATAATTTGTGGTCGATGTAACTCAAGAACTAATGCACGGAATTCCATGAAAACTTCATATTTAATCGCTTGCGCATGAATCACGAGTGTGGCTCGTATAAAGTAAAGCAGGGCTCGCAGCATTTCCTAAATTTTTCCAATTTTGCTACCACTATTTTAAATCTATTGCAGATGTTAAAGCAATCTGCCACGAAGATTTTTGTTTCGAAATAGTGGTAGTAAATAAATACGTGATAGAGATAACTTTAAAAAAAAACATGATTGAAAATTATTTTATGAATCATAAAAAATCAGTAAATTGAGATAAAGTTTAAAAGTAAAATTGCATTTGAAAATACATTTTCATTTCTACTCGACGGACGGTGTAAAAATTGAAATTGTGCGATGTTTAGAAGTTACTACATTTGCAAAAAAAAAAAAAAAAAAAAAAAAAAGGGCTAAATATATTATTCAGGTCGTTGTCATCATCAATATGACGTCAGCGTTACTCACGGAGATGCTTTTGCTTTATAATATAGATTATAATCGAAATTCGGAACTATTTTTCTCGAATATACTTTAAAAGGTGTTCTGTGAAATAATGTACAACGGGCAGGAAAGACCGAGCTACGCTCGGTCAAAATTAGTTTTGAGTTCAAATATTACGAAATATCTTTCAATTTGCGCCAAGTATGTGCTTTGTCAATGGTAATCTTGAAAGTCAATTTTTCAGTCTAATGTCGCCAATATTTCTCCAAATTTGGCGAAATGATGACAATTTTCCGGCTTTCAATTTGCCAACTATTCAACAACCTAATAACTGTTGCATTCTTCATTTCCATTGAAACGCATTACGCATAGTGCTACCAAAATGATCCAGTAATCGAATTTTCTGGAACATGTGACCTATACCAATGATTTTTTCGTGCCCAAAAACAGTAGGATACAAAATTTAGTTCAAATCGTCTGAGCCGTTGTTAAGATAAAAATACCTCGACCCATAATGACCCCTGACCAAAATGACCCACTAATCGAATTTTCTCGAACATGTGACCTAGCCCAACAGTCTTCTCGTGTCCGAAAAGCGTAGGATGCAAAATTTAGTCTAAATAGTCTGAGCCGTTTTTTAGATAAAATTAGCTTGACCCACAGTGACCCAAAAATGACCCACGAATCGGATTTTCTCGAGCATGTGACCTAGCCAAATGATTTTCTGGTGTCCGAAACTCATAGGATACAAAAAGATCAGGATCCATAAACCATGTTTTTGGCCCATGAAATAAGACTAAAATTCGATTTTGTTATACTGACTTAATTATATTTCACTTTTTAATATTAGAAGGTTTATCCTGTACGATTTCAACAACATTTTTTGCATTTTGTTCGGATTTATATAACTTACACAAGCTCAAAGCTCGTATTATTCGTAGTTTTTAATGAAAAATACGCAATTTCTCCTAATTTTACCTGAATTTTTAATATATTTCTTAGTATTTTGCTATGAGCGCAGCATTACAACACTTTTATTTTTACATATATTGTATTTTACATAATATATCTATAAAATATGTAAAGAAGAAAGTGTTGCACGATTGAGCTCATATAAATAACTCAGGTAAAATGGACCCTGATCCTTTAATCAAAATTGTTTTGTGCCGTTATTTAGATATAATTAGCTTGACCCGTAATGACCAAAAATGACGCACTAATAGAATTTTCTCGGACATGGACCTAGCCAAATTCTTTTCTCGTAATCCAAAATTGTAGGATACAAAATTTAATCAAAATTGTTTTGAGCCGTTATTTAGATATAATTAGCTTGACCGTAATGACCAAAAATGACGCACTAAAAGAATTTTCTCGAACATGGGACCTAGCCACATTCTTTTCTCGTAATCCAAAATTGTAGGATACAAAATTTAATCAAAATTGTTTTGAGCCGTTATTTAGATATAATTAGCTTGACCCGTAATGACCAAAAATGACGCACTAATAGAATTTTCTCGAACATGGGACCTAGCCAAATTCTTTTCTCGTAATCCAAAATTGTAGGATACAAAATTTAATCAAAATTGTTTTGAGCCGTTATTTAGATATAATTAGCTTGACCGTAATGACCAAAAATGACGCACTAATAGAATTTTCTCGTACATGGGACCTAGCCAAATTCTTTTCTCGTAATCCAAAATTGTAGGATACAAAATTTAATCAAAATTGTTTTGATCCGTTATTTAGATATAATTAGCTTGACCCGTAATGACCAAAAATGACGCACTAATAGAATTTTCTCGAACATGGGACCTAGCCAAATTCTTTTCTCGTAATCCAAAATTGTAGGATACAAAATTTAATCAAAATTGTTTTGAGCCGTTATTTAGATATAATTAGCTTGACCCGTAATGACCAAAAATGACGCACTAATAGAATTTTCTCGAACATGGGACCTAGCCAAATTATTTTCTCGTAATCCAAAATTGTAGGATACAAAATTTAATCAAAATTGTTTTGAGCCGTTATTTAGATAAAATTAGCTTGACCCTGACCCGTGGTGACCCAAAATGACCGGCTCATCGAATTTTCTCGAACATGTGACTTGGCCCAATGTTTTCCTCGTATCAGAAAATGGTAGGATATAAAATTCAGTCAAAATTGTTAGAGCCGTTTTTAAAATAAAATTGCATATATATACACACAGAGAAGATTTGCTCCTATTATAATATATGATGTATTGATAATCATTTATCTTAAGTCTTATGTATATTTACTAAGAGCTGAAAATCGGGCTCGAGAAAATTCTGTTAAAAAATTAGAGAAACTACTTTGTAAATCTGCCTTAGAATTTTTACATTTGCATCTATGGAAATGCCCAAGGTTATGTAAATTTACTTACATGCATAAAAACATAAGACGGTTGTCGTTCTGTTGTTCTTTCTGTGAGTAAGTTGTAACACTTCGTATGCGGCTGCTCATTATACCAGAAGCAAGTAGCTTTTCAAAAAATAAACTGTAAAAAAAGGAGAAATGTTTTTAGGTAGATTTCGTAAGGAATACTACCTATTACATTCTCCCCTAATGTTGGAATTTGTGGAAATTTTTTGCAGATTTACGCCGATCATGATTCCCAGAACCCAAAACAACACCCAGTTCAAAACTTTATCTATCTATCTATCTATCTTATCTATATCACTTTTTATGGACACGATAACTTCAATAATTCTGCGCAAATCTCTTCCAAACTGATACATAAAATCAAGGGGCATAAAATCTCGGTCAAGTTCGTTAATGGGCCAAATCGAACCAAGAGGGGGAAATGGGGGGGCTTTTTTGAAAACAGAAAAAAACACATAACTTCTTAATATTATGATTAGAGATCGACCGAAACAGGTTTTAAGACCGAAACCGAAACCTAAACCGGATTTCGGTGATCTTCCCACTTTCGGCCGAAACCGAAACCGAAACCGAAAGTGACACAAAAATTAAAAAACTGATTAATACATGCATAACTGCACATAATTATTAATTATTTAATTAATTAATAACAAATAATTAATAGTTACTTAATAATAACTAATTACGTTACTAATTAATTTATTAATTATACGCGTATTGAATCACATTTCTAACAAACAAACGTAGATATATATGTGTGTGTACAGGTTTCAAACAAAAATGAAACATGAGTAATACAACTTTTATATTTTATTATTTTATAACAACCAATAATTATAGGTATTTATCAATAATTAATTAACAATGTAGTTAAATAATGTAAAACAAATTCAATAACGAATATTTAATTTTAAAATATATTCATATTTTCAGTTCGCTAATATTTTGCATTTAAATTGTTTAAGTATAGAGTTAAGTATTTGTTAAGTAGAAGTAATTGTTTAAGTAAAAGTAAATAAGTAAAGGGCACAAAAGCTAAATTAATTTGTTTAATTTGACTAAAAAAGGAAAACTAGCATTAAGACAACATTTTAAGCCTAGAAATTATTAAATATAAACTTTATTTTTCATTTCAATATTCTCAAAGTGAGACATGTTTAACACCATTTTCTACTTTTGCTAATTTTAAATATATATATATATAAGGATAAAAATGTAACAGTTGTCAATTTTCTTTTAGGATGTGCACAATAAGATCAAAACAAATCTTTGCTCACACTGCCCCTCCCCCCCCCCCAAAAAAAAAAAAGCTTTGCCACTCCCTGCCTCTCTAAGAAAGTATTGAAATAGCACCCCTGCTTGAAAATTTTATCTCCGGTGCCAAGTTTACTCTCTGTGCCTCTATCTAAAAATATTTTTTGTTCATGTAAAATAAAACGCAATTAATTTAGCAATAAGACAGAAATGGTTTCCAATTATACGAATTTCATCTAATAAAAAATATTTTAAGTATACATACCTCGATATATCTTTTGTAATAAATTTCGTAAATCGTTATATGTTTTAACAGCACCTTTCTCATAAAGCATTCGAAACAATCTGTAGTTTTAAAATAAAAAAAAATATATTACTGTTAAGTTTTCAGTTTTTAAAGATCAAGTGATAAGCGTCTTTTAAGTTTAGTCATATATGCTTTGCTTGCTTTATAATTTACACTCGCATCATGGATCAGTTATGACCGATAATGATAAACCGTGGAGTTCACAGCAATAAACAGTGTCTCATTTGAGCCGATACATGTCATATCAATGAGTAAAGTTGAAAATTTCCGAATGAAGGAACGAGATTTTGAAATACAGATAGTTTCGGTCGAGTTTCGGTTTGGCCGAAATTTTGGCAGCAGTTTCGCCGAAAACGAATATTCGCCGAAAACGAATATTCGCCGAAAACGAATATTCGGCGAAACTCCGATTTTGAGCCGAAACCGAAACCGAAACCGAAATTTCGGTCGATCTCTAATTATGATACGTATCGAATCCGTTAATATTACTTCTAGGAAAAGGGATGTATGTAGGGGGAAAAGGGATTTATGTATGACATATTTTTGATATCATTAAAAATGGCCTCAAGGGGGAAAATGGGGGTTTAAGAAGAAAAAAATCCATTACTTTGTCAATTCACAAGATATCAAATCCGCTTAAATTTACTATAAATCCTCTTAATATTATCTACAACTTTTATATTGACAAGTGTTTTATAGAACCAACCCTTACAGCAATATATATATATATATATATATATATATGTATAAACAAAAAATCCCTGCCAGCTCCGCCTACAGATAAAAATAGATTTCGAAGTGGGCGTTTCCAACTGCCGCATCATGACAAAAAGGTAATTTCTTCTGCAATTCCCAATAAACAGGCGCCCCACGGTCTGTGTCTTTGAAATCTACCTGTGCCTGTAGGCTGAGCCGTCAGGGATTTTTTTTTTTTTTATCTATCTCTTGTCTCTTGTATGCTTTACGAAAATATAATATAACCTCTTTCGTGTTACAAAATAATGTTATCCGCAATTCTGAAAACCGCCCCTTTATCTTCAGAAGCCTCTGAAACAAATAGATTTACGAGATTTAAAGAATCGTTTCTGAAACAAAAGTTTCTTTTTCTGTCCGTAATTTTCCAAAACGTTTCCGAGTAGTATTTACAGAGTAATAATCAGTTTTCTCTATACCCGGAATATTGATTTTTCGGATGCTATCAATTCGTAAGTAAGCATATTCAGCTGAGTAACAGGATTTATACATACAAGAGCGACAAAATAATGTTAATTTTAGTGTTAATGTTAATTTTAGTGTTAATGTTAATTCTATTAATTTTAATATTAATGCTAATGCTATTAATTTTAATGTTAATGTTAATGCTGTTAATTTATCATGTTTGTTGAACATGAAAATGTTTACTTCAGAACAGATTGAATCTGAAAAACATACATTTCAGGCTGAGAAAACTTATACTACTCGAAAGCGTTTCCGAAAATTATTTGCAGCAAAAGAAACGTTTTCTTTAGAAATTCTTTAAACCTCAGAAATCTATTGGTTTCAGAAGCTTCTAAAGATAAAAGAGCATTTTTTTGGAATCGTTGGTAACTCGGGAGAGATTGTATTATGGTTTCGGAAACCGTGAAAAAGGTAAGAGAAAAGTACTAGATTAAGTTACATTTATCTTTTTATAGTGTATGCTAAAAATATATTCTTACAAAAACTTGGAATAAATCGAAAACTGCTATACTACAGCTGTAACTCGAAATGAATTGGATTATATTTCTTGTCTTCCTCTATACAAAAATTTCGATGCAAGCACTAATTTCTTTTTTGGAATCGTTGGTAACTCGAGAGAGATTGTATTATATTTTTTCGAAACGTAAAAAAAGTAATAGAAAAGTACTAGATTAAGTTACATTTATCTTTTTTATAGTGTATGCTAAAAATGTATTCTCACAAAAACTCGGAATAAATCGAAAACTGCTAAACCACAGCTGTAACTCGAAATGAATTGGATTATATTTCCTGTCTTCCTCTGTACAAAAATTTCGATGCAAGCACTAATTTCTTTCACCTATCTATAAAACAATGTGTAAACTGATGACCAAAGAACGAGATCAGACGTTTTTAACTAAGTACTACTCAAATTTACCGAAAATCTCTATTTCTTTCTTGAGTTTTTACAAAACTTTTACAGAGTGTGTCTTATTCCGTAGATGAATATTTTTGAATTGTGTAAAAAAAGCACGAATTAAAAGTATTTTTTATAGTGTATGCTAAAACCACATTCTTACAAAAACTCGGAATAAATCGAAAATTGCTATACTACAGCTATAACTCGAAATGAATTGGATTACATCTCCCGTCTTCCTCTGTTCAAAAATACCAATGAAAGCACTGATTTCTTTCCCCTATCTATAAAACAATGTGTGAACTAATGATCGAGGAACTATACCAAAAGGTTTAAACTGAGAATTAGGTAAATTTACCGAGAATATATGTTTCTTTTGTGAGTTTTTACAGAACTTTTTAACAGTGTATATTATTCTGTATATAATATTTTTTTAATTGTGTATTAAAAAAACATTAATTAAAGGTAAGAGCTAGAATAAATAACATTTGTCTTTTTTTATAGTGTATGCTAAAACTTATTCTTACAAAAACTTGGAATAAATCGAAATTCCTATACTACAGCTATAACTCGAAATGAATTGGATTACATCTCCTGTCTTCCTCTGTTCAAAAATACAGATACACTAATTTATTCCACAAGACAATGTGTGATCTAATGATCGAGTAACTAAGATCAAACGGTTTTAAGAGTGATGTGTACTTTTTCCGTTGATGAATAATTTTATATTGTAAAAAAAAAAAAAAAAAAAAAAAAAAAAAAAAAAAGCATTTAATTAAAAATATGGTTGCCAACTGGAAAAAAAATACAAATTTATCTTTTAGGAAAAAATAAATAGCGTCTTATTTATATTTTATCAGTTGCTATCAATTTTTAAACGAAAAAAAAATGTTTCAACGAAATATTTAATGCATACATTAAAATACGAAGCGCAATCATTTTGAAGGTGATAACAAATATCTAATATTCGCATAAAAATTATACTCTTATCGTACGCAATGAAATTAAAATCTCGTCCTTTGGACTTCATAAGATAAGTCTTAATAATAATGATAAATGTTTTCCAATAAAAGAAAAATATCATATGTTACTCAATCTCAAAAGCAATTTTTATTATGATTAAAGGGTTCATTGTTACAGTCAATATATGCTTAATTTAGATATAAAAAAATATTTAAAGTTATTTTATTATTTATATTGCCAATTTATTATCAAATATTATTACATGCAGTTTTTTGCCGATGACTACAAGGCATTATTTCTATTGTTATGTCATTAGAAAGGGTCATGTAATATGTTATAGTTCATAATAATATATGACAAAGACAAATCTATTTTTTATTCTATCAACATACGTATAGTCTCTTTTAATCTTGATATAGGCTTTATAGCTTAAAATTTACTTTATTTATATATAAGTTTATATTAATACGTAGTATCATTTAAAAAAATATAAACATACCCTTTTAAAAAATGTGTAGATTTTAGCTAAAATGGCTATGCTGAGTCTCTCCACTGGGAAGTTAGCTTTCTTAATTCATAAATGAAGATCTTTAAAAAACAATCCACCAGCTTTTCAAACTCAAGATTTAAAATCTTCTAATATCATTAGGAGCTGGATAATCTTTTAAAATACAAGTTTATATATATATATATATATATATATATATATATATATAGTTCATTTTTAAAAAGAATATGTCTATATATTGTAAAAAGATACTGCGAATTAATATAAACTTACATATAAATAAAGTAAATTTTAAGCTATAAAGCTTGTGTCAAGATTAAAAGAAACTATACGTATATTGATAGAATAAAAAATAGATTTGACTTTGTTATATACTATTATGAACTATAACATATTACTTGACCCTTTCTAATGACATATAACAATGGAAATCATGCACGTAAGTCATCGCCAAAAATCCGCATGTAATAATGTCTAATAATAAATTTGTAATATAAATAATAAAACAGTAAATGCAGACGTTAAACTAAATATATAGAATATCTCTTTTTAATCTTTAAAGCTTATAGATTACATCGCTTGCCCAGGCTCCTGAATTTCATTTTCATATAAAACGAAAAATCGACGTTTACAAACTTCATGTGATAAAGATTTCTTCAAAGCAGTGTTGAATCTAGACACTTTTCTCCGGGAGGGATTTTTGTAACTCCGGGAGGGGGGGGGGGTTGCACTTTTTAACCATTGAAAGCATAAAATCTCATCTTCCGGGGGGAAATTGCACTTTTAACCATTAAAAGCATGAAATCTCAAATCTTCTGGGGGGGGACATTTCAATGCTTCGGGGGGATGTCCCCCCCCCCGGGTCAACCCCTGAATTCCACACTACATCAAAGGACCACGCACAAATTATACGAAAATGTTAGCCTCGGTGGAATTGGATGAAACTTTCATAAGTTGTACGTTCATGCGATGCTGATCAAATGTCTCAATGGAGAGAATACTGTAAAATAGCTATGCTTGACCGACGGAACTTTTTAATTCCTGTTAAATAGTGGCCAACTTGCTTGTTTTTTTTTTTTTTTTTTTTTTTTTTTTTTAAGTCAAATATATTATATAGTTTGAACCATAAAAATTATTTTTTTGTAGTTTCTAATTATTTTTTATTATTAACAAATTTTCTGATTTAATTTGATTTGAAAAGTATATTTGCACCATAATATCATATCATAAACCTAATTACCTTCCTTTTTACTATTATTATTAAACGGTACCGGAAATTTTATTGGATAATAAAAGGTAATTAGGAACCACGTGGGAGCAGGAAAAATTTCGTTCAATAATTTTTCGGGTTCAAATTATGTTTCTTTGGCTTGAAAAAAAAAAAAAGAAAAAGAAAGAAATAAGATAAAAATAAGCGGAAAGTTGGCTGCTATGTAATATGAATTCGACGATCACAGCACCACGGTGACAGAAAAGAAAAGAAAAGAAATACCGTAAAGGCTGAATTAACCGGCATTTTTGGAAAATTCTGATTTCCAAATGCTTTAAATGTCTGGATGTTGAATGCTCACAAAATCTATATCTCATTAAGGGGGAATCGATAAAATAGTGAAGCAGGAAAACAAATTTTTGCTCATTTTCCTGTCGAAGTCAGTCAAATTATTTTGATTTCATTATTTGCAGTTGTTGAAATTATTTTTGCCAAATAAAAAATAAAAGGTAAACATATTTTTTGTTTGGAAATAGTTTCTAAGTTTATTTCTTTATATTGGGGAGGGGAGAGAAATAATGCCGTTTGTGTTCCTTTCTTAGGTCAATTTTATACAAAAAACACCGTCAGATTAAATAGCTTGGTCGCCAGTGGGCGACCTGGCGACCGCGTTTGTCAAGCCCGTTACCCCACATTAACATTTTATTTGAATCAGAATATTTTTATGTTAGTAGTTTATGGAGATACTGTCCCAGAAAAATAAAATTTTAAACACAATTTAGATATGAAAAACAAAAATAACTACTGTTTGTAAATTTGAAACATAAACTGTGAAAAGACTTAAAAACAAACAATACCTGTTACTCGCTTGCACGGCGAATTCAGGAATGAAGATGCATTCATTCAAATTTTACTAAGGCAGATTACGCTAACCTTGGGCTTTTATTTGGACAGGATCCAAAACCGTGACGTCATCCGTCAAACTGATAGCGTGAAAACACATTATATAATTTAAATAAAAACATCCCAAGCAACTCTGGTTTTTGTAATAAATTAGCTTTCCAATTCAGTGGACTCTGATAACAGACCTTCCTAGACATTACATTGTTATTGTTTCTATTAAGTGCACATTTTGGCAATGATATTTTGAGGAAGCCGCCAGAAATTATGTAGAATAATTTTCATTTAATGTTGAAACAGCTGCTACGGCTGCTATCAGAGGTCTGCACGTGCTCGGGCTTAATCTTTTTTCTAGACTTCCTTCTTTCTAGGCACAGCTCGGCCCGAGCATCTATCGGGAAGGATTTAACTTGTTTGTAAAGATGGAATTTTGCAATGGATTTTTTCATTCACTTCCTCAAGTGCTACAGTTATAGAAATTATGTACAGTAATGCGTTCTCAATGGCAATATAATATTTTCATATTTTCTTAATTATCAAATAATAAATTAATTTTAACTGCATTTTTGTAATACGATATTTCCCCCCCCCCCTCTAAATTCCAGATAGTTTAAATAATTATCAGGCACAGAGCTTAAATTGCACCGGAGCCCGGCTCCGGTACTTCTCTGCTTTTAGTAAATATTTAAATATTGGCCGGAATTCACCGGAGCCCATAAATATTGGGGTCCGGAGCCCAGCTTCCGAAAAACCGAAGCCTAAATTACCCTTTCCTTTTTCTACCATATCGCTTTTGCATTATTTTCTATCAAAACACTATATGTGCCATAATTATTTATCAATCCGTAATTACTTATCAATACTTATCAATCCCCAAAACAATACCCCCAAAACAATCCCCATAACCACGTAATGTTATTCTTACAGTAAGCAATTGAGCAGTTCTCCTTTTTCTATAAAAGCATCGAATCTTTCCGATCACGGTGTCAAATGTTTAATTTTATCTGATTATCAAAGAATCATCACGAAAAACTGTTACACGGAAGGAATCGATTATAATAGTATAAGATATGCACCTTTTATAGGAAATTGAAAAACTTTGTTCGATTCTTCAGCATATAAATATTAATTTTTTTAAATTTCATTCATTTTTTCATAAAAATATACATAGCTGCGAACTATTCTTTTTTTGTGTTAACACTATTTCCGAATCACAATCCTTACTTTATTTAATTGCAGAATTCTGCGATTAATTAACATTAAAATTAGGCAAAGATTTCTATTCAGCGGGAGTGAAAACTAAAAAGTGGAATAATTGACAGCTAAGTAAATGCAGGTAGATATATTTAAAAGTTTTATTTTTCTAAAGAAAAAAATTGCTTTAAATTTTGCAAATACATATAATGTAGGAAATATAAATATTCAGATTGGAGTAACAGTGGAGGGGGGGAGGAGGTAGGGGCACGGTACGGTTATTTAGAAATTAAGCCCTGATCAGGCATGAATTTTGTTAAACCTATTTCTACATGAATCAAAAATAAATGTTTGTTTGTTACAATGATGTAAATTAACATTTGCAGTAACATATCCTATATATTTTTTCCCCTTCTTGCTGCTATATCTTAAAAAATAAATTGAGCAAAAATTAAAACTTTTTATAACAATCCATTAATTTTGGACCAACCATATATTAAAAAAGTCCTTCCGGCCTGTACCGGGAGGAAAAGGTAGCTTTCCTATATCTTCGTTTAAAATTTTAGCTAATGTTACACGAAAACAGCAAGCTAAAATGCAAAGAAACGTTTACAAAAGATTCGTTAATACTGAATTTGAATAAGAAATTCGCCAAATTACTGAGCAATAGCCAAATTGCCTTCATTTATGAAGACTTATTTTGGTCGCCAAATTTGGCATATTTCGCCAAATGTCGCCAATTTTGGCGAGAATTTGGCGCTAACGGATATGAATATATAGTTTTATGCGTATGATTGGGAAAATTATTACAACAATGAAAGAAAATAATTTGCGAGTAATCGCGTTAATGTGTTGTTTTGTTTCAAAATGTCAGCCACGTTTGAATTTCAAACTGCTCTATCTCAGCCATTTTTTAAGATAGAGGTAAACCAAAAAATGCTCTGTAATGTTTGTATTAAGGCCTAACACGTAATTAAAAAATAAATTTGAATTATTATTTTTTTTGTATATTTATTTTAGTTTTAAATTTTTAAATGGCCGCCATCTTGAAACAAAATGGCGGATCAAGCTGACCAACGAACTCGGTCGAGACATTAGTGACCTTAATACACACAATTAGTTTCATCAAAATCGATTCATAAATACGGGCGTTATCGTATGACATAGGTCAGATATATATATATACAGGGTGATTCATAAAAGATGGGCAGAACTTTAAGGGGTTATAGTACACTTAAAGACAAATAATATTAAATAGGAGACTAAGGGTCCCAGACGTATTCCCAAGGAGATAGGGGGCATTAAAGTTTAGGGTCCGAAATTTCAAATGATTATAAAACATGGAAAAATTGGTCGATTCGTTTGCGGTTTTTGCAAAAAATTTTCTTTATGCAAGTATTTTCTTGAAATAAAATTTTAAAGTTCAATTTCAAAAAATGCCGATAGGGGGCGCTTTAGACTTTGGAGTAACAAACAACTATTTTTTAACGTTATTTTTTGTATTTCTTTAAATGATTTCGAAAGCTTAGACTTAAACTTAAATTTTGATCTAAAAATCTGAGTCCTAACGAGTAGTTAAGTAGCGTAAACTGAAATTTGAAATTTGAAACCCTTCTCCCCCCAGAACAAAAATCAGTTATTCCCGATCTTTGTGTCGTAGATTAGGCTCTAACTAGTGCCGCGTTTTGCTAAAATTATTCTTTATGTCAGTATTTTCTTGAAAATAAATTTTAAAGAAAATTTTCAAAAAATTCCGATAGAGGGCGCTTTAGACTTTGGAGTAACGAACAACTATTTTATACCGTTATTTTTTGTGTCTCATTAAATGCTTTCTAAAGCTTAGACAAACTTAAATTTTCAGCTCAAAATCTGAATCGCTGAGCGTGGTTCTGTAGCGAGGGGAGGGGGTTCAAATTTCAACTTCTGAACATAGTTCAGTTTGCACTACTTAACCATGCCCAACGATTCTGTGCTGTGATACGAGGCAAAAATACAACTTTCGTCAAGGACTGCATAGTCGGAATTCACTCATAAAGGCACTGGCACAGTTGGAAACGTCGCTCATGCAAACGTTAAAGCTCCATTCCTGACGCTAGTCACCGGGTGAAGAAGGAAACAGAAAGTATGCAAATGTCAAATGGGGAAGAAGAAGAACACGTATGCAAAATTTCGACACGATTCAGGCATAAAAACCACTGAACAGTGAGTCAAGTGTAAGTCGCTGTAGTAATGAATCGGAAGATGGTGCCCTTCACGAATAAGGAAAAGGCTGAGATGCATTTAATTTACGGAGCGGCAGATGGAAATGGTGCAGAGGCACAACGAATGTACGGAGAGCGATTTCCTAACAGGCGGTTGCCTAACCGCAAAACTTTCGAGCGCTTGCACAGACAGTTGTGTGAGACGGGATCATTTCTCGCTTCCCGGTCGAATGCAGGTCGTGCAAAAAAGGACGAATCAGTAGTTGTTGCAGAAGCCATTCTGGATGTAATAGCGGCGCAGCCAAGTACAAGTACACGAACAGTGGCTAGCCAGGTGGATACCTCACAGTCCACGACTTGGAGGGTACTGAAGGATGAACATTTGCTCCCGTTTCATGTGCAACGAGTCCAGAAACTGTCTCCAGGGGATTATCCAAATCGTATTGAATTCGCCCGCTGGTTTCTGCAGCAGAACGCGCTAAATCCACATTTTGGACGAACTGTGCTTTTCACCGATGAATGTACCTTCACACGTGAAGGTACATTTAACACACACAATGCACATGTATGGGCGGATGTCAATCCACATGCTACGTATCCACATGCTCATCAGAGACGCTTTTCCATCAATGTTTGGACAGGAATCCTCGGAGACCACCTAATCGGACCGTACCTTCTTCCTGAACGCCTCAACGGTAAAACATACCTCACATTTCTGCAACATGTGCTGCCAGACCTGTTAAACGTTGTTCCTCCACGCATCCGGCGGGTCATGTGGTTCCAGCACGATGGAGCGCCAGCCCATTACGTACGAGACGTCCGCAACTATCTGGACATCACATTTCCGAACAGATGGATTGGTCGAGGTGGTCCTGTTGCTTGGCCTGCTCGCTCGCCAGATCTTTCACCCCTCGATTTCTTTTTTTGGGGACGATTGAAGGCTCTTATGTATGAGACACCCATTGAATCCCCCGAGGAACTGGTCGCCAGACTTTCCGCCGCTGTAGGGGAAGTGCTCGAAAAGCCTGATGTTTTCGCGAATGTTCGCCGTTCCATTCGTCGCCGTTGTTCTGCGTGCATAACCTCTGGTGGTCACAATTTTGAACATTTATTGTGATTACATGTTAATAAATATGCTTTGGTAACATAATCCTAATTTGTGTCTTTTTACCTCGTATCACAGCACACAATGTGTGGACATGGTAAACTGAACTGTGCTCAGGAGTAGAAATTTCAAACCCCTCTCCCCAGAAACTTAACCACGTCTAACGATTCAGATTTTGGGCTGAAAATTTAAGTCTAAGCTTTAGAAAGCATTTAATGAGACACAAAAAATAACGGTATAAAATAGTTGTTCGTTACTCCAAAGTCTAAAGCGCCCTCTATCGGAATTTTTTGAAAATTTTCTTTAAAATTTATTTTCAAGAAAATACTGACATAAAGAATAATTTTAGCAAAACGCGGCAGTAGTTAGAGCCTAATCTACGACACAAAGATCGGGAATAACTGATTTTTGTTCTGGGGGGAGAAGGGTTTCAAATTTCAAATTTCAGTTTACGCTACTTAACTACTCGTTAGGACTCAGATTTTTAGATCAAAATTTAAGTTTAAGTCTAAGCTTTCGAAATCATTTAAAGAAATACAAAAAATAACGTTAAAAAATAGTTGTTTGTTACTCCAAAGTCTAAAGCGCCCCCTATCGGCATTTTTTGAAATTGAACTTTAAAATTTTATTTCAAGAAAATACTGGCATAAAGAAAATTTTTTGCAAAAACCGCAAACGAATCGACCAATTTTTCCATGTTTTATAATCATTTGAAATTTCGGACCCTAAACTTTAATGCCCCCTATCTCCTTGGGAATACGTCTGGGACCCTTAGTCTCCTATTTAATATTATTTGTCTTTAAGTGTACTATAACCCCTTAAAGTTCTGCCCATCTTTTATGAATCACCCTGTATATATATATATATATATATATATATATATATATATATATATATATATTGTTATGAATTTTGTAAATATTTCATTCTTTTTAATTTATTTTATTTTATTATTGTGAAAATTGCAGTATTATTAATGTATTTCCTATTGAGCATCATGTAACTCAATGCTAAAGGCCTCAGGTGCTTTGCAAGAAAAACAACCTTACAGCATCGGTTTTATAATGGAGTTCTATTGGAAAATCGCCAAGGAATGGGTTTTTCGCCAAGTTGGCGATGGTTTTGGCGACTTATTTTTGTCGCCAAATTTGGCGATATATCGCCAAATGTCGCCAAGTTGGCGACGGATTTGGCGACTTTTTGTGCAACCACACCCCCATTGAGAACTGTGTTACCCGGATCGATTTTGCCGTTGATACGTCGTATTGAACGCATTGTTTCTGTGTGAAATTTTGCTACGCTTTTATTGGATTTGAAGATTACTGAATATCTTGTATTTTTCAGAAGATATTTGTGATCGTATTGCACTGTTTATAGTGAATAAAGCCTTTTTATTGTTCTTATATATTGGCATCAGTCCTTTCGAACCCCGAGCTCACAACATTTGGTGTCAGGAGTGGGGTTGAATGCCGATTACCAGAGCAATGGAGGCGCAACTGACTAAATTATTGGAGAAATTAGGAGAGATGGATGAGAAAATGACTGCGAATCAGGCTGAAATGAAGAAGGATATGTCAGCGATGGATGAGAAAATGACTGCCAACCTTGGCGAGTTGAAAGAAGAAATGAAGAAGGAAATGACTGAGATAGATGAGAAAATGACCACGAACCAGGCTGAAATGAAGAAAGATATGGCAGCGATGGATGAGAAAATGACTGCGAACCTTGGTGAGTATGAAGAAGGATAAAAGATGATATGAAGAAGGATATGTCAACCAACCTTGGTGAGTTGAAAGAACTAATAGAGGATAAAATAACATCTTTAAATGACAGAATTGACGGCGTGGAAAACAAAGTTGAAGAAAGATTTCAAGAAATAGAAGAAAAAGTTCAAAATACAGCCAAAACCGTAGAAGAAAAGGTAGAAGAAATACAAAGGACAGCCAAAACCGTAGAAGAAAGGATTGAGAGTGTAGAAAAGGAGTTGGAAAATGTGAAGAAACAAAAGATAACTGCCGAAAACTATTCCGAAGATTTCAAGTATCCAGATATGCTTCCTCGGGCCTTTATTAAACTTTCGACCTATGACGGCAAATCCTCCTGGCCAGTTTTTAAGACACAATTTGGGATCGTAGCGGACGCCAATGGATGGGATTCCCAGACAAAGGCTTGCCAGTTAGCTGCTTCTCTACGAGCTGATGCTGCCGACGTCCTACAGACTTTGCCTGCAAATGAACCGCTGGATTTTGAAACGCTCGTCAGTGCCTTAGAATTGCGCTTTGGCGAGAAATGCATGAAGGAATATAGCAGACTCCAGCTCAAATCTCGACAGCAGAAATCCACTGAATCCCTGCAAGAGCTTGCTACGGATGTCGAGAGACTTTCACATCTTGCTTATCCTGACTGTCCGACTGAAATTAGAGAAAGCTTGGCTCTGCAGCATTTTATTGATGGTGTGCGTGACTCTGAGATCCAGAAACAACTCCGGATTGCAGATCTCAGTGACTTAAAAGGGGCTTTAGTTTATGCCCTGAAATTCGAGGCAGCCCAGCAAGCTACAAGGAAAGATCGGCACTTTGTGCGAGTAGCCAACATGCCTGAGACGTCGGATAGAGCTGTGGAGTGCTTACAGCAGCAGATGAATGACATAATGAGAAAGATGAACTCCTTAATGGCCAACAAACCTTACAGGAAGATCAAGTGCTGGAAATGCGGTGGAGAAGGCCATATCCAAATCGACTGCCCAAGACGACCCAGCACCGAAGGTAATAGCTCACCCGCTAACGGAGGAGCAAGAAAACTGATTATTGACCATCTTGCGGGGCGGAGGTTTCCAGATCTTAAGAAGCCTCATTTTCAAGTATGTGAAATTTCTGCAAGAAGTTGCGGCGAGAACTGAGTATTTCTAGCCGGAAGTGTGAATGATTTGCCCTGTAATATGATCATCGATACAGGAGCCAATGTGACCATCATTCGGAAAGATCTAGCTCAGCGGCTGAAAGAAAAACTCTCCTGGACCCCGCCCCGTGTTATCCTTCAAACCGTGACCGGGGATATGATCGACATACATGGAAGAATGAAACTGAAAATAAAGTTTGGGAACGCCGCTTACCATCATACAGTCTATGTGGCCGATATTTCAGACCCTTCATACTTGGACTGGACTTTTTAAAAGAGCATGGATTTACACTGGATTTTAAGAAGAATGAGTTACGCTCTGCTCAAGAAGATGTCACTATTTTCAAACTTGGAAATGAGTCCGGGTCTATTCAACGGATCACAGCCAAGTCAGATGTTATCATCCCTCCTCGGACCGAAATGATGATACCTGGATTAACTGAGAACGAAAGTAGTTTTCAATGTGGCTTGGTTGGATATCCTGAGAAGAGCCCAAAAGGAGTGCTAATAGCATCAGCGCTGGTAGATCTGTCGAGAGATGTGATACCCGTGATGATGGCGAATGTAAGTGAAAAGTCTAGAATTATCCAGAAGGGTGAAGTGCTTGCTACCTGTGCTCCAGTCACCTTTGTTTGCAAAGACCCGAGCTTGACGTTGTCGGAGCCGCCTACAAGTTTAACACCTGAAATTGGACGAAATGAGAATTTATCTCCTGAGCAGAGACATGCCGCAGAAAGACTCTTCCAGGAATTTAAGGATGTGTTTTCACAAAACGAGAATGATATAGGTCGCACTTCTCTGACACGTCATAGAATTGATACTGCCGACCATCCACCGATTAAACAGCATCCAAGACGCTTGCCGTTCGCAAAACAAGAAGAGGTTTCTAAGCTCTTACAAGAGATGCAGAATAGTGACATCATCGAACCGTCATCAAGTCCGTGGGCCTCTCCCATCGTGTTGGTCCGAAAGAAAGATGGCTCCACAAGATTTTGTGTGGATTATCGTAAACTTAACGATATCACGAAGAAGGACAGCTATCCTCTACCAAGAATAGACGACACGCTAGATACTCTTTCAGGACATAAATGGTTTTCCACGCTGGATTTGAAGAGTGGATATTGGCAAGTAGAGATCCATCCTGATGACAAAGAGAAGACCGCATTTACTACTGGACAAGGACTTTGGCAATTCAAAGTTATGCCGTTCGGGCTCTGCAATGCTCCAGCAACGTTCGAGCGCCTCATGGAGACAGTGTTAAAAGGCCTGACTTTTGAAGCTTGTCTCATCTACCTAGATGACGTCATCATTGGTGGCCGCACGTTTGAAGAACATCTTGGAAATATTCGAAAAGTGTTAACGAAGCTAAGAGCGGCGAATTTAAAGCTGAACCCTCTGAAATGCAAGTTCTTCCAGCGCGAAGTAAATTATTTAGGACACATCATCTCAGCTGAAGGTGTTCGAACAGATCCTGAAAAAGTGTCTGCAGTAAAGAACTGGAAGCGTCCGGAAAACGTCCATCAGTTGCGAAGCTTTCTGGGACTATGCACTTATTACAGAAAGTTTGTACAGGGGTTCTCCAACATCGCAAGACCCTTGCATAGGCTCACTGAAAGCAAGCAGAAGTTTCTATGGACACAAGAATGCGAGAATTCCTTCCAGCAGCTGAAAGAAGCTCTCACATCCTCTCCAGTCCTAACCTATCCACACCCCGACAAACAATTCATTGTGGACACGGATGCCAGTCAGGAAAGTGTCGGCGCTTTACTTTCCCAAGAAATAGATGGCCAAGAACGAGTCGTAGCATACTGGAGCAAATGTTTATCGAAACCGGAGCGGAATTATTGCGTCACTCGTAAGGAGTTATTAGCTATAGTGAAAGCCATAGAACACTTCCATCACTATCTCTATGGCAGGAAATTTCTCCTTCGTACTGATCACGCATCCTTAACATGGCTGATGAATTTTAAGAACCCAGAGGGCCAAGTAGCCAGATGGATACAACGACTCCAGGAATACGACTTTGACATCAGGCATCGTAAAGGTTCATCGCATGGAAATGCTGATGCCTTATCAAGAAGACCGTGTCCCGAAAGTTGTCGCTATTGTTCCAGAGCGGAGAACAAGTATAATCCCGAATATGTCATACGCCAGACGAAGACTTCACTATTCACGCCACCAGATCCCTGGAGTGATGAGAAGATTCGAGAAGATCAAATGGCAGACTCTGAGATCAAACCAATCTTGGAGTTATTAGAATCTTCTAGCACGAAGCCCAGTTGGAAAGACATCTCGACTTACAGTCCTACGACGAAGCAATATTGGGCTCTTTGGAACTCCCTCCACGTCAGGAATGGTGTCCTGTTCCGAAAATTCGAATCGGAAGATGGGAAGACATCTCGGTGGCAGTTGGTACTTCCTCGATCCCGAATACCAGAGGTCCTCAAGGAATTACATGGCAGTCCCACTGGTGGCCATTTTGGAGTCATGAAAACATTACACAGAGTCCGAGAGCGCTTCTTCTGGGGAAAAGCGAGAGCTGACGTCGAACAATGGTGCAAATCTTGCGATGCATGTGCAGCTCGGAAAGGACCAAAGAAACGTAGCCGAGGAAGACTACATCTCTACAATGTAGGAGCACCTTTTGAACGCATCGCCCTTGACATCCTAGGTCCTCTGCCAAGAAGTGCTGATGGCAACAAATACCTCCTTGTTGTCATGGACTATTTCACGAAATGGCCTGAAGTTTATGCCATCCCTGATCAAGAAGCTTCTACGGTTGCAGATGCCTTGGTACACCAGTGGATATCAAGGTATGGAGTCCCCCTTCAAATGCATTCTGACCAGGGGAGAAATTTCATCTCTGCTGTGATTGAGGGTCTCTGTCAACTTCTCGGAATGGACAAAACTAGGACGACGCCTTTACATCCACAATCGGATGGCATGGTTGAGAGATTTAATCGTACCATCCTCAACAATCTCTCACTGCTAGTCTCAAGAAACCAACAAGACTGGGACCAAAAACTTCCCTTGTTTCTTCTCGCCTATCGCAGCGCCGTCCATGAAACAACCGGCTATTCCCCGTCTCAGATGCTTTTCGGTCGTGATCTTCGTCTACCTTGTGATCTGATTTTTGGTCGCCCTCCAGATGCGCCTTCATCGCCAGAGGGATACGTGCAGAATCTCCAGGCACGATTTGAAGACGTCCACAACTTGGCTCGAGAGCGGATCAATATACAGACGGAGAAGATGAAGACCAGGTACGACACGAAAGCCACGGGACATCAATTCAAAGAAGGTGACAAGGTTTGGTTTTATAATCCGACTAGACGTAAAGGACTTTCTCCCAAACTGCAATCGCACTGGGACGGTCCTTATACAGTCCTAAACAGACTGAACGATGTCGTAATTCGGATCCGAAAGTCACCAAGTTCGAAGCCTAGAGTCGTTCATTACGACAGGCTGGCTGCATACTATGGCCATAGTACTTAGTTCATTGATTGTAAATAGTGTAATGTAAATAATGTAAATTAGTATGACCATGGTCTTGTATATAAATTAATGTAATTATTTATTTTGCTTAGCATTATCATTATTATTGTTATTATTATTTAAATACTTATATGTAATGGTGTCTATGCTTTATAATTCAGCATTATGAATGTGTTTAATTGTTATTTTCCATATTTGCTTTAAGTGCTTTGAATAGTATAGCATTTGTTGGTAACGGGTTTGCTTTCCTATCAAAGGTTGAACTGCCCGGGACGTGCAGTCCTTGAGAGGGGAGCAATGTTATGAATTTTGTAAATATTTCATTCTTTTTAATTTATTTTATTTTATTATTGTGAAAATTGCAGTATTATTAATGTATTTCCTATTGAGCATCATGTAACTCAATGCTAAAGGCCTCAGGTGCTTTGCAAGAAAAACAACCTTACAGCATCGGTTTTATAATGGAGTTCTATTGGAAAATCGCCAAGGAATGGGTTTTTCGCCAAGTTGGCGATGGTTTTGGCGACTTATTTTTGTCGCCAAATTTGGCGATATATCGCCAAATGTCGCCAAGTTGGCGACGGATTTGGCGACTTTTTGTGCAACCACACCCCCCTTATACCTATACATTGGGATCCTTTCTTGCTTGGGTTCTCTATCGAAAGTTAAAGCACTTTCTGGTAATTTCTAGCATCTGAAGGCTCTGGAATAATCTGGAAAGATCTCTGAAACCTATATAAGGACCTCCATCAGTTCAGTTAGTTAGTTGTCTGTCAACTGCGATTGAATTCATACGAGAGGCTTTGCATTGAGAACTGTGTTACCCGGATCGATTTTGCCGTTGATACGTCGTATTGAACGCATTGTTTCTGTGTGAAATTTTGCTGCGCTTTTATTGGATTTGAAGATTACTGAATATCTTGTAATTTTCAGAAGATATTTGTGATCGTATTGCACTGTTTATAGTGAATAAAGCCTTTTTATTGTTCTTATATATTGGCATCAGTCCTTTCGAACCCCGAGCTCACAACAATATATATATATATATATATATGGATATATATATAAATCAACATTTGAGCGGAGGGTGGTTTTGGGGTTTGGGGTCATGATCGGTGAAAATATATCGAAATTTTCCGGAACTGCTTTCCTCCGAACGGCTGCAATAGGTAGCTTTATACTTTTTTGTATTGAAAGCTACCTAATATTAGAACCATATGAATGGCGCAGATGCAAAAGTCACATTATCCCCTTTTTTAATGGATTGAGTTATTCATATCACCGTGTTCGTGTTTTTTAAGGTGAATCGGACTGAAATAGTGATTTGGACCATAAGAAAGATATTAAGGCTGAAAAAAAAAAATACTGAAAATCTCGTTTTGATGCATAGCTCACATTATCCAACAACTGTTTAGCAGCAAAACTCACGCTCTCCAATTCAACCAATCAGGGAGGTACAGAAGTAAGTAGTATAAAATGTTTCACTGGTTTCATGACAGTGAAGAAGTTAACCCATGTCTAATAGTAAAATTTTTGCAAAAATTATTTTTAATCAAAGTTTTTTGCTTTTTGATTTTTGTATTATTTTATTTCCCTTTAAAATAACATAATGAAAACTAATGTTCAGATTTTTTTTGTTGTTGTTCTTGCTGTTTTAAATTCATAACAATTTTTGTTTATAACTAACATTACCCATAAAAGTTTGTTGCAAAACTCACATTTTCCATATTTAAATTTAAATTCTAGCTTTACCACAATTATTACAGGTTTAGGACTATGTGCAACTACTTGTTATGGCAACAAATAGATATAAAAAAAATGTGCCAATATATCATGTTTATTAATATTAATCGGTTTTTATGCATTTTTCTAAAAACTAGGTTAAGTGGAGACTGTGAATTTTGCATCTACACCCTTCATATATTAAAATGTGGTTTTAACATAAGAATGGGACGTGAGGATGGGACATAAAGGATGTGAATTTTCATCTATAAAATATAAATTTTACATGCGTATTTCTACATTTAAATAATACAGCCGGAAAACAAAGAGAGAGCATATCGTATATTTTAATCGCAAAATCATACCAGAAGGAAAAAAAAGAAAAAGAAAAAAAACCTGAAATAGCCATTTGACTGGAAATTATGTCTTCTTTGAATGTAAGTTAAAAAATTAAGCTAGTTAATTAAGTCTTTATACTGAAATTGTACCAAACTCTAAGATTTTCAATACGCCCAATTTTGACAGTATATTTGGGTTTTTTTTTCGGTAAATTTTACCTTAGGATACCAAAAGAGACGTCATTTAGGTAATTTTGGAATTATAAAGGATTAAAGTTGGAATTTTTAATGTTATAATATTTTTTTTTTATTCGTTACAAAACGATTGAAATGCGGGTAATTTTTTAAGCATAATTCCGAAACAACTTGGAAGTAGTGATGGGCATAATGATTATTTTGATTATTCGAATGAATCATTCGGGCATGTGCAGAAGCATATCTGTCAAACTTCAATTTTTTTTTTTTTTTTTTTTTTTTTTTTTTTATTCAATTACTACCAGAAATTTTGGAAAAAAAAAAGTTTGTGCAGAAACTTTTTTTTTCAAAATTTCTGGTAGTAATTGAATTAAAAAAATTGAAGTTTGACAGATATGCTTCTGCACATGCCCGAATGATTCATTCGAATAATCAAAATAATCGTTATGCCCATCACTACTTGGAAGAATGAGCTATAATTTTGAATTCGCATATTCAAAGCATCTAGAAATAGATTTCTGATTAAAGAAAAAAAAAGTCACAGGCCAAAACTTATATTGTTTCCGAAAATATGTATATTTTGAAATTGATTTTCGAAAAAAAAAATATGAATTGTAATCCGTGAAATGTTTGATAGAAGGGGTGCAAAACTTTAAAACTTCATAACGTTTCTGTGAAAAATTCAAAAGGTTTTATATATATATATATATATATATATATATATATATATATATATATACACTATATTGCCAAAGGTGATCGGTCACTTGCGATTTTAGACGTTTTGTTAACTATCTAGAAAAATACATGAGGAATTAACCTGAAACTACAGGTGTGTAAACAGTATAGTATAGGTTATACATTTCCGCGAAGATTTTTTTTCACGAAACCCTATAGGGGACTGTCAACAAATTGAAAAAGAACGAATATCTTTTGGATAACCCTGTAAAAATTAATGCAGCAAAATCGTTCAAACTCGAGATTATTAATAAGACGCTTATTGTAATATACTGTGTTCATTTTTATGAGGATAGCATGCATATTCGTAGGCAAATTAAGGTTTTTATAGAAACTGTCCCAAATTTCGCCTAGTTTTTTGCTTATAATTTGCAGAGTTCTTAATATAAAAAAATGTTCTTTTATTAGCTAAGTATATAGAGCAACTTTGTGAAAGTCTCAAAATCATAGGTTGAAAATTCTGAAAATTATCGTCGATAGAATAAGCTCGAAATCCGTTGTTCCCAAAAAGAAGCAAAAAGATGAGGGGTTGTATCAAATATCTGTTGATTAGTGTCAAAATAGCGTACACAATATTGCACATACTACTATATTTGGATACAGCCCCTCATATTTTTGCTTCCTGTTAGGAACAACGGATTTCGAGCTTATTCCATCGACGATAATTTTCAGAATTTTCAAGCTATGATTTTGTGACTTTCACAAAAGTTGCTCTATATACCTAGCTAATACATTATGCATATTATATTTTGATTGCATTCGCGCATGCGCAGTGAAACATTTTTTTAGTAAACCTGCTCATTTCTCATCCAATTTTTATTATTTTTTAATTCTGATTGCAGATTATTATGTACAATGTTGTTTGTCATATTTTCTGAAAAAAACTTTTTTTCATATTAAGAATTCTGCAAATTATAAGCAAAAAACTAGGCGAAATTTGGGACTGTTTTTATAAAAACCTTAATTTCTCTACTAGTATACATGCTATATTCATAAAAATGAACACAGTATATTATAATAAGCCATTTATTAATAATCTCGAGTTTGAACGCTTTTGCTACATTTGTTTTTACAGGGTTATCCAAAAGATATTCGTTCTTTTTCAATTTGTTGACAGTCCCCTATGGAATTTCGTGAAAAAAATCTTCGCGGAAATATATAACCTATACTATACTGTTTACACACCTGCAATTTCAGGTTAATTCCTCATGTATTTTTCTAGGTAGTTAATAAAATGTCTAAAATCGCAAGTGACCGGTCACCTTTGGCAATATAGTGTATAGCATGCAGAGTTTTCAACCGAATTTAACATCGCTTTCCAAAAACTTGGCAAAAAGTTATAGAAATAGTATACTGCAATTAAAATATTAATATGTTGAATATTTGATGAGATATGGGTATTTGTAAGAAATAAATTTTAATAAAAATTTTAGTTTTAATATAAAAGAAATAAACAAAAATTGCTGCCACGACACGGCCTGGAAACACTGAAGTCAGGTCTGACTTGGTTCGAGTCTTCAAAAATAAAGAGAGTAAATCCGATTTCGACCCGTCCCGAGTCGCTAGAAAAATATTAAGCCGCCCACACTCTGGGCCCCGGCAAACCGCCGCTGAGACCACCTATTCAGGATGTAGTTTTGCCATGATCTCTCAGTTAAGGTGGTTCTCAAATGAGCTGCTCAACAACGCGAAACTTTCTGACACATTTTCTGACTAGTTTTTAAACGCAAAAGCATTAAAATGACTGGTCTGACTATTGAAGCTATTTGAAATTAAAATGAGTTTTCTATTTTTTTTATAAATAAATTATTTATCAAGTTATAAGAGATTCGTGTCACCTGACGACTCCTTTTTTGCGCTTCTCTGGCTGCCGTATTGGGAATTCGGTTCAAGATGTCGACTTTGACGGTATTTTCTGAAAGATCTTCTGTCTTTACCTAAAAATAGAAAATGGTTTCGATTACATAGCTTCTGAATAAGAACATCTGCCAATTTCATGCTTTTCCGAACAGAAATGAGTTAAAAACTGTGTCTGAAAGCAGTGTTGAATTCAGACACTTTTCTCCGGGAGGGATTTATGTGGCTCCGGGGGGGGGGGGGGGGAATTGCACTTTTTAACCATTAAAAGCATAAAATCTCAAATTTTCCGGAGGGGGACATTTCAATGCTCCGGGGGGATGTCACCCCCGGGCCACCCCTTAAATTCAACACTGGTCTGAAAGTAGCCCCTTTGGATTTGAGAACAGAGACTTAACGTAGTTACGCCACTGTTCTACAGCTGCACTTTAACGTTTCCGCCTATGCCACTTCTCATTAAAATGATGCTGTTGAGAAATAGATAATCAGTATATAATTCGCTTACGTGAAGTCAAGCAAACCTTTCTAATATATTCTTATTAGCATATAATTGTTATGTAAGGAAACTGATAAAATAATATTTGGAAATAGGAATGTTTTAGAGAATTTCTGTTTATACTTTATCAACTATTTTGTCCTTGAACAATCACTTTCTCATCACATGAAAACCCATCTTACATTGTATTTAAGTAAAAGATTGCCTGTTTATAGGTAATTTATTTATACAAAGATGGTCACTTACTTAAAACTATTGCTCCAAAGTAATTAAATCTGTACAATGATCGATACAATCAGCTTTTACAAGAGTAATTTATTATATAATTTTAAACCACAAAGCCGGTCGCCTTGTCGCCACTGGCGACCAAATATTATAAATGGCAACTATGTTTATGTTACTATCCCGCCTTTTCAACTTTCTTTATTTTAATATTTTGATGACTTTAAATAAAAACAAACAATAGAACATTTAATAGAGTAATCAACATTGAATGGTTCCATGATTCACTTGAAAGGCCCTTTCTTAATGACTATAAACTCCAGAGACTTATGATAGGTGACATGCAGAAGGATATATGCCATTAGCAAAGAAGCAAAAATTAGAAAATACAGATTTTAAAGAACCACGTGAGAAAAAGATGCGCCTAAATTCTTACATGAGACAAAGTGCCCTAAATCTGATAATTTCGGTACACTGCAAATCTTTATACAACTTTCAGAATACCTATTTTGTTACATTTTTTAGAACACTTTGAAGCGCACTTTTTGGAACAGTTTTTAGAATACTTCTGAGAATACTTTTTTTGTTCAGAACACTTTCTAGCGCATTTTTTGAAAGCGATGATTTCACATGTGTGCCCATATGTGCTTCCAATATGTTCTCAAATGTGTTCCCAAGTTTAAATTTAACAAATATCCTGAGCAGAACACTTTCGCTATACTTTCGGAACACTTTCGGTACACTTTCTATTATAGCGGAGCAAATTCGGAACACATTTCAGTACACATTAAGGTAACTGGAACACTTTTTTTCAATTAAAGTGTTCCAAATGTGTTCCCAGTGTGTGCTGAGAATTTGCAGTGTATGCACTGTTTAGTGTTATGGTTAAGAAATGCCTTTCAAAATAATAATAATGATTTAGTAAAGAACAATTTTTTTTCTAATGATATTGCGTATGCATACATTATTCCATTAAACATAGTTATTATACTAGCGTAACCTCACCCCCTTCGGTGGTCAATTTTCCCAAAAACTAACGTCGAATTAAACGAACATAGAGTTGAGGACACAAGATACACAGCCTTCGGCAACGTACACCGGTGGGGGCCTTCCAATCTCAAATCCAACAAACATTGACTTTTTCTGATTTTTTTTTTCGTTGACGAAATCCAAACGAAACTACGGTTAGGGGCCCTTCTGCCTTCGGCAGCGTACGCAAATCTCTCTTTTTTATCTTTAACATAGTGTAATTGTCTTATCTCAGAGGCATACACCGATCGACACAGATTAAATTCAAATTTTTAACATCGTCGTTACCGTTATTATAGGAACCGATTTGGCATTTTTCCGATTTGAATTTAATCACGGCAGGTATCAAATTTATCGGAGAGTCCTTTCAGTTTTAGAGGAAAAAAAATTGTCAAAAAGTACCACAAAACACAGATATACGATAAAAATCGCATGAAAATTTCGGAAAAAATTAAAAATCTCAGAAAACAAAAGTTGGGACAAAACATTGAAATACTCTAAAATTGAATAAAAAATCAATTAAAAAACTCTAATCAAAAAATAGAAAAACTGACTTCGAGGTGCATAACTTCAGACATACAGGAACCTTCCTACCAAATCATGTAGTCCTGCGCGCATCAGCGGTCTGTTAAAAAAACTCCAGACCGACAAATACGCACACAATCTTTTGGATTTATTATTATAGACATTTCATTTATTTTCTGTTTCAGATTTATAGTATAATTCTGACAAGTTTCGTTGAAAAACGTAATTTAAAAAATAAATTTTCTTCCTAAATTAATTTATTAACTTAGTTTAAGACTTAAGGCAATACAAGATATACCATTCTACGTTCATGATTATTCTTTCTTTCAAATAATTTATAAAAAACTTTTATGCTTTTTAAATACCCATGATTAATTTTGAACGTGAAGAAAACTGACAATGATGGAGGAGGGGGGAGAAGTTTTACAGGCTACTAGGAATTTTTGCTGGTTACCAGATATTTTCCAATTCGTTAAGGGTTATGCCTTAACTATTCTAAAGAGTGCTTCTGGCCAAACTGCATTCTGCGCTTTTGAACCTATAATTGGCTGCACACATGAATAAAAATAAGGAGCTTTGAGGGTTCCTTGAGTCTAGGACCCGTATTATAGAAGGTATTCACACATTTTACTTATCCATCATATGTTGTATTAGGTAATCGTTTTGAAAATCGAAAAACCTTTTTTGACGGATTTACACGTTTTAAACACTGGAGATTCCGAAAAACATATTTTTAGAAAAAAAAATTTGCCGTCCATCTGTCTGTCTGTATGTGTGTGTTTGTGTATGAGTCGTAAACGCTCTATCTCCCGAACAAATTGAGATAGAGACTTCAAGTTTGGTATGTACTTAGTATATAATAATGGGAAGAAGCTTATTGAATTTCAGAAACCTCGATTATCGGGAACTATTTTTTTCGGATTCAAAAATTATTCGTTCTGATAAAAGGTATATAAAAATTGTTTATTTTAAGTAATGAATATAAAAGACAATAAAAAAACATAAATTTGGCATAAAGAATGAAGTCGATCGGATAATGAGTTGCCGCGATACTTGGAATCCTATTTTCCACACTCTTCGATTTTTCATGACCCTGTATTTCATTCAAATTTCAATTCAAAAATATATTTTAATTGGAAATGAGACGCTTAATCCGACGCTGTAAACTCTTGGTTAATATGATTATCAATTTTGGAGTTATAAGGATGTTTCTTTTACGCAACTCAGTAATAGAACATTTAAAGTTTATGACGTCATCAAGCTAGGATTTTATTCGAATTGCAATGCATTTTATAAATTTTTTTCACATGTTTTATTTTCATATTTTATATTATGCATATCCATGATGAGTAAGTATTACGGTAGCCCGCAACGACTAGTTCATAACGATTTTGGAAAAATAAATATGCAGAGTATCCCTGAATTCATGGGACAAACTGTAATGGGTGATGAAACACGCCTAGACAAGAGCAGAACACTATACAATGCAGAATCGCAACTCAAGCAGTGAAGCGCTATACAGGGTGCCTTCTGATTGTAGAGAGAACCATATTCCCTACATATAGGGACTATTGCTTTCTTTAATTAATCCAGCAGCTAATAATGGTTGAATTTTGTCTGAAATTTCTTTTTCTTCTGAAGGGGAAGTCCTGTAATGCCTCAAAGATGTTGGTAGGTCAGATTTAAAGAAAATACGTTGCACGGTTTAATATTAATTTTTCCTACATCATATTAGTTTTTAGGAAAAATGGCTAAATAATATCTTATACTGTTCCTTAAAATTTCATTTTTTTATAGAATTTATTTTCCCAAGTAATTTAGAAATATTAGCATTAGATTGAGCAAAGGATTAGGGAGGTATGACATTTCCATAATTGGGTTGCACTCTCTGATAATCATCTTTAACATTAAAATGGAGTAATCTTAAATTATCACTGGATATACTCTTAGATTGATTTAAAACAAGGTCTCCTTGTAATACTTTACATTTAACACAATAAATAACTAAATTAAATTTAGAACATTCCTGTAAACCTAATGTGGCATAATTTAAATCAGTGTTACATAACAAAAATCTAATACATTTTTGCACATTACCTAATTTAAACAATAAATTACAAGATTTATCAATTACAACAGTTCCTTTGGCTTGGCCAATAATAACAGGTGGAATATTTATAACTTCAATATTTAACAATTTAACAAATTTAGAAGATAAAAATGATATTGTTGAGCCAGAGTCAATAACACGAGATAATTCCCTGTTATTTGTATATCCAGAAACAATTAAATGTCAAATATTATGGCTAGATTGTTATGGTTGACTAAGAGGAGGTGTATAAGATTGCAGAGGATTAACAATGAAAACGCAATTCGTCTCCCAGTGGTAAGCATGTTGCATACCTCTATTTAAACACATTCGACATAGTCTACTTGGGTATTTTCTCTGAAAATAAGTAGTAGGCAACCTAGGAATAATAAATCTAAAATTTGGAGCATTAAAATCGCTGTTAATGAAAATTGGAATTTCGTACATGAAAATTTCTCTTTGGGCGAACCCAAGGTCTAGGTGCATGATCATATTGTTGAAATGATCTATAATTCTGAGAATTATTTCTAGGATTACTGTTACTAACATGAGAGGTTGGAATCACTACCAGTTGTTTAGCCATTCTGTACCAGTCTATAGTGTTGTCTGGTGGATTACTAATCATATAATTCTGGTACTTTGGCTTTAGACCATCTGTCAAACCCTATACGATTATGGTTTCACATAAATAAAGTTGTCTACCCATTTCAATCTTTTTTCGAAAATAATTTTCCAAATCATTGAGATCATTTAACTTCAGAGAAGCAAAAACAGAGAATCGAGGAACGTGTACTTTAATACATTTCTCAGTAAGAATTTCAGCAATTTTATCGAAAGTAGTACATTCTAAACATTCATTTATAAACACCTTTAAAGCCTCTCCTTTCAAAAAATTTGAAATATATTTAATTTTCCAATTTTCAGCTTTCTTATCAGACAGGCATGCTTTGTCAAAATGTGTTATCCAAAACTGCACATTCATTCCTGCCTCAGGGTCAAAAGGAATTATATTTACTTCGTTTTCGCTCATTTTGTGATCACGAGAGACTTTGACAAGTCCAGATCGCATTAACATAAAGCAAGGATAATTCATTAATATAAGAATTCCAGAACATAAACATATTAAACAAATGTAAAATAAATTTTAATTTAAACAACAAATGTAAATACCTCTATCTCTAATAAATAATAATAATAAAAACAATACAGTGAATAAAAAAATCTGTGTGCGAGTAAATATATAACAAAACTAGGGAATAGAACCCGGGCTTCCCGGGTTACAGAACATCGCGGAAAACTATTTTTTTTTAATTCTGACAGATTTTTTTCACATTTAATATATATATACTAAAAAGAAAGGGCACATCTAGTATTTGTCGAGAATTAAATAAAAATCATGCACTCGTGACATCATAATTCGCTTTTATATTTTAACAGAATAATAAGGCTACTATAATTTGTGACTCGTGCTATAGCCAGTATTACGTACGGTCGCGATACATGACAGGACACATTGCCTTTATCATTATCTTTTTACGCGTGAAGGTTTCGCTATGGTACTCCATTGTGAAATTTGGTAATTTTTGAAATTCAATATTTGAAAAGCGGCATAATCATTAGATTTGAAATTTATATAAAGAAAAATACAATTTTTTACCTTTCTAACGCAGTTTGTCTAACAATTTTCTGACAAATTCTTTTCCAGCTATTAATTTGTTCAGTAACTTCAAATGTTTTATTTCCTGATTAGCGAAAAACCCAGTCGTCAGCAACGCATAGCTTTTCATTAAAGAGGATAATAAATAAATAGATACAATGAATAAATCTTTTCAAAAAAACTTACGTAATTTTGTTCACAAAGGTCTCATTGTTTCATCATTTTTTATTTCATGAAGATTTCAATTTTTTTTTCTTATTAAAAAAAAAGAAAATAATTGAAGTTGGCACTGCTCCATCAGTAGTCACATTCGGGATATGTTGTAGTATTTCTAATAGTGGTTTATCTGATGTCATCGAAGATCAAAAAGCTCCATTATTTTTAACTATTTGATGCACACTTCGTCTGATAGGAATACATGTCGTGAGAATCAGATGAACGCCTTGTAACGAGAGATGCACAGTAGCACACAAGAAAGATAGGCCTACTGCATCCTAACTTGCTTAGAGGAAGTTTGGTGTGGAGGAAGTAAGTTCATGGCATCTGACGGCTTAGTGAAAGGTTTTATATGGATGTATTAAAAATTTTTAATGAGAAAATGGCAGTTTGTGAACGGTGGTGATAAATAGCAGTCGACAGATCTAGATAGGCATGTCGAGATGTAGTAAGGCAATGAAATTACCCGTTCGGCAATTTCTCCAGAAAGAACAAGCCAATTTTCCAAATAAGGCGTTTATTTATCCACAGGAAAAACGAAAAGCAACTCCCACATTAAGAGATGTTCCTAAAGCCTTTGGGCTTGAATATAAATCTTTACATCATACTAACCGATCTTAAATAGCAAATTTAGAAAACTAAGAATTATAAACACCAGATAACTGGTTCTTCAGCACTTGAAAACAAAACAAAATTCTGCTTCCGAAGTCAACGCCTTCGCTTTTTGTTAGACGCGCGGAGTACGACAGCTCTCGACATAATACGGAAACGAACCAATCGGTGAAAAGAACGTTCGAGAGCTGAGCAGTTAAGCTAATGAACTCGAGAGAGAGTGGTCTAAGGAGAAAGAATCCTCGACATTGTAACGGAGGCTTTTTGAAGTGAACAGTCTAACGCGTGAAAACAGATTCGTGGAATTAAAATAACAAAATGGCTTTTAAAAACATTCGAAATGAAAAAGCTAGCTTCTCTCGGAATAATATAAATCGGATAGTTGATAAAAGTTTATGAATTGACTTTAGATTAAGATTTTGAATAAGATAATTATTAATATACGCGTTATGAATTTAAAGGAAAATTAAATAGAGATCAAATATAGAATAATCAAATATAGATTGAGAGACACTTCATTCTTATTTTGTCAACTTTGATAAGCTAGTACATTTGGATACAACCCCTCATCTGTTTGCTTCCTTTTGGGAACAACGAAAATCGAGCTTATTCTATCGACGATTACTATCAGAATTTGCAAGCTATGTTTTTGAGACTTTCATAAAAGTTGGTCTATACATTTAGCTAATATATTATGCACAGTATATTTTGATTGAATTCGCGCATGCGCAGTGAAACAATATTTAGTAAACCTGCTCATTTTTCATACAATTTTTATTATTTTTTAATTCTGATCACAGGGTATTGTGTATAATTTTGTTTGTCATACTTTTTGAAAAAAACTTGCTTTTATATTAAAAACTCTGCAAATTATAAGCAAAAAACTTGGTAAAATTTGGGACTGTTTTTATAAAAACCTGAATTTTTCTTCGAGTATACATGCTATCTTCATAAAAACGAACCCAAATTATTAAAATAAGCCACTTAATCATAATCTACAGTTTGAATGCTTTTGCAATATTAGTTTTTACAGGGTTGTCCAAAAGATATTCGTTTTCTTCAATTTGTTGACTGCCCCTTATGGGGTTTCGGAAAAAAATCATCGAGGAAACATATGACGTTTATCATGTTGTTTACACTCCTGAAGTTTCAGGATAATTCCTCATGTATCTTTCCAGATATTTAACAAAACGTCTAAAATCGCAAGTGACCGATCATCATTGGAAATATAGTGTATGTTGGGTTTCCATGTATCGCCGCAGAGGCATAGGCTGGATGGTTGTATCACTCAGATATTACTAAGAAAATCTGTGTGCTCCAGAAGTAAGCAGTCGAATTTTGTGTCTAAAAGCTTTATTACATAATCAGGAACAACCAAGCAGGAGAAATGCTCTAGCAAATCGTGATTAAAATGATTACTTAATCATCACTATGTGGCAGTCGGAGCTTAAAATTTTGTTTACATTATAAGGTCTTAGAATTAATACGATGATATTATCGAAGAAAGATGTTATTATATGTACGAAAGATCTTATTAAGTACGGTACAAATATCACGGGCTTCGAACATGACAGTCGTAGTGGAAACTGGACATTTCGAAAAGCGTCGAATAAAACTTCGAACTCTCTAACCTCCGAAAAACTTCTCTCTCACGTTCCTCTGTCTCTCGGATTTGGCTGCACGTATGTATTTATGTTAATCTAGCGAAAGTGACATTAAGACACTTGACTTCCCTTCTCCAATCATAATCGCTTTAAGAGGGACTTATTACAATTCCGGTAAAATAATAGAGGAAAAGGTGTAAATATGGGCACCCTTTTTTGTTTTTGTCTTAAAGTGGCTTTCCTTTTGAAAAATTTCAGATTTTTTACCTTCATTCACAACTATAACAAGTTTACTAACTGATAGGAGGCAAAGCAATGATGATTAATATCAATTATTTCAATTCGAAAACGAAGATTTACAAAAAGCTTTTAAAAAAGCACCAGAAAAAATGGGGTGCAAATATGGGCCATCTCCAAAAATGTCACAAAAAATAGCTTAAAATGTTTTAAAACAGGCTAAAACAACACAAAGTTGTAGAGAATTTATTTATTACAGTAAAAAATTATTTACAGAAATCGCAAACTTAACTGGCTCTTTCAGCCCAGGCACAATCTAAGTGTGCCCACATTTGCACATAACACATTTAACCCACACTTCTCCACGAGTGTCTTCAGAGAACTTTCCATCACAAAAGATGCAAGTTGCATCGCTCGAATTTGATTTATCCCCATCGTCGATATCCAGATTGATATCATCATCACTGTCCACAAGGGGAGGGTCACAGTAATCTGATGAGTCCGGAAGGTCTTTGGTCTTCCCACCCCTGCCCCTGACATTACGCCATTATGTTAGATTACGCATATTACCAGATATATTATAAAATAAAACTAACGAATGCTTTAAGGACTTATAGATAATAAATTATACTTATTGGACTTATAGATATAAATTTATTATTATCCACATCTAAGGTATTTCTAAAGTTATCTTACCTCAAAGCATTTGTTAGGTTTATTATATAATACTAGATGGAACCCGTCAAAACTTGACGAAAACAAAATACTATAATAATATCAGTAAAATAAGCTTCTTTATTATTTAAGAAGGGGTGCTTATGAAAAAGTCTTTCAAATATTATATTTTAAAAGTTTTTTCCCCAGTCAAATACCAGTCGATATTTCCGATGCAAACTCCAAACAAACAATCCGTAATAAACTGTGTAATGTAAATCAGTTTAACATTATCGCCATATTCCCCACGGCAAGAAAAAAAATTTCATGTACCTATGAAGTATCATACAAATAGTATATTCCTATGCTCATATCATATTCAGTAAATAAAATAACATAGTGAATAAAGTACATATCCCCCCCCCCCCCGCTGTGATAATGCAACCGAATGAGATCCTATGCGCATGTGCATTGCATCTGCCCAAAAGCACCGTAGAAATTGAATGTTAAAAAAGTTTTAAAATGTTTAAATTAAAAGTTTTAAAATGTCCTCTTTAATCATTGTTCGTTACAAATCCATTTCTTCTAAAACGCATCCATTATTTTAAGCTACTCAATTTTTATGTAAAAATGAAGAACTTTTTTACAGTAATAAATCAATCCGCAGATGAGGGAGATTTTTAATGTTTTCAAGTGTAATTTATTTGTATGGTTTCTTCGGTTCCTTTACATAATCAGGATGATTATCCCTTTTCCATCACAATCGGGGATATTTTTCCTCTTATACAGTTGACAAATGGATCGTTAAAACAATATAAAAAATGCAATTCCTAGCATATTCTGATATCTGCTGAAACATATACATCAACGAATTCAACATATCAATTTTATGTTCAACATAAACTGAAAATAGTTTTTTTTTTTTTTTTTTTTTTTTTTTTTTTTTTGTTTTTTGGACAGATTTTTGTTTAGCGCCAAAATGCTCTATCTTATGGATAATCTGATCTTATGATTTATCACTGTTTATATTACTATTATTAATATTATTCCCCTTTTAAGATGGTTAGGGAAATCTATTTTTAACTGTGGCAACATTCCCAGGGGCTATTTTTATTATTGAAGCAAACTGGTGGTTATTGATAAGGTAGAATTAAAAAAACTTTTCATGCTTGAAAATTATTTAAAAAGTCATTAAATTAAGCGGCAGTTTTCAAATAAATTTAATCGAAATCTAATTTTATTTTCTAATTGATGAAGTAAGAATTACGATTGTAATATGTAGTAAAAAATTGAAATTTGTAGTATTTAGAAGTAATGTAAGCGTGATGAAAGCTAAAGCGATAGCGCCGTTTGTTGTCACAACCGTTTATACATTTCTAAAAACTACCACTGTGTTTTTTCTGGAGTCCAAAAGTAGACTGCCGTTTTTTCCCATTGAAAGAGAAATTCACGGTGAAAGAGATAGGACTTTGCGCTAATAAGGAACTGTTAAATGAACTCATAATAAACCTACCAAAATAATTCCTAAGAAATATTAGTCCTACATTGTTTATTCTAGCTAAAAATACAATAATTATTTCAAGTATTTTTTTCTACCATAACACTATTTTTAATAATTTTTAATTTCCTGAAATCCTTTACTTTTGTGTTTTTTTATTAAAAAAGGGAATTTTCTAACCTATAATTAAAAAAAAAGAGTACTTGGTAACATGTAATCAAGGTATGCAATCAAAATGAAGCAATTCAATGGCGGCTCCAATTCTAATCTTTATTATTAAGAATGGAAAAATCAGTTAAAATTACGTCTTGTTGACACAATCATATACATTTTTCTCTTTAGTTTTATCAATGTTAAAATGCATTTCAAGCTACGCATAACGTCATTTTCACCGGCGCAAGCTTATCACACGTACTTCATATACGTTACTTTAATGCTTGAACATGATGTATACAAAAAAAATATTTTGTATTTAATTGTAATGAAAAATGGCATCAACAAAGTTATAATGCATAATGATACAATAAACCCAATGGAAAATACTCCCTTGACGTCACAATAAATATGATTTTTTTTTCGCTTATTAAACACGCGGATAAATATTTTTACCGAAATTTAACTTGCAAATTAAAAAAAATCAGCCTAAAAGCCACGTGCTTTTAATACAGTAAAACCTCCATAACGGACACTCCCGAATAGCGGACACCTCTATTTAGCGGACACTTTTTCAATCCCCAACACAAATATTGTTTGCATAGTTTTGCCTCTAAATAGCGGACACCTCCAAATAACGGACAAATTTAGCGTTCCCGCAGTGTCCGTTATTCGGAGGTTTTACTGTATTTGTTATTTCTCTTTCATCCTCGTAACCACGGAGTTCAGAGAATAATCTCTATGCAACGCAACAGTGGGCGTTATCCGATTATGACGTCATTAGCAGAAGTAAAAGTTTAATTGAAAAATATGGCTAATTAATTAAATTTTAGAACAAACGAATGCACGATAACAAATCTGTGTCCATATATCTTTCATTTAAAAAAAGAATGATGTAATTTGATGCAGTAGTTTGTTCTCTCGAATTGTCGAAAGAAAAAGCTTAGCGTTTTAAATATATAGATATTTGGTAATGTGTATAATGTAGGTAATTTCTGTTTTCACATAAAAAAAAGATATTGAAATAATTTGTGTTATTTAAGAGAGAAGGTGATGTAATTAGGGGCCACCTTTAAATGAGGGCCCATACTTACACCAACCCCACCTACGAAAGATGGCCACTTTTACATGTAAACTAAAAGCGTGCGTGACTAAAGGCGTGCTTCTAAAAGTAACTTAGGATCTCCGCTTTCCGGATATTACTATGAAATTATTTTAAACTAACCAAAATAACATGAAAAGAAAATGATTTCAGATAGCTGTCAAAAGTTTAAAGTCCAGAACAAACACCAATTCCCACAATAATTCACGCTGCATCCACACTACTTGAATGAATGGTTCCAACTGCTCTCTGCTATCTCATACCAACAAATGCCTCATCTACAGTCCTGTTCACCAGTCTTTAGCACCTCCCATAGCCACTTATGGTGGGGTGTCCATATTTATACCTGTGCCCGTTTTTACACCTTCTCCTCTATTGAGATGATTCAATTTCCGTAGCGCGAAAATTTTCTTCTAGAATAATCTATAGAATCTCAAAATCAGGTACACGACGGGTTAACAAACAATAAGCTCTAATCTCGAGAATGCCGGCTAAAAATAGAATTTTAACGATAATATTTGCTTACGCTAGAGAAAAACAGAAAAGAAAAAATGAATTTATTGATGCGGAATAAAACTAGAATATTAAAGCATTGGAACATTATAATAGGCATTTTGATATTTTAATAAAAGTATTATTTTAAATAAATAGGTTTTTTAAAACGGGATAATTTAGAAATTATGACATTTTAGCAATTAAGTAAAGAATTTAGAGAGGTTTGATATACACGGGAAATAATAGTGAATTTTAATAGGGATTTAAATAATAAAAGTGTTTTATTTAAGGAATATAAGTAGTTACCGCCATTTTTAGATTTAAGCAATTTGGAATAAATATTATTAGGTGGATTAAGGATTTATACCTTTACATATGGAGATTGATAGATTAGTTTAAGAATAGGTTTTAATTTAATAAGCCGGTATAATATATGGAATATCATTAAAAGGAAAATTTATATAGAATAATGTTAACCTTGGCGAAAAAAAATTAATTTTTGTAACACACACACACAAACACGCACACACACACACACACACACACATATATATATATATATATATGTTATATAAACATTTTATTTCGCATTATTCCTTTAAATTAATCTAAATTCTGACATAGTCATTATTTCCTTAATTCTTAATAATATGCATTCCTATCTAATGTCCTTTTAAAAGTAATAACACGTATATTAATAATTATCTTATTCCAAATCTTAATCTAAAACTTTAAATTCATTCGTAACTTTTATCAACTCCCCAATCTATAAAATTCTGAGAGACGCTTGTTGTCATTTCGAATGTTTTAGAAGCCTTTTTTTTTTTTATTATTCCATGCTTCGCTTCGCGCGCTGGGTATTTTTCCCGTCAAAATCAATGCGCAGCTGGGATAGGGATTCTTTCTTGTTAAATCTTCTCCATCGCACCTCATTCGCTTAGCTTAATTTCGTCTCTCACTCATTGGTTCGTGCATTCGTTACTTCGTTTCAGTAACTCTACGCGCAGTTAACAAAACTCACTTGCAAGATTTTGGAGAACAGATTCTTGTCGTGTTTTGAAGGCTGACCAAATTGTTATCTGGTGTTCAAATGACTTAGAATTTCTCAACAGCCCTTTAAGATCATTCAATAATGTAGTGAGTTAACGTCAAGCCTGAGGGCTATATAATTACACCTTGATTCTGTGGGAACTGTTACTGGCATCGTTCCTGTTCGTTAATAAACAATTTATCTGGAAATTGGCTGCTCATTATTGGAGAAATTCTTATGGTGTTTCATCATTTCCTAACCTCCTCGTCATGATTCTTGATAACGACTGCAATAATTCTACATCTGTAACAAACTGCCATTTTCTCGTGGAATATTAAATCATCTTCGTAAAAAGCTTATATATATATATATATATATATATATATATATATATATATATATATATGTTATCTATCGTATATGTTATCTATCGAGGTTTTTCTTTTGATTAAAAATATTGTAATACATTTATATATATATATATATATATATATATATATATATATATATGTTATCTATCGTATATGTTATCTATCGAGGTTTTTCTTTTGATTAAAAATATTGTAATACATTTATACTTTCAATTAAAAAAAATAAGCCTTTAAATTGGAACATCAAAAGCAAAACAAAAATTCTGGATTGCAGCAAAAATATGTTCTATAGAATGTATTGTTAAATAAAGACAGTATGTGATGTCAAGTTTTCAAAACCTATAAAATACATTATCAAATCAAATAATATTTTATAACATGTCACTGCTAACTTTCCACAAATTCTTCACTTTTCTATGGAAAAAAAAAAAAAAAAAAAAAAAAAAAAAAAGATACTGTAAATACTGTTCGATTTTCTGTTATTTTAATAATGCCTGCAAAATTTAATAATAATTTTTTAGAATTTAAAAAAATCTGACATTAATTTGTTACATTTCGTGAAATGATTGTGTCAAATTGAAGCTTTCCAAGCAGAAATCTCGAAATATTTTGGGTTATCGTACTTAATATCTTATATCACTAATAAAAAAATATATAATTTAAGTAACATTTATTACAAGGGCAAAGCCATTTTATAACATTAAAATAAAATACATCAGCAAAAACAGAAAAAGAAAATCCATGGAGAAGATTAAACAATCCTTTTTTCACCAGGGGTGGGACTCTCATAACTTATGTCTATCCTTCCTCTTTGAGATTAAATCCTAGAAAGAGCAACAGTTTGGTTTCGCTTTCGTTTGTTTACGTTTATTTTTATTGCGAGAATGAAATCGAAGTTGCCATGAAAGCGATCACCACCAAAACAGACAGCTTCTAAAGCGCCAAATCCGAGCTGATCCTGGGACCGACTTTTCAACAATATAACAAAGAAATCTGGTCTCTAGTAGATTGTTTCTCTGTGAGATCCGCACCCAAATTTCCAGACTTCTACTTTCGGTAGATTTCGCTAGCCATCGCACTCAGACAAACAACTTTCTTTTATTAGTATAGATTTTATATTAGCCGATATTCTTCACATATAACTTTAGAAAAAAACGAGTAAAATAAATACAAAATCCGAGAAAAGTATTATAGAACCACCTATAAAATTCCAATCACATTGACATATTCGAAAACTATTTTAATCACAGGTAATCTTATATATAATGTATTAATTGGATAATTCAACTCTTGTAAACATTATAAAATGAATATTGAAAAGTATATTACCAAGTATAACAATAGCCGAAACATATTAAGTGATTAAAATGATTATATTGGAAAGAAAAACTACATTAATAGAAGTAACTTAGTCATTTTGTAGCATTTCAATAATCGAGTACCGAACATCAATTTGGATACAACCCCTAATATATGCTCATTTTAAAATAATTAATTTCTCTGAAACTAATCATGCGTAAATTTCATGAAATTTGGTATTTAGGCATAGTTGGAACTGCAGATTTAAAATATCTTCTGAAAGTTGGATCTAGTTATTGAAAAACAAACAAAGTTTGAGTTTGTTTTGATATGTATGTGGCCCCTAAGAAAATTTTATATATATTATTTTAAAGTAGGCTTTAATTCCAATTGTTTAGTACAAGTAACTTTCTTCTACAATAATTTGTTGCAGATTTAGTAGGGGTTGTTCAGTTTTTTTTTTTTTTTCCCCACCACTGTACCTATACAGAGTGCCTCAAATTAATGCGATTCCCATATATTATCATATATTGGTATTTATTATTTGACATAATACTTTTTACACTGCTCTCCAACAAAAACTCGAGCCAGAAGTCCAAAAGACTTCAACTTGATAAATTACTGTATTGATGTTTAAAAGCATATCTCACTGGCGATGGGCGGGGTTTAAACATAAAAACTCGTGAAGGGTGGACTAAAGTAATAAAACATTTTAATATGTTTTTGGCGTATAATTTAAACAGATTGCACAAAGAAGCACAAAAAGGATAAAATAACAGCCAGAAAATTTCGACCCACAGGCTGTCATTTAAAAAAGGTAATGAACATCTAAAAGAGGTACAGAACTGAAATTTAGAAAAAACTGCATTGTCAATGAAAATCCTCATGTATTTTTCCAGATAGTTAACAAAACGTCTAAAATCGCAAGTGACCGGTCACCTTTGGCAATATAGTGTACTACTCCAATTAACACATTGAGAACATGATACAAATATTCAACTCAAACCGGTAAGTCTAAGCAGATATTTGTTAATGAAAAAATATGTGTGATTGCGTTAACAAAAGCTATATGATTGTGAAATTTAAAATAACGAGTGAGCACCTACCTATATGGTACAAAGCTCTTCGTCGAAGCAAAGACACTATACGCTAGAAGATGTGAAAGCTCCGTAGACGTAATGTAAACAGGCATTCGGTAAAGAAGATGCAGTACAGTGAAGTTGCGATACAGGGTGAACTACTTAACGAAATTGCCCGGATGGTCGTATTTCATTTTAGCGCTAAATCGCCAATTCTGGTTGATTGAAAAAAGTACGGCTCAACAAAACTAAAGATACTATACACTAGTTCACCGTTCAGTTTCTTTGGTCGAAGTTTCAAAAAGAAAAAATACATTCACAACTAACGTTTAATATGTTTCTGACGAATAATTTAAACAGACTGCGCATGTGCATAGCAACAGAAATAGGATAAAGTTACCACCAGAATTCCAGCCTATAGTCTGTCATTTCAGAAAGATAATGAATATCTAAATGAGGTATACAGAACTGAAATTTTGAAAAATCTGTATTGTCAATGAAAAACACTGAATATTTATGCGCATTTTCATTTATACATCAATGCATAAAAATTACGTGTCAATTATTCATGATATTCCGGATGTCTTCTTTATATATTTTTTAGAGATTTTCTTTACTTAATTTTACGTACAACAGAAGAGCCTTATATTTGGGGATTTTAAAAATACAACCACCAGGCCCTTTCTTCGGAAAAGTTCTGTGTTTATACTTCTAATTCTGATAAGTGTTTAGAATAAAATTATTCAATTATTAATAAAAATTCATTATTTATACCAAGTTTTTGAAAGAAAATATATCATAATCCACTTTGCTTCTCAAATTACGTGACAATTAAATGTATGCTTTCTGGATGCTCACTTATTTTAATGCTCTGGATGCTCTCTTATTTTAATTCTCTGGATGCTCCCTTTTTACACGTACCAAAATTCTTTTGAAAAAAAAAAAAAAACAAAGAAATATCTGCAGTTTTAATATTATTCAGCTATTTGTTATTAAAATACAATTTTTTTTCGATTTGTTATCTGTTACAATACCAATATCAATCGGCTGATCATCTTTAATAAAAAATATTTTTTACTGTTTTGTGCACGAGATTTTAAAGGTAGCAAGTTTTAAAATTTTGCTTTTTGACAGTTCAAAGGTAAGACTTCCAATAATAAAAAGTGATATTTGAAATTTTTGCTAAAAGATCCGTCGAAAAATAAATCAATTGTGATTTTAACAGATGAAAATGTATGAGAGAATTAGATATTCATAGACATATTCCTAATAACAGAAAACTATATCGACATGAAAGGTTGAAGAATGAATTTTTCAAGTACGATGCCGATTAAATTAAATTAATGAATTAATTTATAGGGTTTAAAAAAGAAGTTGCAAATACAAAATTCGGATGAACTTCTTTTGATGTATTTTAAGAAATATACATTATTATTTTTTTAATGCTAATGTAATGGTATATTGCTTGTTTTTTACATAACACACTCTTAGTTGATTAATCAGAATAAATTTAAATAAATGGTGCTATTTTTGTTACATAAAAAATCATTTAAGTAATCTTTTAATCATCTATTAAATTCTTAAAAACTTATAAAGGGTATGTGACATACTCTTAGCTGATTATTTATAAAAATTAATTTAAATAATCGGTGCTTTTTTTTACATAAGAGCTTATTTAATTTTCCATTAAATTATTAAAAATGTATTAATAGCTATGAGAATTGTTTTAAATAAATTGTAATATCTTTTATAAAAATCATTTACCTATCCCCCTTTTTTTACTTAAAAAAAAAAAAAAAAAAAAAAAAAAAAAAAAAAAAAAAAACAGAAAAAACGCATTCACTATCTTATGCTGTCATATATAGTAAATTGAAATTTTTAATGGTAGTCACAGAAAAACATATTATAAATATTGTTATTTTTTTTAGAACACTACGAAGCATTTTTCTAATTCATTATTTTTGCATCTCGGTAAGAAACAAGAAAAGTTAAATTTAAAGAACCATCGAGGATCTCATTTTTCATAATAAAATTCTGAATTTATAATTGATAAAAGAGATTGGGAGAGAACATAAAATATTAATAATGTTAGCTATCAATTACCTTCTAATAAGTTCAGCTAAATCTTACTCGAACTACGAAGTTTTTTTTATAAAAATATAACAATTTATTCAAAACAATTCTCATAGCTATTAATAAATTTTTAATAATTTATTAGAGAAAATAAATAAGCTTTTATGTATATATAAAAAAAAAAAAGTTATTTAAATTTATTTTGATAAATAATCAGCTAAAAGTATGTTATATAAAGTGGGGGGGGGGGGGATATACCCTTAAATCTGGATAAAAATAATAATAATAATAATAATAAGATGTATATTTATTAATTTCATTTTAAACCAGTCGGATGTGCAAATCCCAAAACGTTCTTCTATCTCACACAGGTTTCACATGCACTAAAAAGAATCAGCAACCAATTTTTATCAAGGTCTAAATGAATCTGAAGTTTTATTAAATTCCGTGCATTAGTTCTTGACATATGACTATTGCTAAATTCGTGTAAATCCTGCAAAATGCTGGATAGCAGCGCCACCTGTTGGGAGATTTAGACCTAAACCTAATCAACAATAACTTATGACAACGTCTAACTGAATCTGAAATTTGATGAAAATCCGTGCATTAGTTCTTGAGATATAGTTATCGTGATAATAATGAAAAAAGTAGCATAGCAGCGCCACCTGTTGGGCTATTTACACCAAAACGTAATCAGCATCTATTAATGTCAAGGTCTAACAGAATCTGAAGTTTGGTGAAATTCCGTGCATTAGTTCTTGAGATATAGTTATCGTAAAAATAATGAAAAAAGTGGTATAGCAGCGCCACCTTTTGGGATATCTACACCAAAATGTAATCTGCATCTATTTATGTCAAGGTCTAACTGAATCTAAAGTTTGATGAAAATAACTGCATTAGTTCTTGAGATAGAGCTATTGCGGAAATCGCAAAAAATGCAGCATAGCAGCGCCACCTGTTGAGCGATTTTCACCCAAAACTAATCAGCTCCGATTTATATTAGGGACTAACTCAATTCAAGGTTTTATTAAATTTCGCACGTTAGTTCTTCCGATAGAGAGCCCACAAAATTTTTGTCACATACAGACAGGCAGACAGACAGAGTCACAGACAGACATTTTCAAAAAACAGTCCAATCATGTTCAGGACTTTCTAGAAAATATAAATCCGTCGAAAACCAGAAGTCGAAAATTTTCATGAATCCAATACTATCTTCTTGTAACGATAGAAGAAAGAAAAAATTAATCTAAATTTTGCCTTTTTTTTTAAACCTTAAAAATTAATTTATTAATTTAACTCAATCAATATGGTACAAGAAATATAACGCTTCAACTTAGTATGGCTTCATTGAAAACAAAGCCATGGCTGAAATATTGAATTCTTTCGCTAGACGCTTGAGAATTATGTCGCAGGAATTTAGAATTTCGTCAACGAATGGGAGGGGAAAAAAGTTCACTTTTTACACTTCCAAGATTTCGCAATTTATCGTTAGTCAGAAAACCAAGTGGAGACCCAAAAAGTTTTATCAATTTATTTCAAAAAAAAAAAAAAAAAAAAAAAAAAAATCTGCCTTGCGTTCGTGCAAACAAGATTCAGCTGTCACTTTTTAGGTGCGTTCGTAATTATATAAATACGTAGCACCTATTGTCGTCGTCTGATCCGTCCATCTGTCCGTCCGTCCGTCCGTCTGTCTGTCCGTCCGTCTGTCCGTCCGTCCGCATATAACAACGCAAAAACTACCCAACCGAATGGTTTGAAATTTAAGATATATTATCTTTGCAGAATTTTGTCGAGACATTTAAATTTTTTTTTTAAATCGAATCAAAACTTTAGAAAATATTAATAAAAACATTTATTAAGAAATTTGATTTTTTTTTTTTTTAAATCGGTGCTTTCTTTTTATAGGAGCTTTCGAAGTTTCATCGTCAAGCGACCGAGATGCTTATTTTATGACAGAAATTAATCTGCAGACGATGTAATTCATTTCACAGAATTAAAAATCATCAAGATCTGAATATTTATATAACTAGCTATAGTACGAACGCACCTCGTTTGTAACGTTTGACGTACAATTTCCAACTTTTTTTATATGCCTAGAGCATCTTGATTATGAATTTATATTGTTCAAAAATTTGCAATTGTTATTTGTATCTATTTTTAAAATTGCATTTTATATTATTTTTATTATTATTATTTACTGTATTTGAGGTAGATGATAATTTGGATTTATAGCATTAGAAAAATTTTAATGTTATAATTTTTACTATTGGGATAAATAGAAGTAGTTTTCATAATACTTCAATATACCAAATATTACAATAAAATTTTTCGTTCTAAGAATATTTTTTCATAATAGATAATATAATCAAAAATCAACTACGTGATACAATTTTTTCAATACAATTAAATAATAAATATTATTGCCAATAGTAAAAATTATCGAAAATACTAGAGATAAAATCATAAGACGATATGAACTCTTTAACTCCAAAAAATATATAAATTGGTATAATGTTTTTTGAAGCCATAGGTCTATCTGTGGATGAGAGACTATTTTCAGCTACAGAAAAATCTCACCTCTTATCAACACATTTGTTTAAAGAAATCACAAAAGATTTAAAAGTTGAAATTTAATTAAATCTACCTTTTAAAATAGATTTTCCTCATTAAATTAAAGCATGTTGCCTATTTAGCTCTTTTGTTAATATATATATATATATATATTTATTTATTTACTTATTTATTTATATTTATATATATATTTCAGTACTTTGAATACATCAAAACAAACTACATTGGATATTACCCGAATTAGAAACATGATAAAAATATTTCACTGAACCCGGTAAAATTAAAACATATTTTTTTATAAAAAAAATAATGTAGCTTATGTAGTAAATTTTCATTATTTTATTGATACTTAACATTATCCTATTTTTATGTAGTCAATTAGACTAAGACTACGGCTAAACATTTCTTATGTCTCTCTCAGGATTTGATATACACCTACTCAAAGCCAGGGTGTGCAGTTGCTTCGCAACTTGGAAGCCCATTGAACCTATCACAAGTTCAAGTGCTCTGTATATCTCTGTATCTTATGCAATTCTGATGTCAGTTGCATAAAACAATAAGTGAGCGCCTATACGGTACTCACAAGGAAGGTCTTCATAAACGCATAGTCAGAAAATTTTGAAAAAACAAAAAATTACAGAATATTCATCCATGAGGATATGTATATTTATATATTTTTTAAAAATGCTGCGGAACCTCAATATAATGTTCGTATAAAAAAAAAATGAAATATTTGTGTTTTTGGCGATTTATCGCTAGTCGGCGACACAATGAAAAAAAAAAAAAAAAAACGCTTTATGATAAATATTCTTTTAAGAAAAACTTTTTCATACTGAACTAGTTTAAATAAATTTAACTTACATAAATACGCTTTTATAACTACGGTTTTGCCATAGACATATAAATATGCCATATATATATATATATATATATATATATATACAGAAAATTAAAGATCGTATTCTACAGTTTAGAACAAAATTTAAATTGATTAACAATGCTTTAAACTAAAAATTAAAGTCCGATTTTGAGCAATGTCAATGTTACTTCGATATTGTTACTGTTGAAGACAACTAGAGGAAAGTATTGCTGCCATGGAAATAACGACTTATTCAATATCGAAATATATAATAAGTTCTTAATGGGGTAGTTACTGTTAAAATACATTTAAAACTTATCCAGCCGATGAAAACGTGATAAAATTAAATAATTTCAGGAACTATATATATTGTATAAGCTTACAGAAAAAATAATAAACTATTTAATTGTTTAAGTTTAAATTCATAAAGTACATCATGAAAGTACATCACAAAGTACACCACAAACTCATTTAACCATGAATTTTCAAACGCATTAAAATCGTTTGCATTTGGCAAGAAAAAAAGTGTTGCTCGCCAAATCGCTTCTTTTTGCGCCAAATACTCAAAAGTATTGGATTCCGCAGCTAAATTTGATCCTTTATTACGTACATAAGTAGTTTCATTAGCAATTTTTTCAAAATATTCTGTGTATGCGCTCCAAGGAGACCTTCCTTGTAAGTTTTCCTCGTTAAATGTAAAATAAGATATATTCCCTACCCAATTAAACATCGAATCTTCAAAGTGGTCTAAAGTAAGGAATTAATTTTGAGTGTACCAACTAGTCATCATCATCATCTCATCATCAATCATAAATTGTCAGAGTTCGTGGTTTTCCTCAGAGTTTATTTTCTTCGTATGTATGAATTTTGTGTGTTGTTTTTGCGATTCCCGAAAATAATATAATCTTTAAGACTAAGTGTTATTGTCTCTTATTAATTTCCATTTAATTTTTTCTATGTACATCATGTAAACACTTATTCGACTTACTGAAACGAGTTAAATTTGCTAAACACTTTATTACACAGTCAGTTCATTTTTTATCGCCATGTATTCTGTGAACCAGTGTGGCTTTATTTCTTCTTTTTTCTCAGATATTGTTCTTTAACCAACAATAACTTTTCTTTTAACAAAGGTTTGTAAATATTAATATTTAAAAAATATATTTACTATTTGAAATTCGTAAAAAGCCACTTTTCTCAAAAACGCTGCACCGAATTCCATTAAATCCAAATGTGTTGTAGCGCTAATGAAAATTTACTCTTTTTTTTTTTTAGAAGTATTAAGGTCTTTGAGTTTGGCGTATGTTTAAAAGCTGTTTTCTATGATATTTTGAGTTTTAAAAATGAATTAAGTATCTAATTTGGTGCGCAAATTAGCTAGTTTCCATAGACAGAGTGCCTGAAATTAATGTGAATTTCATATATACCAAACATGGGTACTTATCGTTTGAAGTACTTTTTATAAAATTAAACTTAATACCGTTTTACACTCTATTTTACAATAACTGGACGCAGAATTCCGTAAAACTTTATATTACTAAATATCTGCATTGATGTTTACATAGCAGATGAAAGTATATTACACTGGTGATGGGCGGGGTGTAAACATAAAAAGGAGTGAGGGGAGGAGTTTTAATATGTTCCCAACCTATACACATAGAAATAAAAAGAGCATAAACTTACAGCCGGAAAATTTCGACCCATAGACTGCCATTTCAGAAACATAATGAACATCTAAAAGGGGTAAAGAACTGAAATTTAGAAATAACAGTATTGTCAATAAAAACAGTGAAGAATTGTACCCATTTTCATTTATATACCAATGCATAAAAATTGTTTATTGTTAATGATGTTCGGGATGCCTTATTTAATTTTTAGATTTCCGTACTTAAAAAGTAACAAGAACGAAAAACCATGCGTCAAGCATGGATAATGAATTACTTTCCAGCACTTCCATAATACTTTTAAAAAACTTCATATGTCTAGGTAAACAATTTGAAAAACGCATAATATCTTAGAAAACTCAATTTCAGGAATTATCATTAATAGTCGGGAATGTATCCTAATTCTTTTGTGCAGCCCTGTACATGATCTATAATTTTGCATACATTGCTATAATTAATTTCAGTTTGGAAACGAAGAGCACATAATTAAAAATTTCGCTCCAGCAATTTCCGTCAATAAAGAGAAAAGTACTCAAGATCTTTAGTGCTGCCCTGAACATAATCTATAGAATTTATACACACCAAGTAATAGGCAGCAAATTAGTTAAATTTAAAAACGTACACCACAACAGAAAATGCACTTCCAGCAATTATTGTTAATAGACAGTACTGTAACTGAATTCTTTCGTGTGACCCTGTAAATGGACGATGAATGCGCATCATATTCTTTAGAAAGTAGTGCACCTAGTCTTGTAATGCACATCAATGTTATACATCATTTTCAATATGTTTGATATAGTGTAACACCATTAAAATACACCGCAAACGATTTTTCCCTATAGACGTAATGTAACGGAATTCTTTTGTCCCTGTAAATGAACTAATGAACTTGTATATCCATCTTTGACAACACTTTTGAAAGAGTTTCAAGAAAATGTAAAAGATTCCCTAGCACTGATCTGTGCTGCCCGTGGTGAAATTTCGGTAAGACGGTTTATAGAGAATGCCCATTCATTTTGTTTTGTGAAATCCACATTAATCTCAATTAAGTTCATTATTTGTTGTATATATACATTATTTCATAAATGTTTAATCTCTTTGCAAAAATTAATTTGCGTAGGTATTTTCATTGTAGAAAAGACAGTTGGTTGTAATTAGAAATACAGTAGAACTCCAATTATCCGAACTCCGACTATCCGAATCGCTGATTATCCGAATCGCTTTCATAATTTCAGAAAAAAAAATTAAGACGGAAACGTACTGCGATTCGCAAAATAATGATTCTGTCTACGCGCAAAGATATAGGAGAGTGGATAGTGTGTGATTCGTTAGACCCTGGGTTTCAAATTCTAAATGATTATGAACTTATTGAAAGTGTGGGAGAAGAAAGTGTCGAGGAAGAAGATGGCCTTAATGTCGAATTTGAAGCAGACATGAGACCATCAGCTAGTGAAGCATTTGCCGGACTTGAAACTGCGTTGAAGTGGATGAAGAGTCAGCCCGAGTGTGACCACATGCAACTTCTCACTGTCAAATGGATGCACGACTTGGCTGACCGAAAACGGGTGAAGACTGTCAAACAGCTTCCTTTGACCGAGATGTTCAGCAAGCAATGACATTCATTTACAGCACGGTACGTATAAACTGTACTAATGTATAGCACTTGTAAGTACGCTTAACATGTAAAAGTGTTGCCTTTTCATTTAATTAATTAAAAGCTCTTTTCTTTAAAAATAGTTTTTTCACCCATTTTCAACATACATAAATTAATTAATTAAAATAGACCCTTAAAAAAAAATCCAATTATCCGAATTTTTAATTATCCGAATGGGGTCCGGTCCCAATTGATTCGGATAATTGGAGTTCTGCTGTATATGTTTCTGCACCTTTCATTAATATTTTTATTATTTAAGCTTTTATGATATGTGGCATATTTTTATATTTCTAGTTCTTTTTAATTAGTGCAAATTCTTTAAACGTATTTTTATTCTAATAATTACAGAATGACATTTGGTTATAATTTGGTTACATTCTTATCCATTCGATGCTCCGCAATTTTAAAATACTCATGTTATAGTTCATATACTTAAAAAATCGTGAAAAATTTAGATTGTTTAATAACAATCATTTGTTTTATATAAGATTTGAAATTTAACTTAATCAAAGATATTAATTCTTTTTTTTTTTTTTCAAAATTATTTAAACCATTATGTTTTTTTTTTTTTTTTTTGCGTATTCTAATATTTTTATGCCGTATATTTTTTCATTTAACATTACTATTCAACAGCAAATAATTTCGTATGTGCAATATTTAATTTATTAAATTTTTGTTGTACAAGTTACTTGAATTTTAAAGTATTATTATTATTATTATTAAGCTTTTTTTATACATTTTATTTCTATTAACTTTAAAATAAATTAATTTTGATTAAATCAATCTATTTAAATATTTGACATTTTAAATGTGCATAATAATATATATGAGAGAATTTGAAAATGTTTAATTATATTTTAAAATGAAAGATTTGGAAAAAAATTAAGAGAAAAATGTAAAGTTACTAGATTTAAATAAAAATGAAATTATGGAGTATCAAGTTAGATACTATAATGTAAGAGGCAAATGATTTTCAAAACTATTGCCCTTCTGTATGTAGGTATGTAAGGTTGCGCAATTAAGTCAAAAAAAAATTATGCTTCCTCTTCCATTTTCATATAAGGCGAATTAGCACCTATAAATGAAAATATTGTTATGAATTTTGTATATATCTGTAAATATTCCATTTGTTTAAATTTATTTTATTTTATTATTGTGAAAATTGCAGTATTATTAATGTATTTCCTATTGAGCATCATGTAACTCAATGCTAAAGGCCTCAGGTGCTTTGCAAGAAAAACAACCTTACAGCATCGGTTTTATAATGGAGTTCTATTGAAAAATCGCCAAGGAATGGGTTTTTCGCCAAGTTGGCGATGGTTTTGGCGACTTATTTTTGTCGCCAAATTTGGCGATATGTCGCCAAGTTGGCGACGGATTTGGCGACTTTTTGTGCAACCACACCCCCCTTATACCTATACATTGGGATCCTTTCTTGCTTGGGTTCTCTATCGAAAGTTAAAGCACTTTCTGGTAATTTCTAGCATCTGAAGGCTCTGGAATAATCTGGAAAGATCTCTGAAACCTATATAAGGACCTCCATCAGTTCAGTTAGTTAGTTGTCTGTCAACTGCGATTGAATTCATACGAGAGGCTTTGCATTGAGAACTGTGTTACTCGGATCGATTTTGTCGTTGATACGTCGTATTGAACGCATTGTTTCTATGTGAAATTTTGCTGCGCTTTTATTGGATTTGAAGATTACTGAATATCTTGTAATTTTCAGAAGATATTTGCGATCGTATTGCACTGTTTATAGTGAATAAAGTCTTTTTATTGTTCTTATATATTGGCATCAGTCCTTTCGAACCGCTCACAACATTTGGTGTCAGAAGTGGGATTGAATGCCGATCACCAGAGCAATGGAGGGTCAACTGAAAGAATTATTGGAGAAATTAGCTGCGAACCTTGGCGAGTTGAAAGAAGAAATGAAGAAAGATATGTCAGCGATGGATGAGAAAATGACTGCGAACCAGGCTGAAATGAAGAAGGATATGTCAGCGATGGATGAGAAAATGACTGCGAACCAGGCTGAAATGAAGGAAATGTCGGAAGAAATGAAGAAGGAAATGTCGGAAGAAATGAAAAAGGAAATGTCAGCGATAGATGAGAAAATGACTGCGAACCAGGCTGAAATGAAGGAGATGTCGGAAGAAATGAAGAAAGATATGTCAACCAACCTTGGTGAGTTGAAAGAATTAATAGATAATAAAATAACATCTTTAAATGAAAGAATTGACAGCGTGGAAAACAAATTTGAAGGAAGATTTCAGGAAATAGAAGAAAAAGTTCAAAAGACAGCCAATAACGTAGAAGAAAGGATAGAGAGTGTAGAAAAAGAGTTGGAAAATGTGAAGAAACAAAAGATAAATGCCGGAAACTATACCGAAGATGTCATGTATCAATCTATGCTTCCTCGTTCCTGTATTAAACTCTCGACCTATGACGGAAAATCCTCATGGCCAGTTTTTAAGACACAATTTGGGATCGTAGCGAACGCCAATGGATGGGATTCCCAGACAAAGGCTTGCCAGTTAGCTGCTTCTCTACGAGCTGATGCTGCCGACGTCCTACAGACATTGCCTGCAAATGAACCGCTGGATTTTGAAACGCTTGTCAGTGCCTTAGAATTACGCTTTGGCGAGAAATGCATGAAGGAATATAGCAGACTCCAGCTCAAATCTCGACAGCAGAAATCCACTGAATCCCTGCAAGAGCTTGCTACGGATGTCGAGAGACTTTCACATCTTGCTTATCCTGACTGTCCGACTGAAATTAGAGAAAGCTTGGCTCTGCAGCATTTTATTGATGGTGTGCGTGACCCTGAGATCCGGACAGCACTCCGGATTGCAGATCTCAATGATTTAAAAGGGGCTTTGGTTTACGCTCTGAAATTCGAGGCAGCTCAGCAAGCTACTAGGAAAGATCGACACTTTGTGCGAGCAGCTAACCTGTCTGAGACGTCGGATAGAGCTGTGGAGTGCTTACAGCAGCAGATGAATGACATAATGAGAAAGATGAACTCCTTAATGGCCAACAAACCTTACAGGAAGATCAAGTGCTGGAAATGTGGTGGAGAAGGCCATATCCAAATCAACTGCCCAAGACGACCCAGCACCGAAAGTAATAGCTCACCCGCTAACGGAGGAGCAAGAAAACTGATTATTGACCATCTTTCGGGGCGGAGGTTTCCAGATCTTAAGAAGCCTCATTTTCAAGTATGGGAAATTTCTGCAAGAAGTTGCGGCGAGAACGGAGTTTTTCTAGTCGGAAGTGTGAATGATTTGCCCTGTAATATGATCATCGATACAGGAGCCAATGTGACCATCATTCGGGAAGATCTAGCTCAGCGGCTGAAAGAAAAACTCTCCTGGACCCCGCCACGTGTAATCCTTCAAACTGTGACAGGAGATAAGATCGACATATTTGGAAGAATGACACTGGAAATAAAGTTTGGGAACGCCGCTTACCATCATACAGTCTATGTGGCCGATATTTCAGATCCTTTCATACTCGGACTGGACTTTTTAAAAGAGCATGGATTTACACTGGATTTTAAGAAGAATGAGTTACGCTCTGCTCAAGAAGATGTCACTATTTTCAAACTTGGAAATGAGTCCGGGTCTATTCAATGGATCACAGCCAAGGCAGATGTTATCATCCCTCCTCGGACCGAAATGATGATACCTGGATTAACTGAGAACGAAAGTAGTTTTCAATGTGGCTTGGTTGGATATCCTGAGAAGAGCCCAAAAGGAGTGCTAATAGCATCCGCGCTGGTAGATCTGTCGAGAGATGTGATACCCGTGAGGATGGCGAATGTAAGTGAAAAGTCTAGAATTATCCAGAAGGGTGAAGTGCTTGCTACCTGTGCTCCAGTCACCTGTGTTTGCAAAGACCCGAGCTTGACGTTGTCGGAGCCGCCTACAAGTTTAACACCTGAAATTGGACGAAATGAGAATTTATCTCCTGAGCAGAGACATGCCGCAGAAAGACTGTTCCAGGAATTTAAGGATGTGTTTTCACAAAACGAGAATGATATAGGTCGCACTTCTCTGACACGTCATAGAATTGATACTGCCGACCATCCACCGATTAAACAGCATCCAAGACGCTTACCGTTCGCAAAACAAGAAGAGGTTTCTAAGCTCTTACAAGAGATGCAGGATAGTGACATCATCGAACCGTCATCAAGTCCGTGGGCCTCTCCCATCGTGTTGGTCCGAAAGAAAGATGGCTCCACAAGATTTTGTGTGGATTATCGTAAACTTAACGATATCACGAAGAAGGACAGCTATCCTCTACCAAGAATAGACGACACGCTAGATACTCTTTCAGGGCATAAATGGTTTTCCACACTGGATTTGAAAAGTGGATATTGGCAAGTAGAGATCCATCCTGATGACAAAGAGAAGACCGCATTTACTACTGGACAAGGACTTTGGCAATTCAAAGTTATGCCGTTCGGGCTCTGCAATGCTCCAGCAACGTTCGAGCGCCTCATGGAGACAGTTTTAAAAGGCCTAACTTTTGAAGCTTGTCTCATCTACCTAGATGATGTCATCATTGGTGGCCGCACGTTTGAAGAACATCTAGAGAATATTCGAAAAGTGTTAACGAAGCTAAGAGCGGCGAATTTAAAGCTGAACCCTTTGAAATGCAAGTTCTTCCAACAGGAAGTAAACTATTTAGGACACATCATCTCAGCTGAAGGTGTTCGAACAGATCCTGAAAAAGTGTCCGCAGTAAAGAACTGGAAGCGTCCGGAAAATGTCCATCAGTTGCGAAGCTTTCTGGGACTATGCACTTATTACAGAAAGTTTGTCCAGGGGTTCTCCAACATCGCAAGACCATTGCATAGGCTCACTGAAAGCAAACTGAAGTTTCTATGGACACAAGAATGCGACAATTCATTCCAGCAGCTGAAAGAGGCTCTCACATCCTCTCCAGTCCTTACCTATCCAGACCCCGACAAACAATTCATTGTGGACACGGATGCCAGTCAGGAAAGTGTCGGCGCTGTACTTTCCCAAGAAATAGATGGCCAAGAACGAGTCGTAGCATACTGGAGCAAATGTTTATCGAAACCAGAGCGGAATTATTGCGTCACTCGTAAGGAGTTATTAGCTATAGTGAAAGCCATAGAACACTTCCATCACTATCTCTATGGCAGGAAATTTCTCCTTCGTACTGATCACGCATCCCTAACATGGCTGATGAATTTTAAGAACCCAGAGGGCCAAGTAGCCAGATGGATACAACGACTCCAGGAATACGACTTTGACATCAGGCATCGTAAAGGCTCATCGCATGGAAATGCTGATGCCTTATCAAGAAGACCGTGTCCCGAGAGCTGTCGCTATTGTTCCAGAGCGGAGAGCAAGTATAATCCCGAATATGTCATACGCCAGACGAAGACTGCACTATTGACGCCACCAGATCCCTGGAGTGATGAGAAGATTCGAGAAGATCAAATGGCAGACTCTGAGATCAAACCAATCTTGGAGTTATTAGAATCTTCTAGCACGAAGCCCAGTTGGAAAGACATCTCGACTTGCAGTCCTACGACGAAGCAATATTGGGCTCTTTGGAACTCTCTCCACGTCAGGAATGGTGTCCTGTTCCGAAAATTCGAATCGGAAGATGGGAAGACATCTCGGTGGCAGTTGGTACTTCCTCGATCTCGAATCCCAGAGGTCCTCGAAGAATTACATGGCAGTCCCACTGGTGGCCATTTTGGAGTCATGAAAACATTACACAAAGTCCGAGAGCGCTTCTTCTGGGGAAAAGCGAGAGCTGACGTCGAACAATGGTGCAAATCTTGCGATGCATGTGCAGCTCGAAAAGGACCAAAGAAACGTAGCCGAGGAAGACTACATCTCTACAATGTAGGAGCACCTTTCGAACGCATCGCCCTTGACATCCTAGGCCCTCTGCCAAGAAGTGCTGATGGCAACAAATACCTCCTTGTTGTCATGGACTACTTCACGAAATGGCCTGAAGTTTATGCCATCCCTGATCAAGAAGCTTCTACGGTTGCGGATGCCTTGGTACACCAGTGGATATCAAGGTATGGAGTCCCCCTTCAAATGCATTCTGACCAGGGGAGAAATTTCATCTCTGCTGTGATTGAGGGTCTCTGTCAACTTCTCGGAATGGACAAAACTAGGACGACGCCTTTACATCCACAGTCGGATGGCATGGTTGAGAGATTTAATCGTACCATCCTCAACAATCTCTCACTGCTAGTCTCAAGAAACCAACAAGACTGGGACCAAAAACTTCCCTTGTTTCTTCTCGCCTATCGCAGCGCCGTCCATGAAACAACCGGCTATTCCCCGTCTCAGATGCTTTTCGGTCGTGATCTTCGTCTACCTTGTGATCTGATTTTTGGTCGTCCTCCAGATGCGCCTTCATCGCCAGAGGGATACGTGCAGAATCTCCAGGCACGATTTGAAGACGTCCACAACTTGGCTCGAGAGCGGATCAATATACAGACGGAGAAGATGAAGACCAGGTACGACACGAAAGCCACGGGACATCAATTCAAAGAAGGTGACAAGGTTTGGTTTTATAATCCGACTCGACGTAAAGGACTTTCTCCCAAACTGCAATCGCACTGGGACGGTCCTTATACAGTCCTAAACAGACTGAACGATGTCGTAATTCGGATCCGAAAGTCACCAAGTTCGAAGCCTAGAGTCGTTCATTACGACAGGCTGGCTCCATACTATGGCCATAGTACTTAGTTCATTGATTGTAAATAGTGTAATGTAAATAATGTAAATTAGTATGACCATGGTCTTGTATATAAGTTAATGTAAAAATTTCTTTTGCTTAGCATTATCATTATTAATGTTATTATTATTTAAATACTTGTATGTAATGATGTCTATACTTTAATTTAATTTAATTTTTTTTTTTTAAATAAGTGTATATTTTGTATAATTCAGCATTATGAATGTGTTTAATGGTTATTTTGCATGTTTGCTTTAATGTGTTTTGAATAGTATAGCATTTGTTGGTAACGGGTTTGCTTTCCGATCAAAGGTTGAACTGCCCGGGACGTGCAGTCCTTGAGAGGGGGGCAATGTTATGAATTTTGTATATATCTGTAAATATTCCATTTGTTTAAATTTATTTTATTTTATTATTGTGAAAATTGCAGTATTATTAATGTATTTCCTATTGAGCATCATGTAACTCAATGCTAAAGGCCTCAGGTGCTTTGCAAGAAAAACAACCTTACAGCATCGGTTTTATAATGGAGTTCTATTGAAAAATCGCCAAGGAATGGGTTTTTCGCCAAGTTGGCGATGGTTTTGGCGACTTATTTTTGTCGCCAAATTTGGCGATATATCGCCAAATGTCGCCAAGTTGGCGACGGATTTGGCGACTTTTTGTGCAACCACACCCCCCTTATACCTATACATTGGGATCCTTTCTTGCTTGGGTTCTCTATCGAAAGTTAAAGCACTTTCTGGTAATTTCTAGCATCTGAAGGCTCTGGAATAATCTGGAAAGATCTCTGAAACCTATATAAGGACCTCCATCAGTTCAGTTAGTTAGTTGTCTGTCAACTGCGATTGAATTCATACGAGAGGCTTTGCATTGAGAACTGTGTTACTCGGATCGATTTTGTCGTTGATACGTCGTATTGAACGCATTGTTTCTATGTGAAATTTTGCTGCGCTTTTATTGGATTTGAAGATTACTGAATATCTTGTAATTTTCAGAAGATATTTGCGATCGTATTGCACTGTTTATAGTGAATAAAGTCTTTTTATTGTTCTTATATATTGGCATCAGTCCTTTCGAACCCCGAGCTCACAACAATATATTTAAAGAATTTAATAAAAACTAAAAATAAGAAAATATGTAACATGTAGATCATATAAAAATATTTTTTAATAATGCTATATAAATGTATTTTTCTGATTTTGTCTAGGAATTATATCAACTCTAAATTTTGTTTATATATTTCTTAAAAAAGAGATTAATTTTTTACGAAATAAAATTATCCAGAAATATTTAACTTGCTTCAGATTTTATGGGTTTAATAAAACTTAAACAAATGAGCATATTTTAACAGACTTGCCAGCATTTTCACAGACAAAAAATCACAGACGTCAATCAGAAATTTTCAATCCTGTCATTGAACAAACTCGCTGATGAGTGATGAAATATTTTAATTTTTAATGAAAAGTAATCAGATTATTTATTTCTTTTAATGTTTAATCCTATTTTCTGTTCACTTCTTATAATTTAAATCTGTATTTTTGTAATCTGTTCAATTCTTATAATTACGAATGTTTTTATAAAAACTATTTGTTGTAAATATTTACGTCATATAATAAACATTCAATTAAATAAAATTGTTGAACACATTACATTCTATATTTTAAAAAAATATATCCACTATATCCACTGTTTCAGAAAAGAATCTCTTTTTAAATATTCATATTATTCATGCCATTATAAATTATAGGAAGTAAACAGAAAATAACAAAGATTAAAAATTAAAATAAATACATAATCTGATTAGTTTCATTAAAAATTAACATATTTCATCACTCTGTGAGTTTGTTTAATGACAGGATTGAAATTTTCTGATTGCCTTTACTTTCATACTGCCGCGAAATAAACGAAAATTTCAAAGGTTAATTTCCGGCGATGAAGACAGAACCAAAACCTGAGCATGGAGCTCCCACTGCTCCGCCCACTAGCGAACACTTTACCACCACCGCACCTCCGTGGCGCTACTCTTGCGCCATCTTTTAACACGCGAGTGTGTTCACTTTACTGTATATCCAACTTTGCTCCTCGTTAATGTAAAAAGAAGATATATTCTCAACACCCAATTAAACGTCGAAGTGTTCACTCATAAACTCTCAGAGTTCGTTATTTTCCTCAGGGGCGTACAGAAAGACCGCGGGCCCCGGTAATAGTTCTAATGCGAGCCCCCTACCATAAGCATGATAAAGTAAAACCTGTTTAGATGAAAACTTACAGACAGTTCCGTTTTAAGCAGGGGTTTTTCGTCTTAAAAGGTACAAAGGCATGGAATTTTTTTGGCTAGACCATGATTTCTTCTCCGTTTACAGCACAATTCCGTTATGAACAGCCTTTATTGTATTAGAAAATAAATATGTTAGATAGTACTTTTTTAGAAAATCTATATAGTATTGTCTTACAATTTTATTATTTTGCTTTGACTGTATTTTACAGTAATATTACAGTTTATGATACATTGGTAACACCTTTGCATACAAGGATTTTAAATAGAAATTTAATTTTAATTCAATTCTTCAGTTAAGGCGCCGATTGTCTGACGCTATTACAACTTTTGTTATTGTGTTTTACAATTTAGAAAATATTTGTTCCATAAAACATAAATAAATAAATGTCTGCATCTTTGATATGTGTGTTCTGCTGATTTTTAAGAAAATCTGGATTTTCTTAAGGGGACAGATCACCTTTAAAATGGTCAAAAATTCAATTTTAAGGTTTTGATGTCAGTAAATAGTGCATTTTATTCTGAGTAAAAACGTACCAATGTTTTTCAGAGGCGATAATTATTAACGAAGATATAAAGTAAAACGCAATCGTCATTCTTTGTTTTTGAATGGAGAGTGAAAACTTTAAATGCATTTAATTCACAACAATGATTTTCCAACTTGCGCGCACGATTTCTCCAAAAATAATTTAGATAGAACCTCAATTTTTTTTCAAACTTATTAATGTTGTAACAATGAACAAAATGAACTAGAATCTTTTAATTTGGTCAATAAATTAAAAAATAATTAACTGTAATTAAATTAAAAACGCACTTTGAATGCGCTTTTCGATGAATTACAGTTAATTATTTTTTAATTTATTGACCAAATTAAAAGATTCTAGTTCATTTTGTTCATTGTTACAACATTAATAAGTTTGAAAAAAATTGAGGTTCTATCTAAATTATTTTTGGAGAAATCGTGCGCGCAAGTTGGAAAATCATTGTTGTGAATTAAATGCATTTAAAGTTTTCACTCTCCATTCAAAATCAAAGAATGACGATTGCGTTTTACTTTATATCTTCGTCAATAATTATCGCCTCTGAAAAACATTGGTACCTTTTTACTCAGAATAAAATGCACTATTTACTGACATCAAAACCTTGAAATTGAATTTTTGACCATTTTAAAGGTGATCTGTCCCCTTAAAAACGTAAAATGAAGAACGTAACTCGAACTAAAATGCCTCCTGAGTATCCCCTCCCCCTCCTAGACAGTCCGTAAAGACGTTCAAGCAACTTCTGACTTTTGATTTTTATTAATTGTTAGTTAATTTAATTAAAATTTTAATTTAAAAAACACCAGTCTACTTTTTCTGGTATTTATTTAAAAAACTAAGTACCGAAACTAGAAGACTGGGGCTCGGGTAATTTGTGCCGACTCTACCCCCTCCCCTTTTCCCTTCTATACGGGCCTGCTCAGAGTTAATTCTCTTCGTATGTATGAATTTTGTGTAGCGATTCCTAAAATTAATATAATCTTTAAAGCTAAGTGTTATTGTTTCTCATTAATTTCCTGTTAATTTTATTGTGTGTACGTCATTTATTGGGCTTAAAGAAACAAGTTAAATTTACTCAATGCTTTATTACACAATCAGTTCCTTTTCCATTGGGGGTGTATACGGTGAACCAGTGTTGCTTTCTTTTTTCTCATTTTTTATTCTTTAACCACCAATAAATTTTCTCTTAACAACTGTTTAGAAATATTTATAATTTTTTAAAAATATTTGCTACTAGCAGATCCGCCTGGCGTTGCCCGGTCCCGTAAAAAAATAATAGGAAACGCGAAATCACTCTAAAAATCGCTGCACGAAACCCTTCCTCTGGTAACTCTTTATCTATCGGAAATTAACTAGAGAGATGGACTCGAAGCGTAAGTAAATTTAATACCACCTCCTCAAATGTCTGGATCATTTGATTCAAAACGGGTCAGTTTTCGGTCAAAATTAAAAAAAAATTACCTTCGAATTTTCACAAAGTTTGCATTTTCGAAATCAGAAACATAAATTGTGAGTTTTGATTCAAGTAATCCATTACTTTTCTTAATACTCGAGGCTGAGTGAAAATGAAACTTTGTCGTTTTCTGGAATTATCAAGTCAGTAACTTTCTTTTACGGCTTCAATAAAAATAACCATTTTTGGCGCACGCGCAGGAAAATATTTTAGTTCCACCGGCAGGGATGTATTTTGTCCTAAACAAATTATCCGACACGTGTCCCCGCTGCCTACGATACCGTGTACAGCAAACGTGCTAGACAAAATCTTTTACTTCCAGTTTCTACCACCAGGTGGAGCATTCTGTTTTAAATAAACCTTCTTCCGAACGAAGCTCCGACACTTGTTCCTGCTGCTTACGGCACTGTGTAGAAGGCGTGCTGTGCACGCGCGAAAAATCTGTTAGTTCCACTTTCCACCGCCAGGGTGTACAAAATCTATGTCTTAAGTAATTAGCTATATCTTAATTAGTTCATGTTAAGTTGAATGAACATATTCCCGTTGAAATCGGACCCACAGAACCCGAAAAATTAAATTCCCCCCCTGGATTCCCCTGGATATTAATATTCATAAATGGTGGTAACCAAGGACAAACAATTATACCGAAGTTTATTTAGTACCTGGGAGACTTGTCAATGAATGAGAACAATGTCAGAAAAGATTTCGCTGCATCGGACCAAAATTAAATGCAAAATCTTTTAGTTACATTTTCCACCACCAGGGGATGCACTCCGTTCTAAACAAACTTCTTTCTGAAGGAAACTCCGGCACGTGTCCCCGCTGCTTATATATGCGTTCTGTGCACGCGCAGAAAATGCATCGCCATGGGGCGCCAAACTATATCTTAAATTGTTATCTATATCTTAATTAGTTCATGTTAAGTTGAATGAATCGATTGTCGTTGAAATCGGACCCTATGTTTGAATCGGACAAATTTTAAATGCAAAATTGTTTAATTTCACATCCCACCCTTAGGGGTGCACTTAGTTCTAAATAAAACTCTTTCCGATCGAAACTCCGGCACGTGTCCCAGCTGCCTACGACACCGTATAGCTGGCGTGCTGCGCACGCGCTGCAAAATCTTTTAGCTCCATTTTCTACCACCAGGTAGCGCTAAATCTGTATCTTAATTAGTTATCTATACCTTAATTAGTTCGTGTTAAGTTGAATGAAGTAATTCTCATTGAAATTGGGCTCATAGAACCCGAGAAAATACCCCTCCCTGGTCATTAATGTTCAGAAATAGTGGTAACCAAGGGCTGAAAAAATGATACTGAAGTTTATATAGTATCTGGGGACCTGAAAAAAGGTTTCGTTTGAATCGGACTAATAAATTGTTCTGAGTTTGGAGGCAGGGGGAAGGAGGGAATTTCGATCAGAGCATTAACGCGATATTTAAACTACAACCGAACGCTCACCCCCCCCCCCCCCCCTATACGCAGAATTTCACCAACGACGTTAAAAAATTAGGAATCATCATTAACTTTTTAAACAGAAACAAAATTACTTTTTTTTCTTTTTTAGATACAAAAACAGTAAGTTATCGTAAATTTCTGAAATCAAATTCATAAATGACGAACACATGAGAAAATTCTAAAAATCACATAAAACAAATTGAAAACATTCACAACTCCGCTGTTCGAATTGCTATCAGCTGACGATCTTTTCATCTGCCAATCTCAATTGCCCGGTTGACTTCCAGCTGTGCCTACAATTCTATCAGCTACCAATCAAAACTGCCCTCCAATATTGTTTCACTTGTAGTGGGCGATTTGTGACGCCATTTGAAACAAAATACGCTGCAAACATGAAATAAATGTTAAAAAACGCATAAAAAATTAAATTAAAAAAATCTAATAAACAAAATCGGGATAATAAATAATCCGCCCTTCCCTTTTAAAATTATGACTAGCTGGCTTCACCCGTTAGCGGGCTCCTAATTTACATCGGTGCCTCGAATTGTATAAAGCCTCCAATATGACAAACTTCGAATCGAACGAACCTCTGGATCGGGTCGCTGCTGCCTTCGGCACCATATACCGGGGTGCTGCGCACGCACCGAAAAAGCCCTTATTTTCCACCTCGAATAGTATAATTCTCTAAATGAGCGAACCTCCGGCCCGGGTCTCCGCTGTCTGCGGCACTGTATAGTAGGGTGGGCCGAAAAAATTCAAAAATTGTTTTTCAAGTCGTAATACCGCGGAAAACTTGCGAATCGGGAAGACTAAAAATAGGTAAAAAAATAAATAAAATCGGTTTATATCTTCCGATCGCGCATGTGCTGTAAAATTTGCTAAAATGTGGAAAAATTGACAATTTTACAATTTTTTTTTAATTTTAAATTAGCTTCTTTACGAATGTAATAGCTGAAATTCTTATCTATTACACTTACAAAACATAATATTTAAATGTTATTTAATTCCATCAACATCTTCCGATCGTGCATGTGCTCTAAATTTCACCAAAATTTGGCAAAAATCACATTTTTACGATAATCTTTTATCTTACTTAGCTTGTCAATATTTAAATGTAATAGCTCTTAGCGACTCTTTTCCGAAATAATAATACTTTAGAAAATTAAAAATGTTGTAAAAAAAATCGTTCAATTCTGTTAAGGTAATCCGATAGCGGAACAGTAGTCAAATCTAAGAAATTCACGCACGTGTTGTAATTGGCTCGGCTCAAGGATTAATTACCGACTCTGGCGTCTCTCATGATATAGACAAAACAAAATGAAAAGACAGAAACAAAATATTAGGTCTGAATTGTGAAATCAATCTGATGATTTTACACTACAAGTTCTCTATTTGGATGGGAGGAAAGACAACACGTTAGTGGTAGATGTAGCATGTAGCTCATACAAAAAGGCTCCGAAGAATAAAAAAGGAAGAGCATTACTCGCTAATTCAAGAACCTGGCTCAGTCTACATCGGCCATGTAACTCCAACTTCTGGAAATTTTGAACATAATGTCACTTCTGTTATTTCTTATCTGTCTGGTCATGGCATTTCTCTTGAAAAATTAATTGTCATAGGATGTGATGGTACTAATGTTAACACAAGTTTGTAAAACTGTCTGATTCGCCGAATTGAAATGCATTTGGGGAAACTGTTACAATGAGCGGTTTTCCTTCTTCATATTAATGAACTGCCATTCAGGCATCTGTTTCAATACGTTGACGGTAAATCAACGGGTTAAAAATCTTTGAGAGGGCCAATCGGTGAAAAGTTAAGTGGCTGCGAAAAGCGTCCAGGGATTAGCTTCAAGAGTCTGTCAGTTCCCCATAATAGATAGAAGTATATTAAGTAAAGATCAGCAATATCTACTCGATATTTCAATGGCAATAAAGTCGGGAAACTGTAAAGTGTATCTGGCTGTACGAAATCCTGGTCCCTTGTCCCACTCGAGCTGGTTGATAACAGCCAATCGAATTCTCAGATTGTACATAAGTGAAGAAAGCCCGACATCTGAATTTCAAGAAATAGTTGTATTTATTCTAAAGCCATACATGCCAATGTGGTTTAGTATTAAAATAAGTAAATATTTTACAGACGGACCATAACGTGTGTACCAAGCAATATAACCCTCAAGGTAACTACCTAAAGATTTACGTAATATTGTCGACACTGTGATCGAACGAAATTTTTTTTCGCTCATCCAGAACATTTCATGTTAGCCATCACACAAGATACTTCAAAAAACATAAGAAAGCTCGGACTTCGGCGAATTCTAAAGGCAAGACAGTTGGATCAAAACAGAACATCTATCAGAACACTCATGCCTCCTAAACTCAATTTCAAGGCTCAAGACTACTCGTATATAATTAACTGGATGGACTGTGATTTATCTTCTCTCCCGATATTAAAGGATATCAGTGCGATGAGATTAACTCACATATTCAAAGTATGACTTAGTTCCTAATTGGCATATAACATTCCAGAATTTCCCAGTACGTACTCAAGCAGTTGAACGATGTTTCAAAAAGCCTCAGTAAAAGTTTGTGGAGCTGAGTCTAGTGATGGTTTTATCAGAACAACAATGCTGTCAAGGTCAACCAAGCCTAACTTCGCACATAAATCTGATTTCAATGTACCTTCATCTAAGAATGAGTGAAAACGGTGATGTTCAATTGTTCCACATGCGTTTCGTGGACTTGTGACTCTCTTTACATAAAACTTAGTTTTTCCAATAAGAAATGTGTTTATAAATAATACTAATGGTCTAACATAATTTGCTTTAAACATTTAAACTTGGTTTCAAAAACAGAAACCAACAAAGAAAGGTAGTGAAAAAGTTCCTAAGCCGGGACTCGAACCCGGGTCATCAGATTAGCCGACTGACGTTCTACCAACTGAACCACTTGGGAACGATACTCAGCCTGGAACTTTTCACCATAACATGTTGGCAAGGCTACAAACGCAGCACAAGATGGAATATTTTCCGCGAGCCACCAATCTAGGGGCAAACACGAAATCAAAGAAAATCCAGCATCGACAATTGAATAAATTCATATTTTTAATACTTGGAAATTTTTCCAGAGAAAATTTCCCACGCCTTGCATTCATAGTATTCAAATTTTTTAATTGCTTAATAGGCGTATAGCCAACATAGTGAAAAAGTACCTAATCCGGGACTCGAACCCGGGTAATCAGATTATCTGATTCTGGAGATGAAGAAAACTGCCAAAAATTCGCCAAACGCTTTGGGTTACTGGAATGTTAGTCTCAAATTCCCTGCCGAAATAAGAACGAAACTAACTTCTGATACTCCTTTCATGTAGATTCCTTGTTCCATGTTTTAACCCTATCACTATGTCCTGGGGTCCACGCGGACCCCAAGCACTTTCAACAAGTTGTCAAAAATATCTATCACTCACTGAGTAGTTTCAGCCGATGACATCTCATATTATAATGTTTGTAACACACGGTAAAAATTAAACTGTACAAATATAAGTGGTACTTGTTTTTTTTTAAATTTGAAAAACAGATAGCATATTTGTAATGGGCAGCAACAGAGCATGTTTTGATAGGACATAGGGATATGGTTAAACAATCACAAGACTTAACAGTTGAAATTTCATTAAATCTTCCTTTTAAAATAGATTTTCCTCGTTAAATTAAAGCATACTGCCTGTTTAGCTCTTTTGTTTATTTAAAAAAAAAAAAAAAATTGAGTACATCAAAATAAGCCACATGGGATTGAATCTGAAAATTTGGGTTTGGTATTTCCCGAATTAGCAACATGATACAAATATTTCATTCAACTCGGTAAAATTAAAATATAATTTTTTATAAAATAATAATGTATACTTCTGAAAGTTCTTTTAAAAAACTAGTGAGAACAAAATAAACTAGAATCTTTTAATTTGATCAATAAATTAAAAAATAATTAACTGTAATTAAATTAAAAACGCATTTTGAATGCGCTTTTCGATGAATTACAGTTAATTATTTTTTAATTTATTCACCAAATTAAAAGATTCTAGTTCATTTTGTTCATTGTTACAACATTAATAAGTTTGAAAAAATTTGAGGTTCTATCTAAATTATTTTTGGAGAAATCGTGCGCGCAAGTTTGAAAATCATTGTTGTGAATTAAATGCATTTAAAGTTTTCACTCTCCATTCAAAAACAAAGAATGACAATTGCGTTTTACTTTATATCTTCGTCAATAATTATCGCTTCTGAAAAACATTGGTACCTTTTTACTCAGAATAAAATGCACTATTTACTGACATCAAAACCTTGAAATTGAATTTTTGACCATTTTAAAGGTGATCTGTCCCCTTAAACCTCGGAGCTTCCAAGTGCTTCAAAGTGATGACTTAATTTAGCGGATACCAACCAGTTATCATCATAAATTGAAAGAGTTCGTGGTTTTCCTCGGTGATAATCAAAGTTGCTATGCAACGTTGGTGTTAATTCTCTCCGTATGTATGAATTTTGTGTGTTGTTTTTGCGATTCCCGAAAATAATATAATCTTTAAGACTAAGTGTTATTGTTTTTTATTAATTTCCATTTAATTTTACTCTACGTACGTCATGTAAACAATTATTGCGCTTACTGAAACAAGTTAAATTTGCCTAACCCTTTATTACACAGTCAGTTTATTTTCCTTCGGCATATATTTTGTGAACCAGTGTTGCTTTCTTTTTCTCAGATTACTCAGTATTTAGAAAACAATAAATTTCCCCTTAACAACCGTTCGTAAACTATTAATATTTTTTAAAAATAATTACTATTTGAAATTCATATAAAGCCACTTTTCTCAAAAACACTGCACCGAATTCAATTAAATCCAAATTTGTTGTAGAGCTAATAAAAATATACTCGCTTTTTTTTTCATAATTTTCTTCCTGAGACAAATGTGACAAAAAGCGATGATAATAAATATACAGTGGAACTTCCCTTTAACGAAGTCCCTATTTAACGAAGTTTTCTACTTAACGAATTTTTCTGTGAAACTTTGACTTTGAACACCATTAGCATGTAAATTAATCTCCATATTACGAAAAATATATTCTATATAACGAAGTTTATTCCACTTTTGTACGTGTACAGAATTCAAACTAAAGTTCGATGGATATGTGAATTTATTTCAGCAGATTGTATGAAAATGAACACATTTAAATATTTTCCATTCTGTTTGGTGCTAAATAAAACAATTGTTTTTTACACTAAAAACACTTGTTATCGTTACTCTCCCACACCGAGACTATAGCGCTGAGATTGGGGGGAAGTCAAATCCCTTTTTACGTTCAATGCTACATCTACAAAAATGTGCTTCAAAATGCAAATCGAAGAACAACAAAGTTATTTTTGTTCCTTCCAATGCAACTTCTAAACTTCAGCCATTAGTCTAAGGAATAATAACAAATCTTGAAGTACATTATCAAAAAAGATAATGTAGTGAAAACATTAGTTTGAGAACCTGTGTTGAGCTGATGAAAGCTTGAGGCAAAGTTTGGAAATGTGACGTGATCTCATCGACCGTACACAACTGTTTTGTAAAAGGCGGCTTCATAATTAAAACTGAATCAAATGCTTCAGAATCCAATACCTGTTTGTCATATCTGAAGAAAAAGTTTCACGAATTTAAGTTGATTTCTATTTAACAAATTTTCTTCATAACGAAGTTTTTAAGTGTAGCGATGAGACTTCGTTAAATGGAAGTTCTACTGTATATCTATATTTACCATGATCAGACAGCAATTGCCATTTTTTGTCAAACATTCAACGTGTGCGACTATGTAAATATAACATATTTCACAAGATTGTGCAATCGGTACCTACATAAATATATACTACAAATATCTGAGTAAGAATGCATAAAAAGAAGAAGAAAAAAGGCAAAATTTTTAATGGCAATGTTAAGCAATTCGGCATTTTAAGTTCTAAAATTCCACGCCCTAAACGTTTTCTTTATGTATGACCAGAGGTGCCAATCTCTCATTAATATTCCGTACTATATGGGTTAATTTGACCCGGTTTAACAACGCTACAAACCAGAAAAATTATTGGATAAATCTTATTTATTTAATTTCATGTTTTTTTTTTTTTTTTTTTTTTTTTTTTTCTTACGTGGAATTTATTTAATTTTATTTCTTAAAAAAAATTCTGGTGAGAAACGTGTTAAACCTGGGTCAAATTAACCCACATATTACGGAATATTAATGAGAGTTTGGCACCTCTGTGTATGGCCTATGTTCGGAAATTTTTGGAGTAGATTTGTATGACAATGCGACGTTACACAATTTCAAAACATCGATATATATATACATAGTGTGAGGTGTCTAAATCTTATACAGGGCCATATAGAAGTATTCAGATCTTTGAGTGCGGCGATGTTTAAAAGGTGTTTTTTATAACATTTTAAGTTTTAAAGATGAATTAAATTAAGTATCTAATGTGGTGCGCGAATTAGCTACTATCCCTATACAGAGTCCCTCAAATTAATGCGAATCTCATATATTACCAAACTGGGTACTTATCGTTTGAAATACTTTTTAGGAATTAAAATTAATACCTTTTACATCGCTATTTTACAATAACTGGGGGCAGACTTCCATAAAACTTTACATTACTAAATATCTGCATTGATGTTTACATAACAAATGAAAGCATATTACGCTGGCGATGGGCGGGGTGTAACCATAACAAGGAGTGAGGGGTGGAGTTTTATATGTTTGAAACGTATAATTTAATGCCCATAGAAATAAAAAGAAGATAAACTTACAGTCAGAAAATTTCGGCCCATAGACTGTCATATAAGGAACATAATGAGCCTATAAAAGAGGTAAAGAACCGAAATTTAGAAATAACAGTATTGTCAATAAAGACAGTGAAGAATTGTACCCATTTTCATTTATATATCAATGCATAAAAACTGTTTATTGTTAATGATATTCGGGATGCCTTATTAAATTTTTAGATTTCCGTACTTAAAAAGTTACAAGAACGAAAAACCATGCGTCAAGCATTGATAATGACATACTTTCCAATTTCCAATACTTCTATAATACTTTTACAAAACTTCACATATCTAGGTAAACAATTTGAAAAACGCATAACTTCTTAGAAAACTCAATTTCAGGAATTACCATCAATAGTCGGGAAATCCGAATAATTCTGTGCAGCCCTGTACATGATCTATAAATTTCCATACATTGCTATAATTTATTTCAGTTAGGAAATGAAGAGCACATAGTTGAAAATTTCCTTTCAACAATTTCCGTTAATAAAATGAAAAGTACTCAAGATCTTTAAGGTTGCCCTATACATAATCTATCAGGGCTGTCCAACGCGTTGCCCGCGGGCGCCATGGCGCCCTTTGAAGGTTTTTATGGCGCCCTTTCGATTGAATCTTTTTACTAGAAGTTGTTTAAATATAAATAAAAATCCATTTTTAAAAATGCCTCTTTAAAAAGGATTAATGTTTCACACAATTTTTTATTATGTCGACGTTAAATTTTCGGCTCTAGAAAATATTTTGATAGGCTCTCGGGAAAATTAATTCTAAATTTGCTATGATTTATGTTTTTATTCTGCAATTGTTTTTCACATCGAGATCTGCATAATAAGGGGCCTTATGGCTCGCATTATGAGGTGTTTGTGCGTTTTATAAGACGTGTGTGCATATTTACTCCCTACCAGGGTTTGCCAGTATGGCTTCCTTTTTTGTTCAGAAAATCTGAATCTCTACCATTAATTTCGAATAGTAATTTTTATATTATTTAATGACAAACATTTTAGGATTGCTTAATGTACAAATTCTTCTATCAGAATTTTTGAATAAAAAAGGAGGCCAAACTGGCTATTCCGTTCCCTGCTATAGTGAAGTAATATTGTTCTATGTTTCTAGACATGTGAATAATGGCGCCCTTCAATGATTTCCACTAGATGAGGTGCGCCCGCGCTCACTGAAAGGTTGGACAGCCCTGATCTATAGAATTTATACACACCAAGTAACGGGCAGCAAATTAGTTAAATTTAAAAACGCACACAACAACAGAAAACGCACTTACAGCAATTAATGTTAATAAACAGTACTGTAATGGAATTCTTTTGTGTGACCCTGTAAATGGACGATGAATGCTAAACGCATCATATTCTTTAGTACTAAGTAGTGTACCTAGTCTTGTAATGCACATCAGTGTTATATATCAATTTCAATATGTTTAAAATAGTGTAACACCATTAAAATACACCGCAAACGATTTTTCCCTGTAGACCTAATGTAACGGAATTCTTTTGTACCTGTAAAAGAACAATAAAAGTTACACACTTTATTTTCAATGCCGAAAATGCCATAGAAAACCTCAATAACATATATAAATTGCAAACAAGATTGAGCTTCCAGCTTGTTTATATCCATAGAGCGTAGAGCATCTTGATTTTAAATTTATATTTTTCAAAAATTTTTATCTATAAATTGCATTTTAAATTATTGACATTGTTATTATTTAGTTTATTTGAGGTAGACGATAATTCCCGGGTTTATAACCTGACAACAATCTTAATATAATAATTGGAAATAGAAGTAGTTTCCATAATACTTCAATATACCAAAAATGATGACACTAATTTTCGTTCTGAAAAATATTTTTTAATAGTAGATAATATAATCAAAAATCAACTATGTGATACAATTTTTGTATAAAATTAGATAATAAATATTATTCCGATAGTAAAAATTACCGAAAATTCTAGAGATAAAATCAAAAACCATATGAACTCTTTAACTCCGAAAATTTATACATATATATTGTTATAATGTTTTTTTTTTTTAAGCTATATGGCAATCTGGAGATGAGAAACTATTTTCAACTGACTACAGAAAATTCTCACCTCTTATCAACACATTTGTTTGAACAATCACAAATGATTTAACAGTTAAAATTTCATTAAAACTTCCGTTCAAAGTACTTTCGAAACTGTATTAATTGAAGCATATTGCTAGCTCTTTTGAAAAAAAAAAAAATTGCACTTTGAATACAGTAATCCCTTAACATTCGCGAGGGTTGCGTTCCAGGAAAACCTCGCGAATGTTGAGTTTATCTCTCTGCACTAAAAAAGGAGTTACGTTCTGTAAAATTATAATAAGAGTGGCATAGCATTTCAAAGAACAAAAGGATATAGGTATTTACCATAGGTATTTATCCTATAACATATATGCAGAAGGGGAATGTACAGACATGTTCATAAATATGATATTTATTTAATGAAGATAATTCAAATTAACTGACTGGAGAAATAATTACAGCTAAAAAGCATTTTTTTTTTTTTTTTTTTTTTTTTTTTTTAATATATAGTGTTTTCGACTCTCTCCATTCGCAAAGAGATGATAATGTATTGGTGGGTCAGTATGCGATACAATATTAAAATACGATATTTAAATACAGCTAAATGCTTCAGAGTTACTTTTATTTTTTGAGAGCAGCTTCAGCTTCATCTCTACGAGAACCTGCACAAGCACCATTTTAAATTAATAGATTGAAGATTCCGTTACCTTACCAATTCTGTTATTCTCATTGCAATGAGTATTCTGCTGTTGTTATTATTTTGCTTTCCTACAACACTCGCTCCTTTTTCAGTAGATAACTGAAAATTGATTTGTACATACATACTGAGAAACAATCTTTAACCACTGTAAATTCTGAAAAAACAAAGATATAATTTTAAAAAAAATCGCGAATAATCAAGTCAGATTCTCGCGAATGTTAAGTTTTCCGCATTTTTATGTTCGCGAATAATCAAAACTCGCGAATGTTAAGGGATTACTGTACATTAAAACAAACCACATTGGATTGAAACTGAAAATTTAGGTTTGGTACTACCCTAATTAGCAACACGGTTAAAATAATTTACTGAACCCGGTAAAATCAAAGAAAAATGTTTCAATAAAATGAAAAAATGTACATTCGAACTTACTGCACACTTCCTCATTTTTGCTAATCTATATAAAAATGAATGAGCATCCGTAAGGGTCCTCATCGTTAATGTAAAAAGAAGATATATCCTCAACGCCCAATTAGTACCCAATTAAACGTCCAAGTGTCCAATCATAAACTCTCAGAGTCAGGAGCGTACAGAAAGACCGCGGGCCCCCTATCATAAGCCTGATAAAATAAAACCTGTTTAGATGAAAACTTACAGGAAATTCCGTTTTAAACAGGGTTTTTTTCGTCTTAAAAGGTACAAATGCACGGATTTCTTTTGGCTAGACCATGATTTCTTCTCCGTATACAACAGAATTCCGTTATAAACAGCCTTTACTGTATTAGAAAATAAATATGTTACATAGTTCTTTTTTAGAAAATCTATATAGTATTTTCTTACAATTTTATTATTTTGCTTTTTCAGTAATATTATAGTTTATGATGGATTGGTAACACCTTTTCATACAAGGATTTTAGATAGAAATTGAAAATATTATTCAATTTTAATTCAATTCTTCAGTTAAGGCTCCGATTGTCTGACGCTATTGCAACTTTTGTTATTGTCTTTTACAATTTAGGAAATATTTGTTCTATAAAACATAAATAAATAATTCCCTGCATTTTTTATATGTGTGTTCTGCTGATTTTTAATAAAATCTGGATTTTGTTTCAAACATAAAATGCCTCCTGGTCCTGAGTACCCCCAACCTCCACCTCCTAGCCAGTCCGTAAAGTCGTTCAAGCAACTTCTGACTTTTGAATTTTAATAATTGTTAATTATTTTAATTAATTTTTTTATGTAAAAAATACCAGTCTACTTTTTCAGGTATTTATTTAAAAACCAGTACCGAAACCGGGCCCGGGTAATTTGTGCCGGCTCTACCTATATAAATATATACAAATATCTGAATAAAAATGCATAAAAAGACTAAGAAACGGCAAATTTTTTAATGTCGGTGCTAAGCAATTCCGCATTTTAAATTTGAAGATACTCCGCCCTAAACGTTTTATTTGCCTAAAGTTATGGTCCATGTTCAGATTTTTTTGGAGTAGTTGGTTGATTGGTTTGTTGATTTATGACGGCCGATTATCTACTCTTGGAATACAGGCCCTAGGGGGAGTGCCCACCTGAGGGTCTTTCTAAGGGATCCTAGCCCGTATTTACGGCAAGGTTAGAAAAAAAACCACGGCGGTTAGGTCAACGAATGCGACAGGGGTTTGAACCCAGCACTGCCCGTCTACCAGCTTTGAAAGCAGAACCTCTCAGCTACTGGTGGGGCTTTTTTGGAGTAGATTGTTATGGTGACGTTACACAATTAACAAAACATCGATATTTATATACATGGTACGAAGTGTCTAAATCTTATACAGGACCATATATAGTATTCAGATATACATTTTTGTCTCCGAGCGCGGCGTTTGTTTAAAATGTGTTTTCAATGATATTTTGTGTTTTCGAGCTGAATTAAATTGTAGTATTTAATGTGGTGTGCGAATTAGCTAATATCCCTATTCAGAGTCCCTCATATTAATGCGAATCCTATATATTACCATGTGTATTTATTATTTGAAATATTTTTAAAGTGATTAAACTATTAAACTTAACATTTTTTACACTGCTATTTAACAAGAACTGGAGACAGAACACCGTAAAGCTTTATATTGTTAAATGTCTTTATTGATGTTTACACTACAAATGAAAATATATTAAACTGGTAGTGGGCGGGGTTTAGACAAAAAAGGAGTGAGGGATTCTATAGAGTGATAAAAACGTTTTAGTATGTGTCCAAAGTACAGGGTGTCCCAAAAGTCCTTGACGCATTTTAAAATTCAATAAAAGATCAAGCAATTGGCGTACGAGAGTGCGGTTTGGACGAAAATGCTTCTTATGATCTGAGATTTTGTTTAAGCTAATAAAAAAATAGTTCGAAACATTTCTCATAGATGCGCTGCTTCCTGAAAGTTATTGAATAGGTAGAATGCCTTTATACATAACAATGACTAAAGATGCACAATGCGTATGCACAGTTTTTGTCAAAACTATGGCAACGCACATTCCAGAACTTAACCATACTCGTCTATCTCTCCTCATTCGTTTAATCGAGCTCAGGAGGGCGAGTATTGTTGTGTTCTGGAATGGGGGTTGCCGTATTTTGGACAAAAACTGTGCATACGCTTTGTGCGTCTTTCGCCACTGTTATGTATATAGGCATTCTACCTATTCGATAACATTCAGAAGCAGCGCCATCTATGAGAATTTTTGGAACAATTTTTTTTATTTCTTAATTTCAGATCATAAGAAGCATTTTCGCCCAAATCTAACTCTCGTACGCCAATTGCTTGATGTTTTATTGAACTTAAAAAATGTCAAGGACTTTTGGTACACCCTGTATAATTTTAACAGATTGCACATGGGAAAGAAAAAAGGATAAAGTTACAGCTAGAAAATTTAGACCCATAGGCTGTCATTTAAGTAAGATAATGAACATCTCAAAGAGGTAAGGGACTGATTTTTAGAAATAACAGATTTGTCAATGAAAAACATTCAAAAATTGAATCCATTTTCATTTGTACATCAATGTATAAAAATTAAGTTTTTATTATTTATGATATTTCGGATGGCTAATTTAGTTTTTTAAAGATCATCTTTACTTAATTTTACGCAAGTGAAACAGTGACAGACGTGCCTTATATTTGGAGATTTTAAAAATACAAACAGCGAGTCATTTCTTAGGAAAAATACTAATACTTCTATTTCTGTTAATTTTTTAGAATAAAATTACACGCAAAAACTCATTATTTACAGAATTTTCGCAAGAAAAAAGTCGTAACTAGCTTAACTTATCAAATTACGTGATAATTAAATACGTGATTTCAATACTTCTATTGTCATAACTTACAAATATCCCTTCTTTCGCTGTATTGTCTAATTTTCTTCTATGGACTTTTTGTACATACGCAAAAGCACGGCCTAGATACTCATTTTAAAATTGACTTTTTAAAATTACCCAATCTTTCTTTTTTTTTTTTATGAAATATATGCAGTTTTAATATTATTCTGCTATTTGTTAAGATTTTTTTTTCTTTTTGTATTTGCTATCCTTTTTTAATAGCAGATGAAAAATCGGCTGATCATTTGTACTGTTTTGTGTATGTAGGTCACAAAATTTGTAAAGTAGCAAGCTTTAAAATTTCTCTTTTTAACACTTCAAATGTACAAGACTTTCATTAATAAAAAGTGATATTTGAAGAAATCTTTGTTAAAAGATTGTCAAAAAATAAGTCGATTGTGATTTGAACAGATGAAAATATATGTGAAAATTAGATAATACGTAGTTTTGTCAGACATTTTCCTACTAACTGAACAAGACACTCCCACCACTTTATTGCAAGAATTGTTTAAGTATTATTTCACTCTTGCTCATGACAGGAATTTTCATATAATTTTTGACATAGCCAAGGGCGGCGCTAGTGGGGGGTGCGGGGGCATATGCCCCACCGTCGGGGTCAAAATTCAATTGTCGTCGGGGAAAATATTTTGACTTTTGGATTTCAACCAGAGTCGGGTTGGGTCGGGTTGGCACTCTTATGATACAAAATCATATATTAGTAAATTAATATACTCAAAATAACTTATTTTCTAATTTAGATTCCTTTATTTTGGCTATAATATCTTATATCAAAAATCTATTTTAAGTCTAATCAAAAGGCAACCTATTATCTTAGCTTTAATATCTTTATTCGGGTACATGTAATATAACCGTTTCCTTTCGCAGTGATTAATTGGTTCAGGCCTCCAAATGTCTGTGGTTTGTAAAAATAAAAAGAAAGTAAAAGAATTATGTCAGTATCTGTGAGGTATGATCGTGCTTCCCATCTCGATGCATTTCGTTTAACTTAAACAAAGTCATCATAAAATTCTTCTTTTGTTTTCGCAGGCCATCTGCTTCTGCCTTTAATTTTGCTGTTTAAAAGTTGTAATTAAATATTTGATTTTGGATCGGCTTGGGTTGAAGTATTTCGGGTTCGGGTCGGAATGCGAAGGACGAAACTTTATTTTATCGGCCTCGAGTTGGGTGTAGTAGAGTCCTGCATCGTGTGGGGCAAACTGAACCCGACCCGGCTCTTGGTTTGGATCGTATCGGACTGACGCTAGTCTTTTTATTGCGGGTCGGACTTGTATATTTTAACTGTATGGGGCGGTTCGAGTCGAGTTAAATTTAACTCTTTCGGGTTCAGGTCGGTTTCGGGTTGGGTTTTGACACTTCCGAGTATGGTTCGTGCTGACCCGATTTCTCAAAAGAATCCCCAAAATATAGCTTAAAATGAAAAACTATATATTTTTTAATATTTATTGTTTCGAGTCGAGTTTCGGGTTAAAGTATATTTCAGGTTGAGGTCGACGAAATTTTTTTTGTCGATTTTGGGTCAAAAGAAATTTTTTCGTGGGGTTCGAGTTGGGTTTCAACGGGGACCCGAGACGGAGGCTCGTTCGGTTCGAAGTTTATCATATTCGATGTCAAGGGCGGAGCTAGAGGGAGATCCGGGGTCCAAATTGAATTGTAGTTGGGGAAAATATTTTGACCTCAGAGTAGAATCCTGCATAGGGTCAGGGTCGTGGTCAGGGGTCGTGGGGCCTGCATAGGGTCAGGCCCCACGACCCGACCCGAGTCGGGTAGGTAAGTTTTTTAAAAATGACCTGGTGTTAGTTTATAAAAAAACCCGACTCGTAGTCAGGTAGGTACTGACTTATTTCTTTGTAAGCCGCGTTGACTACAATTGTTTCGGTTTCAGGTTGAGTTTTGATTCTTACGTATCTGGCTTAGGTTAACCTGATTTTTGAAAAAACTGCCCAGAATATTGTTTTAGATTAGAATCCTGTATCGGGTCGGGTAAACCGATTTTACCTGAACCCGACCAGACCCGCGATTCGGGTTGGAGCTAATATTTTTTGTTGTTGCTGTTGGATTCGGGTCGGATTGACTGTAATTGTTTCAGGTTGAGTTTTGATACTTTCGCGTCGTGTTCGGGTGAATCTGATTCTACAATAAAATTTACGCTGTTGTTTCAGTTGAAAAACTAGATATTTAAATAAGAATTAGTCTTTTTACATGTTTATTTGTCTACATAAAAGGTAGAATTGATATTAGAAAAATTATTGTAGAATTTTTTTTTTTTTTTTTTTTTTTTTTTTTTTTTTTTTTTTTTTTGCATAATTGTATTAAACTATAAATTTTTTTTTTTCGGGTCGGATTAGGATTACAAAAAAATTTTTACAAAAAAATTTGTCGTTAAAATTTAATTGCTGTAGGGTAATATTTTGACTTCGGAGTAGAGTCGAGTCGGGTAACCCAATTTTCCCGCACACCACCCGACAGTCGGGTGGTAGTTAGTTTTTAAAAAATGACTCGAGCTTAGTGTTTTTAAAAGAAACGACCCGTGGGTTAGATTGGCGCTGATTGTTTTCTTTGCATGTCGGGTTGACTGCAATTGTTTCGGTTTCGAGTTGAATTTTGATTCTTCCGCGTCGTGTTTGAGTTACCTGATTTTTTCAAAAAAGTGTCCAGAATATTGTTTCAGATTAGAGTCCTGCATTGCGTCGTGTAACCCAATTTTACCCAAACTCGACCAACCCGCTGTTCGTATCGGCTCGAGTCAACTTTAAGCGTTTTGTGTTCGGGTCTGTTTTGGGTTGGGTTTTGACTCTTTCAGATCGGGTTAGGGTTGACACAATTTCTCAAAAGAAAGGCGTGAATATTTTGCAAATGAAAAAATATATATATATATTTGAATGAATGCAAATGTGTTAATTTTTATACAAGGAAAAAAAAAATTGATTTTAGAGATATAATTGTAGACTACATTTCAGTAATCGTATTTCAGTAATTGTATCAAATGATCTGCTGAACAACAAAAAACTTTCTGACACAATTTCGGGTTCACTTTTAAACGCAAAGGCCATAAAAGTGACAGCCCTGACCAGAGCTTGGCAAATGCGGTCTCCAAGTCGCCACTGGCTACCAAGTTTTTTCATCTGGCAACAAAGTTATTTAATCTTTCGGGGTGATTTCTGTAAAACAATTGACATAATAAATGAGCAGAAATTACATTTTTTCTCTCCCTAACCCCTACTCGTGCGCGGCAAACATGATCTACCTCTTCTCTCGTACTTTTAATGGAAGAACTAAATTTAAAATACATTTTTCAACTCATGAACAGAAAACACCATTCTTTTCGGCTATAGCCAGCTAGTATGTGTTACATGATAAGAATGTGGGGGGGGGGGGAGAGGATATTTCAATAAAACAGTAAGAAATAGTGTCAATCCAGCCTCTCTGGCATCTAAAATTGTATACAATGCTAAACTAGTTGTTAGAGGCTACCGTAATACTTACCCATCATGGATATACATAATATAAAATATGAAAATAAAACATGTGTAAACTGTTTATAAAATGCACTACAATTCGAATAAAATCGTGGCTTGATGACGTCATAAACTTTAAATGCTCTATTACTGAACTGGGTAAAATATATATCCTTATAACTCCAAAGTTCATAATCATATTAACTTATGGTTTACTGCATCGGATTAAGCGTCTCATTTCCAATTAAAATATATCTTTGAATTGAAATTTGAATGAAATACAGGGTCACGAAAAATCGAAGAGTGTGGAAAATATGATTACAAATATCTCGGCAACTCATTATTCGATCTACTTCATTCCTTATGTAAAATTTATGTTTTTTTATTGTCTTTTATATTCACGCCTAAAAATAAACAATTTCGAAAATTTTTATATACCTTTTATCAGAACGAATATTTCGAGAGTCCGAAAAAATAGTTCCGGATAATCGAGGTTACTGAAATTCAATAAGCTTCTTCCTATTATTATATACTAAGTACACACCAAATGTCAAGTCTGTCTCAATTTGTTCGGGAGATAGAGAGTTTACACAGACACAGACAGACGGACGGCAATTTTTTTTTTCTAAAAATATGTTTTTCGGAATATACAGTGTTTAAAACGTGTAAATCTGCCAAAAAAAGTTTTTACAAAAAAAAATGATTACAAGACTTACCCTATACTACATATGATGGGTAAGTAAAAATGCTCGAGTTTTTTTTGATTCAAATCTGATTTTTGTGTTTAAGTTGTCAACATAATATAAATGATTATAAGTTTTATAAGTTTCATTAGAAAACATAGTTTATATTATCTTTCTAAATTGTGTACTATTCTAAACTATGTAACTAATAATTTAAAACTATTCTTGTTGTTATTTTTTCTCAATTAATTCATAAAAAACTCGTGTGTTTTTTTTTAATCAATGAAGGAAAAGAGGATGGAGGGTAAATATTTGTTACTGGCGACTAGTATTTTTTTTTTTTTTTTTTTGTCTACCAGATTTTCTCAAATTTGTAAAACCCTGGGCCTGACTATTGAAACGATTTGGAATCGAAATAAGTTTTCCAATTTTTGTTAAATAAATTACTTATCGAGTTATATAAGCCATTCATGTCACGTGACAACATGTTTTTCTCCTTTTTGGCGCTGAAGCATGAGGAATTTGGTTCAAAACGTGGACTTTGACAGTGTTTTCTGAAAGATCTTTTGTCTTTACCTGAAAGTGGAAAACGCGTTTCGATTACGAAGTTTTTGAATAACAACGCCTTCCCATTTCATGCGTTTCTGAAAAAAAAATGAATTAAAATATGTGAGTCAAAGTAGCCGCTTTGTATTTGAGAACAGCTTTAAGATATTTATTAATTTCTTTCGCTTTGGGTTCAGTTCAGGTTTGAATATTTCGGGTTGGGGTTGATTTATTTCAAGTTTCGGGTTGACACATAAAAATAGCTCTAAGATACGGTACCCGAAAGCGATTTTTTAAAAAGTTGACAGAAAATTATTTTAATTTAATGTTTTTTTTTGTTTTTTTTTTCGTTTTGTTTTGTTGTCTCCTCTAGCGTATGCTCTGATTTTCTGAAAACAAAACAGTTTTCATTGTTAGAAAGAGAAGAATATTATTCTAGAAACAAAGTTTGTTTTAAATCACAAAAATACTTTTCTGATTTTGAGATGATTTTTAAAAACTCGTTCTTTTTGTAAATCTTGAATTCATATTTGTCAATTATGTGTTAAAAACCTCAGTTTGGCTTTGTTTTTTTTTTCTGATATGAGGAATTTGAGATCACATGATCAGTATTCTTGGTTATGGTGACTCATAGACGTAGTACGTAAATTTAGCAAACTCAGCAGTTAAATGAATCATTTCGAAACGTCATGCGCTCTCTTGGACATGCGAGGATATTTTGTCGGACAAAAAGCTTGATTTGATTTCCAAGAAAAAATGTATTTTGTATACCTTTTAAATGTTTTCTAAACAAAAGACTGGTAAGTGTACGAGGTATAAAGTCCAGTGCAGCATCTGCAATGAAAATTTTGACAATGAATATACTGAATTAAAAGTATCATGATCTTTCCAAGCAAAATCGCTTAGCCACGATGTTTAAGCCTGGAGAACTCAAAGGGAAGGATCCGTTGCCTGCAGTTCTAGCAACGAAAAAAAAAAAAAAAAAAATAGTGACAGAAACAGATAATTATCGTGTATAATACGACCCGAGCAGGACTGTAATCCACACCACACACACATATAGTATATATATATATTTATATTACGAATTTGCCCCCTATCGGGGAGACCATGCCCCCCCGTCGGGCAAATCTTGGCGCCGCTCTTGGACATAGCTTTCCCAACATTTACGCATAAAAATTATTTTTCTGTACTTTTAATTATTTTGCAGAGGTATTAATTTGCAGGCGTTTTAATTATGTACAACAAATTTAGAATCTCATTGACGAAATATGACTCATTTAGTTGTATCTTAATGAATTTTAGTTTTACTCATTGACGAATAAGATTTAAAAAAAAAAAAAAAAAAAAAAGGCTTACTTATTAGAGCTGCCAGTTTTTAATGTTTTTCGTTAGTCAGAAAACCAAGTGGAGAACCAAAAAGCTTTTTTTTTTATCAATGTTCTAATTCGGCCTTGCGTTATAGTGGAAACAAGATTGAGCTGTCACCATGTTTCTATACTTATATAATATTGATTTTTAATTTATATTGTTTAAAATTTTGTAATTGTTGTTTGTATCTATTTTAAAAATAGTATTTTCAATTATTGTTATTTAATAGATTTGAGGTAGGCGATAATTCGGGTTTATAGCCTTATAAAAAACTTATTGTACTAACTTTTACTATTGGGATAAATGGAAGTAGATTCCATAAAACTTCAACATACCAAAAATTACGACATTAATTTTCATTCTGATATTTAAAAAAAAAAAAAAAAGATAATGAATTAAAAATCAACCATGAGATACAAATTTTCAATAAAATTAAGATAATAAATATTATTTCCGATATAAAAAATTACTAAAAATACTAGAGATAAAATAACAAGACGATATGAACTCTTTTACACTGAAAAATATATATTGTTATAATGATTTTTCAAGTCAATCTGGAGAAGAGAGACTATTTTCAAGTGCCTACAGAAATTTCTCATATCTTATCAACACATTTGTTTAAACAATCACAAAAGATTTAACAGTTGAAATTTCGTCAAAACTTCCGTTCAAAATACTTTCGAAACTGTATTAAATTAAAGCATATTGCCAACTCTTTCGTAAAAAAAAAAAAAAAAAAAAAACTGCTCTTTGAATATATTAAAATAAACCACATTGGATTGAATCTGAGAATTTGGATTTGATATTACCCGAATTAGCAACACGATTAAAATAATTTACTCAGCCCGGTAAAATCAAGGAGAATTTCTTTAATAAATGAAAATGCATGTTTTGTGAACAGTCAGAAACTTTTAACCTCCGAACTAATCTGTATAAAAATGAGTGAGGACCTGTAGGGGTCTTCCTTGTTAATGTAAAATGATTGGGTAAGTGTGAACGAAGATCACACAAAGGGTGTCCTGTAATATTCCTTTCTTAAAAAATTTGCACCCTTTCTTTAATAAATGCAAATAAATTTCATTCCGCCCCCCCCCCCCCCAAAAAAAAAACATGTTTTCTATGAAGTAAAAATTTATCAGTCTATTTTTCTAATTTTTTTTTTTTTTTTGATTATCTGAACAGGCCCCATAGCGCGCGAAGCCCGTTATTATACTCTGTCATGTGGACTAAATGCGATAAAAAAAAAATCAAAATTAAACATGTTGTATAGAGACCTTTAAAATGTTAAAATATGCCAATATTTCCATAATCGGGTGTTTATCATAATTCAATTCATTTCCCATTCAAACTCATATATTTACTATTCTCTATTACTCATATTGATACTCTCTTTGTATTATTCTCAAACATTTGAAAAAGTCCGTTAACTTCCAATATGACGTCAGATTAATTTTCTTTTTAATTGTCTAATGACGTCATATTAAACTGCTTTCTGTATGTACACATACTCATACTCCTTGTATTATTGAGAAATGTTTGAAAAATTCCGTTTTATTACCAATATGACGTCATATTAATCTTCTTTTCCATTGGTGAAACTTTTTATTTCATTTTCATTTTTCACGTGGAAATCTTCAATGGAAAATTAATTATTATGGAAAGATATTTATTGTGGATTTTTAATTTTTGGCAACTTTTATAACGAAAAATTTTTTAATTTAAAAGGAAAAAGGTGTTGGATTTTTGGTTTTTTATCTCTCTATATTAAAATAATACGATTTTTGTCAAATTTAATTATTTTGAGCTTCATTGTAGGCATTCAGCTATAAGTACACAAAATTTCCATGCCTGTAAGTTATATAATTTCTAAGAAACGGCTCTGTGACAGACAGACAACGAAGCGTGACTAATAGGGTTTCGTGAGATGAACGAAACTCTAAAAAAGATATATCCCCAACCCAACTAAACCTCGAAGTGTCCAATCATAAACTCTCATAGTTCGTTATTTTCCTGAGAGTTTATTCTCTACGTACGTAGGAATTTTGTGTAGTGATTCCTGAAAATAATATAATCTTTAAAGCTAAGTGTTATTGTTTCGTATTAATTTCCTGTTAATTTTATTGTGTGTACGTTATTTACTGGGCTTAAAGAAACAAGTTAAATTTATATTTACTCAATGCTTTATTACACAATCAGTTCATTTTCAATCGGCATGTATTCGGTGAACCAGTGTTGCTTTCTTTTTTTCTCATTTTTATTTTTTAACCAACAATAAATTTTCTCTTAACAACTGTTTAGAAATATTTATAATTCTGTAAAATATATACTATTTCAAATAGGAAAAAAAGCCTCTTTTATCGAAACGCTACATCGAATTTCATTAAATCCAAATATATTGTAGAGCTAATAAAGATTTACATTTTTTTTTTCTTTTTAGGGTTTCGTTCATCTCACGGAACCCTATTACACCCGCTCCGTTGTCTGTCCGTCACAGAGCTATTCTCAGAAACTATGTAACTTACAGAGTTAAAACTTTGTGTACATATAGATGAATATCAGCTATGAAGCTCAAAATATTAACATTTGAAAAAATCGTATTATTGTATTAAATAGAGATAAAAAACCAAAATTCTAACAGCCTTTTCCTATTAAATTAAAAAAATTTTCATTATAGCAGTTGCCAAAAATTAAAAATCCACAATGAAATTCTTTCTACAATAATTAATTTTCTATTGCACGATTTCCAAGTGAAAAATGAAAATGAAATAAAAAGTTTCACCAATTGAAAAAAAAAAAATATTAATATGAAATAAAAATGATTGCCGTCACAGTAATAAAAAAACGGAATTTTTCAAAGATTTCTCAATAATACAAGGAGTATGACTATGTGTATGTACACAAAGCAGATTAATATCCCGTCATTAGAGAATTAAAAAGAAAATCTCACGTTATATTGGAAGTTTATCGAATTTTTCAAATGTTTGAGAATAATACAAAGCGAGTACGAATATGAGTAATAGAGAATAGTAAATACATGAGTTTGAGAAATATATTGAATCATGATAAAAATCCGATTATGGAAATATTCGCATATTTTAACATTTTGAAGGTGTACAACATGTTTAATTTTGAAATTATTTTTTTAAATATCGCATGTAGTTCGCATGACAGATATTATTATGACAGAATATAATAGCGGGCTTGTTTAGATATTTGAAAAAACGAAAAAATATACCGGTAAATTTTTACTTTATAAAAAACGACTTTTGTTGTTGTTGCTAAATGAAATTTATTTAGATTTATTAAAGGATAAAGTGTTTTGAAAGAAATATTAAACGAAACCCTTTGAGTGATCTTCGATCACACTTACCCACTTGTTTATTAGTTTTCTTCCAGTAACAAATATGGCAAAAAGCAATGATAATAAATATATATATATTTACCATTTTTTGGCAAACATGCAACGTGTGGGTCTACTTAACATATATCACAAGATTGTGCAATTGGTATCTGATTATCTGAATAAAAATGTCTAAAAAGAAGAAGAAACGGCAAAATTTTTAATGTTAGTGCAAAGCAATTCCGAACTTGAAATTTGAAGATTACTCCGCCCTAAACCTTTTCTTTGCCTAAAGTTATGGCCCATGTTCAGATTTTTTTGGAGTAGTTGGTTGATTGGTTGGTTGATTTATGACGGCCGATTATCTACCCTTGAGATAAAGGCCCTAGGGGTGAGTGCCCACCGTGGGGGTCTTTCTAAGGGATTCAAACCCATATTTACGGCAAGGTTCGAAGAAAACCACGGAAAACTCCGAACGGTTAGGTCGGCGAGCGCAACAGGGGTTAGAATCCAGCTCCTCCCGTCTACCAGCTTTGAGACCAGAACCTTTCAGCCACTGGTGGGACTGTTTTGGAGTAGATTTTTATGGCGACGTTACATAATTTCAAAACATCGATATTTATATACATGGTACGAAGTGTCTAAATCTTACACAGGACCATATAGAAGTATTCAGATATACATTTTTGTCTCTGAGCGTAGCGTTTGCTTAAAATGTGTTTTCTATGATATTTTGAGTTTTCGAGCTGAATTAAATTGTTGTATTTAATGTGGTGTGCGAATTAGCTAATATCGCTATTCAGAGTCCCTCATATTAATGCGAATCCTATATATTACCATACATGAGCATTTATTATTTGAAATATTTTTAAAGTGATTAAACTATTAAACTTAACATTTTTTACACTGTTATTTAACAAGAATTGCAGACAGAACTCTGTAAAATTTTATATTGCTAAATGTGTGCATTATTGTTTACACTACAAATGAAAACATATCAGACTGGTAGTGGGTGGGGTTTAAACATAAAGAGAGTGAGGTGTTGTGTAGAGTAATAAAAGTGTTTTAGTATTTTTCCAAAGTATAATTTAAAAAGAATGCACATAGAGAAAAAAAAATGAGGATAAAGTTACAGCCAGAAAATTCAGACTCCTAGGCTGTCATTTAAGTAAGACCAGTGGACTCGTGCGAAGATTTCGCATAAAATTAAGATAATAAATATTATTACCAATATAAAAAAAATAAAAATAATATTAGAGATAAAAGAACAAGACGATATGAACTCTTTACACCGAAAAATATATATTGCTATAATGTTTTTTCAGTTCAAACTGGAGAAGAGAGACTATTTTCAAGTGCCTAGAGAAATTTCTTACCTCTTATCAACACATTTGTTTAAAATTTCATTAGATGTTTCGTTGAAAATACTTTCGAAGCAGATTTTCCTCAGTAATGTGAAAGATATTGTATGTTTAGTTCTTTTGAAAAGAAAAAAAAAAAATATATATATATATATACTTTGAATCTACAAAAAGAAACCATATGGCATTAAATATAAAAGTTTGAGTTTATATAGCCCAAATGAATGACAACAGGTTAGAAATATTTAACTCATACCGGTAAAATTAATTCGTTTTTTGTTAAAATAAAAAGTATGTGTACTTTCGTCTTCTGTAGTACCGATTTCCGTCTAAGGTTTGTAATAACGAGTGAGAGTTATATAGTTCTCCTCGTTGAAATTAATTAAAAGAGATATATGTGAATCTGATGTGTTTTAAAATCTAAAAGTTATCAAAAATAAAATTTGAAATTAATTTTCCCCTTAGTCATCATCACTCGTAAAATGCTAGAGTCGGTCGCTTTCAGAGATAATTCTGTTCCTATGCATGGACTTTGCATCTTCGAACTTCTGCAATATTCGAGAATAAGTAATCTTTAAAGCTAAGTGTTGTTTCTTGTTAATTTTATTGTATATATTGTCATTCAAACACTTATTGAGTTTAAGAAACAAGTTTTTGCTCTGTGCTGAGTCATTTTCCATCGGCATGAGTTGTGTGAACCAGTGTTGCTTTCTTTCTTCTTTTTTTATTCTCAGGTGTTGTTCTTTAGTCAACAATGAATTTCCTCTTAACAACCGCTTGTAAATATCAATAATTTTTAAATATATATATTTTATTTGAATTTTCGGAAAAAGCCACCTTTCTCAAAAACGTGGCCCCGAATTCCATGAAAGGAAAATATTTTATACAGCTAATAAAGACTGACAATTTTTTTAATAGTTTTCTTACAGTGAAAAAGATGACAAAAAGCGAAAATAATAAATAAATATATATAAATATATATTATGTTAAGAAAGCAATTATTATTTTTGATAAACATTTAGCGTGTGCCCCTTAATAACATATATTACAAAATTGTGCAATCGGTACTTACATAATTATGTGCATATATATCAGTAAAAATGGATTTAAAATATAACAAAACGTCTGATTTTTTAATGACTGAGATAAACAATTCCGTTTTTGAAGCTTCAAAATACTCAACAACAACCATTCTCTTTTCTTTACTTATGGTACAGCGCCTAGAACACATAGTGCAAAAAACGGCTACAAAATAGTATTAAAAAATTGAATCCGATAAATGTAGAACGATGTTGAAAGGATAACGGGTCGATCGCAGCTACATCTTCTAGCAGTGGCGTAGACAGGGTAGAGATGGTTTGGATACCACTAATTTTATAAAAATATTTTTGCCTTATCTAATTGGAGAATTTTCTGTGGTATTGAAGGCGTAGGAAACTTTATAATATTACTGTTTTCCAGAGCATTTGGACCCCCCCTCCCGCTCTCTGGCCACGCCACTTTCTGCTAGCTCTTTTCAACGCAAACATTGTATAAGAATCGAACTGAGAATACGTTTCAGCTGGTGGTAAATATTTTAAATAATTAAATTATACCCTATTTCCTTTGACTTGGATAGTGATTTTCATAAGTTTTGAAAATATGAATGAGTTTTGATATAGATGAATATAGTTTTGTTCATGGCCAAAAAACGTGATACGCATTCTATTGTGCCTGGTTGCAGGACTCGATACAAGACAGAAAGCTAGAAACTATCCCTATTTAGCATAGCAAAGGATGAATCTCTGCTAGAAGAGTGGAAAAGATTAGTTCCCTGATATGATAAAAACTAACTTCAAAATCAGTTACATCTGAAATATACACTTACAAGAAGACTTTATTAACAGACATTATGTTCATGTTGTCAATAGTGAAACGGTTACTTTTGCAAGAGGTAAATCTATTTTTAAAGAGGAAGGTGTCGTTGCGATCGTCCTATTATCGTACCGCGTCGTTGCACGTTTATCGGCAGCAATTTTTTAGCACTTTTTAAAGCATTACCAGTTTGGCTCTTTTAAATTTCGAAATTTCGCTTTCATACCAGAAATTCCTTGTAACGTTCTTTTGGTTACTTAATGGCAGTTATTTCGTGAGATCTTAAAGTAAAAATTCTTATTTCAGAATTTCCGGTTTGAATTCGAAAATTTTGAATTAAAAAACGGTAAAACCGTTTTCCACACTATGTATTCTAGGCGCTGTACTTATGGTTATAACACATGATAGGAATATTTCGGAATACATTTTTATGACGACGCACAGTGAAAGATTTTGCGAATCTAGAGGATCAAAATTCAATTTATGAAAATTACTGATATTAATTAAATAAAATTGCACTTTCTATAGATAAAATGGTTCTATATTATGGAAAAATATATATTTACTCGTTACATTGTACATTTTACGTCATCATTATTACATTATCATAATCATAATAGAAAAAGGTTTCGTCATTTTCATTTATTCACTTTTACGCAGTGTTATTTTATTCAGTGCAGATTTTTAAAATATACAATACCCAACTTTTACAACAAGAAGAGTTTTTTTTTAGTAAATAGTAATTAAGTTATTAGGTACTGACATCGCTGTCAGTGTCATCATTAATGTTTTCGGCATTGCCTTTTTTTTTTACATCCAATCTATAACCGATATGTCAAAGACATTCCATAAATCTTATCTGTGCATGTAGTGTCGATAAGCCCCAAGAAAATGTGTGAGCATTACTCGTATATGTTCAAATACATTTCAAATTATTCATAACTTTGGAAGTTGCGTTAAAGATATAGCATTTTTGGGTTTTAAAGATAGAATATTGCACACATTGCCATCTAAAATTGTTTCTTCAAATCTGTGCTCTATTTCATTATGTTTGATCATTTAATTCTACTATTGTTGGCACAAGAGCAGTAATTTGATTTCTGACATTTTCAAATTCTTCCGTTATTGACTGATCAGTTGCCTTAGTAGATGATAAAGGCCGGTTCTGCGCCAGCTGCACGGCTGCACCGGAATTTGAAGGTGAAGTTCAAGGTCACCGGAAGTCGTAACATGCTGATAACAGGAAGTGAACAGGAAGTGTAGAGAGGAAGTTTAACCGGAAACGCGACAGGAAGTGAATGCGATAAGGGAGAAAGGGGAGGGCTTATTTTTGGAGGGGGCTTAATTTTTTTTGTTGGTTTTGATCTTTCTAGTCGAGTGGAGTTGAGTTCTAGGAATCCTGCTATAAGAATGAATTTAATTTGAAAGTAATATTAACAGAATGTTCGATTTTTTTTTCTCACCTGAAATAAAAATTTTATTTTCTAACTAACACCTAATATAAAAATGGAAATCTTTCTGACTTTGTTTTACTTTATAAAAGTTTAACGTGAAATTTATTTTAAGACTGGAAACGCGACAGGAAATAAGATCGGAAACGAGATTAGACATGTTTATTTATTATTATTTTTCTTTTTCAAAAAGGGTTTTCAGGAAGCAGTAAACATGTTTGGGAGCTTGTTGGAACAGGAAATGTAGTTTAAAAGACCGGAAGTGATTAAGGTGTAAGATAAGGAAGGTACAAGACTAGTCATGTAGATTTTGATCTTTGTAGAGGGTGAAATTTTATTTTATTTTTTATTTAAAGTGTTTTCATTTTTTTTAATTTAATTTATTTAAAGCGTTTCAAATTATTTTTATATTATTATTTTTTTATAGTGTTTTACGTATTATTTTAATTTTTAGTGACATTGGAACCTGCAATGTTCTGTATCACACACGTCTTATCTAGTAGGTTTTAAGGATGTGTGTGTTGTTATCTTTTCAAATGCAAACCACAGCAAGGAATTTCAGACCTGCGTTTAATTATCTTTATCATAGTTTTAATGAACTGCAGGAAATTGTCTTTAGCTATTGGGTAATTCGCGAGTTTTGGTTTAATATGAATGCTATTACATCTGCTTGTTTAATTTACAAGAACATTTCTCTTACAACATTCTGTCAACAGATCATTTCCATATTCGAAATAATAATTTAGAAGGAAAATTTTTATATGAAAATACTATGAAATGTCATTTATAGAGATTGACAAAAATAGCATGTTTGATTCTTTCTTGTATTAACCTTATAATCATTTATTTTAGAAATATAGGTTTATAGTTTTGTTACGAAAAATAACGTGTTTATACATTTTAAAAACGAAAGCAAAGTGATTTTTACCAATGTAACTATAAGCTATACACCCACGCATTTGTGTTATTGAATTAAATTACAATGCTTAATATTGTATTCACCGTACTATTTTCCTGCAAAAGCCTTTGCACAAACTTGTGTACTGAAATTAATGTGGCATTTTTAGGGAAAAAATTAATTCAAGTCTTTGAGACTTAATCTTTCAAAGGAAAAAAAAGATTTGTCATACTTTCTCTTACATTATATCTTCCGTTTTTTAAGTTTACAAATTTGTGGAGTAACTTAAATAATCGTTTTTATGATACTTAAACAATATATTTTTTTAATTATATGTTTGTTTTAATTGACTTGTCATAGCTAACATTTTTCTTAAAAGGGTACTAGAGAATAACTTATGTCACAAATACTACATCCTTCTTTAGTTAAATATGTTTCACTTAAGACATGACAAAGTGTCTTAGAAACATTTCATTTTGGAGTTAAGTGATTAAACAAGAAAAATATTATTTATAAAAGCACAATACATAAGACTAGCGGCTGAGATGTTCTACTCTCAAAGCTGATAGATGAAGGTGTTAGGTTTAAATCTCTCTCACGATCGTCGACCTAACCGTTCAAAGTTTTCTTTGAAACATGTCAATATGGGTAAGAACACCAGAAAGACCTACATGGAGACACTTATCCCTAACGCAGATAATCAACCCTATATTTAACCAACCAGTCACAACACGCAAGACATTTTAGATCATTCCATTTAGTCAAGAAATGATTTGACATGCAAAATTTGATTTATAGAAACATACAATAAGAGAATTTAAAAAAAAAATTTCCTTTCAAATGAACAATTTTTAGTGACTATTTAACTTTTTAAAGAGAGCGAGTATTTTGTTTTGAGTTATACCATAAAAATAAATTTCCATTGGATTTGATTTTATACAACCAACATTTAAAAAAAAGAGAATGGAATCTAGTTTTTATAAATTAACGTACTTCAATTTTACAAATACTTCACACCCCCTCTTTTTTCCCCCTCTTTGGATAGACTTTATACACATAAGATATAAAAGGCGTTTTCGAATACATCATTTAGAAATTAAGTGATTTGATAAGTAAAATATTATTTATAAATGCAATAGATACGAAAGTAATAAAGAATTTTACTTACAAATGTACGAACTTCTGATAGGTAAGACTTTCTCAATCATTGTGCAAGAATTAAATGGTGATTGAACTTATAACATTATATGATGAAATAATCACGTGACGTATTTTTAAACCAATAAAAAGTTAGTATTTTTACACGAGCGCCCTCTATCATTATATAAATTTCAATGAAACGAGTTCATAACATTCTTCTGTGCCCTGATATCGTTCTAATAGGTTGTATTTTTCGTTAAGTTAGTTTTCATTTAAGTTATTATGGAACGAGTTATGAATTCTTATGTTGGTGATGTAACCAACTTGAAGTGTCAACACTCATCACCAGAATTAAATAATCAAGAGATGGATTCTACACTTTTATCCAAAGAGGGACCCGTTTCGAATTATGAAGTGAAACCCACCTCATCAGGACTAAAGAAACAGAAGTTATCCCATGTGTGTAAGATGTGTAACAAAACATTTCCACGAAAAGTTAACTTAGTGTTTCATATCAAAAGTCATCTAAAGGAAAAATCTTTTTGCTGTGAGGTGTGTGCTGAAGTTTTTTCACAAAAGTGTGATTTACGTAATCATCAAAAGATTCACAAATCGCCCAAACAATACAAGTGTAGTGATTGCAACGAGATATTTTCAAGAATGTATGATTTACTAATACACAAGAAGAACCATAAGATTCGTAAACAACATTCATGTACAAAGTGTTGTGAAATATTTAATTGTGAATCGGATTTAGTACAACATTGTGATACTTATCATAAAGTTGTGAAATCACCCTATTCAAAAGATTTGTTATATGAAAAAGTGAAGCATTTTAAAAGACAAAATGATGTGCGAAATACTTTTACTAAAACTATCATTGTGTCCAATGAGATGAATCAAAAAGACTTTCGTTCATTTTTTAACAGTGTTCGATCGGATGTTTTAAACGAATTAAATTATCAATTGCAAATGAAAAAGTCAATAAAATGGTATGCAGCCGTTAAAGTGGATGTCTATCGTGAAACACAGGATGCAGACTTAGAGAATGCGACCACCTTTTTTATTTCCAAAATTGAACTGGAATTAACAGACCAAAACATACCTGTGCATGTTGAGAATGCCTTTTTAAAGTTGTACAACGGCTTTGAAGATTTCACAGAACGAGTGTTTAATTGGACATTACGAAAATTTTTGAAATTAGAATTGTATACAGCTCAATATGATAGGCTTATTTGATATGTATTATTTTAAATGATTAATAAATTGTTTAAATATGAAAAAGTATAGTGTTTTTTTTAATAGTTTATGTAAATTACTTTGAACAGTTTGACAATGCAACATAAACGACTGTTTAACATTTTGAATGTCTTAGACAAAATGGGAATGAATTTGTTGAAATTATGTAAAACATGATGAAATAAATGTGATGTATTTTTTATATGTTATTTAAACTACAAGAGAAATGATTGGAAATGTGTTATTTTAAATCTATGATACTTTTAATCACTAACAAGGTAAGACGTGACGTTATGAATCATCGATGGGTTTTCCTTTGAATAGGTATTAATCTTACTTATTGATAAGAAAGTTGAATTTTTCTCTTCGTTTAAACAATGACACTGCATGTTTTGATAATTTTCCCTCAACAGTCAACATCAATGTTTTTAACCTAGTTAAGAAAATTTTTAACTTAAACCGTCACTGAGTTTATCCTAGATAAGTAAATGTTTATATTTAACCTACATATAAAGTAAATGATTAACTATAACCATGACTGTTTTTAAAATCTAGATAAGTAAACGTTTTTATGAAACACATTCAGTGTTCTGCTGACTTTTATCGAGATTACACCAGTTAGTGAATGCAGATTAAATTGTATAAAAATATTTTATGAAATGAATATGCGATCCCACGAAGAAGTGTTTCCCTCTTCAAAGCGTCCACGCTTAGAAAAAGCTATGGAAAATCCAAATACCTGTGAGAAGGAGTTAAAAGACCCAAGATTAAAACTTTCTAAAATGGACAATGACTGTGTAACTATATCACGTGATATATCCTCTACTGAGGACTTACCAGATGTGAAACCTGAAATCGCTATGAATATTTCAAACTTTACCGGTGGTTATGATGCAAATTCTTTCGAGAATCCACACCAAGAGTCAATTTTTGCCCCGGACTATTTAAATACATTTTTCAAAGACATGAATTTTGAAAATTTAGATTGTTCTACCCCCTTAACCTCGCTAAAGGATGAACCCTTTCAAGAACCTACGAATAATATCTTACAGACTACTGTTAAACATGAGGTGAACGAGCTGCAAGCAAACAGCCTTTCGCAAGTAAGTGGTGAAATACAAAGCATCACTACACCTACATTTGCCACTAAAAGTGACAAATTATACAATTCCCATGTGTTTCACAAAGAACTAAGTGACTGTTTCTACTTAACTTTGAAGTTAAAAAATAAACAATATTCTATACATATACGAGAATTTAAATGCAATGTATCTACTAATGAAGAAATCCCGACCAAAAACGGTGTTAATATGGATATTCATAGCTGGTATGAGTTTCAATATAAAATCCTTGCATTTAATTTAAGATACAAAAGTGCATCCTTTGTTTCTAATAACACGATTTTAGTGTTAAATCAAGATTCTATGATGCGAATTAAAAATTTGAAGAATTTTTCTCATGTTGACTTAAACGTTTTCACCATACGTTCACCATGATTTAAAAACTTAGTAACATATTTTAAATATTTTAAATATGGTGAACCGTGTGTTGAATATTGCAACCTTGTAAGATAATGTGTATAAATTTTTTACTAACAAAAATACAAGAACTATTCTAACTACTCCTTATATCATTCGTTTAGATATAATACTTTGCATTTCAAAATAATATATATAGACATGTGATTAGATTTTCGTTTAACACTGATTTTAGCTATATTGAAGTTTCGTATCATGGGACTGAACGAGTTAGCTATAAGTAATATTATTTTTACAAAACTTGTATGTATTGGGTGCTTACAATATTTATTATTAGTGTTAAAATATTACAAATTTGGGGAATTTATCTTAGACGATTTAAAATCGGGCTTTACCATATTTTTGAACGAAAATTACATAGTAAATGTATGGGAAAAATAAGAATTTGATGAAATTTATAAATAATTAATATTTTTATCAAAGTTTAAGTAAGTTGTGACAAGACTTTTATATTTAAGTGATTGGTGTAAAGTATATTCAAGCTATGACAAAAGACATGAGGTGGTGGATACTAGACAAGTTCAAACAAGTAAAGCAAGATAAGCGAACGATGACTCACCCAAATAGACGTGCCACACAAAAACAAGTTTGGACAAGTCAACCAAAATAAGCGAGTGATGCTTCATCTAAATAGACGTACTGCATAAAAACAAGACTGGACAAGTTTAGACAAACACATGATGACGTCATTCAACAAGTTTAAACAACCAAACAATGAGCCAGCAGCAAACGGTTGTTATCAAGGTAGAGAGAAGCAAGAATGACTGAGCGAGTGTAAGTTGGATTTAAAGTTTATTCTTATCACACACCGGAAGACTGCTAACACCTCTCGCGGCGATTGCAGCGCCCCCTAGCAAAGATAAGGGAGAAACGTTAGTTGAGTGAAAGCAAGCACAAGAAGTTGACGTGTTTTTCGGTAAGTGTTAATTTCTGTTTTGTTTCTGAAAGGTGTTTTGTGGGAAAGGTAATCGAGTTGTGTATAGTAATTAAACTTAAAAGTTGGCAAAGAATTTAAAGTCGAACTTAAGTTAGTGTAAATGTCTATGTTTTTTTGCGCATATGCAGATACAGAGTATATAGTTGATATGCACCAGTTGGTTGCGAGGATAAACAGTTAGATCATAGTCTCTCAATAGTTAAAAGTAAAAAGTTAATTTTGATTAACTTGAAGACTTTAAAAAATTTTAATTTAAAAACTATATTTTTGTTTACTTTTCATTGTTTTCTTAACTTTTTAACATAACTTATTTTTTTCCCTTAACTTTTCAACATAACTTATTTTTTTTTCTTAACTTTTCAACATAACTTATTTTTTTTGTTAACTTTTAACATTTATAAACTTTTTGTTAACTTTAATGTTTTTAAGCTGTTTTGTTAACTTTATTTTATTTTATTTTATTTTATTTTTGTTAACTAATAATTTTTTCAAAATTTTTTTTCTAACGTGAATATTTTTATTCAATAGTTTAATCTTTTTTGCAATTGTTGAAATTTTTGAATTGGAATATACAAAAAAGTTAAATTACATCTCTTCACTTAAAAGTTCGATTAGATAAAAAACTAATAAATTTACACAGAAAGTAGAAATAAACACACACAGATCTTTAACAAAACAAATCATTTATTTTGTCTTAAACAATTCATTATAAACAGTTTGTTCATGAAGCTTATGTAAAAAGTGTTCACTAACACTATAAACTCCATTCAAAAACGTTGAAATTACATAATCGAAATCGATGAGCATTAACAAAGCTTCACCTAGTTGATTAAATTTTTCCTTATTATTAAATGCGAAGCATGAGTGAAGGCTTTGACTTGCATGTCGAAAAATACATCCAGTACATTCATACAACTGGTTAAGTATTGTTACCATATTATTCTCGATACACGTATTAAGTTTAGACCATAACACAGGTTCTTTTTCTGTGGATCTGCTACTCGCCACACATTTCTGTTTAATGAGAAAGGGTAATTAATAGTTTTGTGTACATATGTTGTACAAGTACAGTATTTAAGTGTGAGGTACTTTCTTTTAATTTTTCCATTTGTTGTTCGTTTAAGTCAACATGAGAAAAATTCTTCAAATTTTTAATTCGCATCATAGAATCTTGATTTAACACTAAAATCGTGTTATTAGAAACAAAGGATGCACTTTTGTATCTTAAATTAAATGCAAGGATTTTATATTGAAACTCATACCAGCTATGAATATCCATATTAACACCGTTTTTGGTCGGGATTTCTTCATTAGTAGATACATTGCGTTTAAATTCTCGTATATGTATAGAATATTGTTTACTTTTTAACTTCAAAGTTAAGTAGAAACAGTCACTTAGTTCTTTGTGAAACACATGGGAATTGTATAATTTGTCACTTTTAGTGGCAAATGTACGTGTAGTGATGCTTTGTATTTCACCACTTACTTGCGAAAGGCTGTTTGCTTGCAGCTCGTTCACCTCATGTTTAACAGTAGTCTGTAAGATATTATTCGTAGGTTCTTGAAAGGGTTCATCCTTTAGCGAGGTTAAGGGGGTAGAACAATCTAAATTTTCAAAATTCATGTCTTTGAAAAATGTATTTAAATAGTCCTGGGCAAAAATTGACTCTTGGTGTGGATTCTCGAAAGAATTTGCATCATAACCACCGGTAAAGTTTAAAATATTCATAGCGATTTCAGGTTTCACATCTGGTAAGTCCTCAGTAGAGGATATATCACGTGATATAGTTACACAGTCATTGTCCATTTTAGAAAGTTTTAATCTTGGGTCTTTTAACTCCTTCTCACAGGTATTTGGATTTTCCATAGCTTTTTCTAAGCGTGGACGCTTTGAAGAGGGAAACACTTCTTCGTGGGATCGCATATTCATTTCATAAAATATTTTTATACAATTTAATCTGCATTCACTAACTGGTGTAATCTCGATAAAAGTCAGCAGAACACTGAATGTGTTTCATAAAAACGTTTACTTATCTAGATTTTAAAAACAGTCATGGTTATAGTTAATCATTTAATTTATATGTAGGTTAAATATAAACATTTACTTATCTAGGATAAACTCAGTGACGGTTTAAGTTAACAATTTTCTTAACTAGGTTAAAAACATTGATGTTGACTGTTGAGGGAAAATTATCAAAACATGCAGTGTCATTGTTTAAACGAAGAGAAAAATTCAACTTTCTTATCAATAAGTAAGATTAATACCTATTCAAAGGAAAACCCATCGATGATTCATAACGTCACGTCTTACCTTGTTAGTGATTAAAAGTATCATAGATTTAAAATAACACATTTCCAATCATTTCTCTTGTAGTTTAAATAACATAAAAAATACATCACATTTATTTCATCATGTTTTACATAATTTCAACGAATTCATTCCCATTTTGTCTAAGACATTCAAAATGTTAAACAGTCGTTTATGTTGCATTGTCAAACTGTTCAAAGTAATTTACATAAACTATTAAAAAAAAACACTATACTTTTTGATATTTAAACTATTTATTAATCATTTAAAATAATACATATCAAATAAGCCTATCATATTGAGCTGTATACAATTCTAATTTCAAAAATTTTCGTAATGTCCAATTAAACACTCGTTCTGTGAAATCTTCAAAGCCGTTGTACAACTTTAAAAAGGCATTCTCAACATGCACAGGTAAGTTTTGGTCTGTTAATTCCAGTTCATTTTTGGAAATAAAAAAGGTGGTCGCATTCTCTAAGTCTGCATCCTGTGTTTCACGATAGACATCCACTTTAACGGCTGCATACCATTTTATGGACTTTTTCATTTGCAATTGATAATTTAATTCGTTTAAAACATCCGATCGAACACTGTTAAAAAATGAACGAAAGTCTTTTTGATTCATCTCATTGGACACAATGATAGTTTTAGTAAAAATATTTCGCACATCATTTTGTCTTTTAAAATGCTTCACTTTTTCATATAACAAATCTTTTGAATAGGGTGATTTCACAACTTTATGATAAGTATCACAATGTTGTACTAAATCCGATTCACAATTAAATATTTCACAACACTTTGTACATGAATGTTGTTTACGAATCTTATGGTTCTTCTTGTGTATTAGTAAATCATACATTCTTGAAAATATCTCGTTGCAATCACTACACTTGTATTGTTTGGGCGATTTGTGAATCTTTTGATGATTACGTAAATCACTCTTTTGTGAAAAAATTTCAGCACACACCTCACAACAAAAAGATTTTTCCTTTAGATGACTTTTCATATGAAACACTAAGTTAACTTTTCGAAGAAATGTTTTGTTACACATCTTACACACATGGGATAACTTCTGTTTCTTTAGTCCTGATGAGGTGGGTTTCACTTCATAATTCGAAACGGGTCCCTCTTTGGATAAAAGTGTAGAATCCATCTCTTGATTATTTAATTCTGGTGATGAGTGTTGACACTTCAAGTTGGTTACATCACCAACATAAGAATTCATAACTCGTTCCATAATAACTTAAATGAAAACTAACTTAACGAAAAATACAACCTATTAGAACGATATCAGGGCACAGAAGAATGTTATGAACTCGTTTCATTGAAATTTATATAATGATAGAGGGCGCTCGTGTAAAAATACTAACTTTTTATTGGTTTAAAAATACGTCACGTGATTATTTCATCATATAATGTTATAAGTTCAATCACCATTTAATTCTTGCACAATGATTGAGAAAGTCTTACCTATGAGAAGTTCGTACATTTGTAAGTAAAATTCTTTATTACTTTCGTATCTATTGCATTTATAAATAATATTTTACTTATCAAATCACTTAATTTCTAAATGATGTATTCGAAAACGCCTTTTATATCTTATGTGTATAAAGTCTATCCAAAGAGGGGGAAAAAAGAGGGGGTGTGAAGTATTTGTAAAATTTAAGTACGTTAATTTATAAAAACTAGATTCCATTCTCTTTTTTTTAAATGTTGGTTGTATAAAATCAAATCCAATGGAAATTTATTTTTATGGTATAACTCAAAACAAAATACTCGCTCTCTTTAAAAAGTTAAATAGTCACTAAAAATTGTTCATTTGAAAGGAAATTTTTTTTTTAAATTCTCTTATTGTATGTTTCTATAAATCAAATTTTGCATGTCAAATCATTTCTTGACTAAATGGAATGATCTAAATGTCTTGCGTGTTGTGACTGGTTGGTTAAATATAGGGTTAATTATCTGCGTTAGGGATAAGTGTCTCCATGTAGGTCTTTCTAAGGTGTTCTTACCCACATTGACATGTTTCGAAGAAAACTTTGAACGGTTAGGTCGACGACCGTGAGAGAGGTTTAAACCTAACACCTTCCATCTATCAGCTCTGAGAGTAGAACCTCTCAGCCGCTAGTCTTATGTGTTGTGCTTTTATAAATAGTATTTTTCTTGTTTAATCACTTAACTCCAAAATGAAATGTTTCTAAGACACTTTGTTATGTTTTAAGTGAAACATATTTAACTAAAGAAGGATGTAGTATTTGTGACATAAGTTATTCTCTAGTACCCTTTTAAGAAAAATGTTAGCTATGACAAGTCAATTAAAACAAACATATAATTAAAAAAATATATTGTTTAAGTATCATAAAAACGATTATTTAAGTTACTCCACAAATTTGTAAACTTAAAAAACGGAAGATATAATGTAAGAGAAAGTATGACAAATCTTTGTTTCCTTTGAAAGATTAGTCTCAAAGACTTGAATTAATTTTTTCCCTAAAAATGCCACATTAATTTTAGTACACAAGTTTGTGCAAAGGCTTTTGCATGAAAATAGTACGGTGAATACAATATTAAGCATTGTAATTTAATTCAATAACACAAATGCGTGGGTGTATAGCTTATAGTTACATTGGTAAAAATCACTTTGCTTTCGTTTTTAAAATGTATAAACACGTTATTTTTCGTAACAAAACTATAAACCTATATTTCTAAAATAAATGATTATAAGGTTAATACAAGAAAGAATCAAACATGCTATTTTTGTCAATCTCTATAAATGACATTTCATAGTATTTTCATATAAAAATTTTCCTTCTAAATTATTATTTCGAATATGGAAATGATCTGTTGACAGAATGTTGTAAGAGAAATGTGCTTGTAAATTAAACAAGCAGATGTAATAGCATTCATATTAAACCAAAACTTGCGAATTACTCAATAGCTAAAGGCAATTTCCTGCAGTTCATTAAAACTATGATAAAGATAATTAAACGCAGGTCTGAAATTCCTTGCTGTGGTTTGCATTTGAAGAGATAACAACACACACATCCTTAAAACCTACTAGATAAGACATGTGTGATACAGAACATTGCAGGTTCCAATGTCACTAAAAATTAAAATAATACGTAAAACACTATAAAAAAATAATAATATAAAAATAATTTGAAACGCTTTAAATAAATTAAATAAAAAAAAATGAAAACACTTTAAATAAAAAATAAAATAAAATTTCACCCTCTACAAAGATCAAAATCTACATGACTAGTCTTGTACCTTCCTTATTTTACACCTTAATCACTTCCGGTCTTTTAAACTACATTTCCTGTTCCAACAAGGTCCCAAACATGTTTACTGCTTCCTGAAAACCTTTTTTGAAAAAGAAAAATAATAATAAATAAACATGTCTAATCTCGTTTCCGATCTTATTTCCTGTCGCGTTTCCAGTCTTAAAATAAATTTCACGTTAAACTTTTATAAAGTAAAACAAAGTCAGAAAGATTTCCATTTTTATATTAGGTGTTAGTTAGCAAATAAAATTTTTATTTCAGGTGAGAAAAAAAAATCGAACATTCTGTTAATATTACTTTCAAATTAAATTCATTCTTATAGCAGGATTCCTAGAACTCAACGCCACTCGACTAGAAGGATCAAAACCAACAAAAAAAAATTAAGAGTATAAAAAGAGGCCAAAAATAAGCCCTCCCCTCTCTCCCTTATCGCATTTACTTCCTGTCGCGTTTCCGGTTAAACTTCCTCTCTACACTTCCTGTTAACTTCCTGTTATCAGCACCTGCGACTTCCGGTGACCTTGAACTTCACCTTCAACTTCCGGTGCAGCCGTGCAGCTGGCGCAGAACCGGCCTTTATCATCTACTTGCCTTGGTGAACTTAAATGTTATGGGTCTACAGTAAGAAGTAGATGAAGGATGTGCATTTTGCCATAATATAAAGTTTTGATTTTCTTCATTACAACCATATAGTTTTAAAAGAACCGCAGATAGGATTAGAATAATTGCATCTTCAAAGTTGTTTTCATTTGATTTTTGCTTTTATCTACTTTGTACACCACTTCCATCGACCACCCCACCCCCATTTAAAAATCATTGTTATACTTTTTAACACAGACCCTTTTTCTTTAATAAGAATATTTAATATCTGTTTTTGTATAATACAAAGTCTTTTTATCGCAATCTTATTAACCAAATGATTAAGAAAATATGTACTTTTCTTGGGATGGATAGCACATTTTTTTTGCATGTTTTACCTGCTCATAGGATGGATAAATGTTCAAAATTTTTGTAACGCAGAGTTTCTTATAATCCCGTATTTTCGGCAGCTTAATTTCATAGTGGTTATTAAAACCAACGCTTCTTCAAGACAATATTTAAATATCGGGTATCCGGCTTTTTGAAATTTTTTTAAAATTTAGTTGCTTTTTTAGGGCTTACAGATATTTGCTTTAACATATCCGCGGCATCCTTTCGTTCAAATTGTCTTAATTTTAAACATGTGGCATGTGTGAGTTCATTTAGTGAGTGTTCTGAGAAGAATGAATAAACCTTTTTTTTTTTTTTTTTTTTTTTTTTTCAGATTTTGGTCCACATGAACAAAATTTTCTTTGGAAGTCCAACTTTTTTCGCGTAGTCATTATTACTTCTGTCTGGTATATAGAGATTACTTATTGTTATATTCGAACCTAGCCATCTTTTATTTTTCTTTAAAAAAACGTTCTCTATGCGATGGCAATTTCTCCATCTTATAATGTCAATCATAAACGAATGGATCAGCCGTTTAATCTGGTCTAACATAACATATGAACAATGTTGAAGTTTATATTTGTGTAATACATTGTCTATCAAGATATTTTTAGAACTGATTGGCAATGATTTATGTCCAGTAACATAATTTACAAATATCTCATAGAATTCTCTTGTCGAAATTAACACTTCAGTACCTGTAAAAAATTACTTATATTCAAAAGTTGTAAATAGTTGCAGCTGAAATTGATTTATTTTATATGTATATGCATATATAATTACAAAAAAAAATTACCTTACAATGTACCAGGGTGTACAAAATTTTTGGCAGCTTTTTAAATTTATCATATGCTATTAAATTTTCAAATAATTTACATATTAACTTACAAGTTTATTTTTAAGAAGTAACACTTTTAAATAACTATCGTATTTGTAAAACACAAAGTAAATACTTTGTTGTTACGATTCCATACAATCATAAAACAATATTTACAAAATAAGTATATTTTTAGCCATAAATATCATTTACAATTACATCTACAACAATCGCCGCTCTAAAAAGGTTTCCAGAAAACTTGGTTTTGAGCCGACTTTTGATGGTGTTGTTGTTGAGTTACACTGCTTTCACTTTATCTCTTTCCTCTTCAATGTGTTAGATGTAATTTAAAATGTCTAAAACTGAAATTATTTAAAATCGATTTTCTGAATTTTTTCCCGCTAGATTTGCGAAATCTTACACTGTGCGACGTTTCACAATTTCAAAACATCGATATTTATCAATAGATGGTAGGATGTGTGCAAATCTTACACAGGTTCAAACAGAAGTATAGAGATATACATTTTTTCCTTTGAGCGTTTATTTAAAATGTGTTTTTTATGATATTTTGGATTTTCGAGTTGATTTAACTTGTAGTATCTTATATGGTGTGCGAATTATCGATTATCGTTATACAGAGTCCCTCAAATTAATGCGAATCCCATATATTAGCATACATGGATATTTATTATTTGAAACACTTTTCAGTGAATAAACTTAACATTTATTTGCACTGCGTTTTAACAAAAATTGGAGGCTGAAATAAGAAAAAAATTATGTTGCTAAATTACTGCGTTGATGTTTACATTACAAATGAAAGCATATCACACTGATAATGGGCGGAGTTTAAACATAAAAAGGTGTCAGACATGTAGTAGAGTAATAAAGATGTTTTAATATACCCAACGTATAATTTAAATATATTACAAGAAAAAAAAAGGTAAAGTTACAGACAGAAAATTTCATTCCATTGGTTGTCATTTAGATAATGAATATCTAAAAAGAGGTAAGGAACTCAAATTTAGAAATAACAGTCAATGAAATACACTAAAAAATTGTACCCATTTTCATTTATATATCAATGCATAAAAAATAAGTGTTTATTATTCATGATATTCCGGATTGCCTTATTTAAATTTTTAATGATTTTCTTTACTTAATTTTACGTAAGAGAAACATTGGCAGGACAGAGAAACATATTTGGGGATTTTAAAAATACAAACAGTGGGTCATTTCTTCGGAAAATTACTATATTTAATACTTCTAATTTTATTAAGTTTTCAGTATGAAATTAAACGTAAAAACTCATTGTTTACAGAATTTTCGTAAGAAAAAAGTCATAATTAATTTCACTTCAAAAATCACGTTATAATCAAATATGTGATTTCCAGATACTTACCTATCTTAAAATTCACTTTTTAAAATTACTAAAACTTTCTTTATTTAAAAAAGAAATATCTGCAGTTTTAATATTATTCTGCTATTTGTTAAAAGACATTTTTTTTCCCGCATTTGCATTTGGTATCTGCGTCAATAGCAGTATCAGACGATGAAAAATCGACTGATCATTTTTACTGAAAAAACATTTTTACTGAAAAAACATTTTAACTGTTTTGTATATGTAGGTCACATAATTTTAATTTTTAAATACAGCTTTAAATTTTCTTTTTTAGGGTTTCGTTCATCTCACGAAACCCTATTACTCCCGCTCCGTTGTCTGTCCGTCACAGAGCCATTCTCAAAAACTATATAACTTACAGAGTTGAAACTTTGTGTATATAGATGAATATCAGCTGTAAAGAGCTCAAAATATTAAAATTTGAAAAATTCGTATTATTTTAATAAATAGATAAAAGAAACCAAAATTCTAAAAGCCTTTTCCTATTAAATTTAAACATTTTTCGTTATAGCAGATGCCAAAAATTAAAAATCCACGATGAAATTCTTTCTACAATAATTAATTTTCTATCAGACGATTTTCTATCAGACGTGAAAAATGAAAATGAAATAAAAAGTTTCACCAATTGAAAAAAAAAGATAAATATGAAATAAAATTGATTGATGTCATAGTGGTAATAAAACGGAAAAGAGCTAAGATTTCTCAATTATACAAGGAGTATGAGTATGTGTAAGTACACAAAGCAGATTAATATCACGTCATTAGAGAATTAAAAAGGAAATCTGACGTCCTATTGGAAGTTTAACGAATTTTTCAGATGTTTGAGAATAATACAAAGCGAGTATCAATAAGAGTAATAGAGAATACTAAATATATGAGTTTCAGAAACATATTGAATCGTGATAAAAATCCGATTATGGAAATATTCGCATATTTTAGCATTCTGAAGGTGTACAATTTGTTTAGTATTGAAATTATTTTTTAAAATATCGCATTTAGTCTGCATGACGGATATTATTTTAACAGAATATAATAGCGGGCTTCGCCCGCTATCGGGCTGGTTTAGATATTTTTACTTTATAAAAAACATGACTTTTTTTTGTTGTTGTTGCTAAATGAAATTTATTTGAATTTATTAAAGAAAGGATAAAGTGTTTTGAAAGGAATATTAAACGAAACCCTTTGAGCGATCTTGGATCACACTTACCCACTTGTTTAATATTTTAAAGGTAGAAAATTTCCAATAATAAAATGTGATAGTTGAACAAATCTTTGCTGAAAGATCGTCGAAATATAAGTCGATTGAGATTTGAACAGATGAAAATGTATGCGAGAATTAGATAATAGTGTTGTAATGACCCCGAATAAACTCTAGACTCCAAGCCATTTCGCAAGATATTAGTATTGACTTGATTTAGCCTGAATTAGATTTGTTTCGTCTTTACGATTCGCCAGGCAGCGCTTTTGTTTTTAAAACTAACGTTGTGTTGATAAGCAGGAGAAAGGGAGAGAGAGGGACAATGATTTGATAGTAGTGTGGTGAAATGCGTTGTTTTGATAGAGTTATAATTTTGTGTTTTAAGGAAATAATTTTATTTGTAAAAGTAACATTTATTTGTGTGTTGTTTCGTTTTTATGTTGTGCCGTGAAGAATTAAAAATGATTTGAAAATATCAATAATAGGGCTAATTTAATTACAAATGGTCTAATGAATGACAAGTGAAGTCGCTATCGCTACAGTCTTATCAGACATTTTCCTACTAACAGAACAATATACCCCCACCACTCTTTATGTTAAATCTTTTTAATGAACTATTTTACCATTGCTTCTGACCTTTACTTTTATATAAATTTGTAATTTCCTAATTAAACTTATTCCTATGCTATACCAATAATAATAATAATAATAATAATAATAATAATAATAATGTTTGCCCTTTTTTTTTTTTTTTTTTTTTTTTTTGGTTAAAGCTTAGCTTTGGCTGCCTTTTCCACCTGGCATTTATCTGCTGTTTTTGAACATGTTCCGAACCCTCTTTTACACTTTTTCAACTTTTTTCAGTAGTTAATTTTAACTACAGCTATACCATTTTACACTTTCCCATTTATTAGACTCCATCCTTAATCTCTTTTGCTTTACTTTTTTATTCCCATTGTTTAATTTTTCTTCTATTCTTAATTGTTCTTTCTTATGTAGTTAATACTACATTTAACTTTTCCAAACGGCTCAATATTTACAAGACAGTTTACTCACAAATAGACTGGGCGTAAAGTTGATCGCAACTCGGAAGCCCCTTAACCGACATCAACTGTTCGGCAACTGTTCTGTTCTGACCTTATAATTTTTGAGATAGTGTTAGTGCTTTCTCAAAATTTACGGATAAAAATTATTTTTATTCTTCCTTTAATTATTTTGCAGAGAATTATGTGGAACGAATTTAGGATCTCGTCGGCGTATCAGAATAAAAAAAAGAAAAAGCTTACTTTTTAGAGTTGCCAGATTTCAATAATTATCGTTCGTCAGAAAACAAAGTGGCGACCAAAAAGTTTTTATCTATTTTCTGATTCGGCCTTGCGTTCGTGCAAACAAGATTGAGCGGTCATCTTCTTTATATACCTAGAGCATATTAATTTTTAATTTATATTGTTAAAAAATTTGTAATTGTCGTTTGTATGTATGTGAAAAATTGCATTTTCAATTCTTGTTATTTATTAGATTTATGGTAGACGATATTTCGGGTTTATGACCTGTAAAAAAATTTAATGTAATAACTTTTAGTTTTGGGATAAATAGAAGTGGTTTCTATAATATTCCAACATATCAAAAATTATGACAATAATTTTCTTTCTGAAAAATATTTTTTAATAAAAGTCAAAAATAAAACTATGTGATACAAATTTTGGATGAAATTACGTAGATAATAAATATTATTAGCGATAGTAAAAAGTACCAAAAATATCAGAGATAAAATAATAAGACGATATGAATCATAGTAAGACATTTATGTGTCTTAAATTCAGTCATTTATGATGTCTGAATATTGAGCTTTTTCGACACAATGTGTCTGAATTTAAGACGCTTCTATTTGCAGTGCATAAATGGATATAAATTTCATTATATTTAAAAGGGTGTAACATCATCAAAATACACTTAAAACGAATTTTCTCTCATTCACCGTAATTTAACGGACAGTGGTGTAGTGCTATGAAAAAAAAGTGAGGGGACGCTCATAGTCCCGAACATAGGGTCTGAATAGTAGAACTATAAAATACGGAATTCAGTAACGCCAATTCACGCAACGAGATTTTCGTTAAAATTTGTTTTGAAATTTAGGTAAGCAGCGATAGACAGACAGACGTTCCGGAATCCTAAACACTTTTTAACTTCCTTGGAAAGTATTAAAAATCAGTGACTTATTTCTTAAAATTGTTATTTTATAGCTGCTTATCCTTTAAAAAATATTAATATGTTTCAAAAGTCTACATCCTCCCGTGCCTCTAGCGTTCCCCTGAAAATAAAAAGTAGGGGGACGTTCGAAATAAAATAAAAAAGTCGGGGGACACCGTCCTCCCGCGTACCCCGTCGACTACACCACTGATCAGGCAGTTCGATTTCACCCAATTGCATTATCTGGTAATTCCCCATAGCAGCAATACTCGCCTTACTTAATGACGGGAATTTCGAGGTTAAATACAGCTAAGATTATCACTCGGAAATAGTATAATTTAAATTCAAGATTTCGTAGATGGTAGGCTTAAGGTAAAGCCAGGAGAGATGCGCGGTCGGAGAGATTGCGCACATAGAAGTTCGGGTGGGAAGGAGTAGTGTGAGCGCTCAGCGACTTCAGGTAGTTGTACAACAGCAGTAGTGGAGTGTCTATTTGAAAGTGCACGTTGTTTTGAGCGTCTAAGATAAAGCATTGCTATTTTGTTTTGTTTTCTCAAAGTAAGTGCTTGAATTTTCATAGCTATTCGTCAGAATTTCTGTACAATGTCAGTAGTACAAAATATTTTAAACTTAAACGATTTCTCATAAGCTACTTATCTAGACTAACAGTGTGAACATCAACGGTTCGTTTTAGTAGCGGCCGTGTTTAAATAAAAGGCCGCGCAATTTCTCCTACCAAATTTGGAGAGTTTGCGCATCTGCTACTTAGTAGAGATGGTGCATTGTTCCCATTAGTTTCCAGGCTAGGAGAAATTACGCAGCTTATTGGTAAATTTGCATAAAAAGAAAGTAAAAATGAAAATGGGCTAATTTTAAGTTAAACGAGTTATCAAGTAACATAATGTTATTTTGTAATCTTATTTGGACTTGCTTTTTCTGATTCTTTAATTTTTTTTTCCTTTCATTAAAATTTTTTAATCGTTTTTAAAATTATTTCCTTTTTCTGATTCTTTAATCATTAGGTTGAAATATTCACTCCTAATACAATAATATTTGTTCACAAAAACCTTACAACAATGTCATTTAAGTGTAATTATTATTGTTAACAATTTAATTGTAGTTATTATTAGTAACAATCTCTCCTACCCATGTGCGCAATCACACCAACCCTGTAAGGACAGATTGCGCAAAATAACTTTCTTGGTTTTATTACAACTGTTTTATTAAATTACAACATAACAACAAAATAGCAATGGAAATGCATAAAAAATAAATGAAGTAAAAATTATTCATGGATAGTTTAGCAAAAAATTAATATTTAGATTTTTTATTGTTATTCTTTGAATTGTGCGCAGACTCTCCTAGCTTTACCTTATCTCAAAAGGAAAATTCTCATTTCCAGAATACAACACTTATCTTTTAAAACGAAAATTCTCAATCCCAATTCGAATGTGTTAAAATATAAATTAAGAAATACATATTCATTTCGTTCGTTTTAGCATAATCATATTTCAAGTGTGTCACGGATGTTAAATTATAGATTCAAGTTTGTCGCAAAATTAAAAAAAAAATATATATATATATATAATAAAATACACTGCAATATATTTTATTTACGCAAAAAAAAAAAATCCTTAGAAAATGTATTTAAAACGCAATTTCATGAAAACATTTTTTATATCATAAGCAAGTTTAATATCATAATGTGTTATGACATTTTAAAGTGATGATAATATATAGTTGACTAATCAATAATACATTTAAATAAAACATTCGATCTAAAAGAGTTTTGTAAGAATTGTTTTTAATAATATGAATCTGCAACATATAAAATGTTTATTTAAAGAAAAATGAAAATAAGTAACGATAAGTCAGTTGCCATAGAAACTGTTTGTTACTTATTTTTTAAGATAGTTTACTACAACATTTTTTGTTTCACTGTTTTTTTTTTAAAAAATAAAAGCTTTGATTAAACGAGCGCGTTAAAAAAAAATTGTTCAGTGTGTTCTAACATATCCATTACTAACAGGTAATGCGTCAGTTGTACCTCCTGGCTTAGTGAGATTACGTTTGTATTAGACTTTCATTAATTATTAAATAATTTTTAACATTTAACTTATTATCTTTAACCGTTTTTTTTTTTAAATTTAGAAAAGGATTGTGAAATAAAGTATCTTAAAAGCTTTGGCATTTTAAAGAATATTTTTATCTTTAGAAAAAAGGTCGTATTATTTCAAAAGATGGATATATTTTACGCCTAAAATGATTTCGTCAATCTTAAACTTGTGTTAATTAACGGATAACGGGTTTTAACATTCAGCTTATACTCGTTTGGCAGAAATTTTTATTTAAGATAAAAAAAAATAAATGAATAAAATAGTTTAAAACTTTGGTATTTTTAAAGAACATTTTTAACTTTAGAAAAAAAAATGCATGATTTAAAAAATATCGTTATATTTTATGTTTAAAAAGTCATCGTTCGTCTGACATTGCTGATAATTATTTAATGTATATTAACATTCAGATATATTCATTCAGTGGAAATCTTTACTAGGAATAGAATAAAATTATGGATAAAATATCTTGAAAACTTCAGTATTTTTAAAAAATATTTTTAAGCTATAGAAGGAAAGTTTGTTATTTAAAAAAATATGTTTTTTTTTTTTTTTATGTTTGAACAAATTTTATTAGTCTTACACTTTTGTTAAATCAATTTTTGCTTTCAGTTTATAAATTTTCAACGGAATCGTTATTACAAAAAAAAATATATATATATATATTCTTAATATTGTGACAACTTTGGTATTTAAAAGATCCCTTTTAGCCTTAGGTTAAGATACCGTATTATTTTCAAAGATTGGTATACCTTATGTCTAAATAGATTTCGGTAGTATCATACGTTCGTTCATTACTCAAGGATTTTATCATTCAGTTGATAGTCATTAAAGAAAATACTTACGAGAAACAAAAATAACGATGAATGATATATTTTGAAGGTTTTAATATTTTTAAAGAATATTATTAAGTTTTAGGAGGAAATAGTATTTTAACCCTTTAATTATGAGTTATGACTGGCGACTATTTTTATATTCAATCGTACTGAAATTTACAAAATTTTGTACTGTGGTAGATTTTTCTTGAATATATGTTAATATAACTGTATAGTAAAGATTTGATTTTTTTTTCAAAATTTTGAATTTTTTTGAAAGTTTTTTTAATAGAATAAAAAAAAATAGTCTACTGGGACGTATATGTCCCAACCAGTAGTCAAAGGGTTAACATTCCCTTTATATTCTTTTAACAAAATTTTAGCTAGAAACAAAAAACAATGGAAAAATATCTTGAAAGTTTAAACTTTTTTAAGGAATACTTGAAGTTTTAGGAAAAATTCGTGTTATTAAAAAAAATAAATAAAAAAGACATTTTTTCGTTTAAACGGATTTCTTAAATATTGTTTTGAAAGCAATGAATATTTACCAAAATAATTACAAACGAAGATTTAATTCACAGAAATTCAAGTAAATTTACTTTAAAAAAATATTTTGATGAAAACAAATATTTAACAATTATTTTATAAGTGATATAAGTTTTCAATTAATGCAAAAATACACAGTACACCCAGAAAAAGGAATTGATTAAAACTACAAAACATGTTTTGTTGAGTACATTTTGGTTGTTTTTTTGGTTGTTTCAAGAAAAATTTAACCATTTTACTTGAATTAACAAAACCTTTTTTTGCTGACAATACAAAAAAATTTTTTGGAATTGCAAAAAAAATTTTTTTTGTTGATTCAAACAAAATTTTCATTGACCTATATTTAAACAAAAAGTTTTGTTGGGTCAACCAAATTTTTGTTGATTCAACAAAACTTTTTTTTGGGTGTAGTAATATAATGACTAATATTTAACTACAAAACAACATAAGAACTAGTATGTAACTACAACTGTTAATACAATTTAAAAAATTTAATTTGTTACAGTTATGTTTTTAAATCATTAAATAAAAAATGGAAAGGTTGTTTTATCTGTCAGAAAATAAAAATATTAGCCATAAACAAAATCAGAAAACGTTATTTAAAGAGTTGCGTAATAGTTTTTCTCCACTGAACTTTTGCCTATGGGTTCATGGATTCGCTTCCTTATTAAAATTCAAATTACAATTCAAATGTATAGCCACATTAGCAGTACAACTATTGCTTTGTCTTATATTTGAAGTTAATCTTTTGCACAATGTTTATGTACGTATCAAAAGGATGTGCTTTAGTAAAATGAGTAGAGATTACGTTGTTTTTACCTTCATTGTGATGCTTGAAATTTTAGTTAGAGTATTACTGCATATGAATATAAATAAATTATATTTACTTTCGAAGCGAATGCTTAAAATATACTATTTACTAACTCAGAAGAGTTTAAATGGATTCAAGTATGCAACGTTTATTATTTTACTTTTTAATGAGTTTGTTATTTGTTTTATGACCTTAATATATCTTTCTAAAAAGAGATTTTTGGATGTTTTCGAGCACGATGAAAAACCTTCGAATACTTTCTACGGAGAGATGCCTCCACGTTATTCTGTTGCAGTCTACTCGTCTATATTCATCGGTAATTGGAGTTTTATGACGCATTTTATACCAATTTACTTCTGTTGTTTTTGTTTTGTTTTAAAGACAATACTACTCGAGTTCAAGATAAAACTGCTTGAAGGAAATAAAACAGATATATATTTTATTCGTAAAACTTACAATAACATTTCCACTTTGATTGCAACTCTCAATCAAACACTCCACGCGCCGATTTTAATAACTTTCGTTGTTTTGTTTGGAAAAATATTTTATTCCTGTTATAATTTTTTATTCCTGCACGATATCAGTACATTGACAATTGGATATCTTGGATTGACACTCGTGTTATCATCAACCCAATTTGTTGCAATGTGTTTATTTTCCTCATCTTTGAGCAATAGTGCGCTAGAACTGAAATGTGCCGTCTGTGATGCTCCAATAAACAGAAGAAGAAAAGGGGAAATGATTGGATTCATTAACAAAATAAATATGGATTTCATTGGTTTTAAACTTTTAGACAGTTTGGCTATTGACAAAAGTCTAATAATTGCCGCCATCGGTAATTTGTTAACATATGGTATGCTAATTGCAACATTCAATATAAATTCGAGTATTTAAATATATCAAAGAAATTCTTAAAAAAACATAATAAATGAGAAAAGAACAATACGTTAAAAAAATATATATTTCTTCACCAGACACAAGAAACGTGCAACATCTTTCCGAACAGAAGCACTGTAAAGAAATAAAAGAGAAAAGAAGAAAGAAAGGCAGGTGAGAGGAAATGTTCAATACCAAGACTAGAAGACAATTAATTCAAAGAAGATTCAATTAAAAATCAGTATGCATAACCTTTGTCTTTAACTAAATAAATTATTGATATTTTGCATTTTATTATGAAAATTAGTAACTTCATATGTCAAACAATGAGAACTCTCAATCAAACACTCCACACAGTGATTTTAATGATTATTAATACAGCGATATTTATGTTTTATTCTTGTTGAAATTTTTTATTCCTATACGATATCCATACATTAAGAATTGGATATCTTTGATTGACACTCATGTTATCATCAACCGAATTTGTTGCAATGTGCTTATTTTCCTCTGCTTTGAGTAATAGCGCGCTAGACCTGAACAGTGTCGTTTGTGATGTTCCCATAAACATAAGAAGAAAGGCGAGAATGTTTCTATTCATTAATAAAATAAACATGGATTTCATTCGTTTTAAACTTTTAGACAGTTTGGTCATTGACAAAAGTCTAATACTTGCCACCATCGGTAATTTGTTAACATGTGGTATACTAATTGCGACATTCAATATAAATTCAAACAATTAAATATATCAAAGCACCTCTTAAAATACCATAACAAAATGAGGAAAGAACAATACGTTTAAAAAAAAATCCCTGACGTCTCGGCCTACAGGCACAGGTAGATTTCGAAGACGCAGACCGTGGGGCGCCTGTTTGTCAGGAATTGCGGAAGAAATGACCTTTTTTACGATGATGCGGCAGTTTGAACCGCCTACTTCGAAACCTAACTTGTTTGCAGGCGGATCCGGCAGGGATTTTTTTGTTTTTAATTTTTTTTTTTTGGTATAACGGTTGGTCCTATAAAAAACTTGTCAATATAAAAGTTTTAGATAATATTAAGAGGATTTATAATAAATTTAAGCGGATTTGAAATCTTGGGAATTGACGAAGTTATGAATTTTTTTCTTCTAAAACCCCCCTTCCCCCCCTCTTAAGGCAATTTTTAATTATATCAAAAATCTGTCATACATAAATTTTCGTCCCTTCTCCTAGAAGTAATAATAACTTCAAACGGATTCGATACGTATCATAATTAAGAAATTATGGTTTTTTTTCTGTTTTCACAAAAAGCCCCCCCCCCCCCCCCCTGGTTCGATTTTGCCCATTAACGAGCTTGACCGAGATTTTATGCCTCTTGATTTTATGTATCAGTTTCGAACAGATGCGGGAGTTGGAACCGCTTACTTCGAAAAGTAACTTGTTTGCAGGCGGAGCCGGCAGGGATTTGTTTTTGTTTTTAATTTTTTTTTTGCTATAACGGTTGGTCCTATAAAAAACTTGTCAATGTAAAAGTTTTAGATAATATTAAGAGGATTTATAATAAATTTAAGCGAATTTGAAATCTTGGGAATTGATGAAGTTATGAATTTTTTTCTTCTAAACCCCCCCCCCTTCCCCCGCTTAAGGCAATTTTTAATTATATCAAAAATCTGTCATACATAAATTTTCGGCCCTTCTCCTAGAAGTAATAATAACGTCAAACGGATTCGATACGTATCATAATTATGAAATTATGTTTTTTTTCTGTTTTCACAAAAAGCCCCCCCCCATCCCCCCCCCTTGGTTCGATTTTGCCCATTAACGAACTTGACCGAGATTTTATGCCCCTTGATTTTATGTATCAGTTTCGAAAAGATGCGGGAGTTGGAACTGCCTACTTCGAAAAGTAACTTGTTTGCAGGCGGAGCCGGCAGGGATTTGTTTTTGTTTTTAATTTTTTTTTGCTATAACGGTTGGTCCTATAAAAAACTTGTCAATATGAAAGTTTTAGATAATAATAAGTGGATTAATAATAAATTTACGCGGATTTGATATCTTGTGAATTGACGAAGCTATGATTTTTTTCTTCTAAAACCCCCCCTTTTTCCCCCCCTTGGAGCCATTTTTAATTATATCAAAAATCTGTCATACATAAATTTTTGGCCCTTCTCCTAGAAGTATTAATAACTTTAAATGGATTCGATACGTATAATAATTAAGAAATTATGGGTTTTTTTCTGTTTTCCCAAAAAGCCCCCCCACCCTCCCCCCTTGGTTCGATTTTGCCCATTAACGAACTTGACCGAGATTTTATGCCCCTTGATTTTATGTATCAGTTTGTAAAAGATTAATGCAGAATTTTTCCAGTTATCGTGGTCAGAAAAAAGTGACATAGATAGATAGATAGATAGATAGATAGATAGATAGATAGATAGATAGATAAAGTTTTGAACTGGGGGTGGTTTTGGGTTCTAGGAGTCATGATCGGCGTAGATCTCAAAAATTTTTCAAAATTTCCAACTTAGGTGAGAATGTAATAGGTAGTATTTCTTACGAAATCTACCTAAAAGAATCTTTCTTCATCAGGCACAAGAAACGTCCAACATCTTTCAGAAAAGAAGAATAAATGTAAGTAAATGAAAGAAAAATAAAGGGGAAAGGAAAAGATCAATACGAAACCAGACAAAGGAAACAACCAACCAGAAGTTGACATAAGTAGAGTAAGAAGGAAAAGATTTGGACTTTTTAAAAATTTGGTAACATCTCTTTTTCAATGTGTTTTTAAAAAGTTCTTTACGTTGTATTGAATTTAAAATCAATGTACATTACCTTTGCAGTTAATTAATAGGTTATTGATATTTTGCATTTTATTATAAAAATTAATAAATTTATATATCAAACAATGCCAACTATCAATCAAATACTGCATATGCTGATTTTAAAAACTTTCATTGTTTTAATTGGAAAAATATTTTATTCTTGTTACAATTTTTTTCCTACACGATATCAGTACACTGATGGATTGACACTCGTGTTGATGACTCGTGTCATGAATCGAATTTGTTTCAATGTGTTTATTTTCTTATTCTTTGACTACTAGTTCGGTAGAACTGAAATGTGCCGTTTGTGATGCTCCAATAAACAGAAGAAGAAAAGCGAAAATGATTGGATTCATTAACAAAATAAATATGGATTCCATTGGTTTTAAAGTTTTATGCAGTTTGGTCATTGACAAAGGTTTGATACTTGCCGCCATCGGTAATTTCTTAACATGTAGTATGCTAATTGCAACATTCAATGTAAATTCAAGTAACTAAATATATCAAAGAAACCCTTCAAACACCATAATAAAATGCAAAAGAACAATACGTTTTTTTTTTTCTAAGACAAAAAAACTTTCTTCATCAAGCAAAAGAAACGTGCACCATCTTTGAGAAAAGAAGAAAAAATGTAAGGAAATAAAAGAGAAAGAAAGGTGACAGGAAAACATCAATACGGAACCAGAATACAAAGGAAACAACCAATCAGAAGGTGACACAAGCACGGTAAGACGGAAAAGATTTGGTCTTTTTAATAATTTGGTAATATCTCCTTTTCAATGTGTTTTTAAAAAGTTCTTTACATTGTATTCAATTTAAAATCAGTATGCATAACCTTTCTCTTTAACTAAATAGATTATTGATAATTTGAATTTTATTGTGAAAATTAATAACTTTATATATCAAACAACGACAACTCTCAACAAACAGCGATTTTAATAACTTTCATTGTTGTATTTGGTAAAATGCTTTATTCTTCTTACAATTTTTTATTCTTACACGATATCAGTACATTAAGAATTGGATATCTTGGATTGACACTTGTTTTATCATCAACCGAATTTGTTTCGATGTGCTTATTTTGCTCTGCTTTGAGTAATAGAGCGCTAGAACTAAAATGTACCGTTTGTGATATTCTCATAAACAAAAGAAGAAAGGCGAGAATGTTTCTATTCTTTAATAAAATAAACATGGATGTTATTGGTTTTAAACTTTTAGACAGTTTGGTCATTGACAAAAGTCTAATACTTGCCGCCATCGGTGATTTGTTAAAAATATGATATACTAATTGCGACATTCAATATAAAATCAAAAAATTAAATATATCAAACACCTCTTAAAATACCATAAAAATTAGAAAAAGCAATATGTTTTAAAATAACATTTTTTTTACCAGCCACAAGAAACGATGCAACATATTTGAGAACAGAAGAAAAAATGTAAGGAAATAGAAGATAATGGAAGAGAGAAAGAAAGTTGAAAAGAAAAAAAACAATATGAAAGGAAACAACCAATATAAAGTTGACTCAAATACAGGAAGAAGGAAACGATTTTGGCTATTCAATAATTTGGTATTATCTCTTTTTCAATGTCTTTTTAAAAAGTTCTTTACATTGTATTCCATTTTTAAATCAGTATACATAACCTTTGTCTTTAACTAAATAGATTATTGATATTTTGCATTTTATTATGAAAATTAATAACTTCATATATCAAACGCTGACAGCTGTCAATCAAACACTCCACACAGCGATTTTAATAACTTTCATTGTTGTATTTGGTAAAATGTTTTATTCTTGTTACAATTTTTTATTCCTACACGATATTAGTACATTTACAATTGGATATCTTGGATTGACACTCGTGTTATCATCAACCCAATCTGTTGCAATGTGTTTATTTTCCTCTTCTTTGAGTAATAGTGCGCTAGAACTGAAATGTGTGGTTTGTGATGCTCCAATAAATAGAAGAAGAAAGGGGGGAAACGTTTGGATTCATTAACAAAATAAATATGGATTTCATTGGTTTTAAACTTTTAGACAGTTTGGTCATTGACAAAAGTCTAATACTTGCCGCCATCGGCAATTTGGTAACATTTGGTATACTAATTGCAACATTCAATATTAATTCCAAAAACTAAATATACCAAAGAACCTCTTAAAACACTATAAGAACAAAAAATCACCCATAACGCTTAGATTATGAAACACTTTCCTTCACTAACAGAGTATTATTAAGGAATTTCATTTTTTCATACAGTGAAATCTATCATACTACATGCTGTAACCGAATTCTTTTGTGCGTCTCAGCAAATGAAGATAAATACTACGCACTCCTTAATCAATAGAAAATATGTTATAATTCCCTTAGTGATCCATTTAATTTTTATTATGTTTGCAGTATCATAACATCATTAAAGTGCATCGCAGATGATTTTTCCCCCATAGATTATAATGCAATGGAATTCTTTTGTGTGTCTCTGTAAACAAACTATCAATGTTACCTATTCTATACTCCTGAGATAGCATGTTTTAATCCACGTCAGTGCTTCAAATCAATTTCATTATGTTTGAACTATTGTAATATCATTAAAATACATTAGAAACGATTTTTTCCCATAATCCATAGTGTAATGGAATTTTTTGTGTGTCTCTGTAAACAAACTATAAATGCTAGCTACTTCATTTAAAATACCGAACATTCTATAGTAAATATCTATAGCATATATAATTTTAATAGCAATCCGAGTATTTTTACGAGAGTTAGAATTCGGACAGACGGCAGACAGACAGACAAACTGAATTCATAAACACTTTTGAACTATGTTGGAAAGTGTTAAAAATGAGAAAAGAACAATACGCTTCAAAAGAACATCTTTCTTTATCAGGTACAAGAAATTTGCACACAGAAGCAGAATTGTAAGGTTACAAAAGAGAAGGGAAAAGAGAAAGACAGGTGAGACGAAATGATCATTATGAAGCCAGAAGACAAAGGGGACAACCAATCAGAAGTTGATACAAGTACAGTAAGAGGGAAAAAATTTTGCCTACTTAATATTTTGGTATTATATCTTTTTCAATGTGTTTTTAAAAAGTTCTTTAGATTGTATTAATTTAAAATCAGTATGCATAACCTTTGTCTTTAACTAAATAAATTATTGCTATTTTCCATTTTATTATGAAAATTAATAAATTTATGTATTAAACAATGAATTCTTCTTCTTTTCTTTATCTTTAAACAATGAAATACACAAAGACCTCAAAATACAAGAGATAAGCACCAAAAACAGAAAGAACCTTTTTCTAGTGCCGTAAAAACACTGAAAATTAATAAAATTCAATGTACCATAATTTCGTAAGTTTTAGATGTATAACAACGGGATGTTTTAATTTATTTCTTAGACGGGGTAGGGAGGGGCAGTCAACATTTTTCTAAATATAAATTAAGGGGTCGGTACCTTTTTAAATTGACAAATTACATTTACAAGTGACCCTAATATAGGTTGCAAAAAACGCCACATCTATTAACTTTTGGATATGAAATTTTAAACACGTATTAGAAGAGATGTATTTTAACAGTTAATGTCTAGATGCATATAAAGTTTTTTATTAATTTAATTTGAAATTTAATGCTTTTTTAATAAATTAATTCACTTTATATACAGGGTTAGACTGAATGATTCATCAGGTTTCAAAAGACTGTTTATTTACAAGTATACGACGTACAAGGACGGGTGATACATGAAAAGATACATACACTCACCAGTGGTACATACTATAAATGTTCAATGTGGACGACCTGAGTCACCCGGCACACATGCCAACGGTAATCCAGTTCTATCCATACGTTCAATAGCATGTTTCTGTCAATGTTCGTCACAGCAGCAGTGATGCGTTCCTGCAATGCTTGCAGTGTTGTTGGCATTAAGGAGAACAACAATAATGTTTCTACTTATGGAACTAAAAGCGGTACCTAGTATGGCGGCGTTTCTGTTTTTTTTGGGGTCTTTGGGGAGTGTAGCGCCCTCTATTTCCGGTTTCGACTGACAACTCTTTACCATGCTCGAAACCAAAATGCAAGAAGATCAGACGACAATTTGTCATGTTTGACAGGTCACATGATCGGCCTTTGGGAGCACCAGCGCCACGAACCAGGTACTAATTTCCGGTCCATGTTCTGATCTTGAAAACATATCTTCATTGTTCTCCTTCTTATTTCTATTTCCATGAGGGGTACATTAAGGCTTCTACATTATATATTTAGTAGCTCTAGGGTACATAAACCTTTTTCCTTCACATAACTAAAAGGAAGAAATCACTTGGCATGAGATCTGGTGACCTGGGAGGCACGACACAATGCCGCTACAGGCCTGCCATCTAGCATGCACGCGAGCCTCGAGGCGGGCTTTTAAACTTGGTGAGTGTGTATATCTTCTTATGTATTACCCGTCTTTGTAGGTTGTATACCTTTCAATACATAGCGTTTTTGAACCCCGATGTATCATTTAGGATAACCCTGTACATTGCACGCAGGATTTCTTTTAATTGAATTGTCAGAATGATCCCACATTTTTTATTGAGTAGAGATAAAATGTATCTTTAAAATAACCTACGCTGGTAAAACTGTAATTAATAGTTCTTGAGAAAAACAATTTAAAGTAAAAACTCGAATTTTTGATTTTTTTTAAAAAATAAACATAGTTATAATTTCTAAATTTCTTACTTGATGAACATAATAGTATAAGTCATTTTGTACACCTATTAAGTTTTATACCTTAAGTCAAAATTTTACGATCCTCTATTCAGATATTTCTAAGAAATCATGCGCATAATGACCCAAATCCCCTCTTTAAGAAAATTGACTTTCAAGATAAAATTTACCCTTTGATCATATAAAAACTCAAACTGTTTTGGGAGGACATTAAAAAATTAAGAACAACAGTAAACTAAATGTAATTGCTGTATATTTGTATTCATATTTTAATTTATAGATATACTTGTATTAAAGTTTTCATTAGAATTAACAATAAAAATACTTATTCTAATCTACATTTAAATAAAGTCACATAAAAATACAATTAAGTAAGATCTTTTTTTTTTTGTTTATGGGGAAGGAAGCTCACTAAATATATATATATATATATATATATACAGTGGAACTTCCCTTTAACGAAGTCCCTATTTAACGAAGTTTTCTACTTAACAAAATTTTCTGCAGAACTTTGACTTTGAACACCATTAGCATGTAAATTAATCTCCACATTACGAAAAATATATTCTATATAACGAAGTTTATTCCACTTTTGTACGTGTACAGAATTCAAATTAAGCGATTGCTGTTCGAAGGATATGCAAATTTATTTCAGCGGATTCGATTGTATGAAATTGAACACATTTAAATAATGTCCAATCTGCTTGGTGCTAAATAAAACAATTTTTTTTCACTCTAAGAAAAACACTTGTTATCACTATTGTCCCACTCCGAGACTCCAGCGCTGACAGTTGGGGGAAGTCAAAATCCCCTTTTTACCTTCAATGATATAGAAGATGAGGTGTCGCAATGGCGTCAGATGCATTGAAACAAAAAATATCTATTAGAGTCAGACACATACCATTCTGACCTTCCATTGCTGATAGACAATTGCTTTGTATATCCAAAAGAACGTGCTTCAAAATACAAATCGAAGAACATCAAAGTTATTTTTGTTCCTGCCAATACAGCTAAGCTTCAATCATTAGTCTAAGGAATAATAAAAAATCTTGAAGTACATTATCGAAAAAGACAGAAAAAATCCGATGTAGTAAAAACATTAGTTTGAGATTCTGTGTATCAGAGCTGATGAAAGCTTGGGCCAAAGCATGGGAATGTGACGTGATTTCATCGACCGTACACAACTGTTTTGTAAAAGACGGCTTCGTAATTAAAACTGAATCAAATGCTTCTGAATCCAATACCTGTTTGTCATATCTCAAGAAAAAATTTCATGAATTTAAGTTAATTTCTATTTAACGAATTTTCTTCATAAAGAAGTTTTTAAGTGTAACGATGAGACTTCGTTAAATGGAAGTTCCACTGTATATATATATATATATATATATACGTATGTATTAATGCTAATAAAAAAGTACGGTATAGGAAAGTCCTACTATATTTAATTTTCTTGAATTTAAAATTTAAATTATTTTTTCATTCAAAAATGGGATTAATTTAAAAATGGGCCTTATGGAATTAATACCACATTTTTCATAAAGTAATATTTGCTTTATCTAATAAAAAAATTCTACAATGCATGCATTCGATCTATCCCTACTTATGTTTGTCCAATCTGGGGCTTTACTAGTAACACCAATATAAATTACTTCTATAGAGCTCACAATAAAAATCTTCGAATAATCAGGAATGGCCACCGTTACCTCAGAAAGACTACTATCCGCAGATATCTCTGCTGTACCACTTTAAACAAGTTGGAAATTGTACGTCAAACGTTACAAACGAGGTGCGTTCGTACGCACGTTTTAGAATTAAATTCATGATATCCCGTGCGTAGAACGGGTTAAACAGCTAGTTAAGTATATATTTTATGACACTGTTCATACAAATATCTTAACTAGTTACATAAATATTCAGATATATATGTATCAGCTAGTTATATAAATATTCAGATCTTGATGATTTTTAATTCTGTGAAATGAATTATATCGTCTGCAGATTAATTTCTGTAATAAAATAAGTATCTCGGTCGCTTGACGATTTAACATCCATCGGAAGCTCCTATAACAAAAAAGCACCGATTTAAAAAAAAAAATCAAATTTCTTAATAAATATTTTTATTAATATCTCCTAAAGTTTTGATTCGATTTTAATAAAATTTGAAATGTCTCGACAAAATTCTGCAAAGATAATATATTTTAAATTGCAAATCATTTGGTTGGGTAGTTTTTGCGTTGTTATATGCGGACAGACGGACGGACAGACAGACGGACAGACAGACAGACAGACAGACGGACGGACAGACGGACGGACCAAACGACGACTATAGGTGCTACGTATTTATATAATTACGAACGCACCTAAAAACGCATTTGTCAACTTTATAAAAAAATTATAAAACTATATAAAACATCCATAACGGTATTATCTCCGTATTACCAGACTATGAGGTCTCCCACCCCAGTCACCGTAAACGCCCAAAATATGCTTTACTAATTGATGATGAGGATTGAGTTTTCCTCTTTCTTTAATTAAACTCAACTCTCTTGTCTTATGTATTTGTATTTAGTTTTTAAAAAAAAACTGTCTTTAGTTTGCCTAGTGGCTTTTATTTTTCCTAAATTTTATCGTTTTGTAACTTTTAAACTAAATGTATGGTGTCTGTAAACAGTCTTTTTTTCTGAGATGGGTTCGACCCTCGGTTGGTTTCGTCTGTTATCTTGGATCTAATGGAAATTTTTTTTAGTTATTTATTGTTCAACTTCTATTTATTTATTATATTTTAAATATTTTTATTTCATTTTTGTTTTAACTTTTTATATTTCTCACGGCTCCCTATTTGTCTCGCAAGTCGCTTACATTTATCCTGAAAGTTCAGTTGGTACGCAACTGGATATTCCATTCTGTCAACTCCATTGTTCCATTATGTTTCAATATGGCCACCATTACTTTACAAAAAGTCTGGTATTCAAATATTTTAAATCCCCTGAGGCGTACGAACTTTTCACCAGTTAAAAGCACTGACTTTTTAACTGATTAAGAAAAAAAAATGTAAAGAATATTAACCCTTTTTTTTTTTAACCGCAACAGGTTGAGCATGCTTTAGAATATTAAGTTTTTCTTTTAACAAATCTGACGAAACTAATTTTGATTCAAAAGCATTTTGTTATTGTACAAATTTGTATTTAAAGAAAATTCATAAAATTAGTAGAAGTGCATGCCTTTTGTTTACTTAAGAACATCTTTTATAATAATATTACAGGCGTTTTGAGTATGATAAATGATGATGAAACAACAATACATTATCGACAGTATTATGTAACATTTATGAAAAATAAAACGTTTTAATTTAAAAAACTAATCAATAGCACTAAAGTATAATTAGTTTAGCTTGCATAAAAATGATATGTTAATTTTTTCTTCATGCTTTATGCTTACTTAAATAAAACGTTTTAATTAAAAAAACTAATCAATAGCACTAAAGTATAATTAGTTTAGCTTGCATGAAGATGATATATTAATTTTGTCTTCATGCTTTACGCTTACATAAAGAAAAGGATAGTTAAATTTTTAACAGCGAAATCGAGTTAACTATGAAGCATAGCCTTATAATTTGATCTTTATAATGCTATTCCCGTGATGTTGAAACAAGAATATATTTTTTACAATAGTACAGATAATACTGGTAAAAATGTTTTTCTATAAATATGTGAATTTCAAAAAACGAAAATAGTATTTTAATAGTTTGATTAGTTTAACTTGCGTTAAAGTATTACAATTATTTTATCTTCAAACTTTACATTTATTTGGAGAAAAGGTTAATACAATTTTTAATTGTGTAATGGAGTTAACTTTCAAGCATATCTTTTGAGTTTGGTCTTTATTAATATAACTAATGATGATGAAACAACAATGCATTATCGACAATGTTATATGATATGGGTGAAATAGTTTTGATATAAAATATGATGATGGTGAAATAGTTTTGATATAAAATATGATAATGGTGAAATAGTTTTGATATAAAATACGATAATTTAAAACTTTACTAATAGCAGTTTAAAGTTTAATTAGTTTTGTTAGCGCAAAAATATCTATACTTTACTTTCCTGTTTTTGCGCTTACATGAAAAATAGTTGCATTTTTATTAATGAAGTAAAATTAATTTTGAAGCACACTTTTCACATTTGGTCTTTATTAATGTGATAAAAATGAAACAAAAATATATAATTGACAGTGTTATGTAATAGTGGTGAAAATATTTTGATACACAATATAATAATTAAAAAAATAACTAATAGTAGTTTAAAGTACAGTTAGTTTTGTTTGCGCAAAAACGAAACCTTTAATTATCTTCCAGATTTTAGGCTTACTTGAAAAAGAGGAGAGTTGCAGTTTTATTAGTGGACGTGAAGATAATTTTGTAGCGCACTCTTCAAATTTGGTCTTTATTAATATAATAACTGATGATAAAACAAAAATATATCACCGACAATATTACGTAATATTGGTGAAAAGTTTTTATACACAATATGATAATTTTAAAAAAAATCATTAACAGCAGTTTAAAATATAATTAGTTTTGTTAGCGCAAAAATTATACCTATATTTTATTTTCCAGCTTTTGCATTTACTTGAAAAAGAGGAGAGTTGTATTTTTATTAGTGAAGTGAAGTTAATTTTGAAGCACACTCTTCAAATTTGATCTTTATTAATATGTTAAATGATGATGAAAAGAAAATATATCATCCAGAATGTTATGTAATATTGGTTAAGAAATTTTGATACAATAGATTCCAATTAAAAACATAACAAATAGTAGGCTAAAGTATAATTAATTTAACTTGCTTGAAAACGAAACATTTATTTTATCTTCAAGATTTTGGTCTTATTTGAAGAATGAAAAAGACTTATATTTTGTTTAAAGGTTTGACATCCGAAAATTCGTGAGTACAAAAAAAAAGTTTTGTTGACAAGTCACCAGAAAAATCGTCAAATTCGTATTTCAGCCGACAATCAAACATACATTTTTTTTATGACATAACCTATAAAACTCTTTTTCTAACAGTGAGAGCACAAATGTAAGAGAAGTCATTTCCGATATTTTGCAACACTAAGAAAACAATTAGTTGCTTAAAAATTTAACTGTAAATATGATGAATATGATTGTAAAATATATTAAACTGAGACACTTTCATAATATACTGTATTTATACAAAAACAATTCTATTTTGTAGATGTTGTTCAACTTGTTAATGGATTTACTCCATTTAACAATTATTTCTGTATACACGAAATCGGTGCAAATCTGTTGTACTTTTTATAATTTCAGTACTATTTTTTATAACCTTTGGAGGAAACACAATTTATGCTTTTATTGAGCACTATAATAGTATGTATAATGACGTTATAAGTGAAATAAATTGTGTTTTTTATTTTATTTTTGTATTAGAAGGAATGCTCCGAATATTTTGAAATATTAATAGAAGGAAGTTCAACGTATTAAACAAACGCTTATGATTGTAATGATATGATTGTAAAATATATTAAACTGAGACACTTTCATGATATACTGTATTTATACAAAAACAATTTTATTTTGTATATAATGTTTTGCTGTTTATTAGTCAACTACAAAATTCCATGAGTTATTGTTTCTTTTTTGTTCCATTTTTTAGTAATATGAAATTATAAAAGGTAAAAGAAAAAACATTAAACAGTACTTCTCCTCAGCTTGTATGATTTCATTACACGAAACGGCAGAAAATCTTGCATAAAGATCACGGAATTTTAACTATAGTCCACATATCGTTCGGGGTGATGTGAGCTAGAGCGAAAAAAAAAATTAAACCTTTGTATTTATGAATATATTTTCATATAGGAAATCCGTAGCTTAATTTTTATTGGCAAAAGCTGTGTACAAAAAAAGTTTAAGAACACTGATTTAAAAGATTATTTTACTCACATAAACTTTCTTTCCCTTTTTCTTTTCTTTTTCTGGATGCAAGAAATCGGTATCAGAACTAATGTCAAGTTGACAATCAAATTTATTTACATGTAAACTACAGAATTGCGTGAATTTTGTGTTACATTTTTTTTTTATCTAACTTGATAACATAAAACTAAAAATGAAAATTTTTAAAAATAATTCCGAAGTTGTACGATTTCATTACAAGAAACAGCAAAAAACCTTGCATTCAGAAGATAGCTTTAGTCCATTTAACATTTTTTTCTGGATACACGGAATCGGTTTCACAACTAATTTCATGTGGGCTTTCAAACCTGTTGTACTTTTTATAATTTCAGTATTATTTTTTATAATCTTTGAAGGCAACACAATTTATGCTATGATTGCCCACTATAATAGTACGTATAATGGCGGTATAAGTAAAAGAAATTGTGTTCTTTATTTTCTTTTTATATTAGAAGGGATGCTCCGAATAATTTTATATATTAATAGAAGGAAGTTCAACGCATTAAACAAACGTTTACTTAAAATATATGCAGCTTTATCTTCGAGAAACTTAATGAAGTTCAAATATGTTACATTTTTTGTTTTAGTCATAAATGATATCCTCGATGTTTTCGTTATTGTAGCATTACATAGTGAAGAAAATCTTTCACACATTTTGAAATATTTAGGCGATAATCATACTTATGGCTACATAAAAGCACCACATTCTACACCTGCATTTTATGCATCTCTGCTTATAAGCGACTGGAGTGCTATGACTTATATCGTACCAATATATTTCTGCTGCTTTTGCTACATCTTAAAAAGAGTTATATGTGCGTTCAGAGAAAAATTAATTATTATGTCAAAAACCAATTTCGATTTGGTACATTTAACTTATCATAACATTTACAATTTGATTTGTTTAGCAAACAGAACTTTTCATGCCATGCTTCTTATTACATTCACAGTTTTCATTGCTAAAGTGTTTAATGCTTGTTATTTTATAATTTTTGAAGGTGAATATAGAACAATAAATCGTATTTCGCCAATCCTTTTATTACCCAGATTTGCACTTATGTGCATTTTTTCTGCTTCGGTAATAAATGCTGCCTCAGACTTGAAAGAAGGCATATACGGCGCGGCCATTCCATTAAATGCAAAATGGGAAAGTACCCGCCTTTTCTGCAAAATGAATAATGACTTCTTCGGTTTTAAATTGCTTGGAAACATTATCATAGACAATACTCTTATTCTGTCTTCAGTTGGTATTCTTGTAACATATGGCATGCTTTATACAACGTTTAACGTTAACTCTAACAGGTAAAATATTTAAATTTTACCATTTTCAATCTTTTTACTCGGCAGCATTGGCGATAATCTTATACTTTGACGATAATCGATATAAGGAGATACAAGGCGATAATATTATACGAAGGTTGCTATTTATATTTCTGGCCTAGTAATGAAAAAACAAATATTTATGATCGACATTGGATTTATTGTTTTTAAAAGTATTCCCCATGAAGATCAATACACTTTTGCATACGTTTGAACCAATTTTCGAATCACTGTTTCCACTCTGATGGAGGTGACTCCAAATCATGCGTTTTGAATGCATCAACCGCTTCATCGTGTGTCGAAAATCGTTTCCACGTAATTTATTTTTGATGTGTGGGAATAAATAAAAGTCATTGGGTGCCAAATCAGGGCTATACGGCGGACGACCCATCAATTCGATGTTTTGGCCTTTCAGAAATTCCTTTGTTTGAGCCAATGTGTAGGAGCTCGCATTGTCATGATGAAGAATTATTCGCCTGTTCTTCTGATTTTTTCGAATTTCTCCGAAGACTTCTGTCAAACAAATGGTCGTGTACCATTCAGAATTGACTGTCCTGCTTTGCTCCAACGCCACTGTCGCCACGTGATCGGTAATGCCGAAGAAACAGGCAACCATTTGCTTCGATGTGCTTCATCCTCGAACAACTTTTGTTGGATTTGGCTCATCTTGGAAGACCCATACAGTCGATTGTTGTTTTGTTTCCGGCTCATATGCATAGATCCATGATTCGACACCTGTTTAAATGTTATACACAGCCTTTGATGACCTTTGAACGTATTTTTTTACCATTTCCTTGCACCAATCGACACGAGCCTTCTTTTGAGCGTTTGTCAAATTATGGGGGATCCAACGCGAACAATTTTTTTTACTCCCAAATGTTCATGTAATATCTTATTGATGCTTGTCCAAAGATCCCTCAATCTCACGGTATGTCCCATGACGATCTTGCTTTATCAGTTCACGCACAGCATCGATCTTTTCTGGCACAACAACCGATTTTGGACGACCTTCACGGAATGCGTCCTGGAGCGAACATCGACCACAATTGAATTCGTTATACCAGTTTTTTACAGTGCTGCAGGATGGTGCTTTATCGCTGTATAAATAATTAAATTCATGGAAACACTCTTGTCTTGACATTCCACGTCGAAAGTTATGAAAAATAATCGCACGAAAATGTTTACGAGTCAATTCCATTTTTTGCACAAGATGAATTATTCAATTTACTGTAAATAACACAAATCAAGCTAAAATGGCAAATCGTTCTGAAGAAGTTATGGTTAAAAATATCAAACTTTCAATTGAAATCGTCTGTGGTCACCTAGTAACACTTCCTGTTGCCAAGGCCAGAAATATAAATAGCAACCCTCGTATCCTGTTTTAGAGTTGTTATCCTCTCTTCTGATGATATGCTAGTATCAATACGGCATGCTTATTGCAACGCTTAAAGTCCATTCTAACAAGTGAATTGATATTTAACAACTTTTCAAAAAAAATACATAACAATATATTGCATATCGTCCGTTCTTTTATTTGCTAGATACGAATTTACGTGTTTCTATTCTGCTTCAGTAGTAAATGCTCAGACTTGAAGGAAGGCATATGTGAAGCGCCTGTTCAATCAAATTCATAATGGGAATGTATTCGCATTTTCTTTAAAACGAATAATGACTCTTTCGCTGCACTGTAGTACATTCATCGCATTTTTAAAATTGAAAGTTTATAAAATTAATATGTATAAAACTATACGTAGTCGCTATTTACAAACTATGTATTATGTATGAGACGTAATTTTCCAACTGGGCGATAAATGTCCAGGCTAGGAAACACCTATGCTAACAAGATACCTCTTGGCTGAAGCTGCAATGCTCTACCAACTGAGCTATCTTCGACGAATCTGGAGGACCTAATTCACCCAGCTAATCTTATAGATCATAGCATCTTGTCTGATATCTGAATAAGCTCAACAGAATAAATCTCATGTAATGAAACTTGAATGTCAATAATTCACAGAAAACACAGCAAAATTATTTATTTTCTATAATTTAACATTTAATATTGTAAAAAATAACAAAGAACGCTAAAGGGCTTGTGTACCGGAAAAAAGCAAACTGTTATCGATAGGAGTACCATCACATACAGTAAATCCCTTAAAATTAGAACTTTCGTAGATCAAATGGCAAATGCGTCTGGCTTCTTGTATATGTGCTTGGAATCTTTCATATCCATAACTTCTTTAGTAACGGTAAACGACAAATTGCAGATAAACAGAAAACATAACAAAATTGTTTCCTTTCCTATAATGCAACATTTAATATTGTAAAAATCACAGAGAACGCTAAAGGGCCTGTATACAAAATAGAAGCAAACTGTTATCGATATGAGTAGAATTACATACAGTAAATCCTTAAAAATTAGCACTTTCGTAGATCAAAAGACGAATGCATCTGGTTTCTTCAATCTTTTGCGTTTGGAAACTTTCATATCCATAACTTTTCTTTCGTAACGGAAGATGATAAAATGCAAATAAACAGAAGAAACAGTAAAATTATTTCCCTTTCTATGATGCAACATTTAATCTTGCAAAAATTACAGAAAATGTGAAAAGTGTTTGTATAACAGAAATAAGCAAATCATTATCGATTGGAGTAGAATCACACACTGTAAATCCCTTAAAAGTAGCACTTTCAGAGATCAAAAGATGAATGCATTTGGTTGTTTCACTATGTTGTGCTTGGAATCTTTCATATCTGTAAGTTCTTTAGTAACGGATTGACGAAAAAATAAAAAATTCCACATAAACAGACAACACAGCAAAATTATTTCATTTTCTGTAATGCAACATTTAATATGGCAAAAATGACATAGAATGTGAAAATTACTTGCGTATAAGAAAGAAGCAAACTGTTATCAATAGGAGTAGAATCACATCCAGTAAATCCCTTAAATCAGCACTTTCGTTGATCAAAAGATGAATGCGCCCGGTAGCTTCAATATGTTGTTCTTGAAAAATTTCTTTCATATCCCTAATTTTTTTAGTAACGATTAACGGCAAAATGTAAATTGCAAATAAACAGAAAACCCAGCAAAATTATTTCATTTTGTTTAATGTAACATTCAATAGGGCAAAAATGACATAGAATGTGAAAATTACTTGTATACCACAATCATTTAGAAGCAAACTGTTATCGATAGGAGTAGAATCACATGCAGTAAATACTTTAAAATCAACTCTTTCGTAGAATAAAAAGAGAAATGCGTCTGGTTGCTTCCATATGTTCTGTTTGAAAACTTTCTTTCATATCCATAACTTTTTTAGAAACGGTTGACGACAAAATGCAAATTGCAAATAAACAAAAAATACAGCAAAATTATTTCCTTTTCTATAGTGCAATTTAATATTTAAAAAAGGACAGAGAACATAAAAAGTACTTGTATACCAGAAAGAAGCCAACTGTTATCGATAGTAGTAGAACCGCACACAGTAAATCCCTTAAAATTAGCATTTTCGTCGATCAAAAGACAAATGCGTCCGGTTGCTTCAATATGGTGTGCTTGGAGAATTTCTTTCATATCCTTAACATTTTTAGTAACGGTCGACGACAAAATGCGAATTGCAAATAAACAGAACACACAGCAAAATAATTTCCTTTCCAATACGGCAACATTCAATATTTCAAAAAAGACAGAGAACATGAAAAGTACTTGTATACCAGAAAGAAGCAAACTGTTATCAATAGTAGCAGAATCATACACAGTAAATCCCTTAAAATTAGCATTTTCGTCAGTCAAAAGACGAATGCATCTAGTTGCTTCAATATGTTGGGCTTGAAAAATTTCTTTCTTATCCATAACTTTTTTAGTAACGATTAACGGCAAAATGTAAATTGCAAATAAACAGAAAACACAGCAAAATTATTTCATTTTGTGTAATGTAACACTTAATATGTCAAAAATGACATAGAATGTGAAAATTACTTGTAACCAGAATCATTTAGAAGCAAACTGTTATCGATAGGAGTAGAATCACATGAAGTAAAAACTTTAAAATCAACACTTTCGTAGAACAAAAAGAGAAATGCGTCTGGTTGCTTCAGTATGTTCTGTTTGAAAACTTTCTTTGATATCCATAACTTTTTTAGCAATGGCTGACGACAAAATGCAAATTGAAAATAAACAGAAAACACAGCAAAATTATTTCCTTTTCTATAGTGCAACATTTAATATTTCAAAAAAGACAGAGAACATGAAAAGTACTTGTATACCAGAAATAAGCAAACTGTTATCGATAGTAGTAGAATCGCACACAGTAAATCCCTTAAAATTAGCATTTTCGTCGATCAAAAGACGAATGCGTCCAGTTGCTTCAATATGTTGTGCTTGGAGAATTTCTTTCATATCCATAATTTCTTTAGTAACGGTTGACGAAAAAATGCAAATTCCAGATAAACAGACAGCATAACAGAAGCAAGGCAGAAGTAGAAATATTCCGAACATACCTCTTATTTCATTATTTAAAACGTAATGAAATGTAAGAAGCAATAAAAGAAATATTGAGTAAAAACTTGTTTCCAAAAGCTGCTGAAATAAATTATTAGTTTGAGAGGATAAATTGACAATGTCGGAGGTAATTTGAATTAAGTGGTGATTATTTTCTTTAATATCACTTTTTAATTTTTGCTTTAATGCATTAAGCGATTGTTTTAGTACTACACAAATATAACAAAAGTAAAAAGTAATAGATGGATTCGTGTTTGTCCAGTAAATTAAAAAGTTAACCAGTTTATAAATGTGCCAAGCATATGGAGGATGAATGGTTCCGTAGGTGTATTTTATGTAATAATTACCAAGTGATTCAGACCCTATCATATTATTCATAATAATCAAGCTTAAGAAGTATAACGAATCAAACAGTAACAAAATTACTGGCAATGCTAGTTTCAAACGAGTTTCATTGCATCGTGCTAAAGTAGCGTACAAGACAGAAATACGCCTAACAAGACAGTTTACATTCCTTCTTCGAATATAAAGAAGAATTCTTTGGAGAACATTGACAAAACTCATTGCCGCAATAATAATTTGAAAATTCGAAATACGTTCACTATCGTAAAATGCAGCAAATAAGTCGTACATCTCACAAGCGTTGCTTATAAAAGCACATATTAATGACAACACCAAGAAAAGAATATTCCTGCGCACCCATCGAAATTTGTTGCTGAATCCTACGCCATGCATCCAAAGATAAATATTTAAATATACAAAATTTTGTTCGGCGTTAGAGACAAACTTATGAAATCGTCCATGATTTCTACTAATAGCACCGATACCGTATTGAATCAACATCACTTCATAATTGGATAGGAAACTATAATAAACGTTATTTTGAAGTACACATATCGTAAAACAGAGTAGTTTTACTTCTTTCTAACGGTTTTCTTTATCGTTTTAACGAATTAATGAAATTGTCGATAATTTCTAACACAGTTTTTGAGTGAAATTTTAATATTTGTGTAAAAGACTGTATATACTTTTTTTCTAAAATGCATTATTGTAAATCCAAGAATTGTCTAGTTATCTACCACTATATTATTGTATAGCCAATACTAAGTACGCCACTACTATTGTATAGTCACTGTATACTAAATGATTATAAAAGGCTTTGGCACAATACTTACATGTACGACCAACAAAATCAATTCAATCAAAATTGCAATAATTATTGCGGTAGGGCAGTCATCTCACAAAATAACAAACAGTAAAAATATCTACGTTATATGCGCCATTTACGACCGGCTACTTACAGACTAGCTATATATATACAAGGCAACCAGTTATTTCTACCCCACTTCGAAATAATCGATTAAACGTTACTTTTAATCACCTCAACTTTTTTCTATAACAATGGGGAACTGTATTCTTTAAATATAACTCATGGATCTGCCTGCAGTCTGATTCCCGATGATTTTGTGATCTGGAAATCTTACCTTAGATCCTACCTTAGAAACCACTGATCTTACAGTGACTAAAGGAAGAATTAAATCAAGGAGCACTGTTTACAGACGGCTACATACAGGTCAGTTATATACTTGGCAACTAATCATTTGTGACCCACTGACACATCTTCCAGAGAAGTAAACGATTAAACTTTGCTCGAGATCATCGCAATTATACTCCACAACAATAGGGAACTGTGTTTTTTACATGTAAGCCATTGATTTGCCTGCAGTCTGATTTCCGATGGTTTGCTGATCTGGAAAACTTACTTTGATCCTACCTTTGAAACCCTTCTTTCAGGAAAAACTGAATCAAAGTAAACTGTTTACAGACGACTACATACAGGTCAGCTATATACAAGGCAACCAAGGATTTGTGTCCCACTGTCACACCTTACACAGAAGTAATCGATTAAACTTTGCTCGATTTCATCTCAATTAAATTCCACAATGATGAGGAACTGTGTTCTTTACATGTAAATCATGTATAGGGCTGCAATCTGATTCCCGACGATTTAATGACTTTGAAAACCTTTTAACTTGGTATTGCGTCTGCAACATCTGCAAAGTGTAGTCACACAGCGTATAGGTAATTTGATGGTTTGGGCCAGAATTGCTGTATCATGGCTGTACCATAATGTATATAGATGTTATTCTTGTCGCAAATCGATACTGTATGGCATATTATCCAGCAGAGATCATCACATTCTGTAACGACAGATCTCTACTATTTGTTAGTCATTCAGAGTCTGGATTGGCTGGTTGGTTGATTGTGAGTTAATGGCAAAACGTCCTACGTGGGACAAACTGCGCAAAAATAAGAGTAAAAATAAAAATATGTATGCATTCACAGTATTGCATTTTTGTTCACTTGTAATATTCACTTGTCACTTTTTACTGATAATTTTCTCTGCATTTATCTACACTAATGTTTTTCATTATAACCACGATGTGTAAAACTTCCACTGAATTAAAATAAATATTTTTCATGCTGTATGTTTTTCATTTTGCTGCTTAAACTGTAGACATGAGTGTACGTTCTAAGATTTCATTACTTGTCATATCGTTTTTCTATTATTATTTTTTTAAATGTAAAACATCAAGGTCCGGGAAAATGATAAATCATAAACTTGCATGGGAGATCGTAAATCAAAAAGTAATTCGAACCTTTTCACTTTTAGAATAGTTCCTTAATAAATTTAATGCTCTCTGAAAATTAAAAATGCATTAAATTTTTTAGAGCACTTGCCACTTTTATAATTCTGTCACGCAAGAAAACTACTGCATTACTGCATAAATATAAAAGCATATGAATACAAAAAATCATCGTTTTGAACTTGTTATGAAATTGTCTTGGTAAACTAAAAAAAAAAAAAAAAAAATAGTTGATTTAATCTGAAAATGATGTGTCTATTGAAACTACATTGAATGATTACATTTCTTCTTTTAGTGACAGACGCTCGTTATTATTACTATGCTTTCGTTATTAAAATTTACTTTGACATTAGGAAATTAGATTCATCCTATTGATTTTATATAAAAAAGTGCAATTTAATTTATCAATATTACTTATTTCAAAGGAAAGGAATATAACATTAACTTTTTTTCGAAAATATGAAAGGGAAAAACGAAATAGACAAAATGGATGACTTATACTTCAAAATATGTGATACTTTTCTATTATAGAGACTTTCGTTTTTTAAAAAAAATAGCTTGGCGCAATTCGGGCTTCAGAAGGTGAAATTTGTTGCCAAATGATACAAACAGCTGTGAAAACAAACCTAATGAACTTTATGTATGAATTTATATAGCAATATAAAAAAAAAATATTTATATATGTATATATTATTGTTGTTTTTATATACAATTTACTTCTGTTCGTACATAAAAATAGATAAATGGCTTATTTATATTAAATAAATTGTATAAATTTAGAAAAAAATTACTTTTGTTTATGAAACAGTGAATAGGTTGCCTGGTAATATGTTGCCAAATTTTCTCTTCTCGCCAAGGCCCCTATACCGAAAAAGTATCAAATATTTAAATGTTTCTGAAGTGAGTCTGGCTTTTTCTACAAAAAACCCTAGATGCAAGAAACTATTTAAAGCTCAAACTTTTTTCAAAAGTAAATAAAAAAAAGATATTGTCTTCTTTTTGTCCTTTCAAAGTTAAAAAAAGGCTATTTGACTTTCATTGTGGGGGGGGGGGGAGGTGCTATAAGCGTGAAGCCGGATGCATAGCACTTTTGAACAACTCTTATGGCCAGTCCTGATCGGCCAAGAAATGAATTGACTCTGCTTCTAAATGAACTAGAAATCGTTCTTTTGATATAATTTTTAATTTACTAGGGGCCTCTATCCCCTACGAGTTAAGCTCGCAAACCCGCGTGCAGACCCCGCTGGCTCTAAAAACATGCTAATGTTCTCTGTTTTAAAAATATTACCTGATTACAGAAGACTGAATGATATTATCACAACCAGTTGTGATAGTCAGTAATCCGGTTGTCATTCATTTCCCTTTGAGTGTGGGATGGTTTGGTTCCCAAGGTCACATCTACTGCTGTCACGACAGCTGAAGCCTTATTTCGTGATGTATTAAACAAGATCTATCACATATTTGAAAATCAGCTTGTATAACATGTATAAGAATGTGGTTAAATAAAAAATGTCGCTGCCTCCCGGACTTTTATAGTAACGTCTAGAAGAAAAGTTTTCTTTTTAGACACTATAAGAAAATCTTTTTAAATATATTGTTTTAAATATGACGTAATTTTCCCTATTTAATGCTTTAAAAAAAAAATTAACTGAACTATTTTGACAGATTTCAACATTAAATAGTACTTAAAATAATTATTCAGTTTAAAAAGTCTCTGCTTTAGTGTGTTTATAATACATTTCTTTATAAAACTACCAGTTTTAATATTTTTGTATGCAATAGTTTTTATTAATATAAACCGAGAAAAAACCCAGTCAAAATAAATTCAATTACAGCAGCGAAAACAGCTTTAATTACTTTTTCTAGAATAGAAGGATTATTCAAATTAACTCAGTCAACTTTAAAAGTTTCTCAATTTAGTTTCATGTATGCTCAAACATAATTTTAAAATAAATGCATTAATTTAATTTAATTTAATTTTTGTTTGTTTAAAAAAGTTCGTTTTTGATAGCTCTGTTTAAATTTTAAAATTTTACTAGATGGAACCCGTCAAAACGTGACGGAAAAAAATACTATAACAATATCTGTAAAATAAGCTTCTTTATTATTTAAGTAGGGCTTCGTATGAAACAGTCTTTCAAATATTTAATTTAACCCCCCCCCCCCCACCCTCCCAGTGAAATGCTATTTCCGATGCAATCTCCAAATGAACACTCCGTAAACAAATGTGTAATGCAAATCAGTTTGACATTACCACCATATTCCCCACGACAAAAAAAAAAAAAAAAAAAAAAAAAAGTTCATGGAGCTATAAAGTATCATACAAATTTCCTACTTTCATCTCATATTCAGTAAATAAAAGAACATAGTATAAGCACCCCCCCCCCCCTGTGATAATGCAATCGAATGAGCTCCTATGCGCATATGTATTGCATCTGCCCAAAGGCACCGTTGAAATTCGACGTTAAAAAAAGTTTTAAAATGTTTAAATTAAAAGTTTTAAAATGTCCTCTTTAATCATTGTTCGTTTCAAATCCATAACTTCTAAAACGCATCCATTGTTTTAAGCTAATCAATTTTTATGTAAAAATGAAGAATTTTTGTTAAAAATAATAAATTAATATGCAGATGAGGGAGAATTTTAATGTTTTCAATTGTAATTTATTTGTATGGTTTCTTCTATCCCTTTACATAATCAGGATGATTATTCCTTTTCCATCACAGTCGGTCTCTTATACAGTTAAATATCCAATGGATCTTTAAAAAAATAATAAATAACAGTTCCTAGCATATTCTGATTCAACATATACATCAACGAATTCAACATATCAATTTTATGTTAATCATAAACTAAAAATAGTTTTTTTTTCTTTTGACAGATTTTATATTAGCGCCAAAATACTCTATCTTATGGATAATCTGATCTTATGATTTATCAGGTTTTTATTATTATTTTTTTTTCACTTTTCATGAAGGTTAAGGATACCTATTTTCAATTGTTGCAACTTTCCAAGGGGCTATTTTACATTATTAAAACAAACGGATGTTCATTGTTGAGACAGAATTGAAAAATATTTCATGCTTGAAAATTATTTAAAAAGTCGTTAAATTAAGCGGCAGATTTCAAATAAATTTCAATCGAAAGCTATTTTTTTTTTCTAATTGAGGATGTAGGAATTGAAATAAAAAATTGTAGTAAAAAAATTAAATTTTTAGTATTTAGAAGTGATGTAAGCGCGATGAAAACTAAAGCGATAGTGCCGTTTGTTGTCACAACCGTTATACATTTCTAAATATTGCCACTGTGTTTTGGTTGGCGTCCAAAAGTAGACTACCATTTTTTGACATCGAAAGAAAAATTCACAGTGAAAGAAATAAGACTTTGCCGCTAATAAGGAACTGTTAAATGAACTTATAGCAAACCTACCAAAATAATTCCTATAAAATATTAGCCTTACATTGTTTATTCTAGCTAAAAATACAATCATTATTTCAAGTTTTTTTTTTCCCCTGAAATTCTTTACTTTTGTGAATTTTTTTATTAAAAAAGGAAATCTTAATAATTTAAATCCTATAATTCCTATAGCTTAATCCTATAATTTTAAAAAAGTAATTGGTAACATGTAATCAAGGTATGCAATCAAGATGAAGCAACCAATAAAGTCTCCAGTCCTAATCTTTAAATTAAAAATTGAAATATCAGTTAATATTACGCCATGTTGACACAATCATATAAATTTTTCTTTTTAGTTTTATAAATGTTAAAATGCATTTCAAGCTAAGCATAACGTCATTTTCTCCGGTACAAACTTTTCACACGTACATTTATGCTTAAGCACCATGCATACAAATAAAAATATATTTTGCATTTAATTGTAATGAAAAAAATAGCATCAACAAAGTTATAATGCTTAATGATAAAATGAACCCAATGGACAATATTTCCGTGACGTCACAGTAAATATGATTTATTATTTGCTTATAAAACACACGGATAAATATTTTTACCGAAATACTTAAACATTTTAACTATATTTTAACTTACAAATTAAAAAATTCGGCCTAAAAGTCATGTGCTTTTAATATTTAATATTTATTTTTTATGCTCGCAATCATTGAGTTCAGAAAATAAACTCTGTACGTCGCAACAGTGGGCGTTAATCCGATTGCCGACATTATGAAGTCATAAGCAGAAGTAAAATTTTAATTTAAGATTACGGCTAATTAATTAAATTTTCGAACAAACGAATGTACGATAACAAATCTGTGACCAAATATATTTCATTTAAAAAAAGAATGATGTAATTTGATGTAGTAGTTTGTTCTCACGTATTGTCGAAACAAAACGCTTAGCGTTTTAAATATATAGATTATTATTGATTACCGAAACGTCAAGTGAAGGCTTATTGTAGAGACTGGAAGTTTTTAGTGTCATTCAGTATAACACATGGGCTCATACGTTCCCGGTCTAATAAAGAAAACACAACTTTTTAACATAACTTTATAATTTTATAACTTTATAACGTTATAACTTTAATAAATAACATAATTTTAATATTAAATAATAATAATTTAATATTACGCCATAATAATAATACGCCATAATAATAATAATAATAATAATAATTTAATAATAATTTTTATAAATAAATAGTAATAATTTTATAATAAATAACATAATTTTATAACGAAAAAGCTCCAAACAGTGCTCAGAATCATCGACTCGTTGTTGTTTTTGGTCAAAAGTCAACACGCACGGCACCCACTTTGACAACAGCTTTTTTTATAGACAAATGTTCATTCGAAATAAAACCTACACGTTCCTTGGATATCTTCAGAGTCTGAGCTATCTCCTGCAACTTCACTTTATGGTTTCCCAAAACGATTTTGTGGACTTTTTTGTTGTTTTCTGGAATAACCACCTATTTTGGGTGGTGCATCACTGGTGTCCATACAACCACGTTTAAATTCAGCAAACCAGTCAATAATGGTTGATTTACGTGGTGCAGTGTCCGGATAACACTTATCAAGCCAAGCTTTTGTTTGAACGGTGTTTTTTCCTATCAAATAACAATTCTTGAAATTCTTGTTTATCCATTCTTTTGTTAACAAAGTCGTTCAACTCAAACCACTCTAACGTTTTATCCACACGGCAAATCGTCATGACATTTTTTTCTGCTACCTTTTAAAGGTTAGTATTTACTGAAAAAAAGCATCGGCTCGCCGATTGCAACGCCATCTGTGTGCCAGACCGGGAAGTTATCAGCCGATGTGTTATGTGTATGTTCTGCGATGACAGCTTCCAATCAGCTTTATATAAGGTAAATGAATAGATATGTTGCTGAGGTACTCGGAATTTGCTAATATTAGAAATAGTTGTATAGTTTAGATGTACAGTTTAGATGTAGAGCTTAGCTGTACAGTTTAGCTTGTAATGAGCAGTATAGCTTTTGGTTTAATTTGGTTGATTCGTTCGAAAAATATAGAACATTTCCTTTCATGTCATAGTGGTTTTCTATGAAAATTAAGACGATTTAAAAATTTTATGAAGAATTTTATCACTGAAAATAAAATGGCACATTTGAATAATTTCTTTAAACGTTAAATTATGGATGCTAAATTTTCTATTTGGAGAACTTAAATTAAAATGATAAATAATCAAAATGACAAATAAAACTATTTTTGCTAAGTTTTTGAAAATGATAAACACAAAACCCAAGACCACAAGTATAATGAAAGCAGGTGCTTAAAATGGTTAAACTGTAAACGTGAAATTATTATTTTAATTATTGCTTTTTTAATTTGTAAATCATCTCGTGCCAAATTTTAGGTAATTCAAAAGAGGCTGATTCATTGCATGTGTTTTCGTTTCACAAAAATATTTCTATTGATTCACGGATAATGGAACTAAACTCTTGATGGAAAAATTATTTTACTATTCTTGAAATCAATCTGTAAAACCTCTGTCCCATGTAGTCTGGCCAAAGCTGTAGTTCTTCTGCCACATTTCATATCTGCCATATGTTCTTTTAGTCTCGTTTTAAATTTTCTGTTTTGTCATTCCTATATAATACTGTAATGTTCAATCTTCCATGGTGAATGGGATTTTATAATATTTTCAAAAAAAATTACCGAAAATAATTTGTTTAACATTTTTGATCGTGAAGTAGTCGCCGTTTGAGTGTACGAAACATGTCCTATTTATATTAAAAGGTATTTTAAGCTTTTTTGTGCAATGATTTTATCACTTTAAGCATTAATTATATCTTTGGTTTACACCAGTTTTGTTTGGTTGCCGTGGGACATGTTTTTCCGTTTTCAGTTATTCCTTGCGGTAAACTGTAAATATGATATTTATAGTCGTATGTATTTTAAAAATTCGAAACGTTAGTCTGCATTCTTCTAGTGACATTGAGTTTAATTTATTATAACCACTATTTAATTGCTGAAAAAATGAAGGTAAGCAGCAATGCATACTGTCATTAAAAAAAAAAAAAAAAATAGAACCGTTAAAAGTGGTAATAAACAGGAGAAAAAAAAGAAAAACATGAAATCTAATAAAGTAAATTTTAAAATTTATAAAATAATGAATTTAATAAAAGTTTCTAATTATTATATTTCACCTTTTTATTGCTAATTGTTTTGTATAATGTTAAGTTGAGAAATATATCACATCAAGGGCTAAAAAGTGTATATGTGTATAAAAGTGCTGATAAGGTGTTTTTTTCTGTTTGCTTACTAACTCCATCTATTAGATTCCTTTAGATTTCTTAGTTAATTCTTATCAACAGAATTACATGATTTCATGGAATGCAAATGCAATACGCAATATGTTACCACTAAGGTCAAAGAAAATAAAGAACATAAAATTATAACAAAATTAAAACAGAAACTGAGTCAGGCAGATACAGTTAAAAGGATGTTTCTATAGTTACAATTGTATTACACACTCATACTGACTTAAAACGCAAAAAGGCTTAGGTAGGATTCGGATAGATTTTTTGCTATTTTCGAAATGAGGTTGACCAATCACAAGCCTGCATTTTTAGGCAATTTTCACTCTTTCCAAAGTTCTTGCAATACGGGCTTTTAATTGATCAAACTAGTTTTGAAAACAGAGAAAATCTATCTGAATCACTGTCTTAATCCTAAACGCTGAATCGCTTTACCCATTGAAAATGATGTCATATAAGAAAATGTGCCATTTTACATATAACACTGTTTTTTTTTTTTTTTGTTTGTTTTTTTTTACTATGACTGTGTTATCAAAGCAACATAATTTTCACTGACATTTCATTCCGCTGTTACTGATAATAAAACTGATTAAAGAAGAAACTTGTCGTTGGGGGCCACCGTAATACTTACTCATCATGGATATATATAATATAAAATATGGAAATAAAACATGTGTAAACTATTTATAAAATGCATTGCAATTCGAATAAAATCGTGGCTTTATGACGTCATAAACTTTAAAGGCTCTACTACTGAATTGCGTAAAAGAAACATCCTTATAACTCCAAAATTGGTAGTCATATTAACTAATGTTTTACTGCGTCGGATTAAGCGTCTCATTTCCAATTAAAATATATCTTTGAATTGCAATTTGAACGAAATACAGGGTCATGGAAAATCAAAGAGTGTAGAAAAGATAATTACAAATATCTTGACAACTAATTAATCAACTTCATTCTTTATGCAAAATTTATGTTTTTAATTGTCTTTTTTATTTACTCCTTAAAATAAACAATTTCGAAAATTTTTATATACCTTTTATCAGAACGAATATTTCGAGAGTCTGAAAAATATAGTTCCGGATAATCGAGGTTACTGAAATTCAATAAGCTTTTTCCCATGATTACATACTAAGTACATACCAAATTTCAAGTCTCTATCTCAATTTGTTCTGTAGATATAGCGTTTACAGACACTCACACAGACACACACACAGACAGACGGACGGCAAATTTTTTTTTCTAAAAATATGTTTTTCAGAATCTCCAGTGTCTGAAACGTGTAAATACGTCCAAAAATTTGTTTCGATTTTCAAAACGATTACAATTGAAAGCATTGTGTTAGCATTTTTTTCTTACATTTATTATAACAGCAACAAAGTTCTAGAAAGATAAAAGAGTATTTCGCCATTTTCAAGATTATATCAAAACTCTAATTTGTTTGTTGTTTTCTCTGTCTTTTGTTTTTGTAAACGGGGTATATTGATAAATGTTTTCCAAAATTTGAAAAAGTTTATGTTTAAAAAGATAAATAAATATCTACATTTACCAAATCTATATATAAAAATTTCTTCAAAAGTATGCGTCATGTTAATGGGCTGAATATCATAAAAATATAATTATCTACTTGTTCAATTTCTTTTTTGTAATTGTTACAACGCTTAGTATTCTCATTGCTATGGAAACGCTCTGACGGTACAAGAACTCCGCCACTCCGTGTGCTCTGGTATTAGATAAATATTATCTCTTGAAAAGGAAAAAATGGCGAGTTCTACGAAAATATCTTTACTGCAAAAATATGGTTTGCAAATTGATCAGTTAGATTATAAATTTATCGAAACTCTTAAAGATGTTAAAACAATGGAGCGAATTCTAATCGTTCTCAGGTATGAAGTTTAAATATTTACTCTTTCGAATACGTATATGCAATTATATATTGTTACGTAGAATAAAGCTGCATTTTTATCGTCTGCGAGATTTTTAAAAAATATATTATTTACATTTTTTATTCCTTGAAAAGAAATGTATATTTGAATTTCCTCGATTTATCTCTTATCTATTTGTCTCAAAGAAATAATCCCCTGCACTGTTAAAAATGTCTTTAAAAACACAAAAAAGAAACAGAGATTCTCGAAAAATTTACATTAACTCTTGATTATACAGTGTCTCACAAAAGTGATGGGACACTTGTGCTTTATAAAAAGAAACTGCAATAAAATAAATAAACAAACATGTGCAAAAATTTTTTGGGTGTGTTTCATATTTAAAGTTAGTAACAATTATTACATAACATACATTTTGTCAAAATATTAAAATATTAATTTAGTAAAAATACAATTGTTCAGAACGGAGCAAAAAATGGCTCACATAAGTGATGGGACACTTACTTTTCCATCAAATATTTATCCAAAAATTTTACTTTTTAAAAGGTTTTAATATTTTGTTGGATTTCCTTTTACTTTTAAAACATGATTTAATCTTTTTGGGATGGATTCGACTATTTTTTTTGTGATTTCTGGAGTGATTTTACCCCATTCTTCTTGAAGCACCGATTTTAGTTGTTGTTTTGAAGAAATGGTGTGTTTGCGAATTCTTGATTCCAATTCTTGCCAAATATTCTCTATGGGATTTAAGTCTGGAGATTGTGGTGGTGTTTTTATTATTTCAGGACAGTTATATAGCAGAAAGAGTCTAACGTTCAGAGCAGTGTGCTTGGGGTCATTGTCCTGGTAGAATTTAAAATCGTTATGAAGGTTCAATTTTCGTGCTGAAGATTTCAAATTTTGCTTTAAAATATCAATATACTTGTACTGATCCATTATACTGTCAATAAAAACAAGATTACCAACTCCAGCGGACGACATACACCCCCATACCATAACTCCTCCTCCACCATGTTTTACTGTTGGTACCAAGTTCTGTTTGCGAAGTTCTTCCCTGGGTTTTCTCCACACCAAGATTCTACCGTCAGAACCAAATATATTAAATTTACTCTCATCAGCAAATATAACTTTATTCCAGTAATCAGAATTCTTATTTATGTTGGATTTTGCGAAAGCTAGTCTGAGTTTTCTATTCTTTTCACTTACGAAGAATTTTTTCCTGGCTACTCTACCGTGATATCCAGCAGATCGAATTACCCTTCTAATAGTTTCAGGATTAACAATTATTCCATATAATGCTTGTAAATCAGCAGCAACTTTTGAAGCACTAATTCTTGGATTTTTTTTAATATTTCGAACGATAATTCGCTTTATTCCATTGGATAGCTTTGATGGTCAGCCAGGTCTTCTTTTATCCTGAATCATATGATTCTTTTTATATCGTTTAATGATATTGAAAACTGTTGAACGACTCAAGTTAACTGTTTCAGCAGTTTTTCTAATAGATTTTCCACGTTCAATATGCAAATTAATAACTAATTTTCGAATTTCAGGCGAAGTTTCTTTTCGTTTAGCATTCATGACTACACAGAGCTAAAAAACACAAAAATTCCAAAACAAACTGGAGAGAAATACTGCAGACGATTTTATAAATTATTGCCAATTGCTTTTAAGTAAAAATAAAACCCCAAAAAATATTTTTATTGCTTATTTCAGACGATTTTTGTTGCATATATAATGGTGTCCCATGACTTATGTGAGCTATTTTTTGCTCCGTTCTAAACATTTGTATTTTTATTAAATTAATATTTTAATATTTTGACAAAATGTATGTTATGTAATAATCTTTACTAAATTTAAGTATGAAACACACCCACAAAAAAAATGTGTACATGTTTTTTTAATTTATTTGATTAGTTTCCTTTTGTAAAGCACAAGTGTCCCATCACTTATGTGAGACACTGTATATATAAAAGCATTCGATTAAGAATCTTATTCTTAGTTCACATTTTTTAAATTGGTAGCAGAAATTAAAGCTTGCACTTGAAATTTTGTATAGAAGACAAAAGATTAATCTAATTTACTTCAATTTACAGCTATGGTATAGCAGTTTTCGATTTATTACGAGTTTTTGTAATAATAAATTAATTTATCGTATACTTCCCGAAAAGCGACTTACTTTTGCTAAAATGCGCCGGTACGAAACACCTGTGTATACATAAGTTATAGTCCGGGAAAAAGATAATTTTTACTTAACCATTTTATACAAACTGATCTTTAAATATGTACTTGATTTTACTTAATCAATCACGAAAGAAAAAAAAGTCAGCTGACGGGACAGCGGTGAATACAGTCTCTGGGGCCACAACATACCTTTAGTCAAATGGAAATGAATGACATCCCGATTATGGAAGATTGTCACCGGTCGCGGTAATATCTTTCAATCTTATTGGACACTTCAGTTTTGCGTATATTTCCCATTTTGTTTAAGGATGTACTTTCATTATATATATATATAATTATATATAAATGTATCTGTAATAATCTTTAATAGGGCATCTATATTAATATTAACTATACAGTTGCAATATAGGAAAAAAATAACGATTATTGTAACTAGTATTATCGCACAACTATGTTGGCGCTATGGTTATGCCGATACGGATTACATTAGTACCATAAATCTTCTCCAATGTATACAACAGTGGTGCAAGAAAGGTTTCTTTCCATGGTAAAGTGCTTTTCATGGCAATTAACGACGTTTTTTCTCTATAAGTACCTATCCCTCAAAGGAAAAATAAACTATAAAATGTATAAATGAAGAAATTAAGACTTTATTTACGTGCCTAAGTGCTGAAGATTAATAAATACTATTTTCAGATTTCTGTATTAAAAAGTATATATTGCTTCTTTTGGTGCGACAGTAAATCTGCAAACGAAGAGATTTTTAATGTTTTAAATTGACAGTCTGTTTGTATTTTTTCATCGTTATCTTTCCATAATCGAGGTGTCTATCCCTTTTTCCATGATAGAGGTTTTGTAACGCTTTATGTAATGACATGCAAAATATATCTTTAGGAAAAAAAAAATAATACAAGAAAAATGTTAAATGAAACCCCATTTTTATAGCTGCCAATTTCTCAGTTTTTTTTTCCCTTCAAATAAATATATTTTGAACCAGAAATTTTACTTACTAAAGGAATTTTTTACAAACACAGATTAAAAACATTATGCATTTTTAAATAAAATTTTCTGGTTTATAATATGTTTATTTGACTTGGAAAAAATCGGAACGATGACAGCTCTATGCATTTCATATAAAATTTCAATTCCTTGCTTGTTGATTAATTTACATTAAAAAAAAAGAAAAATCCCGATTAAAGCAAAATTTAATAAATGTGCATTTAAATTCAACAGTCTTCCATAATCGAAGAATTTTGTAACAAAACTTCTTAACAGAAGCTAGTAATATCTACTTTGTCACTAAAAAAAGAAAAAAAAAAGAAAAGAAAAATAATCAGGATTCCTTTCCATGATCGGAGTGTTTTTTATCATAAATCTAACGCCATTGTCGCGAATCCAATTGAATTAAACGTATTCTTGGCTCCTACTAACAGGCGATGTTTGCATAAATGTATCTTTCTAAGCTGTGTGAGAAATATGTTTTTGTTTTTGTAGATGTAAATTTCTAAGCTGTGTGAGCAAGATGTTTTTTGTTTTTGTAACTGTATTTTTCCAAGCTGTGTGAAAAAATGTTGTTGTTGTAGAAATGGTTTTTGTAGAATGTTTTGTCGGCACGGAAGTGAGATAATAAAAAGATATTCGTTATGTTTTTTAAAAGGAATGTTTTTCACGTATTAAAGTATTATTTTCTATTGTTTTAAAAATGACGAAAGTATTAAAACGGGTAGTTTTAAGCTATCGAAAGTCGCTATGTATGTATTTGCGATAATTTGGCGCCCGAACAGAAGGACATAGGAAGTAATATTTTTTAAATGGAAAACTGTTCAAGTATGGATGCGTTAAAAATAAAAAGAACACCCCTTAGAAGCGCATTTACGAAGACTTTAAATGCTTTAAACGAAGCTATTAACCAGTCAAGCCCAGATGTTAATCTAATAGAAGAGCTTTTAGATCAATTAGTAGACAAAGCATCAAGATTACGTTCCACAGATGACGAAATATTAAATTTTATGTTGGCGAATGGGTTTCCAGAAAAAGATTATGTAAAAGAGTTCGAGGCATGCGAGGAATACCATGAAAAATTAATAACAGTGAAGCAAAGTGTAAGACATTTTTTTGTTAAGCCTACCGTCGAACATCAGCCTCTTTTATCTAATTCGATAGAAAACGAAAGAATGGGATCCCGCACCCTTAGATTACCTGAAATTAGTTTGCAGCCGTTTGATGGGGACTCAAGATCGTGGCTAACATTTTGGAATACCTTCAAGAAAATTCACGAAGACACTGTGTTAGACGATCACTCGAAGTTCGTATATCTGATGCAAGCAATTACTCCGAAATCGAAAGCGTCTCAAATTGTGAAAAGTTATCCTATATCGGCTGAAAATTATGCTAAAGTAATTCAACATCTTAAAGAAAGATTCGGAAGAGAAGACACTCTGATACAAATTTATGTTCGCGATCTGCTGCAGCTGGTATTGTGTAATAATAATACATCGAAAAGAGAGTGTAATTTGTCGTCGTTATATGACAACCTAGAAACCAAACTTAGATCGTTGGAATCTCTTGGGGTCACAGAGGATAAATACGCTAGCATTTTATTCCCGTTGGTGGAATCGTGTTTACCTCATGATGTTCTCCGAATTTGGGAACGGGATCGTGAGAAGTCTGATCAAGGTAAGAGTGAATTAAATTCTATACTTAATTTCTTAAAAAATGAAGTGTTGTCTGAAGAACGTATTTTATTGGCGCGTACTAGTTTTGGTTTTGATAAATCTAAGAATTTTACTAGATTTAAAAATGTTGAATATAATTCTGTGCCAACTGCTACTGATTTATTTGTAAGTGATAAATCTAAGGATAAACATTTAATTAAGAAATATGAGGAAACATGTATATTTTGTGACAAGTGTCACTTATCAGAAAAATGTTTTAAAGCTAATTCGCTTTCTTTTGAAGATAAACGAAGTATAATTTTGAAAAAGGGGGCTTGTTTTGTCTGTCTTAAGAAAAATCATATTTCACGTCACTGTAAATCGAAGATTAAATGTTTAAATTGTGGTAAAAGGCATTTTGCTGTAATGTGTCAAAATGTTTGTAATGAAGAGAGTAATACGGCATTAGAAAGTCGTAAACATGAGTCAGGGAGTAGTGATACTGTTTTGACTACTCAAGGTTCCGACCCATCAGTGTTATTACAAACTTTGCATGTACGTGTAAAGCACGATGGCAAAGAAAAAATTGTACGGGGAGTCATAGATACGGGCTCAGAGCGTTCATATTTATCAGAAGATGTAATTAAGTATTTGAATTATAAAAGTATTGATGAAGTTAAATTAATTCATAAATTATTTGGTGGTGTTGAAACAAGTGAGACAAACCACAACAAATATAGAATTCATTTAAGTAGTATTGATAATAGTTATAAATGTGATATGCATGTTTTAGATGTTCCTGTTATTTGTTCTAATATAAAAAAGGTGCCAAATGGACCTTGGTTAAAAGAATTAAATAAATATGGTATTAAGATTTCGGATGTTGAAAACAATGTATGTAAAACCGAAAACGAAATTAAATTGTTAATTGGTTCCGATGTGGCGGGAAAATTACTCACCGGAAATATTAAAGTTTTAAAAAGTGGTCCGGTTGCTGTAAAGACCCATTTGGGGTGGACTCTCATGGGGAAAATTCCAGGCATTAAATCTGAAACAAATGATTCTCTTATGGTTATTTCGTCTCTTTGGAACGAAAGTTCCGTTGCTGACTTATGGAAGCTAGATATTCTCGGTATAACTGATCCGGTTGAATCTAAAACTAAAAATGAAATTCATGAAGAAACTATGCAACATTTTAAAGGAAACATAAGAATAGATTCAGATGGGAGGTATGAAGTAGCATTGCCTTGGGTACTAGATAATGCCCGCTTACCTAGTAATAGAGAATTGGCCGAAAAACGGCTTGCTGCAACGAAGAAAAAGTTATCAAATTTGAATAAAACTGAAGTTTATAATGAAGTATTTGATACATGGTTAAATGCAGGAATAATTGAAAGGGTGGTCGATAATAAAAAATCCAAAATACATTATTTGCCACACAGGCCTGTATTTAAAGAATCGAGTGAAACTACTAAAGTAAGGCCGGTTTTTGATGCTTCGGCTCATGTGAAAGGTTTTCCTTCATTAAATGATTGTCTAGATAAAGGATTAAATATGATTGAAATGATTCCGACAATATTGCATCGTTTTCGGAAATTTCCTGTTGGTGCAGTATCTGATATAGAAAAGGCATTCTTACAGATAGGTATTACAGAAAGTGATAGAGACTATCTACGGTTTTTATGGAAGGATAATATAATTTACAGACATAAACGTGTGGTTTTCGGAATCAATTGCAGCCCTTTTTTACTAGCGGCTACTCTGAAACACCATCTGGAAAGTACACCTGACAATTTTGTTTCTACAGCAGAAACTTTGAATGAATCTTTGTATGTAGATAATTGTGTTTGTAGTTTCAACACAACTGAAGAGTTAAACAAGTTCATAATTGAATCGAGAATGTTACTGTCCTCCGCGAAATTCAATTTAAGGGGATGGCTGTCAAATTATCCAATTCAAATTATGTCTGAAACTTCAACAGTTAACATAATACCAGTACTAGGCTTAAACTGGGATCTAGAAAACGATACCCTATCTTGCAAAATCAGCCCTATTGAGGAAGAGCAAATTATTCCTACAAAACGAGCTCTACTTTCATTGGCTCAGAAGGTTTTTGATCCTTTGGGATTTGCCTCACCCGTGACTTTGCTCCCTAAACTTATTCTACAAGAATGCTGGAAGTTGAAATTAAAGTGGGATGAATTAATTCCAGAGAATTTAGCTAAACAATTTTTGAAGTGGGTGCAGGGAATAAAATTAATTTCTGACATCGAACTTGAGCGCTGGATGAATCTAGATAATTTTGAAAATGATGTAAGCCTTCACATATTTTGTGACGGAAGTAAACACGCATATGCTACTTGTATTTTTCTGAGAGTAAAGAAGAAAAATGAAATTTTGGTGAGTTTTATACAAGCACGCGCAAGAGTAGCTCCTCTTAAGAACCTAACTATACCGCGGTTAGAGCTTTTATCATGCTGCATTGGAGCCAGGTTGGGTAGTCGTGTCATTGCTGATTTAAGAATTCCAAATTTGAAGATCTGTTATTGGTGTGATTCAACCACAGCTTTAAGCTGGATAAAGCGAGATGATAGATGGGGAACATTTGTCTTGAATCGTGTAGAAGAAATCAGATCTTTGTCACAGAAAGATCAGTGGCGACATATTTCAGGAAAATTTAATCCGGCTGATCTTCCTTCCAGAGGTTGTTCGACATTGAACAGTTCTTGCAGCTAAAATGGTGGGAGGGACCAGCCTGGCTGGCTGAGCCAGAATTTACTTGGCCTCAAAGTGTCGAATCACCAGATGAAGAAGTTATTAATACTGAGAAACGGAAAAGTGTCATTTCAGCATTAAACAAGAACACGAAACCTAATGATTGGTATTATCGACGATTTTCATCATACAAGAAAATAATAAGATTGATTGCATGGATTCTAAGATTCATAAGTAATTCAAGAAAACCGAATTTAAAAGAAGTATCTGATCTTACATGTTTAGAAATAGAACAAGCTGAAAGAAAATTAATGATTTTGATTCAGAAAGACAGCTTTGATGAAAAGAATAATGAGAAAATTCGTAGCCTAAGACCAATCCGTGATGAAGATGGTATCATCAGAGTAAAAACTCAAGTCATCTATCGAGAAGATACTGTCAATTTTAAGTACCCAATTCTTTTGCCGTCTGACCATCCTGTAGTCCATCGATTGATCTCCTGGAAACACCAAGAGCTATTACATGCAGGAGTGGCTCTTTTGATGACATCTATACGAGAAGACTACTGGATTCTGAAAGCCAGGAAAACCATTCGAGCAGTAGTTCAGAAATGCGTGCGTTGTAAAATATTTAGTGCACAGAAGACAGAGTCAGAACCTATTGCATTGCCAGCAGAAAGAGTTCAAGATGCGGCAGTATTCCAAATAACTGGAGTAGATTTAGCTGGGCCCTTATATTTGAAAAATGGAAAAAAGGTATGGATTGTGTTGTACACTTGTGCAGTGTACAGGGCCATACATTTAGAATTAGTGACGTCATTAGCAACAGATACCTTCCTCCAATCTTTTAGGCGCTTTATAGCGAGAAGAGGAAGACCGACGACCGTTTATTCTGATAATGGTAAAAATTTTGTCGGTGCAGATAGAGCTTTTTCAGACATCGATTGGGAACAGATCTCAGCTGCAGCAGCTGTACAAAAGATTCTTTGGAAATTCAATCCGCCTACTGCTGCCTGGTGGGGTGGTTGTTGGGAGAGGTTGATACAAATGGTGAAACGCATCTTGAGGAAAGTACTAGGTAGAGCCTCATTATCCTATGAAGAGCTTATCACAATTCTTTGTGACTGCGAACAAGTTGTAAATGCTAGACCACTCACGTATGTCTCAGAAGATGTGGATGATCTAGCACCTTTAACACCATCAATGTTTCTTCAAGAAATAAGATCTTCAGATGTGATAGATTTTGATGCAATTGACGCACAAGAATTAAACAGAAGAGCAAAGTATAGACAACAAGTTCGAGAACATCTTAGAAGACGATTCCGTATTGAGTATTTAGGGCAGTTACGCCAACAAAATTCCCTGCAAAAGAATGCCAAGCAACTGACCGTTGGTGATGTCCTTCTCGTAGAGTCTGATAAGAAACGTACGTATTGGACTTTAGCTCGTGTGCAAGAACTAATTTCTTGAAAAGATGGTCACCCGAGAGTTGCTCGGGTAAAAACTGAAAATGGTGAACTTTTAAGACCAATACAAAAACTGTATAATCTAGAGATTCCAAAAGAAAACTCTTTAGAACCAATATTACGAACAAGAAGTGGTAGAACAGTGACTGTTCCAAAACGTTTTCAGTCATAAGACTATTTTTTTTTAACACTGAACTTTTCAAACTTTTTTCCTTATTTTTTAGTAGATCTCATTTCCTAGTGTTAATTTGAATTTGTAATAATATGTTTAATTTTTGTTTGAATTTTTGCAGAAATTTGTATAATTTGTCTTTGAAAATTAGGATTAAGAATATCTATACTTTGGCCATGTAATGTAAGTATAATGTTACACATATTTTGTTTTATTTTGAATTTTGTTGTGCATATTGTTGAGTTTTCCTGTTGAAAACTCAAGGTGGGAGATTGTCGCGAATCCAATTGAATTAAACGTATTCTTGGCTCCTACTAACAGGCGATGTTTGCATAAATGTATCTTTCTAAGCTGTGTGAGAAATATGTTTTTGTTTTTGTAGATGTAAATTTCTAAGCTGTGTGAGCAAGATGTTTTTTGTTTTTGTAACTGTATTTTTCCAAGCTGTGTGAAAAAATGTTGTTGTTGTAGAAATGGTTTTTGTAGAATGTTTTGTCGGCACGGAAGTGAGATAATAAAAAGATATTCGTTATGTTTTTTAAAAGGAATGTTTTTCACGTATTAAAGTATTATTTTCTATTGTTTTAAAAATGACGAAAGTATTAAAACGGGTAGTTTTAAGCTATCGAAAGTCGCTATGTATGTATTTGCGACAGCCATTTTCACGATGATTGAAAACAATACCTACCTTTTCATTGAAAAAAGAAAGAATGAAAAAGCAGATTTTCACCAAACTGCTTACATAGACAATTTGCGTAATATAAAGCATCTCTCTATATTTAAAAAAAGTAACCACCGCAGCAGCAGCCGCAGCAGCCGCTGTCAATAAAGATTTTGTGCCTTGAAGTCTTTCTGGACTAATAGCCAGCAAACTATTGCAAATAAAAATTTAAAAATTGGTGGTTTTATAAAGAAATGTTCGATAAACACGCTGAAGGAGACAGTTTTTAAATCGAAGAATTTTAAGAGATATTTAATATTAAAATTGGTCAAAATAATTTTCTTATAAAAGTTTTATAGAAACGAAAACTATGCACAGGAATTTAACCATAATTTGTAAGGATATAGTTGACAAAGTTGCGGTGTGCAGACTGCAATTATTTTTTCAATTCGACTCATTTTTTGAGGTTATATTTCAATTTTTTATTCAAAATTTTCATTATTTTGAAGAAGATTTACTTCATATTTCATAAAATCCATTATTTGAATTGTTGCCAATTTGTAAAACAGCGCACATAATAATATTCCCTTTCAATTAAGAAATGTATTTACACGCGACTATTAAAAACAGAAATAAAACTTTAAAATAATAATTAAATGATCACGTGAAAATTACGTAATAAAAAATATACTTGCGCGTGAATATTAATAAGAGAAATAATAGACGATTTCAGTCGTGACGTCAATCATGAGGTTTTGCTTGGAAACTCACTCCAAACAAACGGTTGCTATGTTGCATTTTCTATTATATTTTATGTATGTAGCTATATCTCACGGTAAAGTGTTTCAATACATTATATGCAGTGGTAACATTTTTTTACCATTTATATTTAATAAGAAATGAAACATAGCAACCGCTTGTTTGGAGTATCCAACCAAAACGTCATCACTGACGTCACACTGAAAGCGTCTATTAAATTATTACGCGTTTTCAAAGCATTAAGTTGGAAAACTTACGTCATATTTAAAATGCTCAAATAACAATATTTCGAAACAAGTTTCAATTAAAAAATATATTTACACGATAAAATAATTTATTTCGACAAATCTTTTACCTATATTTTTCATTATGTTTTACTGATTTATTAATTATTTCATTAATTAAAATAACAATTGCATCCTTAAACGGCAGTGCCATGATACTACAAAAAGAAAAAGCATTGAAAAATGTTGCGATGAACAGTTGCATAAAATAGGTCAGTTTCAACTGGCGTCACAAATATTTATGGCACAGATGACATATACGATCCACGCTAGCGCGATTTTTTCAACCGCCAATTTGGCGAAAACTTTGTTTTTGAATATTAGTTACGAATAGCATGCTATTTTTCATTTCAATATAAAAATAAAATAACGTAATAAATGAAATAGCTTCTATTATTTTAAACAAGGAAATAAAAATAAATAAATGATAGTTTCATATAAATAAATATTGATATGCATAATAAAAAATATTAATAGAATTCAAATAAAAAAATAAAAGTAAATAAACACCATTTTTGTTTTCGCCAAATTGGCGGGGAAAAAATCGCGCCAACGTGGTGCGTATATGACATTTGCGCCACATTTATTCACTAGCCGAGAGGGATAATTAAGAAAAATAATGTAAATAAATATCCAAGATTTTTTTTTCTGTTTTCATTAATATATTGTAAATTTTATTGTTTAAACTCACTGATAGTTGACACTGTGGGGGTTTTGATAGTGGGTTTTTTTCTGAATTTCTTGTATTTTATTTATTTATTTTTATTTTATTTTATTTTATTTATTTATTTACCAATTTTCTATAGCATCGTTTTAAAATTATAGGATGCAACGACATTGTTTACTTAACCATTTTACAAAAGTTAATTTTTAAATGTTTTATCGATCTTATTTAATCAATTTGGAAAACAGTTGTTAGATGTTTCGACAGCAGTTGATTCGACCTAAAAATCCTTCAGTCAAAGGAAAATGAATGGAAACCCGGTTGCAGCAGATCGCCACTGGTCGTTTAATTATAATTGTCATACACCTTTATAAATAACCTTCTTTCCTTCGTGTTTCTCGTCGTTCACTTCTTTTTTAAATTTTAAAGCTCGATATTTTGCCACATATCACTTTCGTTCTTATACTTGCACTTTACTCAGGAATGTAGCCATTTTTTCACGATTAAACACAAGTTTATTTAATAGGACGAAACATCACACAAAACATCACAAACATTGAAGAATAGGCACACAGATGTACACAAAGATGAATATTTATAGCAGCAGCAGCAGTTATATTACTACTCTTCTATCGACACAATTACTATATTTTCATAACGTGCCCACCGCACACACACATCCGAATCTTTTGGCCTCCCGCCAACAACTACTACCGTCTCTCCTACTCAGTAGTAGAAGAGGAAAAAAAAAGGGTTGCCATAAACTTTGGCGCTGCCAGTCATGACACCCCCCACCTAAGATTGAAAAAGGGGTATGCCACTATTTCAATCTGAAATCCAGACTGGCATTGTCAATACACTTCCTCCTTTACTATTAAACTACTAATGAACAATGAGGAACTCAATATACATATAAAGAAATACAAAAAAAAAAATACTTAAATATCTTTGAACCATTTCTGGAACTCCTGCTAGCTACTGCAATATAAAAATACAATTAATGTTTCATAATATATAATACTAAATACAAATAACAAATGAGAAACAGAATTCAAATTGATATGAAATAGATGGTATAGAATTACAGCTGCAACACAAACGACTGTGAACTGTCAAAAGTTTTTTTTAAAAAGTCATTAATTGTTCATAAAAAGTCAACAGTCAATTTATTAGTCTGTTGTCTCCAGTCTCGATAGTGCATCAGCGTTCGTCAACTTTGCACCAGGACAGTGTGAAATAGTAATGTCATATTTCTGCAAAGCCAGTGCCCATCGCTGCAGTTTGGAAGATTGGGGAGCATTTTTGGTGATGAAAGTCAGTGGATTGTGATCGGTGATAAGTTCCACGGGCGAACCAAAAATCCAAGTCTCGAACTTCTTTAGACTCCAGATAACCGCATAGGCCTCCCGTTCAATGGTCGGCCAAGCCTGTTGAGTTTTGGTGAGCTTTTGACTGGCATAACTGACTGGATATAGTCTCTCATCTTTCTGTTGAGATAGACATGCACCGATGCCTATTGCAGATGCGTCACATTGAATGGTGAATGGTAACCCTATCACAGGTGTATAAAGACTAGGTGCCTCAACGAGACCCCTCTTTAGTTCGTTGAATGCTTTATCATGTTCCTCCAACCAGCACAATTTCTCGAGACTGTTCTTTTTAGTAAGTTCTGTCAGTGGGTATGCTGTTTCGGCATACTTAGGCAGGTAATCGCGGTAGTAATTGCATAATCCGAGGACACTCTTAAGTTGCTTTTTTGTTTGTGGGACGGCTAATTTTCTGATGGCTTCCACTTTATCTGGGTCAGTTCGATGGCTGCCGGACCCGATGACATGTCCTAAATACTTAATCTGGTTTTTCGCAAAGGCGCACTTCTTCAGGTTCACTGAGAACCGTAATTCTTGAAGTTTGGAAAATATCGTGTCAAGATGCGTAATATGATCAGACCATGTGTCCGAAAAAACTGCTATATCATCTATATACGCTCTAGCAAAGTTCCTGTATTTTGAAAGTGCTTTATTTATTTCTCTTTGAAAGATCGCAGCTGCGTTCCGGAGCCCAAAGGCCATCACTTTGAAGCGATATTGAGCTCTGTGAGTCTTAAAACATGCCAAACCCTGGCTTTCTGCTTCCAGCGGTATGGCCCAATATCCTTTCAGCAAGTCGATTGTAGTTATTACACTGGCCCTGCCAATATTGAACAAAAGATCCGTTGCGTTTTCCATCGGAAAATCGTCAGTTTTAGTAACTGCATTTAAAGCTCTAAAGTCTACGCACAGTCGGAGGGCCCCATCTTTCTTCATCACGCACACTACCGGGTGTGGCGCCTCCGCATCACTCTCTTCAATCAGTCCTAACTCTAGCATTTCTTCGATTTGTTTGTCTACTTGTGGCTTCAACGCCTCTGGAATTCTATAAACATATGGCTTTTTCATTTCTTCGCCGTTTAATCTAATTTTGTGCTCTCCTACCTTAGCTATTTGTACCTTTTTTGAAAATAAATCTTTATATTTGTATAGTAGATCTAACATCTCTTTTCTTTCTGTATTTTCTAAGTGCTTTAAATCTACTTCTTCTATGTTAAACAAGTTTGGATTATCATTCACACTAGGGGTGGGATGGACTTCTCCTAATTCTTCTTCATTTTCGAAGATTACTCTCACCGCCCGTACCCTAGGATTAAATTTTCTTATTTTATTTACATGGATATTCCTAACATTCCCGTTTATTAATTTTACTTTGTAAGAATCAGGCTTACAGCGTGCTACAATTTCGGCTGGTCCCGTCCACCTAGCATAAAGTTTGTTCGTGGAATCCGGGATTAATAGATATACCTGGTCCCCTGGTCTAAATTCCTTGTAAATCGCTCTCCGATTAGCGTACTTCGCATATGAGCCTTGTTTAACTTCCGCTACTATCGCTGCTTGGTCCGCCGCCCTTTCTAAATTAATTTCTAACTCTTGAAGATATTCAGTTGCGCTCTTTCCCAGATTTATGGGTAGTGGTATTTCTTCTAACCATGTAGATTTCAATACTGCTAATGCCCCCCTGGCCTCCCTTCCGTACATTAATTTGAATGGCGATACTCCCGTGGTACTATTCGGAATTTCTCTATAGGCAAATAATAAATAAGGAATGTGTTTATCCCAATTTTTGGAATCGCTCCGAATTATATGGTGTAACATGCGTTTCAGAACCTGGTTATATCGCTCCACTAATCCCGAGCTTTGCGGATGCCCTGGCGTCGCAAATCTAGGAGCCGCTCCTAGCCTAGCATGAAACTCCTGTATTAAACCTGAAACAAAATTCCTGCCCTGGTCACTCGCTATTACGCGGGGTATCCCTGTTCGCATAAATATTTCTAATAATGCATCGCACGTAGCTTTAGCCGTAATTGTTCTTAACGGGACCGCCTCCGGCCACCGCGAATGTTGATCCACTAAGGTAAGTACATATTGATCTCGACGCGCTGAAGGTGGTTCAATTTTCCCAATTATGTCAATATTTACAACGTCGAACGGAAGTTCCGATCTGTCAATTGGAACAATGGGTATCTGATCGCTAGCCCTTTCTCTACTCCTTAACTGACAGTCTTTACAAGATTTACAATAATCCTCTACATCCCGTGACATATTCGGCCAATAAAATGAATAACGAATTCTTTCTTTTGTTTTTTTCATGCCGAGATGATTAGCGAAAATTGATTCGTGTGCAATTTTTAAAATTTCCCCCCTCCTTACCTTTGGTACAACTAATTGCGTAACACAATCCCCCGTGACTCTTTCTCTATGATAAAGCAAATTATCTACTATAACGAACCTGTTTTTTCCTTTTTCCGCGTCTTTGAAAGCACCCTGTAACGTTTCGCAACTCTTCTGCTGCTCCCTGTATATACTTGCATCTGATCGTTGACCTGCATTTAAATCTCCACTATCATCTTTCCTTTCGATACAACTAATCATTAATTCTCTTTCCGCGTTTTGATTTTCGCTTCGCCAGCATAAATTTTCAATATTTATATCATCCCCCTCCATTTGATTGCCTTCCCCCTTTTTCCTTTCAATTTTATCTGATTGCGTATCATTTACTGGCGCCAAAGAACATTTCTGTCTATCATCTTCCGAAGAACATTCCTTTCCCCCCTCGTTACTAGCTAACTGTAAGATTTCGTAAACTGTCGGTGTTATAATACATGTCCCATATAATTTATCTGTAACGGCAAACAGTACGTCTACATTGTTAAATATACAATTTGACTCTCCGGATTTTAAAGCTACGGGTAATGCCGCAAGATTAGCAATTATTCTTTCTCCAAAAGCCGATATTAGCTGAATTTTTGAATTTTCATTATTTCTAAATGAATCCGGTAATTGATTAGAGTTTATTACAGGTATTTCTGCTGCACTATCAATAATACATTTAACTTCCTTCCCTTTTATCCACAAATGTTCAAATTGAAGTGGTTGCGTACTTATTGGCTCGTTTCCAAAACAGAGTGTTTCAACCTTGACGACTATTTTATCATCCTGTTTATTTTTTCCGACAAAAGAATCTTTTTTTGTTTGATTTTGCAAACTTCCAATTTTATCTTTTTCTCTATTATTGGGACAAAATCGCAAATGCGTCGTTTGTTTACAAAGTCTACATTCTTTTGGTGTGTTTAATTTTTTATCGCTACGAAAATTAAAATTATTTCTAACATGGGGTGGTATATATTTTCCATTATTGTAATTTCCAGTTCCGGATTCGTCATGATTGCGGGGTTTTACCGGTTTATCATATAATTCCGAAAATGTTCTACCTTTTGACGTAAATTAATTGTCGCATACTTGCGCAATTTGTCGTGGTTTTAACCAATTATCTAATTGTTTTATCCCGACATAGCTTCGCGTCTCCGAATCTAGTGAACTTAATAATCTGTCGCTGACAATTAACTCATTAAGCGTGTCAAAATCATTTACTTTTCTCAGTTCACAATAGAAATCCCAATTGGCTCTGAGCCTACTCGCGAATTGCATATGATTTTCGTTTCTCGATCTCTTCGCAAAAAGAAAGTTTTCTAGGCAAGCCTCTGGTGTGGGTTGAAATTCTTTTAAGATTAACGCCTTAACCTTTCGGTAATCTTTCATTTCTTCCGTGTTTGCGTACACTAACAAGTGCGCCGCCCGTTCTCCTACCAAATTAAACAAAATCTCCACCTTTAATTCCTCCGCGACATTTTTAATTTCGAATGCTTTCTCTAGCGAAGTAAAAAATAAATTTCATGATTCGGGCCTGCTGGGGACTGTAATAGTCAAAGTTTTGACGCTTTTGATTAGTGTTTCTGACGAATTAGGCTTAGGTCCATCCACCCCTGTGTCAGAATTTCTATACTCGCTTTGTATTTTAGCCATTTCTATCTGAGCTTTAACTAATTCAAGCTTAGTTCTTTCAATTTCTAATAACGTATCTTGTTCTGTTTTAAAATTTTTGTTTTTCGACTTTCGCGACTTCTGCATCACGCTGCTCTCTTTCTATGCGGTCTGACACCGTTGTATTTAGGAATTCTTTTATAAATTCGCTATCTTTTGAATACTGATCACTTCCCTCAATTAATGCTTTTAAATCAATTATCCTGTGCTCACTCTCTACTTTTAGGCCCAATTCCGTGGCAACAACAACTAAGTCTTCTTTCCTTAACCCTTTAATATTAAACATTTTTGTTTTTAGTCTCTCAACACTTATTTAATAACACTTATTTACTAATACTCTAAATATACTCTATAAATATATATATTATCTCGTTTCAAATAAAGCTCATACTACCAATAATGATATATATAAATATTCATAAATATTTCTCAACATTATTCTATTCTGCAAGTTCTTTTTTAATTTACATCATAAAGAAACATAAATAATCATACGACTTACTTCATTCATAAATCCAAGCTGTGGTTCTACGTACGAGAGCGTGTCATAAACCTTTATAAATAACCTTCTTTCCTTCGTGTTTCTCGTCGTTCACTTCTTTTTTAAATTTTAAAGCTCGATATTTTGCCATATATCACTTTCGTTCTTATACTTCCACTTTACTCAGGAATGTAGCCATTTTTTCACGATTAAACACAAGTTTATTTAATAGGACGAAACATCACACAAAACATCACAAACGTTGAAGAATAGGCACACAGATGTACACAAAGATGAATATTTATAGCAGCAGCAGCAGTTATATTACTACTCTTCTATCGACACAATTACTATATTTTCATAACGTGCCCACCGCACACACACATCCGAATCCTTTGGCCTCCCGCCAACAACTACTACCGTCTCTCCTACTCAGTAGTAGAAGAGGAAAAAAAAAGGGTTGCCATAAACTTTGGCGCTGCCAGTCATGACAATAATACAATCTTCCGTAATCGTTTTACAATTGATCAAATCAGATTGTTTTTAAATCATGCGGTTTCAGAACGGGGGTTGGCGAGCGTAGCTCGTAGGGGGCAGAGCCCCCTAGTGAAAAGAAAAAAAAAGTCTTCTAGTAGATTTGTTATCCTAAATATCACGCTTTTAACTAAAACTACTGATGAGATATGGTGAAAAGGTGAAATCATCGACCCGCCCATTTAACCCCCTTTGTAGTTGAAGTTCTAAAATCACCTAAAATACATGTTTAACTATTCTTTAGTAGATTTATTATAGCGAAATTCACGCTCCTACCTATAACTTCTAGTGAGAAATGGCAAAATGACATAAAACATTCGACCCACTATTTAACCCCCCTTAGTGGCTGAATTTCTAAAATCACTGAAATACTTTGTAAACTATTTTTTAAGGAGATTTGTTATCCTGAATTTCGCGCTTTTTTCTAAAACTGCTGATAAAATATGGTGACAAGGTGAAATCATCAAAAAATTTCGACTCTTCATTTAACCCCCTTTGTAGTTTAATTTCTAAAATCGCCTGAAATGTATGTTTAACTATCCTTTAGTAGATTTGTTATCCCGAATTTCACGCTCCTAACTATAACTTCTACTGAGATATGGCAAAATGGCGTAAAACATTCGACCCCCATTCAAACCCCCTTAGTGTCTGCATTTCTAAAATCGCTGAAATACGTGTTTAACTATTTTCTTAATAGATTTGTTATCCTGAGTTTCATGATTCTACCTATAATTTCTACTGATATATAGTAAAGTAACCTAAAATATTTGACCTCCTATTTAACCCACCTTAGTTGCTGAATTTCTAAAATTTCTGAAATACATGTTTATCTATATTTTTTGTAGATTAGTTATCCTGAATTGCGAGCTCCTAACAAAAAATGTTGCTGAGATATGGCGAACAGGCAAAATGACCTAAAACTTTCAACCCCCCCCCATTTAACCCCCTTAATGAATGAATTTCTAAAATCGCTGAAATATGTGTTTAATTATTTTTTTAGTAGATTTGTTATTCTGAATTTCACGTTCCTACCTAAAACTGCTGCTGAGATATGGCGAAAACGTGAAATGACTAAAAACTTTCGACCCCCATTTAACCCCTTTAGCAGTTGAATTTTTAAAATCGCTGAAATATGTGTTTAACTAACTTTCAGTACATTTGTTATCCTGAATTTCGCGCTTTTAACTAAAACTGTGGTTGAGATATGGCGAAAAGGGAAAATGACCTAAAACTTCAGATCCCCATTTAACCCCCTTAATGGTTGAATTTCTAAAATCGCTTAAATACGTGTTTAATTATTTTTTATTAGATTTGTAATCTTGAATTTCACGCTCTTATCTAAAACTGCTGATGAAATATGGAGAAAATGTGAAATCACCGAAAATTTTTTAACCCCCCTTTAACCCACTTAATGATTGAATTTCTAAATTCGCTTGAAATACATGTTTAACTATTTTTTAGTAGAATTGCTATCCCGAATTTCATGCTCCTACTTAAAACTCCTGCTGAGATATGTCGAAAAGACGAAATTATCTAAAACTTTCGACCCCCCATTTGACCCTCTTATGCTGTCAATTTTCAAAAATCCTTTCTTAGTAGCGCCTACATTGTGTAAAGAACATGTCTTCCAAATTTCATTGTTCTAGGACAAACGGTTGAGGCTCGGCGTTGATTATGAGAAAATCAAGCTACTCCTTTATAAGTATAGATTGGCATAACCTCAAGCTCTCTTCTGATGTAGTTATACCTTATTTTGTCCATTATCGAACATCCTTTCACACTCATCAAAAATTTCATCTCTGAGGATTGTATTTGTCTTTCATCATTTTTCGTGAGTGTCCATGTTTCGCTTCCGTATAGTAAAGTTGGTATTGCCATTGTTTATAAAAATTTTAAACTTGTGTCTTTTCTTGTATTTTGAAGAGTTCTTCTTATAGTACCACAGGTGTAGTGAAATTTATAAAGCTTATTTTGTACATCGTTGTCATAGTCATAAGATATATCGCATCCTAAATAATTAAAATGTGAAATCTGCTCTATTGGTTTATTTTCCAAAATAATTTTTGTTGTTATAGGATCTTTGCCCTTAAATGCCATTACCTTTGTCTTATAAGTTAAAATGGTGAAAATTATGTTTTTCTTTTCTAGCAAAATCCAAGTACATAACATTTACAGTGATAATAGTTTAATTTCAAGTACAAGCAACAATTATAGTATTTAAAATACATTTAGAAACATTAGCATCTTGAAAAAGAGCATTTTTTAACACTTTCCAACCTAGTTGAAAAGTGTTTATGACTTCGGTTTGTCTGCCGTATGGCCGTCTGCCGTCTGTCCGTGCTCTAACTCCCGTAAATATGCTCGGATTGCCCTGCAATTTTTATATGTTATTGTTGTCATCTATAGCATGTTCCCTATTTCAACTGAAGTGTGTAGCACTTATAGTTTTTTTACAGGGACACTCAAAAGAATTCCGTTACATTACGGTCTATGGGGAAAAATCATTTGCGGTTTATTTTAATGATGTTACACAATTTTAAACATATTGTAATTGATATATATCACTAAGGTGCATTACAAGAAGCTTAATATGGAATAGGATGTGCATAGCACATATAGTTACTTTACAGGGACAGTCAAAAGAATTCCGCTACATTACGTCTATGAAGAAAAATCGTTTGCGGTTTAATTAAATAATGTTTCACTACTTTAAACGCATTGAAATTTTTATATATCACTAAGGTGCATTACAAGAGGCTTACTACAGAATATTGTGTGTATAGCAGTCATCGTTCATTTACAAGGACACACAAAAGAATTCTCTACTGTCTGTTAACAATAATTCCTGGAAGTGCGTTTTAAGGTGCTGAGCGCGACATAAAATTTAACTCACTTTTTGTCTATTACTTGGTGTGTATAAATTCTGTAGATCCTATACAGGGCAGCACAAAAGTTCGCGAACACATTTCCGTTTATTGACAAAAACTCCAGAAGGAGAATTTTAAACTGTGCTACGCGTTTCCTAACTAAACTAAAATGTAGCATCCTATGTAAATATATATACAAATCTATAGATCATATACAGGGCTGAATAAAAGTACTCGGATATTTTTCCGAATATTGTATATGTTGGAAATTCCTGAAATTACGTTTATAAATATGTTATGCGTTTTCCAAATTGTTTACTTAGATGTTATCTTTCAGCTTATTAACCCTTTCCGGCACGGAGTAAGTCTCTTTTTAAAATGATGAAATTATGGACTGACACCAGAATTGTCAAAAGAATTCATTAGAAAAGAAAAACTTGCTTATTTTCCCGTACTTTATAAAAAGAAAAATTTAAATAAATAATCTTGGTGCCGTTTGTCAGTTTTGGAATTAAAATTAGGTGTCCTTTTTTGTGGACACCGCCCTCTAAAGGGTTAAACGGTAATTATTTGCAAAATTACTTTGGAAGCGTTAGAAAGTGTTACATAATCTATGCTTGACGCATGATTTTTCGTTCTTGTTATAATGTGATATTGGTTCTAGATAATTTCTGCGTATTTTCGTAATAACATTATTTTAATCAGAAGATACCTACCTGCCTTTTAACACTATTAATGAATCATTTATAAGGAGTGTGGATTATGTAAATCAGTGTTCTTAAAACCATTTTTCAGATTTAGAAACATACTTTAAGACGTGAAATGGTTGCAAACTCTGTTATGATTTAAAAATTTAACTCTTAATTTTTTCAGTATTTTTACATTTAACTTTAATTTATTCATCAATTTAATTAAACTCATTAAAATTCATTTAAATTAATTAAGCTAAATTTCATTTTTGCATTTTAAATCTAACATTCTTTCTAAATTGTTTACTTTTGGTGAGAATATAAATTAATTTCAGAATCTTTCCATTACATATGTTTTAGGATATTCATTTCAATTTTAATTTACATTTCATTCACTTTACAATATTAATTAAACTTCATTTCAAATTATCTAAAAACAAAATATTTATAACTTACTTTTTCTAACTTTTAAATAATATACAGTCTAAAATAAATTATTCTAAAATATAGTATATTTCCTTTTTAATAATATTGATTAAAAATTGGTTAATTGTTAATTTTATTCTTTTCAGAAAGTTCAAATTCATTTATTTTAATTCAGGCAAATTCTTTCAGAATAACGAACTTTTCCATATTTCATTTCATAATTTCTAAGTCCAATAATCATTTTTCAAAATTTCTTAATTTAAATATTTTACTTTTAAAAAACATATCTGGTGGAAAGAAATTTTAATTTTATTTAGATTGCTAAAATTTCATTTGTTTTCATCCATTAGTTTGGCAGTTATAAATTTTTAATTACTTTCGTTTTTTCTGTTTTGAATTTCGTCGAGATTTGCGATCAGACGCCATTGATGGGTATTTAGATGTTTCAAGTAAACAAGAACCTTTCTTCCCGCGGATTTTGAACAAGGTCGTTTTGACAGCACTCCAAGGTCGCGATCGAATGTTCTAAATGCTATTTAATGCTGTTGCTAGGGTTGGAAGTGTCAGTGAAACGTCTGACTGTAACTTTGACTATGGTCTGTTGGGGTTTGTTCAGTGACTTTCAGACGGTTCGGATTTTTTGATTGGTTGTTGCGTAACCGCCTGGAACCTTTACCTGAGAGGGAAATTCTAGAGAGTCTATCAGTCTTCTGAAATAATCTTAAGATGTAGCAAGGCAGAAAATCTTGCTCTCCGGGCTTGAGCCATTTTTGGCGAGAGTTAGGGATGATGAATAACAATAGAGTGCGGAGTTCTGATAATTCTTTATAAATAATATCTTATAATTTTTAATATAATAAATAATTTAGTAATAATGTAATCTAAAATATACTGGACATGTCATTGTAAAAATGACTTACTAGAGTGATAGAAGTTTGATACTACTTCCTCTGTGAATTACATTTTGGCTTTCATCTCAAGATGTCCGTTTTTTTAGTGATGAATCAGCATTTCTTCTTCATCAATTTTCATTCTCCTGTCAAGATGTTCACATACAGTCAGTAGTAAGATTATTGGATTAATTTCTTCATCCTTCGGTATTCGAGATGCATTTCGTATTTAGTGTATGGTTTTCTTCACCTTGCTGATGGAGCGTTTCTTTAGTTCACTAATGATGTACTACAGCCATATCTTTTTAAACATAAATAACAACTCTGAACTTCGAATATCACGATCTGCTAAGATGAACTTATTTCTATAATAACTTATATATAACCTTGAATATCTCGTTCTGTTAAGATGAACTTACTTCAACAATAACTTTTAACTTTAAATATCCTGATTTCATAAGATGAACTTACATCGATCTCCATAATAATATACCATACCCTAATCTGAATCGGATCATTGATTCTTATGACTCACTTTATCACATACATGGAGAATTAATTACTTTGTATAGAGTAGATATAATAGAATAAAATGTAATAATGAATAATAGAGATTTCTCTTGATGCTGACAACTAGGAATGTGGTATAAATTTTACAATCTTGTATTTTCATAATTCAATAATATTGTTAAAAGGAAGCACAATCAGCAATGTGGTGATAATGATTTTACGTTTGAAGTTATTAAGTGTTTTATTTATTTTGGTGCACTATTTTGTGAATAAATTACAGTTTAACTTCATCTTGGTGAGTTTGTCTTTTTCTATTATTTATATTTATGTGTTTCAGCTATGTTTGAAGTAATGGAATAAGTTCTATTTCCTAATTTATATAAGTATATTATAACTTAATATTTAACTTTATGAATTTAACGTAATTTTAAACTTAACTTTTATGGCATCGCATTATGTGCTGCTACTTACGATCATGCCTATAATGGTGTTTGGGGAAAGTGTTGAATATATGTTTTGTCTAAATTTTTAGGTTTTCTGAATCACTCCGGCGCGAGTCGCTGGTGATTCACCCTTTATTAATTTTTCCTTTTATATTCATCACGATCCCCAGATACCGTTATAAACTCTTTACCAGGATTGTAAATTCTTTACCATAAATCTTATGTTGAAACATATACATTTCGAAGCAAATAATTTATTTAGAATGGCGGTTTTGCGTGTCCGGGATGGCCGAATGGTTAAGGCACCAGACCATTAAGTCTCAATGGCTGGCATGGTCATTAACATGAGGCTTGTATAACAAATCAGTGTTGTGTTAGTCCACGTTTACTATAGCTTCCTCATAACAGTATATATAATCATTAACTTGTTTCAATTTCTGTACTAACACTATTAACCCAAGTCTCTTCAGTCAGTGCCATCCATTGACGTGCATATCTGGGTCTCTTCAGACAATTGTGGGTTCGAATCCCTCTCCTGGACTTGATTTTTACTTTATGATTTAAACTTTTTTTTTTTTAAATGCACGTTTCTTTTTTCTAAGAAAATGCAAGTATTATATAGCTTACAGTGCCAATGGGTTAATTTCGAAAACTAGCAATAATTTGAGTATTAAAAAAAAAAAAAAATTAAAAATATCTCGAATTTTGAAAAATCGCACTTTAGAATAGTTGGTTGGTGATTGATGACGGCCGATTAGCGGCACGAGGGATATAGTCCTTGGGGGTCTTTCTAAAGAAACCTAATCCGTATTAACACAAGGTTAGAAGAAAACAACGGAAAACTCCGAACGATTAGGTCAAAGCTGGTAGACGGGAGGTGCTGGGTTCAAACACCTGTCGCGCTCGTCGACCTAACCGTTCGGAGTTTTCCGTGGTTTTCTTCTAACCTTGGCGTAAATACGTGTTAGGATTCCTTAGAAAGATCCCCACGGAGGGCACTCCCTCTAAGGACTATATCCCTGAAGTAGATAATCGGCCGTCATGAAATCAATCAACCGAACGAGGCCGACGGTGCGCGAATGGGTTCGAACCCAGCATCTCTCGTCTACCAGTTTTGAGAACAGAAACTCTCGGCCACTTTTGGGGCCTTTAAAATGGAAATGTTGCTAGATAATGTCTGCACATCTTCATAATAATTAACTTTAACTTAAATAGAAGAAAAATTCTGCATTTTAAAACTAATTTTTATACATTTGTAAGGAATGACTGTACGATTGATGTTAAAACCGTCTGTTAAAAACATTTTCCACATTGGCAAAATGCGTCTTAAAATGTAAAATGTTTGCAAAATATTCCTGCAAACAAAAATTTACTCGAAAAAAATCTCTGTTTTAAAGCTTATTTTGAAGCATATTATTTACAAAGTAAGACAGGGTTGCTACGGGGCAGAGAATTTTTCAGCGAAAATGCCAGTATTTTCTTACAGAAAAACTCGCCTTATGTAATCGTGCATTTACATAAAGAGCATTTTTCTGTAAGAAAATACTGGTATTTACACGGAAAAATTCCCTGTCCCGTGGCAACTCTGAAGAGATTTCTTGAGAATATCTCCCTTCTCAGGATGGCCCAATGGCATTAAACGTCCTCAATGGATGAGAATGATCCGTGATTAGACGTCTTCAGTGGATGACATTGATCCCTGATTAGACGTCTTCAGAGGATAACATTAATCCAAGATTAGACATCGTCAGTGGATGACATTGATCCGTGATTAGAATTGCAAGGTGTCCTAATTTATGTGGGGTGTCCCGATTTCTAAGATCTCCATAACCTGTCCGGCCTAACAGCAGAGCGTTACGTCGAAAGTCCTGAATTTTCATGATGCACAAATTTTATGAAATTTCTTTTCGTACCAAGCTATCCGTTAGTCTGCTTCGTGTGGAACTGAATACGGTATAAAACCTGGGATAACAGAATCTGTCTATAATGTAAAATTTTATAGTGCTTTTGAAAGGAATACCTTTTAAATCTACTTGCCTATACGGAAGATTGTGTAAAACGGATTTTTGTGTGATTTATAGCGATTCTGGTTGAACAGGTTTTACTATACTGATTCAGTAAAACCTATGAAAACGGACATGTGTATAACGGAATTCTGTTTCAAAAGTCAATATTTTATTGTTCCAGTGATACCGATTTCACTATTTTTCCTGTACTGTGCCTGTTATTATCTGTTAAATCATCCTCGTAATAAATCTATCCTCTAACAAGGAGAAGTTCCGATGTCGGGGTCATAGAATGCGGTGAACGTTTGTGTATCGATAGAGTATAGTTAGTATATAAATATAGGAATAAAAAGCAACTAAAATAAAGCGCAACACATAAAGAGCATCACCCACGGGGTCTTAAGAAAAATGCTCTCAAGATTTACTTCACAGTTTATAATTGGATAAATTTCTCGCTCTGGCATGCGGCTTCGTAGCCTAGTCGGTAGATCGATGGATTCGTGGTTTTTTTGTTTGGGTTCGAATCCTCAGCTAGACTAATTTTTCGCAGCGAAAATTTTTATCAATTACCTCTGAACTACAAATGACAAAATATGTATAATCATTGAAATTTTGAAAATTATAAATTAAATTATGTTTTGTATCAATAAATACAGTTTTAACTATGAAATTCTGCATGTTTAAATATTTAATAGAAAGTTAAAAAAAAAAAAAAAAAGAAAGGAAAAGAAAAGTAAACAATTTATATTTTATAGATCAGAAACTTTTGCTGTTTTTGTAAGTTATTTACTGTTATTTAAATGAATAAGCTACTATCTTTCACACATACATAAATAAGTTAAAATTCGTGACATAAATCTATAATATATTATTTAAATTTTGTTTCATTATCCAAACATTTAAAAAATTTCATGACTTACTAAAAATATGCTTCTATATTTTTAAAATCTCTGATGTTTGGTTTTGGATTTACTGCCTACGTGATAAATATTTTTAGTTAATCAATATATTTATCTATATCTTTAATGTGATTTTTTTTAAATTTCGGATTCTTTATTTTGTAATGAGAAGACAGAAAAGACAAAACCAAGAATCCGAGATTTTAAAAAATCATATTAAAAGCTTAAAAGAATATTTTTAATAAGTCATGAAAAATTTTAAATGTTTGTATAATGAAATAAAATTTAAATAATATATTATAGATTTATATCACATATTTTAATTTATTTCTTTGTAAAAATTAATGGATTAATTTTTTTAATAACTGTAAATAATTTAAAATAACAGGAAAATTTTCTGGTCTCTATACAAATATAAATTTCCTTTTTTTTTTTTTTTTTTGTTAACTTTTAATTAAATATTTAAACATTCAGAATTTTACAGTTATAACGGTTAATTGATATTTTTCGTAAATTTCAATGATTACACATATTTTTTCAATTGTTTTAGATCTGCTCTCAAAGCTGGTAGACGGGAGGTGCTGGGTTCAAACTCCTGTCGCGCTCGTTGACGCATTGTCCGTTCGAAGTTTTCTGTTCTTTTCTTCGAAACTTGCGTAAATATGGGTTAGGATCTTTTAGAAAGACCTCCACGGAATGGGAGCAGCGGGACACCCCGGATGGCCTATATCCGTAGTGCAGATAATCGGTAGTAACAAATAACCAACCAACCAATTGTTTTTCAAAAGTAATTGATAAAAATTTTCGCTGAGAAAAATAAGTCTAACTCGGATTTGAACCCAAACAAAAACATCTAGCAAACCAGCGAGCTGCCAACCAAGTTGCTAAACCGGTTGCCGGCGTAAAAAAATTATACTATTATAAACTGTGGCGTAAATTTTGAGACCTTTTCTCTCAAGACTCCCTGGATATTGCGCTTTATGACTTTCATAGATGCACACAGATGTGCTAACCAAGGTCTCCTTATCATAGTATCAGGCCTCACAATCAGCAAGTTTCCTTTGACCGCATGGTTGTCCTGCTACTAGCGCCATCAATCGTCAGTAGTAGGCATGATCTCCATGGTAATAGGAGTATTTACGACACGAAATAACACGAAATTTTTTCACAGCTCCATGTGTTCTATGCATTTGCTTATGAACTAGTATGGGTAGTATCCACCAGGCGGCGATACTTTCCGGAGAAAGTCAATTAATAAGTTGGGAATTACCGCGGACATTTTCTCCCATAGACTTTCTCCGGATTTTAAAGTGTGTTAATTTCACTATCAAACAATGATCCATAGCTCCGATCAGTGCAACTCATCGATGTAAACAGCTGGGTTTCTTAACCAAATGTGGGTTTGAAGCCCGTTCGGATATAGATATTTACTTAAGAGCTTACGCTAGTCCCGCGAAGAAACGCTCAAGCTAATGTTCAGTCTATGGGAAGGTTCTTAGCAGATTTCTCGCTCGCATTTTAATATTTTTAAATGTTTTTTTTTTTTTTTTTTTTTTTTTTGCATAGGATAGCTGAGGTCGATCTCTAACGTTGTTAGTTTTTACTTTTTTGATTTTGGTTACAATTTATTTTTATAAGCGGATATTTTCAATTTTGGAACCGGTTGGAACGGGTTCTGAAAGTCAAAGTACCCTTATATAAAAAACTAGAACCAAAATCGGAAAAGTAAAATCTAACAACGTTAGGGATTGACCTCAGCTATCCTATGCAAAAAAAAAATCATTTAAAAATATTAAAATGCGAGCGAGAAATCTGCCAAGAACCTTCCCATAGACTTAACATTATCTTGCGTGTTTTTTTTGCATGACTGGTGTAGGCTCTTAAAGGACTTAGGCACATAAGGTTAAGTTTAGGTCACTTGATATGCTGAGTTTTCAGTTCTTTTTTTCTGGCATCCAGCATCCGAAAGGTTATACTCTTAAAACTGGCGAGAGGTGCTGAGGTCAAAGGTTTACTCTTAAAGTAGACGAGAGGTGCTGAGGTCAAAGGTTTACTCTTAAAGTAGACGAGAGGTGCTGAGTTTAAATTCATGTCAGCTTATCCGTGTTTTTTTTTTTTTTTTCCGAGCCTTGAAGTGCACAGTGCACACACGGGTTTCATCAGACAATTGTGGTCTCGAATCCTTCTCCTGGGCTTCAATTTTACTTTTTTGAATTAAAAGGATAAAAAAAAACCACGTTTTTCTTTTCTACCAAAATCCATGTAATACAATACGTATAGCGATAATCGTTTTGTTTCAAGTACTAGCAATAAATCTAGTATTTAAAAATGCATTTGAAACATTCAGCATTTTTAAAAGAGTAATTTTATATTAGGAAATTTAAATCTAGATAAATTCTGCGTATATTTGTGATAAGATTAATTTAAACAGTAAAAATCTGCGTTTTAACACTATTTTTGAAACATTTATAAGATTAAACAATATGCTTTAAAATATGAAATGGTTGCAAACTTACATAAAAAAATTCTCTATCGTAAAGCTTATTTTGAAATATGTACCTTGCAAAACAAATTTTTCATTTATAATACTTGCTTTGTGTGTTCGGAATGGTCAAAGGGTTAAGGCACAAAACCGTTGTCTCCACAATGAGAATTATCCGAGAATTCTATAAAAAATCATTCGTCATGTTTGTCCTAATTTCCTAAATCATCCTCATAACAAGAACAATAAATCATGCGTCAAGCATAGATTATGTAACACTTTCCAACGCTTCCAAAATAATTTTACAAATCATTACCGTTTAATAAGCTGAATGATAACATCTAAGTAAACAATTTAAAAAACGCATAACATATTTAAAAACGTAATTTCTGAAGTTTCCAACATATATTTCCAACATATACAATATTCGGAAAAATATCCGAATACTTTTATTCAGCCCTGTATATGATCTATAGATTTGTATATATACTACATAGGATGCTAAATTTTAGTTTTGTTAGTAAACGTGTAGCACAGTTTAAAATTCTCCTTCTGGAGTTTCTGTCAATAAGCGGAAATGTGTTCACAAAATTTTGTGCTGCCCTGTATAGGATTTACAGAGTTTATACACACCAAGTAGAAGACAAGAAGTGAGTTAAATTTAAAATCGCGTTCAGCAACTTCCATAGGAATTATTGTTAACAGACAGTAGATAATTCTTTTGTGTGTCCCTGTAAATGAACGATGACTGCTATACACACACTATTCTGTATTAAGCCTCTTGTAATGCACCTTAGTGATATATATAAATTTCAATGCGTTTCAAATAGTGAAACATTATTTTTAATTAAATCGCAAACGATTTTTCTCCATAGACGTAATGTAACGGAATTATTTTGACTGAACCTGTAAAGTAACTGTAAGTGCTATGCACACCATGTTCCATATTAAGCTTCTTGTAATGCACCTTCGTGATATATATCAATTACAATGTGTTTGAAATTGTGTAACATCATTAAAGTAAGCCGCAAATGATTTTTCCCAATAGACCGTAATGTAACGGAATTCTTTTGAGTGTCCCTGTAAAAAAACTATAAGTGCTACACACTTCAGATGAAATAGGGAACATGCTATAGATAACGACAATAATATATAAAAATTGCAGGGCAATCCGAGCATATTTACGGGAGTTAGAGCACAGACAAACTGAAGTCATAAACACTTTTCAACTAGGTTGGAAAGTGTTAAAAATGGCTGAGATATAGAGCAGTTTGAAATTCTAGGGTGGTTGATTTTTCCATAATCAGGCTTCATTTATGAGCTTCAAAAAACGTGGTTTCTTGCAAATTTACTTTAATTGTTGTAATCATTGTTGCTACTCTAAAATGCTTAAAACTACATAGTCATATCCGGCAGCATCAAAGTCTTGCTAAGGTTGGCGATGCATGGCGAAATGCTACAAAATTTGGCGACAAAAAAAATGTTATCATAAATGAACTCAACTTGGCTATAGCTGACTAATTTGGCGAATTCTCATTCAAATTCACTATTGACGAAAACTGGGATTGAAGTTTCTATAATCGAGTTCCACGCATTTTAACTTCTTGCTTTCCAGAAAAATTAGCTAAAATCTTAAAAACAACTAATAGGAAAATTACACTTTCCTCCCAGTACAAGCCGAAAGGCCGTTCTCTTATACCTATCCAGTGCTTAACAAATGCGGTCGTCAGGTCGCCACTGGTTGATCTGTCGACCTAGTTATTTAATCTTTCAGGGGGATTTTTTTTAAAAGAAATGACGTAAGAAATGAGCACAAATGGCATTTTTGCTCTCCTCCATCCTACTCGTGCGCGGCAAGCAGTGATCTTCCTTTTCTTTCGTACTTTTAATGGGAGAACTAAATTTAAAAGGCATTTTTCAACTGATGCACAGAAAAATACATTCTTTTCAGCTATAGCCAGCTAGTATATGTCACGTGATTAGAATGTGAGGAGAGATTTCAATAAAACAGTAAGAATTAGTGTCAATTCAGCCTTTGTGGCATCTAAGATTGGACGCAATGCTAAAAAATGCTCAAGTTTTTTGGTAAGTTTCAAATCTGATTTTTGTGTTTATATATCCTTAGAAAACGTAGTTTATATTATCTTTCTAAATTATGTACTATTCTAAACTATGTAACTAATAATTCTAAACTATGCTTGTAATTATTATTTTTTTTCAATTAATTTATCAAAAAACTCTAGTGTTTTTTCAAAATCAATGACAGGGAAGGGGGTGGCGGGTAAATATTTTTTATTGGCGGCTAGTATTTTTTTTATGGCTACCAGATTTTATCAAATTTGTAAGCCCTGCCTATGACTATTGTGAAACGAGCTGTGGATATAGTGTCACCATATCACCAAAAGTGGTGATTTTAGCGATTGATATTATTTCTACCAAAGTGTAGATAAAATGGAAAAATTGAACCATTACTTGAACCATTGGAAAAATGAAAAACAGCTTCGTATATTATACGTATATAAATGAACATTATAATGCGAAATGTTTGCATATGTTTTTTGTAAACTTTCACAATAACCAATAACTTAAAAGGAAAACATTTTTTAATGAAGCAAAAGATGTACTTTGAATATCTCTGTGTCCGGTATGGTTGAATGGTTAAATAAATTAAGTCTCAATGGAAGGCATTTACCTGCTAATTGTATAAAAATTCATTTGTTACGTTTTTCATGATTTTCTTAATCATCCTCATAATAATCTAGTTCCTAAGTTGCTCAAGAACCTTAAGAGCATACGCTAGTCACGCGAAGAAACGCTCCAGCTAATGCTAAGTCTATGGGAAAGTTATCGCGCGATTTCTCGCTCGCATTTTAATATTTTTAAATGATTTTTTTTTGCATAGGATAGCTGAGGTCGATCTCTAACGTTGTTAGTTTTTACTTTTTCAATTTTTGTTACGGTTTTTTTATAAGCGGACATTTTCAATTTTGGAACCGGTTGGAACAAGTTCTGAAAATGAAATTACCCTTATATAAAAATACTGGAACCAAAATCGAAAAAGTAAAAAATAACAACGTTAGAGGTCGACCTCAGCTATCCTATGCTAAAAAAAAAATCATTTAAAAATATTAAAATGCGAGCGAGAAATCGCGCGATAACCTTCCCTTAGAGTTAACATTAGCTGGAGCGTTTTTTCGCGTGACTGATGTAGGCTCTTAAACCAGTGATAAAATTTGCTACCAGCCCAGGGTTTTATCGTGTTTGTCGGTGCCGCCCACTGTTAAACACACCGGGGGATCTAAAAAGTGGGTACGAATACCTCTCCCGCGCATAAATTTTATTTGATAAGTTAAAATAGTAAAAACCATGTTTTTCTTTTCTAGCAAAATCCAAGTACATAACATTTATAGCGATAATAGTTTAATTTCAAGTACTAGCAATTATTACAGTATTTAAAAAAATACATTTAGAAACATTAGCATTTTGAAAAAGAGCATTTTTAGGGTTTCGTTCATCTCACGAAACTCTATTCGTCCCGCTTTTCTGTCTGTCCGTCACAGAGCCGGTTCTCAGAAACTGTATAACTTACAGACTTGAAATTTTGTGTACTTACAGCTGAATACTTATACTGTCACGCTGAAAATCATAAAATTTTGAAAAAATCGTATTAATTTAATATAGAGAGATAAAAAACCAAAAATCTATCAGCCTTTTGCTATTAAATATAAACATTTTTCGCTATAGCAGTTGCCAACAATTAAAACACAATAAAATTCTTTCTACATTATTAATTTTCTATTGAAAGATTTGCACATGAAAAATGAAAATGAAATAAAAAGTTTCACCAATTGAAAAAATAGATTAATATGACGTCCTATTGGTAATAAAACGGAAATTTTCAAACACTTCTCAATAATACAAGCAGTATGAGTAGGTGTAAATACAGAAAGCAGCTTAATATGATGTCATTAGAGAATTAAAAAGAAAATTAATCTGACGTCATATTGGATGTTTAACGTATTTTTCAAATGTTTGAGAATAATACAAAGAGAGTATCAATTTGAGAATTAGAGAATAGTAAATATATGTGTTTGAGGAACGTATTGAATCATGATAAAAACCCGATTATGGAAATATTTTAACATTTTGAAGGTCTCTATACAACATGTTTAATTTTGCAATTGATTTTTTTAATATCGCATTTAGTCCAGATGACAGATATTATTATGACAGAGTATAATAGCGGACCGGTTCATATATTTGAAAAAACGAGAAAAATAGACCGGTAATTTTTTCCTTTATAAAAAAACATCAATTTTTTTTTCTTTGAAAATGAAATTTATTTGGATTTATTAAAGAAAGGATAAAGAGTTTTGAAAGGAATATTAAACAAAACCTTTGTGCGATCTTCGATCACACTTAGACACTTGTTATAATGGAATATGGTTCTAGATAATTTCTGCGTATTTTCGTAATAACATTATTTTAACCAGAAGATACCTGCCTTTTAACACTATTATTGAATCTTTCATAAGGATTGTGGATCATGTAAATCAGTGTTCTTAAAACCATTTTTCAGATTTAAGAACATACTTTAAGACATGAAATGGTTGCAAACTCTTTACCCGGATTGTAAATTCTTTAGCGCAAATCTTATGTTGAAACATATACATTTCAAAGCATATAACTTATTTAGAACTAGCTAACCCGGCCGGCGTTGCCCGGGCCGATATATTAATAATCTGTTCCATACGAATATGACTGAAATGTGTAAGACTGTCGAAATCAAGTCGAATGATGCAAACCCCGTCGTAATCGGTCTCATAAAATCCAAGATCGGAAAACGCATCCTGGCGGTCGAAAGTGCAACTAAAATATTTAATAACGCCAGCGAAGTGATGACGTCACTATAATGGCTGCTGGAGACAAGAAGTTTCTGTTTCCCGTTGAGTTGAGCGTTAATGTTAGCAAAAAATAAAGTCGTGTTAACAGTATTACAATTTTTTTAAAAGAAATTTCTGTTACAGTTTTGCTAAATCTGAGGTAAGGTATTCATATGAATTCAACAAACTTCTGATTAAGTGCGTCATTTTTTTTTAATTCATCAAAAAAGATAATCCTTCATGCAGAGCATCAATGGCCGACGTTTTGAATATTTGAATGTAATTAAAAAATGTTTTTAAGGTTTTAATTTCTTTTAGTTGATATTTATATTACTCAGGCGTACTCTATGTTAAGTTTCATCTGAGTTAAATTATGTTTCTGCTGGATTTTTTTCTTTTCTTTTCTTTTTTTTTAATTTTTCTTCTTTTGGTGTATTATTTACATAAATTTCTCTGCTGAATCGTAAAGCAAGGGTGATATTTTAATATATTTTGCTTGATATTCCTGCAGTTTAAATTGAACTTTTAGTCGTTTTCATGTTATTTGTGTTGTTTTTTCTTAATTATTTTACCTGATTACCGAAAATGTCTATATTCAGTTGTTTACTTTCCTAGTATTTAATAAAATTTTATAAAGATAGTCAGTCTTCCTGCATTTAATTATGCGATGACCGCGCAAAAAAAAAAAAAAATAATCCAGTAACTATGAAGAATCATTTGATAAAATTATCATTAGTGCTCTAGTTGTTAGAAAAATTTAAAAAAAAAAAAAGAAAGAAAGAAAGAAATAAAACAAACAGCAGAAACACATTTCAACTCAGATGAAACTTAACATAAAGTACGCCTGAGTAATAGAAATATCAACTAAAAGAAATTAAAACCATAAAAACATTTTAAAATTGCATTCAAATATTCAAAACATCCGCCATTGATGCTCTCCATGAAGGTTTATCTTTTTTTTTTTTTTTTTTGATGAATTAAAAAAATGACGCACTTAATCAGAAGTTTGTTGAATTCATATGAATGCCTTACCTCAGATTTAGCAAAACTGTAACAGAAATTTCTTTAAAAAATTTATTAATACTGTTAACAAGACTTTATTTTTTGCTAACATTAACGATCAACGGGAAACCGGAACTTCTTGTCTACAGCAGCCATTACAGTGACGTCACACTTCGCTGGCGTATTGATATCAAGTTGAATGAGCCAAAACACCGTCGTAATCGGGCACATAGAACCAGAGATGCTGCTATAGTTTCACCTTCCACCGCCAGGGGGCGCAGTCTGTTTTGAAAGAGGCCTTTTCAGAACACTTGACTCAACCAAATTTCCTAGTAGAATTGAAATTTAACCACAGGTAAACATTGCCAAAATAACGGAAATCGAGAAAGCGGGTTACGTAAACGATCGGTTTCGAAAGGGTTAATGTAGATATTTTTTTTTAACTCAACGGTGCGTTTTGAAGAAAATTAACGTATCTATGATCTGGAGTCTATTGTTTGTCCGTACTCGCATTTCCTGAGTCGATGCCGATTTTTAAATCTGGACCGATAAACAAAAATTGCGTGAGTGAGTTTTGGAAAGGATTTTTTCGGAGGGTTTAAATTAAAATTTTTAAAAACGGATACCACATTTTAAAAAACAAAAGGATGTAAATTAGGCGCGGTATTTTTAGTTTTTTGTATCTTGTTTATAAACGCCAAATCGGATTTTTAAAGATAGGAGAAATAGTTAAAAAAGCGAAATTGACTTATGGTAAAAAACGTTTTCGAAAGGGTTAACGTGATTTTTTTTTAAACTAAAGGTTTCTGCCTAAACTCGATAGAACGTAGATGTCTTTAGGTGTGTTTGCTTTTTGTTTGGTTATTTTAGAAAGCCGATGCCAGATTTTATATATCACAGAAAATCGGAATTTACAAAAGAGAGTCCTGCGCACAAATTTTTTTAGAAGGCTTAATATTCGTATTTTTCAAAAAAAATACAGATGTCGAAAAAACAATAACTGTAGATATTGTCTGGTATTTTTAGTTTTTCGTACCTTTCTTTGAAATGCCGATGTGAATTTTTAAAAATTGCCAAAATCGCAAAAAGGCATACAGAAAATATACTTTTTCGAAGGGTTAATTTTTGTATTTTTTAAAACGAAAGGTGCATTTGAAAAGGGCAAAGTCAGTTCTTTAATTTGGTGACATTCGTTTTTCCGTATCTTTTGTATTTCGGTGGATGCAAGGTTCGGAAAACGGGAGAAAATATAAAACATGAATTCGATGCTCTTTGATTTATTTTTTTTTTTGAATGGGTTAAATGTAAAAATTTTTCAAACCGACCAGATCGTTTGAGATGTAAATATACGTTCTTTCAGACTATGTAAACGGTTTTTCCGTATTTCTAGCCGTTTGCCCATGGCGAATTTAGAAAAAACTTTTAAAAAAAGGGATGTCTTGTGTTTTCTGTCTTCTATTCCGGAAGATACGGATATTGGTTTCTGAGCATGCGCGAGATAGCTTCGGAATAATGACTTTTTTATTTGTGATCTTTGATCAGTTTTTAATTAATAACTACTTTAATTTTCAACATTTTAAAATTATGAGGCTCAGGTACACCAGGAGAGGGTTTGGACTACCTAAATCTAAAATTTCAGGCTTCTAGGTGGGCTAGATTTTGCTAGCCATCGCCAACAGACACACACACAGACACACAGAGCGAAACTTTCTTTTATTAGTATAGACTAGCTAACCCGCCCGACGTTGTTCGGGGCCGATATATTAATCATCTGTTCTAATACGAATATGACTGAAATGTGTAAGACTATCGAAATCAAGTCGAATGAGGCAAATCCCGTCGTAATCGGGTTCATAAAACCCAAGATCGAAAAGCGCATCTTGGCGGTCGAAAGTGCAACTAAAATATTTAAGGCTATTGATATCAAGTTGAATGAGCCAAACCTCGTCGTAATCGGGCACATAGAACCAGAGATGCTCCTATAGTTCCACCTTCAACCGCCATGGGGCGCAGTCTGTTTTGGAAGAGGCCTTTTCAGAACACTCGACTCAACCAAATTTCTTAGTAGAATTGAAATTTAACCACAGGTAAACATTGCCAAAATAGCGGAAATCGCGAAAGCGAGTTACGTAAGCGATCGGTTTCGAAAGGGTTAATGTAGATATTTTTTTTAACTCAACGGTGCGTTTTGAAGAAAATGAAGGTATCTATGATCTGGTGTCTACTGTTTGTACGTACTCGCATTTACCGAGTCGATGCCGATTTTTAGATCTGGACCGATAAACGAAAATTGCATGAGTGACTTTTGGAAAGGATTTTTTTCGGAGGGTTAAAATTAAAGTTTTTAAAAACGGATACCACATTTTAAAAAACAAAGGGATGTAAATTAGGCGCGGTGTTTTTAGTTTTTCGCATCTTGTTTATAAACGCCAAATCGGATTTTTAAAGATAGGAGAAATAGTTAAAAAAGCGAAATTGACTTACGGTAAAAAACGTTTTCGAAAGGGTTAACGTGATTTTTTTTAAACTAAAGGTTTCTGCCTAAACCCGATGGAACGTAGATGTCTTTAGGTGTGTTTGCTTTTTGTTTGGTTATTTTAGAAAGCCGATGCCAGATTTTATATATCGCAGAAAATCGGAATTCGCAAAAGAGAGTCCTGCGCACGAATTTTTTTAGAAGGGTTAATATTCCTATTTTTCAAAAACAAATACATATGTCGAAAAAGGAATAAATGTAGATATTGTCTGGTATTTTTAGTTTTTCGTACCTTTCTTTGAATCGCCGATGTGAATTTTTAAAAATTGCCAAAATCGCAAAAATCGCAAAACGGCATACAGAAAATATACTTTTTCAAAGGGTTAATTTTTGTATTTTTTAAAACAAAAGGTGGCTTTGAAAAGCACAAAGTCAGCTCTTTAATTTGGTGACCTTCCTTTTTCCGTATCTTTTGTATTCCGGTGGATGCAAGGCTCGGAAAACGGGAGAAAATAAAAAACACAAATTCGATGCTCTTTGATGATTTTTTTTGAAAGGGTTAAATGTAAAAAAATTTCAAACCAACCAGATCGTTTGAGACGTAAAAATACGTTCTTTCAGAATATGTAAACGGTTTTTCCGTATTTCTAGACGTTTGCCCATCGCGAATTTGGAAAAACTTAAAAAAAAAAGGGATATCTTGTGTTTTCTTTCTTCTATTTCGGAAGATAAGGATATTGTTTTCTGAGCCTGCGCCAGCTTGCTTCGGAATAATGCCATTTTTATTTGTGATCTTTGATCAGTTTTTAATTAAAAACTACTTTAATTTTCAAAATTTTAAAATTCTGAGGCTCAGGTACACCAGGAGAGGGTTTGGACTACCTAAATCTAAAATTCCAGGCTTCTAGGTGGGCTAGATTTTGCTAGCCATCACCAACAGACACACACACACACACACACACACAGAGCGAAACTTTCTTTTATTAGTATAGATAGCTGTTCTCTGTGTCCGGGATGGCCGAATGGTTAAGGCATCAGACCATTACGTCTCAATGGTTGGCATTGGCTATTAACACGAGACTTGCATAATAAATTAGTGTTGTGTTAGTCCACGTTTTCTAGAGCTTCCTCATAGTAGCGGGGAAATTTTAATTAAAAACTACTTTAATTTTCAAAATTTTAAAATTCTGAGGCTCAGGTACACCAGGAGAGGGTTCAATATAATCTTCAATTTCTGTACTAACCATACTAACCCAAGTCTCTTCAGTCAGTGCCATCCATGGACGTGCAGATCTGGGTCTCTTCAGACAATTCTGGGTTCGAATCCCTCTCCCGGACTTCAATTTTACTTTATGATTAAAAAAATAAAACACGTTTTCCTTTTTCTAAGAAAATCCAAGCATTATATAACTTACAGTGCCAATGGGTTAATTTCGAAAACTAGCAATAATTTGAGTATTTAAAAAAAAAATATTCGGAATTTTGGAAAATCGCACTTTAAAATACTTGGTTGGTGATTGATGACGGCCGATTATCGGCACGAGGGATATAGGTCCTGGGGGGGTCTTTCTAAGGGAACTTAATCCCTATTAACGCAAGGTGTTGGACCGAAATCGATCCGAAAATACCTATACGTGAAGTATAGTGGACAAACTAACAAATAAAGATATTACCTGCTGCGCGTTATGAAAAACAGCTTATTTATAGAGGTAATACCTCGGTTCGAAATATTGTTTAACACCTGTAGGATTATTTTTTTTACAAGAAGTAATAGAATAAAAATTCAATACAGCTAATAAAAAAAACACATAAGGTATACGATGAAAATTATTTTAATAAAATGCGTTCTTTATAAGATATGTACAGATTAATACAAATTCATTTTTGTTGCATTGACAAAAAAACAATACATCGTAATGTATGTTATGAGATTAAACATTAGATATGTAAAATCTACTCATCTAAAATTTATCCGGGGTATGTCTCGTCACACAAAGACAAAAAAAAAAAATCTCTCTAACTTATTTTTCCAAAAAAGTAATTGAGAATTTTGCACAAAGATTTCCTTTTTTTGTTATTTGGTATATTGATAATAATAATAATAATAATAATATATATATATATACAACTCAGCCATCAAGATAGGAAAAAAATAATAAAATGGGTCTCACCAAGCCAGATTTTAACGTTGGTTATAAGGCACTCTTTCTGGAGGGAGCAATAATTGATGCACTGGATATTGAGCTCACTGTCCATCAGTTAACGTTTCTTTAGCATGTTGAGCTCATTGTCCATCAGTTAACGTCTCTTTAGCATGTTGAGCTCACTGACCATCAGTTAATGTCTCTCTAGCGTGGATTCTCGGCCTATAAGGCTCAGCTTAGCTCCCCTAATAAGCTAAATTTTATTTTTTTGTCCTTTTTTTCCCCTCACCAGTGTGTGATAGGTTCTACTTCTAAAGCTGGTAGACGAGAGTTGCAACATTCATACCGGTGTCGGCTTAAAAGTTCAGAGTTTTCGGTGTTTTCTTTTTTTTTTTTTTTTTTTTTTTTTGAAACTTGACGTACACACCAGAGACTCTTCAGACAATTATCGGTTCGAATCCCAGTCGCTAACATCAATTTCATTTGTGATTTAAAATGGTAAAAATCCACGTTTTCCTTTTCCAGGAAAATCTAAAGTATTATTATATTTATAGTGACAATATTAATTATTGACAAAATGGAAACACTACTAGATAATGTCTGCGTATCTTCATAATATTCAACTTTAACTTAAATAGAAGAAAAATTCTGCATTTTAAAACTAACTTTTATACATTTGTAAGGAATGGCTATACGATTGATGTTAAAACTATCTGTTAAAAACATTTTCCACATTGGCAAAATGCGTCTTAAAATGTGAAATGTTTGCAAGATATTCCTGCTAGCAGAAATTTACCCGAAAAAAAATCTCTGTTTCAAAGCTTATTTTGAAGTATGATATTTACAAAGTAAGAGAGAATATCTCCCTTTCCAGGATGGCCGAATGGTATTAAACGTGCTCAATGGATGAGAATGATCCGTGATTATACACCTTCAGTGGAGGACATAGATCAGTGATTACACGTCTTCAGAGGATGACATAAATCCAAGATTAGACGTCGTCGGTGGATGACATTGATCCGTGATCAGAATTGCAAGGTGTCCTAATTTATGCGGGATGTTCCGATTTCTAAGATCTCCATAACCTGTTCGGCCTAACAACAGAGCGTTACGTCAAAAGTCCCGATTTTTCATGATGCACAAATTCTATTAAATTTCTTTTCGTACCAAACTATCCATTAGTCTGCATCGTGTGAAACAGTAAAACCTGGGAAGACAGAATCTGTCTATAACGGAAATTTTTAATAGGGCTTTTGAAAGGAATACCTTTTAAATCTACCTGCCTATACGGAAGACTGCGTAAAACTGATTTTTTTTTTTTTTTTTTGTGATTTATAGCGATTCTGGTTTAACAGGTTTTACTATACTTGTTCAGTAAACCCTATGAAAACGGACCTGTGTGTAACAGAATTCCGTTTCAAAAGTCAATATTTCATTATTCCAGTGGCCCCCCACCAGTGGCTGAGAGGTTCTGCTCTCAAAGCTGGTAGACGGGAGGTGCTGGGTTCAAACCCCTGTCACGCTCGTCGACCTAACTGTTCGGAGTTTTCCGTGGTTTTCTTCGAACCTTGCCATAAATACGGGTTAGGATCCCTTAGAAAGACCCCCACGAAGAGCACTCCCCCCAGGGCCTATATCCTTCGTGTTGGCCGTCATAAAATCAACCAACCAACCATTGTTCCACTGATTCCGATTTCACTATCTTTCATTCACTGTACCTGTTATCATCTCTTAAATCATCCTCGTAATAAATCTCTCTTTTAACAAGGAGAGGTTCCAAAGTCGGGGTCACAAGAATGCGGTGAACATTTGCGTATCGATAGAGTATAGTTACTATATAAATATACGAATGAAAAGCAACAAAAATAAAGCGCAACACCCACGGCGCTTAAGAAAAAGGGTCTCAAGATTTACGTCACATTTTATAAGTGGATAAATTTCTACTCTTGGCGCACGGTTTCGGAATCAAGTCGGTAGATAGCAGGATTCGAGTTTTTTGTGTTTGGGTTCGAGTCCTCAGCTAGACTCAGTTTTCGCAGCAAAAATTTTTATCAATTACCTTTGAGTTGGGTTGGGTTGGGTTGATTATTGACGGCCAATTATCTACACTAGGGATATTGGCCCAGGCGGAGTGCCTTCGTGGGGGTCTTTCTAAGGGAACCTAATCCGTATTTACGCATGGATAAATCCACGGATCGAAGAAAACCACGAAAACTCCGAACGATTAGGCCGACGGGCGCGATTGGGATCGAACCCAGCTCCTCCCGTCTACCAGCTTCGAGAGCACAACCTCTCAGCCACTGGTGGGGCTTCAATTACTTTTGAACAACAATTGACAAAATATGTATAATTTTTGAAAATTATAAATTAATGTTTCGTATCAAATAAATACAGTTTTAACTATGAAATTCTGCATGTTTAAATATTTAATAGAAAGTTAAAAAAAAAAAAAAAAAAAAGTAGACAGTTTATATTTAGATCAGAAATTTTTGCTTTTTTTGTAAATTATTTACTGTTATTTAAATGAATAATCTACTATTTTTCACACATACATAAATAAATTAAAATTCGTGATATAAATCTATAATATATTATTTAAATTTTGTTTCATTATCCAAACATTTAAAAAAAATTCATGACTTATTAAAAATATGCTTCTATATTTTTAATATGATTTTTTAAAATCTCGGATTTTTGGTTTTATCTTTACTGCCTACGTAATAACTATTTTTAGTTATTCAATAGCTTTATCTATATTTTTAATATGATTTTTTAAAATTTCGGATTCTTTATTTTGTAATTATAGAGGACAGAAAAGACAAAACCAAGAATCGGAGATTTTAAGAAAATCATATTCAAAACTTAAAAGAATATTATTAATAAATCATGAAAATTTTTAAATGTTTGGATAATAAAACAAAATTTAAATGATATATTATAAATTTATATCACTTATTTTAATTTATTTCTTTGTGAAAATTAATAGAATATTCATTTAAATAACTGTAAATAATTTAAAATAACAGGAAAAATTTCTGGTCTCTATGCAAATATAAATTGCCCACTTTTTTTATTTTTGTTAACTGTTAATTAAATATTTAACCCCTTGGGGACGAGCGACACGTATACGTGACGCATGAGATGCTCAGAATCCTCGATTATTCCCACCAGTTATTTTTTATTGCAAGCTTTGCCTTATTGAATCTTAGCATTTCTGCGATTCTGTTAGCCGAAAATTTCTGTTTTGAAAAACCGGTGGTAAAAGATTAAAAATTCTGTAAAAGACGATCGTCGCGAAGTTATTAAACATGCAGAATTTCACAGTTAAAACTATATTTATATGCTACAAAACGTATATTTAATTATATTTTTCGTAAATTTCAATGATTACACATATTTTTTCACTAGTTTTTCGTCTTCTCTCAAAGCTGGTAGACGGGAGGTGCTGGGTTCAAACCCCTGTCGAACTCGTCGACCTAACCGTTCGGAATTTTCCGTGGTTTTTTTTCTAACCTTGCGTAAATAGGGGTTAGGATCCTTTAGAAAGACCCCTACGGAGGGCACTACCCTCGTCGGCCTATATCGCTAGTGCAGGTAATCGGCCGTAACAAATAACCAACCAACCAATTGTTTTTCGAAGGTAATAATTGATAATTTTTTTTGCTCCGAAAAATAAGTTCAGCATGGATTTGAACCCAAAATGAAAAATCTAGAAACCCAGCGCGCTGCCAACCAATCTGCGAAACTGGTTGCCGACAGAAAAAATTTATTCTATTATAAACTGTGACGTAAATTGTGAGACCTTTTCTCTGAAGTCCCCCTGGATATTGCACTTTATGACTTTCATATATGTATGTACTAACTCTATTCTATCGATACACTAAAGTTCACCGCGTTCTATGACCCCGCAATTGAAACCTCTCCTTGTAAGTTTCTCAAGTACCTTAAACCAGTATGTTAATTTCGCTATCAACCAATGATCCATAGCTCCGGTCAGTGCAACTCATCGATATAAACGTAAATACGGGTTAGGATTCCTTAGAAAGACCCCAACGGAGGGCACTTCCCCTCTTAGGGCCTATACCCCTCGAGTAGATAATCGGCCGTCATAAATCAACCAACCATCGATGTAAACAGCTGGGTTTCTTAATCAAATGTGGGTTCGAATCCAGATCGGATATAAATATTTACTTAAAAGAGGTAGCCCATAAGGCTAATTTTAGGTCCCTTGATAGGCTGAGTTTTCAGTTCCTTTTTCTGGCAACCATCTGAAAGACTGTACTCTTAAAGCTGGTAGACCAGAGGTGCTGAGTTCGAATCCATGTCGGCTTATCCGTGGGTGTTTCTTTTTTTCGAATATTGACGTGCACGGTACACACCCGTGTTTCATCAGACAATTGTGAGCTCGAATCCTTCTCTCAGGCATCATTTTTACTTTTTGAATTAAAAGAAAAAAAAAACTTTTCTATTTTCTACGAAAATCCAAGTAATATAATATGTATAGCGATATTCGTTTTATTTGAAGTACGTGCAATAAATCTAGTATTTAAAAATGCATTTGAAATATTCAGCATTTTTAAAAGAGTAATTTTATATTAGGAAATTTAAATTTAGATAAATACTGCGTATATTTGAGATAACATTAATTTAAACAGTAAAAATCTGCGTTTTAACACTATTTTTGAAACATTAAAAAGATTAAAAAATATGCTTTAAAATATGAAATGGTTGTAAACTTACATAAAAAAAATTCTCTACCTTAAAGCTTATTTTGAAATATGTACATTGCAAAACGAATAATTTGTTTAGAATATTTGCTTTGTGTGTTCGGAATGACCAAACGGTTAAGGCACAAAACCGTTGTGCACTCAATGGATAGCATTTACCCGAGATTTCTATAAAAAATCATTGGTCATGTTTGTCCTCATTTCCTACATCATCTTCATAAGAAATAATCTCTAAGATGCTCAATAGCCTTAAACCAGTGACTCTGTTTCGCTACCAACCTCGTGATCAATCGCTACTGTCATGTCACCTATGCACATCTGTGCAGGTGCACATCGATATAGAACATGAAAAAGCAAGTGGGTAAGTGTGATCGAAGATCGCTCAAAGGGTTTCGTTTAATATTCCTTTCAAAACACTTTATCCTTTCTTTTATAAATCCAAATAAATTTCATTTAGAAAAAAAAAAGTCATGTTTTTTATAAAGTAAAAATTTACCGGTCTATTTTTCTCGTTTTTTCGAATATCCAAACCAGCTATTATATTCTGTCATAATAATATCTGTCATGTGGACTAAATGCGAAACTTAAAAAAATTAATTTCAAGATTAAACATCTTTCACACTTTCAAAATGTTAAAATATGCGAATATTTCCATAATCGGGTTTTTATCATGATTCAATACGTTCCTTAAACTCATATTTTTACTATTATCTGTTACTCATATTGATACCCGCTTTGTATTATTCTCAAACATCTGAAAAATTCGTTATACTTCCAATATGACGTCAGATTTTCTTTATAATTCTCTAATGACGTGATATTAATCTGTTTTGTGTACATACACATACTCACATACTCCTTGTATTATTGAGAAATCTTAGACATGTTATTACCACTATGACGTCAATCAATTTTATTTCATATTTATCTTTTTTTCAATTGGTGAAACTTTTTATTTAATTTTAATTTTGCACATGGAAATCGTCTGATATAAAATTAATTATTGTGGAAATAATTTCATCGTGGATTTTTAATTTTTGGCATCTGCTATAGTGAAAAATGTTTAAATTTAAAAGGAAAAGGCTGTTAGAATTTTGGTTTTTTATCTCTCTTTATTAAAATAATACGAGTTTTTCAAATTTTAACATTTTCAGCTCTTTACAGCTGCTATTCAGATTTATACACTAAGATTCAACTCTGTAAGTTACATAGTTTTTGAGAATGGCTCTGTGACGGACAGACAACGGAGCGGGAGTAATAGGGTTTCGTGAGATGAACGAAACCCTAAAAAATCATGAAAGTATCAGAGTGAAGTTGTGACTTTTTGAATATTTTATAAATAAAGTTTGTTTTTCAAATGGGAAATAATCCCTCCTGTAGTATTCACCTACAAGACGATACTATTTTTTTTTAAGTAATCTTTATAAAATTTGTTTGAAAATACAAAAATTACTTTGATAAATATCCTGTATTCCATCTCAATAATATATTTAAATTTCGAGACACGGGACCCATCTTTAAAATGCCCCGATAAATGAAGAATAAAAATATATGTGGGTGAAGAATATGTGAAGAATAAAAATCTGTGTTATTAATCCAATATGTGCTCTAAAAATATTTAAAAAATCAAGTTGAATAATATCGTGAGTAAAAAGAAATGAAAATAATATGAGAAAAAAAGCCGATGGATATGTATAAAATCCATTTTCAGCCCATAATACGGAAAAACACATTTTAAGGGGGTTTTCATTTTTCTAATAAAATTTGAGACCTAAATAAACTTCTTAAAACACAGTTGTAATTTAATATTCTAGACATCTAATGCCAGTAATGTCTACTGATTGGTAACAATAGTGATATTTATTACTTTAAAAAGGTAAGATATAATTATTCTTATTACTTTTGCTCTGTGTATTTCATATATATTTTTAATTAATAGTTAAATTAAAAAACAATATTGTGATATAAATAGAAAAAAATGTTTTTAGAACTCCCCCAGCTCCCCCCCTCAGATTATTTTTTTTTATATATGTGGGTCGAAAAAAAAACACATTATAATAATAATTAAAGTCATTTGATTAAAAAAAATTAAATCTGATTTTTATTTTTACCGGATTTTTATTTATTTATTTATTTTTTTACCATAAAGCAGGTCTGGGTTTTTTCCAGAAGCAGAATCTGATTAAAACATGGTCAAAGTGGGTTGTAACCATGCACCCTCCGATTATTTTAGAACCCAAATTTGGTATGCGATTTTTGTAAAACTTATATCAGCTTTGCAAAATTTGCATACCAAATTTGGCCCCCTAAAATAATAGGACGGGACAGGATCATAGTCCACTTTGTCCATGCTTTAATCAGATTCTGCTTCTGGAAAAAACCGTGACTTGGTTTATGGTAAAATATTTTTTCCACTTATTGAGGCAACAATGTGGCCAAACATGGCTGCTTTTGATGCTTAAAAAAATGTGGTCAGAAACAGCTGCCTATTGTCAACAAATGATGGTAAAAAATGGCTCGTTTCAGACATTTCAAGTGTCTGAAATTCACCACTATTAAGTGTCTTAAATTTTTAAGACACTTTAAAGTGTCTCTGTTTAGAACCATCCGTTTAAGACGCTTAAGTGTCTGAATTTCAGACATTTCAGTTAACAGTGTCTTCAGACAATTGTTAGTACGAAAGCTTCTCCCGGGTATCAATTTTTACTTTATGATTTAAAGTGATAAAAAAAAACACGTTATTCATTTTCCGGAAAATCCATGTATTATAATATTTATAGTGCTGATGGTTTAGTTTAAAAAATTAGCAATAATTTGAGTATTTTAAAAAATCCATTGAAACATATTGTGTATTTTGAAATATCGTACTTTAGAGTGTAAACACTTCTTAAATGGTGTCTGCGAATATTCATAATAATTAACTTTAATTTAAATAGAAAAAAATATATGCGTTTTAAAACTGATTTTGATACATTTGTCAGGAACAGGTTGTACGAGCGAGATTACAACAGTGCATTGAAGCTATTTTTCACATTACAAAATGCGTCTGAAAATATGAAATGTTTGAAGATATTATTTCAAATAATACATTGCTTGAAAAAAAATCTCCATGTTTAAGCTTTTTATTGAAAGATATGCTTTAAAAATTATGAGACTTATTTTGAAAATCTCCGTGTCGGGGATAGCCAAACGGTGTTAATGTCCCTAGAGAAGAGCAATAATTCATGATTCACTGTGCATGTCATCATCTCTTACAACATTCTCGTAATAAATGTAATGTCGAAGATGCTGGAGTACCTCAAACAAGAATTTGAATTTCGTTACTATCCCAATGATTCATCGGTCCAGTCAGTGCCACACATGGATTTGCACGCCTGGGTCTCTTAATCAAAAATGGTTTCCAATCCCGTTCGGACATAAATATTTACTTCATGAAGGTACGCATATAAGGCTTGAATTTGGATTCCTTAATACACTGAATTTTCTTTTCTTTTTTCAGCTCACCCGTGAGTGAGAGTCTGTACTCTGGATGAGATTTGCTATGCTCAAACCCATGTCGATATAACCGTTGAGAGTTTTCGATTTTTTTTTCGGACCTTCACTTGCACACCAGGGACACTTCAGACATTTGTCGGTTCGAATTCTTCACCCTGGCGCCAATTTTTTTACGATTTAAAATGATTAAAAAAACACGTTTTCCTTTTCTCTGCAAATCTTAGTATTATAATATATATAGTAATAATGGTTAAATTTCAAGTACTAACAATAATTTTAGTGTTAAAATAATTCAACATTTTGAAACAGTTAGAAATTAAATTAGGCATTAAATTTTTAAACAGTTAGAAATTAAGTTAATTAGAAATTGTTCTAAATTTCTGCATATTTTCGAAATAATATCAAATTAAACATAACCAATCTGCGTTTTAAAGATTTTTGAAACGTTTATAAAGAGTATGGATGATGTAAAATAGTCTTTTTAAAACCATTTTTCAGAATAAAAAATATGCTTTAATAGTTGTAAACTTACAATAAAAAAATTCGGTATCGTAAACATTATTTTGAAACAAATATATTGAAAGCAAGGAATTTGCTTAGAAAGTTTGATTTTTGTATCCGGGATGGCCGAATGGTTAAGGCACCAGGACATTGCGGCCTCAATGGATGGCATTGATCCGAGATTTGTTTAAAATTCATAATGCGTGTTTGTCCTCATTTGCTAAATCATCCCCATATTAATATCTAGTCAGCGAATTGCTCAAGAACCTTAACCCTGTGATCCATCGCTCCTGTCAGTGCCACCCATTGACGTGGACAACTGGGTCTGTGCAGACAATTGTGGGTTCGAATCCCACTCCCGGGTTTTAGTTTTTACTTTATGATTTAAACGGGTAAAAACACGCGTTTTCCTCTTCCAAGAAAATTCATGTATTATAATATTTACAGTGTTAATGATTTAATTTAAAAAACTAGCAATAATTGGGGTATTTAAAATATATATATAGCCCCTGAAACACATTTAGTGTTTCGAAAAATCGTAATTTAAAGTGGAAACACTTCCTTATGACGTTTACGAGTATTCAGAATAATTAACTTTAATTTAAATTAAAAAAAATATCTCCGTTTTAAAACTAATTTTGATACATTTGTAAGGAATGGCAGTACGGGTGAGGTTGCAACCATGCATTGAAACAATTTTTCACATTACAAAATGCGTCTGAAAATGTGAAATGTTTGAAAGATAATCCTTGAAACAATAAGATGCTGGGAAAAATCTCTATATTTAAGCTTATTTTGAAAGATATGCTTTAAAACGTATGAGACTTATTTTTAAAATTTCCGTGTCGGGCTGAACGGTGTTAATATCCTCAGAGAATGGCAACAATCCATGTTTCACTGTCGCTGTCATAATCTCCTACATCATTCTCCTAGTAAATCTAATGTCGAAGATGCTAAAGTACATTAACTTTCTCACCGCCGTGAACTGATACATCCGTTCACTATGCTGCAGGTTTCACTGCAATAGAAGCATTGTTTAAATTAATATATTTCTACAAATATGATGCAGTTTTAAAATATCGAGTAATGATTAATACTGTCAAGGAATATACGTAATTAAGTTTTGTATACCAAGTTTGAAAATTCATCTTTTTTTGACAGTTTAAAAAAAATAACAGAAAAAAATATTGCAACTTTGCCCATTTGCTCGGCGGTTAGAGGGTTAAACGAGAATTTTAATTTCTTTACTTTCTCAATGATCCATTGGTCCAGTGAGTGCACTGATGGATTTGCATGCCTGTGTCTCTTAATGAAAAATTGTCCCACCAGTGGCTGAGTGGTTGTGCTCTCGAAGCTGGTAGACGGGAGGTGCTGGGTTCGATCCCAATCGCGCCCGTCGGCCTAATCGTTCGGAGTTTTCGTGGTTTTCTTCAAGCCGTGGATTTATCCATGCGTAAATACGGATTAGGTTCCCTTAGAAAGACCCCCACGAAGGGCACTCCCCCCGGGCCTATATCCCTAGTGTAGATAATTGGCCGTCAATAATCAACCCAACCCTTAATGAAAAATGGTTTCGAATCCCGTTAGGACATATTTATTTATAGGAGGTAGGAATTTAAGGCTTGAATTTAGGTTCCTTTATAGGCTGAATTTTCTTTTTTATTTTTCTGCTCACCTGCGAGTGAGTGTTTGTACTCTGGATGAGATGAGCTACGCTCAAACCCATGTCAAATTACCGTTCAGAGTTTTCGATAGTTTTTTATTTTTTCGAACCTTCACCTTCACACCGGGGACTCATCAGTCATTTGTGAGTTTGGCCCCACCAGTGGCTGAGAGGTTGTGCTCTCGAAGCTGGTAGACGGGAGGTGCTGGGTTCGATCCCAATCGCGCCCGTCGGCCTAATCGTTCGGAGTTTTCGGAGTTAAAATGATTAAAAAAACACCTTTTCTCTGAAAATCTAAGTATTATAATATTTATAGTAATAATGACTTAATTTCAAGTACGAACAATAATTCTAGTGTTAAAAAAAATCAGCATTTAATAAAAAAGTATTTTATAATTAGAAATTGGTCTAAATTTCTGCGTATTTTCGAAAAAACATTAATTTAAACATAAACAATCTGCGTTTTAAAGATTTTTGAAACATTTATAAAGAGTATGGATGATGTAAAACAGTCTTTTTAAAACCATTTTTCAGAATAAAAAATATGCTTTAATAGTTGTAAACTTACAATAAAAAAATTCGGTATCGTAAAGATTATTTTAAAACAACCATATTGAATGCAAGTAATTTGTTTAGAAAAGCTGATTAGCGTGTCCGGGATGGCCGAAGGACACCAGGATGGCACCAGGACATTGCAGCCTCAGTGGATGGCATTGATCCGAGAATTGTATAAAATTTATAATTCGTGTTTGTTCTCATTTGCTAAATCATTCTAATATCTAGTCAGCGAATTGCTCAAGAACCTTAATCCTGTGCAAGGCCTCCTTATCATAGTATCAGGCCTCACAATCAGCAAGTTTCCTTTGATCGCATGGTTGTCCTGCTACTAGCGCCATCAATCATCAGTATTAGGTATGATCTCCATGGTAATAGGAGTATTTACGACATGAAATAACACGAAATTTTTTCACAGCTCCATTTGTTCTATGCATTTGCTTATGAACTAGTATCGGTAGTATCCACCAGGCGGCGATACTTTCCGGAGAAAGTCAATTAATAAGTTGGCAAATACCGCGGACATTTTCTCCCATAGACTTTCTCCGGATTGTCAAGGGCCCCACCAGTGGCTGAGAAGTTGTGCTCTCGAAGCTGGTAGACGGGAGGTGCTGGGTTCTATCCCAATCGCGCCCGTCGGCCTGATCGTTCGGAGTTTTCGTGGTTTTCTTCGAGCGGTGGATTTATCCATGCGTAAATACGGATTAGGTTCCCTTAGAAAGACCCCCACGAAGGGCACTGTGAATTGTGAATTTCACATCAAAAAATGCGCCATGAATTCCGTGAATCGCCGTGAATTTCAAATAAAAAATGGAAATATTTGAAAGATATTCCTTCAAGCAATAAGTTGTTTGAAAAGAAAAGCTCTATCTTTAAGCTTATTTTGAAAGGTAATGATTTATAATGTATGAGACTTACTTTGAATATCTCCGGGTCGGGGATGATCGTACGGTGTTAATATCCTCAGAAAATGGCAATAATTGATGATTCACTGTTGCTGTCATCTCTTACATCATTATCGTAATAAATCTAATGTCGAAGATGCTGAAGTACCTTAAAATAGTATTTGAATTTTGTTACTATCCCAATGATCCATAGGTATGGTCAGTGCCACACATGAATTTACACGCCTGAGTCTCTTAATCAAAAATGGTTTGGAATCCCGTTCAGTCATAAATATTAATTTAAAGGAGGTAGGCATAAAAGGCTTGAATTTAGGTTGCTTAAGCTGAATTTTCTTTCATTTTTTCTGCTCATCAGCGACTGACAGTTTGTACTCTGGATGAGATGTGCTACGCTCAAACCCATGTCTGTTTTACCGTTCATTTGATTATTTTTTTCGATTGTTTCTTTTAGGATCATTCACCTGCACACCGGTGACTCTTCAGACATTTGTGGGTTCGAATTCTTCGTCCTGGTGTCAATTTTACTTTACGATTTAAAATGATTAAAAACACACGTTTTCCTTTACACTGAAAATCTTAGTATTATAATATTTATAGTAATAATGGTTAAATTTCAAGTACTAACAATAATTTTAGTGTTAAAATAATTCAGCATTTTGAAACAGTTAGAAATTAAATAAGAAATTAAATTTTTAAACAGTTAGAAATTAAGTTAATTAGAAATTGTTCTAAATTTCTGCGTATTTTCAAAATAATATCAGTTTAAACATAAGCAATCTGCGTTTTAAAGATTTTTTAAACGTTTAAAAAGACTATGGATGATGTAAAACATAGTCTTTTTAAAACCATTTTTCATAATAAAAAATATGTTTTAATGGTTGTAACCTTACAATAAAAAAATTCTGTGTCGTAAAGATTATTTTGAAACATATATATTGAAAGCAAGTAATTTGTTTAGAAACTTTGATTTTTGTGTCCGGGATGGCCGAATGGTTAAGGCACCAGGACATTGCGGCCTCAATGGATGGCACTGATCCGAGAATTGTGTAAAATTCATAATTCGTGTTTGTCCTCATTTCCTAAATCATCCCCATTCTAATATCTAGTCAGCGAATTGCTCAAGAAACTTAACCCTGTGATCCATCGCTCCTATCAGTGCCAGTCATTGACGTGAATACCTGGGTTTCTACAGACAAATGTGGGTTCGAATCCCACTCCCGGATTAACTTTTTACTTTATGATTTAAACGGGTAAAAAAAAAAAAAAAAAAAAAAAAAAAAAACACGCTTTCCTTTTCCAAGAAAAGTCATGTACATTCATGTAATACATAAACTCATGTATTTACAGTGTTAATGGTTTAATTTCAAAAATAGCAATAATTGGAGTATTTAAAAAAAAATTATATATCCACTGAAACACATTTAGCGTTTCGAAAAATCGTACTTTAAAGTATAAACATTTCTTTATGATGTCTACGAATATTCATAATAATTAACTTTAATTTAAATAGAAAAAAAATCTCCGTTTTAAAACTAATTTTGATACATTTGTAAGGAATGGCTGTACGGGTGAGGTTACAACCATGCATTGAAACAATTTTTCACATTACAAAATGCGTCTGAAAATGTGAAATGTTTGAAATATATTCCTTGAAACAATAAGTTGCTGGAAAAAATATCTATCTTTAAGCTTATTTTGAAAGATATGCTTTAAAACGTATGAGACTTATTTTTTAAAATCTTCGTGTGGGGCTGAACGGTCTTAATATCATCAGAGAATAGCAACAATCCATGTTTCACTGTCGTTGTCTTAATCTCCTACATCATTATCCTAGTAAATCTAATGTCGAAGATGCTAAAGTACCTTAAACGAAATTTGAATTTCGTTACTTTCTCAATGATCCATCGGACCGGTGAGTGCACCGATTGATTGGCATGCCTGTGTCTCTTAATGAAAAATGGTTTCGAATTCCGTTAGGACTTATTTATTTATAGGAGGTAGGAATTTAAGGCTTGAATTTAAGTTCTTTTATAGGCTGAATTTTCTTTTCTTTTTTTCTACTCGCATGCGAATGAGTGTTTGTATTTTGGATGAGATGAGCTACGCTCAAACCCATGGTAAATTACCGTTCAGAGTTTTCGTTAGTTTTTTATTTTTTCGAACCTTCACCTTCACACCGGACTGGTTGATTTTGGTTGATTTTTTAACGGCCGATTATCAACACGAGGGATATAGGCCTTGGGGGAAGTGCCCTCCATGGGGGTCTTTTTAAGGGACCCTAACCCGTATTTACGGTAATGCTTCGCACCGGGCACTCATCAGTAATTGGGAGTTTGAATTCTTCGCTCTGGCGTCAATTTTACTTTACGATTTAAAATGATTAAAAAACACGTTTTCTTTTTCTCTGAAAATCTAAGTATTATAATATTTATAGCAATAATGACTTAATTTCAAGTACGAACAATAATTCTAGTGTTAAAAAAAATCAGCATTTTGAAAAAAAGTATTTTATAATTAGAAATTGGTCTAAATTTCTGAGTATTTTCGAAAAAAACATTAATTTAAACATAAACAATCTGCGTTTTAAAGATTTTTGAAGCATTTGTAAAGAGTATGGATGATGTAAAACAGTCTTTTTAAAACCATTTTTCAGAATTAAAAAAAAAAAAGCCCCACCAGTGGCTGAGAGGTTCTGCTCTCGAAGCTGGTAGACGGGAGGTGCTGGGTTCGATCCCAATCGCGCCCGTCGGCCTAATCGTTCGGAGTTTTCGTGGTTTTCTTCGAGCCGTGGATTTATCCATGCGTAAATACGGGTTAGGTTCCCTTAGACGGACCCCCACGAAGGGCACTCCACCCGGGCCTATATCCCAAGTGTAGATAATTGGCCGTCAATAATCAACCCAACCCAACCCAGAATAAAAAATATGCTTTAATAGTTGTAAACTTACAATAAAAAAAAATCGGTATCGTAAAGATTATTTTGAAAAAAATTTATTGAAAGCAAGTAAATGTGTTTAGAAAGCTTGCTTTTTTGTGTCCGGGATGGCCGAATGGTTAAGGCACCAGGACATTGCAGCCTCAGTGGATGGCATTGATCCTGGAATTGTATAAAATTCATAATTCGTGTTTGTTCTCATTTGCTAAATTATCCTCATCCCAACATCTAGTCAGCATTATGCTCTATTATTTATTTTTACAAAAAAATAAAGAATAGAGAATAGAAGTTTTTTACCCCTAAGTTTAAAAAGATGGAGAAAAAGGAAGGGACTTCTTACAGGTTTTCCTTAAAAATAAGGAACTTTAAGGATCAAAAATTACTTTTCAAATTTGTAAGGACTTTTATGACCGTACGAACTCTGTATAATTAAATTTTCGGAAAGAAAATGAAAATGGAAACGCGAATTAAAACAAGTATAAAAAATGGAAATGGATAAAAGGTTAAGAAAAAGAAAAAATTGTTTAAAAAGAAATCTACATTAAAGTAAAATAAAACTAGATTTTTAACATTCGTGCGTTTATAATTTATAAATACAGAAATCACTTACCTTCTTTAATTTCCTGTAGGAAAACAGTGAAAAGTCTTCTTAAATGGTGTCTGCGAATATTCATAATATTAACTTTTAAACAGAAAACATATCTGCGTTTTAAAACTAATTTTGATGCATTTTTAAGGAATGGCTGTACGAGTGAGGTTACAACATTGCATTGAAACCATTTTTCCCATTGTAAAATGCGCCAGAAAATGCAAAATGTTTGAAGATATTCTTTCAAACAATATGTTGCTTGTAAAAAAATCTCTATCTTTAAACTTGTTTTGAAAGGTATGCTTTAAAAATTATGAGACTTATTTTGAAAATCTCCGTGTCGGGAATTGCCGAACAGTGTTAATGACTTTACAGAAGGGCAATAATTCATGATTCACTGTGGATGTCATCATCTCTTACATCATTCTCGTAATAAATCTAATGTCAAAGATGCTTAAGGCCCCACCAGTGGCTGAGAGGTTGTGCTCTCGAAGCTGGTAGACGAGAGGTGCTGGGTTCGATCCCAATCGCGCCCGTCGGCCTAATCGTTCGGAGTTTTCGTGGTTTTCTTCGAGCCGTGGATTTATCCATGCGTAAATACGGGTTAGGTTCCCTTAGAAAGACCCCCACGAAGGGCACTCCCCCCGGGCCTATATCCCAAGTGTAGATAATTGGCCGTCAATAATCAACCCAACCCATCGGTCCGGTCAGTACAACCGATGGTTTTGCATGCCTGAGTCTCTTAATAAAAAATGGTTTCGAATACCGTTAGGACGTAAATATTTACTTTAAAAAAGTAGGAATATAAGGCTTGAATTTAGGTTGCTTTATAGGCTGAATTTTCTTTTATTTTTTTATGCTCACCAACAACTGACAGTTTGCACTCTGGATGAGATGTGCTACGCTCAAACACATGTCAGTTTTACCGTTCAGAGTATTCGATTTTTTTTAAGAACCTTCATCTGCACACTGGGGACTCTTCAGTCATTTGTGAGTTTGAATTCTTCGCCCTTGCGTCAATTTTACTTTACGATTTAAAATGATTAAAAATACACTTTTTCTTTTTTTTCTGAAAATCTACATATTGTAATATTTATAGTAATAATTGTTTAGTTTCATGTACTAACAATAATTCTAGTGTTACAAAAATGCATTTAAAAGATTCAACATTTTGAGAAAAAGTATAAATTAGAATTGGTCCTAAATTTCTGCGTATTTTCGTAGTAAAATTAATTTATACATAAGCAATCTGCGTTTTAACGATTTTTGAAACATTTATAAAGAATATGGATGATATAAAACAGTCTTTTTAAATGAATTTTTATGAATACAAAATATGTTTTAATGGTTGTAAACATAAGTAAAAAAAAAAAAAAAATCTTTGATTTGTGTGCCCGGGATGGCCGAATGGTTAAGGCACCAGGACATTCTGTCCTCAGTGGATGGCATTGATCCGAGAATTGTATAAATTTCATAACCTGTGTTTGTTCTCATTTGCTAAATCATCCTCATCGTGGCGTTCTAGTCAGTAAAATTGCTCAGTAACCTTAAACCAGTGTGTTGATTTCTCTACCAACCCCGTGATACATCGCTCCTGTCACTGCCACCCAATGACGTGAACGCCTGGGTCTCTGCAGACAACTGTAGGTTCGAATCCCTCTCCCGGGCATCAATTTTTACTTTATGATTTAAACGGGTTAAAAAAAAAAACATGTTATCCATTTTCCCGGAAAATCCATGTATTACGATGTTTATAGTGCTAATGGTATAATTTAAAAAATTAGCAATAATTTGAGTATTTAAAAAAATCCATTCAAACATATTCCGTATTTTGAAAAATCGTACTTTAAAGAGAAAACACTTCTTAAATGGTGTTGCGAATATTCATGATAATTAACTTTAATTTAAATAGAAAACATATCTGCGTTTTAAAACTAATTTTGATGCATTTTTCAGGAATGGCTGTACGAGGGAGTTTACAACATTGCATTGAAACCATTTTTCACATTACAAAATGCGTCGGAAAATGCGAAATGTTTGAAAGTATTCTTTCAAAAAATATGTTGTTTATAATAAAATCTCTATCTTTAAGCTTATTTTGAAAGATATGCTTTAAAAATTATGAGACTTATTTTGAAAATATCCGTGTCGGGGATCGCCGAACGGTGTTAATGTTCTTACAGAAGTTCTTACATGATTCACTGTGGATGTCATCATCTCTTACATCATTCTAGTAACAAATCTAATGGCAAAGATACTTAAGTGCCTTAAACTAGAATTTGAATTTCATTACTATCCCAATGATCCATCGGTTCGGTCAGTGCAACCGATGGTTTTGCACGCCTGGATCTCTTAATGGAAAATGGTTTCGAATCCCGTTAGGACATAAATATTTACTTAAAAAAGGTAGGAATATATGGCTTGAATTTAAGTTCCTTTCTAGGCTGAATTTTCTTTTATTTTTTGTGCCCACCTGACTCCATGACAGTTTGTACTCTGGATGAGATGTGTTACGCTCAAACACATATCAGTTTTACCGTTCAGAGTATTCGATTTTTTTTAAAGAACCTTCCTCTTTAGTCATTTGTGAGTTTTATTTCTTCGCCCTGACGTTAATTTTACTTTACGATTTAAAAGGATTAAAAAACACTTGTTCAAAAGAAAAAGTATTTTATAACTATAAATTATTCTAAATTTCTGCTTATTTTTGTATTTACATTAATTTAAACATAAACAATCTACGTTTTAACGATTTTTGAAAAAAATTATACAGGTAAAACAATCTTTTTAAATGCATTTTTATGACTAAAAAATATGCTTTAATGGTTGCAAACTTACGTACAGAAAAAAATCGTAAAGATTAATATGAAACAAATATATTGAAAGCAAGTACTTTATTTAGAATGTTTGATATGTGTGCCCGGGATGGCCGAATGGTTAAGGCACCAGGACATTCTGTCCTCAGTGGATGGCATTGATCCGAGAAATGTATAAATTTCATAACTTGTGTTTGTTCTCATTTGCTAAATCATCCTCATCGTGGCGTAGTCAGTAAAATTTCTCAATAACCTTAAACCAGTGTGTTTATTTCTCTACCAACCCCGTGATCCATCGCTCCGGTCAGTGCCCATTGACGTGAGCACCTGGGTCTCTGCAGACAACTGTGGGTTCGAATCCCTCTCCCGGGTATCAATTTTTACTTTATGATTTAAACGGGTAAAAAAAAAGAAAAAAAAACACGTTATCCATTTTCCCGGAATGTCCAAGTATTACTATATTTATAGTGTCTGGGAATATTCATAATAATATGTAGCTCTATATATGAATGTATTTATATTCTACAAAAATCTCTTTGTATACTAAATCAGGCCCGTAACCAGATGGGAGCTGGGTGGGCTGAGCCCTAGCTCTCTCTAACCATATCCCTATTTATTTTATTTTTTCAACAAAATGTCTATTTTATCTTACCTCAAAAAATAAAGAAAAAAGAAAAGATAAGAAGATAAAAATTAAATAAAACATGTAGATCTTTAACTGCCTTGAATCCAATAGAATATGTCAATTTCTATTCAGTATCATATTAGTTGTGTTATTTCTCGTGGTACAATTCTCGAAATCATGCAAAATATAATATTTACTTCTCCTGAAAAAATTAAGTCCAGATGCACAAGCTACATGTTTGTACATGACACCACGTGTTTTGGTACATCATGACATTTTTAAAAGCAATGAGGTCAGGGTAAACATAAATAGACATATGTTACTCAAATTGATCGGTAATTAGTGAAGCAATGGTCAAACGTCTTCAAGCTAGTCACTAAAAAACATGTTTTTTTTTTTTTAGATTTTAATGGTTTACCAGTGGAAAATATGTGTTTGACAGCAAATTTAGTTAATGATAAAATATTGTTTGAAAACGAGAATATTTGTTGAAGGAATTTAGGAAGAAAAACTATTCTCAATTTATGCAAATGGAATAAGGAAAAACATTGTGAATGAAATGTGAACTAAATGAACTAAGGAATGAAATTAAGTGTGATTTTTAACATAAACATTTAATGCTTTTATAAATTAGGTTTTTTGTTATTTTTCCAAAAAAATATTTATTTTTATACTTATGTCTTTCTTAAAACTAGCTGACCCGCAGTAATTTGGATTTCAGAAGCAACGCGTTCGTGCATGCGACGGTTATTAAGCTTATTTTGGCGATCGCTTATGCTCTGTGTTTGACGGCGTTCTCGATCCAATCTATTTCGATTTTCTCTTCTTAATTCGGCTTCTTCTTCACTTTCAAGCATTCGCCGAGATCTTTTACAGGCGTTTCTAATGATAGTTTGAAGCTCCATAATTGCAGCGAAAGAGCGAAACGTAAATAAACCCGATTTACTTCGACCTAAATCCTGCCAAAGGACTTTTACACAATAACCAATGAGATACGTTTCATTCGGGCGTTGCATTAAACAATTAACAAATAATTGTGATTTCTGTGCCACGTACGATAGCGTAATATATATATATAGATTATTTAGCATTTCTTTAAAAACAATGTATGCCTGTAAAATCAGTTCATGTTGCCAATAAACTGTTCAGAAAATAATGTTTAGTTTCTATACCTCTTTTCAGGAGTGGACAAGAAGGTATTTATCCAGATTTGATAAAGTTTTGCGAAAACAGACTACGAGTACTTGCTCCAAAAAGTAGATTGTTACATCCTGCAACAAAAGTAAAAAAGTACAGTGATTTGTCCGAAAGTGAAAGAAAAGATATTGAAAGTCAGCTTGGGGTAAATTTTAAATAGTATAATTTTTCTTGTTTGCGATATAATTATTGGGGAGATTTTCAAAATTTTTGGAACACTAAACGTTAACTTTTATCAATTAAAATTTTTTTTCAAATTTAACACCAATTTTTTTCTGTATGGTATATAAACTAAGAATATAATATACAAACTTTAGAAGACAGCAAGTGTTCTGGAAAATTTATATATTTAAATCATTTAATTAGAGCGTTCAGAGCCAAAGTGGATCAAGTTCAAAAGTATAAAAAAAAATGTCTGTTGTGGATTAATACTTGTTAATGGTGTATATTTTCAGAGTCATAGTGAACCAAGTCCCACTTTTCCCAAAAATCGTATTCATTTGATCGACTTTAAACATTTCAGTGCCAAAGTGGATCAAATCCAGTAAATACTAATTTAAAATTGAATTGCCACCTTAATTATTGTTTTTAAATTTTCAAATTATGACCCATAATTAATTAGTCTTCATATACTACAACAATAAAAAGAAAATTATCCTCTAAATCACTTTAGAATTAAACTAGTGTTAATAAGCTTTAACCTTGATTATCTCGAAACTATAATTTATGGACTTGATACACTTTAGCTCTGAACGCCTCAATTAGTAAATCTATAGATTACAGATTTTGGAGATACCTGCTCTGAATGTTATACAATTTTGAACACTTCTGACCTGTAGATTACAAAATTTTCACATTATTGTTCTTTAGGTCACACAACTTCGGCATTATTGTCCTGTAAGTTACACAGTTTTGAGTTTTTCATAATTTGATTATTATTTTAAAATCCTTAAATTAATTACTGAAAGGGATTAAGAATGCAATGAATTGGTTTTATAAAATGTATTGCATAGGATAAAATTATTTGTTTAAAAAAAAAAAAAAAAAAAAAAAAAAAAAAAAAAGCTTTTATCGAATGTGAAACTTTTAATATCAAAATGTAATCAAAATGTAATATCACCGTTATGGAATCTTTTATAATAAATTTATTGAGAAATTTGTTAACATTCTGATTGTTACGCGATTCGGACATTAATCATATGCTTACAAGCAATTATCTATTGCTTGTACTTTGCATAATAAGTTAAACTAATACAAAATAAATAAATAAATTATAGTTTTCTGTTTCATGAACTTGGTTTGTTTTATTATGAGAGTTTTATGTTTTTCAATTTTATGGATTTTGTGTAAAAATTACTCATTTCGGATAAGTACGAAATAGTTATCTGTGTTAATACTTAATTTCATGTATTTTGTCATTTTACTATTCATTTATACGAAATATATTATATGCATGTTTCAAATCCCTAAATTTCAAACTAGAATAAATAATAAAAACTGTTCAATAAAATAAATACTCGTTTGTTTGTTTTGTTTTTATTGATTAACCACCTAATTTTCTTTAATGTAACTTTAATTCTGATGCACATTTTGATTGACAGAGTGATGTTATTTCATTAATGTTGTTTTTGTATTATCGTTATTATTATTGTTGCGAGTGATCAAAATTGAATGAAAAGCACTTAATTAGAGTCTTTAAACTATAAGTATATATTTTCTCCCGTGTGCTATGATAATAAGTTGGAATATACAGAAAATAATTGATATGTTTTAAATGACGCCCGTGCCCTCCACGGCTGGTGTAAGCCCCGCATCGTGACGTCACCAAACCTTGTGTTTGGCTTGAAGTCTTGAGACGGCTTTGTGTTAACTCGATTTCTATTATTAGCGATAAAGTCTTATTTCTTTTACTGTGTAATTTTTTTTTCGTCATCGTCAAAAATTTTAGGCCATTTTTGGATGTTTGATTAAAAAAACGGTTGCTATTTTTATCGCTCATACATAGCGTTGCCAGTGTTGCCAGTTCCAGTGTCATAAAAAGCGGGACAAGGAGGGCAAAAAAAATGCGGAATAGCCGATTCTAAATTGAGACATAAAAATGCAGAAAACCCTATTAAAACAGAACTTTTATTTAAGTATAACCTGTTTTAAACGTAAAAATTTCATTGTCATTACGGTAGAAATACCATACAATTATACATGATAAAACAAATACCTGTTTAGAATGGAATTTTTCTCCAATACTTACTATTCTTTCTTAGCAGGGTTTACTATGCTGAACAATAACGTAAAATCATGCGTCAAGCATAGATTATGAACCACTATCCAACAGAGAAAATTGTAACGAAACTTCATCGTTACATAAAGTGAAAGAATATATGTAGTAAACATTTTAGGAATTATGTAACACATTTAAAAATTCGGTTTTAACAATTACCTTTCAAAGTCAAAAAAGTAATCAAATTGTTTTGTGCAGCCCTGTATATAATCTATAGACTTGGATATATACTGCATAGCATGATAAAAATTAGTTCAGTTAGAAAATTATGTTTTAGCAATTTTCGCCAATCGATGGAAGTGCACTCGAAATCTTTTGTATAGCCCTGTATATTATATAAAGACTTTTGTAAACACCACATATTAAACTAAAATTTAATTCAGGTAAAAAACCCATAAGGCAACTTAAAACTCACTTCCAGCAATTACCAACCCTAAACGGCAATGTATATTTTTCTTTGCGTAGCCCTATATATGAATTTATTTATATTTCACAAACTTATATTAGTTTATTAAATATAGTTCAGCAGGAAAATGCGTAACAGAATTAAAAATAAACTTGTTTGAAAATTATTTATAAAGTCACTAAATTGAACTACAGTTTACAAATAAATTTCATTCGAAAGTACATATTTTACTTATATGGTATTGAAGAAATTGAAATTGTGCGAAATTTATAAGTGATGTATGAGTAGCGTTGCCAGGTGTTCCGATTTTCAGGTACTCAAGACCTGTTCCGCGTAACAACTATACACTCAACATATACAAACAACATATACAAACAACTATATACAAAAAGGAATTGATTAAAACTACAAAACATTTTTGTTGAATACATTTTGGTTGTTTTAGCAAAATTGGAGTAAAATTGAACCATTTTACTTCAATTAACAAAACATTTTTGCTGACGATACAATTTTTTTTTTTAATTGCAAAAAAAAGGTGGTTTTCAACAAAAAAAAAATTTTTGTTGATTCAAACAAAATTTCCATTGACCTATATTTAAACAAAATTTTTGTTTAAATATGGGTCAATAAAAATTTTGTTTGAATCAACAAAAAAAATTTTTATTTTTGCAATTCCAAACAAAAATTTTGTATCGTTTGCAAAAATGTTTTGTTAATTGAAGTAAAATGCTCCAATGTAACTCCAATTTTGCTAAAACAACAAAATGTACTCAAAAAATTTGTTTTGTAGTTTTAATAAGTTTCTTTTTCTGAGTGTACACAGGACGCCGAAAGTACCAATTTTTCAGGATGCAGCAATTGTTTTGAATTTCTTTTAGTACAACGATATTCCTTAATCTGCATCAAGTGGAACTTAATACAGTAAAACGTGTGAAGACAGAATCTGTCAATAGTCAATAACGGGAAAATGTCATAGTCCTGTCGAAAGCAATACCTTAAAAATCTACCAGCATGAACAGAAACCTGTATAAAACGAAATATTTTGCCGTTCTAGAGTCTATTTCATAGTCAGTAATACTTACAAATTTCTTTGTGTAGCCCTGTATATGATCAACCTAATGTATACATACAATTTAGTATGCAAAAATTTAGTTAAACTTAAAAAACCCAACCAAAGTTGAAAACTCACTTATCACACATAGACATTAAATTACATTTCAAACAATTTTCCCCCGTAGAACATGGAGCAACAGAATTCTTTTGTTTGACCCTGTAAATGAATAGTAAACGCTTTGCACACCATATTTTAGAAAAAGCATGTTTTAGTGCGCTGTATAATTGTATATTAATTGCATCATTTTTCGAATGGCGTAAGATCATCAAAATGCACTCGAAACGATTTTTTCCCATTGACCGTAATTTAACGGAATAATTTTGACTGTTCCTTTAAATAAACTATAACTGCTACACACTTAATTTTCAATAGGGATCATGCCATAGTAAATGTCAGTAACATGCAAAAATTTAATGGCAATACGAGTATATTTACGAGAGTTAGAGCACGGACGGACGGCCAGACAGGCAGACAAACCGAAGCCATAAACACTTTTAAACTATGTTGGAAAGTGTTAATAAACACAAAACAATATATTATACAGTAAAACCTGTGAAATCGGAATTGCTATAGGGACTGAAACACAATTCCAATTTAGCAAGTATTGTATAGTATTCCGGAAATCGGAATCACAGGCACAATAAATTTTTTTCTTTTAAAACAGAATTCCGTTATAAACAGGCTCCGTTTCCACTGGGTTTATTGAATAGAGTACAGTAAAAGTTGTGAAAGCAGAATATCTAGAACGGCAACATATTCCGTTTTATACAGGTTTCTGTCTATGTAGGTAGATTTTTAAGGTATTGCGTTAAAAAGGACTATAAAAATTTTTTCGTTATTTACAAATTCTGTGTTCACACGTTTTACTGTATTTAGTTCAACTCGATGTAGATTAAGGAATAGCATGATGCTAAAAGAAGTTCAAAAGAATTTGTGAATCCTGAAAAATCGGAACTTTCGGCGTCCCGCTCAGTTGTTACGCGGGACAGGTCTTGGAGTATCTGAAAATCGGAATACCTGGCAACACTACTCCTACATCACTTATACATAAAGCATAATTTCAATTTCTTCATCATCATGTAAGTAAAATATGTACTTTCGAATGAAATTTATTTGTAAACTGTAATTCAGTTTAGTGACTTTTTATGACTTCTTTTTAAATAATTTTCAATCATAATTATATTTTTAAACTATCGCAACAGTGAGCATTTGTTTGTTATAGTTATGTAAAGTAACTAATGGCAGAGTAAGTACTACAGTTGTCAACTGATTGACCAAAGCAAATTAAAAAAACAAAAAAAAACAGATTAATCATCTCCTAAAATCTGTCAAAGAATCGACAGATTTTATGTTGAACATAAAATTAATATCAAGTTAAGCTGAATTGGTTAAAAGATAGGGTAAAGTGCCCAAATATGAACCACATTTTGTTGATGTAATTTTTTGATTATTTTCGAATGCTCTTTTTTGACCAAAAAATTACCAGTTGTACATCCATTTCCTCTCTACAAGTTTCTAGGGTCAAGTTTGTTCAAAAATTAATACAACTTGGGGAATTTTTTTTCTTTTGTGGTTTGTCATTTGCAGGTTCCGGCAAAAGGGGTTTTTAATATGGTACACATGGGGTCCCTAATATGACACCTAGTGCCATATTCGGCACCCATACCGAAAATGTCAAAGTAAATAATGAATCGGGGTGTTAAAATAGAACGACAAATCTCTCTCATAAAATAACTTTATTAGACGAGAATATTTAATCACAAAAAAGTATTTTTCTCGAATATAAAATAGAGCTAGTGCAAAAGATCACATAAATAATCTCCTAACTTAATATAACTAGCCAAAGGCATGTAACCAGAAGTATTGAAATGACTAGTTATGAAGAAATCAAAGAAAACAGAAGAAAACAAATAATTGAAATAAAAGTTTAAAAAAAATTCGATAAAGGAAAGTTTAAAAGACGAGGTGCACAGAAATAAGTCAGTTTTCCTCTCCCCACAATCCTCGTGAGACCACCTAAAACACTTGGTGCATCTAGCCCAATTTTCTCCCATGCAATCAGAGAATTCGGATGCACAAAGGGGACATTCAACGTCTTCTTCTGTCTCACTAAACGATTCCGGGTCCATGTCAGAGTCTGTGTCGATCAGGGGAAGGTCATCTTCATCGAGACGATTTAATAGGAATAGCTTTTCGGCATCTTTTCTCAGTCATTTTCTTCTTGGCCTTCGAAATGCGATTTTTTGCTGCAGACTTTCCTGAAATTGATGTTTTAGAGGTCGGTGGTCTTTCTTCATCATTGGTAACACTCATTGCCAGTTTTTTCATAGTCTTCTCTTTCTTCCTTTGCTCTTTAGGAGTTTTGTCATCCTTTTTTTTTTTGACTTAACATCCTCTTATAGGGTGATGATGTAATATGTGAGGATTTTCCTGATCTTGATGACGAAGAGGAAGCGGGTCGTGAAGGCACGGGTGAGATGTCGTTAGGTGACACGAAGTTTTGAGTAACAGTGGTAGCAGGGTTCAAACCGTTAGTGGAAGAAGTATCCTGATCAGGCATTCCAGGAGAAATGGATGAAGCCTGAAGAAGAACACCATCTGAAGAATCATTAGATTCGTTTATGTCGAAAGACTCCTCAGTATTATTACTTAGCATGAAGTCAATATCCTTGAAAATGTGTCTGTTAAAAGGGCATCGTCCAGTCTTCTTAAAGGCATTGATTCAAGTCAACAATTTCGCAGTCTATTGTATGCCCTCCCAAACAATTCACCAACTCGATTGTTTGTCACAACCCATCCAGCGCTGTTCCTCATCCATGTCTCAATCTCTTGGCCGTAGTAACATTTGAGGGAGCAATGAACCCTATGTCGAGGGGTTGCATCTTGTGAGTTGAGTGAGGAGGCAATTACACGTGATTTTCACGCGCCATGTCTATTAGATCCACATTTAGAGTGTGGCTGCATTGGCCATCTAACACTAATAGAACGGGGTTAGAAGCAGTTGGCCTTGTTAACGGAATGAAATGGTTTAACCACTTTGCAAAAATATCTCCTTGAACCGATCCAGGAGGGTGACAAGCCCAAACCGATCCAGCTGGTGTACCATCCATCAAGTTTAGTGACATATTTTTCCTAGGAAAAATCAATAGAGGAAGTAAAAATTGGAGGAGGTCCAAGTATGGCACTATACCCATATTTGGTAACCCTTGGTAGTGCCATATTGGGAACTCCACAACGACTGATAATACTAACTACTGACTAAAAGAAAATGAATTTCAGCCCAAACCAACAGTTGGCAAACATTAATATAAATAAACTAAAACTACAGATATGTTCAAACATTTCGAAATCACTTGCCTTTCCTCGAAAAAGATACTCTTGAAAATGTAACATCAAAAACATTCAACACGTGGAAACACAACTGGTGGAGGATCAATACTGCAATCGGCAGAATGATGCAAACGCACTGAACCCTGTTGAGTAAACTTGGTAAACTATTGTTTGAGGATTATCTTAACAGAGTGCGACTTTTCCAATAACAAAATATAAGGTAGTGCCATATTAGGGGACTATACCATATTTGGGCGCTTTACCCTACGTTACATCATAAAATACTCGCAATTTTATTTATTTATTTATCCACATCGCATGATGAGCTTTGCTCGTCAAATTATGATATAAAGCTAATTAGTAGCACTAGCTGTTAGATTTTCAAGGGAATGAAGTAACGTAATATCTAATAATAAAATACATACTTTTTTTATAGAGTTGGTGTGATAACATGGAAGATGAAGAAAAGAAAAACGACAGCCCAATTCACATAAATAAGGATATACCCCCAGTCAGAGGAAATTCTATTAAAATAGAAACTTTAAAAAAGAAGGTAACGTAAAAGTATTAGCTTCGATTACTCTATTTCTTTGTATTTTATTACAAATATCGGTTTTTATATTGTCGATGGTTATTATTCGCAAAAGTTATATTATATACTAGCAAAACCCACGGCTCTGCTCGCGTAATTGTTGAAAAATGCCAAGTGCTATTCGTGGGCCTATTTTCATGAGAGGAAATTTTACTGCTACAGATAATTAACATTTTGAGTAAACTTCATACTTATACTGCATTAGGCGAACATCAGACTTAAATGAATAAAAAGAGCTAAAATTATTTCCAAATTAATGATAATTTATTTTGAAGGTTTTTCGCTCATTTAATTTTTTATAAGAAATTTAGAAATTTTCAGAAACAGTTCTAAGCGAGTATTTATATCTTAAAAGTGAGCATCATGCCGAATTCCAATCTTCTAGTTAAGCAAATTTCTGCAATAACTGTGTCACAGGGATTGCAATTTTAGAACTTTTTTGTTCCTGCAAACATTAACATTTCTAATTTTTTAAAAACTGTTATGTGGATGAATTTGTGTCTCTAACGTAAAAGCCATGTAAAATTTCAAGTTCCTATCCCTAACAATTTCAGATAAATCATAGATTAGAAGGTTTTTAGAGCTTTTCTAACTCATTTCACCCTTTTAAATTTAGAATTTTTTTAGAAACCGTTCTTAGCAAGCACTGAAATTTTAAAAATAGCCACCATGCCAAATTTCGACTTTCTAGACCAGCAGCATCACTAAAATCGCAATTTTAGAAAGTTTTTTGATTCTGCTCCTTTTAAAATTTCGAATTTTGTAAAAATTGTTTTGTAGAAATATTTACGTCTAAAAATAACAGGCATGTTAAATTTAAAGTTTCTATCCGTAACAATTTAGAAAAAACCCATAATTTATAACCTTTTCCGCTCAGTTTACACCTTTAAATTTCGTTTTTAATAAACTGTTTATATCGAGCGTCTGCATCTTAAAAGTTACCACTATACTAAATTCCAAGTTTCTAACCCGGATAAATCCCGTTAAATCATAATTTAGAACGTTTTTAGACCGTTTTTCGCTCATTTCAGCCTGTTAAAGTTCAAATTTTTTAGAAACCGGTCTTAGAGATCATTTTTATTTTAAGAGTAACCATCATACCAAATACGAAGCTTCTATTCCAGCTGTACCACATAAATTACAATTGTAGAACGGTTTTATTTTGCTCCTGCCCTTTTAAATTTCGCATTTTTAGTAAACTCTTATGAGTGACCATTTACATAACAGCCATGCCGAATTTCAAGTTTCTAGTTGTAACAGTTCTAAATAAATCATAATTTAGAACGCTTTTAGAACGCTCTTCGCGCTTTCCCACTTTTAAATTTCAATTTTTTTTTTAAACTCTACTGTGCAACCAGTTACGTCTCAAAAGAAACAGTCATGTCAAACTTCAAGTTTCTATCATTAAAAATTCCATAGAAATCTAAATTAAGAATATTTTTAGAACGCTTTTCACGCATTTCACTCTTTTAAATTTCGATTTTTTTTCAAATTGTTCTGTGCGACCATTTATGTCTTTAAAGTAGCAGTCATGTCATATTTCAAGTTTCTATCCCTAAAAATTCTATTGAAATCGTAATTTAGGAATCTTTTAAAACGCTTTCCACTCATTTGACCCTTTGAAATTTTAAATTTCCTTGCAAACCATTGTTAGTAAGCATTTGTAACTTAAAAGTAACCAACCATGCCAAATTTGAAGTTTCCAATACTGTCAGTATTTAAAAAAAAAAAACCGTAATTTAGAACGGTTTTTTTCCCTTTACCCTTTTAAATTTCGATTTTTTTTATAAAACTATTCAGTGTGCACCTGCGTCTTAACGTGTCAGCCATGTCAAATTTCAAGATTCTGTGCTTAACAATTCCATAGAAATCGTAATTTAGAACGTTTGTAGAACACTTTTCCCTCATATCACCCTTTTAAATTTCGAATTATTAAAGAAACTGTTCTTGGAGAACATATATATCTTAAAAGTAACTACCTTGCCCAATTTCAAATCCCTTCAGTATAAAAAAATGCAATTTTACAACGTTTTTAGCTGCTGAAACCCCTTGATGGTAGTGGCACTGACATAAAATACAGCCTATGTTAGAGCAGAGACTGTCCCCATAAATTTGCCATTACGTTTCAAATCGGTTCTGTTGTTTCAGAGATTTCATAGAAATTGTAATTTAGAATGTTTTTAGAACGCGTTTAGCTCATTTCACCCTTTTAAATTTCGAATTTTTTAGAAACTGTTCCATTTACATTTTATAAGTAACTACCGTTCCAAATTTCAAATTTCTAGCCCCTTCAGTATTACAAAAATTTCAATTTTAGAACATTTTCCGCAACCACACCCTTCTGGGATAGTGACACTGACATACAATGTATTCTATGTTAGAGCATGTATATCACCTTCAATTTGCCAATATTACGTTTGAAATCGGTTCGGTAGTTCCACAGATTCAATAGAAATTGTAATTTAGAATCTTTTTAGAACGCTTTTCGCTCAATTCAGCCTTTGAAATTTCGAATTTGTTTTTAAATTTGTTCTTAGAATGCATTTACATCTTATAAGTAACTACCATGCCAAATTTCAAGTTTCTAGCTCCTTCAGTATCGCAAAAATCGCAATTTTAGAACGTTTTTGGCTCTTGCAACCCTGGAGGTAGTGGCACCTACATGAAATATAGCCTATGTTACAGAAGGAACTGTCACCATCAATTTGCCTCCATCACTTTTGAAAACAGTTCTGTAGTTCCAAAGATTCTGTAGAAATTGTACTTTAGAATATTTTTAGAACGCTTTTCGCAGATTTGACTCTTTTAAATTTCCAATTTTTTAGATTTAGTTCTTGGACAGCATTTACATCTTATAAATAACTACCATGATAAATTTCTAGTTTCTAGCTCCTGCAGTATAAAAAAAAATCTTTAGAACGTTTTTCGCTCCTGCACCCCTGGGGGTAGTGCTACTGACATGAAATATAGCCTATGTTACAGCCGGAATTGTCACCTGCTGTAACATAGGCTATTTGCCACCATCACTTTTGAAAATCGTTCTGTAGTTCCAGAGATTCCATAGAAATTGTAATTTAGAATGTTTTAAGAACGCTTTTTACGGAATTTAGCCTTTTAAATTTCGAATTTTTTTAGAATTTGTTCTTGGACAGCTATTACATCTTATAAGTAACTACCATGCCAAATTTCAAGTTTTTAGCTCTTTCAATATTAAAAAAAATCGCAATTTTAGAACATTTTTCGCTCTTGCACCCCCCTTGGGGGGAGTGGCACCGACATGAAATATAGCCTATGTTGGAGCAGGGATTGTCACCATCAATTTGCCACCACCATTTTTGAAATCGGTTCGGTTGTTCCAGAGATTACCCCCCTACAAACAAACAAACGTTACTGCTTTATAATTTTAGTATAGATATTGCAAAATTCAAAAGGCCGTATATTATTAAAATTGTTCTATAAAAATCTTTCCTTCCCAATTCATCCTACAATCCTAATTTACTATTTTTTTCCCTATATTAAACAATATTCCATTTATTTCCGTAACTAATTCTCTTTTTATTTTAAATTGCGTAAATTCCCATTTTTTCCCCCTTCAAATAATGTAATATAAAATCACTTCCCGTATTTACCTTTTTCTTCAAAAAACCTATTTTATTTCGCAAATCTTGAAGCCAAATTTATTCTATTAAAAGCATTTATCATTTTTTTATACCATTTCTTTTTTTTCATAACTCAATTTCCCTAGCAATATCGGCTAAGATATCTCAATTTTGTGCCGCATACAATAATGAATCCCGCAGCCTTCTAACCCGCTCATTGGTTAAAATACATACACAGGGCTGCAGGAATGAATTCGCATACATTACTGAATATGGACAACAATTGCTGAAAATGAATTTTTGCTGAGTTATGCGCTTTTAAATTTGGTTATCTCATTTCATTGTATGGGAAAGGAAATGTTTTAATAATATTCTGTTAGTGTTGGAATGTGTTTCATATTCTATGTCGGATGCATGATTTTTCGTGCTTGTTAATCTTTGCAGGAGAATAAAAGTCCATGTGAAAATGTGGGAAAGAAACGGAGCTCATTAAGAAGTTATTCAGAGTGGGATAAGTATGATTTATCTTTGTTTCATATTTTATATAAAAATGAAAATTATTTCGAGTTTTCTTTAGTTACATGATGACAAAAGTACATTTCATCTTGAAAATTTTATTTAATATCGTCTGTTGTTATATTTGTAACTATATCAGAGGTTGTAATATTGGCGTTATAATCGATTTTAGTTTTTAGAAGACAGAAGAAAACTAGTATGTTTTGCCCATCACAACACTTTCTTCTATATAAAACAAATCGTCTGCAACCAAAATTAAATGACAATCTATATGTTCTTGAGATACAGATATTGCGGAAATCATGAAAAATTGAGCATAGCAGTGACACCTAGTGAACGGTAGACACCCAAACCCAATAGGGATCTATTTATATCAAGGTCTAACAGAATATGAAGTTTGGTAAAATTCCTTGCATTAGTTCTTAAGATATGGAGGAAATCATGAAAAATGAAACAAAGCAGCACCACCTGTTGGGCGATTTACATCAAAACCTAGTCTATTTATGTCAAGGTCCAACAAAATACGAAGTTTGATGAATATTATGCATATTAGTTCTTGAGATATAGCTATCGTAGAAATGATGACAAATGCAGCATAGCAGCGCCACCTGTTGGGAGATTTACATCAAAACTTAATCAGCTTGTATGTATGTCATGGTCCAACAAAATACGAAGTTTGATGAATATTATGCATATTAGTTCTTGAGATATAGCTATCACAGAAATCATGAAAAATGCAGCACAGCAGTGCCACCTGTCGGAAGATTTACACTTAAACCTAATCAGCACTAATTTATGTCAAGGTCTAACTGAATCTGAAGTTTGGTTAAATTCCTTGCACTAGTTCATGCGGTAGAGCACAAGAACATTTTCTGTCACATACAGACAAACACACAGACTCACAGACAGACATTTTTTGAAAGCAGTCAAATCGTGTTCAGAATCTTCTAAAATGTATAAATCCGACGAAAACCGGAAGTCAAAATTTTTCATGAATCAAATACTTTCTTCTTGTACAGATAGAAGGAAGTAAAAATATTTTACTGGCGGTTTAAAATTATGTAGCAAGAAAGCTGTTATTAGTAGTAAATTGTTTTTAAAATTTTTTAAATAAAATGCAGAATTCTTTTTTTTTTTTTTACATTTCCAACACAGTGGAAAAGTGTTTATGAATTCGGTTCATCTATATCTGTCCGTGTTCCAATTCTCGTAAATATACTTTGATTACTACATTATTGATGTATGTTATTTAGATTTACCGAGGCATATTCCCTATTAAAAATGAAGTGTGTAGAAGTTATAGTTCGCTTACAGACACATTCAAAAGAATTCCGTTACACTGTGGTCCATGTGGGAAAATCGTTTGCAGTGTATGTTAATGATGATTCTATTTCAAACATAATAGAATTGATATGCATTTATGAGGTGCAGTATAACATGCTTTCTTCAGAATATGCAGGGCAACACATTTATCATTCCTTTACAGGGTCACGCAAAATAATTCAGTTGCATAATGGTCTTGAGGGATTAGAATAGTGTGCAGCGTATTTTAATGATGATTCCATTTCAAACATAATGAAATTGTAGTGCATTTATGAGGTGCAGTACAACATGCTTTCTTTAGAATATGTAGGGCAAAGCATTTATAATTCCTTTACAGGGTCACACAAAATAATTCAATTGCATAATGATCTTCAGGGGTAAGAATCATGTGCAGAGTATTTTGATGACACTATTTCAAACGTTTACACCAAACGTAATGAAATTTACATACTTTACTCAGGTGCATTATAAGATGCTTAGTATAAAGTAGAGAATGCGTAGCATTTATAGTTCATTTACAGGGACACACAAAATGATACAGTTACAGTACTGTCTATAAGGGATAATTGCTGGAAGCGCGCTTTAAACTTTGGTTTGCATTTTTAAGTTTAACTAAATTTTTAAATGTTATGTGTTGTGTATAAATTATATGGATCATATACAAGGCTACAAAACAGAATTCAAAAGCATTACAGTCTATGGGCGTGAATTGCTTAAGAACGGTTTTTAATAATGTAAAGCACTTTCTAGCTGAATTACATTTAGTACACTAAAAAAATTTTGTAGACTATACATATTTTCATATACAGGGCTACGCAAAGAACTGGATACATTGCCGTCCATGGATAGTAATTGCAAATGCGTTTTTAGTTGTGTTGTGTGTTTTCTATCTAAAATAAATTTTAGCTTAATATTTGGTGCGTATTAGTATCTGTAGCTAACATACAGGGTTGTGCAAAAAACACTCGAGTACAGTCCATCTATTGGCGGAAATTGTTGAAGGTGAATTTTCAACAGTATTATTCATTTTCTAAATGGTCTGAATTTTAGCATACTATGTAGTATAAATCTATAGATCGTATACAGGGCTGAACAAAAGCATTCGAGTACTTTTGCGATTATAAATGGTAATTGCTGAAATTAGGTTTTCAAATGTATTATGCGTTTTCTAAATTAATTAATTAAGATATTTTCTTTCACCTTATATTAAACAATAAAGTTTCATTAATATTTTCTTTCACCTTATATTAAACGATAAAGTTTCATTAATATTTTCTTTTACCTTATTTAAAATTGAATTTTCATTATGGTATTCTGAAAGTGTTGGAAAGTGTTTCACAATCTATGCTTGACGATTGATTTTTCTTTTTTGTTTGTTGTTTTTGTGGTTTTGCCCCATCAAATTTTTTAATGTTGAACAGACTTTTTTTATGTATAATGTACAGGGTGATTACAAATGAATATCCCAACTTTGAAGGGTTATATCTTCTGAACAATTCCATTTCACACATCAAAGTGAGTGAGAAGTTATGAAGTTTCATAAATCTAAAGGTTCGTTTTTCCCCGAGAGATGGCGCAACGAGCGGCGGGTTGAAAGTGAACCGGCATGTTCCGGTGCGAGTTCATTCAGTCAGTTGCCGCTGAGATGACAACAGTACAACAAAAGGCGTTCTGTGTGATCTGAAAACGAGGATAACTGCAGCTATTGCAACTGTAACACCCGACATGCTGTAAACCGTGTGGGACGAATTCTTCTTCAGAATGGATGTCGTTCGTGTTTCTGCTGGTGGTCACATTGAACATTTATAAATTTTTGCTATTAATAATTTCACAATCATCTTTTTTATGTATCTTTCCCAAAAGCGTGTATCTTCTACACTTTTGTTAATGAAGTCCTTCAAAGTTGGATATTCATTTGTAATCACCATGTATTCTGTCATTTAGGAACTTTTTTGATTTACATATGATTTTCAAATGATTTTAGAACATTCGTAAGGTTTTTAACATTTCGCGTAAATATTTCTGGATTGACATGTAATTGATATATACATATAATTGAAGTTTACCATGGCATGCTTGGTTCTGAAAATGAAACGTGTAGCATTTATAGTTTATTTACAGGAGCATTCAACACAATTCTGTTACAATATGGTATATAAGGAGGAAATCATTTGCAGTGTATGTTAATAATGTTATTGCCGAAACGTCAATTGAGGCTCACTGTGGAGACTCGAAAAGTTTTTGGTTTCTGTCTGTCTGTCTGTTCTGCGATAGCTGCCGTAAAAATCGTCCTATTAGGTTGATTTTTGGTAGGTATGTTGGAGAGGTACCCGGAAATAGCTGTATAGTTTTTAGTTACATTTGGTTCATTCGTTCGAAAAATATAGAACATTTCTTTTTAGGTCATATTGCTTTCCTATGGGCATGCAGACGATTTTTAAATTTCATTTTTAACTGAAATGAAAATCGCATATTTCAAAAATGGATTTAAACGTAAAATTATTAATGCTAAATTTTCGATAAGGAGGTTTTAAATATATCTAATAGCTTTGAAAAGTTGCTGATACATTCATTAGAATTTAGAAATTAATTGTTTAAATTATTGAAAAAAAATTTGCATCTGTTCGGGAAATATAAAACATTTTATTTCATATTTTTTTTACAAATTTTAAAATACATTTCTTTTTACTTTGCTCTGTAATTTATTAGTTGCTTAGCAACCCTATTTCAAAGAATATCAAACTAATAAAATTCAAGTAACTCGCACTATTTTGCTGCAATAGTTTATTATTAAAATAAATTATTTTTGTATTCTATTGACATAAATGAAGAATTTATTTTAATACAAGTTTATTTTTTTAATCTAAAAAGTTACATGAATAAGAATTTCAGAATATCATTGAATAAACCTTGTTTAATTTAAGGAACTTTTTTGCTTTAGGTATGATTTTCAAATGTTTTTAGAACATTCTTAGGGTTTTTAACATTTCGCTAAATATTTCTGGGTCGCCATGTAATTGATATACATATAATTGAAGTTTACCATGGCATGCTTGGTACTGAAAATGAAACGTGTAGCATTTATAGTTTGTTTACAGAGGTACTCAACAGAATTCTGTTACATTACGGTCTATAGGGAGGAAATCATTTGCAGTGTATTTTAATAATGTTACACAATTTGAAACATATTGAAATTGATATACATCACTGAGTTACACTACAAGATCGTACTATAGAATAGGGTGTGCATACCATTTATCATTCATTTACGGGGGCACACAAAATTATTCGGTTACAGTACTGTCTATGAGCCATAATTGCTGGAAGTGCGTTTTCAATTGTGGTTTGCGCTTTAAATTTAACTATTTTTTTGCATATTACTTAATGCGTACAAATTCCATAAACCATGTACAGGGCTGAACAAAAAAAAATCGAGTACATTTCCATTTAGTGACGGAAATTGTTGAAGGAGAAATTCCAACTGTGTTATGCGTTTCCTAATTCAACTGAATTTTAACATACTATGTAGTAAATGTACAAATGTATGGATTATATGCTGAACTGCACAAAAGAATTTGGATATATTTTCTACTATAGATGGTAATTACTGAAATTTGATTTTCAAATGTATTATGCGTTGTCCAAATTGTTTACTTATACATCATCTTTCATGTTATTAAGCGGTGAAGTTTTGTTACAACATTCTAAATGTGTTGGAAAATGTTTCATAATCTATGCTTGACGCATGATTTTTCTTCCTGGTTTTCTTCAAAACCATCCCATAAATGAAATTTTCATTAACTCTTGATATAAATAATCATATTTATACTCTTCATATTCTAACTGCATATTCATCATAACTTGTAGGTTTGATATTGAAGAGGAATTAAAGAAATTGGACGAATCAGAAAACAGTGACATTCCTAAACCTTCCAAAGATAATAAGAAGAAATTTAACAATGATTCGGAATTACAGCCGCTTGTGCATGTATCGGGTAAAATACTTTTTAAATTCCTACTATTAGCTCACACTCTCTCTATATATATATCTTGTTGGAATTTTCAATCGTTAATAAAATATTTCCTATTCATTCATTCAAGTTCAAATAAAAAAATTTTAACTTGTACTGGATAACACTTGATGTTAATACAGTTTTTTCAAATATTAATTCATTAATTAAATTTAATTAATTAATTTTAATTTTATATTTCATTTCTGTTCAAAAGTGTACACTCACTCCATATTTATAGTCTCACCTTCACACGTAAAAAGATAATGGGGCTCTTCACAAACGAAGATCAGGCGGCTCGCGGGCGAAGGAGACTATAAATGTGGAGTGAGTCTATACTTTTGAACAGAAATGAAGTATAAAACTAAAATTAAGTAATAAAATTTAATTAATTAATTAATATTTGAAAAAAACTGTATTATCGCTAACTGTAACATCGCTATGGCACTTTATTGTGAAGTTTGGTAATTTTTGAAATTCAATATTTGAAAAACGGCATAATCATTAGATTTTAAATTTATATCTAGAAAAATACAATTTTTTTACTTTTCTAACGCAGTTTGTCTAACAATTTTGTGAGAAATACTTTTTGAGCTATTAATTTTTGGTATTTTAGCTATTTATTTTTTATTTAATTTTTAATCCATTTCAAAAATTTCTCTTATGTAAGATATTTAACAGGATATAAATTTAGGAATAAATACAGTCAGTGGCGAAGCGTGTAGATCGCTGGAAAAAAATTCTATTTGACCTAAGTAGGAATTAACTTTAAAAAAAAAGTTTTTACATTACTTGTTCTAAATATTCTTTCCAGCAGGAATTATCATATAGAAAATTAAACTTATTATATTAAGTATTAAATAATCTTGCTTTGATTCATTCTAATAACGCATAAAACACTGCAAAAAAAGTGTTGATTTTACAGTGTAATACTGACACCCCAGCTGCCAATATTATACCGTAAAATTAACAGTAATAAACAGTAAAATAAGCAGTAATAAGCTGCCGCGAATGCGCGGTATGAAAATTTTTTTAATTTATAAAAATTATTCAATTAATTGAATTTTTTTAATTTTAGATTTGTCGGAAAAAGAACGGCAGTATATTGCAGATAGAGAAAAAAATAAAGGCAATGAGGTAAGCTCCTTTAAATTTAAAGTGTGTATTGCTAATAAATGGTATTAAAATGCAATTGCAGTGATCATAATGTTTTTCATATAATTACATTTCTGGGTTCTTTCTTATCTTATGCAGGCATTTAAAGCTCGTGATTATGGAGAAGCAGTTTTCTATTATACACGCAGTCTCTCCGCGTATAAGAGTGTTGTTGCTTTAAACAACAGGGCACAAGCACGTAAGTATGAAGTAGATGGTAATACAGTAATAAGCAAAAAAAATTGGCAAACATACAAATAAAAATCACAAAGTTAGGAAAACATTTATTGTAAAAAAGGCTAATCTTATTCCGTTCAAGAAACTCTAATTCACAAAAAATGTAAAGTTTCATTTTTAATCTTTTCTCAGTTTTGAAGAATCATATATATTATTTCTCCTGTCAACATCCCTTTTACTCAGAAAATATGAAACGCAGAACAACGAATGAGATACCATATGAAAGGTTTTAGAACAGGCTTCTGACATAGGCCACTTAACAATTCGTTAAAACATGTTTTTGATTAAAATTTGCTGAAATTAAAAAATTAAATCGGCATTGTTTTCATGAAAGAAATGAAAGGTTTTCCTGAAATTATTGTTGCCAAAAAAATAAAATACCACATTATATGATGCTCATAGCAATTATAATAAAAAACACCGCACGGGTTTATTTTATACTTATGATTAAAAAGCGAAATTGAAACTGAAATGTTTAGATTTATATTTCTAAGTCTCATGGTTTTCCCGAAGTGGATGACATCATCCTTTAATGAAGTCAAAATACGATTGTTAATTTTTTTTCTCGCGCGTGCCTTTAGCAATCTTGGATCAGTTTTTAGTCTAACTTTGATGGAATAAATTAGATGATATTCTGGCTTGACTAACAACTGTTGTTTGCAGTTATTTTTATCCTTGCTTTTTCTTTAGAAGTTTAAACCTGCATCTAATAAATATTACATATTGATAAAAAATGATACTTCTCTATTATCCCGTGGACCAATTTTCATAACAAAAAACTATCGCCAAATAAACGGGAGAACGTTGCCATTGGAATATAAAAAAATAAATAAAATATAAGAATTTAAGGACACAATTGTTATTTTAATTAATAAAATAACTACTAAATCAGTAAAACATAATGAAAAATACACGCAAATGTTGAATGTAATACCACTAGATGACGTAACAAACACGCATAATGATTCTGACATCAAGTAAATGGGACTGCATTTTTGGCGTTTAATCTTACAATTTGGCGATAGTTTTTTGTTATGAAAAGTGGTCGACAGCATAATAGAGAAGTACCTAAAAATATTAGATTTCAGTGCGAAATCCTCGCACGGGCCCTCTGGTCATATATATTATTTCTCCTGTCAACATCCCTTTTTCTAAGAAAATATGAAACGCAGAACGACGAATGAGATGCTATATGAAAGGATTTTGAACAGGCTGCTGACATAGTACACTTAAATTTTCTTTAAAACATGTTTTTCGATTAAAAATTGCTGTTAATTAAAAATTAAATCGGCTGTGATTTCATAAATGAAATAAAAGGTTTTCCTCAAATAAGTGTTGCCACAAAAATAAAACATCGCATTATCGGATGACGTCATCCTCTAATGCAATTAAAATGCGATTGTTAATTTATATCTTGCGCGTAATTTTTGAAAAATATCGAGCTTTTATTTAATTTTTACGCGTGCGTCAACTATTGTTTATCTGTTTTCTTTGTTTAATCATGGCTCTGTATATGCGTACTTTATCGGAGCACCAGTAGATTGCGTAATTTAAGGATTATCTTCCAGCGTATATACAGTTCATTAGGATTTACAAAAATTAAGTATTTATTTTTTATTATTTCATTAAGCTGTTAATACGCCAGCGAAGTTTGACGTCACTTAAATGGCTGACAAACTACAAAGTTTGGACATCTCATGTTTAAGTTTTCATAGGCTTGCAAAAAAGTGGTGTACCAAATATGGATTTATGTATTTAAGACATTTTTGGAACAGGTGTGCAAACTCTGAGGAAATGCTTTCATAGGAATTCGCTAAACGTCTGAATCAGTGTTTCCAATCTTTTATAGTCCGTTTATTTTTCAGTAAAGAGTTATTGGCAACCTAGAGAAATGACCTTGGCGAGAGAAGAAAATATGACAACAAATTTTCTGGCAATCTATTCCCATTTTCTTATACACAAGCAGTCATCATATATATGATTTCTGTTGTCAACATCCCTTTTTCCATGCACATACAAAACATATAACGATGAATGAGGTATCATTTGAAAAGTTTTTGAACAAGTTTCTGACATAATACCCTCACATTTCGTTAAAACGCGTTGTTTGATTAAAAATAAAATTCAGTTAATTAAAAATTAGTGCTAAAATGTACCAGGAAATAATCTTAAAGATTGCAGTGCGAAAGCTTCGCACGGGTCCTTCTGGTACCCTCTGAAACCTTCTTACATTTCATTTAAAGTGATTTCCAAAAGACCAGGATACATATTGTCGGAAAAAAATCTTCAGTAATACATTTCTATTCCATAAAACTGATCAAATACTGTTTCCACAGAGTTCTTTCACTGATTACCTATGCTATACTTTCCAATTGAACTAAAGTTTGGTAAGTTTAGGGACTATTTAAGGTGGTTCTCAAATCCCCTGCTCAACAATTCGAAATTTTCTGACACATTTTCAGACTCATTTTTAAACGTAAAGGCATAAAATTAGCATACATGACGATTAAAGCGATTTTAAATCGAATAGCGTTTTTCATTTTTTGATAAATAAATTCGTTATCGAATTATAACTGATTCTTTTCACATAACTACAAGTTTTCCCCTTTTTCACGCTGTTGCGTCGGGAATGTGGTTCAAAACGCTCACTTTGACGGAATTTTCTAAAGAATCTTCTGTCATTACCAAAAAATGAAAAACGCCACTCGATTACAGAGTTTCTAAATAAGAACATCAGCTAATTTCAATGCGTTTCCTAATAAAAATTGATTCAGAAATGTGTCAGAAAGAAGCTCCTTTGAATGTGAGAACAGCCTTAAGGAGTTAAATTCCATATATCTCGAGAAATTACTAATTAAAATATATAATATAATTGTTCTACGTTGCTTCTTTATAGAATTATGGGCGAAAGTTCTATAATTAAGTCAACCCGATTATTAAAGAATAGCTTTTTAGAAAAGTTCTACCGAACGGATTTTGATGGGAGTTACACTATTAGTTAGATAACTTATGCAAATAAAAAGTAAAATTATATGTAAAATTTGCATTCCGAATTCCAAAACTTACATTTTACGTACGCGGAGCTGCGGGAAAATGTATTATATTAATACAAATAGCCCAATTACACTCTAATGCTTATGAATAGGAAGTGCCGTGCATTTCTTTGAACTTAACACGGGGTGACAATGATCAGCAATTTTTTTAAAGCACAACACCAATTTTGCTGAGTATTAAAATCTAAAATCGAATCAACAGATCAATCATTAAGAAACTTTCATACCTCCATGAATATACGTGCTTTCTAACACAAACGTTATTCAAGACCACATGGTCATCTTCTACAGACACAGAATTTTTCAATTTTTTTTTTATTTTTACAGGATGATCACAAATGTTATATTTTTTAATTCAATTTGTAGTTGGCCAACTAACTGCTCTCGTGACCAAATTTTTGCTGAAAAATATGAGGTCAAACATGTTCTTTACAACCATGAAGTTCCAAAAGAATTCATCAAGTAATTCTCCAGATAATCGACAAAACTTTTAAAATAGGTGGATTGAACTTTGTGCCGTTATATTAAAAATAAATGATCAACGTAAAATAGCACAAATAAAAATATATATAATGGCAAACAGCTGTTTCAGATCTCGGTCGCGTGCGGAGACGCAAGCATACCTACATGTCTTAAACTTTTGGATCATTCCAAAATCTTTTAAATTTGACACTGTTGATGAAGCTTTAGGGTTTAGGGGCTCCAAAACAGCTGTTTGCCATTTTATATATTTTTATCTGTGCTATTTTTACGTTGATCATTTATTTTAATCGACAAAACGTCTAAAATCGAAAGTGTCCGGTGACTTTTGGCCCTATAGTGTAGCTCTAGACGCCTCCCGCTTTTAAATCGCTTGTTTTTGGACATATATTCGCTGGCAAAAAAATAGTTATCTTAGTTTCTCCACCATTTTTTTAAGGAGAAGGATTAAATCAACTAATATTATGAGCAAACTGCAAGATTTTTATGTCTCTTTCTTTTGAAATCTGTATATGTTCTAAATAAGTTAACTTTAATTTTTGTTTTAATTTACTGTAATTTCTCTTTTTTAAATCAGATATCGAGTTGAATAGCTACTTAGCGGCTATTCAAGACTGTAATAAAGTTCTTTTAATGGATCCCGACAATTTAAAAGGTAACTTGTTTTGGATAAAAATGCTGTAACTAAATTTAAAGCCGCATGCAATTTTTTCCTTGCACAAATATTCAGTTTTGATTTCTGTTTAGTTATATATAGGGTAAATGTGACAATAATGGGGACACCTTTAAGGAATTTCTTTAAAAATTATTCTTTAATTAATCGTTATAATTATTATATTCCAGTTCGCGTATTATTATATTAATCTATCAATGATATTTAACCAATCTCGTGTCACATTTTTCATTGTGAATAAAAAATTAATTATAATAACAAAAATAAATCAAAACATCCAAAACTCCAGTAATGGAAACCCACTTTTCCAGTAATGGACACCCACTATTCCATTAATGAACATCCACTATCCTGGTAATGGACATCCTATAAAAATTTATAGATAATTGTTTTCATGGTTGTTTTAGAACCAGGATATAATGAAATCATACTTATGAAACAAAATAGTCATTTTCAAATAAATTTAACAATCAGGTTATCAGTATTTAATAAAATACTTATGAGAATAATTAATTATTGACATCACAAGATCTATATTTTATTTTTCCATATAGAAGATCTAAAATGCTGAATTTCAGATAATTACAGTTTTAAAATCATTGAGACAGTGACAAGTTTAGAAAGGTAGTAAAAAGAAAAAAAATCAGAAAAAAATGTCTTGGCATATCAGTGCATAAAAAATTATTCCCATTACAATCCTTAAGAGCTGAATTTTCTGAAACAGCTTGATATATTACTTGTATTAAATAGTAATACAAATATGAGCGAAATGAAGCAGCATGATGAATGTTTTAAATACTAAATAAAATGATTTGAAGTTAAAACTGCAGAACTGATGTTTGAGTCCCCTAATGATTTACTAGTTTCATTACTACTATAAATTTAATTAATATTTGTGGTATTTTTTTAATGTACAGAGTTTTGTCAGAGATTATTAATCAAACATTGAAAGCATAAAGTAACATTTATAACAAATCCTGTGTGTCTTTATTTGAATGAATAGGGTTTAAACATTCTGCTTCCTGATCGGTTTAATTTATTGCCAGATTATAAAATATGCAAGGCAGAGTTATAAAAAAAATCTGGTTTAATATTAACAATTTTATTAACCATATGAAATTAATGAAAAGCAACTATTTATTAATATATATATATATATATATATATAGCAGTTAATCAAAGTGATTTATGTACCAACTAGGCTATGAATAATTATAATACCAACAGATGGCGACACTTTACGTGTCAGGTAGATGATGATAATATTAATAATATTATTATTTTTAAATTAACTATAGAGGGAGCTATTGCTTGTATATTAATTTTACTTTCAGGTATTAAAATTAGATGGAGTAATTATATATTCACGGATATAATTTTGTAATAAATGTATTATCACCACAATAATTTTGTGTGTTTTTGAATCATTTTGTGTTGGGGTGTCATCGATGTAGTTGTGTTTAAAAAAAAATGTGCTCTCAACTTGTCTTTCAAATCATTTCTCTCAACTCGACTATCAACATGTAAGATGCGTGCCATATGGACGTGGATATTATGCAGAACTTTCTATATTTTAGGATTCTGGATAATTATTGTGAGGAAAATATTTTATCTACAATTTAAGGGTTCTAATTTCCAATATTATTTCAAAACTGATATCTGGTGGTAATTTAGTGAGGTGATTTATAAAGATTTTAGGATAATCGATGTAACTGAAATATATTAAAGATTCTTAAGGGTTTTTTATTTCCAATTTAAATATTTCCAATTTTAATTTTTCCAATTGTTATCTGGTAATAGTTCAGTATACTTGGTTGATTCTACTGTTCTTAGCATCATGCCAGTAGAATTATGAAATACTGAATTATTTTTTAAAACACATGTGGGTGCAACCAAGCTGACGAGTAAATTTGCATGTGTTTTTTCATATCCAATTCTTGTTTGGTTCTTTTGTGGTCCAGTTTTCCATTGTATAATGTTCATATTTGATTTATTTATCCATTTGTGTTTTCTTAATAGCAACTCCAATTTATATATATATTTTTTTTCCCTTTTCTCTCTCTTTCTTTTTAAATATTATTCAGGTATGAGTAAATTTGGCCAATTACCATTGAAGCACATGCTATGGTAATATTATGATTTCACATGTTAATTATTAGCTATGTGGTATTCTGTTTACACAATATCATTAATTATCTCTTTGTAGATTAATGTAGAATGATATTAGAACTTGATATGTTTTTTGAAATTCATAGATATTATAATTATATATATATATATATATATATATATATATATATATATATATATATATATTATTACATTCTCGTAAGCACAATTAAAAAAAATTATAACTTAACTTTACAGTTAAATCAAAAGATTTTATGCACTATGATAATTACTGAAATTACACTTTTAGTAATGACCACATGGGGTGTCCATTACTGGCAATTGATTAATTAAGCATTCCAGTAATAGGCACTGATCCTAAAACCTTAAAAATAAAAGAAATTTTGTAAATGGCCTGGGGCCATTAGTATATAAAGTTTTCTATTTCTATCAAAACAAAAATATCAAAACAATTTTTCCAAGAAATTAATATAATTTTAATCTCTTAGCTTGGCTCTGTAAAAATTTTCCTGAAAGACAGTGGAACTGTAAAACAAGTTTTTCCTGTTTCCTGATTGGCTTGATTAATATTGTCAACAATAACGAAGATTACAGAACGTGCAAGGGAGAGTTACAAAATAAAGAAAAAATGCTAAATTTTTATTGGTTATTTTATTTATAAACCAAAACTTTGAGGGTGTCCTGCAGTGAAAGGGTGTCCATTACTAGCACATTTAGTCTATATAATTTAAATCAAAATATAAAAATTTATGAAATATTTTATTTTATTCATCTTATTTTTCTATATATATATATATATATACTTTTACAATTTACATGTTTTATTTTGTTTATTCAAATAATATATTTTTATTATTATTGTTATTGTTACACTTATGGGTTATGCAATGTAGACGTGCCTTGTGAAAAATCTGGGAGGCTACAGTTAAATTCCCGGTTTCGGCCGCGGAGTGCTTCACAGGCGCCTCACAGTGGGGCGTTTTGAGGATCTAGGTGGACAAAATTATTGCGTTGAAGTTTAATTAGGTTTTGCTGGGTTTTCTAATGTATCAGTAATAAAATAACCAAACAGTGATAAATATTTGACTTATTTAATTATTTATATTATTATTATTATTATTATTATTATTATTATTATTATTATTATTATTATTATTATTATATTACTTATATTATTATTGTTTTTTAAATTATAATATTGTATTGTCATTGAAACTACACATGTATTCAAAGTTTCAGCTCAATCGGATAATTAAAAGTGGAGAAAATTGACTTGCAAGATTTGAATTAAACACTCAGACGCACACTTCAAGTTAATATAACTTAATGATTCGCAAACTTTCGCAGGAGCTGTCTTAAGTTTTCAATGCTTTAGGAATGGCACTTTGATTTAAAAAAAATGCTTATTGCTTAATAATGCTTAATACTGTATTAAAAGTCAAGATGAAGTTTGAAAACAAGATGGCGCTTATTTTCCAACAGCAATAGGTTAAATCGTGTGACAAACATGTGACATATGTCCATTAAACTCCAGCTTTTAAATAAAATAGAAAAGTCACGACTTGCTTTCGAACTTACAGAAAAATAATGCAACTGTTGAAACTCTCTCAAATCAACTGCCTTCTTTCCGGTCGTAGTTAATCGACACATCGGGTTTTTCCGACAAAACTCGTACGGATCTCCACAAAAGAGACATTCAGCTACCAGTATACGCGGTCTTGTTAAATTCCGAGATAATCGGAAAAATGAATTTTGTCCACCTAGATCATCAAAACGTCCCACTGTGCGCCTGTTAGAAAATCGTCATTAACACATAATTAACTCAATTCCAACGTCGTCGTTAATGTGATCAGTGACGTCCATTAGTCCATACAAAGTGAGAATAATAGAAATATGATTCAAATAACCTTATTTATTACCCACAAAACAAATAAGTAAAAATTACTGAACGTTAAGACGCTCCACCACGTTGACTTCAGTTTTCATGACAAAAAAATCGGATGAACATTAAAATTACGAACAAAACTCGAAATATAGGCACAGTAGAGTCATCGGCGAGATAAACCAATTATCAGCAGTAATGTTGCGAAAAGACCCAAATATGGGATTAGACATTATTTTCACCACATCACTTGTCAGTGACTCTGGTTAGTCCAATCGGAAGTTTTACGTGACATTTCAGCAGCAACTCTGAAACAAAAAAGAGAAAACATGAACATAAGTACAAGTTTGGGTGTAGTATGTTAGAGAGGCCACCCTGGACATGCCTACATATTTCTACAAAATATCCACAACCTTTGAAATTTTCATTCATAAAACGAGCAAAATGAGTAATTATGATGGAAAAATAATAATACGAACCTACAAAATCGGACGAGTTCGAGCGCAATGGGCATGAGAGTGCAGAAGTATTACTATACTGCAGTCCATGCAGGCAGGCGGCGAGAAAACTGATCAGGAGGATTTCGAACAGCACCTAGGGATATGATAGGTGTGGGGGGGGGGGACAAGCCCCTGCATCCTTTTGTGGCAGAGAGGGAAGCGAGAACAACTTTTCGGTACCTGTCAGACCCACTGTGCCCGACGGAGTGATAAATAATGTTTTACTTTCATACCCTAGGAAAATAGCGCGAAATATCTTTTTTTGTATGTTATAGATAAACATAAACCATAACTGCTATGATGTGGAATCCCTGGTCACGGATTTTTTATTTTTTAATTGGTTAAAAAAAGGAAAAAAGTCGCCAAATTTTGGGGACTATGATTTCTGCTATGGTAATCCGGCAATAGTTAAATTGCTGGATTTAGTTGTTTTTTGTAGATCGTTGGGTGATTCTGAGAGGCGCGCCAAAAAAAAATAAGTCGCCAAAATTCCGTGACCAGGGATTCCACATCTGAATAACTAATACTACGTCCACACCGGATATTTAAGATATCTTAGACCCATGTTTTGGAGGTAGTACGCCCCGGAATTAGAATGCCTGTTCATACCGCAAAACGCATCTAAGATATTGAACATCACTGTGTCTGAGAGCTGAACAAATGGGAAGTGTGCGTATGCGTTTAAGTTAAAACAAGCCTCAACATCAGAGCAAGCGGTAGTGGCTGTATCTATTGCTTAAGAAAATTTCTACTCCCTAGGAGTACTTGTGGAATTATCTCAGTATGTTCGGGAGTCGAAGATATCTTAAATATCCGGTGTGAATGGGGTATAAGTCTAAAACCACATCAATTTATTGACAGACTAAGCAAAAATTATTTTTGAATGTCAATACATGCCTATTTAAATAATTTTTAACGTTATTGTATTTATATTTTTAAAAATAACAACTGTGCCGTTTACTATTATAAATGCATAAAGTGAAAAGTGCACCTTTATACAAGCATGTGATTTTTTTCTCTTATTTTTAATTCTATCATTCTTATTTATAGCTTTGTACAGAAGGGGTCTAGCACTAAAAGGAAACGAGATGTATGATCTTGCTGAACTTGATTTTAGAACTTTGTTGGAGCTTGATCCGGAAAACAAGTCGGCAAAAGTAAAGTTTTTTAATAAATCTTTAAAAATCTTGCATTTCTTAATCTGGAGTTATATAAGGCTAAAAAGGCTTGCTTTTGCACATTCACAACAACTTAATATGTATTTATTTGTGCCAGCGAAATCATTAAAAAGAGACCTCAAATTAAATTAATTTATTTACATGATCAACAGTACATTTATCGTGTATGTTAAATTAAAGGTAAGGAAAATAGCCTATGATTGAACAAACACCACAAATGTAATAATTTTGTTTATAAATATAAGAAATAGCTATTTTCACAAATATAAAAACAACTTCAATTGAACTCCTCCCCCTCCAGTCCCACCTTCGGTTTCTTTTTTTTTTTTTTACTCACTTCTTATCCGTGTTTTGAATTAAGAACTTTAACATATTAACTGCCATCTGTATATTGGTTCCTTAAAAATCTGGAGGTCGTGACATGATTTGGAGTAGCACTTTTTTATTTTATTTTTATATTCACAATATGTGCCAAAAGTTTTTTCTTCACTTTGTTTAATCAACACGGAATGCCTGCCTTTAAATAAAGGAAATAATACTATTCGAAAATTCTGGGGGTTTTTTAATAAAAAAAAACCGCATTTAATTCAATATTGATTATGATGCACCGGCCGTCATATATGGTGTATTCATTCGACCAGCAGCGCTTCTTATGGTAGTTAATCTGTTACACTCTAATAGCATAATACGAAGGTCGTTTTTTTCAACCTCCAATGGGCCATAAAAAAAGACAAGTATAGATAGAAAGATGAGTTTATTACGAAACGTTATGTATTGTGCTGTCCTCTAAAAAAACCCATTTTTTGAAATTTTCTCTATATAAAGTTAAATAAAGAATTTATAAAAATTGAACATGGCTAAATAATTACAGCTTGTTCTGACTAAGATTTTAATGTTGAGCATTTTTCATTTTATCACTTTATTACAAAATGGTAGCCAATTATGCGAGAGTTTGAAAAAAACCCACTTTTCCAAAAAATGACCCATGTTACCTAAAAACAACCCACACCTGACATAATCAGCTGAAAATGAAGCATTTTATTACATATTAATGGTTTAACATAAAAAAAATATAAATTTATGTAGATCATTCGTAAAATTCTATTATATAAAGAAAATCTGTAAAAATGAAGCTCGCATTTTGCCAGAATTTTGCAATTGTTAACTTAAATTATTTTAAAACTAAATAAGTACTCCTTAGGTATTTTTAACTATTTTTGTTATTCTAAATGGTACATAAAAACAGAACAAAACAAAAAAATTGGCTTTAGTAAAATATTTGATGAAATACTGGGTGGTTTTTTTTTTTTAGGAAAAATTTCAGTGTGGGTTTTTTTTTTAGAGGACAGCACAATACGCTTACAGTTACTTTTCAACATAATCACCTTATAAATTGAGGCACTTGCGTACCTGTAGACAAACTTTCCAATACACTCTTCATAAAAAGTTGCCTCCAATGACTTAAAATAATTCTTGACGTTGTCTTGAAACTCCTCGTTACTTGGAACGGAAATTTCATAAACAAATTATTTATGGTGAACCTTCGGTTTTCTCTAACTTCTTCGTCCACACGTTGAACAAGGTTATCTGTGGCGAGAGACTTGCGTCCTTGACTTCCTCAATCATGCACATCGGTTCGGCCATCATTAAGTTTTCGAGACCATTCACGCACAACACCATTACTCGTAAGTTTTTCTCCATTCACTCGGCTCATTCTTCGAAGAATTTTTGCTGCACTATTCCCTTCAGCTTGCAGGAAACGAATGACACTTTGCTATTCGCACTTGGCGGTAGAATCAATTTGGATAGCCATGTTTACGTGGCTACAGCTCACCTCACAATGGCGTCAAGGAACTAGCAGTATCAGAGTGTGTGGTAGAAAACATGCGCAGTTGCTTCTTGATCATACCAACTTCCTGCCGATCGTCTAACGTTGACGCTGTGCAACCGGAGAGGGAAAAAAATGGCCCTTGTATCATAACAACAATACTCACATTATCATTATGATACATAGATTATAACATCAAATGTTTTACAAATTATTCAAACAATAATCATCGCAAATGATAATGTATTTAAACTTTTGTATCTGTCTCTGTAAAATCATTAAACGATAGGAACTATTCCTTTCCTTAATGTATGAATTTTGTGTTTTCATGGTGTTGCTCGGATTTGCAGTGTAAGAAAGCGGAAATGATTCATTTTAAACGAACTTCGTTATATATGAGATTTCACTACATCATTAATAACTGGACTGTAGGTACTTCTCTGGTCACCTGCCGCATGAGTTTGCATAGTAAAAAAGACAAATGTTTCTTAATCTAGTTTTTATCTTTCTTAAGGTTTACGAAAAGTAATATAACTTTTTCCTATGATTCCGAAAACCGTTCCTTTTTCCAGAAATTGAAGAAAGCAAGAGATTTCAAAGATTTTAAAAAGTATTTAAGAAACAAAATTTTCTTTTGCTGCTCGTAATTTTCCGAAACGTTTCCGAGTAATTTTTATAGAGTATTAATCCGTTTCCTTCACCCGAAATATCAATTTTTTGAATTATACCAATTCCCAAGTAAACCTTCACATGTTCACCAAACATGATGAATTAACAGCATTAACGTTAACATTAAAATTAATAGTATTGACATTAACATTAAAATAACATTATTTTATTACTCTTGCATGTTTAAATTCTATTACGCAGCTAAAAATGTTTACTTGAGAATTGATAGCATCCGAAAAACTTATCTTCCGGGTAGAGAAAACTGTTTAATACACTCTAAAAACTACTCGGAAACGTTTTCTAAAATTACGATGCTTCTGTAAATCTCGGAAATCCATTGTTTTCAGTCTTCTAAAGATAAAAGAATGCTTTTCGGAATCACAGGTATATCGGAAGAATATATTATATTTTCGTAACACTTTATAAAAATAAGAAAAATATAATTTTTTTTTTACAGTTTAGTTTAATGTATAAAAATAAAAACAATTATTTAATTGAAATGTAATCTTTCGAACTGAGCGAAAAAGTCCGTGCCAGGATTTGAACCCGGGATTCCTTGGTGGACTTTTTCGCCCAGTTAAGGAATGTTACATCTCATATGATTTCTTTACCAATTTTGAATAATTGTGTCAAAATTAATCTAGTGTAATCACTTTTCAAGCGTTTACTGGAAGTCCCATTACCTGTGGTTTATTCTGTTGTGCTGATTCAGATATCAGACCAGATGCTATGATCATTAAGTTTAACTGGGTGAATAAGTTCAGCCATATTCGTCCGGGGCTACTCAGTTGTTAGAGCATTGTTAGCTTCAGCCAAGGGATCCCGGGTTCGAATCCTGGACCGAACTTTTTCACCCAGTTGGGAAGATTACATCTCATATGATTTCTATACTAATTTTGAATAATTGTGTCAAAATTAATCTAATTATTTAATTGGTATATAATTTTTAATTATATTCTTTCCACTTTTGACAAAATTTTTTTAACCACATTTAAAGAATGACAGAGGTTTCATTGAGTGGAAGTCTTGCTAAATGTCGAGTCAGTTATATGATAAAGAAAATTAAATGCAAGTCGAATTATGCAAACTTATGCTAAAACGAAAATTTGTATGTGGCGTCAAATTGAAGTAAATCTAATTCGGGTTGGGTTGGTTATTGACGGCCACTTGGGATATAGGCCCGGGGGGGAGTGCCCTTCGTGGGGGTCTTTCTAAGGGAACCTAACCCGTATTTACGCATGGATAAATCCACGGCTCAAAGAAAACCACGAAAACTCCGAACGATTAGGCCGACGGGCGCGATTGGGATCGAACCCAGCATCTCCCGTCTACTAGCTTCGAGAGCAGAACCTCTCAGCCACTGGTGGGGCTCAAAATCTAATTCGGTGTTAACAGTTTGGGTATAAATTTTTATTCATTAATTTGGTTAAAACTTCGTTATATCCGGTATTTATATTGTGAAATATTCTTAAAAAAGGGATAAATGGGAACAACTCATAACGATATAAGAGGGGTGTTTTTTAAGTAAGTACCGTTTTGATATTAAAAAAACACAAGAAGATTTTTTTGGCAATATTATTTTTACACGAAAGCCTGGACCTTAATCTATCTATCAATATAATTTCCTCCTATATTAAGCCATTTATCGTATCGCATGATCAGCAATTGTATCCCCTCCTCATAGAAATCTGCCGCCTGCTCTGCTAACCACTGTATCACCGCCGTTTTGACATCGTCTTCGTCGTTGTAGCGCTGACGACAAGATGTGTTTAAGTGCAGAAACAAGTAGTAGTCACTAGGTCAGGACTATACGGAGCGTGATGAAATTGATAACTATAAAACGCAATGTGAGATCCTGGGGTCAATAAATTGTGTGTGGACGAGCATTGACATGAAACAAAACGATCCCTCCATTGTGCATGCCATACCATATTTTTTTTTTTTTTTTTTTTGGAAAGAACGACGATGTCAAAATGGTGGTCATGCAGAAGTTAGCTAATAATTATGTATCCCCAAGTTATTTAAGTAAACTGTAATGTATTTATTTATTAAAAGATTTAAAATTTGTTATATGGGCATGGAACTAATTTTGATGTATAATAATTTTCAGGAACAGCTAAAGCAGATAAAGAAGAGAAAACTGACTAAGCCAGAAAACAAAAAAGTTATAATTGAAGAAATAAAATCAGATGAGATCGAAACACCAGAAATTGAAACGAATCAAAAAGTTAATAAAGTAAAATGTACACGAATGAAGATAGAAGAAGTGACAACAACTGAAAATATAGAGAAATTGACTAATGTAAATTATAGCAGCAGTGACGAAGATGACAATATCTCTCATTTATCTCTAAAAGTCAAACAAATGCTTCAAGTTAATAAAACATCGAAAAAACAAAAAGACCAAACAAATAAATTTATTGATGTAAACGCAATTGAAAAAACACACATACGAGAAACAAAAGGAAATGCGCAAAATATGAAAATAATAGAAGAATGTGAACAAGGTAAAGTTGATAAAAATGCACGTTACAATAACAGTGTACCTGATAAAAGTAAATTCAACAATAAAGTCGTACGTATAGACATAGAAGATTCGGTGTCAAATAAAGAAAATCCGAAACAATCCAACAAATGTACGCCAAAAAACAAACAGTTAAAACATATTAATTCCATAAATAAGGAATTAGTTTTAAAAACTACAGAGAAAAATGCAACCAACATCATCGTAGAGGGTGAAAAACCCCGAAAAACCTTCAAAGAAAATATTGCAAATGAAGATAATATTGCAAATCCCATAAAATATAAGACAAAAACTGATAGTTCAAGTACCGATGTTAATTATAATAGCAATATTTTCAACAATGAGCAAAGAAAAAATGAGAAAACTGGAGTAGACAGTATATCAAAAGAAGATAATGCAAGAAAATCCAATGAAAAAATTATGAACACTAATGACAAGATAGCTAACGGCAAAGAAAAGAGTAAACAACATCCTGATTCAACAAAAGTCAAAAGTATCATTCTGGAAGATCCTGTTTCTAATCAAAATAAGCTTAGAAAAGTTGACGAATGTGAAATGAATAACAAAGAATTCCCAGTAATGAACCTTAATGATGAAAGTATTAATGATACTAAATTATGTAAACTCGAGTACTTTAAAGAATCGTTTAATGGGTCAAATGAAAGTAATCTTAAGACAGGCAAAGATTGCAATTTAAGACTTAGCGAATCTAATGCTTTCAACCCCAAAGATACAAGTAACTATAAAGAAGGCAATGCAAAGATTTTTGGAAATGAATTATCTTCTGAAAGTGATGAATCTCCTAATGAAGCAGTCATTGAAACACAACCAGTGGAAGAAATAAACGGTTGTAAAACAGATTATTCGGTTGTAAATAATTGTCAAGAGAAAATAAATACTTCTATTTTAAATAGCAGTGAAAACGTGGCATGCAATAATTCAAGTTTTGACGCAGTTCAAGAAATGCCTTCCTTAAAAGAAGCGAAAAGTGATGTTTCAGATTTTGAGATCTATAATACTAAAACTGAAAATGGAATTCAAACTTATAAAAAAGTGCACAAAATGCATCGCAACGAGGATAGTGAACTCCAAATTGATGAAAACACACCTGATTATGGTTTGAATACATTTGCAGTTCAAGACAATATTAATAAAAATACACTTAATGAAGTTATGTACAATAACGCTGAACTGCAAGTTCTACCTTATGGAAATTTTGGAAGAACAGAAAGTTACAAGATAAGTAACTTAGATTCTTTTAAACCTTTAGAAGAGGAGATGAAGAATGAGGAATGTACTTACAGTAATACTGAAAACGATCATGAATCTGAAACTTGTAAAACACATCCCAAGAAAGATTACGAAGAATCAGAAGATGAATTCGTAGACGTAGAGAATGATTATCCATTACAAGAAACAAGTATACAGAAATCTGAAGAAAAGACCGCAGATTATGAAATAAATCTTACAAACTCGAGATGCAAAATTATTAATGAAGATAGCAAGTTTGTGGGAAATTCTCGGTCATTTTTTAATAGTTCAAACGTGTTTGAAGAAAGAGGCGAAAATACAGATTGTTATTCAAACTACACAAGAGAAAAAAATTTTGATTATAATGAAGCATTAAATGAGAGCGATACAGAAGTATTTATAAGAGATGCTGAGACTTCGAAATCTATTGTGCTAGAAAATGATGTACAGTATGAAAAGGTAAGATGAATCATTAATAATAATGGCGACCAGAGGGCCCGTGCGAAGATTTCACACTGAAATCTAATATTTTTTAGATACTTCTCTATTAACCCGTCGACCGCTTTTCATAACAAAAAACTACCGCCAAACTGTAAGATTAAACGCCAAAAATGCAGTCCCATTTACTTGATGTCAGAATCATTATGCGTGTTTGTTACGTCATCTAGTGGTATTTACATTCGACATTTGCGTGTATTTTTCATTATGTTTTACTGATTTAGTAGTTATTTTATTAATTAAAATAACAATTGTGTCCTTAAATTCTTATATTTTTTGATATTCCAATGGCAACGTTCTCCCGTTTATTTGGCGATAGTTTTTTGCTATGAAAAGTGGTCGACGGGATAATAGAGAAGTATCATTTTTTATCAATATGTAATATTTATTAGATGCAGGTTTAAACTTCTAAAGAAAAAGCAAGGATAAAAATATCTGCAAACAACATTTAGTTGTTAGTCAAGCCAGAATATCATCTCATTTATTCCATCAAAGTTAGACTAAAAACTGATCCAAAATTGCTAAAGGCACGCGCGAGAAAAAAAAAATTAACAATCGTATTTTGACTGCATAAGAGGATGACGTCATCCGCTTCGGGAAAACCATGGGACTTAGAAATATAAATCTAAACATTTCAATTTCAATTTCGCTTTTTAATCATAAGTATAAAATAAACCCGTGCGGTGTTTTTTATAATAATTGCTATGAGCATCATATAATGTGGTATTTTATTTTTTTGGCAACAATAATTTCCGGAAAACATTTCATTTCTTTCATGAAAACAATGCCGATTTAATTTTTTAATTTCAGCAAATTTTAATCAAAAACATGTTTTAACGAATTGTTAAGTGGGCTATGTCAGAAGCCTGTTCTAAAACCTTTCATATGGTATCTCATTCGTTGTTCTGCGTTTCATATTTTCTAAGTAAAAGGGATGTTGACAGGAGAAATAATATATAAGGATACGTTACTAAATGATAAAGCAAGTAGTTACAATTAATTAAACTGTCGTTAATTCGCTATGAGCATTTTTCTCACGCTAAGCTTAAAAAGCGTGTATTTAATTTAGGAAATGACCTTCAAATTTCCATGCTTTCCTTTGAATATAAATTAGACTGTATTTCACCTAAAGAGAGATTTTATAATTATTTTCATTGCGTGCACTGCTTATACAATTGAAGAGGGTAGTTTGAGAGAAATGTTCACACACGACCAAAGACGTCGTTCAAAACGACCTGTTAATATAAGTAATTTCTAGCTTTATAGAAAACTAATATAAAATAAGTTAAATGCTCGTACAAGCAGATAACAGATTAGAGTATATTCTACAAGAAAACAAAAATTATTTAGGCCTAGCTGACCCGCCCAGCCGTGCCCGGGCCCGTGATAATAACCTTAAACAAACCTCAAGTTTGTATAATTTTATATCTTTAACCCGATTTTGTATGAATTTATATTTTCAAATGAAAAATTCAAGAAAAAATATTGTTATTTAGTGGTAAAAGCGTTTGTAAGAAGACATTTTCTTGTTTTTTCACGTACGGTCGTTTTATAGTTTTAAAAAAAATAGTTCTTTTTGTCTGAATTCTGAAATTTTTATCGTTTATAAATATAACGGTTTTACAGCCCGTGTAAAAATTTCGTGAGAAAATATTGCTATCTAGTTGTAAAAAAAAATATGTTTTCATCTCGCTAATTTTTGTTTCCGCGTCGAGTCCTTTACCATAACCAAAAAAAAAATGTTCTCATCTACTAAACTCTCTGAAATTTTAATCTATTATAAATATAACTGAATCCAAGATCTCTTTAAAATTTTGGAAAAAAATATGCATATTTAGTAATGAAAACAAGAGACTAAGCCGCGCCAAAACAGCCCGCGTTTTGAAACTTCCGAACCTTTCGAATTTTTTTTAAGGTGATGTAAATCTGGTCTATCGAGATGCTCTAAAAAGATTGTGCTGAAATACGGACGTTTAGCGTAGAAAAAAGATAGTCTCCGGGTGGCACGAAATTACCGTAGCTCCCAATGTTTTTGATAGGGTTAAAATTCGTATTTTTAAAAACGAATTGCATTTTCGAAAAGACGAAGGTCTCAGCTTTAAGAGCATGTATTTTATTTGTTGGTACCGTTAAAATTGCGGCTTGTAGCGGCGTTTCCGTAAGAGGGAAAAGTCTAACACGAAAACGGCGCTTTGAAAACAAAAATTAAAGTGTTAACAACAATATTTTTCGAACTGATTGCGGCGTTTAAAACGTAAAAGCACGAACTTTAAGAATATGCCTTCCGTTTTTCCATAACACGAACACTTTGGCTGATGCAGGTTGAAACAAAAGGCCAAAAGACGCTAGCATTTAGTTATTCTTTCATTCCGCCCGAAAATCAGTTTCTGGGCATGTGCGCGCGCGTCTGCCAATTTTTGCACACACAAAAAATGCTTTTTGATTAAATTTTCAATTATTATATCAGCTAATTAAAAAAAAAATTATAAGCCTTAGGTGCATCAGAATATGCCTTGGACTCAGGGCCGTAGCTAGAGGGGTGCCAGGGGAGGCTCAGCACCCCCTGAAAAATTTTGAGCCCCACTTGGGAAAGTTGCCAAGGTCACCAAATGAAATTCTGTTTCAAAAATCCAAATGGAATTCTGTTCAAAAATTGACCTTAGCATTGGGATTTTTTTACAGTTTTGCATAAATTAAATTGTAGTATTTGTTTAAATACTGCAAATAAGTACTTCAATATTCGCGCATCCTATCTGCACATACTCAGAATTAGCAACCTTTTTCTGATGCAAACATTGACTTTTGCGTTAGTTATATACTGATTTTTTTCATTTTGTAGCGTTTTCCATTATTAGCATAGTTATTCTAATGAGTTTGATAGTAAATATGATGCTAATGAAAAACATTATGTTTCCTATTTGAGTCATCCTAGTTTAAATATATATAAGATCCTTAATTTATAAATGATGCTAATGAAAAAAAGCTAATAGCCAATTTAAATACAAGTGGTTTTAGCATTTGAATAATTTTAAAATGCAAAATACATCCTTGATTTTTCTAATGTTTTTAACACTTTCCAAGCTAGTTGAAAAGTGTTTATGACTTCGGTTTGTCTGCCGTCTGGCCGTCTGGCCGTGCTCTAACTCCCGTAAATATGCTCGGATTGCTCTGCAATTTTTATATGATGTTGTCGTTATCTATAGCATGTTCCCTATTTCAACGGAAGTGTGTAGCACTTATAGTTTTTTTACAGGGACACTCAAAAGAATTCCGTTACATTAGGGTCTATGGGGAAAAATCACTTGCGGTTTATTTTAATGATGTTACACAATTTCAAACACATTGTAATTGGTATATATATCACTAAGGTGCATTACAAGAAGCTTAATATTGAATAGGGTGTGCATAGCACTTATAGTTACCTTACAGGGACAGTCAAAAGAATTCCGTTACATTACGTCTATGGAGAAAAATCGTCTGCGGTTTATTTAAATAATGTTTCAATGTTTTAAACGCATTGAAATTTATATATATATCACTAAGGTGCATTACAAGTGGCTTACTACAGAATATTGTGTGTATAGCAGTCATTGTTCATTTACAGTGACACACAAAAGAATTCTCTACTGTCTGTTAATAATAATTCCTGGAAGTGCGTTTTAAGTTACTGAACGCGATTTTAAATTTAACTCATTTTTTGTCTATTACGTGGTGTGTATAAATTCTGTAGATCGTATACAGGGAAGCACAAAAGTTCGCGAACACATTTCCGTTTATTGACAGAAACTCCAGAAGGAGAATTTTAAACTGTGCTACGCGTTTCCTAACTGAGCTAAAATTTAGCATCCTATGTAGTATATATACAAATCTATAGATCCTATACAGGGCTGAATAAAAGTATTCGGATATTTTTCCGAATGTTGTATATGTTGGAAATTCCTGAAATTATGTTTTTAAATATGTTATGCGTTTTCCAAATTGTTTACTTAGATGTTATCTTTCAGCTTATTAAACGGTATGATTTGTAAAACTATTTTGGAAGCGTTGGAAAGTGTTACATAATCTATGCTTGATGCATGATTTTTCGTTCTTGTTTATCATATAAAACATAATTTTAGAATCGTTAAGGGCAGGGAATATTCAGAAAAAAAATTAAAGGTTGCAACTCTTTTGAATTGTGAGCTTTTTATTTACTTACTGACATCATCGCTTATTATTTCCCTAGTATAATTTTACACTGAAAATATTCATTCTGCAGCCAGTGATGTAATTGTAAAAAAAAACAGAGGGCATAGTATATGCTAAAGAGCTTATACCCTAAAGAATATATGCTATAGTGTTTTTGAGAAGTGGGTATACGGTATTCCTTAAAATAATCCAGAAAATGTACGGCGTATCCACCGTATATCCTCCATTACATCCCTGTCTGTAGCTTTTACTTTTCTTAGAATGAAATAGAGTTATTACAAACAGTTTAATAAGAAACACAGTGCCTACAATATGAAAAAATCCCAGACAGCTGGGCCCACAGGCGCAGGTAAATTTCGAAGACGCAGACCGTGGGGCGCCTGTTTATTGGGAACTGCAGAAGAAATTACCTTTTTTTGATGTTTCGGCAGTTGGGACCGCCCACTTCGAAAACTACCTGTGTCTGTAGGCGGAGCCGGCGGGGATTTCTTTGTTTTAATTTTTTTTTTCTGTAAGTGTTGGTCCTATAAAAAACTTGTAGATAATATTAAGAGGATTTATAATAAATTTAAGCGGATTTATTATCTTGTGAATTGACAAAGCTATGATATTTTTCTTCTTAAATCCCTATCCCCCCCCCCTCGTAGCCCTTTTTAATGATATCAAAATCTGTCATACATAAATTTTCAGCCCTTTTCCTAGAAGTAATAATAACTTTAAACGGATTCGATACGTATCATAATTAAGAAGTTATGGGTTTTTCTGTTTTCACAAAAAGCCTCCCATACTCTCCCCCCCCCCCCGGTTTTATTTTACCCATTAACGAACTTAACCGAGATTTTATGCCCCTTGATTTTATGTATTAGTTTGGAAGAGATTTGTGCAGAATTATTGAAGTTACCTTGTCCATAAAAAAGTGATATAGATAGACAGATCGATAGATAAAAGTTTTGAACTGGGGGTGGTTTTCGGTTCTGAGAGTCATGATCGACATAGATCTGCAAAAATTTTCCAGAAATTCCAACATAGAGGAGAATGTAATAGGTAGTATTTCTTACAAAATGTACCTAATATGCACTAATTTACTTTTATATATATACTTTGATCACATATATCTGTCTTTGTGCGTGCATGTGTCAGAGAGAGAGATAAATAGTATGAGCCTCCCCTACATTTTCTTGAGCACCCCCTACTGTTTGCTTCTAGCTACAGCCCTGCTTGGACTATTTTCAATCAAATTTTCAGACTTCTACGAATGGTATAGATTTCGCTAGCAATCACACACACACACACAGAGCGAAAGTTTCTTTTATTAGTATAGATAAACTTGAATTACTGTCCTCACCACTCCCAAATAAAAATTCAAGTTCGAAACCAAAAGTTGCTCTAAAATACATTTCAAACATATTCAAATTGATATATAGCACTGAGGGGCACTACAAGATGTTAGAACACTACAAGAATGCACTACAAGAATATGGTGGGCATAGCATTTATCGTTCATTTACAAGGACACACAAAATAATTCGATTATAGCACTGTCTACGAGCGATAACTACTGGAAAGACGTTTTCAGTTATGGTAAGCGTTTTTCAATTTAACTAATTTTTGTCATATTACTTAGTGTGTATAAATTTTATAGATCACACACAGGGTTGTAAAAACAGATTCGAACACATTTCCGTTTATTGGCGGAAATTGCTTAAGAGGAATTTTCAACTGCGTTATGCGTTTTCTAACCGAATTAAATTTTAGCATACTATGTAGTATATACACAAATCTATAGATCATATACAGGGCTGAACAAACGAATTCGGATATTTTTCTGACTATAGAAGATAATTGCTGAATTTAAGTTTTCAAATGTGTTATGTGTTTTCCGAATTTTGACCTTGGCCTTGTTTTCTTAGATTGGGCGGGGTTAGTTCAGCTTAAGCTGAAAGGAAGACCTCCCCGCCCGGTTTGACCTTGACCTTGTTTTCTTAGATATTATCTTCCCCCTTATGAAAGGTGCAATTTTGTTACAGTATTCTGAATATGTTGGAAAGTGTTTCATAATCTGTGCTTAACGAATAATTTGCCTTCCTGTTTAAATTTGTCTCTAATTGCAAATTTAAATAGAAACTTTTTCACTCATATTTATGAGATTATTAAAAAAAAAATGTCAAATAGTGATAAAAGAAATCGTCGTAATTAAGTTTTGCAAGGTCGATGCAGGGTTTCTTGATTGGGGCCCATTTTGTGAAAAGTAAAAATTTTTTTTGTGAAATTTATTATATTTTTGCGAAAAATAACATTTTTTAACGAAAGATGAAATCCAGTTACTCAAATTCGAACCAAACATTTCTTAATAATTTCTTTAAGTCTTTCTGCTAAAGTTTTCCTTTCTGTTGAACTTGTTTTGTTTGCAAATTACACATTTTAAAACCTAACAAAATAAAAATAATTGATAAAGATTATGTTTTTATGGAACGGGAATTTTGTCAAAAAGCCTATTTTATTTTGTGAAGGGGTCTGTTTTATTAAAAGGAATTTTGTGAAGGGACTAAATAGGCTCCAAATTTTGCCTGAATCGACCCCTGTTTTGTATTTAATAATTAAGCATTTCATTGCATCATAATGTAAATTTTACGGACTTTTATTATTTGAATAAAGTGGCTGTAAAAATATACATCAAAATTTTCTGTTTTAAAGGTTAGTCCGTATGAATTCCTGTGCAGTTGGTGTTTAAATGACGACAAAGATGTTGAGGCAAGAGCATTAAATTTGCTAAAGTTAAAACCTGAAGAATTACCACGGATAATCAGCAACAAACTGGAGTCATCAATGCTAGCTGGAATATTGAAAGCAATTAGCGTTGTATGCAAAATGGGTAATGTATATTTTTTTAACAATTAAAGCATTTTTTAAATTTTGAAACTTGTTAAAAAGTTTATGGGCATCAATCAAATGCAATTTCTTTTTAATGAGATTCCAGAAATAAATTTTTTCGAGACTATGGGTACAGTACTCCTTTAAAATAGTCAAAAAATATTTTTTAAGACTTTGATATCAATCGACTGAACATTTTATCATAAATAAAGTGGTATAAATCTTTTAAACGTGCAATAATTTACATAATCATACCAAAGAATATATCTATAGCTGCCAACTCTTCCGTTTTATAAGTACCACTAATTTGGAATAGAAATATTAATTTTATTTATGTCAGAAAGTCAGTGATTAAAAAAGACGAGCATCAATCAAAATAGAGATATTTAAAAAAAATGAGAGAGAGTTAGCAGCTATAATATACAATTATGGATGGATTCAGAGTTTGGCCTGGGTGGGGTCGACATTCCAACACGACACATCAAAATGTATTTCAAAAGCAAAACTTTGTATTTTCTGCTTATTAATTTTTTGACGAGTCGAATATATACGTGTATATATTCAACATATTCTGTATATATTTGTATATATATATATATATATATATATATACGTGTGTATATTCAACATATGCTGTATATATTTGTATCTATATACGTGCTAGTCGCATAGAGCAGAGATCGTCAGTCGAAATGGTCCGCAAACAAATTTTGGTGGTCCACAGAAAAGTCTAGGCATTATTCATATATATATTTTTTTTTTTTGCTGTTGGTTTATTCATAATAAAAGCAAAGTATTATTGTATGGAACTTTATGGGGTGTTCAGTTTTGAGAATTTAAATTTTATCAATCATTGGCAATAAATTTATTCCTATCATGCATAACATCCTTATATCAGGTTGCATTGTAAAGCTACCCTCTGCGATATATATATATATATAGTCAATATGATTAATCAGGTAATTATTAATAATAACCGGTTATTATTAATAATGACCGGATTAATCATATTGACCGTAATATATATATATATGTGTGTGTGTGTGTGTGTGTTATTTTTATTCCTGCATCACATATAAACTTCATATAAAGTACAATAATGCTTGTGAAATACAGCAATAGATATAAGAGGCATTTCCTTTACGAATATTCAGTTGAAAAATTGCCTTTGACATTTCTTCTGCGAATAGAGAAGATTTCTCAAAGAATCTCTACTATTGGATCTAAACAAAAACATGATCAAACATGATTTTTCTTATACTTTTTATTCTTTAGTATGGTGTCTAAAGTTTAAAGTATCACAAAAAAACTCTTAATGCTTACCTTTTGTATGAGATTCGTTTTGTAATTTTGTAATGCATGTAAGATTTTTTTTTTTTTAAATCCGACATTATTTGCTCATAATCCATTTTAAATCTACTATTTCAAGTACAGAATGTTTTGCAACCGCTTAAAAATAATACATGCGTGAGCGGGTTAGAAGATCTTATTCATTTTCAAAGCAGGTAATTCGCAGTCTTTGGCTCTCCATAAAAAGTGAAAACCTAATTCTTAATGAAAAAAGAATGAAAATTTTTATCCAGTTTCCGACAGCACTTTTAGTGCGAAAGAAAATTATCTATAATAGTTATTAAAATTCGGAATCATTATCGTGTAGGAAAAAAAAAATGCTCTCCGTTTTGCGATAACTTCAAAGGAGTCAGAGAACCAGTAACTTATTTTAATCCAGTAGGAGCAAGTAGGATACTTAAACAAGTTTCGAATGTTTTATACTAATATTAAATTAAATGAACTTCAATAATTTTGTTACAATTGAACAACCTTTATTCATTTTGTATATTAATTATGCCCATTTCATAATGTAAGTAAAATGATAGTTCTTTGATTATTATACTATGAATACATTTATGTTTTAAGGTGGTTTTCAAATGACTTGCCCAACAACACGAAACTTTCTGACACATTTTTCTGACTCATTTTTAACGTAAAGACATGAAATCGGCAGGCCCGACTATGGAAACGATTTGGAATCGAAATAAGTGTTCCATTTTTTGATAAATAGATTAGGTATTGAGTTAGAGGCGATTCGTGTCACGTGACGACACGTTTTTTTGCCCTTCTTGCGCTGTCGCGTAGGGAATTCGGTTCAAAACGCCGACTTTGACAGTATTTTGTGTAAGATCTTCTGCTTTTACCTAAAAAGGCAAAGCGTCTTTTGATAGCAAACTTTCTTAATAAGAATACCTGCCAATTTGATACATTTGCGAACTAAAATGAATTTAAAAAATGTGTCTTGAATTAGCTAGTTTGGATTTGAGTACAACCTTTAAGAAAAATAATTAGTGGGCCGTGGGATTAGATTTAAAAGGTTGGCGACGTCTGGCATATAGTACGTGGAAACTCGCTTGTCAGATAGGTTAATAACTCAGATTTTAGAATTAAAAATCTCACCACACCGATGAAGCTGAAAACAATCTCTCCTGGAGAAAATGTCTAAATTCAGCACTGTATACTATTCTGATTCTACTATTGTCGAAAAGAAATCGAACTTTAATGTGACTGTATATTTTTAATTACGCGTACTTTAATCAAATAACAAATAATATATCTATTCCAACAGGTAAATGTGCAGAAGGTGAAGAATATTTGTATTACCTCACTCAAGTACCACGTATTAAAATAGCAGCTATGTTTCTAAACGAAGAAGAAACAAAATGTAAGTAGTTTCAAGTAATTTATTTACGCTCTTTTATTTAACTTAACTTGGTTTTTCCATGCAAAGATGGAATTTTGTAATCGATTTTTTACTCACTTCCTGATGTGCTAGAATTACAAATATATATATATATATATATATATATATATATATATATACGCATACGGGTGTATTTCCGATGACAATACCACACTTTAATATTTTTAGAAGTTAACTATAAATTAATAAGGTAATTTTAAGGCATTTTTCCATTTGCCAGTCGCAGAAGATAAATCGGCAAATAATCTTTATGATTAGAATTTTTTACGAGTTGTATCTTCAGTAGAACAGGGCCCGATTAACCTCTGAATCTAGGGGAAGCATGATAACATTTTGGGCCTATATGATTATGGCCAGGATGCTATATGATTAAGTTAGCATCCTATTGATGACATTCATAGTTCCTTGTTAAATAAGTTTCGTGAAGTAGTGCGTGGATTTCCTCTTGGATTAAACATTTTTTTTTTTTCAAAAAAAAAAAAAAAACAATATAAAAAAGGAAAATTGGAATTAAAGGACCTTCTACACAGTCATTTTGGGGCCCCTTTTAAATTTTGTAGGGGAAGCATGTTCTTCACGTATCTTTTGGATAATCAAGCCCTGAGTAGACAACAAGGCGATATATCTTTATTAGCTTTAATGGCCACTGGCCCTTCCCCACGAGACACAAAATTCAACAAAGTATCAAGCAACGAGCAACATCTACTTCCATTTGATGACTATTAGGCGGTTCAGAGTGGAGATTTCAGCACGACAATGCCTCAATACACAACTCACATAGTACATAACAGTGAATTTCCGTGCAAAATGTTGAAGTTTTAGATTGGCTAGGTTAAGTCTAGAGCCAGCCATACTCACTTTTTTTCTCGCGGGCCGCAAACATATGTTTGGAAAGTTCGGCGGGCCGCACCACAATTATATTATAATGTAAAAAAGGGGTAATTTAAATAGTAAGATTACAAAAAAGTAGTATATAACAAACCCATATATAAAATTAATATAATCAGTAAGATTGAACGTTTGTCGAAAAAAAAAATATTACCAAAACTTTTAACTCCACTATTTCCAAACAATAAACTTTGTGGTAGATTTCAATTGCAAATGATGTACAGTAATGGTATAAAACATTTTGCTGGCAATTTTTTCCACGGTAAACGTTCAACCCTAATAAGCATTATTAGTCAAACGTAATAATATAACAATGTAGCATTTCCAAGTTCTAAAGAAAAGAACTAAGGTGATTTGCTTTAATAAATTAATCGTTTTCTCAATACAAACCCTTTTTTTTTAAAGTGTAGAAATGTATAGTGCATATGCAATAAATTTGGAATAATATTGGTTTAGTGTTGAAAATTAAGAAATGTATACATCACTATAGCACAAAGAGAACTACATGTAAAAAGAGCTTTTGACTAAGTAAACGATATTTAAAATAATTTTAAATTAAATAACAGAACAGATTTAGTCTTCCCCTGAAAATATATAAAAGAACAGCGAAGGTCTTAAAAACTTTTATACACATCTCAATTAATGTAATAAATAGAGGTTATTGATTATGTATCTCGGGCCGCACATAAAAGGTCTCCGGGTCACATGCGGCCCGCGAAATGAGTATGGTTGGAGACACAAACTCAATTGAGAACACGAATTTTCCAGCTGACAAGGAAGGTCTCCTTAAAGCGCATACTCAGAATATTTTGAAAAAAAATGCTAATGGAACTACTCATATACGTAATAAAGGATCAGCTAAATTTAGCTGCGGAATCCCAGTAGAAAATCTGTAAAAAAATAAAATACTTTGGAGTATTTGGCGCAAAAAGACGCGATTTGGCGAGCAAAACTTTTTCGTCGCCAAATGCAAGCGACTTTAATGGATTTGAAAATGCCTGGTTAGATGAGTGTTAAAATGCATAGTACTTTATGAATTTAAATTTCAACGAATAAATAGTTTATTATTTTTTCTATAAGCCTTTATAATAGAAATACAAATTAAGTATTGATGAAGTTATTTAATTTTACACGGTTTCGTTGGATGAATAAGTTTTAAATGTATTTTAACAATAAATGTCGTATTAAGAAGCCTCTCATTATACATTGCTATATTGAATAAATCATTTTTCCATGGCAACAAGACTTTTCTCTTGTTGTCTCCGGCACTAACAATATCAAAGTCAAATTGACAGTGGTGCTCAGAATCGGACAATTAATTTTTAGTTTGAAGCATTTTTAATCAATTTAAATTTTGTTCTAAACCGTAGAATACGACCGTTAATTTTCTTTAAATATACATATAAATGTACATGGCAAAACCGTAGTTATAAAAGTGTATTAATTTAAGTTAAACTTACTTAAACTAGTTCAGTATAAAGAGAAGAAAACGTTTTTCCTTAAAGCGTTATTTATCGTAAATGCTCATTTTAAAAATTTCATTGTGTCGCCAACCCAGCGATAAATCGCCAAAACACGAAATTTTCATAATTTTTTTTACGGACGTTATATCGAAGTTCCGCAGCAAATTTTTCTATAAACGTATATATCCTCATGAGAAGAATATTCTGTAATTTTTTCAAAATTTTCTGAGTATGCACTTATGGAGACCTTCCTAGTGAGTGAAAAAGTGTCCAGTCCAGGATGCGAAATAGGGACCTTTGGCGTAAACTGTCAATGCTCTGCCAACTGGGCTATCCTGGACAAATCTGCTGGACCCTTTTCACCCCCCCTTTTTCAACAATTAAGGTCGACCAATTTCTTGATTCCTAATTTGAGACGTAAAGGTTAAGGTATTTTTGGAGAAAGAAGTCATATTTTCTCAACCATTTATAAAAGTGTAGTTATTATTATTAAATAATATCTTCTAATAATATTATTAAATAATGTTATATAAAACTTTTTCAACTATAAAAACCTGCCCATGTACAGATAGGATCAAAAAACATTTATTTAGGTTGTTTTCATAAGAATTGCGAGATTTCCATAACATATTTTTCTTTTTAATTAACTGACTATTATTGTATAATTTTAAATATGTTACAAAAACAGCTCTAATTACCGATGTATTAAAACAATTTGAGTGAAAAAACTTATCTAAATTTCATATTATGGTTATATAATTTTTCTAGTATATCTTTAGATATTAAAATAAATAATTATTAAGGTGGAGCAATTTCTTGATTGATAATTTGGACTATAAAGTTTTAAGGCATTTTTGATGCAAAGAGTTATATTTACAAATGTATGTAATTTCAATTGTCATATTTTTCTAATCTATATTATTTCCCAAATTTTTATAAAAATGAATAATAATCACATAATAAGATCACTAATTATAATTAAAATATAGATAAAATGCTTAAGTGATACAAAGAGAAACAAAAAAGGCTTATAAAAACCTTTTAAATGATCGACATATGTTTCAGCGCTCATTTTCAAGATATGTAACGATAAACAAAAATATTCTCGCAAACTTTTTTGAAAATAAACTTGAAAACATAAATCACAAGATCATATATGTAAAAAAGCAGGTGCTTGAAATAGTCAACTGTAAACGGGAAAATTAATATTTCCTTATTGCTTTTTTAAAACTGAGAAGTACCTCGTGCCAAATTTTAGGTAATTCAAGTGAGACGGATTCGTTGCAAATGTTCACGTTACGCATATATATTTCTATTGATTCACGGATAATAGATGGGAAATAAGGCCTTTATGGATAAATTATTTTACTATTTTTAAAAGTTTTAAAAAAGCAATAAGAAAATATTAATTTTCACGTTTGCAGTTGACTATTTCAAACATATGCTTTTTTACATATATGAACTCGTGATTTATGTTTTTAAGTTTATTTAAAAAATAATAATAATAATAATAATAATTGCGAGAATATTTTTGTTTATATTTATATATATTGAAAATGGCACCGTATGAGCGCTGAAAAATATGTCGATCATTAAAAGGTTTTTATAAGCCTTTTTTGTTTCTCTTTGTATCACTTAAGCATTTTATCTATATTTTAAAATGATTATTTTAAGGTTATGTAGATTTATAAACATAAGATTTCATTTTTTTCTTTAGGTATTCATGATTTATTTTCAGAACTAGAGTGTGAACATGGATTTCACATGAAGTATGTAAACAAGATTTTACAGCCATAATAAAAGCAGAACATCAAAAAGTGGGAATGTATAACCTGCAGCAGTATGTTTTTGATGTAATAAAAGTAAAACAGCTGTATAAAACTTCTAAAAACACATTTCTATAAATATATAAAAACAGCAATATGCTGAATAGATAAGGGATAAGCAGATGTAAAATATGGAATGACTAATAAACTCTTATTGCAATATTCATTTTCATTTACTTATTCGAAGTAGTATATAATAAAATCATTATAGCAACACTGGCTACTAAAACGATCAGAAAATTACAATTATACAGACCAGAAAGGTTTGAAAGGACGAAAATTTACTTAAGTTTGTTGGTGGATTAGAAAGCCTGTATTAATTTAAACAAATTAGTTCTTTTTGAATCTACTAGGGTCTCTAACCCTTAAGAATTTATGCTTGCCAACTCCCATTCACATCCCGTGGACTCTAAAAACACGCTAATTTGCTCTGATTTAAAAAGGTTACCAGATTTGGAAAATTGAAAGACATTATCTCGACCAGTGACGATCTTCCGTAATCAGGTTGCCATCCGTTTCTCTTATACTGAGGAGGGAGGTTTGCCACCAAGGCCTCATTTACCTCTGTTGCGATAGCTGACGGCTGTTTTCCGTAATTGAATAAATAAGATTAATCACATATGTGAAAATAAATTTGTATAAAATGGTTAAATAAAAAACTGCCACCCGAACTATTATAAAGTCTAAAAGAAAAGTTTTTTTTTCTTTTTTAGATGCTATGAGAAAATTATTTTAAATATGTTGATTTACATATGACGTAATTTTTACAATTAAGTGTTTTTCACTATGTAATAATTTAATTATTTTAAGGTTGCCTTTCTGTTTTAATATTCACATGTAAATATATATATTTCAATTTAAAACACAGTGTTTGGAAATATTATTATTTGGCTTTTTTAAATCGGACAACAGCATATAAAACTGCTATTTCAAACTATGAATTGGATGATATAATAAATTTTAATTTTTCAAGTTAGTTTCAATTTTTATAATTATTATATAAAAAAATAGACAAATTTATAAAAGATTGGATACCGAACACCATAATCTAGTCAAGTATATGCCTGCAAAAGATAGTTAAATTGCTATGCATAGGTTACGATACTATAAAACATATTTAACTATACTATCTTGAAGAATTTAAACATTAAATAGTGCTTTAAATGATTCTCCGGTTTAAGAAACGTCTTCAGCATGTTCATCATACATTTTTCTATAAAACTACCAGTTTTCATGTTTTTGTATGCAATAATTTTTACAAGATAAGCTAAGAAAGAGAAAAAGTCAAAACAGATTCAATTACGGCAGCGGCAGTGTTATTACTTTTTTTTTTAGAATATAGAGATTTATTTATGTTTTATAAAGAAATAAAAAAAAAAGTTTGTTATATTGTGAAAAACAATATAAAAAAATTTAATATTGTATGACAAAAATAAGCTTACAAAACTAGTTTTGCCATGATTTTAAAGCCTAGGTTCCATAACAATATAATAAATTATAACACCTTGTAATAATATATTTCTTTTAAATGATAAAGGTGTAAATTAACAACATAATACAAATTAAAATAACTTTTATTAGGTTGTTTGACATGTTTCGACTCACTCCGAGTCATTTTACAAAACAAATGAGACTATTCCATAATTGCACGGGCTTTGAAGTTATTATTTAAAATGCTATTATTTACTTTTCATGTTAGATATGAAAATAATCAACCAAGTAAAAATAAAAGATAACGGGCGTAATTTTAAAAAAAGTACATGAAAATTAAATAATAACATTTTAAATAATAACTTGAAAGCCCGTGCAATTATGGAATAGTCTCATTTTTTTTAAATGACTCGGAGTGAGTCGAAACATGTTAAACAACCTAATTAAAGTTATTTTAATTTGTATTATGTTGTTGATTTACACCTTTTAGCATTTAAAAGAAATATGCCTAGGTTCCATATTTTAAAGCGGTAATTTCTTCTTTATACTGATTATTGCATTCTCTCTATTAATCCTGAAAAAAAAAATTTTTTTTTTCAACAATTATTATATATATATATATATATATATATATATATATATATATATATATATATATATATATATATATATATACTATATATATATATATATATATATATATATATATATATTGATTTTTTTATTATATATATTTTGTAATTTTTTTTACAAGTATTGTTTTGTTTGTGGTATAATAGAGAAAATACGTAATAAGAAAAATATAAAGCAGAAAGGACGACTGAAAAAATATGGAAACTGGAATTCAAATTTGTGGCAAAGCTAGTTAGATTAACCCCTTACAAGCTACAAGATTAACCCCTTAACCCCTTCGCGACGAGCATCCTTTACAGAATTTTTTAATCTTTTACCACCGGTTTTTCAAAACAGAAATTTTCGCCTAATTGAATCTTAGAAATGCTAGCATTAAATAAGGCAAAGCTTACAATAAAAATTAACTGGTGGGAATAATCGAGGATTCTGAGCATCTTATGCGTCACGTATACGTGTCGCTCGTCCCCAAAGGGTTACGCACCACGACGTACCTGCTAAATTTCGTCATGAAAACTTCTATCTGAAATACCAGGACGTACGTGCCTACGTCCAGGTTGCCAGTTTGACCTTTTTTTAAATTCAAAATTTTGAATTCATACCAGAAAGTTATAGTAGTAATTCGTATTATACAATGACAGACTTTTCGTGATTGCATAAATTAAAATTATTCTTTTAGAATTTCCGGTATGAATTTTGTATTTTTGACGAAATTTAACATAGCTGGTATTCAGCATACTATCACTAAATTTAATATGGTGCTTAAGGGATTAATTTTGACATACAATATTAAAACTTTTGTTATTGTTAGAAAGTTATTCCATATGAAGGCATTAATAAGAAATTCCACAATAGAAAATAATAAAAAAAGTTAAAAGCTTTACCTTTATGTCTTGCGAATTATTTATTAGGAATAGGTTTTTTTTAATATGAACAAAAACACATTTATTAGATGAATAAAAATACACGTAGAATATAATACTTGGATATAAATGCTTGCTGGGCACATTCACAATAACAAAACAAAAAGAATTCTTGGAATTATTTACAAACACAAATATGAAGAAATACTTTGAAATTTTAACAAGTTAGTTGGAGATTTAAATGTAATATTCCTTTAGAATACAGTAATATTATATAGGAATTTTATTCCCGGCAGAAATTCTCATGTTACATGCTTACAGCCTTTCTATCCTTTAAACTAAAAAATGTTTTCGAGTTCCAGCTTGCATTTAAAAAAAAACATTGTTTGATGCTGCCATCTGGTGGCATTTTCTTGAAACAAAAGGAATTTTCTAACAGTTATTTATTTATTTATTTTAGAATTCAGCAATTTTATTTTCTGGAACCATAAATAAATGCAAAAAGAAATAATAGTCTAATTGAATTACGGGCTTCTTAATCCACGATCAAATAACTTCAGTCAATTTTCGTCTTTTCTAGACCCTTAAAGCAACGAAATACACAACATATTTCAAAAACTAAATATACTGTCAAACCTCGTTAGTACGTTAATCTCGGGTCCACTTAAAAATGACTTATTAAGAGGATTGATACTTCTTAAGCGGAGTTCTTAAATGTAAAAGAAATTTCCAAATGTTTATATAATAAGTAAACCTATAACCAAATTACATTATAAATTATACAAATTAGTAGAATTAGAATTCGTAAAATGTATGAAAAATTAGGAAAGTGTAGAAAGTAAGTATGTTACGTAGTATTTAATAGTACAATTCAATACGTACCCATTTGTTATTGGCTTACAAAAAAAATAAAATAAAAAATAAAACCTATTTTTGTTTGATGTTAGTTTTCTGAAATCCAAGTTTTTTTTTCTAAGGAATATAGAATATTATATTAGCTATCTTTAGTGTACACTTCAAAGACGAAATATAGCTCCATAGTTGAGCAGTGAAGGCTTTTTTTTTTTGGAACAATCGGTTTGGGAGGTTCCTCTTTTTCAGGATCGCTGTCGGATTCTACTGCTGGCAAAGTTTTTTGATCCCAAAGCTTCAGCTGCAATTTCAGTTATTGCTGCATTCAGAGAATTTGTTGATACGTCAGATAATCTTTATAATGAAAGGGCTGTCATCTGGAATGTTGTTAAACTTACAGTAATGCGCATCAAAAACGAAGTGATTTTGGAGATAACATTGACAAGAAATTCAACCGAGTTTGCCAATCACAGTCTTAAAACGTCTTAAGCGGAGTGATTGAAAAAATGGTGATGCAATAAGCAGAGTACATTATGTGAAAATAATTGCTTTCTATTAGGATAAATTTGATTGGATACCTTCCTTAGCTCTGATTGGCTGAGAAAGGTATAGGTGAAATCCACAATCAGTTCCGCATCAGCAGGATTTTCTCTTCCAACCTGCTCCCTCCCCTAGACTGCTCTCATTTTCAAGCGGCAGCAGCAGGGCTTTCGTAGAGAACGCAGTAGCGGAAAGTTCAACGTTAGGATAAATTTGATTGGATTCCTTCCTTATCTTCGATTGTCTGAGAAAGGTATAGGGGAAATCCTCTAGTGTAAATTTTGTAATTTAACATTTTTCTAATTCTGTTTCTTGTTTTTGCATTTATAATCGCTAGTACTCTTATAATTTTTATCTTTTTCATTAATTATGTATGTAAATATTGTATTACAGTCATATTTACTCAAATTCTATTTTTTGTTTCTTGCAAAATATTAATTTAATGTATTTATTTTTCAAAAATTGAAAATGTATGGCTCTGGGGCCTTTTCCCGTCCCTCACCCTCGTAAGCTTGACAAACCAATACCAATGCAACGGACTTTGAATGAAAAATTCACTCTCTTTTTGCGCAACCATCTACGCATTAAGACAATACTGTCGAATGAAGGTAAACAAGGTCAATACGAACTTCTGCATTGGAACATTATGTAAAAAAAGCGTATAAGAACGGTCGGGACTTCTGAAACATGACGTAGTAATATGAGGAGTGACGTTTTATCTAGGTGACTTACTAACGAGGTTTGACTGTATATCAAATCATGTCGATGCTGAATTTTAAGTCTGGGCCATAAATGGGAAACTGCGATTAAAAGACGACTCAACTTTAAATTTCAGTTATTCATTAACTAATACTTCATACGAATCCTCTTTAATAAAAAGGTACGTGTTGCTGACGACTCGGATTTTCGCTAATCGTTGCCACAGAATTATCTCGGAAAATGAAACATTTGAAATTACTGAAAAAATTAATTGCTCGAAAAGTATTTGTCAGAAAGTTGTTGGACAAACTGCGTTAGAAAGATAAAAAATTGTATTTTTCTTGATATAAATTTCAAATCGAATGATTATGCCGTTTTTCAAATATTGAATTTCAAAAATTACCAAATTTCACAATGGAGTTTATTGAGTGAAAACTTCACGCGTGAAAAAATAATAACAGCAATGTATCAGCACGAGTCACAAATTATAGTAACCGTATTATTCTGTTAAAATATAAAAGTGAATTATGATGTCACGAGTGCATGATTTTTATTTAATTCTCGACAAATACTAGATGCGCCTTTTTTTTCTTTTCGTTGTGAATAATATAGGTTAATTCACGTTATTAAAAAATCTACCCTATATATATAAAATCCTAATGAAACGAATTTGTGAAACGATTTTATGAAACGAATTTTTGAAACGATTTTATGAAACGACTGATTAAACGTCTGATTATGTTTCAGGGCTATTTTTAATAAAATATTAAACGCTTGATAGTGAAATTAATACCAATTGTCCATAAAAATCCGCGGATGTCAAAACTGGTAATAGAATTTTGAAATTGTAATTAGTTTTCGAGATATTAATTTTTTTTTTCTAATTTTAATGACATTTCTGTAATGATGGCAACTAATTACTCAGTTTTTTTGTGACAAAAAAGGGAAAAAAATTGAAAAGGATCCCTATAGGGATTATTGATTTCTTTTTATTCGTCATTTTCAAATTGAAATTGAATTTATCTTTTATTTCAATCGATAATGAAGACAAGATTGTGATTAAATTATGTTTTTCAGGAAAATTTGAAAAAAAAATCACATTTCTATCGTCAGGATACAATCGTCTGTGAGCATTTAATTTAATTTATAAACTGAAAATATTTTGAATAAATTCGTCCAAATGACGTCATTTATGTAAACGCAAAAGAAAGGAGCAAAAAAATATTTATACAATTTGTTTAGCGTAAAATGTCATTTATCCTATTTTATATATAATCAGAAGTAATTTGTATAGAAAAAACAATAATAATATACGTATAATTAAAATACGCATATAAACAAAAAAATCGTCGAATTTGTTTCCATGGCTGTTTATGTCATTTGGCACCAAATCTCACTTTCTGATGCCCGAATTGCGCTAAGCTTTTTAAAAAAGCGTCAAGACCCCTATAATAGAAAAGCACCAAAAGCTCATTGGGTTTGTTTTCATAACTTTTGGCAACAAATCTATGTATATTAACGAATCTATCCCTTTTCGTAGCTCGAATTACGCCAAACCTAAAAGCAAAGGATCCTATACTGGAAAAGTAATACCCGGTTTTCTTATGGACAATATTCAAGTGACATAACATGGTGTAAAATTATCGCGGATAGCAAATTTGTTTAAATATGTCATCAATTGATGCCGAATAAATGCAGGCATGCATGCACAAAATATTTAATTAATTTTGTATGATAAATAATTATTAGAAAATTCGTATATACATATTAATTAAAATAAATAATTGACATATTTAAAATAACATGAAAATATGCATGATGGTGCACTGAAATAGAGAGAAAATTAAAACCTGTTACTGAAAATGTCTATAACAGTACTTTTCAATACCGTGGTTTTTAATGTTATTCACAAGCAGATGGTTTTTTTCTCATCCTTAAACGCAAAGGAAGAATAGAATACAGATCGTTGTTATAAAAGTCCGAGAGGTAGCCACAATTTAAACCTAACCATTTTATACAAGCTGGTTTTCAAGTTGTAATTGATTTTACTTATCAATCCCGAAAACAGTCGTCAGTTGTCGCAACAGCTGTGTATGAGGCCATGGTAATCAAAAAATGCCCCATTAAAACGTTAAAAGCATGGCAACCCAATTACAGATTTACCAATATTTTTAAAACAAAGCACGCTGTCATGTTTTTAGAGGCTTCGAAGTCTTAGCGGGGGTTGGCGAGCGTAACTCGCAGGGGGTAGGCCCCCTAGTGTAGCTATAAAACATATAAATCAATGGAAAACGGTAGGTAATAGATTGTAAACGTAATAATAAACCGTATTAAAAAAACATAACTTATTGAAATAAGTTTTTATGCTATTCTAGGATATTCCAGGTAAAGGTACAGATTACTTTAAAATACAAATTAAATTCACCGATATATTTCGTTTGATTCAAGGTTCTTTTGGAGAAACCGACCAGCGCAGCGGGCGTAGTCTGCTAGTATGAAATAAGTAGCATTTAAAAAGTAGTTGATAAATTAATTACTTTTTAAATTGTTCGAATTTTTGGTGATATCAGTGAGGAAAGTGTGACGCACCATTTGGGCGATTGTCATCACTAACTTTGTATAGCCTCAGAAATTCTACCCTTAAATAAGATGAAGAATACTGTTTTAATTTAGCGGCGTCAATTGGTTACCTGGTGCGCAACTGTTCCATTACTACGATATATGACACTGCGCTGATTCAACCTAAATGTTCAAACTAACGTATAAACCTCGATTAGATGTTACCCAGTTTTACTCTTTCTTCTGTTTAGTAATTGAAATGCAAAAGAAAGGTTTGAGTATTGACATTTTTAAGTTAATTTGAGCAATTTTACATCCTGTCACAACCACAACATAGTGCTATCTAGATTAATTTTAACACAATTATTTCAAATTGGTAAAGAAAGGATCTCTTGGCTGAAGCCGCCACGCTCTACCAAATGAGCTATCCCTGTCGAATCTGGAGGGCAGAACTCATCCAGTTAACCTTATTGATCATAGCATCTGGTCTGATATTTTAATCAGCTCAACAGAATAGATCGCAGGTAATGGAACTCCAGTAAACGCTGGATACGTGATTACACTAGATTAATTTTAACACAATTATTTCAAATTGGTAAAGAAATCATACGAGCTGTAATTTTTCCAACTGAATGAAAAATGTCCTGGTCAGGATTCGAACCTGGGATCTCTTGGCTGAAGCCGCCACGCTCTACCAAATGAGCTATCCCGGTCGAATCTGGAGGGCAGAAATCATCCAGTTAACCTTATTGATCATAGCATCTGGTCTGATATTTTAATCAGCTCAACAGAATAGATTGCAGGTAATGGAACTCCAGTAAACGCTGGATACGTGATTACATTAGATTAATTTTAACACAATTATTTCAAATTGGTAAAGAAATCATACGAGCTGTAATTTTTCCAACTAAATGAAAATTGTCCGGGCCAGGATTCGAACCTGGGATGTCTTGGCTGAAGCCGTCACGCTCTACCAAATGAGCTATCCCGGTCGAATCTGGAGGGCAGAACTGGAGTTCCAGAACTGGCGTTTACTAGAGTTCCATTACCTGCGATCTATTCTGTTGAGCTGATTAAAATATCAGACCAGATGCTATGATCAATAAGGTTAACTGGATGAGTTCTGCCCTCCAGATTCGACCGGGATAGCTCATTTGGTAGAGCGTGGCGGCTTCAGCCAAGAGATCCCAGGTTCGAATCCTGGCCCGGACATTTTTCATCCAGTTGGAAAAATTACAGCTCGTATAGTGCTATCTATTATGAAAAATTGATCTGTTTGTTAAATTTATGTATACAAAATGTATGAACTACCTTATTTAAAAATGTCACTTATTTCACTTTTGCATCGATTATAGTTAGTAAATTACTGAAATTTAGAAATCGGACGTCTTATTCATGGAGACTCTGCACAATGCTATTAAAAAGTTACTAAATACCTGATCAATCCTCATATTTATGAAATGTAGAATGACAATTTAAATTCTACAACACTAACTTTTAAAACATTACAACAATTGTAAATTTATTAACTTTTTTATTTAGCTTAAGATTTTTTCCATGATCACATAGTAAGATTTTTGAACTTCTGAGATATTTCAATTTGAAAATTTGATCCAATACTGAAATCAATGTACATAATATAAAGTTTTCTCGCAAATGTCATAGTAACATTTGAGATATTGTGAGTAACAATATGGCATTACTTTATTGATATTACTATTACGTTTTTTGTAAATTAGCTATCTTCATTGGGGCCATAAACATCTGGGGCAAAAACGAAACCTGGGACATAGGCTGCCACCAAGTGACCTTAGAAACAATTTATATGTAGGATATTATAATTTACAATATTAAGCAACATATAACAGTGTTAGATTTATTTCACCAAAAATGTGGCTTGGCACTTTCGTGCCCCGACCCCCTCAATTAAAATATATATAAAATGCTTAGTGATACAAAGAGGAACACAAAAGGTTTATAAAAATCTCTTTATTATCAACATATACTTCACCGCTCATATGCGGCGCCATTTTCAAGATATATAACGATAAACAAAAGTATTCTCGCAAATTTTTGAAAATAAACTTGAAAACATAAATCACGTATCTAAAAAAGCAGGTGCTTGAAATAATCAACTGTAAATGTGAACATTAATATTTCCTTATTGCTTTTTTTAAAACTGAAATGTACCTCGTGACAAATTTTGGATAATTCAAATGAGGTGGATTCGTTGCAAATGTTCACGTTACGCATATGGATTTCTATTGATTCACGGATAATAGATGGGAAATAAAGCCTTGAGGGATAAATTATTTTACTTTAAAATCAATTTTTAAAGTCTCGGTTCTGTGTAATCTTGCCAGTGCTGTAGCAAAAGAAGTACAGCACTGGCAAGATTACACAGAACCGAGACTTTAAAAATTGATTTTTAAAATACTAAAATAATTTATCCATAGTAAAATATATTAATAGTAAATATATTAATAGTAAAATAATTTATCCACGGAAACAGACTAAAATCGCATGGTGCGAGATCTCGACTGTAAGAGGGATGTGGCATGATTTTGATATTGCATTTACGAAGATATTGGTGCACAGAAGTAGCGACATGCGGGCGAGCATTATCGTGATGTGATGTCCACTTCGCTACCAGTTCATGATGTTTTCTCGATATGTGTTGACGCAAAATTTTCAAAAATGAACCATAATAGTCACCATTCACAGCAATTTTTAGAGGCGCAGCATGCTGATAGATTACACCTTTATGATCAAAGGAAATAATCATCATGACCTTTCCAGCAGATTTGGTTTGTCGGATTTTTTTTTTTTTTTTTTAGGCGGAGAATCAGTGTGTTTCCATACACTTGTTGCGGACTTAATAAAAAGATTCAAAATGATTCACCCAAGTTTCATCACCTGGATATTACAGTCTTCAGAAAATTCGGATCATTTTGAAGCATTTGTTTCCACTCACAACATTGGCGAATTCTTGTTTGCATTTGTTCTTTAGTAAGGTGATGAGGGACCCATCTGGAACAAACATGCCGAAGCTGTAAATCGTTGCTTAGAACGCGAAATAGCGACGTTTTCGAAATGTTAGTTGGTGCCGCTATCTCTTCACATGTCATTCGCCGATTTTCATGCAAGATTGCCCACACAGTGTTAACATTTCAATCATTCACAACACTTTCTGTTCGGCCAGGCTTAGGAGCCAGTTCTGCAGAAAAGCGTCCTTTTTTTTAAATCACCATACCATCTAAAAATCGTAGACTCACCAAAACATTTGTCTTTGTAAGCTTCTTTCATTAACTTAATTGTTTCTGGGGCTGTTTTGCCCAAACGATAGCAAAATGTTATGGCAGAACGCATTTCGTTTCTTAATTCTGAATCCCCCCCCTTCATTTCTGTAGGTCAAATAAAAACAGTTTTTTAAACAAGCACGAAACTAGGAAAATAAAGTCGTCTGCTTCGTTTAGAATATTTATAAACGCACTGTTAACAGTTCGAAAAAATCACCTGCAGTTTAATTTTTTAGTTTCGCGGAGTTGCCACTGCGTAAAAAAATAACTCTCAGTTTTTATGGAATGCCCTTTGTATTATTAAAATTAACTATGTTTTATTCCATGTTGCAATGCAGATATTAATAAATTAGTATGCATTCTGCTTGGAACATCTGACACTCAGGGTGTTTGTGCATTTAATTATCACCATAAAATTATATTCATGATAGAAAGGGCGAAACTAAACATCAGTTACCAGACTTTGTTAGATTTCATTGTGTGTGACATTGAGAGTGGCAAATGTAGGCTGAATAGGGGCTTGAAATGTCTCGAACCAGAAGCACATCTTGAAGTGTTAATGAATGAGATTGATAACTTACCTGATGAAGTATTTTTCAAACAGTGAATGAAGATAGAGCTGATCTTATCACACTCCTTCTATCTAGGTTTCTACAAACTCTTGTAAAAAAAACTGATCTCATTAAAATCGCATCATTTTATATCAAAGGTCGAAGCTCAACACTTTAGAGAACTGAAAGAGAAACCTATTTCGGCACTTTTATGTTGGTCGGGCGCCAGTAATCGCTAAGTTTTTTTAAATCTCGTCAAGCCTTTTTTCCTCGCCAATATAATAGGCGATATTTATATGTGCAAATAGCCAATATTTTAACATTGCAATGTAATATCTTAAAAAATTTACTTAAAAATAGCTAAAATATAATCATGATAAAATACGTAAAAACGAACATATCAATACAAATATCAAAATCTCATGTAATCGGGTAGATTAATGGTTAGGCTTACTCCATTACAAAAATTTTAAAATTTGATATAACATAAACTAGAAACATTTTATTGCATAATGAAAGCATCGTATCTAATTTTATATACACAAAAAAAAAACTTACGTTATGTATAAGATCCCAAAATATTTTAATATCATTTAGAATTTTTAGAAATGTATAATTAGTTGTTCAAATTGTTGTTCAATGGATCGTTAGTTGTTTACAATTCAAATAATGCCAATTGAAACAAGACTTGGCGAGTTATCACTGGCGCCCAGCTAATATAAAAGGACCCAAATTTTGAGTGTATAGTTATTGCAGACATCTCAAAGAATTATACTTTTGCAATCCAAGAGAAAATTCAAAGCTTTTGTTGGATCAATACACAGGTTACACTACATCCTTTCGTTTGTTATTTTAAGAAATATAATCAAATCTGTTGTAAAAGCATTTGTATTATTAGAGATCACGTTAGACATGATGACTGAGTATATACATTTCGACAAGGTGAAGAATGCTGTATCTGGAAAACAGAAGTTTATTTACTTTAATGATGATGCAAGCAGTGAGTACAAGAACAAAAGAATGTCATAAATATCTGGTAGCACAAATACGATATTGGCATAGGAGCAGAATGGATTTTTTTTTTGCATCGCACGGAAAAAAAATCTGGCAATGGTATATAGATGGAATCCGAAAATAGGAAATAATAAGTGTCAGTCTGCAAATATCATACAATGATTAAATACTCACACCAGAAAATATGTTCACATTTTTTCCCAGAAAATATTAGGGATTAAATTATGTTTTAGTCTTTACAGAGAAAATTACACAAAATGAATCTTTGTTTAAAAAATATTTGAATGTTGTGTACCAATCAGAGGAACTCGAGGTATCATCGGTACCTTTATGTGAAAATCAAATTAGGTGTTTATTATACATCGAAATGCCAGACATTTTTTTTATTTTAAACCCTCAATGGAGTTAACACAAGCCTCATCTTTCAACGATAATGACAGCATAACATGCATTTATGGTGATAAATCGCTGATAGGTAAAGTTGAAAATACAAGTGAAGAGCAGAATGACATTTTAGCAGACTCTTTTCATCCATCGGGAATCAGGATCAACAACTGCATTTAAGTTATCCAAAAATGATAGTGGTTGGGTTCCTAACACTGAAGTCCTACGCAAATGGACCTTATCGGGAATCAGGATCAACAACTGCATTTAAGTTATCCAAAAATGATAGTGGTTGGGTTCCTAACACTGAAGTCCTACGCAAATGGACCTTATCGGGAATCAGGATCAACAACTGCATTTAAGTTATCCAAAATGATAGTGGTTGGGTTCCTAACACTGAAGTCCTACGCAAATGGACCTTATCGGGAATCAGGATCAACAACTGCATTTAAGTTATCCAAAAATGATAGTGGTTGGGTTCCTAACACTGAAGTCCTACGCAAATGGACATTATCGGGAATCAGGATCAACAACTGCATTTAAGTTATCCAAAAATGATAGTGGTTGGGTTCCTAACACTGAAGTCCTACGCAAATGGACCTTATCGGGAATCAGGATCAACAACTGCATTTAAGTTATCCAAAAATGATAGTGGTTGGGTTCCTAACACTGAAGTCCTACGCAAATGGACCTTATCGGGAATCAGGATCAACAACTGCATTTAAGTTATCCAAAAATGATAGTGGTTGGGTTCCTAACACTGAAGTCCTACGCAAATGGACCTTATCGGGAATCAGGATCAACAACTGCATTTAAGTTATCCAAAAATGATAGTGGTTGGGTTCCTAACACTGAAGTCCTACGCAAATGGACCTTATGCAGGTGATGTCACACGAAAGAGCTGGCGGTATCGTGATCTAATATTCTAGCAACTGTACAGTTGCCAAAACATACTGCCAGAATACTAGTATGCGCAACCGCAAGCATCGTCAGCAGACGACTTTTGTTTTAGCCTCGACCCAGGTTCCGTGCATAAAATTTAACCGAAATTTTGCAAATTTAGTAAGTATTCTGGATAAAGACCCACATTTTGAATTTATATTACAACATATTAAATACTTACTGCCACAATAATGAATTGTTTTGTGGTATTTTTATCAAAAGATCATTAATAATACATACGCCATAGAACGCTATGCTAATGTTCAAAAGTAAGTACCGCCAGCAGACGAATTTTAGCCTCGAACTCAGGTCCCGTGCATAAGGTCCATTCAGACCGAATGAATCGACAACCATTCCTGGACGAACATTCAATATCTCCCAAAGAAGGTCCCCATAGACGCATACTCAGAAAAATGCGAAAAAAAAATTACAGAATATTCTTGTCATGAGAATACATATGTGAGTAAAAAAATTTCTGTGGAACCTCGATGTAACGTCCATAAAACAAACTAATGAAAATGTCATTTTTTGACGATTTTTAGGTGGTTGGCGACACAATATTTTTTTTTTAAATACGCTTTTATGATAAATACTGTTGAAGGAAAAACTTTTTCAACACTTCATACTGAATTAGTTTAGGTAAGTTTAACTTACATAAACATACACTTTTATAAACAAAATTTTTCCATATACATTTATATAATGAAATTCAACCATCATATTATATGATTAGAACAACAAATATTTCAAGCTTAAAATTAAGATCCCATTCTGAGCACTGCCAATTCGGCTTCCATAATGTTAGTGTAGGAGACAAGAGAACAAAATTGTTGCCATGGAAACAAATATTTATTCAATATCGAAATTTATAACAACAGCATTCTTAATCAGGCAGTTACTTTTAAGATACACAAAACTTAACCAGTCGGTGAAGCCGTGAAAAATTAAATAACTCTTTATTAACATAAAGTTTCATAACTTTTTACCGAGTTCCGTTAGGGATAATAATTAGAAGAAAAAAGCAAAAATCGGGTTTAGCATAGTTTTTGAGAAGCTGTACTATAAAAGGAGAAAAGTTTTTAAAATAAAAAGTTGAACAACAAGTAGCCCTATGAGAGATTTGAACAAGAAGAAATATTTAAAGCGAGTCTGATTTCCTTCAATAAAAATTATGATAGTGACATGTGGTATTTGACCTTTTATTTCTCCAGTTTTTAAATATTTTTGGCCTGGATCCTTAAGTCTATGAAAATTCTATAATTAACTAAATTGTTGACAAATTTATTCTGAACATTTTAGTTTTTAATTCATCTTGGTAGGTACAAAAATGTAGCAATTACAGAATTTTTCATAAAACACGTTTCTCACACATAAAACGACAGCATCGCTGGTTACAAATGACCGCCGTAAAAAAGTATATGTTCAAAAAAATTTTAAATCATGTTTTTACATTGAGAAAACTCTGAAGAAAACTTGGTTAAAAAATTGGAACGACCTAAAACGTCAAAAAACACCTGCCCTCCTTAGTGATTTTAAATGTATGGACCCAGAATTCACAAACAAAAGGCTACTCACTAGTATGAGTTAAGACATGTATGTTTTATTCACCCTTTTGAGAAAACATCTTGCTGCATATCTCACAAACAAAAAATTTCCCGACCAGTATAAACTAACAGATGCCTGTTTAAACTACTATTTTGAGAGAATTTCTTGTTGCAGAGAGCTCACAAACAAAAGGTTTCTCACCAGTATAAATTAAGAGATGCCTCTGTAAAGTACCCTTTTCAGAAAATTTCTTACTGCATGTCTCACAAACATAAGGTTTCTCACCAGTATGAATTAAAACATGCAGGTTTAAATGATGCCTTTGAGAGAAATTCTTGTTCCATATCTCACAAACAAAAGGTTTTTCACCAGTATGAATTAAGAGATGCTTCTTTAAATTACTCTTTTGAGAAAACTTCTTGTTTCATACTTCACAAACGAAAGGTTTCTCACCTGTATGAGTTAAAAGATGCATGTTTAAATCACTTCTTTGGGAGAAATACTTGTTACATGTTTCACAAACAAAAGGTGTATCACAATTATGAATTAACAGATGCTTTTTCAAACTCCACTGATGAAAAAAATCTTTGTTGCAAAATTCTCAAACAAAAGATTTCTTACCAGTATGAATTAACAGATGTCTATTTAAATGACCCTTTCGAGGAAAATTCTTGTTGCATATCTCACAAACAAAGGGTTTCTCACCAGTATGAATTAAGAAATGATTCTTTAATTTACTCTTTTGAGAAAATTTCTTATTGCATATCTCACAAACGAAAGGTTTCTCACCAGTATGAATTAAGAAATGATTCTTTAATTTACTCTTTTGAGAAAATTTCTTATTGCATATCTGACAAACAAAAGGTTTCATATCCGTATGAATGCGACGGTGACCACATAAACTACCACCATTTGAAAATTTCTTATTGCATGTCTCACAAACAAAAGGTTTTTCACCAGTATGACAGCGAAGATGAGTAGTTAAATAAGATTTTTTAGAAAATCCTTTGCCGCATACCTCACAAATAAACGATTTTTTATCAGTATGAATTAAGAGATGACTGTTTAAATCAGTCTTTCGAAAGAAATTTTTGTTGCATATCTCACAACCAAAAGGTTTCTCACCAGTATGATGTAAAAAATGCGTGTTCAAATCAATCTTTTGAGAGAAATTTTTGTTACATATCACACAAACGAAAGGTTTCAAACCAGTATGGATGCGAAGGTGAGTAGATAGATGACCTTTATTTGAAAACTTCTTATTGCATGTCTCACAGACAAAAGGTTTCTCACCAGTATGAACTAAGAGATGCATCCTTAAACTACTCGTTTGATTAAATTTCTTATTGCATATCTCACAAACAAAAGGTTTCTCACCAGTATGAATTAAGAGATGCTTTTTTAAAGTACCCTTTTCAGAAAATTTCTTATTGCATGTCTCACAAACGAAAGGTTTCTCACCAGTATGAATTAAGAAATGATTCTTTAATTTACTCTTTTGAGAAAATTTCTTATTGCATGTCTCACAAACAAAAGGTTTATCACCATAATGAATTAACAGATGCTTCTTTAATTTACTCTTTTGAGAAAATTCCTTTCCGCATACCTCGCAAACAAAAGATTTTCTTTGATGAAAGTCAGAAGAAGATTCCCCAAACGATTCTTGTAAAGAAATGTTTTGTTCCATATTTTACACTTTGGAGATTTTTGACTACTTTGAGTGATATCATAGAAATCTAGGTGACATTTCATCTTTAACTACCTCCATGCCTTTGTGTATCTACAATAAATACAATTATGTTAATCACTAATATTTATAATTAATCAAAACATATTTAAGAACAAATGAGAATCATACAAGAAATGAAAATCACTGTAGAAAACTGAATTCAACTAAATTTTCTAACATAGTAATAAAAACTGCTGTGTGTACAAAAATGTCACGTAGATTTCAAGAATAAAATAAGTAAAAACGGAAATAGATAAAAATGCACCGTTAGCTGTATTGTTTATGGGGCACAAGAAAGTTTTCAGTTACATATAATTTCAAATTTAGTTTCGAAGTTTGCAAACAGATGACGCTGATATCTGAAAACGAAAATAAGCTGTGTGAACATGTTACGAAGAATTCTGCTAAAATTAAATAACGATATTTCAATATGTCACGATTTGCAGCAACAACATGGTGTAATCTGAGGACAAAATTCGCAAAAACCCACACTAAGGTGACAGTCGGAATCGTCTCACATAGAGCAGAGATATACTGTTTCAGTTCGGCAGTCGTTTACTGATTTTGGCGGTACACCTTATCTTTCAGGAACTACACCTCCCTCCCAAAAAAGTCACACGGAGACAAATCTTGTGTATAGGTAGGCCAATTCATATCGCTTGATGTATGCTTGCAATAATACAAGGAAAAGCACGATCAGGGAAATGTTTGTAGGGGAAATGAATGAATTCAGCCGTCCGATGTGGGCAACCACCGTCTTGCATGAACCACGAGGTGTTTCCACGGTCAACCAAAGCATTTGTACGCCACAAATTCACGCAGAATGTCCAGATAGAGCAATGAAGAAATCTTTTGGCGTTGGAAAATGACCCAATAGGTCCTTTGGAGGAAGTGGCGACTCAAAGCATGACTTTTGGGGGAGCAGGAATGGGGATTTTCCGTTCCCTAAATGCGCCAATTTTCCCTGTTGGTAAAGTCATCCAACGAAAAATACGCTTCATCGGAGAATCAAATGTTTCTAACATCGATTTCGCCAGCATCCAGATGCTACAGCATAGCGTTTCCAAACGTCTCACGTGCATTAATGGCAGGGTAAGAGGTTGCTGGGTCTGAATCCTGTATGGAAACAGTTGGAGTCTGTAGCGCATGATACGGTGCGTGGACATGCGGCGTAGTACAGTCTGAGCTACAACATGGCGAACGGAAAACCCGGGGTGATTGTTGAATCACTTGCTGAACGACTTCAACTTTCCCTCTTACTTCACGTTACTATTCCCTCGAAAATTTTCAGACAGAGTTTTTATTGCATTCCTTTAAAGTTCTTTAGTAATATGAAGCTTCCTCTGACATTCGGCCTTGTTTCAACAATAATGTGGTCCAGTCGCTGAAATTTCAATAAAAGACCCGATGGTTCTACCGAATAAATCATTTCTCCAGAGCAACTTGCGATGTCTGAACAGCACACGCTAACAGCAGGACAACGAAGTTCAGAATAGAGATCTTATGGAATATGTTTCCTTACAGCTCTCTCAAACACCCTGCAGCTCCATCTATTGACGAACTTTCTTAATTAAATTTGAAATTTTATGTGAATGAAAATTTACTTGTTTCCCAACTAGAATGCTGCAAACGGTGCATTTCTATCGCTTTCTATTTTTCTTTACAAATGCAGTTGTCATTTTTGGGACACCCTGTATATTTATTTCCACAAATTATAGAGGGGTAAAATCATAAATAACAATTTCTCATTCAAATACACAGCAATGAATAGACACAAACAGCTTAATAATTATCGAAGATTAAAGCAGTAGAACTCTGTGAAAAATAAATTTGCAGCAGCCAAATATAGTAACGTTGAGACATTACAAAAGAATAGTGATTTGGGATGGAGGACTTTTAGAACATTAAATAGTTTGAAATCAAACAGATGTGGCCATATAGTTAAATATGAATCCTCATATGGTTCATAGACTCCGGCAACATTTTAAGTCACACACTTGATATGTAGAATGTTGAGTCTTTAATATCCAACAGTAACACTAAATTCCAACAATAAAACTGATCAATATATATAATTGTATATTATTGAATTGCACATGAAAGGATTTGATCAAAACCCTTAACATAGCTTAGAACTTTCCTCACTGCAGCCTTTTAGAAGAACCATATTAAAGTCAACTGCACACAAAAGGAACCATGTGGATGGCCTGTATTCGAGTGGCATATCAGCCACTGATGTGCTACTCATCTCCCATAACATGAGGAAGTGGCTGAAGGGGATATGCTCTGTTCACATGCTCAGTGGACAGAAATTTAATAGAAGCTGTTCTATTAAGAGCAAATATCTGAGAAAGTGACAGGCCCCATAGCAATAACATGTATTTCGAAAAGTTGCATCTGACAGTAGCAGCTGAATCGAGTCGGAAGCTGAAGATAAATGTCTGAAAGGAATATTAGCAGCCTTTAAAAGAACCCACATCTCAAAAGATGAAGTTTATTATCTTTATTGTATACTCAAAAATACACAAAGCCAAAAGTTGTAGAGAAGTTTCATAGGGAATGATAAAGAGAGCAGAAAATTGAGAATACAGTCTGGTCCTGGTCATAGGCCTCTTGAAGACAAAATTAGAAGAAACCGTTTTGACATGAGCAAAATAGATTATTTTTTAGATTTTGTGTTTACAACAGATTCTTTATAAGATGTTGCTTATGGAACTGCAACCTTAAAATACGATTGCGGGTTAAAACATGGTAACCCATATGCGGTGCTCATAGCATTAAAAACGCATGTAATAACTAATTATGTGTAATTCTGCAAGGGCATTGGGTTTTAAAAGTTGGACAGCTCTTCATTGATTCGCTTATTTAACTTTTTAATCAAAGTCAAGGTCGATTTCTCAGTGACTTAGCTACCACCACAGGTGATGGGTGCAGTGGATTTTCGAGTCTTTGTGATATTGTGGCAAAACTTGACCTCATGCAATCAAAAAACTCGTGTCATAGAAAGCTCACTTTTAGGAAAGATGTACTTGCAGTTGCGGCTCATCAGGAGGTTGGTTTACAATCACTTTACTACCAGAATTATAGTATATTAAATTTGATTTTACTTAATCGTGGAATGTTCTACATTTAAACATGGAGAAATTTAATTTATTAAAATACTGCCTGAAGTCAGGCGTGGGATAAAATTTATATATTCAGCCCAATTTTTTTTTCAGCATTTCTGTCCCAGACCACATGATTTTAAGTCATTTATCTGTATGTATATATATATATATATGTATATATATATATTAGGTATGGGGCGATTCGGCCACTATTCAGCCTTTTGCCGAATATTCGGTTAACCTAATACTGAAGACTAGTTGGCCGAATATTGCGAAAGATATAGCTGAATATTGCCAATATCTCGCCAAATATTTTCAGATATCTTGGCGAATATTTTCAGAGTAATTCTTTTTCTTTTTTACAATTTTTTTTTTCTCTAATCCAAACTGGTTACTTTCTGACACATTCATGAAGTCATTTTCTTTCTTAATTCCATAAAATGTACAGTTATTCGAATACTACCATTATTACATATTTTTTTTACATCTTCCTTCCTTCATATTGTTGTTACGATGTTGTACTTTTTTATTATTATTTATGATGCATTTATTTTGCCATTTTCTTTTTAAGCATGCTGCAAACTATAATTCTTCTAAAAATTTTCAAGGATTTAAAAATGGAGACTCGAGTCTGTGAATTTTAAAAAAGTTTTTATAATGGAAATATTCAAAAAGGAAATATTATTTTCTTAGGAAAACATTTTAATTAGAATAGACTATTTATTTTATTTGAACTTCAAAAATTTGTCGTTCCTGTCTCCATCTCAACAGGTATTCTTAAAGTAAGATCGTTTTATATTATCTCCATCTCAGTGACCATTAAAAGAATGAACTTAAATATATTTATTTAAGGCGTTGTTGCTTCCATATTTGCAAAATTAATGATTTTCACAGTTACAAGTACTACAAATACGATCATGCCAGACTCGGATAAAATAATCGCATCCCATTTTAGAAATTTCTGTGTATGCTAATGCATGTGAAGTAAGTTGTAGAACTTTGTGTTGTTGTATATTGTATATGCTGGTTCAATTGTCAACGATTTTGTCAAGACATATATATTCTACTTTAACCATACATCTTGCTTTAATTTAAATTGTTGCCGAAACGTCAGTTGAGGCTCACTGTGGAGACGCGAAAAGTTTTTGGTTTCTGTCTGTCTGTATTTTCCGCGATAACTGCCGTAAAAATGGTCCGATTAGGTTGATTTTTTGTAGGTATGTTGGCCAGGTATCCGGAATTAGCTGTATAGTTTTTTGTTAAATTTGGTTGATTCGTTCAGAAAATATAGAACATTTTATTTTAGGTCATAATGCTTTCCTATGGAGATGCAGACGATTTCTCACATTTCATTTTTATCTGAAATGAAAATGGAATATTTGCATAATGGATTTAGACGTAAAATTATGAATGTTAAATTTTCGATATGGATTTCCAATAGTTTTAAAATTTTGCCAATAAATTTAATAGAATTTAAAAATTAATTGCTTAAATCTGTTCGGGAAATATAAACATCTTATTTTCATATTTTTTACAATTTTTAAAAGCCTTCATTTTTACTTTTCACTTTAATTTATCCGTTGCTAAGCAACCGTATTTCAATGACTGTAAAATAATAAAATTCAAGGAACTCGCACTATTTTGGTGAAATATCTTTTTTTTATATCAAAACGAATGGGAATTTAATGAGACTACGGGATGAATGCCTATTTATTTAAAAAAATTAAAAGAATAAGCAGTTCATCAAAATTTCAGAATATCATTGTATAATAACACCGTGTTTAATTTAATGATTCTAATTTATGGAACATTCGAAGAATTTTATATGCTTATAAATATGCATGCAATTGAAAAAATAATAATTGCGGATTGAACGATGTTAAATGATATCAAAAATGAGATTTAAAACACAAATGACTTGCAGACCTGACATTGAGGATCCTGAACTGCAGATTTACTAGTAATATAAGACTGGAGACTGATTCTAGAACAAAGACTCATTCTTACAAATTTGTTGATTACTAGGGACACAAACTCCTCAGCCAGTGCTGTAGTTGGGTAGGAACGCCATTCCCAGAAATATTTGGTTTGTTACTGAAAAAATATATATATCGCGTACGAGCACAAGCCTTTTTTTTTCTTCAGACTGTGAAAACTATACCCATTCCAATTTCAGCTGTATCAATAACATCAACATATCAATAACCTATGCTAAAAATTCACTCCTCACTTATATTTATAAGCCGTGTAGGACCAACCATATGTGAAATCTTGGTTGCGATCAGGAAGATTATCAGACGAGACAACTTGTCGTAAATCAGAGAGCATAGAAAACACCTCTCATTATCGTTCTTTATGGAAACTTCTACGATAGATGAGCCAATAACTTATATCTCCAACTATAATAAAGAAGCAAGTTTGTTTGTGTGTGTGTGTGTGTGTTTGTCCGCTGTGTTCTGAAGAGACCGCTGCACGCAGAGCTATACAATTTTGTGGAAAGGTACCTTTATGCATGTAGTTTTGACCTCGAAGCCAGATTTTGGAATAGATTTTTTTTAATTAAATTTTTTATGCGATTTTTAGTGTTTTTCCACGTTTTGATGCGATTTTTCCACATTAATAAGAGGAATCCGGTTCCAATCTTTTAGCCCAATATAGTAAATTTTATAATCTTTTCAATAAAGTTTATACGAAATTCGTACAGCGATTTTTGAATTTTTGGCGATTTTTTTTCCTTTGACACTAAGAAATTTTGCCAGAATGCTTGATTGGTTCGATGGTTGCGCTTCCATATAAGTCTCAGATACGATCAGAATCGTTATTTTTTTTCTCTTTTTAGCTTGGAGAAAGTTGATAATTCTTTACAGATAAAAAATCGTGATTTTAAATATGCGAATTTTAGTGTTTTTTGACGTTTCGCTGCGATTTTTCTACATTAATAAGGGGAATCTGGTTCCAATCTTATAGCCCAATATAATAAATTTTATCCTATTTTCAATAAAATTTATGGGAAATTCGTACAGCGATTATTGAATGTTTGGCGATTTTTTCTCCTTCGACACTAAAAAATTTTGCCAGAATGCTTGATTGGTTCGGTGGTTGCGCGTCCATTTCAGCCTTCAGATACGATCAGAATCTTCATTTTTTTTTCTCTTTTTAGCTTGGAGAAAGCTGATAATTGATTACAAATAAAAACAAGTTGGAAATTGTACGTCAAACGTTACAAACGAGGTGCGTTCGTACGCACGTTTTAGAATTAAATTCATGATATCCCGTGCGTAGAACGGGTTAAACAGCTAGTTAAGTATATATTTTATGACACTGTTCATACAAATATCTTAACTAGTTATATAAATATTCAGATATATATGTATCAGCTAGTTATATAAATATTCAGATCTTGATGATTTTTAATTCTGTGAAATGAATTATATCGTCTGCAGATTAATTTCTGTAATAAAATAAGTATCTCGGTCGCTTGACGATTTAACATCCATCGGAAGCTCATATAACAAAAAAGCACCGATTTAAAAAAAAAAATCAAATTTCTTAATAAATATTTTTATTAATATCTCCTAAAGTTTTGATTCGATTTTGATAAAATTTGAAATGTCTCGACAAATTTATGCAAAGATAATATATTTCAAATTGCAAACCATTTGGTTGGGTAGTTTTTGCGTTGTTATATGCGGACGGACAGACAGACGGACGGACAGACAGACAGACGGACGGACAGACGGACGGACCAAACGACGACTATAGGTGCTACGTATTTATATAATTACGAACGCACCTAAAAACAATTTTAAAAGGGAAGGTTGGATTATTTATTATCCAGATTTTTGTATTAAGAGTTTTTCCTTTTAATTTCCTTTTTTATGCGTTTTTTAACATTTTTTTCATGTTTTGCAACGTTTTTTATTTCAAATGACGTCACAAATCGCCCACTACAAGTCAAACGCCATTGGAGGGCAGTTGGATTGGTAGCTGATAGAATTGTAGGCACATGTGGAAGTCAATGGGGCATTTGTGATTGGCAGATGAAAAGGTAGTCAGCTGCTTGCAATTCGAACCGCGAGTTGTGAATGTTTGCGATTTGTTTTATGCGATTTTTAGAGTTTTTTCATGTATACGTCATTTATGTATTTGATTTCAGAAATTAACAACAATAACTTACTATTTTTGTATGTATAAAAAAAAGGTAATTTTGTTTCTGTTTCAAAAGTTAGTGATAATTCCTAATCTTTTAACGTCCTTGGTTTAATTCTGTGGGGAGGGGGAAGTGAGTGTTGTAGTTTAAATATCGCGTTAATGCTCTGATCGAAACTCTCTCCTTCCCCCCCCCCCCTGCCTCCAAAATGAGAACTAATTAATTATTAGTCCGATTCAAACGAAACCTTCTCTCAGGTCCCCAGGCACTAGATAAACTTCGGTATAATTTTTTCAGCCCTTTGTTACCACTATTTCTGAAAATTAATGACCAGGCAGGGGTATTTTCTCGGGTTCAGTGGGCCCAATTTCAATGAGAATTAGTTCATTCAACTTAACACGAACTAATTAAGATATAGATAACTAATTAAGATACAGATTTGGCGCAACCTGGCGGTAGAAAATGAAACTAAAAGAGTTTTCAGCGCGTGCGCAGCACGTCTGCTATAAGGTGTCGTAGGCAGCCGAAGTTTCGACACGTGCCGAAAGGACACAAAAGAAGGACACGTGCCGAAGTTTCGATAAGAAAGAGTTTAATTTAGAGCTGCGTGCACCCCTAGCGGTGGGAAGCGGAGCTAAACAATTATGCATTTTAAATTTGTTCGATTCAAACAAAGGGCCCGATTTCAACTACAATTGATTTATTCAACTCAACATGAACTAATTAAGATATAGATAACTAATTAAAACATAGATTTGTCGCCCCCTGGCGGTGGAAAGCCGAACTAAAAGATTTTCTGCGCGTGCACAGAACACCTTCTATACTTTGTCATAAGCAGCGGGGACACGTGCCGGAGTTGAAAGAGGTTTCTTTAGATCAGAGTGCCCTGGCGGTGGAAAATGTAACTAAAATATTTTTAATTTAATCTTGGTCCGATTCATACGAAATCTTTTCTGTCATTCTTCCGAGGCCTCTCAGGTACTAAATGAACTTCGGCATCGTTTTTGGACTTTGGTTATCACCATTTTTGAATATTAACATCCAGGGGGTTGATTTATTTTCTCGAGTTCTATGGGTTCGATTTCAACGGGAATCGACTCATTCAACTTAACATGAACTAATTAAGATATAGCTAATTATTTATGACGTATATTTGGTACTCCCTGGCGGTGGAAAGTGGAACTAACAGATTTCTTGCGCGTGCACGGCACGCCTTCCACACGGTGCCATAAGAAGTAGAACGAGTACTGGAGTTTCGTTAGTATATAGGTTTATTTAGAACAGAATGCTACACCTGGTGGTAGAAACTGGAACTAAAAGATTTTGCAGCGCGTGCCTAGCACTTCTTTTATACATGGTATCGTAGGCAGCGGGGACACGTGTCGGATAATTTGTTTAGAACAAAATGCATCCCTTGGCAGTGGAACTGAAAAAATTTCCTGCGCGTGCGCCAAAAATGGCTATTTTTATTGAAACCGCAAAAGAAAGTTATCTATTCGATAATCCCAGACAACGAAAAAGTTTCATTTTCACTCATCCTCGAGTATTAAGAAAAGTATTGGATTATTTGAATCGAAACTTACAGTTTATGTTTCTGATTCCGAAAATACAAATTTTGTGAAAATCCGCAGGTAACTTTTTAAAAATTTTGACCAAAAACTGACACGTTTTGAATCAAATGATTTAGACATTTGAGAAGGTGGTATTAAATTTATTTCTACTTCGGGACGAATCTCTCTATTTAATTTCCAAAAAACAAAGAGTTACCAGAGGAAGTGTTTCGTGCAGCGATTTTTAGAGTGATATTGCATTTCGTTGTATTTTTTGATGGGACCGGGCAACGCCGGGCGGATCTGCTAGTATGGATTATTTATGTTATTTCAATTAAATTTTGATTAATAATGGAAAATGTTACTATAAGATTGATTAAATATTGCTTTTAAATTAATGCTATACAAATACAATGCTATAAAAACTAGAATATAATAATTATAACTACTAATTTAAAAAAGTCGGCTTTTGGCTTGGCAAAAATCTGGTAGCATCAACATCTACTCTATGAAAAGGCGAGTTCCGACAAATATTTTTTTCCAACTACAGCACTGCTCCTCACAGTACAATTTATTTGAATAAATGTTATTTCAGGAAATATTTTGCTATAAATTATGGAAGAAAGTATTAGACCGGGAGGCGGCAGCACAGACAATCACCTCATCGAGTTCACGGCTGAAATTCCAGAATTAGTTAAAACTTGATTCGCATATTAAAACGCAATCGGTCTGCCAAGTCATATCTTGGTGGAAAACACCTTAAAACCCGATTTTACCAGTTGACTCGTAGGTTTACCATTGTGTTTTCCTGCACCCAAAGGTATGAAAACATGGAGGACTGGGAGCAGGAACACACAATGGTAAACCTACGAGCCAACCGCTAAAATCTGGTTTTCGGGTGTTTTCCACCAAGATATGACTTGGCAGACTGATTGCGTTTTAATATGCGAATCAAGTTTTAACTAATTCTGGAATTTCAGCCTTGAACTCGATGAGGTGATTGTCTGTGCTGCCGCCTCCCGGTCTATATGTATTACCATTAATTTTGAATGCAAGAATCGATAAAAGTATCATTGGATAGTAAAAGTGAAGTACATTCTTGATATTTTAATGAAGATAATTTACCATCCTGACTTATAGAAATTCAATTTGATACATCTAAGAATAAAAGTATGAAATACAATTTATTAATTTTTGTTCTAAATTAAATTTAACAAGAACGAAAAATCATGCGTCAAGCATAGATTATGTAACACTTTCCAACGCTTCCAAAATAATTTTACGAATCATACTCTTTTATAAGCTAAAAGATAACATCTAAGTAATCCGAATACTTTATTCAGCCCTGTATAGGATCTATAGATTTGTATATATACTACATAGGATGCTAAATTTTAGTTCAGTTAGGAAACACGTAGCACAGTTTAAAATTCTCCGTCTGGAGTTAAATAATACGGAAATGTGTTCCCGAACTTTTGTACTTCCCTGTATAGGATCTACAGAATTTATACACACCACGTAATATACAAAAAGCGATTTAAAATTAAAATCGCATTCAGTAACTTAAAACGCACTTCCAGGAATTATTGTTGACATACAGTAGAGAATTCTTTTGTGTGTCCCTGTAAATGAACGATGACTGCTATACACACAATATTCTGTAGTAAGTCTCTTGTAATGAACCTTATATAAATTTCAATGCGTTTAAAATAGTGAAACATTATTTAAATAAACCGCAGACGATTTTTCTCCATAGACGTAATGTAACGGAATTCTTTTGACTGTCCCTGTAAAGTAAGTATAAGTGCTATGCACACCCTATTCCATATTAAGCTTCTTCTAATGCACCTTAGTGATATATATAAATTTCAATGCGTTTAAAGTATTGAAACATTATTTAAATAAACCGCAAATGATTTTTCCCCATAGACCGCAATGTAACGGAATTCTTTTGAGTGTCCCTGTAAAAAAACTATAAGTGCTACACACTTCCGTTAAAATAGGGAACATGCTATAGATAACGATTATAACATATAAAATTTGCAGGGCAATCCGAGCATATTTACGGGAGTTAGAGCACGGACAGACGGCAGACGGCAGACGGCCAGACGGCCAGACAAACCGAAGTCATAAACACTTTTCAACTAGGTTGGAAAGTGTTAAAAAGTACATTTCCACAGAGGTAGTGATTAGTAAGTTCCTAGTTTAGGTAAAATCTTTATGAATTATTTTTCTGTAGATAAAACTATGCTATTATAATTTAGATGCAGTAAAAGTTATTTTATTATTAGCATCAAGGTATTTGAAATATTACAAGAAATACTACATCAAGCTATTAAAATTTTTAAACATATAAAAAATAAAACATCAATTAGTGTTTAATTCTTTTTAAATTTAAATATGTATATAATCAAAAATTATTTTCTTTTTTTGGAAAAAATGGTATTCGGCTATTCGGCCAAATAACTATTCATCACATCCCTAATATATATATACATGCACATACATATATACTGTAATTTCTGGCGTATAATTCCCGGATCAAACAATCGTTTATCGACCCAGAAATTTTATTTTATAAAATGTAACATACTAGATCGCTGTAAATATTTGACTTCAATTATTGAATAAAATTTCTGGGTTGAAACAGAATTGTTTGATCCACGGATTATACGCCGGAAATTGCGGTATGATAGACAGTGTATGCATAGACCCACTTAATTCAAAATATTTCAGCTACTTCAGATGTCTATTCTATGAAATAAATTAACATAAATTGCTCAGACTTGTGGAAAAAAATAACTTGTTACAAAGTCTATTCAAAGCTCTTCATTGATCTTGACAAATCAATTGTCACTCGAGATATTCGAAAGTTTTGATTTAAAAAAATCTGTATGAAAAAATATTAGTATTTTCTGAGACCAAGAATGATACAGGATGAAAGATTTCAACTTTTAGCTGCTTCAAACTCATGCACCGAACAATAAAACATTAAAATTGTATTATTTTAATCATAATATGCATGTCTGATAAACCGGGTGTGCCACACCAGCCATAGAGCACATGAGACTCTCCTGGTCCTGCTCATTAAAAGTTATTTAGAACTTGGGAACGGCAGTTGACTGACGTGCCTGACAGTGCAGCTCAGTTATACCAGGTGTACCATAAGTTCATTAAACTTTAAAAATTCATCAAAATTGAAACAAATTATGCTAAAAAATTGTAGTTTGCAAGAATGGGATTAGAGGGAGGTCAGATTTGTTTTAATAACAAAAAAAAAAGGGGGGGGGTAAAAAAATAACGATAAATGGCACTGGCATGCATAATATGAAGCAGATTTGTGCATATCAAGCTTTCAATAAAACACCTCAACGCACATAAATTCTTTATTCGATGCCAGAATTGCTATTGTTACCAGATCAAGCGTTGTTGGTTAAACTCTTTTGCAAGAACGAGGAATCAGCAACTGGAGCATTGCAAAAATTCCGCATGGCAAAAGGATTCAAGACGAGAAAAGGACCGGTATGTGCAGGGATACTCAAGCTTGTCAGACTCTTCGAAGAAACGGATCATTTGGAGAATCGTCCCAAAGTGGAAGGTATTCCTTGACATCTGCTTCACATTATGCTTGACACTGCCACCTATCTGTAATTTTTGAACCACGACTTTTTTGTTATTAAAAAAAATTCGGCTGTTCTTCTAATTCCATTCCTGCAAACTGCCATTTTATAGCAACATTTGTTCCTTTTTAATGAATTTTTAAAGTTTGAAAGAACTTATGGCGCATTCGGCATCTGCACGTCAGAGTTTCTGTTTATCTTTAATTATATATACATAAATATTTGGTCTTGTTAATAGACTGATTATACAAATTTGTTTAATTTGCCAAATAAATAATAAAATTTTAAAAAATACCCTTTGTCTATAACAAGTATTAAAAATCCATACTTGAAAAATACATTCAGTATAATCTCTGTATCATATTTTTTTAAAAGTATATTTATTCCTACTTTTCATTTAAGGCGGTCTCAAAAAAATATTTTTTCCTGCTCAACAATGGGAAACTTTCCTGCATATTTTTTTACTCATTTTTAAATGCAAAAGCATGTCACTTTTCAGGCATGATTATTGAAGTGGTTTTTAATAGAATATATTTTTTTTCATTTTTAGATAAATGAATCACATCTGTTATGATTGATTATTGTCTCACAATCACAACAACAGTTTTTTTTCCTTAACGCGCTGTCGCGTCCAGAAATACGATTTTAAACGCCAATTTTGACAGCATTTTATGGAAGATATTCTGTTTTTACCGAAAATAGAAAAAAGGTTCTATGACATAATTTCTGAACAAGAACACCAACAGAGCACATGCATGTGCGAACAAAAATGAATTAAAAAATGTGTTAAAAAGTAGCCTATTTGGATTTTAGTACAGCCTTAATATGTAAAAATAAAATCAAGTAAATTAAAAGATAAAAAACTAATTTTAAGAACAAATGCGTCACCAGATATTCGAATTGGAAAAATTATCATTGCTGATTTGAAATGGAAATTTTCAAGGAATTCTCTAATCTTATAAAATTTATTATTTTAATTTTTAACTTTCAGCTCTTTCTTCAATCAAAGAGAGATTGCAAATATCTGTGAACAAATGATTACTTCCTCTCATACAAAATATTTTATTTGCTGCAAAATAATAATAACCACCATGTATATCTTAAAACTCACTGTTTTATGCATTTTAATATTTAAGCAACACCATTACGCTTCAGGATGTTTCTTAACAAAAAGAGAAAAATGCAGACATATTGATAATAGTGAACAAAAACCAATATGAATTAAGATATGCTCGTTTGAACTGCTCTTTTGAAAAAAATCCTTTGCTGTAGAATTCACAAATAAAAGCTACACACAAGTATGAATTAACAAATGCTCGGTTAAATGATACTTTCGAGAAAATTTTTTGTTGCATATTTAACAAACAAAAGGTTTCTCTCCAGTATGAATTAGCATATGCCTGTTTAAATCAGTTTTTAGATAGAAATTCTTGTTGCATATCGGACAAACGAAAGGTTTTTTACCATGAATTAACTGATGTCTCGTTAAATTCCTCTTGCCTAAGAATTTTTTGTTACACATCTTACAAACAAATGATTTCTCAATAGTATGAATTATTACATGTTTTATTAATTCATTCTTTAGAGAAAAATTCTTGTTGCATATCTCACAAATGAAAGGTTTATCACTAGCATGGACTAACACATGCTTGTTTAAATATGCCTTTTGAGAGAAATTCTTATTGCATGTCTCACAAGAAAAAGGTTTCTCACCAGTATGAATTAACAGATGCCTGTTTAAATGATGCTTTTGAGAAAAGTTCTTGTTGCATATCTCACAAACAAAAGTTTTCTTACCAGTATGAATTAATAGATGCCTTTTTAATTCACTATTTTGAGAAAAATTCTTGTTACATATCTCACAAACAAAAGGTTTTTCACCAGTATGAATTAACAGATGCCTTTTTAAATCGGTCTTCTGAGAGAAATTCTTGTTGCATATCTGACAAACAAAAGGTTTCTCACCTGTATGAATTAACAAATGTTTCTTTAAATTACCTGTTTGAGAGAAACTCCTTTTGCATATCTCACAAGCAAAAGATTTCACATTAGTATGAATTAATAGATGCATGACTAAATCACTCTTTTGAGAGAAATTTTGGTTACATATCTCACAAACGAAAGGTTTTTCACCAGTATGAATTAACAGATGACTATTTAAATCGCTCTTTTGAGCGAAATTCTTGTTGCATATCTGACAAATGAAAGCTTTATCACAAGTATGACAGCGAAGGTGAGCAGTTAAATGATATTTTTCAGAAAATCCTTTGCTGCATAGATCACAATAAAATGATTTTCTTAGGGAAAAATCAGAAGACGCTTTTCCATAAAGCTCTTGTAAAGAATTATTTTGTTCCATAATTCACACTTTAAATACTTTTGTCTACTTTGAGTGGTACCAAAGATATCTAGGTGATATTTTATCAGTAACTTACCTTCATGGCTTTACATATCTGCAATACATTTATGTTAATCAGTTTATAATTAATCAAAAACATATTTAAAAGAAGACACAAAGGAAACATATTTAAAATGAGATTAAAAAAAATTATAATTTAACAAATTACAATAAGCATTGGGAAAATGATCCGAAAGCTTAAAAAAAATTACCGTAATTTTGTATTGTGGCAGCCCCCACAAATAAGATTATGCCAAGGTTGCAGTTATGATTTCGCCAAGATCATCGCAGAGCTTATATATGCGTCCTATATACGCATATATATATTCCAAACACCCCTTATGTGCCATATACGTCATTATACACATATTATTTACGTCTTATATGTCGTATATACATCATACACATGTCATATATATACATCATATATGACTATAACATGGCAACATACGTCAAGAAATGTTATATATATATCATATAATATTATAATGTCATACATATTTTATAATTTGGCGATAAATCTTGGTCGCTTGGCGATTCATCCTTGGGGGCGGCTATAACACGAAAGTACCAAATTTACAATATATTAACCCATTAAGCGCCATTGCTCCCATTTTGGGAACATTGCTTTATGATTTTTTTTCTAAAGTGAGTATTTTATATATTGTTAAAAGGTTCGTGTTATTTGAATTTTGAATATAATAGACGACTTCTGAATTTTTTTTAAAAAAGTTTCATTAAAATTTTCTATTTTTTAAAATGAGTTAAAAAAGGCGAAAAATAGCTTTTTGGCCGTACTCGAAAGAAAAAAAAAACTATAATAAAAATTATATTTTTTAGTTAAAATATGTTTATAACAGTGTATTATATTAAACAACATCAATCCGGAATTAATATGTATAATTGATCAATCACAATTACCGAAAGCATAAGTTGTTCCCAAAATGGGAGCAATGGCTCTTAATGGGGGTAATGTTTTTGAAAACTTGTACATATGACTCCGTGCATTTATGGTATTTATTTTTCAGTTTATTAGCTATAAAAGGGATAATATCATTCGGAAACTAATATTTAAAGAAGATTTCAAATAAATTAGTCCAACTTTTACATTTATAATAAAAAAAACAAAATTAAATTACCAGTTTTATAAGCATTTTTCATTATCCATCTCTTTATTTTTCATCATTACATTATTTTTTTTATTCTGATTTTTTTACATGGAAGATGATTGAACATTTTTTTAGATTTGGATGATTTTTCGACTGTTCCAGAAATCGTTTTTTTTTTTTTTTTTTGGCCCCCTGATTGCAGTATTGCAACATACAAGGAAGATATCTTCCTCATATGTATATCGCATAAATTATTTTCTATTACATATGTAATAGAAAATAATTTATGCGACGATTTATCCCATGTTATATTTGGTGAAGTAGAACTTTCCGTAAATTCTAAATCAACAGACAATCAAGAAATATCTGATTTAGAGTTTAAAAAAGATAAAGTATTAAAAGCAGACTTGATATTTCAGATGAAAGTTCAGACGAATCTTCACATCGGAATATGGAAAAACTAAGCAAAAAAAAAAAAGTTAAAAAATCAATTTTAGAAAATGCAAAAAAATAATATAATGCTGCATAAAAAATGTTCCATCATTTTCATGTAAAATAGTAGGACAGAAATTATGTAAATGGGAAAAATAAAGAGATGGATAATGAAAATGCTTATGGAATCGGTAATTTTATGTTTTATTTTTATTATAAATGTAGATGTTGGACTAATTTATATGAATTATTCGTAAAATATTAGTTTCAGAATGATATTACCCCTTTTATAGCTAAAGAACAGTGAATAACAACCATAAATGCACAGAGGCATAAGTAAAAATTTTGAAAAAATTTACCCCTATTTTGAGCCATTGCTCCCATTTTGGGAACATGCTATTTTTCTTAAATATTTGATTTTTTTTTTATTCAGAAATACTTTAAAAAGACTTCCTATTCATAAAGAAAAAACAACTGTTCCATAAAAAATAGTTTAATATATATAGCGATATATATAGCGATCAATTTGCATTGATCGTTTTTGTAACTAACATTTTGTAACAATTTTATGCATTTCTACTGCCTATTCAAAGAAAAATTCTTCTAAAGTTACAGAATTTCGTTAAAAACACTTAAAAAAATAAAGTGACGACGTCAGAAAAAACGACAACATCAAATAAAGTGACGACGTCAAGCGGTCCATTCTCGACCGAAAACAACAACCATTTTCCCAATGCTTAACCAGAAAATAATATCATTATATAAAACATAATTCAAATACATTTTCTAACATGGTATTAAAAACTACATTCATTTCCAAAAATTGTGTAAGGGGGAAATCATAAAGAAAAATGTCATTCAAAAATACAGCAATTAATAAACACAATCAGCATAAAAATAACCGAAGAGTAAAACAGTAGAACTCATTGTGAAAAAGAAATCTGGTTTAGTCAATTTATTATAGCGACTTTGAAACATTACAAAAGAATTGTGATTTGCGGTGGAGGACTTTTAGGATGTTAGATAGGTTGAAATCAAACAAAGGTAGCCAGATAGTTAAATATCAAGCCTCATCTGATTCATAGAATCGGACATCAATTTTGAGTCACACACATGATATGCAGAATGTTGAGTCACTATTATCCAGGAGTAACTGAATTCTAAGAGTAAAACTGACCAGTACATGCAGTTGTGCACATGAAGGAATTTCTTCCAAATTTTTAACATAGCTTAGGATTTTCCTGATTGCAGCCACTGGAAGAATGGTATCGAAGTCAACCACACCCAGTATGTACCTTGAAGTACCATCAGCCATTGGTGTAACACTCATCTTCCATTACGTCCAACAGGGATATGCTTGCTGGACAGCAATTTAATAGATGCTGGATTAAGAATGTTTCAAATCGAAACTGCCTACTTTCTAACACATTCTGAAATTCATTTTTGATCATTAATGCATAATATTGGCATGAACATTGAGAAACTGTGAAATCGAATAATTTATCTATTTTTCAGAAAAGACAGAGGACCTTTTACAAAATGTTATCAAAGTTGGCATTCTAAATCAAATTTACAGGCACTGCAGCCTGATGAAGGTTGTCATTAGACAATCGGTTATGACTGAAGATGTAAATTCATTTATCGATAAAAGGAAAAAATGTTTGATTCCAAATCATTTCCCTAGCAATGCCTGCAAGAGCCATGTATTTATGTTTTTTATCGAGTTCATAACAGGGTCTATACACATTTTCACAAAAAACTCTTTTAATTTTTCAGAATGAATACTTTTTCATATGAACAATCAACGATGAGGCATGACAAATAGCAGTGATTGCTGGCTAATGTGAACTTTAAATACAAATCGAACATTTTTTCCAAAGTAGTTGAATAGTTTTCCAGATTTCTAGGAGAAATTGCTGATATTTCCCTGATATTTTAAGGCCAATTAATTTCACTAATTTACAGGTTTCTTAGGAGTATGAACTTGGCATAAATATGTCAGAAAGATTTTCATGGAAATACAGTCGAAGCCAATTAAGACGCATTTCAAGGGACTGGACAAAAGTCATGTATTAAGCAGGATTGTGTATTAAACATGATTTGTTCAATGTTGCAGGAATTAAGCTAATTTATACATCTAGTCACATAATGAACTTTAGAGCTTTCATTTACATGTTTACAGTCAAAAATTGTGTCTTTTATACATATTTAGATTAAAATTTAACTGTATTCAAGTTTAACTCATTTGTTTCTATAGGATCGACTACAATAACAAATAAAAATAAATGTGTTGAAATTTGGCTTAATTGTCGAAATAAATTACAACCAAAAATAATATAACAAAAATAATTTTCCTGCTGAACTAACATTTTAACACAAACAAAAAATATGAAATTTTTACAGAACAACCCAATTAAGTTATTAAAATCATTTTTAGTACTTGTGATAATGAGTATCATTATAATCGGTCCTTAATTTTTTACATAAAAGAAAAAAATATCCTTATTAATATTTGTGTTTAAATAATATTGTTAGCATGACAAAAAGTAAATAAAACCCAGTACAAGAAATATACAATCATAGTCGTATTTTTTAAATCTTTTCAAGTTTCTTTCTTTTTTTTTTTTTTTTGCCTAAACATACATCATAAAACATAGTGGTATAACATTCATCTTAAAAAAATCATTAACAGTAAATATAATCATAATAAGTTTTATGACCTATCTGAGCAAGATGTTGAATACGTCTTTGATTATGTCTTTTAAACATCCACACTCGCTTGTGCTGATGACTTCGTCAATGTCAATTACTCTTTGAGGAAGATCTGTTTTTTTCAATTCCTACTATTAGCTCACACTCTTTATATATTATCTTGTTCAAATTTTCAATCGTTAATAAAATATTTTGTATTCATCCACTCAAGTTCAAATACATTTTTTTAAACTTGTAGTGGATGACACTGGATGTTAATACAGTTTTTTCAAATATTAATTTATTAATTAAATTAAATTAATTACTTTTAGTTTTATATGGGAGAAAAAAAATTCTCCGATTGTTTTCATAAATAAAATGAAAGATTTTCCTCAAATGAGTGATGCCACAAAAATAAAATACCGCAACGATGATTATAAAAAAATGTTCAATAAAAATAACGTGCGACATTAATGCTGCACGGGTTTATTTTATATATGTAGATTAAAAAACAAAATTCAAATTCAAATGCTCAAAAGGAAATTCGCTTTCTATTTTGCCACTTAATATTGCGATTCTGTCATATGTATATACATATTTATATTAATTGTAATTATTTAATAAAAAGTAACTTAAATAAAATGTTTTTTTTGTTGACCTAAGTAGGAATTGATTTACAAAAATTATTTTGTTCCCAATGCGTTGACTCACAGCAGTTCAATATTAAGACAGGAGGAAGTCATCCAATTCCTTGTATTGAGCATCACTTTTCTTTTATGTACAATCAGCCTCTATGGAAACAGTTTGCATTTGCTTTTGTTTGGATGCTATCCCAATGTACAGAGACTATATTTCCATACAGCAAAAAGATAGATTCCTGCTATTCATATTTATATTATTCCACAAGGAACCGATGAACTGGATACTTTTGGTAGTTTTATTTTCAGCCTTAATTATGTGCTGATCCATCTGCCAGGGCACACCTGGAATTTGGTGACAAAAACTGGACATGAAATCTTAAATGTTTTTTGGGTGAGTTGTGCAGTTCTCCACTTAAATAACACCGTCTTCACAGATTTTTCCTGCATTTGCAGATCGAAGTAATGCATCTATGAAACAAGAAGATTAACCAGTAAACAAATATGTTTCTAACTTCCATAGCCACAGAGCATAAATTTTAAGCAAGGTGGATTTCGTGATTTACCAATCACAAGGAGCTTAATTTTTCCCGTGTCATCTTTATTTCTTCTGACAAGCAAATGATCATTACTGAACTTCCCTCCAGTATATTTGTCCATTTTGACAGCGAACGTTTTACGAGGTATTAATTGATTACTACAATCCACTTCTGACCACATTGAATATATCACAATCAATATATAGTTTGGTAATTTGCGAAAGCACAGCAGTTCTCCAACACTCTACATCTTCAATGTTCACTGTTGCAGTTCCCCCCAGAAACATACTTGTATATGTATCTATAGCGATTTTTAAATCAGTTCCAACCATGCAGTTGACGATTCAAATTTTCTGTTACTGTCGGTCTTTATGCTCAAAGCTCGAGGCAAACAATCTATATATTTAAAATAAAAGGCTGTTTTTTAGTCATCTTCCCTGAACTTTCTACTGAATCAAAATCTATATTTAAAACAAAAAGCTGCTTTTTAGGGTTTCGTTCAGCTCACGAAATCCTATTGCTCCCGCTCCGTTGTCTGTCTGTCACAGAGCCATTCTCAAAAACTATTTAACTTACAGAGTTGAAACTTTCTGTAGATAGATAAATACCAGCTATGAAGAGCTCAAAATATTAAAATTTTAAAAATTTGTATTATTTTAATAAATAGAGATAAAAAACCAAAATTCTAACAGTCTTTTCCTATTAAATTTAAACATTTTTCGTTATAGCAGATGCCAAAAATTAAAAATCCACGATGAAATTCTTTCTACAATAATTAATTTCCACGTGAAAAATAAAAATGAAATAAAAAGTTTCACCAATTGAAAAAAAGATTAATATGAAATAAAATTGATTGACGTCATAGTGGTAATAAAACGGAAAGATTTCTCAATAATACAAGGAGTATGAGTATGTGTATGTACACAAAGCAGATTAATATCACGTCCTTAGAGAATTGAAAAGAAAATCTGACGTCATATCGGAAGTATAACGGATTTTTCAAATGTTTCAGAATAATACAAAGCGAGTATCAATATGTGTAATAGAGAATAGTAAATCTATGAGCTTGAGGAACGTATTGAATCATGATGAAAACCTGATTATGGAAATATTCCCATATTTTAACATTTTGAAGGTGTACAACATGTTTAATTTTGAATTTTTTTTTAACTATCGCATTTAGTCCACATGACAGATATTATTATGCCAGAATATAATAACGAGCTTCGCCCGCTATCGGGCTGAAAATCTCCACTATTTATTTAAAGATCTTGGTTTAGATATTCGAAAAAACGAGAAAAATAGACTGGTAAATTTTTACTTTATAAAAAGCATGACTTTTTTTTTTTTGGTTGCTAAATGAAATTTATTTGGATTTATTAAAGAAATGATGAAGTGTTTTGAAAGGAATATTAAACGAAAACCTTTGAGCAATCTTCGATCACACTTACCCACTTGTTTAGTCATCTGCCCTGAACTTTCTACTGAACCAATTTTGATAATTATTTTTTTCTATGAAAGTTGTTCATTTGCAGATGTGCCCACACTCGCTTTTTAAAAACAAACTTCTCATTTTCATATTTTAATTTTAATTAAAAAAGTTTTTAATGAAATTTCTTCAAAATGCTAGCAATTAGGTTGAGATTTTTTCTCTATAACATAAAATTAATTTGCTTTATCACACTCCACCAATCAGAAGCATGATTCCACCAGTGAAAATGACATCATATTCAAAAGAAAATTCAATGTTTTTTTATAAAATTTAAAAATATTAAAATGACTGTGTTTACTTATGCACTAATCACGGAAGAGCAGGACACAGATTACTTGTTGAGAAATGATATTAGATAATCGGTTTAAATAAAATAACAGCAAATAACCTAACACAGTAAGCCATCTATAAAGAGAAATGTTTTGAAGAAAATGAACTCATTTGGAAAACAAAAGATGAATTTTCTTCCATGAATATAAAATATTTTACCCAAACTGTGTCAGTATGTCATCATATTCATTCACTGACCCTTATTCCTGCATCAAAATAAACTGAACTCCTACTGTTTAAAGATTCTTGGTATGCACAAAATAAAATCTTTCTGAAAATTAAATGATTTATTTTTAATTAAAATAGATATTTAATGAAACTTGGTAATTTTAAAACAATTGTTTAAATGCCGATTTAATCTTACAAAGGATGAATGGTTCAGATGGCAAAAATGATGTCATTCGAAAGAAAAGAGGAATTTTTCATATAGACTCCAAAAGTGTGATGGCACACAGTAGAATTGTTCCAAACAAACAACTGATTTCTGGGTAGATTTTCCATTGTGTGAAGCGGTTACTGCCAATAAAAGCATAGCACCAGCCAGAAAATGCATAGCAAAGGTTTGTTAGGAACGCCCAATGAAGTCTTTACCTTTTGAGTCTATATAAAACTAAATTATTTTAGTATGATTTTGTCAATATGACATCATATTCACTGGCCTTTATTTCTGCATGTAAAAAAATCTCCACTATTTATTTAAAGATCTTGGTTTGATATGCACAAACAAAACATTTCTGAAAATTACATCATTTCAACTAATCCTTATATATTATTTCTCCTGTCAACATCCCTTTTACTCAGAAAATATGAAACGCAGAACAACGAATGAGATACCATATGAAAGGTTTTAGAACAGGCTTCTGACATAGCCCGCTTAACAATTCGTTAAAACATGTTTTTGATTAAAATTTGCTGAAATTAAAAAATTAAATCGGCATTGTTTTCATGAAAGAAACGAAAGGTTTTCCTGAAATTATTGTTGCCAAAAAAATAAAATACCACATTATAGGATGCTCATAGCAATTATTATAAAAAACACCGCACGGGTTTATTTTATACTTATGATTAAAAAGCGAAATTGAAATTGAAATGTTTAGATTTATATTTCTAAGTCCCATGGTTTTCCCGAAGCGGATGACGTCATCCTCTAATGCAGTCAAAATACGATTGTTAATTTTTTTTCTCGCGCGTGCCTTTAGCAATCTTGGATCAGTTTTTAGTCTAACTTTGATGGAATAAATTAGATGATATTCTGGCTTGACTAACAACTAAATATTGTTAGCAGATATTTTTATCCTTGCTTTTTCTTTAGAAGTTTAAACCTGCATCTAATAAATATTACATATTGATAAAAAATGATACTTCTCTATTATCCCGTCGACCACTTTTCATAACAAAAAACTATCGCCAAATAAACGGGAGAACGTTGCCATTGGAATATCAAAAAATAAATAAAATATAAGAATTTAAGGACACAATTGTTGTTTTAATTAATAAAATAACTACTAAATCTGTAAAACATAATGAAAAATACACGCAAATGTCGAATGTAAAACCACTAGATGACGTAACAAGCACGCATGATTCTGACATCAAGTAAATGGGACTGCATTTTTGGCGTTTAATCTTACAGTTTGGCGGTAGTTTTTTGTTATGAAAAGTGGTCGACGAGATAATAGAGAAAGAAGTACCTAAAAAATATTAGATTTCAGTGCGAAATCTTCGCACGGGCCCTCTGGTCATAATATATATCTCTAAATCAAAAACTAAGTATTCGTCATCTGCCCAGTCTTTCTAATGAACCAATTTCAATAATTTTAACTGATGGCTGTTAATTTGTAAATGAGCCAGTACTATCTTTTCTTCAAGGTATTTCAATTTTCTGACTTTTATTTTGAGTTTTTTTTTTTTTTTAATTAGTTGCAATTGGGTCACTTCTATTATTACAGAGAAAAGGTAAATAATGCGAATTTAATATCTTTATTGGTTATATTCTCTATTGATGTCATTTTCTCATTTTAAGGCGGCATTCAAAAAAATATTTTTCCACGCTCAACAACTCAAAATTTTCTGACACATTTTCAGACGCATTTTTAAAAGTAAAAACATGAAACTTGGCGGCAGGATTTTTGAAGGAATTTATAAGCGACATGTGTTTTTATTTTTCGTTCAATTAATTAGAAATTGATTTACAAACAATTATTTTCACATTATGATCATTTTTTTTCCAGCACTATCGCTTCGATGAGTTTGGTTCAAAATGTCCACTTTGACAGCATTTTTTGAAATATATTCTGTCTTTATCAAAAAATTTACCTATACAGCACATTATAAGTTTCTGAATAAGAGAACCTTCCAATTGGATGCATTTTAGAGCAAAAGGGAATTTAAAAATGAGTCAGAAAATAAGCAGTTTGAATTTGAGTACACCCTTAATTAAAAATAAAATATGTTTTAATTCAAACAGATAGTGTTAACCATCAAGTGGCTTAAAGACTCTATAACTGAAATGACACTTTTCTTTTTAAACAATCCATTTAAAACATGAAACTGCATTATTTTTCAATGAGTTTTTGAAAATAATTTCATTTTCAGAGATCTTTCATTCCACAAAAGAGATGATTCCATTATAGGCAAAATAATCAATGGAAGTAAATGTTTCCCATGTATGAAAATAATATGCTTTTAAAAGACATTCCACTGGAAACACACTTTTCCATTCAGTAAACTGCTGCAACATTTTACTATGATTGTGTCTAAATGCCAAAATTTTCATAGGCTTTTTTTTCCCTACTATACGAAGATTAAGCACAAAGCACTCTTAAATCCCCCCACCCCAGGCACTACAATGCTAAAAGTCCAAATTGCAGAAATGCAGTACGTTTCTCAGTAGTTTCCTAAAATGATGATCATGTTTCAGAGAAAACACATATTAGCTTTCAGAAAACTGTTACATTTCAATACACTTGTGCCAAAATTAATTTCAATAATTTTTTATTACACTTTTACTGAATTTCAGATCATAGGGGTTTAAACATAATACTGACAAAAGGAAATTCAGTAAAAGAGTATGCCCTTTTGGCATGTTTGTAGTAGAGATGTGTTATTTGTCGAAGAACGATTCTGGCCTGAATGAGTTGAGCTGCTCAGTTTAAAGTAGAAGTTATTTACATCAAATAATTTAAAAAACTAATTATGTAAAAAAAAAAGAACTTTTTTGAGAAAAAAACCAAGTATTTTTTTAGGAAAAAAAACCCAAATGGTCTTTTCTGAAAAATAAAAACTGAACAGAATCTATCTCTGTTCAGTTTAAAGTAGAAGTTATTTACATGAAACAATTAAAAAACCTAATTATGTAAAAAATAAATAATAATAAAGAAAAAATAAAAAATAAATAAAATAAAACTTTTTTTAGAAAAAAAGTTTTTTTTTTTTTTTCTTTTTTAGAAAACAGCCATTTGGTTTAAACCGTGCCAACCCTTGTGTGAAAACAACATCATATTTAACATGAAGCAAGCATTTTCAATGATAACTGAAATATATGTACAAATGCATTTAAATATTTAAATGATGTAAATTTTTGAACTTTTTACTATGTCAGTACTGACAAGAAATCCATAAGCACTCGAAAAATTTCGAAATAATTACAGAATATTTCTCTCATGTTTATATATACAGTAGAAGATCTTTATAACACAACTCTATATAACGCAATTCTCCATATAACGCACAACTTTTCAGATGTAAACAATGAATTTTCAGTTAAGAAACACCTGAATTCTTACATTATAAATAGTTGCTATTCTCTAGAGGACTAAATCTGATACATTAATGTAACTTATCTCCTTAATTCAGAGCTAATTACTGAAAAAATTGCTATGATTTGATACAGCTATGTTTGTTCAATCTTTATAAAGTAAAAATAACAATGTGTGGAATGATCTATATTATGCATAAAATTATAATATATAACTCCTGGTAATAAAGAATGCAATATAAAGATACTCTAATGTATTTTGGTATGTTTCACACATATTTAGCCATGTTTTACAAGCTAAATTTAATGATGTGTGAAATGTGATCTATATAGTGCAAAATTCTATATAACGCACAACCTCATGTTTTTAGGTTTGCGTTATAAAGATCTTCTACTGTATATATAAAAAAAGATGTTGCGGAACCTTGATATAACGTCCGTAAAAAAATAATGAAAATTTCGTGTTTATGGCATTTTATCGCTTGTTGGTGCCACAATGAAATTAAAAAAGAAACGCTTTTATAATGAATATTCTTTTAGGAAAAACTTTTTCCATTCTCCATACTGAACTAGTTTAAATAAGTTTAATTTAAATAAAATACACTTTTATAACTACGGTTTTGCTATATACAAAAATTTTGTTATATAAAAAAATTAATGATCATATTCTACGGTTTCGAACAAAATTTAAATTGATTAAAAATGCTTCAAACTAAAAATTAATGTCTGATTCTGAGCACTGTCAATTTGACTTCGATATTGTAAGTGTCAGAGACAAGAGAAAAATATTGTTCCATGAAAACAACGACTTATTCAATATTGAAATATATAATGAGTGTGTTGTTAATCGGGCAGTTATTTGCTTAATTTCTGATACTTAATAAAAGAAAATTTTTAATTAAATATTCTTGGTGCCAATTGTCAGTTTTGGAATTAAAATTAGGTGTTTTTTTTTTGTGGACACTGCCCGTTAAAGGGTTAAAAGGATTCTCATATTTATCTCTTCCAACAAGCAAATCTGATGGACACATTAACAAAATGTGTTTTGTGGATAAATGCATGAAATTTGCAGAAATTGCTATTTATATGCTGAAGAATTGAACAACGTTTTGCTATTTCCTATAAAAGGTGTACAAATTAAATTATAATCGATTCCTTTCTCAAAACAATTTTTCATGATTATTGTGTCCCTGAAAATCAGTTTAAATTAAAAATTTGACACCATTATCTGAAAGATTGAATGCTTTTATAGGAAAAGAAGAAACACTGCTTGATTGATTCTATTGGAATAACAAAACATGCCAATTATATCTACTTTAATAATTAATTTACGAATAAAAGTGACTTCATGAATGTGCAGAGCAGAGCCGCAGCATGTGCAGAGTTCATGATGAAAAATAAATATATGAATCATTAATGTTATCTTCATATGAAGAGCGATTATGACTCACACACAATAGAGGACTAAAAATTTGCAAACTTTAAACTAATGCTGGTTGACTGCAGGCAAAAGAAAATATTCATTTCACATTAGATCTCTAAATATATATAGATAGATAAATATACATTCCAATTAAAAAATTTCCTACTTTCACAAATGAAAATCGAACAACAAATTATTTGTGCTTGTTCTGATTGGCACCATATCAATAGGCCGTCATCGTCAATGCCAGAAATAAATCTGCAAATATTATAATTTTTTTAAAAATAGCTTTCTAGAACAGAAAAACATGACTTCTGTTCCCCCTTCATCCTGATCAAAATATCATTAAAATGACTTGAAATGGAATAAGTCATTTCAAGAAGAAGAAAAAAAAGTTATTTTTATCTTTTCTTTTCTTGTTTTCAAGAATTTAAAAAAAAAAAAAATGTCAGTTTCAGAAAGAATGAACCCAAGCCCGAATACTGGTATAAAAACTGAGCCCACACCCATTTCATCTCTAGTATAGAAGCAGGTGACAAAAGAATATTTGATTGATCTTTTGGCACAAATAACAAAATTTGGGCAAAAAAGTCATGCAATCAGATAACCTAAAGTAAAAATGTATCTGTTGTTTTTTAACTCTTTGCTTTGAACAGTGTCAGTTTTTCCATTAGGTGACTACATAAGGGTGCCAAAACAATACTTGATTAATGAATTCATCCAAGTTACTTACAATATTAATACAATGTCCCAATTAGGTTTGAATTTGTCTAGTATTTCGGATGTTATTGTATTGACGTTTTGCATATACTTTTGTTTCTGTGTGTTCCTGTAAACAAATTATAACAATACATACTTGATTAACGGACTCATCCAAGATACTGGTAGTTTACTTTAAGTTCAAACTGGTTCAGTATTTCAGACAAGATTTGCATTATATATACAGTAGACTCCCTCAAATCTGCATATTGTTGTAGATGTAAACAGTGAAGTTTACAGTTAAGTTGAAGGAATAAAAATCAAGATGGCGCTGAAATCAGTAGCGATTGCAATGGTTTTTCTTACTAATTTTTCTGTTAATCATGTTCTTTTGGCTATTACAGCTGACTAATTACTAAATAAAATTTATTTACTTTGATTTTGATCTAAATTAGTGTATCTAAAGCAAAAAATTCAACATATTGTATCCTAGCTCCATGCATACTACACAATATTTGCAAGTGTAAACTGTAACCAAACTGTTTGTTTATTTTTCTTGCGTTCATTTCCCCATTTTTCAATATTTATTTTTAGTTTGTCATTATTAGATACGCAATTTAATATGTAATTATGGTTAATATAGCCGAACTTGAACCTTCGCACAAAGAAAATATGAATTTTCTTTCGAAAAAAATCAAAATGGCGCTAATATGAGTACCGATTGCGATCTTTTTCCGAGACAATTTTTAATTAAACAAACTTTTTTGTTTACTAAATCTGTATAAACATGAAATAAAATTTCGTTATTTTAAGATTCTGATGCAAATTATTTTCGTATCTAAGGTAAAAAAAAAAAACGGCGTAAAAGTAGCCATTGTGTATCAGTATTTAATTTCAGCTTCAATCTTCAATAATTTTAATTTTTACTTTTTCGTGATTTTGTACATAATTTTTACTAATATGGCTGAATGAAATAAGAAGGATTGATATTTCTGCATTATTATGCATATTTAGTACAGCATCATTAATTATTATTTAATTTACCTTTATTTTTAATTTTCTTAATTTTTATTATTTTAATAATTTACTTCGATTATTTTAATATTTTACTTAATTAATTTAATACTGTAATGATTCATTACAATTTCCAATGCTTTATTACAGTCAAATTACTGTTTAAAAAATGTAAATGCAACAGGGGCCAGAAATCTGCAAAATTCTAAAATCCACACAACCTCTGGTCCCAAGCTGTGCAGATTTGAGGGACGAGTCTACCGTACATATAAACTAACACATGGGCTGATAAATTCTAGGTCTAATAAAGAAAACACAACTTTTTAACAAAACTTTATAAATTTATGACTTTATAACTTTAATAAATAACACAACTTTAATAATAAATAATAATAATTTAATAATAATAATTTTAAATTAATAATTTAATAAATGAATGATAATAATAATTTAATAATAAATAACAATTTTATAATGAAAAAGCTCCAAACAGTGCTCAGAATCATCGACTCGTTGTTGTTTTTGGTCAAAAGTCAACACGCGCGACAGCCACTTTGATAACAGCTTTTTGATAGACAAATGTTCATTCAAAATAAAACCTACACGTTCCTTGGATATCTTCAGAGTCTCAGCTATCTCCTGCAACTTCACTTTACGGTTCCCCAAACGATTTTGTGGACTTTTTTATGTTTTCCGGAGTAACCACCTCTTTTGCGTGGTGCATATTGGTGTCCGTACGACCACGTTTAAATTCAGCAAACCAGTCAATAATGGTTGATTTACCTGGTGCAGTGTCCGGATAACACTTATCAAGCCAAGCTTTTGTTTGAACGGTGTTTTTTCCCATCAAATAACAATTCTTGAAATTCTTGTCTATCCATTTTTTTGTTTATCAACAAAGTCGTTCAACTGAAACCATTCTAACGTTTTTATCCACACAGCGAATCGTCGTGACATTTTTTCTGCTACCTTTTAAAGGTTAGTATTTACTAAACAAACATCGTTTCGGCGATTGCCACGCCATCTGTATGCAGAGACGGATCTAGACTAATTTTTAGCCGGGGCAAGCTTGTAGATTTGCGCCCCCCCCCCCTGTGCTCCCAAGAATATCAGAATAAAATCTGCGTAAACAATTGCTTAAGGAAGTAATATTAATACTCAAAATCTGTATTTTTAATATGCATGTTTTCTATATAAAAAGTACAATATTACACAATACAAAAATTACAGTAAATATACCTGTTTTAACATCTACAATACCTATTAAAGATTTACTTTGCGATCTTTCTGTGATGTAAAAGTTTACCTCTTAATTAAATTACCCCTTAAAAGGGTAATGTAACGCAGAAAGTCCCTTCCAAAAGGAATGGGCCCTTCCGGCGAAATGCGCAAAGCATCACGTGATCCTTTAGAGACGTTTTTTCAGTTGACGTGTGAGCTTTGCCGAGAGAAGTTGTTTTTTCGAAGTGTGGTTATGTAAATAGAACGTATGTGTTATTTTGTTCTCCGAGAATGTAAACGTAAAGTGTCAGCCTTATATATACGTGTAATGTGCCGTTTTGTTAAGTGTTTTGTGTCAAGAAGTAATAAAATTTATGAAAATGCCAGTAAAGAATGACTCCTGGTCTTATAAAAGAACTATTCCATCCGCTCCGAGATACCAAAGCTATAATTATTCCACAGTCTTGATACAGTAATAATATTCAGTTTTTTGTCAGCTATACTTGGTTGCTGAGTAAATGCTCTATTAATAAGTTTCAAAATATTTGTTATTGAACTACATTAGAAATAAAGAAGCAAGCAATTTTTTTAAGCAGGAAACATTTTCTCAAATAACTATAACTTTTTAAAAATTATAGTAGAACTGTTATAAACTGTATTCGTTATTGTGCGTAAAAAGAAACAGGAGATTTGAAGCGAAAATATAAGCATAGCAAGAAATGTAAACAATGATGACGATCTCGATTAAAAGTAACGTTTAAATTTATTGAAATGTTAACGCACGCCGTTAAAATTTAATTAATGCACTTTTTTACTTCAAAATTAGTACCAGTGACGTGACTGTGAAGCACAACTTAAGTTAACATATTTTATTAGATAAACATTTCTAATGAAAGATTTAATTAATTTTTAAAATGTATAGGTGCGATATTTTGGAAACCAAATTTAAAAGGCTTTTATTAACAACTGATATACATAAATAAAAACTTAAAACTGATTCCCATGGATAGAAAACCTTTTTAACTACATAAATAAAATGGCTTTAAAGGGCCAGAACGCGTTGAATTCTCAACAGAGTATAAGTTTCGTTTTCCTTTTTTAGACAAAAATGTCTGTTAATTACAATAATATCTAAATTTAGAAGAAATTGATAAAAAAATGATTTATAATTCTTTTCTTACATATCAACTCGGTTATTGCATAGAAAAGGAGATTTTTAGAACAGAAATAATACATATAAATTATTATATGGTGTAGCACGTATATATAAAAAAAACAAGTAACTTGGTTGCTTACCTTCATGAATATCGCTCGGCTTAAGCCATGAGGACATACTAGATCAGCCATACTCAACCTGCGGCCCACGGGCCGCATGTGGGCAGCCGACCTTTTATTTGCGGCCCGAGACAAATAATAATTATTCTATATTTATAAAATTAATAGAGAAGTGCACAAACTGTTTTCAGGACCTTCACTTTTGTTTTATATATTTTCATGGGAAGACAAAATGTGCCTGTTATTTATAACTAGAACAGCTTTGCCCATCTGTCTCATAGTTTCATATGAAAATAAACTTTAGATGTACGGTCGAGGCCGGGTTCCACTATTATCATTTTTAGTTTTATGCAGATTTCCGTTATAGATATGCTTAAACTTAATGCAACAGTTGGACAAACGGCCGAATCCTGGTTTTATGCTAGCCAAAAGAAATAATAAACAAATTAATCCTCTTTGATAAAAAATAAATTCCACAGAAATATTCATCTTAAATATACTTACAAAAAATACACAAATGTAATAATTTTCGCTGACAATCAACTAAGCCTCTTTTCTGTATTAAAAAAACTATTTTATCGTTTATTACTTTGTTTGTTTATATTAAAAATATCAAAGCTAACGTAATACACAAAAAAAAATTTCTCAAAGTTCTAAAAATGAAATTTCAACGTTTATTCTGCAGTCCCTGTAGTAAAGTTTCTTCGCGACAAACGTTAAATCCTACTTATAATATTAACTTTGTTACATTACTATTTTAATTATCCATTTACATTATTATATAAGTTGCGGCCCACCGAAAACGTCACAAACATATATTTGCGACCTGCGAGAAAAAAAGGTTGAGTACGGCTGTACTAGATGATAGCTGTGAAGCATCCTCTTCTCTTTTTTAGCCTTCTTTCTGTAATAATCACCCGAATGTCTTTTAGACATAACCGAAATAAAATACTGCAGACGCTGTAAAACAACATAAAACTGTGTCGAAAAAAAAAATAATGCAAAAATCTTTGAATTTTAAATAAATAAAAATTTCTTAAAAATACTGGTAGCAATGTGATATTTTATATAATGTAATACAAATTAATTTATTTTTTATTTCTGATCCTTATGCAACGAAAGTAAACCGCCATTGAACAAAATAAAATTGAATATCTTTTCATGTGAATTTTTAATTTTCCTTTATTCTTAATCTTTTGTGATTCCTCATTTTTGCGCCCTTTCAAGTCTTGCACCCGGGGCAGCTGCCCCGGCTAATCCCCCCTTAGATCCGTCACTGTCTGTATGCCAGACCGGGAACTTATCAGCTCATGTGTTAAATGATTGCAATAGGTCAATTTTTAAAGAAATCAAACTAAAAATATTCAGATTAATATACTATCTAGCAAGTATTTCATGTTTAAAAAAAAAAAAATGCAATGGATCAAAAACTTCTGTTTATAAATTTATTTTGGAAAGCATGGAGAAGGGATAAAAAAAAAATCTTACTTTCGGATCTGGGAAATCCCAAAATGTGCATTGTATACTCTGAAAATTATGCATTAAAACAAATTTCCATTTACAGTTGGCAGAAAAAATTATTTTTTGTATTTTTAATTACTGAACAAGCATGGAATTTGTGCCACTTCTGACAAATGAGTTTATAACAAACTATGAAACTGATTAGAAAATCTAATATGACAAACAAGCTTCAATGAATAAATGGAACAGATGTTGCAGATGCATCGAGGTTATAAAACACACACAATGTTTAATTAAATTTTAAAATATACACAATCTGTTCTACTGGGTTGCCACACAAAGCAAAATCTCACCAAAATCCCCGGGTTACATGCCAAGTAAAAAATTTGCCATTTTGTCACCAAAAAGAAAACCTGGTGTGTCTGCGACATCTGGTACGAAATAACTTAAATTTTCAGACCAAAAACAGCATTATGCAGATGAAATAGCGTAATTTTCCAATATAAAACAATTGTGTAAAATTTAAACTGGACATAATGATGTATGTTATGATGACAATTGATAATGTATTAATTTTATAACGCAAGGTTATTTTGATTATGTGTGTCCCCAAGTAATATATGTGTCCAATTCTCTAAATAAATTTGATCGGCTCTGCAAATAAGGCAGGAAAAATTGAAAAGTTTCAAAGATTTTTAACAGTGTTTTGTGCTCAAAGAAAGGAGGAAGTAACACATTTCAGGGTTGGGGGAAAGCAAGGGTCTGTCCAGGGTTTTTTTAAGTGTCCGATTTTTGTGAATTTAATTATTATTTTTGTGAATTATTTTTATTTTTGTGAAAAAGGTAATTTTAGAAAACATTAGTTAACATGTGGCGTTTTAATTTTTCGGAAATAAACTAATATTATTTTAGACAGACAGATTCTTTTTTTGTTCTATATATTTTTTTCCCGATTATTTTAAAGTACACAATCCACAAACAGAAAATTCAGATTGTAGTAGAAATAATGCAAAATTATTATTAGTTTATATATATAGGGGAGAGGGGGCACATATGGACAACTCAACTTTCCTTAACTTAAAAAAAAATGAGAAAATTCTGAAATATTTATAGTTAGTTGTCAACATTATGATCTATTTCCCAGGAAAATTTGATTCAATTGGCAGTGAAATTTTTCGAGTTTTGTCAACCAAGCAGTTTTGAAGCTTAAAAGTAGGTTATGCTGGATTTGTTTCAATCTTAATTATACATTTATATTGCATTATGAAAGTTAATTATATAAAACTAAATAACTTGTTTAATGAACATAATGATTTATTAATCATATTTGTAAAAATTTTTTTTGCTAAGCTAGGCTTAACAAAATTCTAAACATGTGACTATGGGGCACTTGGACACTGTTTTGGGGCACATGTGGACTGTCCAAATGTGCCTCTAATGTTTTATATTTAGAAGTTATAACACAAAATTAAAGCAATAAGGTGGTTAAAATATTTTTTTAAATAACAAAGACTGTAACTTTTAATCTTTGCTAGTGTAGGTTGGTCAAGCAGTTTCATAGTGTAACAGTAGTGTGTTATTAAGAGTTTGATGCCACCTGTAGTATTGGGTTGTTAAGAAAGTTTGTGCTGTTTGGAAAAATCAATTCATACCGTAAAATAATTATTATACATTATAGCCCATTAATTATTAGACATTAGAAACAATATCTAATGATTAAATGATAGAATTTTCCGGTACAAACTTTCTGGAAAACCCAATACTACTGTGGTGGAGTGTGCCAGTGTGTGGTGGTGGAGGTGAAGTATCTATCTATATATATATATATATATATACTATAAGACAAGGATGATTTCAGATTATTTTTTTCAATTCTAATTTTGGAGATTTAGAAATTTTTTTACTATTTTATTTTCGTGAAGAATAATTTTTAAAATACTTATTTTGGAGAAATATAATTTTTTTTTTAATAATATATAATTTTTTTAGTAATATATAGTTTAAATTTTAAAATATAACTGAATTAGTTAAGAAAGAAAATTGATCTATAACTCATAGCTTATGGTGCAATAAGAGAGTATGAGTCAGAGATTTAAATCATAATTCTTACAAGTATAAGAATAAATTTCATTAACTAAAGGGCAAAACTGGGAAATTGTATTAGTGGCCAGCGGCCAGTAGTAGCAGTTTTATAAGTGGCCATTTTCTTTAAACTACTGGCCACATTTTTATTTAAAAGTTCTAATAAACAGTAAACTTTGTTAAAATTTCAATTAGTATTAATCTAATATTAAATAGCTTAAATAAATATAATAATATAAACATATTTCAACCTGCAAAAGTAGAATCTTTGATGAAATTAAAAAAATTTAATTTTTCACTTGTAGGAAAGTAGCCATAAAGTGGCCGCTGACAGACAATTTTTTAGTAGCCACTTTTTTCATTTAGTGGCCCTGTGGCCGGTGGCTAGTGATAATTTTACCCTTTATCATTAACCAGTTAATTTGAAATCCCATTAAAGTTAAATTAGAACATAGCCATTAAATGAATAAGATAGAAAAGAATTGAGTTTTAACATTAAAGATTCATTTACTTTTTTTCAAAAATAACAAGTTCAAAACAAGGACTAATTTCCTCTTGTAATAGCAAATCAGTAGAATAGCCATTCATTTAAATGTTCATTTTTTTTTTATATAGAAACTTATTTCTTCAATTTGTAACTTAAGATATTTTGAATTTTAACAAAATCATTACATTATTTATGAAATAATAAATAATTTTATTTAATAGGTAACTTTAGTCTGGTGGATTTCATTATATTTAAAGAAAAAGTTAGGATTAAGGAAAATATTTCAAAATATATTTTTCTTTGATTATCATCTGTTTTTTTTTTTTTTTTTTAATTTTCAATTTTTAATTTTTAAGTAAAAAAAAAAAAAAAATTGCAGATAAAATTAAAAGATCAAAACAAAAGATTAAAATGAATGGTGGTTGCAAAATCACAAATACTTGAATAACGAGGATGGCGGACACGCCAAGCGAACACAGCAAAATAAAAGCAAGTGTTGCTACATTAGGGAAGTGAAAGAATAATTCGCGATTTAAAACATTTTTTTTTTTTTTTTTTTTTTTTTTTTTTAATCAAATCAGATATTTTTTTTTAAATTAAAAAATCAGATTTTTTAAATTTTAAATAAGAATTTTTTTTTAATTCAAAAAAAATTTTACTAAATCATTAAAATTAACTATTAGAAAAGCTCACTTAAATTTATTTGAAATAAAAAATAAAATAAACTCATTCACTTGGTTAATATGAAATATTGTAATGATATAAACAATTATAAACATATACAGTTAAAAAAAAAATGGAACAACAGAAACAGATTTAATTTGAAAATGTGAATTCTTTTACTTTTGAAAACATGAAATAAATAAAACAAATTGTAATGTGTTATACGAGCACTTACTTACACTAAAAAATATCTTATTTTATATAAAATATATAATACCACTTTAATTCCCACACATTTGATAAAATAAAAGCCAAATGCACCCTTACTGTTTTGTTTTAACCATATTTTAAAATAAAAGATAATGTAAGCATTTTATTCAGGGGAAAAAAAAAAAAACAGTTATGGATGAAATTTTGAACATTCTATTCTAAATCTGGATTATATACAGTATTCTTTTAAACCAGTGTTTCTCAACTTTTTTTAGTTGACGGCACACTAAAAATATCTGAAATTATTTGCGGCACACCTGAATATAAAAAATGGATACTTTTTGGCTAGCCGGGCGCCAGTGTTATATATATCGATAGATATTCATATATATATAACACCGGCTAACCAAAAAGTACCAAAAAATGTATAAGTTGAGAAAAAATATGTATATTTACTTACAAAATTTATTCAATGAGAGGGCCGAGCCTGTTTTTTCTAGAACAAATTAAATCGAAACGAGGTTCCAAAGTTGACAGACAAGTTCGTATTTCATCGTCGATTTTTAAAAGTCTTTCTCGTTTTTTGGACTTTAGTTCTGTCAATGCTGAAAATTCAAATTCACAGAGCCACAAAGATACAAAAGGCAGAAGAATTTTAATAGCTTTCAAGCTAAAAATCCATGATCGGTAAGGCTGAATTCTTATCAATTATTTTGTCAATGCATTTAGAAACAGCCCAATCCTTAATATTTTGACCTCTTTGCAAGTGTCTGTAAAGTCACAACAATATTTTGCATCTTTAAACTTTGAATTGTGTGCAAACCAGTGATGTAATGCTGGGTAAAAAAGTGGGCGGACACTCATAATCCTGAACAGTAGAACAACAGATTTCGGAATTCAGCAATGCTAATGCACGCAACGAGCTCTTCCTAAAAATTTGTTTTTGAAATAGTCACAGAATAACATTAAACCTGCCGTCCACTGACAACAATGAAAATTACTGCATTTTTACTTTCCGACATGTATGGTGCAAGAAAAATATTGTAATAATAAAAAAAAGATTTGTAAATTTTGGCATAGCTTTACGTTTTGATGTTTCCTGGATCCACTTTAGCATTTTTTACAACGTTTCAGTATGTATGGGCTTATTTTGGTATTTCTCTACATTTTCAGGTCCCTAAAGTCTGATTTTGCTCTCAAATGATGGTTTCGACTAATAATACTACAATGGACATCAAAAACATTCATCAATTTTGTCGCAACTCAAGTAAACTTAACACATTCGCTGCCGAGTTGAAATTACCGAATTGTATTTTATTTAGAAAATTGAAATTCATACCAGAAAATACTAACAGCAATATTTACTTTATTTAATTACAGGCTTTTTGTGATTACACAAAATAAAAATTCTTCTTTCATAATTTCTGGTACGAATTTATAATTTTAGATTTAGAGATTGGCTGCCAACCACGTGTAGGCACGTGATTGGCAGCGAATAAGTTAAGTAATAACAGATAAATAGCACACAGACCTCAGAGTAAGCATATCTAGAGAGCTCATCCCCTTTGCTTTTCCGGGAGAGAAGTCGGGTCTGGATGACCCACGTGACAGTTGGCATTTGGCGGTAAAAAGGTTACTAGAAGCAGTGGCGCACCCAGGATTTTATCATGGAGGGGGCCGAGCATTCGCGGCGAAACAAAATAAAATTAGTGGGTGCAAAATTTCTCTAGTTGTGATTGCACAAGGAGACACTAATTAATCATCAAATTACCGTAATTAATTCAGTATTTAATAATTAATTATTTATTTTTAACGAAAAAAAAATTATTATACTTAAAATTTAATAATTTTAAAAACTGCTAATTTTTGAAAGTGTAGAAGTTAAATATTTAAAGAGCTCCTAAACAAACATTTATAGAATTTCCTATTTCTATCTATCTAACTGTCAGGGAAAATATCCAAAATATTCTTAACGAGATGAATTAGTGGATTGGACTGATTCATTTAAATTTAACTCGTCAGTCAGAATGTTATGGGTATTAATAAATTAATAAAGAATTTAATCTATTTTAGGACATCATAGTTAATTCTTGTAAAGGCATTGCCTCTAGTCTTGGAAAGGGCAGATGCCCCTACTGCTTCCGCCAACTTCGACATTATTATCTGAAAGATCTTCTGCCTTTACGGACAAATGTCTGGCAATTTCATTCGTTTCCGAACAAAAATGAATTTAAAAAATGTGTCTGAAAGTAGCCCTTTTGGATTTGAGAACAGCCTTAAGCGGGTTCGCCATAATGATGTTTCAATGTACAGGGATTTTTTTTTAAACTGACGCTATTCAGAGCCGCCGGTAGCTCATTCTAGTAACTGGATTGACACAAAATTTTATAAATGGACTAAGAAAACCGTGGGAAAAAAGATTCCAACAAAAAAAAAAATTAGTTCCAATCACCGCCTATAGGGGGAAATGTGGCGCTGTGGTAATTTATGCAACTGAGAATTAGCATAAAATACGGGCAATAAATGAAAATGCAAATTTTTGCTTACGCAAGTGACAGTAGCGCCAATAGTTTAAGCTATAAATGCATGCGAAAAACTCCGAGAAACAATTTCAGCTCAGGTTGAAAATGAATCTCACGTTACCGCAGCGCGCATTACTTGTGAAGTTCTATTACTGTAACCAGTGCAATGCACCAGCCACTCTTCGTTTATTTAGAACACGCCATAAACTGCCGAAAGGACCTTTATCCGTTAATGCATTGAACGCGATAATTCTGAAATTCGAAGAAACAGGCTCGCTAGCAGTTCGGCCAGGCAGAGGACGTAATCCGGTGTCAGAAAAGTGATAATGGATGTTGCAACTGCGATCAACGATAGGTCACAGAGTACCTCTGCTGTTTGTAGTAGCAGCGCACGGGGTGTTGCGCGAGAACTGGATTTAAATGTTTTGACTGTATGGAAAGTCTTGCGGCGAATTCTCCACTACTATCCATACAAGATTAGCTGCTTGCAACAACTTCAACCCAATGATTACGATAAACGACTGACATTTCTTGCAAGAATGGAAGTCGATGATGCTTTCCCGTGGATAATTTTATGGGGAGATGAGGCCCATTTTCATCTGAATGGGTCTGTTAATACTCATAACTGTAGAATTTGGGCCACTGAGCAACCTCATACAGTTCTAGAAACTCCATTACATTCATCAAAGCTCACTGTTTGATGTGGCTTTACAGCTGAATTCATCCTTGGACCATTCTTTTTTTTTGAGAACATAACTGCGACAGGACCAGTGACGTGTACCGTTAACGCAGAAAAATATCATAATATGCTGACTAGTTTTGTCATTCCACAACTTCAATAGAGACAATGTCTGGATTAGATCATTTTTATGCAGGATGGTGCACCACCACATATTGGTGTAAAAGTACAGCAGCTGTTGCGCCATCACTTCACTGACCAAAGAGTTATCAGTCGTTGTTTTCAATATGTCTGGCCGCCCCGGTTTCCGGATTTAACTTCATGCGATTTTTGGCTCTGGGGTTATTTGAAATTGAAAGTCTATCTTGGGGGAGTAACAAATCTGAGTATCTTAAAAGACAACATAATACATGCAGTAAGGGCTATTCCATGTGACATGTTACGCTGAAAATGTTGTACAAAGAATGCAAGGTGTGGTGCAAGAGAACGGTGGTCACATTGAATGTGGTCGAATTCCTCGTCGGGAAAGTGTATAGGATGAATAAAGCATGGCATTTTATCCAAATTATTAATTTTGTCTGTTTCTGATGTTTTCTTTCAATGTACAGCACCAAATTTCCCCCTATCGGCGATGATTGGAACTAATTTTTTGTTTTTGTTGGAATCTTTTTTCCCGTGGTTTTCTTACTCCATTTATAAAATTTTGTGCCAATCCAGTTATTAGAACGAGCTACCGGCGGCTTTGAACAGCGTCAGTTAAAAAAAAAAAACACCCTGTATATCTTAATTACTTACATATTCTACAAACAAATGCTTGTTTCAACACATGATTATAATCGTTCATTCAAGATATTAAAACAAGTTTGAAATTTTAACAATATGAAATATAACTTACAAGAGAACTTTTGTATACTCGTGTATAGCTCTGTGTAGTATTCTAAGTTCAAGTAAAATGAAAAATAATTGGTAAGGATGCAACCGAACCAAGTGAGGATTTCGTATTATAATGATCCAAACTGAAACTATATTACATCTGAATCGTTTCGAATTTAGACGCCGGACTCCATTGTTCAATCGAGTAAAAATTGAAACAAACATGTTTCAGCTTTCAAAGTCAGGGACCGATTTACAAATTTTTGGGCCCTGGGCACCTATGCTTACGGTGGCCTTGAATAAAAGAAAATATTATTGAAACTACTTATTAAGATAGCCACTACTGACTTTAAAAATTTTGGGATATTTAATGATGTTTTTATAAATTTTCTTCTCAGTCTTTTAGCAGTAAAAGTTTTTATAACATCTTCATAATCTTTAGTATCTCGTTGACGATTTTTCAATCTTTTGAAATCTGTTTCGAAAGTGAAAGTATTTGAATAAAAAACCTGTAAACAAAATCGAAAAATTATAATAACGGCTTTTGTAGAGATCAACCTCAACTATCCAATGGAAAAAAAAAGTAAAAAGATATTGAAATGCAAAAGATTTATTTAAAAAAATTCTCTCATAGAATTAACATGAGCAGGAGGATTATTGAACGTGAGTGATGTAATCCTTAAAAAGTGATAATGTTAAAAATATAATAACGTTTTTTAATAAAAAAAAATAAAATAGAGTTTTCTATATTAATTTTGTTTTTTAATAGTTAAAACTTCATCAGATTTTGGCAAATAATTGAAAAATCTTCAGTAGCATTTGGGCCCCCTAAAAATCGAGGGCCCTGTGCCTGTTCCCCGAATGCCCTGTCATAAATAAGGCACTGGAAAAAGTGTCGCTTTTTTGGCGAATTTCTGTTTCATTCTGGCGATAAAATAAAAGTTTTCTAAAGCAGCATGCATTAATGAAAGGGGGGGGGGGACCTCTTAAAAATCTTTTTTTTTAACTGAATGCTAACACGGGAGACCCGTGTATTTTAGGGGCTTTTTATGGAAACTTTTTACACACACACACAAAAAAAAGAACTTTGGTCCCGTAAATATTTTAGGTATTTTTATAGGTTTTTCTCCCTTTTCCTTTGGAGGGGGCCAGGGCCCCTTCGGCCCCCCTTTGGGTGCGCCACTGACTAGAAGTAATGCAAGTCTTGTCGCTTTATCGCAGCTCTTGGCAAGAGTACAATATTTTTAAGACTTCAGAATTTTTCAGAAACTTCGGAACTTAACAGATATACACTCAGTAGCGAGATAAAGGGGAAGATTCACCAGATATTTATCCTATTGTTTATTTACTTTATGCTTTATTTCTTCCATCATTCAAAGAATGGATTATTAGTAATACATAAATAAAAGAAATTATTAAACTTTTATTTAGATTTAAAAATATATATATATATATATTATTTTAATAATTTATCCCAGTTTTCAATCTTTCACATGGTTTTATTTATATTTATTTTCATTATATACTTATTTTTTTTATTTTTAATACAAAGTAACAAATAGAACAGAGAAAGTAAAAAAAATAGTTTTTAAGGCTGTTCTCAAATACAAAAGAGCTACTTTCTGACACATTTCTGAATGCATTCATTTTTCAGAAACTCATGAAATTGGCAGGTGTTCTCATTCAGAGACTATGTCATCGAAATATGTTTTTTTATTTTTTGGTAAAGACAGAAGACTTTTCAGAAAATACAGTCAAAGTCGGCATTTTGTACCGAATTCTCGACGCAGCATCGGGAAAATGGCGAAAAATGTGTCGTCACGGGATACGAATCGCTTATAACTCGATAAGTAATTTATTTATAAAGAAAAAAAAAAAAAAGAAAGAAAAGAAAGAAAAAATTATTTCGATTCCAAATCGCTTCACCAGTCAGACCTGGCAATTTTATGCTTTTGCGTTTAAAAATTAATCAGAAAACGCGTCAGAAAATTTCCCGTTCTTGAACAGTAAATTCGGAGTAAAATGTTTCGAACACACCAAAGAAGAATTTGTAGCTTTAAAAATTTCCCTATGTATTTTCGTTTCCCAGATCTTTCTTCTCTCTTCATCCTTTGGAAAGCTGTATATAAAATTTGAATTAAAAAAGGTTTTTATTAATGATATATATTTTTTAATGCAATGTTGATAAATTTAAATGCTAAAGCATGCATAAGCACAGTTTTATAAGCAAGCAAGAGAAGAAATTATTTAAACAAATTGAATTTAGCCTACTTTTTAAAAATTCATTAACTTAAATTAATAAATGAAAAGCACTTCAATAAAAAGTAAAAAACATATACAAGTTGAAACATAAAAAAATAGACTTAATAAATAAATAAGTAAATAATGCATTGTTTCATTAAATTTTGCTAGATATAAATAGTAATTATTAATAGAACTTCCATAACATTATATAACATCGTTTTGAGTGGTCGATAATAAATATAATAATTTCAAAACTTTTCTGAAGGTATAACAAGAGAGTAAACAAAACAATACATATATGTATATATTTTTCAAATACTTCAATTAAAAATTATAAAATTATATTAAAAAAATGTGAAAATATTTCAAACATTGCAATAGTTTTTAATTTAGGTAATATTTAAATATTTTACTTTTAATATGTACATATGCACCCGTTTATAATTATTTAGAGCAGCGGTTCCCAACCTGGGGTACGCGTACCCCTGGGAGTACGTGGAGGCTCTGCAGGGGGTACGTAGAAATAATATCGGTAATGGCGGAAAATCACAAAAATGGTTTCACCGAAAACACATAATGAAAGTTGATACTTTTTGCATTACAAAGTTTGTCTCATGTGTATTTCCAATATGTTACACTCAAAATGAGGAGAAATGCCCATTAGACATAATAATTCATTGATAATTCAATGTCACTAGCTCCGTTCACCGATAATCATATTGCATGGAGTACTTATATCTTTACCCTGTATTCGCGAAAACTACCAATGATCATTATACAATATTACTTTTCCACCACATTTATCTTATTGTTCCGATTTTAATAATAATTGCAGAACGCGTTAAGTACGTCAGAGCCTCTACTCCTAATGCTTTAATTTGAAACGCGTTGAAAAGCAGGTCCTTAGTTTTATTTTCGAATAGGCGACTAACTTATATTAATAGGAAAGCTTCCTTTTTTATAATGAGTGTTTATTAATGAGTATATTACTAATTTAAAAAAAGGATATTTGCGTTATATGAGTGAGGGGAGAGGGTTGGGGCGTCCCAAAACGGCGTCCCAGCGTGTTTCAGATAAAAGGGGCTACTCCGAAAGGAATAGCCCATTCAAGGGGTACGTGAAGGAAAAAAGGTTGGGAAGCGCTGATTTAGAGCATAAATTTAATCTAAAATAGGAAAAAATATTTTTTTTTCAAAGAATTGTTTACGTTTTAAAAGAAAGAAAACAAGTTTCTTTTGGCGAAAAATTGTATCGCCAAGGACCGTTGTACGAGATGTTCTTAAAATGCTTTTTCAAATCAAATTTTTCCAATTCATTACACTTTTAATATTGAAATTGATAACACCAGATAATAGTAAGTCCTACTGTTGCATATATTTGTGATATTAAAAGTAAAATATTTCCTATTTTCAACATTTGAACGTGAATAAACTGTATCATAGTTAGAAAGATATGTTTTTAAGATCCTTTAAATATACAAAAGAGGTAATTAAAAATAAATACATACCGGTGAAATGTAACAAAGCTTGTTTTGCTTGCTCTTTCGTTACACCCATAGGCACAACAGCTTGCTACCATGATATTTTTGAATCGCAAACAGTAAATAGTCTAATATCGCCCATAGAAACCTATGCTACTGACGCGTTCAGTGGATGCTTCTTGTCCAGAGTCACGTGACTTTATGCTTGCGGCAGAAAGGGTGCAGAGATTATCTCTCTAGATATGCTTACTCTGAGACACAGACAAACAATCCAAAGTCATAAGCGCTTTTCAACTTTTTTTTGGAAAACATTAAAAATTAGTGAGCTATTTCGTAAAATTGTTAATTTATTAGCGTGCTTAGCCTTTAAAAAAATAATATGCTTCAAAAAGTCTTCGTCCTCCCAGATGTCCCTAGCGTACACGCAGAAAATAAAAAGTAGGGGGACGCCGTCCTCCCACGTACCTACTGGCGCAAACAGTAAATAAATCGTAGATAAAATTGAAATACTTTTTATTTTTTGGTATCAAAACAAAAATTACGTTTTTCTTTTCTAAAATTTTTTCTGCAAAGTTTCGAATTTCGCAGAAATTTTCCACACATTGCGTGCATCTATATTATACAACTCTGCTTATAAGACATCTGCATATTGTTACTTCCTACCAGGGTTGCCAGTATAGCCTCTTTTTTATTCAGAAAATCTGAATACCAGAAATCCCAAATAGTAATTTTACATTATTTAATGACAGGCATTTTAAGATTACTTAAAGTAAAAATTCTGAATAAAAAATTAGGCCAATCTGGCACCCTACTACAGTCTACAGTGAGATAATATTGTTCTATGTTTTCAGATATGTGAATAAGGGTGACCTTCAATGTTTGATACTAGATGAGATGCACCCACGACACTGTATCAGTTCTTATCATTTTTAAACATTTTAGCTGTTTTGCCTTTTAGCAGTCACACAACAAAGATCCGCTACTGGGAGGGGTTTTGAACAATTGTTACACATAAACTTAACACTTTTGCTGTATTACATGTCTATAAAGTAGTGTTCAGCACTAATAGTAAATATGTGACACATGAAACCGATGTAAAGAGAAACACAAACAACCATAATGAATTTAGCATTTATGTGTTTTATGATTTCATAAAAGAACATATCTTTCAATCTTCAGAGAATAAAAATAGAAGTGTGTGTGTGTGTGTGTGGGGGGGGGGGGGGGAGCAATAGCAGCAAAGCAGTAAAACGTAATGCTTTGCTGCTATTGCTCCTAACTTTTTCTTTCATTAATTTTATGTTGAAATAGAGGCACCTATTATGAAGCCTTGAAACAGCTGAATGAATGATAAAAATTTTATGCTGTTTAAATTTTACTTTACCTTGTTTTTTATACATCATATTTTTATCTTGAGGCGGTTGTCAAAAAATATCTTTTATCGCTCTACAATGCAAAACTTTCTGACACATTTTATGACTCAGTTTTAAACATAAAAGCTTGATACTACTTGCAGACACGACTATTGACGTGATTTGTAATCGAATATTTTCTTTCATTTTGCGATAAATGAATTACATCGTGAGTTAAAAGCAATTGTTGTCTCAGTACGGCAGTTTTTTTCTTTTCCTGCACTGTCGCATCTGGAAATTCGACTCAAAACAGTTTGAGAAATATTCACATTATTTATTCCTCAAAAGCATATTTTAAGAAATATTCTGCCTTTACTGAAAACTGTAAGAGCACCTGCCCATTTGATACGTTTGCAAGCAAAAGAGAATTAAATATGTGTCAGAAAACAGCCAGTTTAAATTTTAAGAGAGCTTAACACAAGGGGATTTGTATGCATCTTTTAAATGCTCTGGGAAGGGTTTTAACCCCTAAATCCCCCCTTTTGCTGCGCCAGTGACTTTTAACTTAATAAGCTGGTACTTACTTTTTCTGTTAGCTGAAGGATATCCTCGGAAAATCCGTCAGAAACGTTTTATTTTGACTGAAAACCCTTTGTTTACCTTGCAGGCGATTATCGTTCAATCCTGTGTTGCCATTTGAAAATCCAAAATTTGCGCTTTATCTCTCCACTCATAGACCTTCTAGTTCTAATAATAGTAGCTTTGCTCTGAGCTCCAACAAAGAGAAAAATACCCATCAGTATAGTAGCGCCATCTAAAGTGAGGAAATGTAACTGATTTACAGGGCAATCAGTCCATCCTATCAGTTATATTTCACGTTACGTCACTTAAATAGCGCTACTAATTCTAAAAAAAAAAAAAAAAAGAATTTTAGATTGACAACCACAGACTTTGACAACACCAGACTGGAACTGAATGATTGCCGGTCACAAGATAAACAAATTATTGCTAGTGAAATGAAATAAAACGTTGCTTAAGAATTAAAATAGACGCGTGGGAAAAGATGGGAAGGATGTCCTTCAGCTAACAAAATTATTAAGTACTAACAGGCCCGTACAGAGGGGAGTGGAACCGGTACAAATTACATGGGGGCCCGGCTTCGGTACTGTTTTTTAAATAAATACCAGAAAAAGTAGACTGGTATTTTTTATATAAAAATGTTAATTAAAATAACTAACAAATAATTTTATGTAGTCAATTGGACTACGGCTAGACATTTCTTATGGCTCTCTCAGGATTTGATATACACCTACTCAAAGCCAGGGTGTGCAGTTGCTTCGCAACTTGGAAGCCCATTGAACCTATCACAAGTTCAAGTTCAAGTTCAACTAACAAATAATAAAATTCAAAAGTCAAAAATTGCTTGGAAATCTTTACAGACTAGCTAGGAGGGGGAGAGGGGTACTCAGGAGGCATTTCACGTTCAAAACAAAATCCATTTTTTATTAAAAACTAGCTGACCCGCCCAGCGTTGCCCGGACCCGTGATAAAACATTAAATAAACACCAAATTTGTATTTTATATATTTTACCCGATTTTGTATGGATCTTTAATGATAAAATCGTAAAAAAAAAAAAAAAAAAAAAAAACATTTACTTCTTTTTTCAAGTAGGATCGTTAAATAGTTTTTGTTGCCGAAACCCTTTGAAATTTTCAATGGTCATAAATATAACGGTTTTACAGCCCGTGTAAAAATTACGTCAGAAATATTGTTATCTGGTTGTAAAATAAATATGTTTTCTTTTCGCGTCGGGTCCGTTAACATAAAAAAAGATAGTATTCCTTGTCCGATCTCTCTGAAATTTTAGTCGTTTATAAATACTAGGGAATCGAACCCGGGCTTCCCGGATTACAGAACATAGGCGAAAACCATTTTTTTCTAATTCTAACAGATTTTTCATATTTAATAACAACGTAAAGAATTTTTTAAAATAAAATATCAATAATATATTCAAATAAAATTTCGATATTTAATAAAGCGCATGCCAGGAGTCCAAGATTTCGCTGTTAATGCAGGTTTTTTATTCTGAAAATTTCAACTGCTTAGGCGCGTAGTCCGAGAACATGTTTGCTAAATTTGCATTTTATTTAAATTATATTATTTTTATAGTTATATTTTGATGAAGTTTTAATTTCGTTCTGTAATATTATCCGGTATTATAAATGCGGATCTATTTATATTGTTTTAAATGCAAACGGATTAGTCTTTCGCAATCGGACTGCACGAGATAGATTTAAAATTAATTCAAGCTGGGAAAGTATTCCATAAATCATAAAATCATAAATTAGTCGTCAAATATTAATATGAATTAATCATCAAATAGTTTTCAAAGAAATTGCAATTTTTTTTTTTTTCTTTTAGATTCGACGGTGTAGAAATTGAAATTGTGCGATATTTAGAAGTTAAAAAAGATGCAGTGAAAGCGAAATTTATTAGTCAGTTCGTTGCTACCATAAAAATGACTTCAGCAATAATCAGACATGTGTTGGTTTATAATATAGATATTTTATTATTAATAAACCCTATCATTTATGTGTAACTCTCTCTTGACACGGACCCGATTACGTAAGATTAGCATCAAAATTTAATAAAAGGATTTTATTCTATATGTTTGAATCAAGGCAAAATTCGTCTAACGTTGGTAGCAAATACAATTACTATTCTAACAAATACCGAATCATTGTTTTTTATGTCTTTAACCATACGGTCTACCACATTCAAACACTAATTTACTCATCAAGGGAGCTTCATCCTAGACTATGAACTTCGTTTCTCTTATTAATTCAGTAAGGTCAGATTGTTTACTCATGGCACACGTAGATGTTTTGTTCAAATTCAGCGGTATCTTGAATTTTGAATGTGCTATTCTACTTTGATCTAATAACAAAGCTGAGATCTCAGAATATGGAACAGCTAACGCAACCATATTATATGATCTCATCATTTTAAAAACTCATTAAGTAAAAATGTTTTGTCAGTCGTGGCGCGCCAATAAAATAAACCATAGAATTTTCATTTAAAACAGCAAACGAAACTTCACCATAAATTGATTTTTGAACGTGATAATCTTGGCGCAAACGATAAAAAGCCAAATATTGTTTTGAGTTGCAATTTTTATAATGAAAAATATTTTTATGTATCACAAACATTCCTTTGGTTTTTAAATTAAATTATTTTGATTTATAAAATTATCGCTCATCAAAACGTTTATTATTATTTATATTATTATTTTGCGTTTTATATAAAATCAGTAAAAGTGTTTTTTCTTTTTACTTTTCAACGTGTCTGTATTAAATTTTAACTAATAATACTAATTTCAATTCTTTAATCAACGATAATAGGCGGTCGCCAAGAGGGGAAGAAAAATTACCAATGGCAACCATTAAACACGAAAAAAGTGAAAAATACCAATTTTTTTAAATTTAAAAGCCATAATAAATCAGCGAATTAAGATACAGTTTTCAAACAAATTGCATTTCAAAGTAGATTTTTTTTCCCTATTTAACGGTGTAAAAATTTAAAATGTGCTATGTTTAGAAATTAAAAAAATTGCAATAGCAAAAATCACAAAACCGAAATTTCCTGGTAAACTGTTGTCATTCGCAAAATGACGTATGCGTTACGCACGGACACGTTTGGCCTTTACAATATAGAAGATAGATAGATATAGATAGATAGATAGATAGATAGATAGATAACTGTTTCCAAGTCCACTATAAAATTATGTGAAAATATATGCATTTTAAATAGTGAAAACGTTCCCGAAGCCAAACGTGACCGCGAAAAACATCCCGTTATTATGGGTTTTCGCCAGAAACATTTCAGGGTTTATTTTTTTTTAAATACTTGTTCCAGTGTTGAATTAATTCAGGGGTGGCCCGGGGGGGACACCCCCCCCCCCCCCCGGAGCCTGGAAATGTCCCCCCCGGAAGATTTGAGATTTTATGCTTTCAAAGTGGGCAAAAAATGGAATTCCCCCCCCCCCCCCCGGAGCTACAGAAATCCCTAACGGAGAAAAGTGTCTGAATTCAACAGTGACTTGTTCTCGTCCGAACGCTTCGAAATTGTTATAGGTGATGTAAATCTGGTCTACCGAGATGTTCTAAAAAGATTCATCAAAATCTCTTCTCCCTTTCACAAAACCCTGAAATGTGTTCCTCACCCCCCCCCCCCCCCCCCCCCCCCTCAGCACAAAACATAGTTAAAAATCTTTGAAACTATTTTATTTAAAAAAAAAAAAAATCTGCCCTATGCACAGAACTCGATCAATTTCATATGGTGCTTGCTTTTGCACCAAGCACATATATTACTTGGGGGCTCTCGTTCTTAAAATAATCTTCAGTTACAAAATTATGCATCATATTAAACAAGTCGGATGTGTCAATCCCAAAACTTTCTTCTATCTCACACAAGTTTCGCATACACTAAAAAGAATCAGCACCCATTTATATCAAGGTCTAACTGAAACTCAAGTTTTATTAAATTCCGTGCATTATTTCTTGAGATATGACTATCGCTAAAATCATGTAAATCCTATAAAAAGCTGCATAGCAGTGCCACCTGCTGGGCGATTTTTACCAAAAACTAACCAGCACCAATTTGCATCAGAGACTAACTGAATATAAAGTTTTATTAAATAACGAGCATTAGTTCTTGAGATAGACCTGTTTCGGAATCGCGAAAAATGCTGCATAGCAGCGCCACCTGCTGGGCGATTTTTACCAAAAACTAATCAGCCCCAATTTATATCAGGGACTAACTGAATATAAAGTTTTATTAAATTCCGTGCATCTTGGGATAGAGGGCCCACAAAATTTTTGTCACAGACAGACAGACATTTTCTAAAAATAGTCAAATCGTGTTTAGGACCTTCTAAAATGTATAAATCCGTCGAAAACCGGAAGTAGAAAATTTTCATGACTTTTTTCAATACTTTCTTCTTGTAAAGATAGAAGAAAGTAAAAATAATAATTATAAAGTCAAAACTAATATGTCATAGCTGAAACTCACACATCCAGTCAACATTACTTGTAAAATATCCAATACAGTTTCATGCAATATACAAGCTATTTCTTAAATTTAATAAATATATTATGCAAAGGTCTATAATCAAAGGGGTACTAGAAGCCCTCCTTGCCTAGAAGGTTGGAGAGCTTTTCTGTTTCTGACAAATAAGTATTCTTGTATATTTTTATTAAACTTAGAGTAAGAAAAGAAAATAGTAATTTGAGATAAATATATTTAGCATTTCATTTTAATGATGGCTTGTGTATTCAAACCCTCATTTTCTTTGCTTTTCCTATTCTAAACCTTTTTCACAATGTCCAATCTAAGTGAGAAACAAAGTATACCACCCTTTCTTCTAGCTGAGCCAAATAAAATAATTGGTAACAAGAATTCTGATCTCAACAACGTTTTGTTTTTAAATTTGTAATTTTTTATATAATTATTTATTTATTTGTTTATTTTTTTCATTTCTTTGAACTATAGTACATTATTTTTGAACTGATATTTATTAATGAATGTCTTGCAGGTATAATGTAAAGGGATTTTTTTCTATAAAAAAAGCCAAGCCGACCGGTTTGGCATATTTAAAAAAAAAAAAAAAAAACGGTTTTTCTCTAGCCCTACACATACCTCTCGTAATCAGGCCTTCTCTACTTTTAACTTTGTAATAATGATAAATGTAATCAATTTATCTAATCAAATATCCCTCCAACCTCTCAGAAAAAAAATGCTTTCTTTTTTTTTTGTAATTTTTTATATATTTATTTATTTTTTTCATTTCTTTGAACTATAGCACATTATTTTTGAATTGATATTTATTAATGAATGTCTTGCAGGTATAATGTAAATGGATTTTTTTTCTATAAAAACTCCAACCTCTCAGAAAAAAAAAAATTGCTTTCTTTATAGTTTGTATCGATACTACAACACACTGGAATTTGTGCCCCTCCTCCCTCTTGCCCATTTCAATGTTTAAAAGTTGTATATATTTACAAAAATGTTACCCCTGCATTTTGCAATTCATTAGTTTATTTAAATTGTGAGTCCTTAAAAGTCCTTTATTTTTATCTAAAGAAATGTGTATGAACCATGCAGGGCTGAAACTAGCTTTTTCTCAAGGGGGGGCAAACATGGATTTTGGTGCCCCCCCCCCCACCATCTTCACAAAGAGTTTTTTAATACTTTCCAACCAAGTTGAAAAGTGTTTATGACTTCGATTTGTCTGCCGTCTGTCCGTGCTCTAACTCACGTAAATAAACTTGGAATAATTTTAGAGATACAGAACAGACAAATCAAAAATATGCTCTTAAAGCCGGAACCTTCTTCTAATCGATGGTATAATTGGTTTTAAAAAATACGAATGTCAATCCTTTCAAAAATACCGGCGAACGCAAATCATTTCGCGAATCCCGAGACAATTCTTTTTCTTGGGCTAAAAATAACTAAATTTCCGTATTTCAACGCATGATTTTTAGAGCATCTTGGTAGACCAGATTTACATCATAATACAGCAATTTTGAAACGTTTGGACGAGAAGAATTTTTTTTACAAAATAAAATCTCTGAAATTTTCGACAAAAACGCACAACGGGGTGTTTCTAGCCAGTCACACTCGACTTCGGGTAACCTTTTCACTATTAATATGCATATATTTTTACAAAATTTTACAGAGAAATTGGATACATATTTATAAACTATGAAAATTTCAGATAGTTCGGACGACAATGTATATATATATATATATATTGTTAATTATTGTAACCGACGCAAAAAAAAAAAAAAAAAAAAAAAAAAAAAAAAAGCGAGAAGAAAACGTATTTATTTTACAAGATAGCAATATTTCTGACGTAATTTTTACGCGGGTTGTAAAACCGTAATATTTATAACCATTAAAAATTTCAAAGAGTTTGGACTGGACAGCAAAAAATATATTTTTTTAAAACTATGAAACGACCTTACGTGAAAAATAAGAAAATGTTTTCTTACGAGCACTTTTATCACTAATTATCAGTATTTTTTCACGAATTTCTCATTAAAAATATAAATTCATACAAAATCGGGTTAAAGATATGAAATAATACAAATTTGGGGTTTATTTAAGGTTATTATCACAGTCCCAGGCACGTCAGTTAATTTTGAAAAAAAAAAAAAAAATACGCTAAATTAGTCATACTGATTCGAACGTGCTGGCGATCGTATGCTGTATACGTACGTATACTCAGAAATACATACAGCAACCAGCATGTCGTATAGAAATTACAGGGACTTTGCATACAAAACTTTTTTTTTAAATATTTTTCGATATTATTATGTAAATGTTAAATACAAATAATTTAATCTAAAAAAAAATTACTTTTTTTATCCACAAAATTTTAAGAAAAAAGTTTAATTTTAACTACCGAATTTAAAATGCTATTAGTATTTATTTATTTTTAATTTTCACCTGATTTTTTATTGCATTTGAGTAATGATATTTTGAACAGATTTAAGAATCATATTTTTTTTTTAATAGCAATAGCTTTAGAGAAAAAAATAATAACTAAATACAAGCAGAAAAAAGCAGAGAAAATGATTAGTTTTTGTACATATGATTTTTTGAAGGTTATCAAAATATTAAAAATCCGATCCTTAAATCTCTTACATGTGGTATGATGTTCCACTAAAAAAAAAAAATTCAAGCCCTTTCATTCATATCTAGAGAAGCCTTAGCATTTTAAAGACATGAAAAGGAACTATAAAAATCCCTGTAAAGGAACTATAAGTGCTATGCACACCGCATTCTATAGTAAGCGTCTTGTAGTGCACCTTAGTGATATATATCAATTTCAATATGTTTGAAATAATGTAATATCATTAAAATAAACTGCAAATGATTTCCCTTCCATAGACCATAATGTAACGGAATTCTTTTGAGTGTCCCTGTAAAAAAACTATAAGTGCTACACACTTCATTTTCAATACTGAAAATGCCATAGTAAACCCCAATAGCATACATGAATTGCATGGCAATTTGAGTATATTTATGAGAGTTAGAGCACAGACAGACAGAGAGACAGCAAGCAGACAAACCAAATTCATAAACACTTTTCAACTATGTTGGAAAGAGTTAAAAAGGCGATTTTTTGTCATTTATACAATGGTGACAAATTCTTAAAATTTGATACATTTTAACAGGTATTTATACAATAAAACAAAATATAATTAATTGCAGGTATGAATGTTATTTTCTTTGTTTAACTTAGTTTGCTAAAGGCATAAATTTTAATATATCTGATGAATGTATGTATAGAAATTAATTTTTCAAAACAAATATTCTAGATGGTTTGTTTAAGATTTTCACTCTCCTTTCTAAATTAAAAAAAAAAAAAAAAAAAAAAAAAAAATTCCCCATGCTAAATATATACACATCAATGTAAACTTTGCTCGAGAAATACATCACTAAAAAAAAAATAATAACTAAATACAAGCAGAAAAAAGCAGAGAAAATGATTAGTTTTCAAAAGTGTTGTATAAATGTGATGAAATATTTCTATTTCAAAAAGAATCTTTATGCAAACTTTCTTCCCCTTTTAAAGTCTAAAAAGCCCTCACTATGAAAAGACATTTTAAACAAATTTCATTTACATGATTTCCAGATGCTCATAACATGTAAGCTGACCTTTGATTTAACAGCTCTTCTGCACAGCAGTTCAGTAACAAACTCCAAGATTTGAGTAGAAAAATGTCTGAGGATTTAATTTCCAAGGATTACCTCCTCACCCCTTATATGCTTCCAATATTTTCTTTGCATTAATTCAGAGAATGTCTAAAATTGCTTTCAAAAAAGTGTAATTCGATCTTTTGGAGGAACTCTTTTAAACCTGCATAAAAAAAGCATATATGCATTTATATACCGAGCCATAATTAAAAGTGCACATGTTTGAAGGGATCTACAAGCTAAACTATTTAGAATATTTTTACAAGATTTGGTATTTATACTGTTTAGTGCATGTGGAAAGAAGTTCTGCAATAATAAATAAATAAATAAATAATTTAAATAATTAATTAATAATTTTAATAATTAAAAATAATTTTAATTTAAGGTGAATAAATTTTTCCAACAGATGGCGCTATATATACAGGGTAATTATAATTAAAGTTGCATTTTCAAAAGGCTGTAAAAAAAGAACCACTGGTCAGAATGACCTGATATTTCATCTGAGTATACATGAAGCAATGGGAATTTGTTTTGCGAAAGAAAAAAAAACCGGTTCAAAAATGGACAGATAGATGGCTTTACTCATCATAAGATGCTAATTAAAAGACGTGACAGGTGCACCGCACATTATACTTGTGATAAAAAGGCGGGAACATGCCGTTCCTATTATTCTGCATCTGAGAAGGTAGTCATGAATCTATCATTGAAGTATCGGCTCTGTTTGTGAAGCTTTTTTACAAGAACGGTGACTGTGCAGCAATTGCATTGAAAAAATTCTAGACATTAAAGGGTTTAAGAAGCAGCTCTGACTTGATGACTGCATTCGGTCTGAAGATGATTGATAAACTTGAAGAGACGGGTTCATTTGCATCTCATGACGAGTACAATGCCATCTATCAGTCAACTTTTGAACTTCTTTTTCTTTCGTGAAACAAATTTCCATTGCTTCACATATACTCAGATGAAATATCAGGTTATTCTGACCAGTGGTTCTTTTTTTACAGCCTTTTGAAAGTGCAACTTTAATTCTAATCACCCTGTATATAAAAAAAGGGGAAAAACAGAATTTCCTACCTGTTAAATTTTAAAACTTTTTAATACCAAATTTCACATGATTCTAGCTTAACCCTTTATCTACTGACGGTACTTTTAAGTACCATCAGAGAAAACTTTGCATAAAATTTCTTTAATCTGTCTAATAATGATAATAAGGTTTTGTTTTTATACAAAATACTTTTCTGGATCACATTTAGAAAGCACAGCAAAATAGTGAAAGCTAAATATTTTATAAAGTGGTATTTTTCTCAACCTTTTACATAAGTGTAGATCTTCTCTTTTTAAAAATTGTTATATGAAAATTTTGCAACTATAAAAACCTTTCTATTTAATGATAGGATCACAATACATTTATTTACATTGTTCTGATAAAGAATTGTGATATTTCCTTAACAGCATTTTCTGTTAATTAATCTAATTATTCTTGCAAATATTTCACAAAAAGAGCTATTACTACCGCATTATTAAATCAGTTTTAATGAAAAACCTTATTTAAATTTCATATTATTATAATATAAATTGTCTAATATACCTTCAGACATCAAGGAAGATAATTATTGAGATTGAACAATTTGTTGATTCATAATTCGGTACATAAAGGGTTAAGGTTTTAGCCATGAAAAACTTTTATGAGCCTTAAAATTTTAGAAAAAAAAACTCTATTAATCAAGTGTTTTTATCAAAATGGTAGTAATTATAGTACTGCTATGAAATATTGTTGTCTTAAACAATATTTATTTAAAATGAGTTACTTTTGTTAATATTTGCTAATAAAACATCTCTAACATTTAAGCGCTATCTATCGGTAAAATTTCAAACTAATAACTTGTTTCTGCATACACTAAAAAGTATAAATACCAAATCTTTTAAAAATATTCCAAATAGTTTATCTTGTAGAGCCTTTCAAACAACTGCAATTTAATTATGGCCACCACCCTGTATATGCAAACATTTTGTGTACATATACATATATTATTATTGCTTTTTATGCACAATTTACTTCTGTTTGTATATATATAAAAAAAATATAAATGGTTTCTTTATATTAAATAGATTTTATAAATATTGAGAAAAATAGCTTGTGTATATGAAACAGTGAATAGATTGCCAGATAATATGCATGAAAAATTTCCTTTGTTGCCAAGCTCATTTTCTCTCTCTCCTGGAGGTCCTTATATTGGAAAAGTGCCAAAAAATAAAATGTGATTTCTGCTGTTATATCTTGGATGCCAAATAATAAATGTCAGGTAGATACCTAGTTATTTTTAATGGAATGCAATCTGAATTGGATCATTAGACAATGGTTCCTACTTGAGTTTTTCCATATCATTTATTTCTGAAAATAATAATTCACAGGCATAATTGAGGGAGAAATATAACAGAGAGGGGGTTAAAAAAAGCAATTTTCATACAAAGTCAAATTTCATTATTGGTATTTTTGCTTGTAATGCCTGATAATTCTTCTTTTTGATATTCTCCAAATCTTCTCTAACTAGCCATACCTGTCAACCTTCAGTTTTTTTTCAAATCATAAAAATATAATCTTAACTAGAAAAATTATTTAATGAAATGTTTCTTGCTTCTATATGGTTATTATTTGATCAAAACAACAACAAAAACAGAAGGTTTGCAGGTAAAAATTTGATAAATTATTGTGTCCCTATTTAAATAGATTGTAGTTTAAAAAGTTGCATTTCAATTGCCTTAATTTCATTAAAAAACTTTCAACTTGTTTAAATATATGTATTTTATTTAATTTCATTCTATTTCGTTTTAGAATCTCAATCAACAACTTCTATATTTGCAGAATTCTGTGTTTGAAGAAGTCATTTTTCTGTAATGAAAAAGTTATATTCAAAATCTAACTCTTGGGCATCAATACATTTATAACAGTAATAATACAGTCTTTCTTACTTATATACACATTTTATGATTTTTTAACAATGAAATTACACGAAACTTTGCTAACTTGACATCAATATAAGTCAACATACTGTTTGATCCTTGTAGGATAGAGTTATCAAAGTTCTGCTGTATCATTATCTAAATAAGATTTTCAACATCAGAAAATGGACATCCAATACTTATGAATTATGTTTGCAAAAATATTTTTGCAAATTTTAAGAATATGAAATTTTTAGTTTTACAATTCCTTATTTAAAAAAAAAAAAATGCTTAAAATTTAAGGAGACAATTTTTAAAAACACAGTACGTTAGAATCAGATGGTGAAGATCAATTTTGAAAAATGCATTTGGCAATGAGCAATGATCCTTTTAAATTTCCCTCATGCAATTATATAATCAATAAGGAATCAGTTAAATGCGATTCTCACATAAACTTTTAAGTCACTTAATAATAATTTTTATTTTAGTACTTATTATTGGTTTTCTTTTATTTCTTATACTATAAAACATGCTATCGCATGATTGTATAACAATATTAATGAGGTAAATAAGTGTTGAACAATTTTGGGGTTCAAAATGCAGAATTAAATTTCTTACTGTCCTTTTATCCTTCATGCTGATTTTTAAGTTTGGAGCTGCCTGGATAAAATTGTTTCAAGAAAAGTAGTACTACTTAATTTTTTAATGAAACTGCACACATTTTTACGGTTATTATTATTTTTTTAACTCTGTCCTGAGATTTTAGATTCTTTACTGTGCCTCTTGCTAAAATTATGTAGAAAATCACTCCAGATCCAACCACAGAATCTTTTTCAACTGTTATCTCATACAAAACTTTAACTTTCAAGAATAAGAAACTTGTTAAAATTCAACCTAATAAAATAGCATGTTTAAACTTTCTTGTTCTGGTTGCTATAATTAAACATGTTCTTGTTCCGAATTAATGTTTAATACTGTACTATCCTTGTGAGACCTTTACCACCTATTTTTAGGCAAGTCATGTTAAGCCTAAGTAGCAGCCACAATGTCCATTGATTTTAAATAACAGCTATTTACATTGAACTAAATAACAAACATTTTTTTAATTATCTCTAAAAGATACGGTAAAACTACCAATAAAGTCACAATGCTTGAAATTTATATTTAATTTCTGCAAAAAATTTCCTGTCAAAGAACTACAGCAATTTTTTTCTATGAATTATATTTTTTCCTCTGGAGGTGCCTAGTCAGTGTTGGTCTCGTCACCTGATCAAGGTTCTAAATTACGAGACCAATTCCTTTCTCTTTTTTAATTTTTGCATTTTTTTAAATCTGCCAATTCAGCAAAGTTAAATAGAAACCATGAACTGTCAAACAAAGAAACTGTAGCAAACTACTATAGAACACTACAATGTAGCCAATATGTAATACATAGTGGAAACGAGAAGATTTAAACTGAATTATGTTAACTTGTCATAGTCTATATTAGCAACCATAGTCAGTGTGAATACGGCCCAGAAGCAAGCCTTTTTTTATTCCTTTCCTTATTTGACAATGTATCCAGAATCCCATAATTAATAACAATCTAGAACCACCAACACAGTAACAAAAGTGACTCTCACCAAATAGTACTGCAGCCAATGACATCCAAGGAGCTATACAAATATATCTCCGCTATGAGGAGATAAGGCAAATTTCGTCCTGCGGCCAGGTACATAAACTCATTAAGCTAGGCATAATGCCCAGCAGGCGGGTGCCTGGTCTGGAGTATAATAATAATAATACAGCAATTTTTTCTCTAGCATAGTTTTAACTGTCCTATCACAACTGATATTTAGTATTGTGACTTCAATGATCAGTACTTTCTATTTAAAATCTGTGATTTGTTTTTTACAATCGAACTGAACTTCCTATTTACTTAAAATTAATTCAGTGATATTAAAGGAACATTTTCTCAGCTTATACCTCATCAAATATTATAACTCTCTGATCCTGGAATAAATGGAACTCAATTTATTAAGTTGTTCAACTGTTTACTCTATTTCACTCCCTAAAATCCGCACATTGTTTCTGGTGTAAACAATGAAATTTACAGTTAAAATGTAGGTGTAAAATTTAAGTTTTTTTAAATTTTATATCATTATGCATGCATTTTAATTAATTCTGGTTAATATGATTAAACTCATGTTTTCTCATGGAGGAAGTATAAATTTATTTTTGAAAAAATTCAAGATAGTGCTGATATCAGTGGCAATCGCAATATTTTTACAAAATAATTTATGTATTAATTAAGCTGTTTGGTTATTAAGTACGGCTAAACATGAAATAAAACTTTGTTATTTTAAAATTTTTATAAGAATTATTACTGTAAAATTATAAGGCGAGGTTTACTGAATATTAATTATCTCATCATCATTATGCATATTTACCATATTATGCATCATTATTAATTATTTACTTGACCTGTACTTTTAATATTTTAAACGTTTTTTAAATTTTCTTAATTTTTATTATTTTACTTTATTGTAAGCATTCATTATAATTTCAAATGCATTAATAAATTTAAATTACTGTTTAAAAAATATAAACAAAACAATGACCAGAAATCTGCACAACCTCTGATTTTAAGTTATGCGGGTTTAAGGGAGTCTACTGTTACATGTTTTATAGTACATCCTTATTTCTTAGCTATTTTTTTATTTTAAAATCAAAGTACAATCAGTGAAAAAAAAAACTAAATCCTGCCATCTATTGTATTGCTGAATAGATGCAGAAAAACCAAAAATAGCCATTTGATTAGGAATACAGTAGAATCTCATTACAACAAACCTCGATTTAACGAATTTTTCAATTTAACGAATATAATTTGGATTGTAAAAAAAAGTCCTATTATTCTATTTCAGTATAAAAATATTTTCACTTTAACGAATATTTCATTATAGCGAATTTAATCAGTGGTCTCCAGAGATTCGTTGTAACGAGATTTTACTGTAATGTCTTTTTTAAAGGTATGTAAAAAGAATAAGCTTAGGGGATTATCTCCATATAGAAATTCTACCAAAGTTTGAAGTTTTCAATATGTACACTGAATTTTGACATCATATTTGGATGTTTTGGAGAAATTTTACCAAACAAGAAGTCATTCAGTGAAAAAGTTTAGAAATTACATATGTTTAAAGTTCTTAACTCCTAATGTTAATTTACTTTTTAATAGTTGCAGAACAAACTGTCATGCAAGTAGAATTTTAAGCAGAACTGAAAAACTGCTTGGTTGAATAAGCTGTAATTTTGGATGTGCACATCTAAAACTTATAGAAATTTTTTTATGTTAATTTTTTTTAGGTTACAATTCATATTTTTGTTTATTTATTTATTTTCAAAATATATAGTTTATGTAATTGTTTTTCATTAATAGGAAAAAAAAAAAAAGAATTTTTTAACATGAAACAATTTTTAAGCAACTTCAGATATGCGAATCCGAAATTATTGCTCATTCTGCCAGGTGGATTTTGAGTTTTGTTTAAAAAATTAACTGCATTGCAGTTTGTTTTACAACTATTAGAGAAGAATTTAACAATAGACATTCAAAACTTTAAACCAGCATATACCTTTTAATCTTCTTAAACTTCTCCACTGAATGACTTCTAATTTGTTATCTTTTGGTAAAATTTCCCAGAAAATCCAAAAATGTTTTCAAAATTAGGTGTTTATATTGAAAATTTAAATATTGCTACAATTTCTATATGAAAACAACACCAAAAGCTTTTTCTTTAACAGAAGACATGATTCCCAACTGAATGGCTATTTTTGTTTTTATCTGCTATATTTGGCAATAAAACAGATGGGAGATGGATCCTTTTATTTACCCATCTTTACATAAACTGTCTTTAAAATAAGTTTTTAAGTCTAAATTATTTAGACCTTGCTAACTCAACTTCTGTTTAAATCAACATGTTTTCTGATTCCTATGAAGTATCTTTATCAAGGTTCTACTGTATTTTTAACTTCTTTAAACAAGCATACCTGCCAAAACAGACATACTTTCTATCTTATTCTGGGGATTGTAGATGTAAGCCATTCTCCTATAATTTTAACTTTCAAAAATAAGAAACTTGTGAAATTCAACCTAATAAAATAGCATGTTTAAAATTTCTTGTTCCGATTGCTATAATTAAACATGTTCTTGTTCCGAATTAATGTTTAATACTGTACTATCCTTGTGAGACCTTTACCTCCTATTTTTAGGCAAGTCATGTTAAGCCTAAGTGGCAGCCACAATGTTCATTGATTTTGAATAACAGTTATTTACATTGAACTAAATAACAAACATTTTTTTAATTATCTCTAAAAGATACAGTAAAACTACCAATAAAGTCACAATGCTTGAAATTTATATTTAAATTCTGCAAAAAACTTCCTGTCAAAGAACTACAGCAATTTTTTTCTATGAATTGTATTTTTTCCTCTGGAGGTGCCTAGTCAGTGATGGTCTCGTCACCTGATCAAGGTTCTAAATTATGAGACCAATTCCTTTCTCTTTTTTAATTTTTGCATTTTTTTAAATCTGCCAATTCAACAAAGTTAAATAGAAACCATGAACATTGTCAGTTGACTTAAGCAAGTTTCTACTAAAATGTGTTGAGTTAGCAAGTTTCTTTCTCATTAAAGTTAAGACTGTTGGCCAGTGAGATCTCAAATTCCCCTCACTAAGATTAAGTCTATAGGCATGTGATGTAGTCATGTTTTTTAATTATTTCTCCGGGAAATTAATATTTTTAGCTTCTTTTTTCTGAGTACTCTTCTTGATGGATATTTCTTTTTTATTTTTCGTTGACAAAATATTTCTAAAATATATGTTTAATTTTATATGAAGTGCTATAATCTTACTCAGTTTTGCTAAGAGTTTAACACACAAAATTATAAATTAAGTATACAATTTAGAAATATTTTGACAACTAAGAAAAAAAAGCAACATTTCAGAAACTTTTAGAAAAAAGAAGTTAAACTATTAATTTTCCTATGGAGATATTTTAAAATCATGAATGCGTCACCCCCCTCCCCCCCATATGTTTAACATTAGCGAGGGGAATTTGAGATCTCACTAACCAACAACCTTAAAAGACTGAAACCAAAGTTCTATTTTACATATAATTTTTCAAAATATGCATAAATATAAATAGTTTCAAATTTGATGTAATGTGGATTTTTAATAATGAGATTTTTTTTTTCTAGGTATTCATGATTTATTTTCAACACTAAAATATAAACATGGATTTTACATAAAGTCTCCAAACAGGATTTTATGGATACAACAGAAGAAAAAGACTTGATATGACAAAAACAGCATACAACTTTATATTGCTTTAAGTAATGAATTTTTGATGTAACTAAAGTACAGAAACAAAATAAAAGCTTTCAAATTTTTCCAATAAATATATGAAAGTAACATAATACTGACTAGATAATAATAAAACAAACTTTATAAGAATCATACTCATTTAACAGAATGCGAAACAATGAAATTAAACCCAGTACATAAAACAAAACTCTTAAGATGAACTAAACCTCAAATAATAAATGCACTACTTTGTAGAAAGTATTTGTAATAAAATTTCTTGCACAGTTGAAAATTGCATGAGAAGTATATTAAGTATAAAATGGTGAATAAGACTTCAATGCTTCAATATAGTTTAAGCTAAATCAGAAGTGTTGTACAATATAAAATTGAAGGATTTATGAATATTGTGCATAGACTTCATCTAAATTTTAGTAATAAAAAAATATATAAAACAAATGGTCAGGAATTTAGATAAATACATCAGAAATATCTTTAAAAATAGTCCAGAGAGAGAAAAGGTAGTCGTGTTGAAGTAAATTTCTGTAAGTTACATATAGCTTGAAACATAATGAACCAATGTTAAAAAAAATATATAGAAATATTTTCCTCTAAAAATAAATAATTGAAATATTGTTAAATTTACTAAATGCACCATAAATTTCATTAGACAAAACATATTAATCTTAACAGAGCAAAGTCAAATATAACTAAATTTTGAAAATAATAAAATTCTGACTAGTAAAATACTGGTTACAATTCAAAATTATTCTACAATTCAGCCATTCTAGTTTATCATTTTAACATTAAAATTTAAGAAAAAAAAACTACATTAAAAAACAAAAACTGCATCAAAAAATTGGAAAACATTTATAATATTCTTAGAAATAAATATTTGAATTAAAAGATTAAAATCCAATCCATAACATACACAAAAGACCTCTTTTTTTCTTTAGAAAATACTATGCAATACATATAAATGTAACGTTGACAAGATCATAATAAAGCAATTACTTGAAAATAAATAAAGCGGGATATGAAGTAAAAAAAAAATATATATATTGATGACTTTGAATGTGTATGAAATTCTACTACTACAGAGTCAATTTTTAAAGGAAAAATATTTCACATAAGGATAAATTACAAATGAAAAGTAATTGTAAAAGTAAGTAAAAGGTACTTCCCTATTATAAGGGCCTTGGTACTTTAAAAAAAAAAAAAACTTTGTGCAATTCAGACTTAAGTGAGATTTGTTGCCAAGTGATATAAACAGTTATGAAAATAAAACTGATAAACTATTATGCTTGTGTATGTATGTATTTAAAAAACTGCTTCTGATTACCCACATTCGATAAAGTATTTCTGCTTGTATATAACAAAAGATAAATGACTTCAGTATATTAAATAATTATTGTAAATATTAACCCTTTGAGTGTCTGAGGGCTTCCCTGCATTTTCATAAAAATACTTGTAAAACTTAAAATAATTTAAATTTTCTTTCCCCGTTTGTTTCTAAAATACACTTCATATCTCTTTATTTTACAATTTTGTTTAAAATATTTTTGTCTCTAGAGCCGATTTAAGTTGTTTTTGGGAAACTGAAAAATACAGGCAAAATGCTTGGGTGTTAAAAAAATTGCTTTTGCATATGGAACAGTAAGTATGTTACAAGGAAATGTGTTTAAAAAAATTCCTTCTCTTGCCATCACCATTTTCTCTATCGCAATAGGGCTTCTATAACAGGGAAGTACCAAGAAAAATATTAACCCAATCTATAAAAATGGGTTAAAAGAAATCTGTAAGATGAATTTTATACTTTTAGTGTGACTTACACATGCAAGCATACTTCCAACAATTAGAAATTCATCCATAAATCACAAACTACAATAAAATAATAAATTTATTCAATGAATATTATCTAAAAAATACCAAAATGTCAACATAATAGCTTTATCAAAACAATGATCATTCACAGGGGGTGACTGTGAGTTCATACAAAGATATCTAAATTATTTGCAATAGGGACAAGAAGCAATGGTGTAGGAATAAAAAAAAATATGGAAGGGCCTCAAAGTAGTCTTATCCAAATAAACCAAACAATTAGGATACTAGTAGGAGAAAGAGTGCAGTATGGTAGCAGCTTCTGCAATTTTTTTTTTATACCTTCCAGATCAATCTAACAGCCTTAAAAAAATTCTGGGCAAAGAAAAATTGCTAAAATTTAAATTTGTCACTAAATTTACTGTATTTATTTCTTATACTTTCTTTGTAAATGCAAATTTTGCTTATTTTATGAGTATTATGTTTTCTTATGGCAATAAGCTTGGTCCAGCTGTCCAGTATTCTTAGGTCGCAGAAAAATCTTGGTTTGTTGCAGATTAACAAAGAAAATTCTGCAACTGATTTTTTTTATACCTTCCAGCTCAATCTAACAGCTTTAAAAAAATTCTGGGCAAAGAAAAATTGCTCAAATTTAAATTTGTCTCTAAATTTATTGTATTTTTCTTATATTTTCTTTGTAAATGCAAATTTCGCTTATTTTATGGGTACTATATTTCTTATGATAATAAGTTTGGTCCAGCTGTCCAGTATTCTTAGGTCACAGATAAATCTTGGTTTGTTGCAGATTAACACAGAAAATTCTACAACTGGGATTAGGATTATCAATAAATTACTATAATATTAATGAGGATAAATAATTATTTAATCTAAATATTAATGACATGATTGGCACAATCAATATATTATTTTAATTATTTAAGATAGAAGATTTAAGATATTGAACTCTAGACTTTTATGCTAATCAAATTAATGAGACAACATGAAGGGGTCTCTATTCTCTGATACAATGAAATATTTTCACAGAAAATAAACAGTCCCACAGTATCAGTGCACAGAAATCACATTACAATTTGCAAGAGTTAAGGTTTCTATAATTAATTAGTAAAACATCTATGAAGAAAATGAAACCATATGTTGCAAGTTTCAAATAATTAATCAAATGAGTTCACAATAAAAGTACAGCTTGAAGAGTTGATGTTGGGGCTACTGATCAGCAGATAATCAGGAATATAATCATTATTTATAGTGCTTCTTTATGTGCATACTAGTTGTTTTTTCAAAGATGAATTATCAAATACTTAAGGCAGAAAATAATAGTCTTTGGAACAATTTATGTGACAAAAAAAAAGTCTTAATTTGAATGGGGAGGGCTTTAGATTCCTGAGACCTAACCTTTCTTATACTTCCAAAAAGAGAAGGATTTTGCTCTTTTAATGAAAATAATTCGATACATAGTAATTGCAATTACAAAAAAATGGTAAACTTCCATAATACTACATTATACTTCTTAAATTTTCAGAGTTTGTAATAGAAAGTATTCACTGACGTTTTTTAGAAATTTCTTCATCATTAAATTAACTGTGAAACTATGTCATTATGGTGGATATGAATGATTTAGGCTTATATTTTTAATGGGCTTAATTTTTTTTATGCAGGGTGACTAACACTTTATTGAATGAATTAATTAGCTAAAAAATTGGAATTTTGATTAAAAAAATAATATAAAGGAGATATAGTGAGAATACATGCATCCCTGAAGAGAAAAGCAACTTTGAAAAGTTGAGAAGAAGAATTAAAAATCAAATTAAGCATTTATTATTATTATTTTTACATTTTTATACTTCATTTTAATCCACAGGTTTAATAGTGATAAATCGTGAAAGAATGAATGCAACCAGAAAACTTGACAAAACAAAAAAAATTACAAATACATAAAATGTTTCTTCATCAAAGACATCTACAAAAGCTGGTAATTGATCATAAACTTTGTTGAAAATGTTAATATTGGCTTTGTATGCTTCCTTTGTCATATTGCTCCTGTTTAAATTTACTAAATATTTACAGTTATCTTCTTTTGTGACTGTCTTTTAATCCTTTCAATTTTATAACTGGTTCTTCTTTTTTTATATCATACTTTTCAACAATAGAATTGAACTCTCTGGCAAATTCAATAGGAGTTAAGTTACCACATTTAAAAAGGACATTCATTCCATTATCTAAAAAATAAAGGATGGTTATAGAAGATAATTAAAAAAGACTAAAGGAAATGTTTCACAATAATCCAATTTTTGAAGCACAAAACTTTAAAATTAGGGCTGCACAATCTTTTTGCACTATTGCTACCACAATTTGTAAAAAATCTTCTCCTTATTTAACCACGAAGTTTCAGTCATTAAATAAGGCAAATTATTCTATCCTAAAATAGTGGTAGCTTGGTGGCCTGTGGGACACAGCTTGTGCATGCTTATTTAAAAAGCTTTAGTTAAAAAACCCATACAGTAAACTATCAATAATCCAACATTCGCTTATGCTCATACTCTGTTAATTGATACCCCTCAAAATTGAGATGCAATAAATAATCATTTAATTAAATACCAAACAGTGAATATTTGGCCAAACTCAAGACCAAATGTTCAACTATTCCACTGCAAAATATTTGTCCAGTAAAATTTCTTTAGAACCAAAATATTGTACATAAGTTTCTTTATACAATATTTTGTTTTATATGGTTTGTCCATTATTTTTTTAAAGAAACTTCCAAAACAAATTGGGAAAGAAACAATATTTACATTGTCAATCAGATATATCCAGTATCTTATACAATTTAATTTTAATCGAGTAAACAAAATATATTTTTTTCACATAAGTTTAACACAGACATGATTCCCAAATGAATGCCGATTTTCATTTTTCTCTGCACCTATTTGGTGATAAAATAGTATGAGGGTTCCAGGTAGTGGTCTGCATGGGCCCAGACTAATTTTCACTCATAAGACTTGGGCCAGGCCAAACCGGGTCTGAGACTTCATTCTTCCTAGAGGTCTGCACAGACCGAAATTGTCAGGCTTGGTTCCGATGCAAATCATTGGCCTGACCCACGCAAAAATCAGTAAAATTTGGCACGGCACAACAATATTTGTAAAAAATGCATATATTTTTAAATCGTCATTAATCTACAACTAAAATTTTAAATTTATTCTTTTTAAAAGAATAGTACATATATTTCTAGGCAATAAAATTAAAGTACAGTATAAAACCTGTGAAAAGGAGCCTGTCTATATCGGAATTCTGTCTTAAATGGAAAAATGTTTTAAACAAGGGATTAGCAACCTATGACCCACGGGTCACCGAGTGACCCATTTCATAATTTCAAGGTGACCCACTTGAGTTCCGAAAAAAAGTATAAAAAAAAATAAAGTTCTATTGAACAAATATTTCGAGTTTATTTTGGAACTTTTAAAGGTTTAATTTTAATTCAGAAATTCCAAACTATTGAATAACATAACAGAAAATTGCACTTATTTGTTATAAAAATCATGTTTTGTGACAGGAAAATAAAGGATGACGATGAGAGCAAAATAAATTCTCTGGAAATTGAGTTGGTATAAATTTGGCTTCCCCTGCAGCAATGAACGACTGCATAACGAGTGGAGCGATTGACGAACAGGGTGCGGCGGCAGGCAGCGTCCAATCGCTGACTTCGACACCACGACCTCGCTTTTTGTCCAATAAGTCGGCTTGAATTACTGCTACAATTTGGCAGTTAGGAGAATTAGTTCTCTCAGTTGTGAACTTGTTCAGTTTGTTAAAACAAATTATTACCATGGGCAAACAAAAAGCAAAAATGAGATTGTTTCAAGATGAATGGAAAGAAAAGTATGGATGTGTCGAAAATGATGACAACTTGATATGTACTTTATGCACAGATGTAATTACCGCCAGAACTTATAATATTGAGCAACACTTTCATTCAAAACATAAAAATGTGAGTGAAATGCCAAATAAAGAAAAATCTGAATACATTGCTAAACGTGTATTAGATTTTGGAAAACAAAATATATAAAGAAATTTGTTACTAGCCACAATCGAGCTACATCTGCCAGCTTTGTTGCAGCTCTTAGTATTGGTACCAACAGAAAACCCTTTACAGACAGCGAATTTTTGAAAAACTCATTCTTAAATTGTTCTGAACACTTATTTAATGACTTCGCAAATAAAAAACAAATCATTGAGAGAATTAAAGAAATGCCATTGTCAACTAGAACAGTTCAGCGTTGCATTGAAGATATGGCCGGAAATAACATGTCAAAAATGATTTGTTATCTAGTGACGTAATTAGCATTGCACGTGATGAAAGTACTGATATAAATAGTATGGGTAGGCTTGCAATTGTTATGAGATATGCATCAATAAATAGTTCAAAAGTCGATGAAGAACTTTGCATTCTTGCTTCTATGAATGACACGACCAAAGGCACCGACATTTTCGTCAAGTACAAGAGTTTACTAATTTCAAAAATGGGCAAGTATTGGATTTAAAAAGTAAATTGTTTTCCATAACAACTGATGGTGCTCAAGCTATGAGGTGGAAAAATATTGGATTTGTGAAACTAATGGAAAATGAATGTGGCTGTTCACTTTTGTCGTCTCATTACATCATACATGAAGAAAATTTATTTGCAAAGGCATCTACACAACAACTTAAAGATGGGAAAGGTTGTTAAAATCGTAAATATGATAGTAGCGCGATCAGCGTTAGTACACAGGCGCTTCAAAGCGTTTTTGAAAGAAATTGAATCGAAATATGAAGATTTGCTGTTACATTCGGAAATACGATGGTTAAGTAAAGGAAAAGTTCTTAATAGATTTGTGGAGTGTTTTGATGAGATACAAAAATTTCTTTACGAAATCGGTGAACATGATCTCTTCTCAATGATAATGAATTGTTTATAAGGCTTTTGTTCTTAACAGACATAATGAACCATTATAATGATTTCAACCTACGACTTCAAGGAAATAACCACTCAATTTCGAAAATGTAGAAATAATGGAAGAGTTTTTCTTTGAAATTAATATTACTTGAAATGGACATAAAAATAAAGAATTTCATTTCTTTCCCTTGTTAAAAGGGAATTAAAGGGTTTGTACATTAAAAGTGAATTTGAAAGTAGATTTAAAAATTTTAAGAAGCACGGTGAAATGTTTACTTTTATAATAAAGCCTGATGAAATAGAAGAAAATGTTTTATATTTGAAGTATTTTCAATTTCTTAAAGGGGACAATTTTAGTTTAGAAATGATTGACTTTAAAAATTCAGCATTATGGATGAATAAATTCAAGTCATTGCAGAAAGATTTGGAAAAACAAGAAGATCGTGTTCTTTCCACGATATCAGCGTGTTGGACACCACTTCCTATGAAGTTTTCATCTCTGAAAAAAAATTGGCTTTGCCATTTTGTCCGTATTTGGTTCAACTTATAAATGTGAGCAAATATTTTCAGACATGAAATTTATTTTAAGTAACAGGAACAGCTTAACTACTGAAAATTCAGATGCTTGTATTCGTCTTAAGACAACTAACTATAAACCAGACTTGAATGAATTGGCGTCAAAAGTTCAGCATCAGGGGAGCCATTGAAGATAAAGTAAACTTCAGTCAGTTATGTTTCCTTTTATAATAATTATAATTTTATATTTCATTTTTAAAGTTTAAAAAGGCGTGTGATAATTATTTCCTTAACAAAATTTACCTTATTATTCACACACACACACAAAAAAAAAAAAGGCTGTTTTAAAATGAAAATATCACTGACTTGAAACGTCCTCTTAATACACATTTTAGTTGATTATGACCCGCAGCCAAAAAAGGTTGCCAACCCCTGTGTTAAACCATACAAAATGAGTATAAAATACATGCAAAAAGAATATAATACATTTACAACTACAACAGATGACATATCTGTTCATAACTGATTTTTCTTTTTTCCAATGCGATTCAGTCTTAGAAAATTTTACGTAGTATTTTTTAGATTTTTAAGTCTCCAAGCTATGGAATATGGATCAACGATATTAATGATAAATTAGACATTTACATACAAATAGTGATACATAAAAAAATATATATATAGTTTACATGAGCACAGGTAGAAATAAATCAAGAGAGGGTAATTCGTAAGTTTTTATTCATTTGTGAAGTAATTCGTAAAATTTATTTTCTTGTCCAAAAAATGAGGTATACTTAGAAACATGTTGTCACACTTACTACTTTAAACATAATTTTCTAGATATAAAAATCACTAAAAGACTCATTATCAATAAGAAAGCACTATACTACACATAATTAAGAATTTGTTCTTTTAATATTCACGTTATTATTTATTTATTTCTTGTGTGAATGATGCAATAGTAGAAATAATATAGGGTTACCAGAGCACTTGGAGAAGCCAGAGGGTACAGAGGAGTTGAGAGCTTGTGTTAGAGTACGAGGGTAGGATTGAGTGTGTGGAAGTGTACTATAAGAGGAAGGTTGAAGTATTTTGAAATGGATGTGAAAAAAACTGCACAGCCCAGGGTGCTTTTTTAAAAATAAAGAATATAAACATGAAAAAAAGCTAAAATAAGTATTTCTTGTTAAAACTCCTCAAAGAAAACTGGTACAAGAAAAATTTTAACCGTTATTGGCTTAAAAATCTATGTTTTGTAGAAATTCTGTTGGGCTGAACTTTTAGTTTTTATACTGGGCCAGGCCAATAATTTTTTTGTACAGGTCGGGTTGGACTTTTATACTGGGCTAGATTCAAATTTCAGCCCATGCAGACATCTAGATCCAGGTGGCTTTTTTTTTTTTTTACCTTCTACACAATGAAATTATAAATATGTATAAAATTTGTCTCCTTTTTTAAAGAAACATAAAGTCAGAAATTTTTTGGATATATCTATACAGGATCGCCCAAAAAAATTGAAACACTATTTAATTTTTTAACTGTTGCAAATACATAGGCAATGTAAATTGCAAAAGTACTAAAATAAGATAGGAATTAAGATTATGTTGATGAAAAAGTACTGCTTTATTTTTCCAACAGTTATACTTTTTAATATTTTTATACGGCTTCTGGCTCCTATAAGTTATATTTAGAAAAATCTCCATGCTTTGACAAGTACAATAGTAAAAAATTCCATTCTCCTACGACCAAAATTCACCGAATTATGATACTTTGAATTTATGAAATTTCAGAGCATTCCACACAAAAAATAAGTTTTACTGTTTTTAGTGCCAGAAAGCTCTGAAATTTCATAGAACTCAAAGTATCATAACTCATTGAGTTTTGGTCACAGAAGAATGTTCTTTTTTACTATTGCATTTGTCAAAGATCAGAAAATGCTTCTAAACATAACTTAAAAGCGTAACTTTTTGTAAGTTAATGGCAGAGTCAACTAAGTTAAAAATGAGTAATTCCAGGTGTAACTCCGGAGGAGCCTACAGGCAGGAGTCTTCCACATAATCTTTATTCTTATCTTATTTTGAACAATTTTGGAATTTACATTGCCTGTAGAGTTTGTTTCCAATAGGTAAAAAGATAAAGTCCATCTCAATCTTTTTGGGATATCCTGTATACATTACATGGTGTAGTAAAATACGAGAAGAAAATAAATAAATCCTGCAGCTATACGTACGTAAATCAAGTGTAATTACTGGCTCTGAGCGATCACACACAACTTCAGACTTAAAGACACAAGTTTGACTGGTTCTCCGAACTCTTCGAGCTGAAAGATGAAACAGGATATCTCTGGAAAATATAAGAAACAGTGACATTCTTTTAAAAAAAAAATGAATATAAAAATAATTAGTAAGAATAAATTTTCCTAACATATTATCTTAATAATGCAGTTAAAATACATGTGAATTGCAAAAATTCTTTATATCATTACCAACTATTTTTTTCTTAAGACCAATTTCGTAGAATTTTGGCAAAAATAGAAAGTCCCAGCATCTGCTGTAACTTTTCTTTCTGGTAAGCCTTATTTAAATGGATTTTTTACTAATTAACTAATAAATTAAGCACCTTATACTCTGTTATGGTTGAGTGCATCTTGAGTATGTCCCTAAAAAGAAAATTTTAGTTTAAAAGAATTTTTTAGGCAAGGTTCATATAATCATTTTCAAAGGAAAGAAATCTCCAAGTTATTTTCCAGGACTTTTTCATATCAACAATCAACAAAGCATGGGGAATAATTGTTACTTAAAGTTAACTTTAAAAATAGATCGTATTATGTTTTATTATACCCATCCACCCTCCCGCCCCCAAAGTAACTGGACAGTCTTTCAGGTTTTGAGAAATAGATTTTCCCCTCAGATTTTAAAACAAAAAAATACTTTTCCAGCATATTCTTTGATTTTTAGGCTCTTTCTGAGGCATATGAATTTTGTGAGGACATTGAGTCTAATTTTATATGTAGAAAATGTAAATATTTTGTGGCTATCACTCATGACATCATCAGACATATTTCCATCATGTCTTATCTATATCATTCTAATATACTAATTTATAATAGCCCCAACAGTTATGTTATAAATAAATAGCATGGTACATTTAAAAAAATAATAATGCAAAGTTATAGTGATATCAATGAATTTAAAATGGCACAACAGCACTCCCCACTGCATATTAAAATTTAAAAGGAGAAAATTTTTGCTTTTAATTGACCTAAAATTTAGGTTTTGTGATAACATCAACATTTAAGCAACATCAAGACTTAAATTTTGCTACAATTTTAAACAATTTATTCCTGTTATATTGTCAGATTAATTGCATTTAAATTTTGATATTTTTCAACTTTATGTACCTTAATGCCAACACATATGGAATCCAAAAATGAGTGAAAATTACATTTTTATCTCACTTCTCAATAAATGTTTGGTATGACGGATAAAAAAACACATATTTTCAAAACACATCACTTTCACCACAGAAGCCTACCATCTTTTTCAAACTAGAACCATAAGTTAATATTTGGTTGAAATATTTTGCCATTATTAAAATGTACTTAAAACAGTTATCACCCATTGACTGTAATGTATTTGAATTATTTCCGGCATCCCTGTAAAAAAAGGGATAAATACTACACTCAGTATTTTCAATAGGGAACATAATGTAGTGAACCTCCATATCATATATCAATTTTGTATCTATCCAAATAATATTTACAAAAGTTAGAGCATGGTCCGACGGATAGGCAGTTATTAATGTGAGAGTGCCTTGGTAAATGTAGAGGATGACTCCTTCCTCCACACACACACACACACACACAATTAGACTAAAAAATGCATTGTAAGGCCGCAACTATATACTGCTTATGAAGATATCAATGTATGGTAAAAGTATTAAATTATTCACAAATATCAATAAGTTGAATGTAATTAAATCAACAGATATGGATAAGAGTAAAAAAAAAATTTTTTATAGTAATTGAAAAATATAAATAAAAACACGGAAGAGTCACTATCATAAAAATTCTAGGAATAAATGCATAGGAGCACATCATCTATCTTAAAATTATGATTTTTTTTTTTCTTTTTTTTGCACAATCATGTTGGTTTCAACTCACGTAGACATCAATATGATCAGAGTTAGTATTAATATTATATGATTAAAACAATACTTTTAAAACAGATTACTTTCAAAATTGCTTTTTTATTCTTAAAAGAAAAGGTGAGATAATAGCTCTAATGAATAATATGATAATTATGGTAAAACAATACTTTTATTAAAGATTATTTTTTTTAAATTACTACTTTTTTCCCTTAAAAAAAAAGAAAAAAAAGAAAGGTGAGGTAATAACTATATCATCACAGAGATGCTAACAGTTACAGTAATGAATCAAAACACATAAAATATTTAAAACAAATGTTTTTGTCCATTCTCATGCTGGCAAAATCAATTATTAAAGTACATCATTAAAATCCAATTGAAAATTGAATCCATCATTAAAATCCAACTGATCCAATTCTTTCAAGCTACCATGACATATTCTTTCAATGGATTCCTTCGCATGTTGGCATTGGCGGAAATGAAATGGCAGATACATTGGCTAAAGAGACTCTTTGACAACGCACACTTCCACCTTGACTTTTCTGGAGATCTGTTCAAGAGCCAAACATTCTCTCGACACATCTTGGCGTTCTCCTCCAATTCACAACTGGTACTGTGGCAAAAAGCCTAGAGGAGCTATTGCTTATGGGGGTAGCCGTGACCAGCAGTCTACTATTTCAAGATTTTTGAGTGGACACTTGAGATGCCTGAGATTTGACAACGGTACCAAGATTTTTCCCATTTGTGGAAAGTGTAAGACTGCGCCATCCACCCCTGACCATCTCCTATCCTGTTTGGACTTGACTAGAAGTGACCTTTTGGAGTGTCCTTTCATTGTTTTGGACTTCCTCCAAATTTTTGGGCTCATGGACTTGGTCTAGCCTATTGGCTAGATCATCTTAGGATTAGAAACAACAACAACAATTAAAATCCAACTTTAGATTTTACTTTTTGTTGTTTCAATACACAACATTATGATTAATACAAATTTAGCAACAAAGATACGAATTATTTTTTAAATGTAGCTTTTTTTTTTTTTAAAGAAGTAGAAAAGAAAAAAGATATACTATTAGAGCTACAGATACTTCTAGAAGTTTGGAACTCCCAAATTATGGAGGTCTGGGCAAATGCCCCACTTGCCCATCTAAAAATCGCATAATCTTTTCAACTAGGGGAGACTGGTAGTACACACTGGACCTATGGGCACAATGGACCACCCCCTAATATTTTATTTATTTAAAATTTTTTTAAGCTTCTCTTATATCCTAATAGACAACAGCACTGCACTGATTATTTATAGCCTTCAGAAAATATGTTTAGCTCAGATTGTACTATTTTATCCTGATTGGTTGTTTTGAGCTTCTAAAAGTAAAATTTTTCATAATCATATTTTTATTTTTTTAGTAATTAAAGGTTGTAGATAAATAAGATAAAACAGCTTTTTTGCAAAGTTAAGATACTTGTTTTTATTTAATTTTAAAGTTAATGTTTAAAAGAAAGCTATAAACAATATTAATATGATTATTTATTGAACTTCAACATGGGACACAGTGGACCACCCACGCCTGGGGTAAAGGTGAAAATAATAAATTTGGATTAGTAGCCACTGGCCGGTAGGTTGAATTTTTTTAGTAGCCAGTTAGTGGCGAGTGAGAATAATTTCTTTAGTAGCCAGTAAGTACATTTATGTCATTGAATAATTAAATTTAAAAATATATAATTAGTTTACAGTAAAGCAATTTATGTACTAAATAAAAATACTTTAATTTATATTGCTTTGAATAAACTTGAGATAATAATTTCCAATTTATTTAAAATTTTAAAATATGTTAACAGCAAAGTTATACACAACATGCTTATGTAGCTAACTATATAAGTCTCACTAAGCTTAGGTATTTGTGTGGCTAACTACATAAGTACCTTTTACTAAAAAAAATATTTGTGTAGAATTAAGATCTGACAATAATAAAATAGGTAATGTTTATACTAGGAATACACAACCTATGGCCGGCAGGCCAAAAGCGGCCCGCAATGACCCTAAATGCCAATATCTCCAAAAATTTCAAATTTTACCAATTTGTCGCGAAAAAAATTTCAAATTTTGTCCATAGGTCGCATAAAAACATCATGAATTTAGCCGATCAGACACGAAAAATCGTGAATTTCACTGATCAGGAGCGTAAAAATCACGAGTTTCGCCGATCGGGCACTTAAAAATCGCGAATTTGGCCGATCTGGCTCTTAAAAAACGCGAATGTTGCCGATCAGGAATGTAAAAAATGTGAATTTAGCTGATCGGGCATGTAAAAATCGTGAATTTAGCCAATCAGCGGGTAAAAATCATAAATTTCGTCGATGGGACACATAAAAATCGTAAATTTAGCCGATAGAGCGAGTAAAAATCGCAAATTTAGCCGATAGAGCGAATAAAAATCACAAATTTAGCCGATAGAGCGAATAAAAATCACAAATTTAGCCGATAGAGTGAGTAAAAATTGCAAATTTAGCCGATAGAGCGAGTAAAAATTGCAAATTTAGCCGATAGAGCGAGTAAAAATCCCAAATTTAGCCAATAGAGCAAGTAAAAATCGCAAATTTAGCCTATAGAGCAAGTAAAAATCGCAAATTTAGCCTATCAGGCACGTAAAAACGAACCCCGTTCATTTTTACGGGTGTCGAGCAGGCGTGCAAAAATCGTTAATTTCACCAATCAGGCGTGCAAAAATTGTGAATTTCATCGAGCAGGCACATAAAAATCGCGAATTTAGCTGATAAGGCGCATAAAGATCGCGAATTTAACCGATAAGGTGTGTAAAAATCGAGAAAATCTTTGAACAAGTCGGATTGTGGACCTCGACAAGCCAGTCATTTTTGTGAGTGGCCCTCCCATTATAAAAGTTGTGCAACTCTAGTTTATACACTAAATAATAACCCAAAACATGATATACATTACACATGCACAACCTGTGGCCTGCGAACCAAACGTGGCCAACATCTTCAGAAATTATGTATTTCATCAATTAGTCTGGAAAAAATTGCAAACTTTGTCAATCAGGAGCGTAAAAATCCTGAATTTCCGGCGTTCAGAAGCGTAAAAATGATGAATTTCCGTCAGTCGGGAGCATAAAAATCAGGAATTTCGGTGATCGGCTGTAACAAAATCACGAATTTCAACGATCGGATGCGAAAAAATAATGAATTTTGTCGATCAGATGCGAAAAAATCCTGAATTTCGTTGATCGGATGCAGAGAAACCATAAATTTCATCGATTGGACACGGAAAAATCATGAATTTCGAAGAACGGGAGCAAAAAAAATCATGAATTTCGGCGATCGGGCATGAAAAAATTATGAATTTTGTCGAACAGGGGCAAAAAAATCGCAAATTTTAGAATAAGGATATTGGAAAATCCTGCATTTGGCCGGTTCTTTTCATATTTTTAATCGCCAGTTTTTCAAGTTTAATCGACGAGTGGCGACTGGCGAGTGCTTATTTTCACCTTTAGCCTGGGGTACAGTGGTCCACAATCCACTCTGCTCCTGTAATGCAGAATGTTCAAAATATTTAATAATTGCTTATTTTCTATAAAGAAATATTGTTTTAAAGTAGTTATTTAACTGTAAAATAAAGTAAACAAAGAAAAATAACAATGTATTTCACATAATAAGAAATATTTTGTTTTGTATTTACTGCCTTTGATAAATATAACTGTAGTCTAATTGGTGATGATTCTATTCAAGTACGATTCATGAGACTCAAATTGAATGGAGATCAGTTTATTTTTCCCGAAACTGTAGATGAATCTGTTGTTGATGTCAATGACTTCATAATGTTGCCCCCAGACCCAAAAGTATTTCAGGAAAATTCCAGGCGCAATTTTACTCATAAGTATTTTGGAATTTCATTTGCAAATTTTAATGTGCACTGATTTTTTTGTACTTAAGTAATAACTTCAACTAAGTTGCAATTGTTCCTTTATTAATCTGTTATTATTTTCAATATATATATATATATATATATATATATATATATTTTTTTTTTTTTTTTCAAAATTTTACTTGTAAAATTATATTACTATGTTATTTTGTGGGTAAAGGGGAAATAAAAAAGAACAAAATTAATGAAAAATAGATTTATATTGTATTTCAGATAATACCTAATAGCGGTCCACTGTGCCCCAGTGGGTGAAACAGTGTGCCCCACTTCTGGGGCACGCTGGTCCACTTTACGGGTGATTTTCTTTTTTTTTTTAATGTATTGAAACTATGTTCTGAGAAAATTATGATGAATGTATAAAGGTTTAAGGAATATTCAAGAATATTTTCATGCAGATCGGTTTGTCAGTTAAAGAGAAAAAAAAAATTTAACTGAAAAAGTGGTCCACTGTGTACCAGTCTCCCCTATAGTGGAAAGTGGTAGAAAAAGAAAAGTGACACATTGCAACTTCGCACCCTTATCTTCGAAAAGTTTGCAACTCTGCATATTTCTCCATTAAAGCTATTCTCAAATTCAAAATGTCTATTTTCTGACACATTCTTGAATTAATTTTTGTTTATAAACACATGAAATTGGCAGGTACTCTTACTTAGAAACTATGAAATTGAACAGTTTTCTCATTTTTCAATAAAAGAACAGTTTTTTTTTCAGAAAATGTTGTCAAAGTTGGCATTTTGAATCAAGTTTCTATATGTGACAGTTCAATAAAGGTCATCATGGAAAAACAATTCCAATTGCTTATAACTAAAAAAAAAAATGTACTTTATTAGATTCTAAATTATCACTTCAATAGTCATGCTTTTACGTTTACAAATTAGTCTATAAATATGTCAAAAGTTTTGCATTGCTGAGCAAGCAAAAATTTTTCAGTTTTTTAAGAAACACCATAACCAATAAACTTAGGTCCTAAATTTTATATCAAAGCATCTTTGGAAAAATAATTTTATTTCTGTTGTTATGTTAACTAAATTGTATTTTCTTGGCCCAAATCTAAAAATTTTGACTTATATTTTCTATTCCAGTGATGATGGGGATGTGCCATAGCAGATAATTTAAGCTAAAAAGTGGAGAATGGATGCATAAATATAATTTTTATGGATCCTTCATTATGCATAATTTTTCGACTATGATGTCATACACTCACGCACAAGTTTTTTTTTTTTTTTTTAACCTGTTATAAAAAGGAAAAAAGTCGCCAAATTTAGGGAATTTTTTTCTTTAATGGAAACCTAGCCATTGTATGAAGTTATTGGTTTGGAGCGGGCTTGAAAAACACGCCAACTAAAAAGTTGCCAAACATCGCAGCGTGAGTGTAAAGCATCTGTTCCACTTTTTCTGTTGAAAATTTACAAAAGAGACATATTTTTTTATAAAATTCATAAAATCTGTCCTAGTTCTAAAAAAGGACCCACTTTTGTAAAACATGAGAAAGTGTTTTGGAAGTGTCTGAATCCTTTTGACTCAGGATTTCAAAAGCCTAACATCACTTTACTTTTCAAAATTTTCACTTTGTCTTTAAAACTGGTAAAACTTTTGACTGTAAACATGTTTGGAAATAATCTGGTTCTCGTATGACATTGTACTGATGAGGGGCTCGACCGTAGCCTGAAACGCTTGCTTCACTATTTTATTGTTTTATATAATTGTGTGTTTTTAGTCTTGTCTCTTGTGGTGTCTGATTAAATGTAATAATTTTTTATAATATATTTTTATATATCAGACAAAAAAAGTGCTTAGTTATTTGAAAAATAATGTATTTTTATCTTTTAAATAATTTTGATTGTACTCATTTATATTCATTAGTAGGGGAGACTGGTACACAGTGGACCACTTTTTCCATTCCTACTATTAGCTCACACTCTCTCTATATTTATATATCTTGTTCAAATTTTCAATCGTTAATAAAATATTTTCTATTCATCCACTCAAGTTCAAATACATTTTTTAAAACTTGTAGTGGATGACACTTGATGTTAATACAGTTTTTTCAAATATTAATCCATTAATTTAATTTAATTAATTAATTTTAGTTTTATATCGGAGAAAAAAATTTTCTCCCATTGTTTTCATAAATGAAATGAAAGATTTTCCTCAAATGAGTTATGCCACAAAAATAAAATACCGCAACGATGATTATAAAAAATGTTCAATAAAGATAACGTGGTACATTAATGCTGCACAGGTTTATTTTATATATTTATAATTAAAAAGTAGGAATTGACTTACATTTTTTTTTTACATTACTTGTTCAGTTAAAAAAAAAAATTTCCATTAACGGACTAACCGATCTGCATGAAAATATTTTGGAATATTCCTTAAACCTTTATACATTCATCATAATTTTCTCAAAACATAGTTTTCAATACATTTTTCAAAAAAAAAAAAAAAAAAAAAAAATTATATGCACCCGTAAAGTGGACCACTGTGCCCCAGAATTGGGGCACACTGGTCCACCCACTGGGGCACAGTGGACCGCTATTAGGTATTATCTGAAATACAGTATAAATCTATTTTTCATTAATCTAATCCTTTTTTATTTCCCCTTTATCTGCAAAATAACACAGTAGTATCAATTTACAAGTAACATTTTGAAACAAAACAAAATTAATTATATTTTGAAACTAACAGATTAATACAGGAACAATTGCAATTTAGTTGAAGTTATTACTTAACTGCAAAATATCAGCACACATTAAAATTTGCAAATGAAATTCCAAAATACTTATGAGTAAGATTGAGCCTGGAATTTTCCTGAAATACTTTTGCGTCTGGAAGCAACATTATGAAATCATTGACATCAACAACAGATTCGGGAAAAATAAACTGATTTCCATTCAATTTCTCTCTCATGAATCTTACTTGAATAAAATCATCACTAATTAGACTACAGTTATATTTATCAAAGGCAGTAAATCCAAAACAAAATATTTCTTACTATTTTAAATAAATTATTATTTTTCTTTATTTACTTTATTTTACAGTTAAATAACTACTTTAAAACAATATTTCTTTATAGAAAATAAGCAATTATTAAATATTTTGAACATTCTGCATTACAGGAGCAGAGTGGATTGTGGACCACTGTACCCCAGGAGTGGGTGGTCTACTGTGTCCCATGTTGAAGTTCAATAAATAATCATATTAATATTGTTTATAGCTTTCTTTTAAACATTAACTTTAAAGTTAAATAAAAACAAGTATCTTAGCTTTGCAAAACAGCTGTTTTATCATATTTATCTACAACATTTAATTACTAAAAAAATAAAAATATGATGATGAAAAGTTTTACTTTTAGAAGCTCAAAACAACCAACCAGGATAAAATAGTTCAATCTGAGCTAAACATATTTTCTGAAGGCTATAAATAATCAGTGCAGTGCTGTTGTCTATTAGGATAGAAGAGATTAAATTTTTTTTAAATAAATGAAATATTAGGGGGTGGTCCACTGTGCCTATTGGTCCAGTGTGTACCGGTCTCCCCCTACCCTATTACTTTTGTAGTTGCATTTTTTACCTAAATTCGTACACCTCTAATTATATTAATTACTACTAATACTTAGATTGTGATAATATGAGTCCCAGTTACAATATAGTATGTATATTATCAATTGCAACTTAATTTTATAACATAGCTCTAAACTAAAAATATTAAAAGCATACATAAGAATGGGTACAAGCAAAATGACATCAAATCTCTGCAACTAAGTAAAATGAAATAAATAAATTAAAAAATAAACAAGAAACAATGGTGAAAGAGAAAAGAAAAAAAAACTTCTAAGTAAACAAAAAATGAGCTTAAAAAACATACCTCACAGTTTTAGCATTGTCGTGAAATGGATCAAATTGAAAACTCAGTTTTTTAATGGGTCGAAGATGAAATTTTTGAACTTCAGCATAAAAAAAACGCGCACCTGCCTCAGCAAATGGTTTCAACGACATGATTTTTTCGTAAACTAAATTAAAAAGAAAAAAATATGCAACATTAAAGTATGTTATTTACCTTTAAATAGCTACGATACGAGCATGGACAACCATAACAATGCGACTTCTCGCTTTTCTTCACTACTCTTCCTACTACAACATTCCGTATTTATATAGTATTTAAAAGAATTACGTGTTTTCTCTAAAACATACCCAATTATTCTTAAATCAAATTGTTTATGATCATTTTTATTGTGTTTACTGCATAATTATAAAATAATTCAAACATATTTTTATAATTATGGCAATATTAGCAAAATTTACTTGGCAATGGTGCGTGGTGGTGGAGAGCGGAGCGGATTGCTTTCGGTTTTTCCAAGTTTTCCGTGAACAATTTATTTGATTAATTAATATTAAAATTAATCTTTATGCGAATTGGTTAAAGCATTTAGAAGGTGCTGAGAATTTGAACATCCTGCGTTTTTCTTGTGATATAAAATGTAAATAAAGCTATTCTCCTCCTCTCAAATTTTAGTTTGTTTACAAATATTGTTGAATTTATTGATGTGTTCCTGTATAAAGACAGATTTGATCAAATGTAGTATGAAATAATTTTAAAAGTGTATTATAAATATGCAAGATAAATTCTACTTAGTGATAACATTACTTTAGGTATTTAAAAGGTAAAAAGTGTAAAAATATATTACTAGAAATAAAATATTTCACAAAATATGATAAGAATTTTTTTGCGTGGCAAAATTGAAATCTAAAGTGCAATTACAGTGTCTCACAAAAGTGATGGGACACTTGTGCTTTATAAAAAGAAACTGCAATAAAATAAATAAACAAACATGTGCAAAAATTTTTTGGGTGTGTTTCATATTTAAAGTTAGTAACAATTATTACATAACATACATTTTGTCAAAATATTAAAATATTAATTTAGTAAAAATACAATTGTTCAGAACGGAGCAAAAAATGGCTCACATAAGTGATGGGACACTTACTTTTCCATCAAATATTTATCCAAAAATTTTACTTTTTAAAAGGTTTTAATATTTTGTTGGATTTCCTTTTACTTTTAAAACATGATTTAATCTTTTTGGGATGGATTCGACTATTTTTTTTGTGATTTCTGGAGTGATTTTACCCCATTCTTCTTGAAGCACCGATTTTAGTTGTTGTTTTGAAGAAATGGTGTGTTTGCGAATTCTTGATTCCAATTCTTGCCAAATATTCTCTATGGGATTTAAGTCTGGAGATTGTGGTAGTGTTTTTATTATTTCAGGACAGTTATATAGCAGCCAGAGTCTAACGTTCAGAGCAGTGTGCTTGGGGTCATTGTCCTGGTAGAATTTAAAATCGTTATGAAGGTTCAATTTTCGTGCTGAAGATTTCAAATTTTGCTTTAAAATATCAATATACTTGTACTGATCCATTATACTGTCAATAAAAACAAGATTACCAACTCCAGCGGACGACATACACCCCCATACCATAACTCCTCCTCCACCATGTTTTACTGTTGGTACCAAGTTCTGTTTGCGAAGTTCTTCCCTGGGTTTTCTCCACACCAAGATTCTACCGTCAGAACCAAATATATTAAATTTACTCTCATCAGCAAATATAACTTTATTCCAGTAATCAGAATTCTTATTTATGTTGGATTTTGCGAAAGCTAGTCTGAGTTTTCTATTCTTTTCACTTACGAAGAATTTTTTCCTGGCTACTCTACCGTGATATCCAGCAGATCGAATTACCCTTCTAATAGTTTCAGGATTAACAATTATTCCATATAATGCTTGTAAATCAGCAGCAACTTTTGAAGCACTAATTCTTGGATTTTTTTTAATATTTCGAACGATAATTCGCTTTATTCCATTGGATAGCTTTGATGGTCAGCCAGGTCTTCTTTTATCCTGAATCATATGATTCTTTTTATATCGTTTAATGATATTGAAAACTGTTGAACGACTCAAGTTAACTGTTTCAGCAGTTTTTCTAATAGATTTTCCACGTTCAATATGCAAATTAATAACTAATTTTCGAATTTCAGGCGAAGTTTCTTTTCGTTTAGCATTCATGACTACACAGAGCTAAAAAACACAAAAATTCCAAAACAAACTGGAGAGAAATACTGCAGACGATTTTATAAATTATTGCCAATTGCTTTTAAGTAAAAATAAAACCCCAAAAAATATTTTTATTGCTTATTTCAGACGATTTTTGTTGCATATATAATGGTGTCCCATCACTTATGTGAGCTATTTTTTGCTCCGTTCTAAACATTTGTATTTTTATTAAATTAATATTTTAATATTTTGACAAAATGTATGTTATGTAATAATCTTTACTAAATTTAAGTATGAAACACACCCACAAAAAAAATGTGTACATGTTTTTTTAATTTATTTGATTAGTTTCCTTTTGTAAAGCACAAGTGTCCCATCACTTATGTGAGACACTGTATATCACATAAGATCATAATAAAAGGCTTAATTTCAATTTTAAATGAAAATAATCTTTTTTTTTCTCACAAAAGAAGCAATATTTATTAGACTAAAATAAATATAAACAATATTTTAAATTTAGAGATTTTTTTTTTTTTTTTTTTTGCAAAAGATAAGAAAAAACATAAAGCATGAGATAAATAATCACACAAAAATGAAATCAATAAACGATATGCTTTATTTAAGCTGTATGTTACTTTAAAAATCTTGGGCTAAGATGCGGAATCCCTGGTCACTGATTTTTTATTTTTTAATTTGTTAAAAAAAGGAAAAAAACGCCAAATTTTGGGGACTGTGATTTCTGATATGGTAACCCAGCCAGTAGTTAAATTGCTGGATTTAGTTGTTTTTCATAGATCGTTGGTTTTTTTATTACTGGAAATAATTTATTTAAGTGTTCTTGCCAGAATTTAATAAATATACTTATTCAGTTATTTTAACGAAAGGTAACTTATAATCTATAGTTTTTTGAAATTTTGTTTTTATGCTAAAAAAAGTATAATAACAAATTTATATATTTTACCAGGTTAAATTAAAATATTGTACAAAGTGAAAAATCATAAAAAAAATTTGTGATTGTTTTTTTTTCTTGGTTTGACTTGTTTTGCTGCTTTTAATATGCTTGAATACTGGATCTTTGAAATTTTTGTTTGGTGCATCAATGTGTGAGTAAAATATGATTTTTTTATAGTCTTATCAATCTGAAACACATGTAAGCATTGAAATGTCTCCCACTTGGTGGTCTGAGACTTTTATGCTTACTAATGGTCGGAAAATGCAAATTCTCTCCCGAAACTCTATTACGCTCCTTCCCTTCCCAGAGCCAGTGAAAGAGGTCTGAATTCAATATTGTTTGAATGTTGTTCATGCTAAGATTAGTGAGAATATTTTTCAAATCAGGTTGATAGGAAATTATTAATGCAATGAGGATATAAGTTGTTTATATTTATTTTCAAGAAATCATTAAAATACATTTTTATTCTGTAATATTTGAAGATGGCATTTTTTACTTCCATTCTTTGCTTTTTAGACTTGTCAGTATTAAGGTTTTATTGATGTAGTACATCATGGCCCTTGCAATATATCAGCTAAGTATGATGCCAATTTGCCAATCATAACATTTCAATAGATCTTTTTGCGTGTGTTTGAATGAAAATATTTTAATTATTTGTATTTAGAAAATGTTCAAAACCTTGTATTTTATTTCCTTGGGTAATTTCAACCAATTTAAATATGTTTTTGGTAGTTTAATAGATTTAAGTATATTTAGTAATCCTAAGTTTATTTCTACAGGATAAACATATTTCTACACCTGCCTTTTATACATCCTTTTTACGATCCCAAATTCATGGTGTAAATTTTAAAGGTTGGTACAGAACACTGTAACAATCATTTTTTGTATAAGAAACCAGGATCAGAAATCCCTTTGTTTAGTCAAAATTATAGGGTGTCTCATTCCAATCCGAACTGAATTTTTGTTCCTAAACTTAATAGTAGTGAAGATACTTAAAGGGGCTACTCAGACGAAAACACCCACTCGCTAATATTAATCCTATGGAGGAAATTTTTGAAGATATCTCGTTCGCATTTCAATATTTTTAAATGATTTTTTTTGCATTGGATAGCTGAGGTCAATCTCTATGCACGCTCCTTTCTACTTTTTCGATTTTGATTACAAGTTTTTTTTATTAAGATACTTTCACTTTCGAAACCGGTTTTGAAAGTGAAAGGTATCCTCAATAAAAAACACTGCAACAAAAATCGAAAAAGTAGAAAGGAGCGTGCATAGAGATTGACCTCAGCTATCCAATGCAAAAAAAATCATTTAAAAATATTGAAATGCGAACGAGATATCTTCAAAAATTTCCTCCATAGGATTAACATTAGCTAGCGGGTGTTTTCGTCTGAGTAGAGTAGCCTAACTGCCACGCACGTATATATACGTCCTTGAAAAATCCGAGCATGTACTATATGAATGGCGAACTTGCATGACCGCGAGCCAATTTTCACCAGCAGAGCCGTGTTTTGAACACATATAACAAGTACACTTTCTTACTGTTATATCAGAAAACTAATCATTGCGTTATTTAATTGCAAAATTAGGTGATTAAATAAGGTATTGAAGATCACATCAGATTTCGTCGGCAGTTAAGGGGTTAGTGAAATCCTTACAACCCATACAAAGATGAGTCTGTTGCAAATTTTCTTAAAATATCTTCACCACTGTTAAAGTTGTGAATGAAAATGCAGTTTTGGATTGGAGTGAGATGCCCTGTAATTTTGATTAAATAAATGGATTTCTAATTCTGGTTTCCTATACAATAAATGATTGCTACAGTGTCCTGTACCGATGGGTCATTCCATGTCAAATCAACCAGTGACTCAACTTGACTATTTCAGATTTTGATGAAACTTACAGGAATCATTCTCCCTGATGATATAAATGAGAATATACTTTTATTATTTTTTTATCTCTGTAAATTTTCATACAATTTTTTTAATTTCGAAAAATCATCATTTTTTGGCTTGTATGTTTTCAATTTTGAATTTCTTAAGTTCTATCAGGCGTGGAGAGTTGTTTGATCCCTCATTTTAAAGAGAATTCCATAAGGTTTAATTTGATATGCAAGTTGACTATGCTTTGTTTTAAAAAAGTTAATTTAATTAAAAAATTTTTAATTAAAATAGTGTTTTATTAAAAATTTGAAAAAATTACATGTTTTTTGTAATATTATAAACTTTAAATTCTGAAAGTTTTAGAGTGGGATCTCAATGGGATCAGCAGTTATGTTAAAAAAAACCAATGTTAAATGCCAGTTGGAGCTGGTATTTAAAGTTGGCCCCTTGCCAACTTTATGATTGTGCTAAAGATAGTATTGTCTTATTAATTTTAAACATTATTTTTTATAACTGCTGATCCCATTGAGATTCCACTCTAAAACTTTCAGAATTTAAAGTTTATAACATTACAAAAAACATAATTTTTTCAAATTTTTTTTTAATTAAATTAAATTATTTTAACCAAACATAGTCAACTTGCATATCAAATTAAATCTTATGAAAGCCTCTTTAAAATGAGTGGTCAAACAATTCTCTATGCCTGATAGAACTTGAGAAATTCAAAATTGAAAACAATCATGCAAGCCAAAAAATGATGATTTTTCGAAATTAAAAAAATTAGTTATATGAAAATTTACTAAGATAAAAAAAATTATAAAAGTATATTCTCATTTGTATCATCAGGGAGAATGATTCCTGTAAGTTTTATCAAAATCTTAAAGGGTCAGGTTGAATATTGAAAAATTTTGGTTCTTGCATTTTCGTTCATAATTTTAATAGTAGTGAAGATACTTTAATTAATGAAATCCTTACAACCTATACAAAGATGAGTCTGTTGCAAATTTTCTTAAAATATCTTCACTACCGTTAAAGTTATGAATGAAAATGCAACTTCAGATTGGAGTGAGATGCCCTGCAATTTTAATTAAATACTGATCCTGGTTTCTTATACAATAAATTATTGTTACAGTGTCCTGTATGAACCCTTACAATTTGTACCATGAATTTGAGATCATCCTGTAAACAGATTTTGACAAAGGTAGGTAAAGCTCTTTAGTAAAGGCAGGTGTTTTGTACAAAAACTGGTTTTTGCCAATCCTGATTTTTTTTTTTTTATGCTTAATTATTTTGATTTAAATCCTATAAAAATTACTGTGAGTTAATATAGTGGTTTATTACAATTAAAAGGACTGACTTTAAAAAAGAGTGCTTAAGAATTAGGTGGTAAAAGATAACATTTGTAATTAATAAATCTAAACTATTGGTTTTCTTTTCTCATACCAGAATCTGCTGTATTTAATTGATATTGATAACCAGGAAATCAGTGCATATTTTAAAATTTAATCTTAAATATCACTATTATGCAAAATTTTAAATTTTGTGTGAATGCTGTTTGTTTTTGATGTGTGTAGTTATTGAATTATATAATTTCTTTAATAGTTTTATAAATGGCAGAGATTCCATATACTCCTGCAAATGATCTTCAGTTTCTGCATCAAGATTTTTGTACAGTACATGGAGTCCCCACACATATTGTTACATGTGGTAGATGGCTTGATGAACCCTTACCAGACAATGACCCTAGCCGGTTTCTTATTATTTTTATACCTGGTAAGCTTTCAAATAAATTAATAATAAATTAAATGATTGTACTCGATAATTATAAATAACTAGATGGTACCCGTCAAAATTTGACGGTAAATAACTTGAAAGCTACTTTAGAAATATACTTTTATTTTTAATTAGCTGCTTTTAAATTAATTAAATATTGAAAATTTTATGAACTGTTATATTGTGTAAGCGATTTCTATAGATGTAAAACGATAGATTGTGCTGTCAATCCAGTCTACTCAACTAATGAAGTGAAATAATTTTAAGCTTGTAATTAACATCCTATTATACTTGGATTATTTTAGCAAGAATTTAACTAAAAATATTAATTGAATGATTTATTTTTACTTACTACAGTCTCAAAAATTTAAAAAAATATATACCGGGTGTCCCAAAAATGACTGATGGATTTTAAAATTCAATAACTAGCAGACGGTGATAGATATTTAAAAAATTCTTGCAGGAGGGTTATGTATGATGTCGGGAGTTTTTTTACTGTGATTCTTGAATTTAGTTCGAATTTCAAACAATAGATGGCGCTGACAGCGGTTGGTGCTCATTCGAAGGCAAAACTGACGTCACTCAGCATTGATGCGAAGAAAGGAGATTAAGGCTATGGAGTGGGTCTCATTCGCCAGTACAATCTTGCTCTTAGGACTCATTCGAAATGATTTCAATGGAATGCGTTGTTGCCATGGAAACAACAAATTCTTTGTCAAATTCGATCAAATTCTTTGATAGTGGAATACAGCGTTCAGATCAAGGCAGGAATTTAACAAGCAGTATTCGAGTTGCAGGCGATTTTACATTAATGTGTATTTATGGGAATTTTATCTAACAAATATGAAAATTTAGTTTTGCGAAATGACGGCAATGCAGGTATGTGAGAGCTGCACAGAAATCGAATCCGTCACATCTTCATTCGTTATTTTGCTATGCAATCTGCTAGTGAGTACTTTTAAAAGAGTGTACACTATTTATTGAAAATGGTTTATTTCACGTAGTAGTTTTAAAATACGATGAATAAAATATTCTTTAAATCAGGCCATAAAAAGTAATTTAATCCGGGAAAATAAAACTTCATAAATGTACAATCGCCTGCAACTCGAATACTGCTTGTTAAATTCATGCCCGGATCTGAACGCTGTATTCCACTATCAAAGAATTTGTTGTTTCCATGACAACAACGTATTCCATTGAAATCATATCAAATGAGTTCAGAATCATGAACTAAGAGCAAGATTGTACTGGCGAATGAGACCCACTCCATAGCCTTAATCTCCTTTCTTCGCATCAATGCTGAGTGACGTCAGTTTCGCCCTCGAATGAGCGCCAACCGCTGTCAGCGCCATCTATTGTTTGAAATTCGAACTAAATTCAAGAATCACAGTAAAAAAACTCCCGACATCATACATAACCCTCCTGCAAGAATTTTTTAAATATCTATCACCGTTTGCTAGTTATTGAATTTTAAAATCCATCAGTCATTTTTGGGACACCCGGTATATATCAATATTTAGTATTTTCTATATATATTTTTTTAATTACGCGGACTTTAAAATTTTTCATTAATTTTACTTTTATCAGCCTGACTCTAAAACCCAGATAAACCATGATACCAAGCTCTCTTTAAAATTTTGCAAAAAAAGATGCATGTTTAGTAGTGAAGACTGTTGGCAAAAAAGACGCCTCTGCTCTACGCTGTAGGTTACGCGCGCTAATACTTAGATAAATAAATAATAATTCTGGCCATGAAAACACAATTAATATAATAATATAGGTAATTTCTTACCTTTATCTTTCTTCAGCATCAGTATTCCTACTACTTCAGGTTGGTGCACATTTTTAACTGCGTTAATCCATTATTTCTGAGCTAAAGTGTTGAAAACATAAATATTGGTTAATGAAGTATATTATTTATATTGAGTCCACACCTGAGACTGATCACTTTTGTTATAGATAATTATATTAAAATTTTGACTTAATAATTTCAAGTAACATTTTACATACAGCTGCCTTTTGCAGCAACAGATTAAAATTATTACATCTTTCTCTATTGAGATAAAAAGGGCAACTAACGCTTAATAATAAAAATAGTTTTTGAATCAGAGTTCTTTTGATGACGTCAGACAGCTGCAGCATGCGTGGGTTGATATTAAAACTAATTTCGCGAACATATTTCACATATTAATATCATTGTTTATCTTGAGTAGGATGATTTGTCTAAAATAGAAAAGTCTGTTCATTATAGAATGATTTATTGTCACTTAATGTATTTATTTGCGTGCTCAAATGTTTATGTCCTTGAACTGCTTCCTGTTTTGAAATCAGTTAATGATATCTGAGATGGTTATAAATCCATCACCCTTCCTTAACCATCTCGGATGCATCATGTAATAGTTGCATAGATTCTCGATGTTTCACAAACTGTGGTTTGCCCAGTGGCTTGGTCAGGGCGTCTGCTGTCATGTCTTGTGTTGGGCAGTAACGAAGGTCTAGTATACCGTCTTCTTTCATTTCTTTTATCGCGTGATATCGAACGTCTATGTGTTTTGTTCGCTTTGAGAATTTTTCGTTCTCCACCATCTTGATGCAGCTCTGGTTGTCTTCGTACAGTTTTACTGGTAAATTTTGATGTAAGTCCAGGTCTGCTAATAGTTTTATTAGCCATGCCATTTCCTGTCCTGCACTAGCTGCAGCAACGAATTCAGCTTCTGCCGATGAGTAGGCAATGCAATTTTGCCTTTTTGAGTACCATTGTATCGGACTATTTCCCAGCATGAAAAGGTTTCCAGTAGTCGATCTTCTGGTTTTTGTGTCTCCTGCCCAATCAGCGTCAGAAAAACCGATGAGTTGTGGTTCTTGATTTGTATTCAATGTGAGGTTCAGGTTTTTTGTGATGTTTAGATAACTAATTATGCGTTTCGCAGCGTTCCAATCTTTAAAACGTGGAGTTTCACATCTTCTGCTGAGGATGTTAACGGCGACTGATATATCTGGACGTGTAGTTGTTCCTATATATAACAATGATCCTATTGCTTGTCTGAATTTTGTGTTGTTAGGCATTAAGTTTTCGTCGTCCTCTAATTTGTGAAAACCGGCATCCATGGGAGTGCTTATTGGTTTTGCGTTTTCTAAGTTGAATTTTCTTGCTAGTTCTTCTATTTTTAACCTTTGATTTAATTTGTATCCGGTTTGGGTTTTTCTTATTTCCATGCCTAAATAGTGGGATACTTCCCCAAGATCTTTTAATTCATATTCTTGCTTTAAAGCTTTTATTATTGTTTCAATTGATTCGTTTTCACCGCCTATTAATAAGTCATCTACGTAAATTATTATATACGTTGTGATGTTGTTTTCTTTTCGTGTGTATAGACATGAGTCCGCTGTGCTTTGTTGGAAATTCAATTTTTTTAAAGATTGTTCTATTCTTTTATTCCAAGTTCTCGCTGCCTGTTTAAGTCCATAGATGGATTTTTTCAATTTGCAGACTTTGTTTTCTTTATTTTTCTCAATGTAACCCTCCGGTTGTTTCATATAGACTTCATCTTCTAACTCACCGTATAGAAAAGCTGTGTCTATGTCTATGTGTCTCACGTTCAACTTCTTATATGCGGCTGCTGCCAAAAAAGTTCGCACAGTTGTTTGTGACACTACTGGGGCGAAAGTCTCGTCATAGTTTTCCCCGTATTTTTGGCTAAACCCTTTGGCTACCAAACGTGCTTTGTACTTTTGAGTGTTTCCGTGACTGTCTAATTTCTAATGTCCATTTGCAACCTATAACCTTTTTGTTAGGTGGAGGATCCCCTAATTCCCATGTATTGTGTTTTCTCAACGAATTTATTTCCGCTTGTGTGGCTTTAAGCCAATTTTCTTTTTCTCTGGGATTATTTATTTCCAGTATTTCATTCCAACTACTAGGTTCTATTGTATCATTATTTTTTACATAACAGACATATCTGTCTGGTGGTACCCCCCTGTTCATTCTTTCGGATCTTCTTGGTTCATTGGTCGGTTGTTTGGACGCGGTTGGTTCTTCGGTTGTGTTGTTTAGCTCTGTTTCAATGTAATTTTTGTCGTCATATGAGTTTTCTGTCTCTTTGCTTTCTTTTAGGTTAAATTTACTATTTTCCATGAATTTCACTGTTCTGCCAATTACAATTTTATTTTGTTTTGTGTATATGCGATATCCCTTTGAGTTGTTATCGTATCCTACAAAAATCCCTTCCTGAGCCCTGTCGTCCAATTTTCCTCGATGTTGTTTATTCACGTATACGTAAGCTTTGCACCCGAATGTTCGCAAATAGTGTAAACTCGGTTTGCGATTAAACCATAGCTCAAATGGGGTTTTATTTGTCGATCTTGTTGGTAAGCGATTTTGTAAATGATTCGCGGTGTTAATTGCTTCTCCCCAAAATCTTTGTGGCAGATCTGCTTCTCTCAGTAGGCTTCTAGTCATGTCTAATAGCGACCTATTTTTCCTTTCTGCAATGCCATTTTGGCTCGGGCAATACGGCACTGTTAATTGATGTTTAATGCCCCTTTTTCTTAAGTAATCCTCTATCCCTCTATTTATGTACTCTCCCCCGTTATCGGATCTTATTGCTTTCGGATATATCCCGAACTGGTTTCGAACCATAGCTATATAGTCGATTAGTTTATCCTGTACTTCATCTTTATGTTTTAATAAGTATATTACGGTAAATCTAGAGTAGTCGTCAATGAAAGTTACAAACATTGTTTTACCACCTATTGTGGGGGTTCCTATCGCTGTGCATACGTCCGTGTGCACTAGATCGAGTACTCTACCTGTTTTGTTTCTATACACTGTTTTGGGATAGGGAGCATCGCTTGTTTTTGTTTGTATGCATGTTTCGCATGTTGTTCCATGATTGCAATTATTTAATTTTATGCCATAGGCTAAGTCGTCTTTAACCATTTCTTTTATGGAATTATAATTTCTATGCCCTAGGCGTTTGTGCCAAAGTTCCAGGCAGTCTTTACTTTTGCATTCATGTGCCATATTTACTATATTCCTATCTGCATTTTCTAATAATTCAACTTCGTATAGGTTATTTTTCATTTTTGCCTCCAAATAGATTTTCCCATTTCGTGACAGCGTGCATTTATCTTTATCAAATAATAATTTATATCCATTCTTTGTGGCTTTACTAACTGAAATTAAATTAGATTCTAGCTCCGGTACATATAACACTTCTTTTAACGTAATTTTATTTATGCCTCCATCGGATGTTTTTGTCGTGAATGTAGTTTCTCCGGTACCTAACGAGTTTAGAGTTTTTCCGTTGGCAATTATGACGGCTGTTTTTTCTGTGTCATTTAACTTAGTGAACTCATTTTTATTGTTTAGGATATGTGAAGATGAACCAGAATCGATAATCCAGGTTTGTTTTCCTGCTTTGTCTATTAGAAAGGCTGCGTCGCTGCCTTTATCTGGTTTTGTTTCCGTTCTATAATTTCTCGTGTTTACTGATTCGCGGTCAGTGTTTCCTATCTGGTCATCCGATTGTTGATAACACAACGATGATGAGTAATATTTATTTTTGTATGTTTGTTGTTTTTGTGTATTTGGGTGATTGTTTCGATTTTTCAAATGCCAACATTCTCTGTACGTGTGATTTCTCAATTTGCAATACGTGCACTGTTTATCTTTTTTAAAGTTATCATTAGGAAATCTTTTCTGCGTTTTAAACGCTTTTGATGAATTTTCACCCTGGTCTGTGTTTTCAACCCTTCTGTTGTACTCATCTGTTAATTTACTTCTAATAAATTGTGGTGTGAGCTCGTCCTCATTTCGCGATTCAAGGGCAGTAATTAACGTATTATAACTAGGGGGTAGCGAACACAGCAATAAAGCTGAAAGATGGGAGTCGCTAATTGTTTCCCCGATCGCTGAAAGTTTGTCAATTAATTCTAGAATGTATGTTATGTGTTTGATTAAGTTCCCGTTTTCTTGGAGCTTGGCTCCATAGAGCTTTCTTAACAAAAATAATTTACTAGAGAGGTTCGCCCGTTCGTGTATGGTTTTAAGCGCGTTCCAAGTGTCTCTAGCTGTGTTAAGCCCCTTAACATGAACAATTTGTGAATCGTCAATTGATAGGTTAATTATGGCTCTTGCCTTCCTGTCTTTCTTTTCCCAATCAGTTGTGACTGGCGTGGGCCTATCTTCGGTTATTACGTTGAATAAATCTTCTCTAATCAGTAACATTTCAGTTTTAAATTTCCAATTACTGTAATTGCTTGCGTTAAGTTTTTCTACAAGCTGTATCTCACGTGATGCGGCCATTTTACTAGTTATTTAAGTTTTGTTATTAAAGAGGAATTGCTCTTTTATTATTTTATATAAAACTTCTTATATATATCTAGATTATTTTATATAAAACTTCTTATATATATCTAGTTTTTCTTCAATTGTTTAACATTTCATATATATCAACAAAAAATGCACAATATTTATTTCATCATCAAATAACTAACTATATTTTCAATAATTTTCAATTTCATTTTAATGTACACACATCTATGGCCAGTAGTTTTTTTTTCTTCACAAATATTATTTATCTACTAAAATATGAGACTTTCTCAGTCTCATAATCGACTGTTGGCAAAAAAGACGCCTCTGCTCTACGCTGTAGGTTACGCGCGCTAATACTTAGATAAATAAATAATAATTCTGGCCATGAAAACACAATTAATATAATAATATAGGTAATTTCTTACCTTTATCTTTCTTCAGCATCAGTATTCCTACTACTTCAGGTTGGTGCACATTTTTAACTGCGTTAATCCATTATTTCTGAGCTAAAGTGTTGAAAACATAAATATTGGTTAATGAAGTATATTATTTATATTGAGTCCACACCTGAGACTGATCACTTTTGTTATAGATAATTATATTAAAATTTTGACTTAATAATTTCAAGTAACATTTTACATACAGCTGCCTTTTGCAGCAACAGATTAAAATTATTACATCTTTCTCTATTGAGATAAAAAGGGCAACTAACGCTTAATAATAAAAATAGTTTTTGAATCAGAGTTCTTTTGATGACGTCAGACAGCTGCAGCATGCGTGGGTTGATATTAAAACTAATTTCGCGAACATATTTCACATATTAATATCATTGTTTATCTTGAGTAGGATGATTTGTCTAAAATAGAAAAGTCTGTTCATTATAGAATGATTTATTGTCACTTAATGTATTTATTTGCGTGCTCAAATGTTTATGTCCTTGAACTGCTTCCTGTTTTGAAATCAGTTAATGATATCTGAGATGGTTATAAATCCATCAAAAACATGAGTTCTTTAAAGAAGAAGAAAAAAAAAAATCTTTAACTTTCAACCTTAGAGCAAAAATATATTAGAAAGTCTTTAAATCAACCCTTTTCAACCACCCTAGGCTAAGGCCTAGGGTACAGAATAGGATATATTAGAATTTTATTGTCTGTGGCCTAAGGGTGGTGATACAGGCTAATCAATCAAGTTCCCCGTTTCGAGGGGAGAATCCTTTAAAAAAAAACGTTGACGCATGCATATAGAACCCATTTTCGCACGAGTTGACAGAATGCCTCTTTCGTTTTAAATATATAGATTATTTTTGCAATTCCATAAAAATAATATCGAGAGGTAAACAACAGTTATTGTTAATTTCTCTTCCTGTGCAAATTTGTTTATGTTAAAAATAACTGATTTTTTTTTTTTTTTACATCTTAAATTTACCTAACTCGGCAAGTTTTTTTTAATACTTTCCAATATTTTTGGAAAGTGCTTATGCATTTGTTTTATATGTCTGAAAGTGCTCAAACTCTCGTAAATATACTCAGATTGCCATATGTTATTGAGGTTTAATATAGATTGTTTGATTTGAAAATGAAGTGTGTAGCAATTATAGTTCATTTACAGGGACACACAAAAGAATTCTGCTACATTATGGTCTATTGAAAAAAATTGTTTCTGATTCATTTTAATGATGTTATAACACTTGAAACATAATAAAGTCACTGAAGTGCACTACAACAAGTTTTCTATAGATAGTGGAATGCGGCAGCATTTATCATTCATTTACAGAGACACACAAAAGAATTTGATTATTTGACTAAGATTGATAATTGCTGAAACTGCATTTTTTACTGTGGTATGCTTGCTGTGGTATTTGTAAACTTATCTAATTTTGAGTGTATGAAGTGGTGTATATAAATTCTATCGATGTCATACAGGGTTATACGAAAGGACTCGCACATAATACCAGATATGGACAGCAAATGCTGAAAATGTATTTTTACTGAGTTATGTGTTTTTTAAAGTTGCTTATTTAGGTATTTTATTCTAGGAAAAAATTTAATTTATCAAAACTATTCTGTTATTGTTGGAAAGTATTTCATAATCCATGCTTGTTTCATGATTTTTTATTCTTGCTTTGCTTGTAAGACACAACTTTTCTCTTTCCAAACAAACATTCATCCCTTTTTTAGGTGCGTTCGTAATTATATAAATACGTAGCACCTATAGTCGTCGTTTGGTCCGTCCGTCTGTCTGTCTGTCCGCATATAACAACGCAAAAACTACCCAACCAAATGGTTTGCAATTTAAAATATATTATCTTTGCAGAATTTTGTCGAGACATTTCAAATTTTATTAAAATTGAATCAAAACTTTAGGAGATATTAATAAAAATATTTATTAAGAAATTTGATTTTTTTTTTTTAAATCGGTGCTTTTTTGTTATAGGAGCTTTCGATGGATGTTAAATCGTCAAGCGACCGAAATACTTATTTTATTACAGAAATTAATCTGCAGACGATATAATTCATTTCACAGAATTAAAAATCATCAAGATCTGAATATTTATATAACTAGCTGATACATATATATCTGAATATTTATATAACTAGTTAAGATATTTGTATGAACAGTGTCATAAAATATATACTTAACTAGCTGTTTAACCCGTTCTACGCACGGGATATCATGAATTTAATTCTAAAACGTGCGTACGAACACACCTCGTTTGTAACGTTTGACGTACAATTTCCAACTTGTTTAATAATTTAACCAATATCTATCAAAACTTTGCTACTTCTTTCAGTTGTTAATTTATTTATTAGGCTGTATGGATCAGTCTTGACTGACAAATAACCAAACTCTGCAATTCTTTTAAAGTAAGAAATGTAGAATACTATTGAACAAGGTAGACTTAATATGGTACTTCTCTATTATCCCATCAACCACTTTTCATAACAAAAAACTATTGCCAAACTGTAACGCCAAATAAATGGGAGAACATTGCCATTGGAATATCAAAATAAATAAATAAATAAAATAAAGAATTTAGGGCACAATTGTTATTTTAATTAATGAAATAACTAATAAATCAGTAAAACATAATGAAAAATACATGCAAATGTCGAATTAAAAACCACTTGATGACACAATAAACACGTATAATGTTTGTGACATCAAGTAAATTGGACTGCATTTTTTACGTTTAATCTTACAGTTTGGCGATAGTTTTTTTGTTATGAAAAGTGGTCGACGGGATAATAGAGAAGTACCTGTAATATATCTATATAAATTCTTAATTTTTAAAATGTCTTTATTATTATAAATAATTACAATATCTGTTTATATACATTCAATATAAGCAAAATAATTTCAAAATTGCACCTAAGGCGTATTTAGAACATTTTTGCAATTAAGAAAAAATATTAGGTACCATTGACGCCTGATTATTTTCTTTTAGTTTCTAACCCTGCACATGCATTTACATACATTTATACATTTTAAAAAAATACAAATTTTAGAATTTCTAACTTGTTTTTAAGTATTTTTTCAGGCATCATATGGCACAGTTTTTCATCTATTAACCCCTTTGCGACGAGCGTCCTTTACAGAATTTTTAATCTTTTACCACCGGTTTTTCTAAACAGAAATTTTCGCCTAATCGAGGATTCTGAGAATCTTATGTGGCACATATACATGTCGCTCGTCCCAAAGGGGTTAATAAGAATTTACATGACAAAATAGTCATAACTCATTAAATCCTAGTACATAATTGGCTTCTTTCTTTCCACCCTTCTAAGTACAAAAAATAAATAAATAAGTTTTAAAGTCTTAATGTTACCATTATTTTATCTATTTTAGGTATGAATTTATGCTTATTTTTTACTTTATTTCTTATCAGGGAAATACTTTCAGTGATGTAATTATTATTTTTTTTTTTTTCTAGGCAATCCAGGAGCCTTAGAATATTATATTGAGTTTATTAAGGCCTTATATGAAGGTCTACAAAGGACAGTACCTATATGGGGTGTATCTCATGCTGGTCATGTTAGTGCTCCTCCAGGCCTTGTAGTTCCAAAGCTTCAAGGTTTGTATTAATTTACATTCATATCTTAGTACAACATCTGTTTATTATTTTCATATTTTGTTATTCAGTTGATTAGATGATTTTATTATTATTATTCAGTTTAGCTATGATGTTTTTTCTGTTTGTAGATTTTTAAATTGCTGTATAATTTTTTTGTTACTTTTCCATTAGTTAAATGCCAGTTTTAATTTTGTGGCAAAGTGCCAAATATGGTAAACTGTTTATATCATATTGACAAGTGTATTAAATCCATGTAGTAGGGGAGACCGGTACACAGTGGACCACTTTTTCAGTTAACATTTTTTTCTCTTTAACAGACTGACCGATCTGTATGAAAATATTTTTGAATATTCCTTAAACCTTCTTACATCCATCATAATTTTCTCACAATATAGTTTTCAATACATTTTTCAAAAAAAAATAAAATAAAAAATTATATACATTTGTAAAGTGGACCACTATTAGGTATTATCTAAAATACAATATAAATCTATTTTTCATTAATCTAATTCTTTTTTGTTGTCCCTTCACCTGCAAAATAATATAGTAATATAAATTTTGAAACAAAAACAAAAAATATATTATATTTTGAAAATAATAACAGATTAATACAGGAACAATTGCAATTTAGTTGAAGTTATTACTTAAGTACAAAAAAATCAGCTCACATTAAAATTTGCAAATGAAATTCCAAAGTACTTATGAGTAAGATTGAGCCTGGAATTTTCAAGAAATAAATTTGGGTCTGAGAGCAACATTATGAAATCATTGACATCAACAGCAGATTCATCTACAGTTTCAGGAGAAACAATCTGATTTCCATTCAATTTGCGTCTCATGAATCTTACTTGAATAGAATCATCAACAATTAGACTACAGTTATATTTATCAAAGGCAGTAAATACAAAACAAAATATTTCTTACTATGTTAAATAAATTATTATTTTTATTTGTTTACTTTATTTTATAGTTAAATCTACTTTAAAACAATCTTTCTTTATAGAAAATAAGCAATTATTAAATATTTTGAACATTCTGCATTAGAGGAGCAGAATGGATTGTGCACCACTGTGCCCCAGGAGTGGATGGTCCACTGTACCCCATGTTGAAGTTCAATAAATAATCATATTAATATTGTTTATAGCTTTCTTTTAAACATATTAACTTTAAAGTAAAATATAAACAAGTATCTTAGCTTTGCAAAAAAGCTGTTTTATTTTATTTATCTACAACTTTTAATTACTAAAAAAATAAAAATATGATGATAAAAAATTTTACTTTTAGAAGCTCAAAATAACAAAGCAGGATAAAATAGTTCAATCTGAGCTAAACATATTTTCTGAAGGCTATAAATAATCAATGCAGTGCTGTTGTCTATTAGGATAGAAGAGAAGTTTAAAAAAAATTTAAATAAATAAAATATTAGGGGGTGGTCCACTGTGTCCATAGGTCCATTGTGTACCGGTCTCCCCTAATAATTTTTCATTCAAAGTTTATTTTTCTGTGAGTTTTTTTACTTATATTTATTTTTAAGCTTTAATTTGGCATATTCAATTTGGCAATCACCAAATGATGAACACTCTGCAATTAAATTCTTCCAAAGCAAAAATAAAATTAACAATGTGATAAATTTTCCTAAAAACATATGTTAAATTTATGTGTCCTTGATATTGATACTCCAGAATACTCTACAAACAAAGAAAAAAGGCGTATATATACAGAAATTTAGAATTTCAAGACTCTTGCATTCTGTTACTAACTGCTCTTTGATTTATTTACTTCTGGTGTCAAGAGCTTATGTCTGCATGGTTACTTCTACATGAAATATACATCTACTGAATTTATATTGCATCAATTGCATAGAAAAGGCTGAAATATTTGGAAATGCAAAATAAAAGTCAACTACATGCTGGTTGTGTAATGAAACAATTATTTTTCTTATCTAAAAAAATGGTTATTTTCAATTAATTATACACATACAGTAGAGTGCCGACTATACAAACCTGTAGGGATCGGCGCTAGTTCGGATAATTGGACAGGCGATTTTAAGGATGTTCCTCACTATGCCAAAATGGTTAAAATACATTTTTTTATGGATAATTGGCACTCTACTGTATATCATTGACTTACCATTTCCATCTATAGTTAGCTTCCTTTTGTCCATTTCCTAATATTTTCACCTGACGTCTTAGTTAACTTTGGTGCCAACATTTGAGCTATATGCGGAGTGCTGTTCATCAATAGAAAAGTATCTCTCTTTTTATTTTTATTTTTAATTGAGTAAAATACAATTTTGTAAGCATTTATTTTAATTCATAAACTGGAAATATTTTTAATAAATTTGTCTAAATGACATCATTTGTATAAACGCTTTTGTGAATAAGAGAGAGGAGGGGGGGGGGGGGGGGAGAAATTAATAGGGATTATTATTTAAAGCCGAAAAAAATATTTTCAACTAATTCCTTAAGATGGCAATTAAAACATTTCACAAGGGCTTTAAAAAAATGTTTTAGCTAGAAAAATTATATTTTTGTAAGCATTTATTTGAATTCATAAATATAAAATGCTTTTGAATTTGAATAAATTCATCAGAACAAAGACATTTTTGTATAAGTTCATCCAAATGATTTCATTTCTGCCAGGTCCGAAATTAGAAGCCAAATCTTGTGAAAATGAAAAGCTTTTGTCAAAAAAACTTATAGAAAATGTGCATTTTTATTGGAAAAACTTTTGACTGAAATTGTAAACATAATTTATTATTTGAAATGTTGTATTTAATAGAATTACACTCATTGCCTTCTAAATTTACAATAAAATTAGATTTCATTTCCTCTTAAAAAATTGAATGATCTGATGCAATTTCAAAACAAAACTATTTGTGTAGAAAATTATAAAATTTGTTTCAATTAATTATTATGTATATATTTTTGTTATCAGTTGCAAATTTATTTTTAAAAAATTGTTAAATTCTATATTTTGACACTTTGCAAAAACGAAATGTGACTTGCCAGTACATGCTGGGGTTGAAACATTTCATAAATAATTTAAACTTGAATTTTCATGATTTTTTAATCATCTTAAAAAGAATTCATGTAAGTCACACTTTTGTATTGCTGCTTTAACAATAGCTGATTACATCGTAATTTTTTTTATGGTTTCTATTGATGGCACATTTTTGTGCTGTTTTATAATTTTTAAACTAATAAAAACAAATTTTTTATTTGTTGCAGTTTTATCAGTAGTATGATGTATTTATCATAAATATTTATCATAAAGTATTATTATAAAGCTACAATTTTAATAAAAAGTTATTGTAGCAGGGAATGGGTTAATTATGACTCATCCTGTTCATATAGTATCACTATAGCACCATTCACAAGTACACTTACAATCAAACAGGCTTTTCACGAAGGGGTGATATGTCGCTATCGTACCTGCTTTCATTTTGCATTCATTTACAAATGCCAGGATAAAACCAATTCACTTCAAAAATCCAGAAGCTGCGTATTTTGTTCTTCTGAATTATGGTTGGCTGTTAGTGAAATGCTGCACAAACTTCCATGTAAACACAAATAGAAGCCATTTGCGAACGCTTTTGCACTTAAATTTTGTTTCTTTTTCTTTTTCAGCGAATTAAAATGGGTAACCACTTTTTGCTAATAATAATAATATAATTTTTAGTATTCTAAATATAGCTTCAAATTTTAATTATTAGTTTTCAGGAGTCTAGAAATATTTGTTTGTTATAATGAAATAAATAATATTTTATTTTGAGAGAAATGGTTTAATTAAAATTACACAGATCCATTTATTTTGAACATCTTGTGGAAGAAAATTACCTTTTAATGTTTCTACGTAACTTCTGCATTTTATCCGTGTTATTTATTATCTAACTATCATACATGACTGTCGGATTCCACTTCTCCGTCCACACAACTTCGAAATATAATCCGGTCTTTTGATATGCTGTCACCACCGATATGAATACGTAATATCAGACACAATACGTGATGTATATTCAAGAAAAGCCTAACTCTTTCTATTACACTTTATTAACAATATTTACACTTAAACTCGGAGGTAAAGTATCCGGTTTAATATTAAATCAAAATAATTATAGAAATGCTTTATGTGTACCGTTATACTACGTTCATTTATTCCACACTGAGATTTCTATTCATCTCACACCCGCTCTCAGCACTCATTCCCCGAGCAACCTTCACACTTCGCTGCTCCGTCCGAACTCAACACTGGTCTCAGAGCTCCAACTCTGAACGACCTTACACCTTCGCTTCCTACGTTAGAACTAACTTTCTCTCTCTCGTAAACTGCAGAACACCCTCCTTTCTATGGGGTTTCTCCTCTGTTTCCAAGGGTCCTTGACAACCCTTCCTCCCTCTTGACGGATCTGTCTTCCTAAATAAAAGAGTGCAATAGCTTTCTTATCTCTGAAAGACCACATTGCAATGGAAATACTTCTTTCATTCTGTCCAAGTCGCCACCCTTCGGATTAAGATTTTCTAAAGGACGCCTTTAACGGTACACAATAGATACATATATAATACATACAATATGCTAATCCCTTAAGAATAGCTTTCAACTCTTGCAGCTGTGTGAGAAGAACCTGACACCCCCCACCTTAGTGGAAAATATGCCTTTTAGGGGCTAATTTTCCTCAAACTATGTAATGTCTGAGAAGAGTTCAACAGTTCCTTGATAGGTTTCTTCATTACTACAATTACATAAATATTTCAAGGTGTCTGAAAATTTAACTACTGACATCTCTAATGAACCATATACTAATGTGATAACTACAGAAAAAATACACAATATGCTAATACACTTTTATAAACACAAGATGAAAATACAATTAAAAATACACAAAAAAAAATAAAGTTACACTAGTATTATGTCATTTCAATGTCAGTCCTTAGGCTGAGATTGCTGGAGGCGGTACTACCTTTTCCCTCCAGTCCTTCCTCGTTAATTTAATTGGTACATCCCTTTTCGTAATGCACCCGCTTGAATGGCTAACTTCTGCCTCTGATGTCCCAATTAAATCTTCCTCTAACCAATCAGGCACTTGTCGGTCCAAGTCCTCTTTGTACGTGATGAGAACATTGTACAATTTTTGTTTCATCTTAACCCTCTCCGGTTTACGACCAATCAGATTCTTCTCCATTTCTACCAGTTGGATAGGACCCATAAATAATTCCTTATTTTTCCTTAAGATTGATTTTATGTCCCCAACTTGAATATTTGTTAACCCTTTTATCTCAAATCCCTTCCTGTTTTTATTTTCCGGTTGTTCTCGGTCTAACAACAGATCTTTCCTACAGTCTTCAAACTCCCCGTCACTATCCAAGACAATATCGACTACTTTATTTTAGCCATAAATGCTCTCATTTCATCTTGATACACCAGTTTCTTACTCCCGTCCCCTAACTCAACTATAACTGCAGGTCGACATATTTCCTCTTTCTCCTTATTACTCACATTCATTTCCCTCGTTAAACGACATTCTACACATGATTCGCAAAACGTTTTAGATTCCTCTGCCATATTTTCCCAATAAAATGAATGCTTGATTCTTTCTAACATTTTCTTAACCGCGTGATGTTCTCCATATAAGGAGGTATGCGCTAGTTTTAGAATTTCCTCCCTTCTAACTTTAGGTATTAATAATTGAGCTACCGTTTCATCTACTAATTTCTCTTTATGATATAACATCCCATTCACAATATAATAAGACCCTTTCTCATTTTCAGCCAATTCCCAAGCTTTCTCTAAATCTTTACAACTCATTTGGGATTCCTGAAATACATTTAAACTACTTTCCGTAACTTGATTAATCTTACTTTTCTCTACCTCGGCTTTTTCCTTCTCCTGACTTTGTAAATTTTCCGATCTCGCGTCTACAACATAACGATTATTATTACCATTTCTAATCCTTTCCCCTTCTTTCACTTTATTCCTACTATCTTCCTTACATTCCCTTTCTACCGATTCTCTTAATGATTTCTCGTTGTTTAAACCTGATAATTCATTAGCCACGTCAGGATGTAAAATTACCTGTTCCTTACTATTATCAATTATCGCGCAAAGTACATCCTGATGAATTACATTAGTTTGACCGCGTTTTGGAATAGCTAAAGGTAATTGAATTAACGGTGATTTCACTGCCTTACCAAATATCCCTTGTAAATAGATGCTCCCAGCCCCTCTTAATTTTTCTGCTGGTACTAAATCTTTATGAACAACGCTAATTTGGCAACCAGAATCCACTAATCCTTTTGTTATCTTCCCATTTACACTAACTTCCACTTTCTCGAGATTATTTAACTTCTCTCCAATAACTTTAGCTCTCCAATTCCCTCTTGCTCCGATTCTTGCCATACTCGCTCCCCTTGGTAATTCTTTAATTCCTCGCACTGAGACATTATTGATACTAGCCCTTGGTTCTTGTCGGTTATTAATTTGATTACTTCCCTCATTATTTCCTTTTGTACAAAATCGCTGAACATGTCCTCGTTGAGAACACTTGAAACAGATAGGCGTCGTATCATTAGGTTTCTTATATTCCGGTTTTCTACCCAAAAATGGACTAACTTCATTATTCCCATTTTGTCTCCAATTACTACTAAATCCCTCATCTTTTGTTCTTCTAGAATCTTCATTATTAACATACCTTTCTTTACCTTTATAACCCTTATAAGTTACCGCATAAGATTTTTGTTTAGCATCAAAGAAATTATCACATTCCTTAGCAATTTTAGAAACTTCTAACCAATTACTGTGCTGAGTTAATCCAACATGCGTCGCGGTTTCCTCATCTAACGTAGTTAACAACTTATCCGTGACAATTAACTGATTAACCTTCTCATATGTATCTGCACCTCTAATCTTACAATAATTTTCCCACGTTGCTATTAAACGCGATACAAATAATACATGAGTTTCATTTTGATTCCTTCTAGCCTTCTTAAAATTTTCCAAACACGCCTTCAGTGTCGGCTCGTGTTCCCTTAGAACTAATTCCTTTAATTTCTCATAACTCTCAATTTGTTCCCTAGTAGTGTATATTAGCAAGTTATCGGCCTTATCTCCTAACATATTTAGCAGAATTTCGGCCTGCTGGGTTTCCGGTACATTTTTTGTTTGGAATGCTCGTTCTAAACTGCTAAAGAACAGATTCCATCCCTCAGTCCCTTCTGGAACCTTGATAGACAAAGTTTTAACACTTTTAATCAATTTCTCTAGGCTACTCTCATTATTATATTATCTAGACCCATTAGAATTATTTGCCGAACTTTGAATTTTTATCCTTTCCAACTCTAACTCATGTTCCAATCTCAATTTTTCAGACCTTTCTTCTCTATCTAACTTTTCACGGTCTAACTCCCTTTCTAACTTTTCTCGTTGTAACTTTTCCTCCCTTTCTAAGCTTTCTCGTTGTAACTTTTCATCCTTTTCTAACTTTTCTCGTTCTAACCTCTCCTCCCTTTCTAACTTTTCTCGTTGTAACTTTTCCTCCTTTTCTAACTTTTCTCGTTGTAACTTTTCCTCCTTTTCTAACTTTTCTCATTCTAACCTCTCCTCCCTTTCTAACTTTTCTCGTTGTAACTTTTCCTCCTTCTCTAACTTTTCTAACCGCTCCGTAACAATAGTGTTAGATAATTCCATAACAGCCCCCTCTTCATATTCGTCGCTCTCCACTATCTTTTTCTTAAGCTTAAACCTGGTATCATCTTCCGAAACTTCAATTCCTAACTCTTCACATATCGCCTGAAGATCCACCCTTTTTAATTTTAGTAAGAAAGCCATACTTTCTACTGATAATTATTACCACCCTACAATAATACTTAAGCACAATATCCCATTAATACTTCCTCAAATCCTACCCTCATAAGTTACCTCCACATATTATACTATTTAACATATTTCAAATAAGTAATAATACAATAATAAATTTCCTTAGACAATGATACCCCACAATTCGCTTCCAATAACAAAGTAACAATAATCTCAATTTGACTATTATGCAATACAGATTTTAAATTTATACCATTAAATAATAAAATACAATTTACACAATAATACTGATACGTTGCAATTTGAATAAAACACTGATGCTAATCACTACATAAAAATATCCACCTAACAAAAATTTGCATGAAATACACATAAATTCCTAAATTTAATCTCAATAAAATATTTCAATTTCAAAATTAGTTCTCACATTAAAAAGTAAATCACAGCACTTTTTTTTTCTCTGGACCTTCAGTTCTTCCTTGAAGGTTATTTCAATTTAATTTAAATTCTACACAAATTTCCTTTCCTCATTTACTATCAATATTTCAAACTTAAAGCAAACAATATCACTTAATTTAAATATTACTTTAATAATAATTTAAATTTAAGATATTTCAATTATTCCTTCCAACTATTAACACAATGCATTAATTGTAATCATTAATCTTATCTGTTTAAAACAATTAAAAAATCACTTCTAGTGATTAATATAAGATCCTTTTCTTAAAACAATAGTGTAAAATGGTTGTTAATATCTCATTTGATTTAGACCAATTATTATATTGCACATAAATTATTATAAATTAACCACAACATTAACCCAAATTACCATCAATTATACACAATAAAATAAAAAAAATAGGTTCGAGAATGTCAATAGAGTAAAATGATCAAAACACCTTACCTCGTACTTCATTCGCTGGGGCAATTCTCTGCTCACTTTTCCACAGGGTAAATCTTGCACTCTCGGGCAACAATCACTGTAATTTGGAACACTGTGTATACAAACACTACACACAAACACTGGAACTAACACTACACACCGCACCAATACTTCCACTGGACGATCCGGCAAGGCACTCTGTAACAAGGCTAGCTGGCACTGGTCTACGATGATAGGGCACACACACTTCCGCTAGACGATCCGGCATAAACTGACTGTAACACGGCTAACTGGCACTGGTTGTCTACGACGATAGGGCACAAACACTTCCGCTGGGCGATCCGGCACAAACTCTCTGTAACACAGCTATCTGGCACTAGTCTACGACGATAGGGCACGAACACTTCCGCTGGGCGATCCGGCACAAACTCTCTGTAACACGGTTAACTGGCACTGGTCTTCGGTGATTCAGATCCCGTCGCTGCCAACATTGTCGGATTCCACTTCTCCGTACACACAACTTCGAAATATAATCTGGTCTTTTGATATGCTGCCACCACCGATATGAATACGTGATATCGGACATAATACGTGATGTATATTCAAGAAAAACCTAACTCTTTCTATTACACTTAAACAAACACTTTATTAACAATATTTACACTTAAACTCGGAGGTAAAGTATCCGGTTTAATATTAAATCAAAATAATTATAGAAACGCTTTACGTGTACCGTTATACTACGTTCATTTATTCCACACTGAGATTTCTATTCATCTCACACCCGCTCTCAGCGCTCATTCCCCGAGCAACCTTCACACTTCGCTGCTCCGTGCGAACTCAACACCGGTCTCAGAGCTCCAACTCTGAACGACCTTACACCTTCGCTTCCTACGTTAGAACTAACTTTCTCTCTCTCGTAAACTGCAGAACACCCTCCTTTCTACGGGGTTTCTCCTCTGTTTCCAAGGGTCCTTGACAACCCTTCCTCCCTCTTGACGGATCTGTCTTCCTAAATAAAAGAGTGCAATAGCTTTCTTATCTCTGAAAGACCACATTGCAATGGAAATACTTCTTTCATTCTGTCCAAGTCGCCACCCTTCGGATTAAGATTTTCTAAAGGACGCCTTTAACGGTACACAATAGATACATATACAATACATACAATATACTAATCCCTTAAGAATAGCTTTCAACTCTTGCAGCTGTGTGAGAAGAACCTGACAATGACTATGAACAGTAACAAAATAATTTTCAGTAACTTCAACTTTTTTTTTCTCTACATGCATACAAATTTCAGATTCAAAGCAGGTTAAGAAGAATCGAACGATTTCTTTGAATAAAAATGTTAAAGTTTGTTAAACTTAACTATTTTTCCAATTTTGCTTTTATTTTTATTTTATTTTTAAATTTTTATGCTAATTTATAAGTTAAATACAACTCTCTAGTAGAACTACTTACATACTTTCAGTTAAGTTTTGATTCTCGCATATAGTAGGGTTTTTCTCTTGTATATTTCTTGAATGAAAATTTTAACAAATCTATAATTCATTGCAAACTTTATTGTAATGGATTTCTTAAGCTATCGGATTGTAATCTAATTGAATCAGGACTAACCATAAGGGTCCACATGCTTATAAGGGGTACTAACAAGGCTAAAATATAAAATATATTTTTTTAACTTTGAAGAAAAAAAGGATTGTATTCTTATCCACACCTATCTCTTTCATTGTAATTATATGTACATATGACAAACAAAGCAAGATGATTTTCTGACTGATATACATATAAATATTAGTTAATAACTTTAAAACAGTTCTACAAAAAATAATAAATAAATAAAAAATAATACATGTATTTTTTCCTCTCATAAGCTCAAAACTTTGACATATTTACAGAGTCATTTTTAAACATGAAAGCATGAAATCTTCAGGCAAGAGTATTGAAAGGATTTAAAATTGAATAACATTGTTCTTTTTTTGATAAATGTATTATTTGTCTTGAGGTATATGTAACTTTTGTCTCATGACAACCTTTCGCAAGCTATTACATCCCAAAAATCTGCTCAAAACATTAAATTTGACAGTATTATCTTAAAGATCCTTTGCCTTAATCAAAAAATGGAAAATGCTATTCAATTTCATAGTTTATGAATACGGTTCTTGCCAATTTCATATGTCTAAGAATAAAAATAATTTCAAAAAATTGTCAGGAAATTGTCATTCTAGGTAGTATTTTGGATGTTTAAAACAGTCTTTACATTTTTTTTTTCAGCAAGCCAATTGCTTCTTATTAAAAATATGATAAATCTGCTGGTTTTCATCATCTTTCAGAAAAAAAAATTAGGTAAAAAAACAAATTACTTTGTATTTTTAATTTTTGTCACTTATTTTTTGCAGTTGATAGTTTGCTTTTTAGTTTTCTGTCCAATTAGTTTTAATAATGTACTTTACAAGATTTCCTTTCAGAAATCATTTAAAAAAAATCACTTTTGTAAATTCTGATAGAAAGTTAGAAAGAGTAAAAAAGAAATGTGAAAGAAATACAGATTGATACTTTATATTGCTGTGGGTATAATATGTCAAAAATATTAACGCAGATGTTCTTAAAAGCTAACAAATTTGGCCATTACTAATTGACCGCCAACTTTTCATTTTTATCATTCTTCATATTTCAACTAGTCACACTTTCAAAAAAAATTTCTGATCGATACTTTACTGCTTAATAATAATGATAAAATAAAATAAAATCTGTTCAATTATTCTTGAATTTGAAAGGTAATGGGATTGTGCCATCAAATGTTCTCATCTCTACATAAGTTTAATAATATTTTATTTTCACCTCATAATGAATCAACTCCCTTTATTCTTGTTGTAGCCTTAACAAAAATTATGAAAAAATAATAACGAAAAAATTAATCACTAAAACTCTAACACGGCATTGAAATACATAAGCAATTCCAGCAGGTCTAGCACTGAGAGTGTGTTTACCTGAAAGGAATTATGGGTAAAAGCCGGATTACTGACCTAGGAGCTTGCTTGCAGGTCTAATTTCACAAAAAAAAATGACCTATGGTGGATGTCCCTCCAAATTGGCTCATAGGTTGTAAATGGTGTCGGGAATAAAGTTATCCTCCTGAGGCAGATTGAAAACGGGATTCGAGTGTACTTGTAAATGGTGTTTAATATGTGTATAATTTCATTTATATTTCATTTGTTCTTGTTTAAATATTTTGTCTAAAAACTAGCCTATTTAAGGGATTAAAAATACATCTATATTATTTTATACACTTGTTTTATATGTATTAGGGTGGGCCAAAAAAAACTTTATTTTATTATTTTATTTGCTATACTGCGGAAAACTTGGCTTTAGAGTTGCTTAGTAAAAAAAAAAAAAAAAAATTACATTTTAATTTTTGCGGCAGCGCAACACAAATGAATTTATTGAAAAGCAATAGTTTTCTTTCTTTTTTTAAAGCTATAAAAGAAAAAAAAACGCTATAGTAAAAAATGTTTAAAAGAAAGATATAAAAATACATTATAATAAAAAAAGAAGCAAAATTACTTCATTTGAGGTAGCGCAAAGCATTTAAGAAATCCTTAAATTAACGCAATCAAGTTGTATTCACTCAGTGAATGTTGGCTGGATTGTGGGCCAAACGTGTGGTTTTTCTTTTTTGATTCACTATACCGAAAAAGACTTGTGTCTAGGGTAGCTAAGTAAAATGCAAAAACAAAATAAATAAAATTTTACTTCTGGTGGTAGCACAAAAGGCCTAAAATTTGAGAAAAAAGCGCGAGTTTTAGGCCAAATTTTCTCAAATTTTAGGCCTTTTGCTCTACCACCAGCAGTAAAATTTAATTTATTTTGTTTTTGCATTTTACTAAGCTACTCTAGACACAAGTATTTTTCGGTATAGCGAATCAAAACTAGTCGTTGGGGGCCACCGTAATACTTACCCATCATGGATATGCATAATGTAAAATATTAAAATAAAAATGTGTAAACTACTTATAAAATGCATTGCAATTCAAATACAATCGTGGCTTGATGACGTCATAAACTTTAAAGGCTCGATTACTGAATTGCTTGAAAGAGGTTTTTCCTTATAACTCCAAAAATAATAATCCTATTAACTAGCGGTTTATTGCATCTGATTAAGCGTCAAATTTCCAATTAAAATATCTCTTTGAAGTGAAATTTGGATGAAATACAGGGTCATGAAAAATCGAAGAGTGTGGAAAATAGGATTCCAAATATCTCGGCAACTCATTATCCGATCGACTTCATGCTTTATGTAAAATTTATGTTTTTTTATTGTCTTTTATATTCATTTCTTTAAATAAACAATTTCGAAAATTTTTATATACCTTTTATCAGAACGAATATTTCGAGGGTCCGAATAAAATAGTTCCGGTTAATCGAGGTTAATGAAATGAAATAGGCTTCTTCCCATTATTACATACTAAGTACATACCAAATTGCAAGTCTCTATCTCGATTTTTTCGGGAGATAGAGCGTTTACAGACACACAGACGCACGGCAAAATTTTTTTTCTAAAAATATGTTTTTCGGAATCTCCAGTGTCTGACACGTGTAAATCCGTCAAAAAAAATTTTTCGATTTTCAAAACGATTACAAGACTTACCCTATACTACGTATGATGGGTAAGTAACAGAAAAAAAGACCCGCCCCACAATCCGGCCAACATTCACTGAGTAAATACAACTTGATTGTGTTAATTTAAGGATTTTTTAAATGCTTTGTGCTACCTCAAATGAAGTAATTTTGCTTCTTTTAGGTAGATTTCGTAAGTAATACTACCTATTACATTCTCACCTAAGTTGGAAATTTTGAAAAATTTTTGCAGATCTACGCCGATCATGACTCCCAGAACCCAAAACCACCCCCAGTTCAAAACTTTATCTATCTATCTATCTATCTGTCTATGTCACTTTTTTTCTGACCACGATAACTGGAAAAATTCTGCATAAATCTCTTCCAAACTGATACATAAAATCAAGGGGCATAAAATCTCGGTCAAGTTTGTTAATGGGAAAAATTGAACCAGGGGGGGGGAATGGGGGGGCTTTTTGTGAAAACAGAAAAAAACCCCATAATTTCTTAATTATGATACGTATCGAATCCGTTTAAAGTTATTATTACTTCTAGGAACAGGGCCAAAAACTTATGTATGACAGATTTTTGATATAATTAAAAATTGCCTTAAGGGGGGGAGGGAAGGGGGGTTTTAGAAGAAAAAAATCATAGCTTCATCAATTCACAAGATATCAAATCCGCGTAAATTTATTATTAATCCTCTTAATATTATCTAAAACTTTTATACTGACAAGTTTTTTATAGGACCAACCGTTATAGCAAAAAAAAAATTAAAAACAAAAAAATCCCTGCCGGCTCCGGCTGCAAACAAGTTATTTTTCGAAGTAGGCCGTTCCAACTCCCGCTTCTTTTCAAAACTGATACAAAAAATCAAGGGGCATAAAATCTCGGTCAAGTTCGTTAATGGGCAAAATCGAACCAATGTGGGGAGGGGATGGGGGGGGGGGGACTTTTTGTGAAAACAGAAAAAAACCCATAATTTCTTAATTATGATATGTATCGAATTCGTTTGAAGTTATTATTACTTCTAGGAGAAGGGCCGAAAATTTATGTATGACAGATTTTTCATATAATTAAAAACTAGATGGAACCCGTCAAAATTTGACGGCAAACAACTTGATAGTACCATAAAATTAAATTTTATAGTTGCTTTAACTTGACAAATTTCATAGTGGGGAGCATAATATGATTAAGCGATCACAGACCTTTCCATCGATATATCACATGAGGTTGTGTGCAAAATTTAGAAAGTACCTCTTGGGGGGAGGGGCAAAGTGGGGAGATGGGCATTGGAGATGCATAATATGATTAAGTGGTCACAGATCTTTCCATCGATATATCACATGAGGGTTGTGTCCAAAATTTAGAAAAGTGCCCCCCTTAAGGGGGGGGGGGAGTGGCGGGATGGACCCCGAAGATGCATATGATTAAGCAGTCACAGACCTTTCCAACAATATGACATGAGGGGTGTCAACAAAATTTAGAAAAGTACCCCTTGTGGGGGGGGGGGGCAAAGTGGGGAGATGGACATCGGAGATGCATAATATGATTAAGCAGTAACAGACCTTTCCAACAATATGTGACATGAGGGGTGTCAACAAAATTTAGAAAGTATGCCTTGGGGGGGGGGGCAAAGTGGGCAGATTGACATTGGAGATGCATAATATGATTAAGTGGTCACAGACCTTTCAAATGATATATAACATGAGGGTTGTGTGCAAAATTTAGAAAGTACGTTGGGGGGGGGGGGGGGGCAAAGTGGGGAGATGAACATCGGAGATGCATAATATGATTAAGCAGTCACGGACCTTTCCAACAATATACGACATGAGGGGTGTCAACAAAATTTAGAAAGTATCCCTTGGGGGGGGGGGGGGCAAAGTGGGGAGATGGACATCGGGGATGCATAATATGATTAAGTGGTCACAGACCTTTCCAATGATATATAACATGAGGGTTGTGAGCAAAATTTAGAAAGTACCCCTTGGGGGGGGGGGGCAAGTGGGGAGATGAACATCGGAGATGCATAATATGATTAAGCAGTCACGGACCTTTCCAACAATATACGACATGAGGGGTGTCAACAAAATTCAGAAAGTATCCCTTGGGAGGGGGGGGGGCAAAGTGGGGAGATGCATAATATGATTAAGTGGTCACAGACCTTTCCAATGATATATAACATGAGGGTTGTGTGCAAAATTCAGAAAGTATCCCTTGGGGGGGGGGGGGCAAAGTGGGGAGATGGACATCGGAGATGCATAATATGATTAAGTGGTCACAGACCTTTCCAATGATATATAACATGAGGGTTGTGAGCAAAATTTAGAAAGTACCCCTTGGGGGGGGGGGGGCAAGTGGGATGATGGACATCGAAGATGCATAATATGATTAAGTGGTCACAGACCTTTCCAATGATATATAACATGAGGGTTGTGTGCAAAATTTAGAAAGTACGTTGGGGGGGGGCAAAGTGGGGAGATGAACATCGGAGATGCATAATATGATTAAGCAGTCACGGACCTTTCCAACAATATACGACATGAGGGGTGTCAACAAAATTTAGAAAGTACCCCTTGGGGGGGGGCAAGTGGGAAGATGGACATCGAAGATGCATAATATGATTAAGTGGTCACAGACCTTTCCAATGATATATAACATGAGAGTTGTGTGCAAAATTTAGAAAGTACGTTGGGGGGGGGGGGGCGGGGGCAAAGTGGGGAGATGAACATCGGAGATGCATAATATGATTAAGCAGTCACGGACCTTTCCAACAATATACGACATGAGGGGTGTCAACAAAATTCAGAAAGTATCCCTTGGGGGGAGGGGGGCAAAGTGGGGAGATGGACATCGGAGATGCATAATATGATTAAGTGGTCACAGACCTTTCCAATGATATATAACATGAGGGTTGTGAGCAAAATTTAGAAAGTACCCCTTGGGGGGGGGGGGGGTGCAAGTGGGAAGATGGACATCGGAGATGCATAATATGATTAAGTGGTCACAGACCTTTCCAATGATATATAACATGAGGGTTGTGCGCAAAATTTAGAAAGTACCCTTTGAGGGGGGGGGCAAAGTGGGGAGATGGACATCAGAGATGCATAATATGATTAAGCAGTCACAGACCTTTCCAACAATATATGACATGAGGGGTGTCAACAAAATTTAGAAAAGTGCCCCCCTTAGGAGGGGGAGTGGCTGGATGGACCCCGGAGATGCATAACATGAATAAGCGGTCAAAGACTTTTCCAGCGATGTATCACATGAGGGGTGTGTGCAAAATTTAGAAAAGTGTCCCACTTGGGGGGAGTGGGGGGATGGACTCCCAGAAATGCATAACATGAAAAAGAGGTCACAGGCGTTTCAACTTGCAACTTTTTTCTCGAAGGCATTTGACAATAGTAAAATTTTTTTACCCAAGACAATTTAACGATATTCTTAATTTTTTTGCGTAATTCGTCAAACGTTCATGGAAAAAATCATGAAATTCGCTAATCAATAGTTGATAAATTATAAAATTCAACAATCAATAGCAGCAAAATTGGTCAATTGATAACGGAAAAATCACGAAATTCATCAAATGGTCTACCTAAAAAAACTGTCCTGCACACTGATGTGATGATCAAAAGGGTTTTGAAGTATAGGACAAAATTAGCACTTGCCAAACAGCGAGTAATACTGAAAATTTTGTAATGGACTTTATTGCCACCACTGGTCAAACATAATAGTCACACTCACCAATTGCAATGACTGAATGGAAAAAGATTTTTTTCTCTGCTGTCGCTCGACAAATTTCAAAACAGTTGATGAATTTTCCGTCGATTAATGAATTTTGTGATTTTTCCTCTATCGATTGACAAATTTCGCAATTTATCGATTAACGAATTTCACAATTCTTTCCATAAACGAACAAATTGCGCACTTTATTTCTGCTAATGTCTGACACCATTTCGCCCTTTACAATTCAGCCAATAAATTGAACGTTGTTTCTTTCTAGAAATGTCAGGCATGAAACAATGATTCTTTAGGATGAATTTCCTTCGTTCGATGCCCCATGGAAGAATGTGTGCGATGCAGCAACGGGCATCAGACTTTTTAGGGCACCTGCAGACTAAAAACATCTAACCAATCTTCGCGTTTTGAAAAAATCACAGATTTCGTCAAATGATTGAGAAAAAAACGCTAATTTCATCAAAGGATCATGGGAAAACATGACTTTCATTAAAAGACCACAGAAAAAACGTGAATTGTGCAAAAGGATCGTGAAAGATAAGCAAATTTTGTCAAAGAATCGCAAAAAAGGAAATTTCACCAAAAGATCACGCTTTTTTACTAAATTTCGTCTAAAAATTGCAGAATAAAATGTATTTTATCAAAGAATCGCTGGAAAATGCGAATTTCGTTAAGGATCGCGAGAAAAATGCGAAATTCTTCAAAGGATCGCTGAAAAAACACGAATTTCGTCAAAGAATTGCTGAAAAAACATGAATCTCGCCCAATAACAGAAAAATCATGGTTCATAATCATTATATCTAGTAGTATCCAGTACTGGCTAAACTTAATAGTCACACTCGCCAATTGCGATGATTGAATGTAAAATGAAATTTTTTTTCCCGCTGTCACTCAAAGAATTTTGAAACCATTTGGTGAAGTTTTTCCCGAAACCATTTTGTGAATTTACCGATTTTTTCTTCAAAATCATTTTTCAACAATATTCGACCCAATACGCATGCGTAAAAAAAAACCACCGGCCATTAAAATGAGGGTCTATTACTGTCTCTAGAAACGTGTTTGGGATCATCTCCTGTTTTTTTTTTCTTGCAAGTTGCATTAAACCTAGGAAGATATTTATATAGAACTCACTGTGGAGTGTTCAGAAGGTATTTATTTTATTTATTATAATTTGTATGAATACTTAGGTGTCCATTTCGGATTTACTGTTTAAAAATGAATTTAGGCTCATTTAACATTCGCGAAATCAATCCCGATGGAAATTGTGGTTTTAGATCTCTATCATTTTGTTTATATAGTACAGAAAATAATTATTCAAATGTACGTAAAAATATCGTAGAACATGTAATACAAAATTGGACCACTTATAGTCCGTTTTTTATCGGGGATGAATCTTATGGTGTTCCGATTGCTAATGAAAACGATTATGTAAATATATGGTTCTTCATAGAAGTATGTGCTTCTTCACACTTCAATAGAAGCATTGTTTAAATTAATATAATTCTACAAATATGATACAGTTTTAAAATATTGAGTAATGATTAATACTGTCAAGGAATCTGCTCATATACGTAATTAAGTTTTGGTACTTCTCTATTATCTCATCGACCACTTTTCATCACAAAAAACTATCGCCAAACTGTAACGCCAAATAAACGGGAGAACGTTGTCATTAATACGCGCAAATGTTGAATTAAAAACCACTTGATGACATAACAAACACGTATAATGCTTCCGACATCAAGTAAATGGGACTGCATTTTTGGCATTTAATCATACAGTTTGGCGATAGTATTTTGTTATGAAAAGTGGACGATGGGATAATAGAGAAGTACCTAAGTTTTTTATACCAAGTTTGAAAATTTATCTTTTTTTGACATTTAAAAAAAATAACAGAAAAAACATTACAAATTTGCCCATTTGTTCAGCGGTCAAAGGATTAAGTAAATAAGTAAATATTAATGATGAACTGGTTCTAGCTATGAAGTAATATTATTTTGCTCAAAAACCCCCAACAAAAAAATAATTACAAAGAATAAGTAATCGTCTTTAAATATACAAAAAACAATGTGATTAATGGCCAGGATTTTTTTACATATAACATTTTTTATATACAAAAGAAAAACTGAAATAACCTCATTCATTTCACCCGATGTCAAAAATTTTTTTTTTCCACATTCTTGGGCAAAGCACTAAATCAATAAAATCACCAATTTGTGACAAATTATGAGTTTCATATGAATCGCCCATGAACGGACATGCAAACTGGTAAAAAATGAATGTAATAAATTAAAAACATTCAAGATTTGTATACATACAAACAATACAATGTAAATATTAATATTGTTACATGATACATTGTTTGTATACATACTTCTTTGTATACATATATTGTTTGTATACATACAAACAAATATAATGTAAACATTATTCAAATATTAAGAGATTCTAAAGATTTGTATACATACAAACAATATAATGCATACATACTCTTTACAAATAAAATAGCACACTTATATAATGACAAAACTTTTAAATCGAATAGAGATAGTATATTTCTGTTAAAAAATAATGCTAAAGTTCAGACTTATATATATTATACATTCACATAAAGCTAGTCCCATTCCTGCATATTTATTAAATATTTAGTTGCTAAATACAGAAATAATATTTTATAATTTATATTCAGACGCTCAGATTCGCTTTTTTCGAACAAATAATTATAAAAATATTACTGCCGTGCGTACTGTCTTTTGACATTATATTTACATAATCGTTTTCATTAGCAATCGGAACACCATAAGATTCATATCCGATCATAAACGGAATATAAGTGGTCCAATTTTGTATTACATGTTCTACTATATTTTTATTTATGATTGAAGAATTATTTTCTGTACTATATAAACAAAATGATTTGATTTCGCGAACGTTAAATGAACCTAAATTCATGTTACACAGTAAATCCGAAATGGATACCTAAGTATTCATTCAAATTACAATAAATACAACAATAAATAAAATAAATACCTTCTAAACACTCCACAGTTTTTTATATAAATATCTTCCTAGGTTTAACGCAACGCGGACATCAAAACAACAGGAGTTGATCTTGATCCCAAATACGTTTGGAGACAGGAATAGACCCTCGGCCTCATTGGCCGGTCCTTTTTTGACGCATGCGTATACGGTCGAAATTCGATGGAATTATTTGACATTTTTAGCAAAGAGCTTTAAATATATGGATTGCCTTAAGGGGGGGGGGGGGGGGGAGGGGGGTTTTAGAAGAAAAAAAAATCATAACTTCGTCAATTCCCAAGATTTCAAATCCACTTAAATTTATTATAAATCCTCTTAATATTATCTAAAACTTTTATATTGACATGTTTTTTATAGGACCAACTCTTACAGCCAAAAAAAAAAATCCTCGCTGGCTCCGCCTGCAAACAAGTTTGGTTTCGAAGTAGACGGTTCCAACTGCAGCATCATCGCAAAAAGGTCATTTCTTCTGCAATTCCCGACAAACAGGCGCCCCACGGTCTGCGTCTTCGAAATCTACCTGTGCCTGTAGGCCGAGCCGTCAGGGATTTTTTTTTTATTATAATGTATTTTTATATCTTTCTTTATAGATTTTTCACTATAGCGTTTTTTTTTCTTTTATAGCTTTAAAAAAAGAAAGAAAACTATTGCTTTTCAATAAATTCATTTGTGTTGCACTGCCGCAAAACTTAAAATTCAAATATTTAAAATTTTTTTTTTTTTTTTTACTAAGTAACCCTAAAGCCAAATTTTTCGCGGTATAGCGAATAAAAAAAAAAAAAAAAGTTTTTTTCGGCCCACCCTAATATGTATATATACGTTATTTTTTAATATATATATATATATATATATATATATATATAGATGAACATATTTTAATAAATATGAATCTGTTATTTTTTTCTATCTTTTTTTATTTATCTATCATTTTTTCACTGAACATGACTATTTATGTAGGGAATGAAAGCCTATATTCTTTAGAAGGACAAATTCATCATAAGATGGCTTTTATCAACACTTATGTTCCTCGTGATCGTAGGTTAATTCTTATTGGTCATTCCATTGGCTGCTATATTGTGTTGGAAATCCTTAAACGATTACCACATCTGCAGGTAAAAAATAATTCTTTTTTCTTTTTCTCAATGTTAGAGTTTTCTGTGTCAATCTGCAGCAAACCAAAATTTGCTTGTGCCCTAACAAGGCTGGACCAAGCCTATTATCATACAAAATAATGGTAAACCTTAAAATAATAAAAATTTGCATTTACAAAGAAAATATAACAAAAAGATGCATATATAACAAATCCAAACACCCAGAGGTAATATACTTCATTAATTGCTAAAAGGTGTTAATTAATAAAACCTTATGACAAAAAAGCCCTTTTTCAGAATCACATATTTCAAAAAATATTATATACAGGAACATGGAACCAAGCTTAGTTTGATTATACTATTGTGCGTTAAAAAAGAAAACTCTGTAGCCCTCCACAGAACAAAGTTATGAGGGGGTGAAAAGTATGCTTAAATGGTTAAAAAAAAAAGGTAGCCATGGCCTGTGCAAACTTGGCAGATGCACAGGCCATGTGCTCCCAGATAAACAGTAAAAAAGTTTTTATTTATAAACTGTTTACTCTTTTCGGCTTCCCCAAAGCCTTTATCTAGACAAATGAGAATATTCTACAGTTGCATGATCTGTAATGAGATGATTTGAAATGCCATCATTCATGTTTTTAACTTTCTCTCTCAGATTACTCATTTTTATTTTTACTTTGATGTTTATTTCCATACTCATAACCATGGAATAACTTAACCCATTATTTTGATAAATTAAATGATGCTACATCGTTTTGTTACATATTAAATTTTTATGTGTACCTGTACAGTCCCATTGGTTTATCTTATAATAGATGATTAGTATAGATTAAAGGGAAAATATATTCTGCTTTCATTGAAATTTATTTGGATTCTTTATACAATCTTGCAAGAACTGTAGTTTTTCTATTATAATAGCTTTGTGTTCCTTTTTCTTTACAACTAAATTTCCTGCTAGTCATGCCAATATAACAATTCTGTGATCTTTTTAAAATTAAGTGCATTTTTATATACTCCTGAATAATTCTCAAAATGAATTGGGTCAATTTTAGTGCAAATTATATCCTTTAACTTTGCACAGGGTTTGGCTATTAAGCAGATATTGAAACGTTTTTAATACTATATTTAAACATTTAATGACATCTTTGGTGAAGCTGAAACGTGTCAACAGTATATATATAGAAACTTTTTTACTGTTTTTATGTTTTTTATTTAACACCTTTTTGGCAATTAATGAAGTATAAAAAGACACAATTAATCTAGAGACTTAGAATAATTTTTAACCTTTTTTTTTGTTTATGCCCAGTATTTCTCTTTAAGCTGATAGATTAATCTGCAACACTCTACACTGTTTATACTACTGGTAATGTAATAATGTAATTCATTTTATTTTTTAAATCTATTTTACTTGTTGTAGCACAAGCCAGTTAATATATTTTTAGCCCTTTTATTATATTTTCAATTATTTGTGTTATCTGATAAAACTGTTAAATGGTTATTTCTTAGTGAGCTAAATTTAATGAAATTTATTGTTTAGTTTTTTTTGTTTTTGTTCAGTTAATTATTGAGCTGCATTGGTATTTGTTCATTTTTCTGTTACCCATTTTTTGGTAAACAAAACCTGTCACCAAAGAATTTGATTTAATCCCAAAAACAGTTAAGTGTCTTTTAGTTCACATTGAGCATTAATATTACATTTTAATTTTCTGTAATCTAAATGCAAAATCTGGGATTACAAAAATTCAAAGATTTTATGATCTCCCAAAAATAAATCTCCAGGTTTGAAATTACAGATATAATAATTAAATAACTATCAGCATGGCAGGGTTTAGTTTCACTAACTTAATTACTGGATGAAGACAAAATAGCTGTATGCTGTAAGTTATAGTTTGAAATAGAATGTCATACCACTTGGGTGAAAACTGTCTTGTACTTGGCCCTCTTAAATATGTGATTACAAATCTCATCATTTCAGTGTTTTGCATTTTTCGTTTAGCTGTAGGTAACATCGTCTCCTTATTTTAGCGATCTTCTCCCACTATTAGGCACTATCAGATAAGTGTCCATGTAAGAGTTCGTGCAAAAGAAAGGGGATATTCCTATTAGAGTAATGCATTTTCATGGAAATTAGCAATTACCTGTAACTAGGAGGTTTCCATTGTAGAGTGTTTTACAATAATATATAAGCCAATTTTTTATTAAGAAAGGTCAGGGAAATTTTTACGGAAAAGTCAGGGAATTTTTTTATCAAAATTGTGTAGGAACTCTGTTTAATAATGTTAATTTGGTACTTTTCCAGTATATTGGCCTTGGTGAGAGAAGGAAATTTGGCAACATATTTCTGGCAATCTATTTACTGTTTCATACACACAAGCAATTTTTCCAATTTTTATAAAATTTCTTTAATATAAAGATGGCATATTCAATGTTTGGAGTATCATAGTTGAAACTTATTCCAACAGAGTGAAAAATGCCGGGACCAGGACTCGAACCTGGGTACTTTGGTTTGCCAGACCAACGCTCTTCCTACTGAGCTATCCCAACGGTATCCTGGCTGGCATATTTCACTCTTATTTGTTGGACATGGCTGCATACTGCAGCGCTAATATTGTTCATCCAAGCTATAACTATAGCATTTTACATGATGAATGTGATATAACACAGAAACTCCTGTATACCATGTAATTAGGTCATAATGAACAGCGGAAAGTTTTTTCAACTAGGTAAATCATATTCAATGGTTGGAGTATCATAGTTGAGATTTATTCAAACAGAGCGAAAAATGCCGGGACCAGGACTCGAACCTGGTTACTTTGGCTTGCCGGGCCAATGCTCTTCTTACTGAGCTATCTGAGCTATCCCAACGATATCCTGGCTAGCATAATTCACTCTTATTTCTTGGACATTGCTGCGGGCTGCAGCTCTAATAATATTTTTTCCATGCTACATCGCATTCATCATGTAAAATGCTACAGTTATAGCTCGGATGAATAATATTAGCGCTGCCATGTCCAACTAACAAGAGTGAATTATGCCAGCCAGGATATCATTGGAATAGCTCAGTAGAAAGAGCATTGGTCCAGCAAGCCAAAGTACCCAGGTTTGAGTCCTGGTCCCAGCATTTTTTGCTCTGTTGAAATAAATCTCAACTATGATACTTCCAATCATTGAATATGACTTTCCCAGTTGAAAAAAACTTTCCTCTGTTCATTATAAAGAGGCCATTTATTTATTTTTATATACATAAATAAAATGTTTATATTATTTGGCAGTAAATCTCACTTTCTGAAACCCAAATTGTGCCTTTTTTTAAAAATGCCAATGCCCGTATAGTGGAAAAGTACTGTTAATTCTTTTGACCAGCTGTAAATACACCTTAGTGCAGTCAGTCACAAATGTAATTTTGGAACTGTTCTTTCTTTTTTAATAGATTAGTTATAATTTTTCACATTACATCATCACTGTTTATGTTTATGCCACATGTTAAAATTTCATGTAGGGCCCATAAATGCCAACTATTTTGATGGCAGAAACCTATGATTCTGAAAATATTCACTGCATCCTACTCTGTACATAGAAAGTCCCAAATCTTTGTGCCCCCCCCCCCCCCCCCCCCAAAAAAAAAAATGAAAGAAAAGCAGAATAATAAAGTAAAAATATTTTTTAAGAACACTCTTTTATTAGTGTACTTAAAAGTGAAAGGTTTTTTTCTTATCAGAAATCCGGAAGTTAAAACAAAAAAAATGTAAAATCATAAGGCATTGATAAAAAACACTCTTAAGTAAATTGGACTTTTAATCACATTCATAATATAATTTTTAATGAATGTTTAAGTTTTTTCTTTCTTACGATTTTCATTGTAGCTTAATTTTCTTATTGTATTGTTTTTAATGTCTCGTACTATTGCAGTTTTTTGTTTTGAACTCCAGATATTTTATAAATAAATTATTTTTCTTTTTAAATATTTAATGTATCATAATTCATTATGATTATTATGGTAGTCAATTTTTCATTGAATATTCTCATCATTTATTCCTTTGAAAAGGAAACTGGTGGATGCATTAAATTATTGAAATAAACATGTTATTTCATAGCCATTTCTTTAATTTTTTTTTTCTATGTTGAAGTTAAATTATTGGTTGCATCATCACTTTTCTTTATTTCATTCTTTTTCTATTGTTGAAGGGAGTCATTATCGATTAATTTAATTAAAATTAGTCGATTAATTGATAATTAGGCTTTAGAAATATTAAAATATTTAAAATTGTACTGTCATCAGGAACATACAATTGTATATAATGTCAGAACTCTAGCGCACCAGGAAGTGAGCAAAAATACGCTAACAAAATTTCATCTTTACATGCATAAATCGAATTAAATTAAAAGTAAAAAAAAAAAAAAATAATAATAATAATAAACCACTCTTTTATAAGCATTTAATGTTTATCTTAAAACCCACACTTAATTTCATAACTGCAATTTGTGTAGTTTCAAAAAATTTCCCTCATATCAGGTAAATTTGGCATGAGCCCTGATTATGTAAAATTCACCGATTTGATTTACGCTTGATAAAAATCAACAACTAGTGAATTTATTTAAAACAAATTAACATTCGTTATGTATTTTTTTAAAGATATATCAACAAGAATGAAAAAAAGCACTGATTAAACTACTTATTCAGGATTTCTGAATTATTTTCTCAACATATGATGATAAGAATTTAATTAATATTAAACTATTAAATGATAAAAGAATATTTTCATTTTTAAATCTTACATTCTATATTTTCTACTTTTTGTTGTTTAAAATATTTTGCAGTTGCAGTTTCACAACCTCTTGTCATATTTTGGCAAGAGTGGTTTGACACATCATTAACTCCATTGTTTTTTGTGATGCGTAAATGTTATAACCCTAAAAAGCATTTGGTGATTTATCACCTGCAGTCGGTAATGGAAAAATGCCTTAAAATTATGTTCTAAACATATTTAAAAGTTGAATTTTCATCAAAAACACATCTGTGTACATAATTTTTATAATTCTTGCATAGCAGATAGTGATAAAAAAATCGATTACAAAATTCCATTTTTACATACGAAAGCCAATTAAGTTAAATAAAAGAGTGTGAAAGCTTTTAAAAATAGGAAAATTTAGATGATTGATTATTTATTTATCATTATTGCAAATCAAAATAACAAATAGAGCAGAAAAATTAAACAGTTAAACTTTGTGTGCTGGCAATAAAAAAAGAGAAGTGATTCTTTTTTTTTCCTCTCTCTCTCTGCCCCCCCCCCCCCCCCAAAAAAAAAAAGAGTGGTGGTTGAAATGGCAGAAGATTCTCATTCAACCCACCTGATAGGATATGTATAAGAAATAGAGTCTTAAAGGTTAGAGAAAAACATTTTTTAAATTTCTGAATTTTTTTAAATTAAATTCCTAAGTTTAAGACTGTTTTCAAAAATATATTTTTCCAAGCAAAACTATCTGACACATTCACGGACTTTTGTTAAAGCGCTAAAGTAAGAAATTAACGCACATTAATATTGAAGTGATTTAGAAACAAGTAGCATTTTTTAGTAAATGTATAACATTTTAAATTATAAGCAATTGTTGTCTCATGATGACCATTTCCGGCTGTCACGTTCTGAAAATTAAATCAAAATGCTTTATCTCCTTTGCTTTATCAAAAGGTAGTAAAACACTATTCAATTTTACTCTTTTTTTCTTTTTTAAGTTAACCTTCCAATTTTATGCTGCTAAGCTGAAAATTGACTTTGTGAATGTGTGTGGAAGTTGTGAGTTTGAATTTGTGAACTGCCTTAACAACAATGACAGCAACAAAACTATTTATCGAATTTTTAAATATGTTTCAAAATTTTCTGGAAAAAAATCCACCTCCTGTGGAATAGTTTAAGGTTTCTGTCATTTCTTAAACTACATAAAGAATCAACGTCGCATTCCTAGCGATGTAGCACATACGTAACAAATAGTCTTAAAGGTTACGAGAAAATATTTTTTTTAAAGTTAAATTCCTAAGTTTAAAGCAGTTTCCAAATAATATTTTTCAACATGAAACTTTGACATATTCACAGACAATTTTTAAACATAAAAGCATGGAATTAGTGTGTGACTATTAGAGTGATTTAGAAATGAATAGAATTTTAGATTTTTCGATAAATTTACCACATTTTAAGTTATAACTGATTATTTTCTCATTATGCCCATTTGCAGGCTGTAGCATTTCAAAAATCGGTCCAAAACATCAACTTTGATAGACTTTTCTAAAATATCCCTTGCTTTATTGAAAAACAGAAAATATTATTCGAATTTGTAGGGGTTTTTTAAGTACTTTTCTATTTCATGCATCTAAGCTTACAATTGACTTCGCAAATGTGTCAGAAAGTTGTGAGTTTGGATTTGTAAAGTGCCTTAACAAAAAAAGAAAAATCTATTTCCAGAATTTCTAAAATATAATATATTTCCAAATTTTCTGGAAAGAAAAATCGACCTCCTCATGAACAGCTTAAGATTTCTGGTATTTTTAAAATTCTATAACGAATCAAACATGGTATTGCTAGAGAGTTGGTTTTATAATCTTAAATAATCAGGCATGCATGCTGAAGGCAAACATATTTTCATATCGCAACATAAATACAAATAATGCAATATATTAAAGAGATCGAATTGAGAAACTAAACCTAACACTCACTAGATCTCACTCACTTGTCTTACTCACTGCATATTGGCTTCCCACAATCCACTTATTATACTCATGAATATATTCAAACATTCACAGATGTCACAGGGAGTAGCATGTCTATAACTTCTAATTGTTTGGGGTTGGGTTTTGGCTAATGCAGGTCAGGTTAGGTTAACCTGATCTTAAAAAAAAAAAAAAAAACATACATTTGAATATGATTATATATATATATATATATATATACATATATATTTTTTTCAACATAAAAGATAACATAGATACTAGAGATATAATTATAGGCTACTTTTTAATAATTGAATTGACATTTCTATTTTTGGATCAAAGTTTGTCAGGTTTGGTGAATTAAAATGCCAGTTGCAAAATAAAATATTGTTTCTGGTTATTTTAATGTTTAAGTGTATAGTTCATTTACATATCTGTTAAACTTGTATTTTTTTTTTTTAATGAAGAAATGATAATATATTTTTTTTTGCATATTTGATACAATTAAAACCTTAAAGCCACCAAAAGCAAACAAATATCATTCTTGTGCTACATATTGTATTAATATGTTGTCTGTTATTGTGTTATGTACATGCTAATATATTTTCTTAGATACATTATCTTGATAACTCTAAAGAAAAGTGAAGGAAAGAAAATAAGGTTAACATTATTATGTTTTGGCAAAAAATAAAGAGCTCCTTAGTTTGCAAATGTCTTAGGGCTAATATAAAGCACCCATCATTTAATACAATAAGAAGCAATTTATTTAATATAATTAATAGTAAATTGTGTAATAAAGTGATTGAAACCAGTTTCTTCAAGTTCTTTAATTTTATAACTTTTCCAGCAGCCCGTGTAAATGACTGGTCTCTCATTCACATAATCTTTATTTAATGTCTTGCATGAGCATTTTTGAATTTCTGTTTGGCACTTTAAATAAAAACCATTCATTGCTTTTGTGGAAAATTATGCATATAGTGAATGCACTATCATTGCAGACTTGCACAGTGTTGTTCTTCCATTTTACAAAAAGGGTTTTATTTTCATAACTTTACGTAGCTCTCTTTTTTTTTTTTTTTATTGGCTAAATGCCTTGTCATGAATTTGAAAAATATCTTTATGCAGTTATTCCACTTAACATATGTTTTCCCTCCCATGTTTAATTACTCATGACACTATGGTATTGAAGTCTGTTCCTGACTACAATAGCATACGAATCACAATGTTGTAAGGAAAGGTAAATTAGGAACTTTGAACAGGTTCATCGTGCAAAACCTTCCTCCTTTTTGCATCTGCTGATATTGCATTTGTAGATGGTTTATTTTCCAATGTACAGTTGCATATTATGGCTATTTTCACAGATTGCTTCAGAAGATAAAATACCTTCCTTTTGAAAAAACTATACCATCTTTTTTCATCGTTCGTAAATTGAAAATGGTAAATATGTATATTGAAAACAGTAAATATGTATATTGAAAATTTTAGAAACAAAAAAATTTACTATAGCAGAAAGAAATTTCACAAGCTGAATAAATGTAAACTATGTGCAATGCATATTTTTTATGTTCATTTAAGTATATAGACAATTTTGTTGAATTATTTTTTTAAATAAAATGTAGACTATATTTTCTTTTCATTACTACATATAAAACTATCTGTTGCAGGTTGTTCGCTGCTTTTTGCTCTTCCCAACTATTGAAAGAATGTCAACCAGTCCTCAAGGTCAATGGGTCTGGCCAATGTTAACTTATTTACGTTTGCCAGCTTTAATAAGCGTTTATGCTCTTAGTTGTTTGAGTCCACAAATGCAGTGCAGGCTTTTAGAGTGGTATTTTAAAGATCGCTGTATTCCTGATTGTGTTTTGAATGCTAGTCTCAATTTATTTCAACCTGATTGTGCCAAATTGTGCATGCACATGGCTCGAGATGAACTAGAAAATGTCACTACTCTTGATGTTGACAATATTCGTGAAAATGTTTCGCGCATTACTTTCTATTACGGAGCTAATGACAATTGGTGTCCTTACTCATACTATCAAGATTTGAAAGAAATTTTTCCTCAAGGTGACATACGTTTGTGTAAGAACAATTTTGAGCATGCTTTTGTATTAGAAAACAGTAAAGAAATGGGTGCATTGGTGTCTGCGTGGATCTTGGAAGAACTCCTTGGTACACCCAAAGATGTTCATAAAAATTCACTTTTAGTTTAATAATTACAGTAAGTTGTATTTATTATGTTTATGTTATTAAATTGGTTTATCCTTATTATATGAAAAGTAATAATAATGCAGTGGAAATTCTGTATCTTATTTATAAAGTTTTAAAAAAAAACTATTAAAAGTTTGCTCTAAAAACACTTGTCGAAAGAAATACAAAAACCTTTAAAACTACCTCTGAATTTATTATATAAATGATACTTTATAATTTTCAACCTTCTTAAAAGTCATAAGTATGAAAAAAAGGTGAAAGCTACATGTTTTAAAAAAAATAACTCTTTCTTCTTCAAACTAAAAAAAACCACTACAATCCTTTTTTTTTTTCTCTAGCAGTGGTTGTGTGTGCTTTAGACTGAAAAAAACTCACTTATATCTTTGAGAAGCATTATTTTTTTTCCTGCTTTTGCTTTTATAGTGATTTAGTCTGAAGAAGGAGTTTGTAAATATTCAAAATGCATTTCTTGATTTTTGTGTTTCTTTTTTTATTTTTTATTTTTTTTATTTTTAAAGAATTTGTGCTGTCTACATGTTTTCTATGACGTATTTCAGAAATTTGACTACCATTTACAAATTGTTAAATAAAGTTTTATTTATCATTTTATTAAATATTTTAAGCATTTTTATTGCTTTAATATACTATGTTTTTAAAAGGCAAACACTGACGTGCATTTAAGGTTTGTTGCATCTTTGATATAAAATTAATTACATGAGAAATTGTTTATGATCTCTAAAAAATATACTTTTTTATATGTAGGCTTATTGTCTTTTGCAAAGTCTTATATACATATGAAGTCAGACTTCAAAGAGTGGGAGCTCTAAAAAAAAAGAAAAATGTTTAAATTATAGGAAATCATAAAACATATTTTTTTCCTTTATACTGCAGAAAATATTAAACTGCTTTAAGAAACTGAAATTTATGTAAGTGTACATTTGATTTACGAACTTGTACTCATCAGCAGACAATATTTTCAAGCTAAATGTTAAACGAGTGGCAAGCCCAATAGCAGAGCAGTCAGTGGATTGCACTGACATGCTACATGTCTGAGGTTTGCTTCTGGATTTGAGAAAGGTTCACTCAAGTTTTTATCCCTTCGGTGTTGATAGAATGCGTATCAAGATTGCTTCAGAACTAGCAGAGCAGTCAGTGGATTGCACTGACATGCTACATGTCCGAGGTCTGCTTCTGGATTTGAGAAAGGTTCACTCAACTTTTTATCCCGATGGTGTTGATAAAATGCGTATCAAGCTTGCTTTAGAACTAAACAGTGAGGGTTCTGCGTTAAACTGACCACCTGACTGGGACATGTTCAAGAAAGCAGAATTAGGCACTGCCTGTCTATGATTTTCTCATTTGACTTTCAATGTTTTTAAATGCTTTTGTTTTGCATAAGATATCTGAGGTTTGAAGTCTAATGTGATAGTTTTAACTTTTCCAATTTCTATTGCAGTTTCTGACCTGGTGATCCTCATCGGTTTTGAAATTGAAAGTGTATTCAGAATTAAACTCAGAATTGTTATATAATAATACTCAGTAATCAAAGTTGTTATACAATAGTACAACAGAAATAAAAAAAGTTCAAAAATATCACATTAGACATTGACCCCAGATATTCTAAGAAAAAGAATCAATTAAAAATATTCAAATGCAAATTAGAAATTTGTAGAGAAAATTTCCATTGATTTAATATTAGCTTGTGAATGCAGGGGTCACAGACCTGCTCCAAATGAAAATATCTGCTACAATCTGCTACAAATGCATTTTGTTTACTATTTTTGCTCCAAAACAAGCATTTTGTTTTTTCTTTCCTACGGTGAAATCGGATTTCTTTGTGCCATTTTCTTTCCAGAAATGCCATTTTTGGGTCAAACGGCAGATTTTCCGTTTTTTAATTTTATAAAATCAAATCCATGATCTGAAATCAAGATTTTCGTCAAGTGATCACAGAAAAAAAACCCAGCAATTTTCATCAGACTCTCATAAAATAAAACCTCGATTTTCGGCAAGCGAACTTGAAGTAAAATCATGATTTTTGGCAAGTGACCGAGAAATAATATTGCGATTTTCATCAAACGATCGCAAATTGAAACTACAAATGATCCGAAATTTGGAATCGCTGAGGTCCGGAGTATAGATTTTGTACTGTATGAGATTTCAACAAATGTGTTGGGTACAATGGTGATACTTTTGCTGCTCCAAAAACTCTATTTCGTGCTCCACAAGTCGTTTTTTGTTGCTCAAAAAACTCACTTTCCTGCTCCAATTCTTCCTGAGTGAATGTGACCCCTGTGAATGTCATGTGCTGATGAATGTAGGCTCTAAACAGATGTTTATGCTTTTTTAAAATTTTGATACAGCTTTTTGTTTTCTTAATTGATTAAACTATTTACTGAAATGGGAAGTTAGCTTTACTATAGCTTCTATTGTTTCAACAGTTAAATCTGATACAAACACAACAATGGTGATAATAATAAATATTTCAGAAATATCACAGAAATACATGTTTTGTAATCTTAAACACTATTTGATATGGTTCTGCTAAAACAGAACAAATAAATTATATTTGAACTGTAAAATAGGTCTTTTTATAAAGTTCAGCATTCACAGCTGCTGTTTTCTTCCAAAAGATTTTGATATACATGATATAAATTAAAATTAGATGTTCTATTTTATTAAGTGTGATTGTTTCCACTGTAAATTTTATGCTTGTTGTTATTACTTTTCATTACTTTATAAATCTTTTGCCTTTGCATTACACATAACCTATATTTAGTTAACTTATTCGATTTTGTTAAAATATTTTTTCTTTTAGTTCATAATTTGTTTTATTTAAATTTGTTATAGTTGTTTACTCTAAATTCTTTTTTTCTTGTTATCACATTTTATATTATTATTTGTTATGTTTTACCACTGTTGTTAAATTCAGGAATATTTTTACTGAATGAATTTTTTTTTTAGAAACTTTATATATGAGCTTGAGTATGAAATGTTTTAGTTATAAACCTTTTACATGTTTTAATATAAATAAAAAAAGAAGACTGTGAATGTAATAATGAAGTGACTTCATTTTTCATGCTTTTGTAATAAATTTAAGCTATTTTACATCTTATTGCTTGTCCATTATTTTATTTCTGGTGTTAATGCTTCTTAATGTTTTCACATTTATTAAAAGTAATATGAAATATTTCTGGACAACACCTTTAAACCTTTGTACCAAATTTGTGAAATCTTTAATCTTGAAATTAAAAGCACCCAAGAACTTTTTTAAGTAAAATTAAATAGCTATGCATTAATTTCTTGAAAACTCTACTAATTTATTTCTATTGATCTGGATTTTATTGAGATTGATGGTCTATTGTACTGGCCTTAAAATATTTATAGTTGAATTTCATTAGAATTCCATAGGATCTCCAGCCTCTATTCACTGTAATGAAATTTTGTTATAATGGAATTATCTTTCCAATGGGGATATTGCTCTGGAGATTGCTAGAATTTTTATTACAACTGGGTTTCAGCTCTATCGAATTTTGTTCTAATAAAATTAGACTGCATTGTATTTCCCCAGGTTTTTTTTATAGTCTTTAGCAAACTGATACAACACAATCTGCTTATTTTAAACAATATTTTAATTGTGTTATTAATAGTACTAAATTAATATATTTTTAACAAAATAAATATTAAAACTGACAAGAATATTTTCCCTTTTACAGTAAATTTGTTGTTTTCACTTTAATAATATGCGGAATTTTATTTAAAAAGCAAAATTTGAATAATATTATAGACTTATCATATTAAAACTAATTATTAATTTATAACATTTAAAATATCTGTTGTAGTTTTTATAAAGAAATAACATGATTTATTAGCTCACCATTAATTTATAATACTATGCATATGGACTTTCTACTTCAAACATTCATTGTCCAATGATTTCAAGCAGTTTATTGTGCTGTTGAATATTTTTGTGCTACATTCAAAACAAAATCTGAGCTTTGCATATTGCTGCTGCATTTAATTGGACAAGTGTAGAATTCTGTGATAATTGCTATTAAAAATTCCTGCCACAATATATACTGGATTTCAACAATCTCTTAACCACTGAATACTTCATTTAGAACATAACAAATATTTTGTGTTGTGTTCAAATTCAGAAGAAAATTCATGTTTTCTGCAGTATAATGATACCACCACGAAATTGACTACAAATATTACGTATCATTAAAAAAGTTCTAGGCTTAAATAATTTTATCTTATTTTATTTAAATTAAAAATTAGTGCTAAGATCAGCCTTCAGAAGCACAGCAAGGTAGTGCAGGCAAAGCCTTAACACACACAAACAAAAATTATTGCTGAAACAAAGTTTATAGCAAAAATTATTGCTGAAGATACTCTGGTGATCAGTAGAAATACAAATAAAAAGTTTCTCGCTGCCTGTACATAAAATTGCTAAATTACCTTGGAAATATATCAGCACTAATCAGTGAGACATTCTTTTGTACTTGTACATTTTTTGCACTTATAGCTTTTTTTGTCAATGTTTGTAGGTGATTTGAAAGAACACACATTAAATTGTGTATCAAACTCAATGAGTCTGATAAAGAAATATTTAATTTATTAAACAAGTTTTGGACATAGATGATATTACATATGCTCAATGCTTTCTTACCAGTTCTTCAAACACCCTGCCTTAACAACATTAGCTGGGTAATAATTTTTTTGCCAAAATCCTTAGCAGTAATGTCTCTGATACTACCTTGTGAATAGGAGTAATACAAATACTTTAGTGAAGTTGTACTTCAAATGCCTCATTTTTGTGCATCTTTCAACTCAATCTTTAATGATTTTTTACTAAACTTTTCTAATGATTTCTTACTTCAACTTAATCTTTAATGATGACAGTATTCTGTTCTTTAGCTACCTACATTTCAGTATGTTGTATTTAGTAACACAATTAAATCTAATTAAGTTGGGTTATTCTTACCGCTAAGCTATAATAAATCACCCAAAGTTTAGTTCATCATTTCATATAAATATTTAATTTCATGCAAACAGCTTTAAATTTTCAAATTATCTCTCATTGTTATGACCAATGAAATGTTGATCTCACATAACCGACATATCAAGTATTCATTTTCCAAACGATATTTTATAAAATTTCAGATGTATACAATTTATGAATTTTATATTTCAATGCATTTAAAAGATCTAAGGTTTTATTAGAAAATTTATAACTTATTATATTATGTGTTTTGTTTGTTTGTTTTTTAATTTGAGTAAAGTGAAAGGCAGCTTATAAAAATCAAAGAATAATTTAATGAATATTGTGTCTGTTAAAAAGTGTTTGTGATCTTGGATATTTCTAAGTGCTCTGCCTGAATTTAAGTGTTATTTTACAGTTAGATTTTGGCTATAATTTTATTAAAAAATAATTTATTAGTTTTACAATATCCATTTTGTGTTGTACTCATATTTGTTTTATTTTATTAATCCATTGCTCTAACAGTTTTTATAATATTTAAATTAAACAATATTTTTTAGAAAATAAAATGTTTTCTGTAAATAAATAATCTAAATATTTTCTTGACTAACACATAAAGTACACCTTATTCAACCAGTTTATTTATTACAATTGCTTTGTTAACCCATAGAGAGCACACCAGTAATTTTGACTTATAAATTTTTGTTAGTCTTTTTTAGTAACTTTTCAGTGTTTTTATTATTACTTTAGCATTTATCATTCACCTTTGTAAAAAAAATTTTTTTAGTACCTCAATTGATCTTTAAAATTAGTTTGAGATTTTAATTTATCAAAAAAATTAATTTTTGTGCATCTTTTAAGTAGAATTGACATTTTTTAAAAAACATAGTCTTGTTTAAATGAATTTTTCTTTGCTAGGTCAAAATTACTAAAACAACGTTAAAGTGTAGTTCAAAAGCTTTAAAAAACTATAATAAAATCTAAACATTTGGTATAAATTGGCAAAAATATAGCGTGATGAAAATCAGCTTGGGTCAAATTAACCTGGTGTGTAACAGATGATTGAAAAAAAAAGTGTGCCATGGAAGGGTTAAAAAAAATTCATTATATTGTTTGGATATATGAATAATAGGTTATAATAAATAATATCCAAAATTGAAAATTGAGTTTTTACTTTGATAATACAATAAAACCTTTACCAGACACCTCTGGACTGCAGAATTTGACTGCTACTTGGAGGTATTCGCTAATCAGAGGTAAAAGTATGCTAGTAAATAGGCGTTGTGAATTTAAAAAGTGTTTGCTAAATAGATGTGTCCATTATTAAAGTTTGTATTTACTGAATTTTTAATATCCTATGTACATATTTTTCAAGGGTTATATTTGTGAGGCATTGTTACTTATACTTAACATGTTTGAGTGATACATTCCAAATATTTATTACTATGATTTTACTGTTTTTTATATTAATGTTTGAAAACTTTTGTAAATAATGTATTGTGACTTTTAAAACATTTATACACTGTATAAAAAAAACAGAAAACTAATAATTTTATTCTTCTTCTTTTTTTTTTCAAGCTAAATTTATTGAATTGTAATGCAAGTATTTCAATATAAATTCAATAAAGTTTTTATCATAAGCTGATTCAGCACTAGTGTAATTGTCCGAGTTAGTTTTTCTAATTCTGAAAATAAAACTAATATTTTTTGCAATGTTCGAATTTATTATTTTACAAAAGCAAAAATATGTATACTGAAATACAAAGGACGTGAATTATCACTTTACAAATTATCACTTATCAACTCTGCTGAAAAATTAGTAGTATATAAATATGTATACTGTTCCTAAAGTTGTTATAAATGATGTTAATCATTGAAAAGAAAATAACTTTTTAAGAAACACTGTAAAAATGAGAATAGTGCAATGCATTTTGAAATAACTTAATTTTTTTTCATAAGGTGCAAAAAGACATGCTATCACACTATAAGAGCAGGAGCAAGATATAGTATTGCAAGTCTTAACTTTGTTTCTGTCATAATCTTGTATTTTCTTCTATATCTTAAGGAAATACATAGTCTTATTCCTGCTTTTAAGTTACGATAGCGCCATTATTTCTTCTATGATCTCATATTTTGTAAAATACAAAAGACTGTTCAGAATGTAAAAAAAAAAAAAAAAAAAAAAAACTAGAGGCTTTTGTTTTTTTACTAAAGTATTTTACTAAAACACGACTTTCATAGAATTGCTGAAATTTTTGCATTCAAATGATATGTTTAAACAATATCCATTAATGTCCTCTTTAATAAATTATTGTGCATTCATCCCAGTGCACTGTTGATAGGCTTTAGCTGCTTAAATCTAATAAAAAAATATTGTAACAGGTTATCAATATATAATATGAGTATACTGATGGTAAACATTGAATCTCATGAAAAAGGATGCTGAACTTTCAGGATGTATTTAAAAAAAAAAAAAAAAAAAAAAAAAAGGCTAACATGAAGGAAAGAAAAATTATTAAATGCAAATCAAAATGTTTTGAAAATATATTAAATTTGTTTTATCATGTAATTTCTTATTATTTATTGATATTTGTGATATTTCATAGTAAAGTATTGAATTAAATTTGTTTCGATGGTAATATGAATTACCTTTTCATCTTATAATTTATTTTATAACTTTAGATTTTTATAAGTTTCTTTGTAAAATATTAATAATCTTTTAAATATGTCTTGACTAATTTTTAACATTTAATTTGCAAATGAAAATGAAACGTTAAATGACTGAGAAGAGTAGTGAAATGCAGATTAATAACATACAGTAGAACTCCAATTATCCGAATCAATTGGGACCAGACCCCATTCGAATAATCAAAAATTTGGATAGTTGGATTTTTTTCCGAAAAAGGGTCTATTTTAATTAATTACTGTATGTATGTTGAAAATGGGAGAAAAAAAACTATTTTTAAAGAAAACCAAGCTTCTGAGCTAAAGAGTACTGTCACAGTAGCAGTTCAAGTATTCAACTAGCAGGTCACGTCACACTGATTGACTAATCAGAACGAATAGTGACAGGTGGGCCAGGCTGGTTACTTGGCTACGGACGACAGCCAATAATCGAACTGCACTATGAGACGGTGACTCATCATCCCAATATTTGCACTGTGCCTACACTAGCTTCGGGAAGAACAATAGCGCGCGTAGACAGAATCATTATTTTGCGAATCGCAGTACGTTTCAATCTTAATTTTTTTCTGAAATTCTGAAAGCGATTCGGATAATCAGCGATTCGGACAGTCGGAGTTCGGATAATTGGAGTTCTACTGTACTTTCATTAAAATTCACACAAAAGTCAACTTATATTATAAAGCACAAATGTGTGCGTCGCTCAATGCTGATGTCATAATGATGCGGGCAACAGTGTGGTGAAAATGGATGATTGTTGCAACAATGGAGCTATTTTTTCAATTAAACAATCGTAACATTATTTCTATGAGGGAAATGCAAGTTTTGGGCCGACGTGACCCTCCCTAAAAGAAAGTATGTAATAAGCATACTGGCATTTTAGCATTTTTTTACAGATTTTTTTATAATGAAATTTTGAATTTAACTAAACCCTGGGTACTACATCCCCCTCACCTGATGAAGAAAGATTTAAGTTCTTGCAAAATATTTTGTTTCCTCATTTTTGTGGTGTTTTTAAAGAGGTTTTTTTTTTTTTCTTCTGTGTTGAATTTTACACCAGTTGTATATATATATATATATATATATATATAACTTTTATTGACACTATTCATTTCTGAATTCATAAAGTAATTTTTAATTTGTTCTTATTAAACCAAAACTGCCATATTTTGTATTGTTTTCAAAATAGTTAACATTTTTAATTTAGAAAATAAGAGCCATTAAATTCTTCTGTAATATAATTCATATTGATGAGATGTAAATGAATAATGTTTAACGATCGCACAAATTTCTCTGTCATTGTGCTTTGCTGTAGTGAATTATGATAGAATGCATTCGCTAAATTGTTAAACAAAGAAAAATTTTGTATTAAAATCGGAAATGTTATAGCTATTTGCTTATACTTGTGAATCAAATACCTACTAGGAAATTGTTATGAGCACAGGTTAGAATGTATGCATTGCTTAGTGACTCATTTGCACTAATATAGATAAAATATTTATGCATATTACTGTTGTAGTTCCTATTTGTATCTGGCTTTAAATTTCAATAGTCCTTATTTATTACCAAAGATGTGTACTTCAAAAATGAAATGTATTTATTTTTTATGTATAGTTATTCCCTTGTAGAACTAAATGTTTAACCAAATTTAATTATATACATTTTAAATTGCTAAACATTTATTTGACTGTTAGGAAATTAATTTCATTTTTTATTGAAATTATTAGTTATTTAAGTGTTATTAGTTTATTTGTCTTATTAGTTTTAAAGTGATTTAGATTTTAGATAAATTTAATAATTTTGTCATAATCATAATACAACAATGTAATGCTTAGCTTTTATACAGCATGTCAGACATATATATAAAATATTTAGATTTTTTATCATTTGATGCTAATAGAACAAAATAAAGTAATATCTTGACATGATTATTATTAGTTATTTATTTCTAATGTATACAGATTAAATAAGAGTAAATATGGGAAAAAATGTATATGCATGTTGTATTGTTGCAAATACCAACAGTGATTTAAATCATAAAATCTTTATTACATTGAGACAACAACAACAAAAAATCGGCATTTGTAAAATTAAACTATGGATGATTTTTCTTGTATTTCTACAACCCTGTAACAAACTAGATATTTTTGTACTTGTGTATGTAAAGTAAAATTTAAAGTTCACTTTTCTTTTTCATTTTTAATGTTTATGTTTGGATTTATAACTCTTTTGTGTATTGTGAAATTTATATTTTCTGCTTTAAAAATTTTCAGTTATCTAAATTTGTAAAAATTGTTTTTAAAAGTTTGTAAAAATTTAATAAGAAGAAAGTCAGAATATGTAAATGACTTTTTTACACTTTATCAGTAATAAATTTTACAGATATATATATATGTGATAAAAATACTGTATCTGTCTTCCCCCATTTGATTTCTTATCTATGATTTCATGTCTAAAATTCAAATTACACCTTGTCTCAATTTGCAAATATTGGTGTTATTTGCAGACTCTTTTCTATTAAAATAAATTTTATTGTTTGGAATGTAATGTAATCAAAAGGGAACATTTATGTGTGAAGCATTTTTAATTATCAGATCGAAAGTTTAAACATGTTGAAACTTATGACAGTAGCGATTTGAACTTGATGCAGTAACATTATTTGTATGCATTGACTAAATCTAGCTTAATTCATTCAACCAACAGTTTAATTAGTACTGTTTTTTATCCATTGGACAAATGGTGGTTGATCAAGCTAGCTAGCATTCAAATTTTTAAATCATACAACAGTATTTACAGTCAGATTTAATTTGTTTATGCAACGAAAGTATGGGATGAATAAATTGACTTCCTGGCCAACCATATAATATCAAAACAGTATAAATAATAAAAGTTAGTTATTTTAAAATTAAACATATTTAAACTTATTTAGGTATGAAAGACCTAAGTTTCTAGGAATGTTTTTATTTAATTTCCATACAGGTTGCTTATTTAGGAAAATAATGAAACTTGTGCATTGAACTTTCTGGCAGGAAATAATTTTAGTATTGAATAAGGCAACTTTTAAATTATAGAAATTTTAATTATTTCCAGATTCCCCCCACCCTTTGCAAAAATAAATGATTAAAAACAAATTATTTTATCTAATACATTAAATACAGTGACTTCTCTACTAACGAATGTTTCAGCTAACAAAGATTTCTTTTGAAGTTTTTCAGATTCAGCTAGTGACTATTTTATCAGATATGCATGATAACATAATGTAGTCATGTTGCATTTTAATTGGAGAAGATATCATATTTCAGTTTACGAATGTGATTCCAGAACAAATTATCTTCATTAATCACATGTATAAGAAATGTTTCTAAGTTTTTAAGTAATTATTGTTTGCATTAGACAGTAAACAATAAAGAAATTAGACATTAGACAATAAATTATCTGAAAATTAAATTATTTTTAATTGTTACTACATAAAAATAGACTTCATATTATTCCATAATATATTGTTCATCTGCATCAAATATTTCATGCAATCATAATTGTTATAGCATGGTTGTTGATATAATTTTGAATGCAATCATTTTAAGGATAATACTTGTGGAATTTTTCTTTTACTGTGTCCCAACTCATTCTCAACACAATAATTTTAAGGCTAATACTTGTAGAATTTTTCTTTTTCAAGTAATGCTTAAGAAATCAAAAGGAAGTCAGAGCAATTTTCAAAGAATATGACAGAAATGAAAAACTGGGTCTCAACTTATTTTTGTTAATTTCTATTGGGATTTTCTTTGGAATTAGTTCCACTTATATTATCCTGCGTGAACCTAAATATGTCTCAAGCACCTTTCACGAAATAATTTAGCCAGTTTACAGAATTATTCAACAAAGTATGTGATTCTTCTGCCCTGATAATGTAATTCTTAATGTAGTCAGGGACCTGTTTAAGTAGTATTCAGGTCTGTTAACGTGACAAAAATTTCTAATCTTAAAAACAAACCATTCAAGCTCTTTCTTTTCTAAAATAAATTGCTTTACAAATTTTCTCATCTTGAAAAATAGCCAGACCTTAGTGAATGTGTATACAGGGTGTCCTTTTTATTGTTGTCCAATAGCTATGTATTTTTTTGTTTTTTTTTAACTGTTAGGTTTAGAGGTATAGTTCCAATTGCAAAAATGTATCAAATATATTCACATTCATACAAGTTACATTTAGAAAAAATTTCTCCATGCTATTAACAAGTAAAGCAGTAGAAATTCCATTTTTGTGTGACCAAAACTTACTGAGTTAGGATATTTTGAATTTTATTAATTTTAGAGTTTTCCAGCACTAAAAGTAAGGGTTTTTTTTAATTTTTAGTGCCAGAAAATTTAATGTGCTTATAAATCTTATATAACTCATTAACATGGTACCTTGTTATAAATGTCTATGCAGGAATCTGAATGTAATGCTAATTTCAGATTTACAAAAATATGAATGAAGTTTTCACAAGTATATATATTTCTCAAAAACAAGGCCCTATCAGAAAATTCTGGATATACCTGTCATAGTATATCTTAAAAAGTGATGATGGGTTTTAAGTTATTTTTAGTTAAGTTTTTTCTAAAGAATGCTATTGTAAAGATATTTTAGAATAGTTTCATAATATTTAATGCTTGTGGGACTTACAACTGTTCTCTCTTATTTATTGAATTATTTTTCTTGATGCAAAATTATAAAAACTTCATTTTATTTTTTTTATTAATATTTTTTTTTTTTTTTTTTTGCCCAAAGCATGTAAATGTTTCTTATAATTTAATTTTTGTAATGTTTATAAAAAATCTTTTGTAAGTTATCTTAAAAATATTTACTCTGCTATAAACTTGAAAATATTTTTAAGTATGTTTTGCTAAGAATATATTGCTTTACTATTTGAAAAGAATGTTTGTGATTGATGCAATTTATGCAATGTTTAATTTGTGCAATAAATATTTCAAAGTTGAAAATTGTCTTTTCAATTGAATATTGTGTATTCTTTGTTCTGTGCTTTCAACCTAACTTAGCAAGTGTTCCAATTTAACCTCTTAACAGTTTTGCCGAACACCGCTTGGGCAAGAAGAGTTTGCTTACTTCATTAGAAGCTGATGGATACCACTAATTTTAAACTGTAATCTTCGCTTTATTAATTGACAGACATTTTTTGATTTCGTGAAAGCAGATATTTTAATATGGAAAAACAGTTGTTTTGTACTTAATTTTACTTTACCGTGACAAAAAAAAAAAAAAAAAAACTATTAAGAGGTTAATCTAAGTTTCTACTATATTTTCATCAAAAATTTAGTAATTTTAAGGAAAATCTGAGTTTTAAAGCTAATTCAAAGATTTTTTTTTCTTTTCTTTAGAGACAATTCCATACATACAATAATTAGTAGATGTGAAAATGTTTAAAGTGTTATTATGACTTTGAAATAATATTATCTATGTCAATTTCTTAACATTGTGTTTAGTAAACTAATTCCAAAACCAGAGACGTAATGGCCATAGCACATGGAAGTCGTTGCTTGACCTTGCTGAAAGAGAATTTTGCTGCATATTCTTAAGTTGGATATTCGTTCAGCACTCAATCAACTGAATCAATAGGAACGAAGCTAAGAAGATAGGTATTTTGAAACAAGTAAACACCTCAAAGTTATGCAAACTTATCGGGTAACTCTGTCCATTCAATACATGAAAAAGTTTCAAAAACCTATTTATATAACACGCAACAAGCTGAGTGAACATGTTTTGTGAAATGTTTGTTGTTTATCTTCTCCCATCTAATATGTCCATAAGAAAGGAAGGAGCTCAAGCCCTCTCTATTCAAATGAAATCACATGAGCTGTGCCAAAGACTATTATTTTTTTTTTATCTTCAATGTTCAAAAATTCATTTCTGGAAAAAAAAAAATCCTCATATTATAAAGAAGTATTATAAATATTGATTATGCCTTTAATGCATAAATTTGCAGATCAGGGCATCATTGCATCTTTGGCAAGTCATATTTTAATTTCTAACTCATTTTATTTAACATAATTGAAATTCTCACAAAGTGCAGTTTCATTCCTCTCATATTAACATTACTAAACTAAGTAGGTTCAGGAAATTTAATTATTGGGAATCTATTTCACAGGCAGAAGAAAAAGTTGCCACTGGGCACAAATGCATGAGTTTGTAGTTGATTCATGCCTTATATGATTATAAATTTTGAAGAATTATACAAGTTGGTATGAGTAAAGCATTGTTTTATTCAATTAATAGTCAAAGTTAAGATAATTATTAGTCAAAACCCTCTCTAAAGATTATCTTGGTTCACAAAAATACCCTTTGTACTTAAAGGCAAAAATCTAACACATTTGCCTTAGTTTCAGCATTAACTAATCCAAAAATTTTTTTGGAACTTTGAGTGATTAAGTCAATAAAAATAATTGGAAAGTAACAAATGTTAAACAATTTGGCAAATGGATGTAATGGGGAAAAAAATGCGAAAATTGTCAAAATGTGATCAAGGTGCCTCACTTATAATGCCTTTAACAACTGGTGCAGTGAAGGGAAGGGGAAAGATTTCAGTGTTAAAAAAGTTGGAAATTGTACGTCAAACGTTACAAACGAGGTGCGTTCGTACGCACGTTTTAGAATTAAATTCATGATATCCCGTGCGTAGAACGGGTTAAACAGCTAGTTAAGTATATATTTTATGACACTGTTCATACAAATATCTTAACTAGTTATATAAATATTCAGATATATATGTATCAGCTAGTTATATAAATATTCAGATCTTGATGATTTTTAATTCTGTGAAATGAATTATATCGTCTGCAGATTAATTTCTGTCATAAAATAAGTATCTCGGTCGCTTGACGATTAAACTTCGGAAGCTCCTATAACAAAAAAGCACCGATTTAAAAAAAAAAAAAATTCAAATTTCTTAATAAATATTTTTATTAATATCTCCTGAAGTTTTGATTCGATTTTAATAAAATTTGAAATGTCTCGACAAAATTCTGCAAAGATAATATATTTTAAATTGCAAACCATTTGGTTGGGTAGTTTTTGCGTTGTTATATGCAGACAGACAGACGGACGGACCAAACGACGACTATAGGTGCTACGTATTTATATAATTACGAACGCACCTAAAAAGCCACCCAGACCATTAAACACATAAGATAAATACAAATTTTCTTGTGTTATGATCTATACTAATATTATAAAGGAGTAAATCTTGTTTGTTTGTTTGTAGGGGGTAATCTCTGGAACTACCGAACCGATTTTAAAAGTGATGGTGGCAAATTGATGGTGACAACCCCTGCTCCAACATAGGCTATATTTTATGTCGGTGCCACTAACCCCAGGGGGGTGCAGGAGCAAAAAACGTTCTAAAATTGCGATTTTTCAGTTATCACACTGGCTGTCAAGCCCTGAGAGCTTGGCAGCCGGTTCTGTATGTATGTATGTACGTACGTAATGCGATAACTCTTCATAGAAATATCCGTTTTCCTTCAAATTTTGTTTATAGGTTCACTGTGTTAAGACGCTTCCCTGATTAGTTTTCGGGATTGATTGGTTAAGTATAAAAGGGGGGGAACAAGGGGCTAATTCCCCCCCCCCTTAATTTATATAAATGGGTTTTTCATGCAGAATTATTCCGTTTTCCTTCAAATTTTATTTATAGGTTCACTGAGTTAAGGCGCTTCCCTGATTAGTTTTCGGGATTGATTGGTCAAGTATAAAGGGGGGGGAACATATTGGTCAGCACAAATGTACTGACTGGGGTTTAAAGAAATAGCAGATGAAATTTGCAGTAAAAGCGTATTAGCTGATTTTAATAACCCCAAAAAGTTAATTTAAACTATTAAATTATGATTCAATTTTTAACATGAAATATATGTCCAACTAAACTAACTATTAAAGTAAATGTATGAATTACATGAAGGTTAGAATTAAAGACAACTATATTTAAAACAATCAATATATTTATTCAAAACTTAACACATGTAAAAATGCAAATATAGTAAACTTAAATATATATATAATCACTTACTTAACAATAGAAATAAACTCATTTAAATAAACGATAAACAGACATCATGACGTGTAAACTCAAACCTCATTAAATACACAAATCATATTATTCCGGAACTCAAAGTAAATAAGCCAAGAACGTTCATTTTTAACTTTATGTGGACTTGTGAAAAACTCGAATAAATGAAACCTGTTCTAATATTAAATAAACGGCAAATAGGTATCCAGCACATCTTTAGTTTGAAAAACATTACATGAAAAGTAAAACTACTTGAAGCATTCAAGCACTTCCTCCGTTCGTCAAAATCAGATCTCTATGCAGCCATGGCGATACTTTAGAACGATGAGCACGTCGACTAACACAAAGTTAACACCTTGATGAGAAAGATATCCAGCCAGATTAACCACATGTATTTCATCTTTTAAAACATACGGGGAAAACCCATCAGGCTTGACCACTATCGATCATCGTTAAAGATATCGAAATACTCAGAGTTCCAAAGAAATCAAACACAGCACTACGATATTAATCTGAACAATTATATATATGTAAACCTAAACCAATGCCTTATAAACGAGACTCCATTCTATTGCATCACACCGGAAAGATCATAACCACAGCTTTCACATTTCTCCAGACGCTACACGAGGATAATAAACAAACAACTAAAAGGATGCAAGCCAGCAACGAATGTCAATTGGGCAGAACTATTTATACTTGCAACACCCTAAAAGAGAAACTTCCACGCATGTCCGATCGCTTCTTCTATCAGCTTCTCGAATGCCGTATGCAAATCTGACAACATCGGCACGAGGCAAGGAACGAACCGCGACTGCGTTGAATCACACCGCCATCTATGAGCGTTCGGAAGAACTACTCAGATAAACAAGAGATACGGTCGATGTGTCGATACGATGCTATCCGGAAATGTCGTGAGCAAGGGATTGAAATGTGAAGTAAAAGGGCTTTAAACATTATAAGATATGAAACTGTAGTTTGAAAGAAAGTTTATTAAAAGTGACTCAATGTTATTTTTAATAAAAACATTTATCACAGATATCACTGAAAGATATTTATCAAGTATATTTCTTAAGGATAAATTAAATAAAAGGTAAGTTGTAAAAGTAATTATCTTTAATATTGTTATGAATTTTGTAAATATTTCATTCTTTTTAATTTATTTTATTTTATTATTGTGAAAATTGCAGTATTAATGTATTTCCTATTGAGCATCATGTAACTCAATGCTAAAGGCCTCAGGTGCTTTGTAAGAAAAACAACCTTACACCCTCATCGTTTTTACAATAGAGTTCTATGGGAATATCGCCAAGGAATGGGTTTATCGCCAAGTTGGCGATGGTTTTGGCGACTTATTTTTGTCGCCAAATTTGGCGATATATCGCCAAATGTCGCCAAGTTGGCGACTTTTTGTGCAACCCCCCCTTATACATTTACATTGGGATCCTTTCACGTTTGGAGTACTCTATCGAGAGTTGGAGGACCTTCTGGTAATTTCTAGCATTAGAAAGTCCTGGAATAATCTGGAAAGATCCCTGAAGTCTATATAAGGGACCTCCACCAGTTCAGTTGAGTTAGTTGTCTGTCAACTGCGATTGAATTCATACAAGAGGCTTTGCATTGAGAACTGTGTTACTCGGATCGATTTTGTCGTTGATACGTCGTATTGAACGCGTTGTTTCTGTGTGAAATTTTGCTGCGCTTTTATTGGATTTGAAGATTACTGAATATCTTGTAATTTTCAGAAGATATTTGTGATCGTATTGCACTGTTTATAGTGAATAAAGCCTTTTTATTGTTCTTATATATTGGCATCAGTCCTTTCGAACCCCGAGCTCACAACAATATATTTAAAGTATTGTATTATATTTAATAATTAAATAAAAGATATTATATCATGAAAGTATATCATATAATGTATTATAAATGACTTTAATGAAATGTAAATGAGGTAAGTGAAAGAATAAGCATGGTGATAAGAACTAGGGACTGCTTTTTCCTAACAGAACAAGGGTCTAATTCCCCCCCCCCCCCCTAATTTATATAAATGGGTTTTTCATGCAGAATTATTCCGTTTCCCTTCAAATTTTGTTTATAGGTTCACTGAGTTAAGGCGCTTCCCTGATTAGTTTACGGGTTTGATTAGTTAAGTATAAAGGGGGGGGATCGGGGGAGGCTAATCCCCCCCCCCTTAATTTATATAAATGGGTTTTTCATGCAGAATTATTCCGTTTTCCTTCAAATTTTGTTTATAGGTTCACTGAGTTAAGGCGCTTCCCTGATTAGTTTTCGGTATTGATTAGTTAAGTATAAAGGGGGGGGGGATCGGGGGGCTAATCCCCCCTTAATTTATATAAATGGGTTTTTCATGCAGAATTATTCAGTTTTCCTTCAAATTTTGTTTATAGGTTCACTGTGTTAAGGCGCTTCCCTGATTAGTTTTCCGGATTGATTGGTTAAGTATAAAGGGGGGGAACGGGGGGATAATCCCCCCCTTAATTTATATAAATGGGTTTTTCATGCAGAATTATTCTATATGCTTCAAAATTTGTTTATAGATTCATTGGGTTAAGACGCTTCCCTGATTAGTTTTTGGGATTGATTGATTAAGTATAAAGGGGGGAAACGGGGGGCTAATACCCCCCTTAATTTATGTAAATGGGTTTTTCATGCAGAATTATCCCATTTCCTTCAAATTTTATTTATAGGTTCACTGTGTTAAGGCGCATCTCTGATTAGTTTTCGGGATTGATTGGTTAAGTATAAAGGGGGGGGGGGGGAACAAGGGGCTAATTCCCCCTTATCTATACTAATATATAAAGTAGTAAAGATTGTTTGTTTGTTTGTAGGGGGTAATCTCTGGAACCACTGAAGCGATTTTAAAAGTGATGGTGGCAAATTAATGGTGACAATCCCTGCTCCAACATAGGCTATATTTTATGTCGGTACCACCACCCCCAGGGGGGTGCAGGAGCGAAAAACGTTCTAAAATTTCGATTTTTTGTGTACTGAAGGAGATAGAAGTATCAAATTTGGTATGGTAGTTACTTATAAGATGTAAATGCTCTCTAAGAACAAATTATAAAAACATTCGCAATTTAAAAGGGTGAGATGAGGAAGAAGCGTTCTAAAAACATTCTAAATTACAATTTCTATGGAATCTCTGAAACTACAGAACCGATTTCAAAAGTGATGGTGGCAAATGGATGGTGACAGTCCCTGCTCCAACATATGCTAAATTTTTTGTCGGTGCCACTGCCCGCAGAGGGTGCAGGAGCGAAAAACGTTCCAAAATTATGATATTTTCAATAATGAAGGAGTTAGGAACTTGACATTTTGTATGGTCGTTACTTACAAGATTTAAATGCTCTATAAGAACAAAATCTAAAAAAATTCGAAATTTAAAAGGCTGAAATAAGCAAAAAATTTTCTAAAAACATTCTAAATTACAATTTGTATGGAATGTCTGGAACTACTAAAGCGATTTCAAAAGTGATGGTGGCAAATGGATGGTGACAATCCCTGCTCCAACATAGGCTATATTTTATGTCGGTGCCACTACCCCGAGGGGGGTGCAGAAGCGAAAAACGTTCTAAAATTGCGATTTTTGCGATGCTGAAGGAGCTAGAAACTTCAAGTTCGGCATGATTGTTATTTATAAGATCTAAATGCGCTCTAAGAACAATTTCTAAAGAAAAATGATCTAATGATTCTGCGATTTTTCAACTATTGAATTTCTAAAATTACCAAATTTCACAATAGAGTACCATAGCGAAACCTTCACGCGTAAAAAGATAATGATAAGGGCGACGTGTCCTGACGTGTATATTGACTATAGCACGAGTCACAAATTATAGTATCCTTATTATTCTGTTAAAATATAAAAGTGAATTATGAAATGTCAATATTTTGTTTGATTAAAGGTTCGTTAAGAGAAATTGACCAGCGTAGCGGGCGTAACTTGCTAATGAATAAATAAAAAACAATGCAAAGCAAAAATAGCCAAGAAACTTTTTTTTTAATTAATTGCTGCAAGGCCAATTATTTAAATTATTTTGTTATAATGCACAGTCATTTTTTTTCAATCTACACAATCAATCAACATCATTTTTACAGTATTTTTCATTTATTCACTTACCTTTTTAAAAAACAATTTAAGCCTGTGCTTAAGACAGAGAAGGGTGTCCTATATTGTCATAATAAATTCATTTCCTGTCAAAGGCATATTCAAGGTTCCCAAGTAACACTTAATCAAATGTCAATTAAATAAAATAGAAAAGCCATTATTCTTATTGAAAGGCACATTATTTCAGATTCCTGAATACCTTTTCAAAAAATCTGTCCTCTTTGAATTTAACAGACAATCAGCTTACTAACCAAACATGGGCTAGAATCCGTTTGATTTAGTAAAAATTGTCTCCTGTAGGTTTTCCCCTTATATATATAGGGTAAATGTACCAATAGTCGCCCACATTGAGATAAAATGCCTCACGAATAGCTTATTTTTGGTTCTAAATGAAATATTATAATTTGGTTATGTGCAGCTATCTTTCATAAGTCATAAACCATCACCAAAGAATTGTGCATATTTTTATTGAATTTGTAATCAGCCATTTTTTTCAAGATAGAAGTCAAATCGCCATTTTTCCTATTTTTTTGTTAACTGATAGCAATTTTTTTAAAAGGGAAGTATTAATTTATTTTTTATTTTTTCCTAAAATTATAAGGCTTGAATATTAGCAGAGTAAATAAACTAATGTTTTTGAGTATAAAAAGTAAATAAATTTGTTGGTTTTAATTAATTTTAATGGGGCCGACCACTGGATATTACATTTTTCTTACATGTTCAATAGTCGGCCACCAGGAGCTGAATTCTGAATACATAACAGGAAGGATGTGGATTCACATTTTCACATTATTTCAAGTCTCACATTCACCTAATGCGGTACAAAAATGACGTTTATTTAAATTGTGACTTAATTTAGTAATATTTAAATTATTTGCAAAAGTATAATTTCTCCCAATGTTAATTAGTACACAAATACCACTTGCCATATTTCAACCATGCATGCAAAGCCGCTGATTTTGATAAAAGAAAAACTTGTTACATGACAGTTTTATCCAATAGTTAGCCGCTCTATTAATAAGAGGCTGACTACTGGGATTTAGAATCCTTATCGCAGCCTCTATTAAACTTAAATAATAAAAATAATGAAGCTTTCTGCATGTGTCACTTTTAATTGAACTGCCACATTAAGATTTACATTACACAGAAAATTAATTTGGTTGAAATGTAAAGAGGTATTGTGTTATTAATTTCTCGTAGTTTAACATTCATAAAGTAATCATTTATGAGATATCAAAAATTAAAAAAAAAATTATGATTGGATGAATTTGATTGACGTTACTTTAAAAAATAACACTCATTAGAAATAACTTGAGATTCCCAGGAAAATTTCCAAAAGTATGCATTTATACATGGCACTTTTAAAAATGTTTTGCTGTTTTTAAAAAGTTCTACTTTTAAGTTATTTACAACCATCTGAGAAGACGAGCTAACTAATCGAATTTTCTCAAACATGTGACCCAGCCAAATGGTCTTGACCAAAAAACGGAGGGATACAAAATTTAATCAAAATTGTTAGGACCATTTTTTAGATAAAATTAGGTTGACCCATAGTGACCCCCAAATTGAATTTTCTCGAGCATGTGACCCAGACAAATGGTCTTCTTGTATCCCAAAAACGTCGGACACAAAACATAGTCAAAATCGTTAAAGCCATTTATTAGATAAGATAAAATTACCTTGACCCGCAGTGACCCCAAAATAATCCACTAATCGACTTTTCTCGAACATGTAACCCAGCCCAATAGTCTTTTTGTATACCAAATCAGTTGGATACAAAATTTAGTCAAAATCATTTTAGCCGTTTTTTAGATAAAATTAGTTTGACCCATAGTGACACCAAAATGACTCACTAATTGAATTTTCTCAAACCTTTCCCAGCTCAATGGTCTTTTCGTACCCCAAAACAGTAAAATGCAAAATTTAGTCAAAATCGTTAGAGCTGTTTTTTAGATAAAATTTATTTGACCCACAGTGACCCCCAAATCACCCACTAATGGAATTTTTTCGAACATGCGACCCAGTCCAATGGTCTTCTTGTATCCCAAAATTGTAGGATACAAAACTTAGTCAAAATCGTTAAAGCCATTTATTAGATAAAATAAAATTAGCTTTACCCGCAGTGACCCTAAATGACCCACTAATTGAATTTTCTTGAACATGTGAGATAACCCAATCAATCATCTCATAACCGAAAATGGTAGAATGCAAAATTTATTCAAATTTGTTAGTCGTTTTTCAGGTAAAACAAAATTCTGAAGTGGCCGACTATTGGTTCAGTGATGGCCGAACATTAGATTTAAGGTGGCCGACTATTGGAGAACTTGCCCTTTTCAAACTTAACTTTGTCTAAAAAAAAACTATTACCGTGGTACATTTACCCTATATATATATATATATATACAGGGCTTGAAATTCAATTTTTCCAAGGAGGGGAGTCTCCCTCCCAACATTTTTAAATGGAGGGAAGTTATAATGTTTGGGAGGGAGAAAAAAAAATCTTTAAACCCTACTATTATTTTACGTGCTATTTAAAGAATTACATTAATGCAGACATGACAAAATGCCATTTAAAAAATTAAGTCAACTGAGAATGATTACGTAAAATGTTTATTTTTATTATAAAAAAAGTTTTATATATGCAGTGTATTTTTCAAGTTCCATTAAATGTGTTAGGGACCTTTAACAATTAGGTTGTTAAATAAATTTCTGAATTTAGATTTTATTTGATTGAGATTCACCGATCGATCGCGGAAAAGACGCAAAATTCGTCGATCGATCGCGGAAAAAACGCAATGTATGTCGATTGATCGCGGAGAAACGCAAAGTTCGTCTCTCAATTGTGGAAAAAATGCAAAGTTCGTCGATCTGTCACAAAAAAACACAAAGTTCATCGATCTGTCGCGGAAAAAACGCAAAGTTCGTCAATCTCGTCGATCAGTCGCGGAAAAAAAGCAAATTTCGTCGATCGCAGAATAAACTTAAAGTTTGTCGATCTGTCCCTAAAAAACGCAAGGTTTGTCGATCAGTCGCTTAAAAAATGCAATGTTCGTCGATCTGTCGCAGAAAAAACGCAAAGTTCGTTGATCAGTCGTTTAAAAAACACAAAGTTCGTCGACCAGTCGCTTAAAAAATGCAATGTTCGTCAATCTGTCGCGGAAAAAATGCAAAGTTCGCTTATCAGTCGTTTAAAAAACAAAGTTTGTCAACCAGTCGCTTAAAAAACGAAAAGTTCGTCGATCAGTCGTGAAAAAAACGCAAAGTTCATCGAACAGTCGTGAAAAAAACGCAAAGTTTGTTGATCTGTGGTTGAAAAAACGCAAAGTTCGTGGATCTGTCGCGGAAAAAATGCAAAGTTTGTTGATCTGTCGCGGAAAAAACCACAAAGTTCGTCGATCTGTCGCGGAAAAAAACGCAACGTTCGTCGATCTGTCGCGGAAAAAATGCAACGTTCGTCGATCAGGCGCTTAAAAAATGCAAAATTTGTCGATCAGTCGTGGAAAAAACACAAAGTTCGTTGATCTGTCGCGGAAAAAATGCAAAGTTTGTTGATCTGTCGCAGAAAAAACCACAAAGTTCGTCGATCTGTCGCGGAAAAAAACGCAACGTTCGTCGATCAGTCGCTTAAAAAATGCAAAGTTTGTCGATCGGTTGCGGGAAAAAAAATCACGAAATTTATTGTTCGTTTGCAGGTAAATTAAATAACGCAAATTTCTCCGAAAATGCTGAAATTTTTTGGGCGGGAGGCTCCTGCTCACGATCTTTTTTTGGGCGGGATTTCAAAATTTTCGGCGCGAATCCCGCCTTGAAATTCAAGCCCTGTATATATATATATATATATATATATTTTTTTTTTTTTTCAATATGCATTTTTCCTCAGATCAATTTCCAACCAAAAAGATGCAAATTAAACCAGAATGCCAGGAATCTACTTCTTTTGTCTTTTGCCAAAACACGGCTGAACCGTTTTCTTCCTTCCCTTTATTTTCTTATTTTGTTTTAAGTGTTGAAGTATAGAAGTTTTTAACCTAGTTAATTACTATTTTCTATCTCTTTTCAAAAACAAGAAAATAAAATGATTTTGCTTTTCAATTATGTAGATGCTTAGCACTTACAAAAAAATTTCTGTGGGTGCTGGAAAATCAAAGCATCCCATGTAGCAGTCTGTGCACATGACATACAAAAATTCATAACATTAATAAAAAACAAAAAATAAAAATTATAAAACATTTATTAACAACAATGTACATAAGTTAAGCTTTTTTGCTTTTTCTAGTTGCCCAAGCTGCAATTAAATTTTTTGCATACATAACTGACAAAATGTGTGTAACAAATCCCAAAGTAACAAAACTAGTTGTTAAAGCAACAAGTGGAACTCCATTAAACTTCTCAATTTTATCACTTGCTGTTCCAAGTAGAAAAAATGTTTTCAAATCACCAGACATCAACAAATATGAAACAGCCCAAAGTAAAGGAAAGATACCACAAATGATGATTCCAGCAATGAAAGTCTTCATAGCAGTGATATTATTTTTTCTAATAGCAAAAAGTGATGGCAGCACAAATACAGAACCTGTAATCCAAATCCACTCCCAGATTGCAGGTTTTGGAAGGGCTACATTATAAATCTCTTTTAAATCAACACCGAAAAATGATAATATTTCAGAAGACAGTTTAGTCATTTCATATGCTGTCAGTATGCAGTGGAACAACATAACTAGCTTCAATCTCCTTTTGTTTTCAGCACTAAAATAAAAATTAAATTATAAGTGCAAGAATGAAATAAGATAAGCATACAAAATATTCATCAATATTAGGGATTATCCATTAATTACAGCACAATTCGTGAAGGAGGAGGGTGAGGGGGTGTTAACATCTAAAATATGAAAACAGGCATTATTTATAAGCAGCATATAATGAACTTTGTAAAAAAAATATGTATTTTTGTTAGGTACATTCTCCCCTTTTCTTTGAATTGCAATGTTCAGTTTGAAATAAAAGCATACAAGATATTAATGGTTTTATAGCATTTAAAACCAGTAAGTAATAAAATAAATCATATATTTAAACTAACAGTTGCAAAAAAAATATGACATTACAACCAGAAGATCACAACCTGTGACATAAAAAGAGGGAAGGGTAAAAAACCCATGAAATTAATCGATGACCCCTTAAATAAAATAATTATATATAATAAACTGATATAGGGTTGAAGGAACAGGACAGTGTTGGCAAGGACTAATCTAGAGACTCTAGAACAGCAGACGAGTTCTATAGTGACATGCAAAAGGCTAGCTTTATTGCTTTGCTTTCTGCTAGAAACTCGTTTTACTGTTCATGCAAAATGGCAATGTCACACAGCGAATGTGCAAGTAATGGACACCCTCTAGAGCTTTTGACTTAAAAAAAAAAAAAAAAAACTAGAGATTTCAACATGGGCTTCCTGAGTTACAGAATAAAGTGTGCTGAAATACAGAATATAGAGCAGGTTACAAGCATGTTCATGTTGGTTTTAAGCCTGTAAGGGCCTTCCATAATATTGATTGCCCATTTAATTTCTGACATTTAGATATATTACACTTTCAATTCTGACTAATAGTTCCTGAAAAAACCCTAAATAATAGAAAATGTCACCTCACTCTCTTTTAAAATGTGAAATGATATCTACCAGTGTTAAAAATGTACAGGTTTCCTGAACATGTGCAGAAACAAAATACCCTGCCTCTACCCATAAAATATGATTTTTAACATGACATAAAAAATAAATGAAAAAGAAAAATCCCTCGCCCTTTTTAGGTAGATTTCGTAAGAAATACTACCTATTACATTCTCACCTAAGTTGGAATTTTTGAAAAATTTTTGCAGATCTACGCCGATCATGACTCCCAGAACCCAAAACCACCCCCAGTTCAAAACTTTATCTATCTATCTATCTATCTATGTCACTTTTTTCTGACCACGATAACTGGAAAAATTCTGCATAAATCTCTTCCAAACTGATACATAAAATCTCGGTCAAGTTCGTTAATGGGCAAAATCGAACCAACCAAGGGGGGGGGGGGAAAGGGGGGGGCTTTTTGTGAAAACAGAAAAACCCTCATAATTTCTTTAATTTTATACGTATCGAATCCGTTTAAAGTTATTATTACTTCTAGGAAAAGGGCCAAAAATTTATGTATCATAGATTTTTGATATAATTAAAAATGGCCCCAAGGGGGGGGGGGTTTAGAAGAAAAAAATCATAGCTTCGTCAATTCACAAGATATCAAATCCGCGTAAATTTATTATTAATCCTCTTAGTATTATCTAAAACTTTTATACTGACAAGTTTTTTATAGGACCAACCGTTATAGCAAAAAAAAATTAAAAACAAAAAAAATCCCTGCCGGCTCCGCCTGCAAACAAGTTATTTTTCGAAGTAGGCGGTTTCAACTCCCGCATCTTTTCGAAACTGATACATAAAATCAAGGGGCATAAAATCTCGGTCAAGTTTGTTAATGGGCAAAATCGAACCAAGGGGGGGGGGGGATGGGGGGGCTTTTTGTGAAAACAGAAAAAAAACATAATTTCTTAATTATGATACGTATCGAATCCGTTTAAAGTTATTATTACTTCTAGGAACAGGGGCAAAAATTTATGTATGACAGATTTTTGATATAATTAAAAATTGCCTTAAGGGGGGGAGGGAAGGGAGGTTTTTGAAGAAAAAAATTCATAACTTCGTGAATTCCCAAGATTTCAAATCCGCTTAAATTTATTATAAATCCTCTTAATATTATCTAAAACTTTTATATTGGCATGTTTTTTATAGGACCAACTCTTATAGCAAAAAAAAAAAAAAAAAAAATCCTTGCTGGCTCCGCCTGCAAACAAGTTTGGTTTCGAAGTAGCAATTCCCAACAAACAGGCACCCCACGGTCTGCGTCTTCGAAATCTACCTGTGCCTGTAGGCCGAGCCGTCAGGGATTTTTTTAAAGACAAAATATCTCCGAAGTGCTGAAAATAGAAAAGCAAAGAAAACCCTGCTTCCTGTTCTATTTACACACTGAAAAAAAAAAATATTATCAATCTTCAACCACCTAAAAATGTTCTAAAACTTGTTCTCTTAAAACATGAAATTATATCTGTGCGAAAAAAAAAAAAAAAAAAAAAATCTGGGGAAACAACCACTAACTATAGGGGAGACCGGTACACAGTGGACCACTTTTTCAGTTAACATTTTTTTTCTCTTTAACAGACTGACTGATCTGTATGAAAATATTTTTGAATATTCCTTAAACCTTCTTACATCCATCATAATTTTCTCGCAACATAGTTTTCAATACATTTTTCAAAAAAAAAAAAAAAAATTATATACACTTGTAAAGTGGACCACTATTAGGTATTATTTAAAATACAATATAAATCTATTTTTCATTAATCTAATTCTTTTTTGTTGCCCCTTCACCCTCAAAATAACATAGTAATATAAATTTTGAAACAAAAACAAAAAATTAATTATATTTTGAAAATAATAACAGATTAATACAGGAACAATTGCAATTTAGTTGAAGTTATTACTTAAGTACAAAAATATCAGCGCACATTAAAATTTGCAAATGAAATTCCCCTACTTATGAGTAAGATTGAGCCTGGAATTTTCAAGAAATAATTTTGGGTCTGAGAGCAACATTATGAAATCATTGACATCAACAGCAGATTCATCTACAGTTTCAGGAGAAATAAACTGATTTCCATTCAATTTGTGTCTCATGAATCTTACTTGAGTAGAATCATCAACAATTAGACTACAGTTATTGTTATATTTATCAAAGGCAGTAAATACAAAACAAAATATTTCTTACCATGTTAAATAAATTGTTATTTGTATTTGTTTATTTTACAGTTAAATCTACTTTAAAACAATCTTTCTTTATAGAAAATAAGCAATTATTAAATATTTTGAACATTCTGCATTACAGGAGCAGAGTGGATTGTGGACCACTGTGCCCCAGGAGTGGGTGGTCCACTGTACCCCATGTTGAAGTTCAATAAATAATCATATTAATATTGTTTATAGCTTTCTTTTAAACATATTAACTTTAAAGTAAAATAAAAACAAGTATCATAGCTTTGTAAAAAAGCTGTTTTATTTTATTTATCTACAACCTTTAATTACTAAAAAAATAAAAATATGATGATGAAAAATTTTACTTTTAGAAGCTCAAAACAACAAAGCAGGATAAAACAGTTCAATCTGAGCTAAACATATTTTCTGAAGGCTATAAATAATCATTGCAGTGCTGTTGTCTATTAGGATAGAAGAGAAGCTTAAAAAAAATTTAAATAAATAAAATATTAGGGGGTGGTCCAGTGTGTACCGGTCTCCCCTATATATATACAGTAGAACCCCAATTATCCGAAAATCAACTTAACCGAAAAACCTTAAAACTTTTTTTTTTCTTTTATCTTTTAATATGAAAATTTATTTTTAAACAAGTTTGCTGTTTATGAAATAAATGAACAGCATCAACTTACTTATTTGGACTATTGTGTAAATACAGGCATTTTATTGCATAGACACATACAACACTTCATTTCTTTACAAAATATGTTGCAACTTTTTTTTTTTAACTTCGCATTGCTTCAATGCTGCCTTATCAAGCCCTCTTTTAATCAACAACACATCTGATGCTGCTGCATCATCCTGCACTTCAATATACTGAGGTTGCCAGTTTCAACACATTGAGCTCTTCACGCTTATAAAAACCTGTTTGTGCTTTAAAGTATTATTCATGGTAAATAAAATTTGGAGGAAATTAAAACATGTGTAAACAAGAATGGGAAATCAAACAGAATACAGACTCTTGCTTCACTTGCAAGAACGAACGCTTTACCTGACCAAAGAAACTGTACTAAAGTTGACTATACTAAATAAACTATACGGTTTAATTTCTTTGACCTGACTGTGGGGAAGTGAGAAGAGTGAGTAGTGTCATCTGGTAGAAAAAAATTAAGAAGCCTCCCGATTATCTGAAAATTCCTATGGAACCCCGATCAACCGAAAATCCTTTGGTCCCATTCTTTTTGACTGTTTATTTTTTAATAGAAATTATTAATATATTTTTTAAAACTAGAGATATCGTTAGAACCAGAAACATACCACAAATATATATATATTTATTTTTTTTTTGGCATTTCTATCCGAGTAAATGAGATGGCATTTTAAAACTGCATAAAAAATGAAAATAAAACCAACCTCCAAGAAATATATATTTTTTAAATAGTAAAAATTTTAATATTTTTTTATACCAACAATAGCCTTAGAGTTGGAAAATTACTCTGTAAAAGAGGTTTTTTTTTTTTTTTTTTGTGTTTCCATCTGAGACAATAGGATAGTTGTTTCAAAATGTTGAAAAAATTAAAAAATTCTGAAAACATGAAAAGCATCACAAAATCAAGGTTTTTTTTTTTTTTTTTTAAAGTATATTCATATTAATGTTTTAAAACAAAAGAGGCTGTTAAAACTAGAAAAGTAGCCTGAATAAATGTGTATTTTTTGTTTATTTATAACTGTATGGGGAACCCAGCAATTGAGATTTCAAAATGCAGAAAAAGCTGAATGCTCACTGTTCGCCTGCACAGTGAACTGAAGAAAACTGTGACAGCACACAATTGGCAGAGCTGCCATTTTGTGATTTTAATTAATCTCTGCTAATTACAGTCTTAGCTCATGAAATAGAAAGAATCCTTTTCCAGTACTCTTCTAAATTGAATGGTTATCGATTTGGGTGACCCTGCATTCCCTGAAACTTCGGATGAGTTCTGGGTATACGCACACTGTTTACATTTATGGATTTTCATAGATAAGAGATCAATTGTTAAAAAAAAATCTATTACTTTGTCTTCAATATTTGATTATTCATATCTGACAAAATAATCTTAAAAAATACTATAAATATTGATCAAATTTATAACTGGTACAGTACACATCTATAGATCAAGGGCATAACATATTTTCTGTATTTTTATTTTGGGTACATTTATGTTAGCTGGGCACCAGTATATGTGTGTATATTGTATGTATATATATCACTGATGCCCGGCTAACATAAAAATACCTTATTTTGAAACTATTTTATTTATTATCTTACATGAAACTAATTACTAAACATTAATTATTAAAATTTCTACAAGTAATATTTCAAGTAGTTTCAGAAAATTTAACTGTTATGAATTGCAATGGGAAATATGATTTATATGAACTGATATTCTAACACTTCACCTACTCCTGATTTTTTTACTATGAAATACTTTTTTAGTGGGGTCTGCTCTCTGCTCCCCACCCCCTCATTCTCATATTAATTTAATAACAGTAATTTTCTGAATATTCAGTACTATTTTAAGTCTTCTTATCTAAAATAATTAAAATATTGATCTTGTGAAAAGGGCATTAATAATTTATTCGAATGAATTCTCATGAATATTTTATTAATTAGATGTTATCAATTTCCTTAAATATTTTATTTTGTGTTATCAGCATGCATTCATTAAGTCTTGGTTCTAAATACAAACATAAAAACAAATATTTATTACTGCATGTAGGGTGTCCATTACTAAATTTTTGGTTTACTTCTGTTATTACAATTAAATTTTACTGGGAAATATTGTTAATAGATTAATATGTTAAAAAAAAACTTAAAATATAATAGTATAACTATGGCTCAACAAATATACTGTCCCCATGTTGCTGCTGGCGATGAAAATATTTTAATTGCCGACAGTGTTTGTATTGCTCTTATAAAATTAATTCATTAACTGAGTTAAAGACTTAAAGAAATTAATGATATATAGGGTAGATGTGCCAGTAATGGACCGCCTTCCAGTAATGGGCCACCTTCAACGTTTTTGGTTTATAAAAAAATAACCAATAAAAATTCAGCTTTTTTTATTTCATTAATATGCTTTCTTTAAATTCTAGTTTTAAATGCAATCATAATACCAATTATGTCCATCACCGGCACATCTACCCTAGCTATATTATGTATAAGTAATGTGGGTGGAGGGCTTGATTAAATTACATAGTATCTCTATAAAGGGCTCTGGTCTATGTTCTGCAATGGCCCAGAGGACTGTTCCCGGCTGGTGTGTACAAAGAGGAATAGTTCGACTGAGTATGAGTAAACAATCTCACATCTGTCTTTCGTTTAACATATATATTGTAGGTAAAGAAAATAAATAAAACATTTATACATTTGTGAGAAAATGTATTTTTTAAATGAAAAAATAATATGAGTACCTAATTTGATAGTGTGAAGCCACGGTTTCTCGATGGCCAAAATCCCTTCCATCTGTGCCTCTAGCTCTTTCACCTTCTCTAGAAGCCATAGAAATGTATTAAAGAAAATGTTATAAAAATCATTCAAATTAAAACTAACGCTATGGACTGAAAACTTGAGTATAGCGGTAAACAGAATAGAGTTACGGGTTACTATACAACACAACAAGAAAGCAGAAGTGGAAGTGCATTTTAAAGAGATGTGATGAGTTGTCGAGGGAAAGAAAATAAATTTCAGATGAAACCCCATATTAATATTACATAAATTATTGAAAATTCATTACTAATATTTTTATTACTTTTTAAAATTTATTCTGCATAAGTTACTACATAAACTATAATTAAAGTCAGGGATTCAGGTGTCCGTTAAGGATCTTAAATGTATCAATCAAAGTTAAATATTCACTTTGGCATCAATCGTTAGACTTTCATTTCGGAAAGCAAATAAACAATAGGGGAGTTCGTCTGCACTGTTTATAATATGCTGCCGCTGAGAAAAATGTTCTTTATTTTAATTTAAATATTGGTTTTCAATCATTTTTTATCGACAGAACAGTGGATTGGAATCAACAATGGACAGCAAGCCTGTCGTTACCTGTAAGTTGACGTTTATCATGTCAATGAACAGAATCTTCATATTTTTCTTTTCCTGTATTTTGGTTATCAAAGTAATTTTCTATTCCATAGTTTCTATTAAATTACAATTCATAATGTGGAACGTCAAAGACTCGCTGCTTTTACGCATAAAATGCGAAATGTATTTTTTTAAAACAAAATCCAAATCTCTTTTTCCATAAGATTTTTTTACGCTAAATTGTTAAAAATCTATTGATTATGGGCTTTCGTACCGTTAAAAACTAGTGGCTATTGTATGGGTAATTCATTACTTGTATGAGCTATTATTTTGCTTATTTACAGGGCTTGAGCAACTCTTTAGTAGAACCGGAGTCCCCCCCTTTCTCAAGAAAATTGCCTAAACATGACAAACAACTTTATGTGCAGTTCAATATTTAAATCAGCTTAATATGTAAAAAAAAAATTACTTTATAGACACATATAAAAATGCATTAAAAGGATGGGTAAAATTTTCTGCACTAATGCTATTTAGAGTGAGTAAAACTCTAAAATTAAGGGACTGAAAGAAACATGATTTAAGTAATATCCTTTCTTCTCTGAATTTCGAAATTTTCATTGCATTTTCTTGTTGTTAGTGAAGAACACTGACAGTTTAGTTTGCATGAATGATAAAAATTAATTTTGTCTGTGAACTATTAATGTGAATTTGCATTAATTTGTATCTTCAGAGAGTGGAGAAAATGTATTTTGGGGCTCCCTGAAAATGCGTGTCGTTAGTGAAGAATACTGACAGATTAGTAGTTTGCATGAATTGTAAAAATTAATTTTTTCTGTGAACAGCTAATCTTTGGCATTTGCTGGCTGCCAGCCATCTTGTTTTTTAAATAAAAACATTTTAACTTTTATTATTAAACATAAATAAATTAGTCAATAAAATTAATAATGGTCGATGGGATAATCAAGTAGTATACCAATTTACGATATACATAAAAGAGGTTTCTTTAAAATATCACGAATAAAGTAAAATTTCTCACTGTCTTAGAGTTAGAGTAATTTAGATTAATTTCTCTCTTCTCTTGGGCAACTCAGTAAATTAAATCAATGTTTAATTTGAAATTATCATGATATTGCAAGTAATCAGAAATTAATAAATCTCTTTAGCTATCAAAAAGAAGATAATTCGAAAGAAAAGGTGGTAAATTAAATTAATATTCATCTTGAAATTGGGATATTCCAGGTAATCAGAAATATTTTTGAATAATATTTGGGATTTGTATTAAGAATCTGCTGAGATTTCTTTTTCAGATAATTTCTTTTTTAAATATTTGCCAAAGCCATATTATTATTATTATATCTTTTTTGTAACTAGGCGCTGGAGATGAAAAATTGTTTTCTTCAATAAAAAGTGCTTTAATTCCGGGTTTGTCAGAAGAAAGCATTGAATGGAAAAGGTATTTACTTTTTTTAATATTTAATTTTTTAAATATTTTTTCTTATGATGCCTTTTGATTTTCCAAGTTACTTTTTAAAATTTTTTTTACAGAGTTCATATGTTTTTTAAGAAACTACTTATTTTTTTAAGCCTATACAGTTTTTATAGCTTGTTTTTTTAGTTTGAATTCTTCAATTTTAATTCAAGCCAGTATAATTATTTCAATTAGTGAGTCAATTTCATATTTATGGGTAGTTGATTTGTTCTTTCAGTTTAGGAAAGACTTTTTGATATTTTGTAACCAGCATACAGTACACTCTCTTTAATTTGAATTCCAAGGAGATGTGAAAAAGAAAATTGAATTAATCAAAACGCATGGTTTAAAAATGAAGTGTGAAGCAAAATTTATGAATAAATGCTATTAACACGGTGTGATCCTTTGAATCTGTCAAACCGGATCTTATTGGAAACAAAAACACTTCCTTGAACATAATTTCAGTTACTAGTAAAGAGAGTGCTACTAGTAGAGAGACTGTATAAGCATCATGTAATTATATTTCATTAGCATCACATGGGAAGGTTCCAATAGTCAACATTGCAACAACTCAACATGAATGGCTGTTTAATCTCTCGTGTAGAACTGATTACAATTAATAAAATTGAATGTAAAACTGTCCATTCCAAAACCAAGCAATTAATCTCCTAAGCCAATATTAATATAAAAATTTATATTTTTTTTACTTAATCCTTACAATGTATTTACAATATTTGTCCAAGGTTATTGAAATTGAATCTAAAAATAAAATTTTGTGGTTCAGTAGACAGTTGTGAGTATATTTAATTTATGGACTACAAGATACAATAATACAAAAACATAAACCAAATGTTTTAATATAAACAACTATTGAGGATTGATTTAAAAATTTTATGAACTTAGTCAATAAATAATTTTTTAATTTTTACTTTATTTACATGTTTAAGAGCCTACACTAGTCACGGGAAGAAACACTCAAGCTAATGTTAAGTCTATGGGAAGGTTTTTGACAGATTTCTCGCTGGCATTTTAATATTTTTAAATGACTTTTATGGCATAGGATAGCTGAGGTCAATCTCTAATGTTGTTAGTTTTTACTTTTTCGATTTTGGTTCCAGTTTTTTTTATATAAGGGTACTTTCACTTTCAGAATCTGTTCCAACCAGTTCCAAAATTCAAAATGTCCGCTTTTAAAAAAACTGGAACCAAAATCGAAAAAGTAAAAACTAACAACATTAGAGATCGACCTCAGCTATCCTATGCCAAAAAAATCATTTAAAAATATTAAAATGCGAATGAGAAATCTGTCAAGAACCTTCCCATAGACTTAACATTAGCGATCGAGTTTCTTTATCTTTGGATGACTAGCGCAGGCTCTTAAGTGCGTAATTTGTTTATTTTTAAGCATTAACAATCTAAATTTGTCCAAAGTATGAATTAAAAAATTGTAAAAAAAGATTAAATTGACCTGACCTGTTAATTTGCAAAAAGTCAAATTTACAAAATGCTTGAAATCAAGCTGTGCAGATTAATGGTCTTTTAACTGTGTAACATAATGTTCTTTTTCCCATTTAAACAATGTTAATTATTTTTGTTTTCACCAGCTGTACAGCGCTGTTACAAATGCAATATTTTAGTCATAGAATTGGTTGCCTTTTTAATAAATTTGCTTATCATAATTTTTCCCATTGCATCGCCATTATTTATCTGATGTTAGATAGTCACATAAATTAAACTGGCTTATCCTCAAAATAAATAAAAATAGAATATGTTCATTGCATGTGACATGTACCAGCAGCACAATTAACAACAACTAACATGAAAACACACAAGTTTCTGCCAGATAATGCCATGTGAGCCGCATATTTTGCATATGAGTCCTTCTCAAGCTGGTCGTACTATAGTGCTTATTTACTAAACTTTCTCTTCTTTTATAGACATCTTTTCTTTTTAACTAACGCATTTATGTAATTACATAAGTGATTTCTTTTACTTAAAAATGATACTTTAAAATGAACTTTAGTTTAAAAAAGAAAAAGAAAAAACTTTTCTCTCACCCTTTTTTTTTTAATGGTTTAACTTAAAAGTTACTTATTAAAAAATGAATTTAATTATTTATCAATTTTTATTTTTTAAATATTTTGTTTTATTAACATAGGTAATAAAAATCACGGCTTAGGTGAGAAAAATCTGTTAACTAAGCAGTTAATCTTTTGAATTTAATTCATCAGTTGTTAAGCTTATATTATACTAGCTGTTACCCGTGACTTCGTTCACGTAACATTAAAAAAAGAATAAATGCATTAATTTAGTAAAACATTTCACTCGATAATTAAAAACATATATAATTAACCAAATCTTTATCACATTTTATAGGAGACAATACGGCATTTCTTTGTTATAGGGGCCTTGTCATAACCCAGTCTTAAAAAAGTGGAATTTCATGCCAAATAATATATACAATCGCGAAAATGAAACTGCAACTAATGAAAAAAGGAGGACCAAGTAAAATCGTGAAAGTCGAGGAATTCCTCTTCGTAAAACGAAAAACAACACTGGCAGAATTCTTCTATACAACAGTGCATTTTAGGTGGTATTTGGTGTACAATTTGTATATGTGTGCATTGCTAAATGGGCATTATTATATTGTTTATTTGCATAGACATATGTTATATATTTCTTACTACATTATCTTGTTTTTGTATATATAAAATTAAGTGCTTCACGCTAAGTGGTGTAAATAGTGAACAAACTGCTTGTGGATTTTATACATTGATAGATATTTCACAAAGATATAACAATCTGATGCAATTCTAAAATGTAAATAAAGGTTGCTAGCAAGTACTTTAAATTCTGCCCAATTTAACCTCGATATTTTCTCTATCGCGTCAAGAACACTATAAGCAAATAAATACCGACGACACAAATCTGATGATCTAAATTTGCATATTTTTGTTAGTATATATAGGATTATTTTGATTTATTTCATGCGCTTGAAATTTTTTACGCTTTCTCTAGGGTTAGGTGTCGAATAAATGTACTTTCTTGTTATTTTATTTTGCCATTTCTATTCATTTTGTTTTCCATTCATTCCATTTATGGATATTGATTTAATTTACATATTCATGTCAAAGAATATTCTTTAAAGTTATTATCAGAATTAGGATAGGATACGATTAGGGTTAGGATTAGGAATAAAAATTGAACGACAATGGCATGACCAATTCAGGTTTAAAGTATGAACCAGGAAGTCTATTTACATCATGATGCAATAAGAAAATTAGAAAATTATCGGCAAATATTTTTTAATATGCTTTACAGTCATAGTTGGCATCAAATGTGAGCGGGGAAAGGATCATCTAAAATACCATTAAGTGTTTACCACGCAAAAAACAAATCTGGTTACAACAATGTATTTAATTTTGTGCCAAATTTCACTTGATAAAAAAAAAAAAAAAAAAAGCAAATTGACTATGGACCTAATTACAGACCCCTAACCTTCCTATTCTCGGAAATGTTCTACCTATATGTAAAAAAAATCTACTATATAGAACGCGCTTTCACGTTTATAATGTTATGAATTGGCACGATCGGCTTGTTCAAGTTTACACAATTCGGCTGGAAGAAAAAATTCATTACTTTTTTATTTCTTCTTTGCTTTTGCATTACGCGAATTTGTTGGTAAAATCGATTTTCTTTTCGATAACATTGTTGTTTTTTAAGTTTAAAAAATATTGTAATTTTACTTGAACATTGCTTTAAAATCTATGCAATTTTTCTTATCCTACAAGACTTTACAAAAATCTATTATGAAACAACTTTAAAAAAAGCTATATTTAAAAAAGACAACAAAGTTTTTCCTATTTTAAAACTAAAAGAAATGTAAAATTAAATTCCAGTTTGAAACGACGATTTACAAATGTGTTTCGATTGTGGGAAAATGATAGAGGAAAAATGCTGTTACTTCGACACAATCATATTAAATCTTTAGTTTTTATGAGAAAAGCAACTTTCTTTAAAAAAAATATAGTTATTTTTATTAAGATTTTCTGATTTTCAATACGGATAATTTTGCAATGCATATCATTGACATTTACCATCCAATATGTTTTTTTTTTTGGTACTTTTTAAAATTTAAATAAAAAATATGGTATCTTTATGTTAGCCGTGTGCAGACGATAAATCGCCAACCTATCCCATCATTCGTATTGAATTCATTAAAAATATAAATCTTTCACTCATTTCATTTAAAACACAGAACTTTAATTTACAACACATACATTTAAAATACATATATTACGTACATTTAAAATAATTCCTTTCATGTGAAAAAGAAAAAGAAAAAAAAAAGAGAAATTAATCACAAATAATTTGATAACCCAAGATCATTTTATTTCAACATCAAAACAAATCTGTTTTATTTTTCTATATATGACATCATATTCGCTTGCTTTCCATAATTACTCGTATTTATGCACTTTGTATTATTATCAAATATTTGAAAATGCACGTTTTATTTTTAATATGACATCATTTCATATTCTGTTTAATTCTTAAATAATTCATTTCCTTTTCATTTTTCACGTGGAAAATTTTCACTTGAAAATAAATTGTTGATTAAAAATTATTACTCAGGGGTTTATTTTATATTGGCAACGATAAAGTATTAGCAACGGTAAAATAAATTTAACCATTTTAAAAAAAGCTCCAAAACCGGGCCCTTTGAGCCAAACCAATAAAAACAACCAACCATTTTAAAATATACGAAAAAATGTCCATTTATACTGTATGAAAATAATGAAATTTTTAATTTTTAAGAAAAATATTGATATAAAATAAACAAAAACCAGCCTATATTTATTTGAGGGTTATAATCAACTTATATGCAAAGATACAGGATAATTAAATGCTTTATTTTGACGCTGGCTTCAGCCTAACATTTGCACACAATCAGATTTATAATATTATTAGGATTAATTATATTAATGTGTGAAAGTTTGCGAAGTACTAATTCAGTGTATAAAAAATATTATATAAGTTTTTGTTTTTATAAAAAGTTTACAGCTATCTATTTTTGACTTATGTATATACATTTATTTTTAGGTCACATATGAGAAATCCCAAATCTGTATATATAACAGCAAATTTTGTGCCATTCAATGAAGAACGTTTACCAGAAGAAGGAACTAGGAGTCTTCTTGGTCAAGCTTTTTTCCATATATATTGGACAGAATGCTATGTATGGATTCGTTTTGCTAACTGTATATAATTTATTTTAATTAATATTAAGTGGCATCATATGGTTTTCAGTTTTTGTATAATATGTAAAATCCTCATGCTGTATTTTAATTGTCCTTATGTTCTTCAGTTTTAGGGATTCTTTTAGGTGATTTTTTTTCTCAATTCTTTCAATAAAATAATCAAGAATGCATTTTGAAATACATGTTGGCCCAAAACACACCTATCAAAACTATACACCAATCACTCAAATAATACTAAGTATGATTGTTGGCACTAAGTATAATTGTTTCCAATATCAAAGCATATTGTATATCATTTTGCAAGTTTGAAAAAAATAAGTCACTTGAGCACTATAGCTGCAAACCTTCCACCTTTCTCAAATCAAATAAACATGCTTTAAACCAGAAAATTTATTTAATAAAATGTATTTAAAAACAATTACCCTTAGTAATTAGGTGATTATAATTGGTGTTTAATCTAGGTAGGTAGGCTTTAGAGCCTTTAATATATGTTAATTAGAAGAAGAAATTTTGTTTTTTAATTAAATGTAATAAAATACTAATAATTCCATTTGAATAGTAAAAAAATGTTTAAAATATTAAGCTATGATGTTGCATTGAATAATAAAAAAAATATATTCTAATACATTTTTATCATTAATATGCTTTAAAATGAAATCTTTGTTTTATTACATCATAAAAAAAAAATATTGTTTTGTTAATTCTGGGCCTTTTTTCCAAGTTTCTGAAATTTATCATATAATAATTTGGAAAATGTATATGAGAGTTAAGTTTTGTGATTAAAAGTATGTAATATATATACAGTGCAACTTCCCTTTAACGAAGTCCCTATTTAACGAAGTTCTCTACTTAACGAAATTTTCTGAAGAACTTTGACTGTGAACACCCTTAACATGTAAATTAATCTCCATATTACGAAAAAAATATTCTACATAACGAAGTTTATTCCACTTTTGTACGTGTACAGAATTCAAACGAAGAGGTTGCTGTTGCGATGGATATGCGAATTTATTTCAGCGGATTGTATGAAAATGAACACATAACAAAACTAATTTTTTTCGCACTAAGAAAAATACTTGCTATCACCACTCTCCCACACCGAGACTCCAGCGCTGACAGTTGGGGGAAGTGAAACTCCCCTTTTTACATTCAATGATATAGAAGATGCAGTGACGCAATGGTGCCAGATGCATTGGACAAAAAATATCAATTAGAGTCACATTTACCATCCTGACCTTCCATTGCTGATAGACAATTGACTTGTACATCCACAAGAATGTGTTTCAAAATGCAAATTGAAGAACATCAAATTTATTTTTGTTCCTGCCAATACAATTTCTAAACTTCAGCCATTAGTCTAAGGAATAATACAAAATCTTGAAGTACATTATTGAAAAAGACAGAAAAAATACAATGTAATGAAAACATTAGTTTGAGAATCTGTGTAGCAGAGCTGATGAAAGCTTGGGAATATGACATGCTTTCATCGACCGTACACACCTGTTTTGTAAAAGACGGCTTCAAAATTTAAACTGAATCAAATGCTTCTGAATCCATTACCTTTTTGTCATATCTGAAAAAAAAAATTTCATGAATTTAAGTTGATTTCTAGTTAACGAATTTTCTTCATAACGAAGTTTTTAAGTGTAACGATGAGACTTCATTAAATGGAAGTTTCACTGTATATTTATATAATTTTTTTTTTCATAGTTTTAGAGTCCAGTTTGTTGTTTCATATAATTTAAAATTTTAGTTTGTCATTTTTTAAAGGAAAAAAAGTATACAAGAAAAAAAAATCTTATTAAATTATAATATGAAGATGCTATTCAAACCTGTACTTACAATTGAGACAAGTTTATCTTAATAACTATCAATAAATACTGAGAAATAACGTAATTAAAACATGTTTATAATTTTTCAAAAACCTTTTGGTTCACATTCTGCAATTTCCTTTACTTCATCTTAGCCCATTTTGTAAAAGTATCCTGACAGTTGAACAATCTTCTTCCAGATCCTTCAATATTTATCATTAGTGCATTACTTACATTATGTATTGATCACCTGTTTCTAATATTATTTTTTATTAGATTGAAACAGCTAAAGCTTTTTTCACAATTAAATGCACACATTATTCTATTAAAAAGGACAGAAATGGGTTTGTTCAAACATATAATTTTTATGCTGAAATTAAAACAATTCATTGAAAGTTATATTGATGCATCTTTGATGCGAAATATAATGATAAATTCCCAAGTCATGTGACAATTTTATAAAGGATTTTTTTTTTTTTTACAATTTTTTTAATAGTATGTTTTAGCAAAAAAAAAAAAAAAAAAAAACTCTTGTTTTATTTTCTTATTTTTCAAAAAAGGCAATCATAGCTGTAGCTGGAACACTATTATTGGTAATTTTTTTTGCATTCTTTCTACGTAGTTCATATCAGTTTGGATTTTAAATACAGTTGAACCTCGTTAATGTGAACATGCTTAACATTAATTTCCTTTAACATGAACTGAAAACTTTTTTCCTGTCAAAGTGAATACAAACTTCAATGCATTCTATTTTTTTTAACATGAACACGGTTTATCTGAAATTGCTCTTAATATGAACTCATTTCCCCAATCCCCAGTGCAAATTTTATCTGGATAAAATGAACAGAAAGTACATTCATGAAAGAATTTTTGGATTACAATTGGATTTTATTAAAGAATATTTTCCTTTATTAAAAAGAATTTTTCATAAAACTATATATAAATAAATAAGCTAAGGTTAATTCTTTTTATTCTATATCCAGATAACAAAAATACAATTAATTCTGCATTTTCAGCAACAAATTTTTGAAAAATGTGATTGTGCTCTTTTGCACTCTGATGTGTAAAAATTGTTTCTATGTTGTTGTTCTCTGAAAGGGTTATTTTAATTTCTTTCTTAATTGTGTGAGATATAAAGTTATTTAATTGTGAAGAATGGAATGTGTATTTTCTAAGTGCATTTTATCTGAATGTTTATTTTCTTTTTCCCGAAGGAAAGAAAATTATTAATCTTCTTTTGTTTTTTCAGGATATTGATCACTATAAGCAGTCTGTTAAAGAAAACATTAATGTGTGGCTCGCAAAATTAAAAGCTAAGAAGATATATGACTACCTCATTGTAGTTGTTGATCATTCGGAAAGTAAAAAGACAAATAAAACAAAACTTCTTCCAAGAACTACTGTTTTAGACAAAATGAAAAGCGATTTTCCAAGCCAAAGTAATCAGAGGTATGCACAAGAACTCTTTTTTGTTTCTTTCATTTATTTCAATAGGTGTAAACTTTGTTTGCATATGTGTTCTTTGTACTATTCATACAGAACTATTATTTTTTATAGAGACTCATTAAGAAAAGGGTTTTTAGTCACCAATATATGATAATGTTAATCTGTTTTATAATATTTCCAGAGAACTATTTTGATGTTAAGTAGCCTTATTAAATTAAATTTTTAAGATTTTTTTTATTGAAAAAAAAAATTATTCACGTCTTTTTTATTTTAAAGATTTAAGCTTGTCAGGAGTTCTGTAAACTTATATGGAACTTAATCAATTGATCTAGAATTAAAAAGAACTGTAAATCTACTTAACTGTGTTTTAGACATAAAATGATTATTTATTCACCAATAAATGATAAGTCTTCCTTCCTTTTTAAATGCTTCCAGAGAACTGTTTTGAAGTTAAGCATAGCGGTAGTAGAATATGCCATATTATACCTTCATACTGTGGCACACTGGTAATGCCTTACCTTATGGCATTTATACATACTTATGGCATACAGTGGTATATGTCATATTATACTTTCTGGATTTTTTAAAGAAATGCTGTATATCCTCTTTTTCTCAAGTAATTCTATAGAATATACTCTCTAGTGTATATGCTCTGCATATAACACATGCACTCTTTAAAAAAAAAAAGAAAAAAAAATTATGATTACAGCACTGGTGTTAAGTAGCCATAAAGTTAAACTTTCAAGATTTTTTATTAAAAAAAGTTATTTACTATTGTATTTTCTATTTTAAAGTTTAGGCTTGTAATGAATTTTGTAGATTTATTATATTACTTAACCAATTGATCTAGAGTTAAAAATAAATGTTATTGTACTTCACTGCTTTGTCAAAAATGTGAGCATTAACAGATATTATGTTTATTATAATACTTTATTTTTTGAAAATTTATATTCTTACATGGCACAAAAATAAGGCTGAATTTGTAGCTTGTCATTTGTCAACAACTATAGTTTCTGGAGCAACAATTCTAAGTGGTTCATTATACAGTCACAGGATCAATTCAGCAAATCAAATTTAGAGCAGGAGCTCTTTTTAAACACAGCTCAAACTTTTGGCCGATTTATGAATAGCTTTGGTCATTGGTTCATTTTACGGTCATGTGATGCATTCAGCAAATCAGCTTTTTGATCAAGAGTTTCTTTTAGACACATCAGAAATGTATTGTTTATGTTTTGTTAACTTGCCAAGTGTCTGAGATATTGTATTTTTCATGTTGAATGAACTTTAGACAAACTGACTTTAATATCAAATTATATATGTGGATGATTGTGGAAAGTAGAAATGTTTAATGCGGCAGTGTGAAACCATAAGTCTGGAACTGTTCGCAGTAGAATGACCAAGCATCACCTGCTAGAGAAAGTGTAGAATTTGGTTTGGTAAATTGTTGTTCAGAATGTAATTCTTAGTTTCGTATTTTTAGTTCACATTTTCTTTCTTTATCTTTAATTTCACTCAATTTTATTTATTTCTCTGGAGTGGTGCAGAGCCTCTGAAAATTACAAGAGGATCCTATAGGTCTCTGCAGAGCACCAGTTGAAAACTGCTCCTGTATACCATTCACCTATAAATTAGTGAAAATGTAAAAATGAGTTTTTTTTTTTTCACATTCAATAGTTTTACATTAGACAATGTGATTCTTTTGACATTATTTACTCTTTGGCTGATTACAATCTTACATCCTGATCTATTCAATATAAAAGGGTGATATTGTTAGGATAATTTGTGATTTTATTCCTTCATTGTTAAACTCTGTTTTCAAGAAAGGCAATTTATGGCCTAAATTTTCTGTATTTTGTGTAATCGTTAGTTATAATCAAACCATATTATGAGTAAAATCTTTATTGATTAAAGATACAAGAAATGCATTCAAAAATCAAATAAATTATTGGTGGTTTAATCATGGATCATTTTATATAACTTTTTTTTTTCATTAAATTATTCAGAAATATTAAAAAGAGAAAAAAACTATTAAAGATATAAAAAAGATCAGACTATTGTAATTTAACAATAAATTTTTGGAGATATGATGTAACAGTATAAGATTAAATGTTTGGGAAACTGAACAACCTAATTCATTGTTTGTTGTATCCAGAGTTTATTATAAGCCCAAATACTACGGCAGAGATTGATTTCAGAATTTTACAGCTAAGGGATGTAATGTTTTAAGTTGTATATGTGAGGGGAAAGGAACAACTGAGTCAAGTTATGCCATTGAGTTTTATATCTATAAATGTTATATTTCCACAATGCATTATTTTTAATGCTTTTCAGGAGAAAGGTAAGGGAAAGAAATATGTCTGGTGTTATTTAATCAGTTTATTTTGGTCATTTAGTTTAAAAATGAAGTAATCCCTTTATTTGATAAAATTCAAAGAATAACAATTAAAAAAGATAGTCTAAATTAAAATTTTCATTTATAAAAAATACAATGATTAATTGCCAGTATATTCAATGGAAAGTGTCCATAAATGGAAAAGTGTAGTGCTTTGCAAATACAGAGTTTAACAAACATCAAAGTTTTTTTTTTCGAACTATAATAAAATTAAAACCTATTGGGCAGTAAAGCAATGTTTGTGAAAATTGGTTTGATATTTTGCATTAAAGCATACCACACTGCTGTATGAAACATGACCATTGTTTTATATTGAATCATGCTCAGTTTGAACATTTATGGCACCATTATTTAAATTTACTGAAAATTTTCACAGATTGTGTTTCTTGCATAATTAAGACAAATCAAATTATAGTTAATTTCTGAAAAAAATTAGCTTAAGAGCTCTGAAGAAAACATACCAAATTTTGACACCCTTGGGCCGCCATTTTAGGCTTTCTGAAGTGTTTGTACAGCCTATAATTCATTGTAAAGACAAATCATGCAAAACCAGCTAAAATTATCTCATATGAATAATTGTGTTAAAATTAATCTAATATCTCATTTGTGCAAATCAGTCTGATAACTTAAAAGTATATTAGAACATTGCAATTTTTCCTATAACCATACATATGCATAGAAATAGCTTCATAATTCCCGTTTTTTCCCTTGTAGTCTGGAAGAAGTGGTTTGAAAGGATGTATTTCTTTTATGAAATAAATAGTCTATGCCACAGCTGTCCAACGTGGTGCCCTTTAAAGCTTCTTTTGGCACTTCTTTCAATGTTTCATGTTACTAGCTTTTTTTTTTTATTAAAAATCCATTTTAATAGTTGCTTTGGTTTAAAATAATTAATGTTTGCATCCTTTCTCATTACACTCAGCATTAAGGTTTTTAGCTTTTTCGTGCTTTCAATCATGTGCATAATTGCATTCTTTATTGTTTGCATCAGTTGAGGTGTGTTCCTATTTACTAAAAGGTTATACAGGTGTGATATATATTACACAGCTATTTTCTGAGAATATTTTTTTAATTCATCACTAAATTTGATTTTCAGATTTGGTTTCTATTGTATTGTAGTTTGAAAATAAAAGTATGTAAATAAATACAATTTTGCAGGTGCATATCATTATTAGATCCTTGTCGGAATGATTCTAGAGCTGCTGAGTCCTGGCAGTCTTTGCTACAAAGAATCAGGAAATTGATTCTTCAAGCTTACAGCAGGCAGATGAGCTTATTTGAGGAGCATATGAGAACGCAGAGAGAAAGGCGCAACGAACATGGATGGAGTTTCCAGAAATTCTTTTTCCTGCAGGAGGAATTAGCCTTCGTTTTAGAAATGCTTGGATTGTATGATGAAGCGCTTGTGCAGTATGATGAACTTGATGCACTTTTCACGCAGTTTGTTATTAATTCAAATGTTGGTGGTAAGTATGAAATATAAATGAATGTATAGGTCATAGTTACCTTTTTTTTTCATTTCTGCAAAATTTTTCTGGTATTTCTTTATTATAGGGACCATGGCGATATAGAGAAAATGACCTTGGAAAGAGGAGGAAATTTTTCACTCATATTTTCTGGCAATCTATTCACTATTTTACACATGCTATTTTTTAAAATATTTATGCAGTTTATTTAACACGCCGAAGCCATTTATTTGTTAGTATATACAAACAGAAGTAATTTACCTAATACATGAAATCAAAAGCAATTTTATTAATACAAACATAAACAAGCATGCCAGTTCATTGTTTGTGTTTTCATACATGTTCATATCATTTGGCAACAAATATCGCTTCCTTAAGCCTGAATTGCACCATGCTTTAAAAAACCCTGCCAAGGTCCTTGTAACAAAGAAGTACCAATTTCTTGTGTAGAATTTATTAAATGAATGTCAATTTCTGAAAATATTTTGGTATTTTTTTGTTAGCTGGGTCCAAATCTCGCCAAATGCAAACTATTTTCATTTTGGCCATAGTGTATGCCTCCTTAGTGTAACTTAACATCAGTAGGAAAAATATGCATACATTAAAAAAATAAAACAAAAATAACTTTTATTAATTTCATTTAAAATACAAAAGAAAAGAAAAAAATGCTTTAACAATACCATAAACTGAAAACAGTTTATTTCAATATCAAGGCGTCATTTCTAAAATATGTTCGAATTTACAGAAGAAAAAGTAAAACCTTTTTAACACTTTCCAACCTAGTTGAAAAGTGTTTATGATTTTGGTTTGTCTGTCCGTCTGTCCGTGCTCTAACTCCACTAAATATGCTCGGATTGCCCTGCAATTTTTATATGTTATTGTTGTTATGTATAGCATGTTCCCTATTTCAACTGAAGTGTGTAGCACTTATAGTTTTTTTACAGGGACACTCAAAAGAATTCCGTTACATTACGGTCTATGGGGAAAAATCATTTGTGGTTTATTTTAATAATGATACACAATTTCAAACACATTGTAATAATATGCTGTGCATAGCACTTATAGTTACTTTACAGGGACAGTCAAAAGAATTCCGTTACATTACGGTTATGGAGAAAAATTGTTTGCGGTTTAATTAAATAATGTTTCACTATTTTAAACGCATTGCAATTTATATATATCACTAAGGTGCATTACAAGAGACTTACTACAGAATATTGTGTATATAGCAGCCATCGTTCATTTACAGGGACACACAAAAGAATTCTCTACCGTCTGTTAACAATAATTCCTGGAAGTGCGTTTTAAGTTGCTGAACGCGATTTTAAATTCAACTCAATTTTTGTCTATTACTTGGTGTGTATAAATTATATATATCATATACAGGGCAGCACAAAAGTTTGCGAACACATTTCCGTTTATTGACAGAATCTACAGAAGGAGAATTTTAAACTGTCCTATGCGTTTCCTAACTAAACTCAAATTTAGCATCCTATGTAGTATATATACAAATCTATAGGTCATATACAGGGCTGAATAAAAGTATTCGGATATTTTTCTGAATATTGTATATGTTGGAAATTCCTGAAATTATGTTTTTAAATATGTTATGCGTTTTCCAAATTGTTTACTTAGATGTTATCTTTCAGCTTATTAAACGGTAATGATTTGTAAAATTATTTTTAAAGCGTTGGAAAGTGTTACATAATCTATGCTTAATGCATGATTTTTCGTTCTTGTTTTCTTCTTTCTTCAATCAATATTGAAGTAATTGAAGCAATTAAAACAATATTTCGCGATTTATCACTTGCATCCAGCTAAAGGAAAAATACAAATAATTTTTGTTATTGAAGACACAAGTAGAAGACATTATGCAACAAAAATTAAATTTTGAGAAAATTGAAGTAAAAGCTTCATGTTATAAATTTTGTTTATTCCTTTACTTTGGTAGCATATGTTCATAATGTTAACCAGTACTGTTAAACTCTCTCAGAATTATTAAATATTAAAAGATAATGTTATATTTTCGAATAATTAGAATTTAGTATTTTAGCTTTACCATATTATAGATTACTTCATAACATCTTCATCTGTAAGATAAAACAATTTTTGAGAAAAATGTAACATAACACCTTTTCCCACTTATGTTTTCAATTATCTGACACATTTTGAATTGTCTGTATGAAATAAAAATGAAATTTGAGTCTATAATTTTGAGTGACTGAAAATTCAATGCACTATATGTAAATTCGATGCACTATTTTTGTTACATGTATAGGATACTTTTCTGTAAATATTATGACCAGGGGTTTACAAATTTGATGAAATCTGGTAGCCAGCAAAAAAAATCTAGTCGCCAGTAAAAATCCCTCCCTTTCTCCACGTCATAAATTTTCTAAAAACACAAAAGTTTTTCTTTTTAATTTTATTTATTGAAATAAATGCTGATTATATGCTGAAATATATGCTGATTGCCGAATGCTTCAAATGTCTAGATAGTTGAGTGCTGCAAAATCTATATTTGATGAAGGGGACATTAAAGAACTAGTGAAGCAGGAAAACAATTTTTTGCCTATTTTCATGTCGAAGTCAGTAAAATAATTTTGATTTTATTGTTTTAAAATTTCCATTGGATGAACTTATTTGTGCCAAATTAAACATAAAATTTAAAAATATTTGTTGTTTGAATATAATTTCAAAGTTTATTTCTTAATAATTCGTAACTTTGCAATATCTAATTTGAATTAATTGAAATGAGCAGCTGGAGACATCTTATGAGAATTTTAACTTTATGTTGTGACTAATATGAATAACAGATGCTGCTTCTGATAGAAATTGTAGGCAAGTACTTGCTATAAACATATTGATTAAAAAAAAGCTTATTTACATATATAGGGCGGCTCGAATACTAAAAATCTTTACTTGCTTATAAAATAAATCCCAATATGAGAAATATCAAAACTAATTATGTTTGCAAAATAACTTATGTAATATACACTGCTGAATTAAACCTTGTTCTGTGCTGGTATTACGTAATCAGAATCACATGAAAAAAAACAAAAAACACCCGATTAACTCTGTTGCCAAATATAAAAATGTGGTCACCAGTGGCGACCTGGCGACTGCATTTGTCAAGCTTTGATTATGACTGTCATAAATTTTAATAAAAACATAATTTTTCTTACACTTTTTTTCTCATAAATGGTTCTGAAATTAAAATTCATTTAGACTATTAAAAGTACAAAAACAAAAACAAGCATAAAAGTGATAAATGTAAAAAAAAAAAAAAAAAAAAAAAAAAAAAAAAGTGAATACTTGTACATGGAGAGAGAAACTCTTATTATTATAAATTTTACTTCAACATATTCAACTATGAAATGTATATATAACATATAAGTTACGTAACAAGAAATGAACAGTTATAACAATATCATTGCTCTCAATCTAATTTATTATTGTATAATATAACTTTATAATAAGCTTAAAAATATCAATCACCTTCAATCTTTTATAAGATGTAAAAATTATTCTTAATAAGTTCCTTGATATAAAAAATGAGAACTGTATTTATAAATAAAGGCATGAAAATATCTGAATTTTTTTTTAAGGCATGTTTTTTAATGCATGAAATATGCTTGTAAAAGTACTTACAGTATCTCTGGTTTCACTACATATATTCTTCATTAATTATGAAAATTAAAAAATTGTGAAAAAATACTTTTTATCTGATTGTATAATTCTGACTATTGTATGTTAATATAATCTAAAAGTTACTTTATTTATCCAGACATGCCTGAGTGGTTAAGTGCTTATTCTAAGCCCTGTGATATATGGTCAGGTGTCTGTCTTCTTAGAGAAAAGACTTTTCAACTTCGGAATGTTCTATTAAAAGGTAATGCAAGTCTTCTTGATTTGAGGAATTACCTTTTTGCAAGACAATGTGCTTTGCTTCTTTTACTATGCCGACCTTGGGAAGTGGCACAACGAACTTTGCCCTTTCTTCATAACTGCATCAGCGAATTAAAAACATTAGAAGTAAGTTTTCAATTACATAGTCTAAATTTAATTTTACATTTCACAAAAAAAAAAAGTTACATCTCCATCATCTTGTTGACCACTTTTCATAACAAAAAACTGTAAAGCCAAATAAACAAATGGAAGAATGTTGCCATTGGAATAGCAAAATAAATAAATAAAATACAAGAAATTCGGAAAAGCCACGCTCACCAAAGTGTCAACAATCAGTAAGTTTAAACAACAAAAAAAAATTGCAATATATTAATGAAAACAGAAAAAAATAATCTTGGATATTTAGTTATTTACATAATTTTTCTTAATTATGCCTCTTGGCTAATGAATAAATGTTTGTGACATTAGCTGAAACTGACCTATTGCACATAACTATCCATCGCATCATTTTTTCAATGCTTTTTCTCTTTTAATATCATGACACCACCGTTTAAGGGCACAATTGTTATTTTAATTAACGAAATAACTAATAAATCAGTAAAACATAATGAAAAATACAGATAAATGTGGAATTAAAAACCACTTGATGACATAACAGAAATGCTTCTGATGAGTGAATGGGATTGCATTTTTGGTGTTAAATCAATAGTTTTTTGTTACGAAAAGTGGTCGATGGGATAATTGAGAAGTACCAAAAAAATCTCATAATAGTAGATGTATAATAGAATTTTAGTGTTATTAATTTCAGTTTTACAAACAAAATCATAATTGTTATGTATATTTATAACTGGAAAGTTTATTCTATGTTCAGATAATTTCAGCAGTACTACTTTATATTTTTAAAATATTCACTGTATAGTTTTTTTTCTTTTTTTAAATTTGGAAATACATCAAGAAATGATTGTTACCTGCATTTCCAAATAAGTGATATTGGCAGCAATGTGATTTAAAGTGAATGTGGATAACAATAAAAGGTATTTTTCCAGGCCTTGGCTTTTTTTTTTTTTACACTTGGCACAATTTGGACTTCAGAAAATGAGATTTATTGCCAAATGATATAAACAGCTATGAAAAGTATCCTGATAAACTTGTATGCTTGTTTATATATATATTTATATACAGGGTGTCCTAAAATAGACTGACTGATTTTAAAATTCAATAACTTCCAAATAGTGATATTTATAAAATTCTTGCAGGAGAGTAATGTAAGATGTCAGGAGTTTTTTTTTTTTGCAGTGATTTCTGATTTTAGTTCAAATTACCAGCAATAGATGGGCTGCAAGTGATAGGAGTGCAATCCAGGCCAAAACTAAAATCACCCAGCATTGATGCAAAGGAAGGAGGTTCAATACATGGAGTGGGTTTCATTCACGAATACAATCTTGTTCTTAGGATTCTGAATAAGATTTCATTGGTGAATGACACCTACTCCATGTATTGAACCTCCTTTCTTCACACAAGTTGTAAATTTCCAACTGGACGAAAAATGTCCGGGCCAGGATTCGAACCTGGGATCGCTTGGCTGAAGCCGCCACGCTCTTCAGCCAAGCGATCCCAGGTTCGAATCCTGGCCCGGACATTTTTCGTCCAGTTGGAAATTTACAACTTGTATGATTACTTTTCCAATTTGAAATAATTGTGTAAAAAATAATCCAGCTCCTTTCTTCACATCAATGCTGGGTGATTTCTGCTTTTGTCTTAATTGGATGTGTATTGCTCGCAGTGCAATCTCTTTCTGGTAATTCAAACTAAAATCAGGAATTGCAGTAAAAAAACTCCTGGCATCATACATTACTTTCTTGCAAGAATTTTATAATATCTGTCACCGTTTTGAAGTTATTGAATTTTAAAATCAGTCAGTCCATTTTAGAACAGCCGGTATATATAAACATTTTTTTAATAAATATATTATTATTATTTTTATATACAATTTACTTCTGTTTGTATATAAAAATAGATAAATGGCTTCTTTATATTAAACAAATTAAATAAATATTGAAAACATTTCTTTTCTATAAGAAACAGTGAATAGTTTGCCAGTAAATAATATGCATGAAAAATTTTCTTTTCTCTCCCAACCCATTTTCTCTATTTCACCAGGGCTCCCATACTGTATAAGCACTCAATAAAGGATTGCCATTGTGCCAAACCACTTTTGTTACAATATGCCAACTACCATACAATAAGTGAAGAAACAATCGCTTGAAGATGGTTTTATTTTTCTGTTAAAAATTACTTGTGAAAACCAAGACTATAAATCAGGTTATAGATTAAATAACAAGTGGTAGCATATTTTGGTTCTTTCTTTTTATATTCTTGTACTTTTTTAAATGGTGTTGGTGGGATTTGATCTTACAAAAGTGAGATTTATTGCCAAATGATATAAACAGTATTTAATCTATGATCTTTGATAATGTCATTTTTTTAACTTAATAATTCTCTGAACTACCTATTTTTACAGACATTATTTTAATTTTTCAACATATAGATTGCCATTGTACATTTTTTGAAAGTCTTAAAAACATCTCTAAAATCACATAAAACCAGTCACTTGTTTTATGTGCTTTTAGAGATGTTTTTAAGACTTATGAAAAATTAAAATAATGTCTGTAAAAATAGGTAGTTCGGAGAATTATTATGATATAAACAGCTATAAAAACAAAAGTGATGAACTATTATGCTTATTTATCTATAAAAAATTGCTTATGGTTACATGTATTCGATAAATTACTTCGTTTGTATGTAATTTTAATTAGTATCTGGGATATTATTATTATTTTGTACATTTTGATGAAATTTTTGTAATGATGGCAACCAATTTAATTATTCGATTACTACATTTTGCGGATGAAAGAGGAAAATGGAAAAATAATAGGGATTGTTATATTTTTATTGATAGCTATTTTCCATTAAAATTAAAAAATATTTTTTATTTGATTATTTACAATGTTGTAAATAAATTACATTTTAAAAAAAAAAAAAAATTGAAGAAATAAAAATTTATTTTCACGTATTTACACTTCAGGGATCAGTTTAATTTTATTGTTTAAATTTCATTTAAAACACAGGGATGTAGAATAAAAGCAGCTAGTTCAGCGAGGAAACAAAATTTTTTTTATGCATTTATTTAATTCATAAATCTAAATTGTTTTTGAATAAGTTCATCCAGATGACATTATTTTTGTAATAAGTTCATAAAAATTGTGTCATTTTTATGCCACCAGTTCTGAAATTAGAAGTCAAATTTTGAAAGAGTGAAATGATTTTAACAAATGAAATCATTGATAATGTAACCAATGTGCTAGAAAATATTTAAACATGTATTTCAGTGAATTTAGAGCTATTTTAACAATTTTGTTGTCAACATTGCAATAAGAACCCGATTATGGAAGATTAGACGAATAAGACAACTTTTCCTTATTTTTCATTAGATATTTTGTGTAAGACATTTTTAAAAGGAAATTTTTTTTTAATCATTTATAAAGCCGAGGGATTTAGAATGATTGCATCATAATAAGATAAGTTGTTTCCGAATGTCATTTTGACAGTTTATGGACGTGAATGCATTATTGTGATCGTCGTATTTTTAGAATATTACATTTTTACTTACGTTACTCGGAATTCCGAGGTTAACTCGAGAAAAGCTGGCTGGTTTTGCTATATTGAAATAAATTTATTAGTTTCAATATGTACTTAAACAGAAAAAAAATATTTATCACATTTTTACAAACTTTCATTTAAAGTTTTAAATTTGTAAGAACTGTAATTTTATCTCACTCCTGCTTTTATCCGATTTAGATAATTTTTTTAAAAATTACCTACCCATCTTACTCTACATTGTAGTCGACACATTGTTCACCACAAAGCCGGGATGGGCCGCTAGTAGATTAATAAAGGTAATTCAGAAAACCAAAAACTGTCTAAATTTTTAAGAAGTACTTACTTAATGCATTTTTTCCAACATAAATTTGCATATAAAAGTTATTACTAGTAAAATGCACATTTGTGAAAATATATATTTTTTCTAAAGTACAATATATTATGTTTTACTACTTTCTGACACACTTCTGAAGTTATTTTTATTTATAAACATAAAATTTGAAGGCATTTTTTATTCAAGCTATGCAAAGAAATTGAATAGTGTTTCTCATTTTTTTTATAAAGACAAAGACTCTTTCAGAATTGCTGTTTGGATTAATTTTCGAGTTAGGACAATCAAGGAAAGATTGTCATCAGAGAGCAATTCATTATTACTGTCAAGATCCAATATATTTATCAGAAAAGAGAAATGATATTCGATTCTAAATCACTTCAACAGTCAGGCCTGCAAATTTTATACTGTTATCAAGAATGTGTCAAAATGTGTCAGAAATATTTTCATTCTTGAGTGTTTTTTAATATAAAAGCTTTGAAATTTTAGTAACTTAAAGGCTTTTAAGACTGATCTTGTTGGTTTTGATAAGAAGTAAAATGCTTTTCCCCAGACAAAATATAAAAAGATCATACCAAGTTTATTTCTTATGTTTTTTCCCCTTATGTTTTACGTGCTTCAAACTATAATTATTTATTTTAATTTTTAGGTAACTATGCCACCTGGATCTGTTGCTTGCTGGGTCTTTCTTAGCTGTTTTGAAGTTCTACAGACATGTGAAAAATTTAGTGATACATCCCAGATTAAAGAATATTCCCTATATTGTGCAGGCTTATGGGCATATGCTAGAGAGAAGGTTTGTTGCCTTTGGTTTATTTATTATCCGTTCTAAGCTTCTTTATTAAGAATTAATATTTTTATTATAAAAATAATAGAAATACAGTATGCACAATGCTGAAGTACAGTATACAGAAATGCTGTTTAAAAAATTATTTCTAGTTATTAGAGTTGATTTTATTAAGCAGCTGGTGTCTCTAGATCATAATAACAAGAACAAAAAACCATGCTTCTAGCATAAATTATTAAACTTGTTCCAACACATTCAGAATACTATTAAAAAAACTTCCCTGTTTAATAAGATGAAAGATGAATTCTAAGTAAACAATTTGAAAATGCATGACACATTTGAAAAGCCAATGTTTGGAATTACCGTCAATAGTTGGAAAAGGATCCAAATTCTTTAGTGCAGTCTTGTATAAGACCTATAGATTTGTATGTATACTACATAGTATTGTACAATTTAATTCAGTTAAGAAACGCATAGCACAGTTCAAAATTCCCCTGCAGCAAATTCCACTAATAAACAGAAATGTACTGAAGATCTTTTGTGTATCCCTGTATAGAATCTTCAGAATTTACATACACTTAGTAATATGCAAAAATTAGTTAAATTAAAAAACGCATACCACAATTGAAAGCACACTTCCAGCAATTATTATTGATGGACAGTACTGTAACCGAATTCTTTTATGTGTCCCTGTAAAGGAACAATGAATGATATGCACACCTTATTCTATAGTAAGCATCTTGTAGTGCTCCTCAGTGATATATATCACTTTCAATATGTTTGATAGTCTAACATCATTAAAATACACTGCAAACAATTTTTCCCGCTAGACCGTAATGTAACAGAATTCTTTTGTGTGTCCCTGTAAATGAAATCTAAATGCTACATACTTCATTTTCAATACTGCACAAGCCATAGTAAGCATCAATTGCATGACGATCAGAGTATTTACGTGAGTTAAAGCCGGGGTTGGCAACCTGTGACCCACAGGTCACCAAGTGACCTATTTCATAATTTCAAGTGACCCACTTAAGTTCCAAAAAAAAGTATAAAAACAACAAAAATATTTTAAGTTTATTTTGGAACTTTAAAAGGTTTAATTTTAATTCAGAAATTCCAAACTATTAAATAACAACAGAAAATTGCACTTATTTGTTATAAAAATCATGTTTTGAGACAGTAAAATAAAGAATGATGAAGAGAGAAAAAGAAATTCTTCGGAAATTGAGTTGGTATAAATTTGGCTTCCCCTGTAGCAATGAACGACTGCATAACGAATGCAGCGGTTGGACGAACGAAAGTGCGGCGAAACGCAAAGTCCAATCGCGGACTTCTACACATTCACAACGACCTCACTTTTTCTCCAATATGTCGGCTTGAACTACTTCTACAATTTGGTGGTTAGGAGCATTAGTTCATCCAGTTGTGAACTTGTTCAGTTTGTTAAAACAAATTATTACCATGGGCAAACAAAAAGTAAAAAAGAGATTGTTTTAAGATGCATGGAAAGAAAAGTATAGATGTGTCGAAAATGATGACAACTTGACATGTACTTTATGCACAGATGTAATTACCACCAGAACTTATAATATTGAACGACACTTTCATTCAAAATATAAAAATGTGAGTGAAATGCCAAATCAAGAAAAATCTGAATACATTGCTAAACAAGTATTAAATTTTGGAAAACAAAATAAATTCATAAAGAAATTTGTTAATAGCCACAATCACGCTACATCTGCCAGCTTTGTTGCAGCTCTTAGTATTGGTACCAATGGAAAACCCTTTACAGACGGCGAATTTTTGAAAAAAAATTCTTAAATTGTTCCGAACACTTATTTAATGACTTTGCAAATAATAAACAAATCATTGAGAGAATTAAAGAAATTCCATTGTCAGCTAGAACAGTTCAGCGTGGCATTGAAGATATGGCCGAAAATATTGATGAACAGGTCAAAAATGATTTGTCATCTAGTGGCATAATTAGCATTGCACTCGATGAAAGTGACGATGTAAATAGTATGGGTAGGCTTCCAATTGTTATGAGATATACATCAATAAATAGTTCAAATGTCGATGAAGAACTTTGCGTTCTTGCTTTTATGAATGACACGACCAAATGCACTGACATTTTTTGTCAAGTACAAGAGTTTCCTAATTTAAAAAATGGGCAAGTATTGGATTTAAAAAGTAAATTGTTTTCCATAACAACTGATGATGCTCAAGCTATGAGGATAAAATATTGGATTTGTGAAACTAATGGAAAATGAACTTGGCCACTCATTTTTGTTGTTTCATTGTATCATACATGAAGACAATTTATTTGCTACACAACTACTTAAAGATGTAATGGGAAAGGTTGTTAAGATCGTAAATATATTGTAGCACAATCAGCGTTAGTACACAGGCGCTTCAAAGCGTTTTTGAAGGAAATTGAATTGAAATATGGAGATTTGCTGTTACCTTCCAAAATACGATGGTTAAGTCGAGGCAAAGTTCTTTATAGATTTGTAGAGTGTTTTGATGAGATACAAAAAATTCTTTACAAAATCGGTGAACATGATCACGGACTCAATGATAATGAATGGTTTGTAAGACTGTTGTTCTTAACAGACATAATGAACCATTATAATGATTTCAAGGAAATAACCACACAATTTTGAAAATGTATGAAGAATGGACGAGTTTTTTGTTGAAATTAATATTACTTGAAACGGACATAAAAAAGAAAGAATTTTGTTTCTTTCCCTTGTTAAACGGGCAACACGAAAAAGAAAATATCAATGAGAGTAATCTTAATACTATGTTCGAAAGTTGGATTTTGTGCATTAAAAATGAATTTGAAAGTTCATTTAAAAATTTTAAGAAGCACGGCGAAATGTTTACTTTTATAATAAAGTCTGATGAAATAGAAGAAAATGTTTTAGATTTGTAGTATTTTCTATTTCTTAAAGGCGAAAATTTTAGTTTAAAAATAATTGACTTTAAAAGTTCAGCGTATGGACAGATAAATTCAAGACATTGTGGAAAGATTTGGAAAAATCCAAAGATAGTGATCTTTCCACGTTATCAGCGTGTTGAGCATCACTTCCTATGAAGTTTTCATCTCTGAAAAAAATTAGCTTTGCCATTTTGTCCGCATTTGGTTCAACTTATAAATGTGAGCAAATATTTTCACACATGAAATTTATTTTAAGTAAGAACAGGAACATCTTAACTACTGAAAGTTCAGATGCTTGTATTCGTCTTAAGACGACTAACTATAAACCAGACTTGTATGAATTAACGTCAAAAGTTCAGCATCAGGGGAGCCATTCAATAGAAAGTAAAGTTTATTCAGTTATGTTTCCTTTTATAATAATTATAATTTTATTTTTTGTGTTAAAAGTTTTAAAAGGCATATGATAATTATTTCCTCAGTAAAATTTATCTTATTATTTACCAAACAAGGCTGTTTTAAATTGAAAATACCACTGACCCGAAACGTCTTCTTAATACACATATTTTGGTTGATTGTGACCCGCAGCCGAAAAGGTTGCTGACCTCTGAGTTAGAGCATGGACACGGCAGACAGACAAACTGAACTTTTTAACTATGTTAGAAAGTGTTAAAAAAGGGTACTTATGTGTTATCCAAATGCTCTAAAGATAGTTTACCAAAAATGGTTGCCAAATGCCAATCTTGTTTATCATTACCAATCATAATAAAAAAAGTAGTATTTTAGCATAATTTAACATTTAATTCATAACATTGTTAAAAATGATAAGTAATGTAAAAGTAAATTAAAATAATGTAAATAAACTATAATAAATAAACAATTATAAAAAAAATTTAAAAAATCTATGAACTATAATAAATAAATAAACTATATGGTTGTAAAAAAATAAAGGTTACTGTAATTAGTATTACTGGCACCATTAATGGTACATTTGTATCTTTAGGGCACAAATAATACATAAGTATCTAAAATTTAACGATTTTTTGTTAATTTTCTATTATTTAATTCATAAAAGCAGCTGTTTCATATAATTAGCTACTGCTGTATTTAATATCATTATAAGCACAGATTAAGAAATGTAATTTTATAATGTATTTATTCATTAAGAAAAGATGTTGAAAAATAATGCATTCTGCAAAATTGTAAGACCATGTTTCTTGTTGCAGTGCTACATTCATATTTTAAACAATGATAATAAATGTTCATTGATTAAGAATTATCTAGATTTTTAACTGAAAAACATTTTAAGCTATTATTGAAAAAATGTAATTAATTGAAATTTGGTATATGTTTTTGATAATTTCAGAACATTCTTAACAGTTAAAAATATTTTTACTCTGTTTAAAATTGTATGTTATTGGCTGCTTTTGTAAATTAAAATGTAATCTAAATTCTAAATATGTGTAACTTTTTCCATTTTATAATATTTTAAATCTTTTAAATATTATCACAGGCACTTAAGTTTAATTCATTTTTTTTTTTTTCAATTATGCAACACAACATTGTTTCCATGCTTTTCCAACTTCATAAATCATGTTGAAATATTTGTAAGAAATCTAAATGTAACCAAAATTATGATAATTTAGTGTTTTTTATAAACTTGAGTAATAATTGTAAAACTATTATTTTAAATAAAGTAAAAACTTAAACTAGACTATCTTTTTAATCAACTAAACTATTACAATTTATTTTTGAAGTATTAGGCATGAACTGTAATAATTAATTATTATTCTTCAGTCTGTTTATGCATGTGCTAAGTTGTGCGGCCAACAATAATATTAACTAGCATTATTGTAGCATTAATGTTGCCATTTCCATAGCAATGTATGTACTTTTTCTTTCTTGCATAAAGAAACCTTTTGGCCATACCAAAGTTTTTTTTCTTTATGGTATGATTGATTTATTATTAGTGTCATATTAACAGAACATATCATTAGATTTCAAAGGACCATTAGTTTAGTTCAAGTGTTGCTACCTCTCTAAATTTGCTTTATAAATAATTTAAAAACTGAAAGTCAGAATTGAAGTTGTGACTAAAAATTGTTTAATTTTTAATTGAATAATTTTTTCACAACTTTTCATTATTTGGTGGCATCTTAGTTTACCATTACCTTTACATCTCAAAACAGTTAAATTCAGGGTGATTATAATTGAAGTCCCACTTTCAAAATGCTGTAAAAAAGGAACCAATGGTCAGAATAACTTCAAATTTGAACTGAATATACTGGAAGAAAGGGGAAACAGTATGGGATAAGAAAAAAAAACGTTCCAAAGTGTATCAATAGATGGTGCTGTAAAAGGCATACTATGCAATTAAAGGGTACTCATGCACAATTAAAAACTGAATCATTATGAGCTTTTTATGCGGTTTTTGGCACGACAACAATTAAAAACTGATCCCATCCATTTTTTCCCATCCAATGTGGTACGACCTTGCCGTGGTGGATGGGCTTTCCACTAACAGTACCACATCTGTTGACTTATTTGGAAGTCATTTTTTCCGTCAAACGACCGATACACTCATGCACATTGAACAGTATGGTTGGTTTACTGTGCAACTCATGCCAAAGCTGTCGTATTTCTATTAAAAATGTCACTTGTAGCTGAATCCACTTTTGTTATGCCGCTTACAGCACCATCTATTGATATACTTTGGAACTTTTTGTTTCTTATGCCATACCATTTCCCCCTTCTTCCAGTATATTCAGTTTAAATTTGAAGTCATTCTGACCAGTGGTTCCTTTTTTATAGCATTTTGAAAGTGGGACTTTAATTATAATCACCCTGTATTTAAGATAGATTGTAAAAACAGTTATTTTAATACCAAACAAAATTATGAAACTCCAAGAAAGTGTTTATAGGTAAACTATTTTAATGTTTTTATTCATGAATTATTTTTCATATATTCCAATTTATATCTTCATTTATTTACTTGGATGAAATATTTTCCAAAGAAAAGTAAAATTGTTTTTGTTTTATTTTAAGTAAATGTTCTGAAGTTTTCATAAATTTTTCAGCCTACTTTTTTTTTTTTAAATATTGTGAATTTTAACCCCTTAACTGCTGAAGAAATCTTTCGTGACTCACTCCCTAGTTCCGGCATTTTCCACACAGGTGCTTAGCGACACGATGTGTTATAAGAAAAACAGCAGCACACTTTGCAATCTCAATAATATTTATTGTTACAATTAAAAAATGGGAAGTATAAAATTTAAATTACATATTATAATAAAATATGAGAATTGTACTTAACTGTTGTGTGATATATCCTTAAACATGGTTGAATACATAAACCAACATCACATTTAACACAATGATAGCAAGATTCACAGCAAATTTCCTTGATGCATTTTTCTGTGAAGAAGTTCATGGCACTATATCTGGGAAGTGTTCATTGTTCATCCATACCATTTCCCCCTTCTTCCAGTATATTCAGTTTAAATTTGAAGTCATTCTGACCAGTGGTTCCTTTTTTAGAGCATTATTAAGGGATTGTCCTGTAATTTTTGTCTCTTGGTGGGGCATGGCCGGAAGTAACGGGAAATTTCTGAGTAATTTGTTCTACCAATTTCATGCAAAAATCATAATTGTCAATGTTTGTGGATTTTTTTTTTTTTTTTTCAAAATAAATGCATTCTAAATTGCCATATCTAGAAGGTGGCAAAAAAAATTTTATAGCACTTTTTCTGGTATTTGGGTAACAAACAAGTGCCTGATCAGAATTATTTTCATGGTATGAAGTATCATATTCCAATGAATCTGATCCAGAAGATGACAGAAAGTAGTCATCTAATTCACTGTCAGACATATAAATACAAAATATTGACATTAACACTTTTTACACAACGATACAGGAAAACAGAACAAAAGATACATAACTTATTCAAACACATTCTGATATAAACTACTGCTTTCAAATTTCACCTCTTCAGAAACGTACCTCCTACCCATTGAAAGAAATGAGCAGATCTGTGGCAAACAACCCTTCAAGGGCAATGTATCACATTCCAAAGCAGTGGGCATAGTTATACGGCTATCAACAAATTACAGTGGCAGGTGTTTTCTGAAAACGTATGTATATGCCAATGGCAGTTAATGCATGAACTATGCAAAGCATATATATACGCCTATGGCAGTTAAGAGGTTAATAAATTATTTCATTTTCTGTAATTTGTTTTGAGAATAGGATCATTATATTTTTGCTTATCACATGAAATTTTCATCCAGCTCCATCAACTAGGAATTTTATGTGGATTGATGCCCGATTTAGATGAAAATTCCGAAAAACTGCATATCGTTGTGGGTCTCCTAGCTGGAATGGGAGATGATCCATACAGTGGTAAGATTACCTAATGTAATGTTTTGATTTTTAGTGTGAACTGTTGTGCATTAATTTTTAAGTGACAAAGTTGTTTATTTATAAAATAAGTGGATTGAACTTTGTGCCGTTATCTTCTAAAATAAAACCGTAAGTCATGTGACTGTCCTCAACAGTTCCGGGATGTCCGTTTCACTTTTTCATATGCCAAGCGGCCATTTTTATTCAAAATTATTTTTTCGAATAAACTGCATAAAAGTTACATTTTAAGAAAGATCGTTCAAAATAAATTAATATTTGAGAGATGACTTGCGTTCAATTATGTATATATTCTGCAATAACTTCAGTCGAAAGATTCGCAGTTCAAATTCTCTATTCATAAAAGTAAACAAAAAAAAGATTGATTCGTCGTGAACATTTAAAATATTAAATCATGGAGGTAATCATTCGCAAAGCAAGTTCTCCGCGAATGAATTTTTGGACCGCTGCCTCGCGTCAGAAAAATAATTCGCACCAGTGAGACAATCAAAGTTTACCATAATTATGTGCTATACAACTCAACTTTCGGACCTTTTCTTGACGTAAATTGAACTTATGTAATAATATTTAATGAATCAGATTTTTAGCATTTTTAAAAACGCTAATACAGCTTTTATTTATCGCGTGTACAAATTAGAAATGATACTTTGATTTTGAAATCAAATGTTTTGATTTATGATATTATTTCTTATTTATTTATTTATTTTCTCTTTTAAATGAAAAGTGTGAAGTATTTTAAATTTATGTAATATAAGCATTTTAGATTAAAGTTAAGTATTTTAAATGAAATGAGTGACAGGTTTATAATTTAAAATTAAATTAATTGTAGTATGAATGACGGTGATGGGAACGATATTTGGCGAATTATCATCTGTTCCCGGCTAACAAAAATACTCATAATTAAAAAAAAGAATAAAAATAAATAAATGATAGTTTGATGTAAATAAATATTGATATACATATCAAAAATAATTTATAGAATTAAAATAAAAAATAAAAGTAAATAAACAACAATTTCCATAACAAAGTTTTCGCCAAATTGGCGGGTGAGGGGGGGGAATCGCGCCAACGTGCGTATGTGACATTTGTGCCCAAAAAATATGCGAAATGCTACCATGATCGCAAAAGTTCATGATTTGTCTATTAGAATCTTCCGATTTGGCGAAGGATTAAGGGAAAATTAAATTATGAATAAATGTAACGTGTTGCAATGTTTAACATACATTTAAGGGAGACCAAACTGGTCGCCAGTGGCGGCTAGTATTAAAAATAAATGATCAACATAAAATAGCACAAATAAAAATATATAAAATGGCACACAGCTGTTTCGGAGCCCCTAAAGTTCCATCATCAGTGCCAAAATTAAAAGATTAAAAACTGATTCAAAAGTTTAAGCCATGTAAATATTCTTGCGTCTCTGCACGCATGCAGACAACTTTAAAATTGAAACTGAATCAAATGTTTCTGAATCCATTACCTGTTTGTCATATCTGAAGGAAAAATTTCATGAATTTAAGTTAATTTCTATTTAACAAATTTTCTTCATAACGAAGTTTTTAAGTGTAACAATGAGACTTCGTTAAATGGAAGTTTCACTGTATATATATTTCTAACATTTTATTTCAATTTATAAAATAAATAATTTATTTCCTCTTTTGTTTCAATAATATTTAATGATTATTTTTATAGAAAAAGAATCTGAAAGTCCTCATGCCAAGTTGAGAGGAGCTCTTTCTTCTAAGGAATCTTTTTTGAAGTACTATTTGGTAACGCATTTCATCTATACTTCTTTTTCCTGCACTTTATAAGACTGTTAATGTTGTTTCAGGTTTATAACTTTTATTTTAGGAACTGTCAGAGTTAACAATGGGAACATTCAAACACAATAGGAGAATCAGGACAGCAAGAGTCATTGGAAGGGATTTAGCTCAACTGTATATGTAAGATTGCTTATATTTTTATGTGTTTTTGTAACTTGTTTTGAGTTACTATAATCCTATATTTTTTACAAATAATTTATAAATATAAAAAGAAAATGTATTTTAAAGTGTTCTGAAAAAAATATTTTTTATTTTCAGCAATCAACTTTTATTTAAGTTTCAGAATAAAATTTTAAACATTAACCTTTCGACAACTAAAACAGCTCCATTACACTTAATAGCAATCTTTGTGTATTTGTACGTCATGTACACAGTAGTAATTGAAGGTAATAAAAATAAGTGTGTAATGATTACATATGTATACATATAATTGTATAGATAACATTATATTATTTATCATAATACTCACTACAAATCAGTAATTTATTTGTATTTTGATAATCCTATATAATTACATATGGGTCCAAAGGACCCCACTTGTAATTCTTGTATAATTTTTATTTTCGGTAATCAGAAGTTCAAATCAAACTTTACTGTAACATAGGTAAAACTGTAAACAACCTATTTCTGCATGAATAAATCTCAAATAAGTTCATTTTAATATATATTTTTAAAACAATCATTTTGGCACTGGACAAAATTATTAACAAAACTGTTGAAAGAAAAAAAACTCTTACTACAGTTCAAAAATGATTAAAATTGTTTACAATTAAAATTATTTTAAAATAAATTATTTATTATTAAATGTGTAAATTTAAATGAGTGTCCATAGCATCTTTGATTTATGAAAAGCTATTAATGAAAATATCATTATTTAAAATAATACGTTATCATAGCTGCCAACCTTTCAGTTTTGTAAAAGAATATTTTGAATCAGAAAATTTATTTCATAAATTGTGTTTTGTTTGTATATAGTATTTATTTTAATTCATTCATTAAGTAAAATTTCTAGTTCAAAATATATGTATTTGACTTAACAAATAAATAAATAAGAAGGTTGGCCGTTTTTTTCTTTTTTAAGTTTTCAGTGTCCTTTTTATACTCTTTTATTTAACTTAACTTGGTTTTTGTATGTAAAGATGGAATTTCATAATCGATTTTTCACTCACTTCCTGATAGGCTAGAATTGTAAAAATTATATACACAAGTGTGCTCCTGGTGACAATACAACATTTTATTGCTTTTCGAATTCAATTATAAATTAATAACTTAACACTAGCATTACGGTGTTTTCCATATACCTATAACTACGATCACCGGTCATTTTAACTGCTTGTCTTGATTAAACGAAAAAGTGTATTTTTTGCTAATATTATGTAAATTAAATCTTGTAAATATACAACATGCTTTTTTAATAAGTAAACTATATAGTAAATAAGATAAACAAATGTAAACAAATGCTAATTTAGCATAACAAAGAGTTAAAAAATAAAAAATCATTGAAGATTTTAAAAACTTGTTATAGTTTAACAAATTTAAATACAAATTGATTTTATTTAAAATTAAATAAATTTATTACTCACATTATTCGGTTTGACAGCATACACAGATTACTGATTTCTTAATTTTACTTGTACAGGTTCCACAAACATATTTTCTACAGTTTTCACAAATATTCTGAGTTTTGTTGCCTTTATAAGCATTTATTTGGCATTGTTTACATTTACGACATGTAGTGTGACAAGCATCAATTCTCAACTGGTTAGAAGATTGATGATGAAACATACATCTTTCTGATCTCCTCAGCTGTATCTAAAATGAAATCACGGCAGCTGTAGTTGTTATATCCAGTCGTCTCTCTATAAATAATCCATGCATTTATTGCTGCGAAATCAAGAATGTTAAAAAAAACTTGAACTGGTCAATGTCTGGATGAGGACTTCACAGAATATTTTCTGGCCATCTGGTCCAAAACATCAACTCCATATTTGGTCGCATTGTAAAAATTTACAACTTCAGGTTTTTGTTTTTCATTAGATGAAATTTCCAATGTTGGGTGAAAACTACTCAGAGCAAGACATTTTTGTTCTTCTTTCCTTGATAAGACGTAAGCATTATATTTTCATGCTTATCAATCTTACTAGAATACAGCACATCTCTTGTTTTCTTGAAAGAATTAGGTACTTCTCTATTTGACCGTTTTATTGTACCAACACAGCTTATTCCTGCATTTCTCATTTGTTTTACTAAATTGAGTGATGTAAAGAAATTGTCCATTGTCAGGTTTCTTCCAGTGTTGTAGTAAGGTTCAATCAAGCAAAAAGCTGAATGTTTGCCAACTGTTCTACCGTAGGGCCTGGTTTCATCCTTACCCAAATACGGAAATCCGTTCAGTAAATATTTTGACTGCACATCAGTAGCAAGCCAAAACTTAATGCCGAATTTGTCCAGCTTTTTAGTCATATACTGAGTAAATCGACATTGTGTCTTCATGGGAAACAATTGTTCATCCACTACACTAATGAGACTTGCTCACTAACGAGAAACTTTCTGATTCATTTTTAAACATAAAAGCATGATACTTGCAGGCCTAATTATTGAAGTGATTTGTAATCAAACAGTTTTTCATTTTTCGATTAAATGAATTGCATTTTGAGTTACAAGTGATTGTTGTCTCAAGACAGCAGTTTTTGTCTCCCTGCACTGTCACATCCAGCAACTCATTTCAAAATGTCAACATTTACAGCCTTTTCTGAAAAGTATTCTGCCTCTACTGAAAAATCCATAAAACAGTTCAATTACATAGTTTCTTTAAAAAAAGCACCTGCCAATTTGATATGTTTGTGAACAAAAGTAATTAAAATATGTTCAAAAAGCAGCCAGTTTGGATTCGAGAACACTGTATGATGTAATTTTCACCATTAAATGTTTTTTGTATGTAATAATTTAATTAAAGTTTTATTTGTTTTCTGATATTCCCATATAAATATATTTTTCAATTGAAAAGTGTTTGGAAATATTATTATTTGGGCCTTTTAAAAACTGGCAACAGTAGATAAAAACAGCTATTCCAAACTGTGAATTTAAACTCTATTCAGACAAGGAAATTTTGAATCAAAAATTGAAAAATAAACTTAAAAAGTTAGACAAATTTAGAAAATGGTTGGACACAGCACACCACAATCTAGTCAAGTATGTGCCTGCAAAAAATGGTTAAATTGCTATGCATAGTTTCTGATCCTATAAAACCTGTGTAACTGAACTATTTTGACTGATTTCAACACTAAATAGCACTAGCACTTAAAGTAATTTTTCGATTTAAAACTGCCTGCTTCGGTGTGATTATCATATGTTTCTCTATAAAACTAACCGTTTTCTTATTTTATATGCAATAGTACTTCCAGGATAAGTTGAGAAAGTGAAAATATCACAATAAATTCAATTACAGCAGGAGCAGTGTTAGTTACTTTTTTTTTAGAATAGAGAGATATGTTTGTATGTCATATGTTTTTGTTCAATTATGTAATCATGTATATATAGTATCATAACTCATGTATAAATGCATTTTGTAGGAAAATGAAACAACCCCAGAAAGCAGTATCCTTCTTAGCAGATTTGTTGAAAACTTATAGGGAAGAAAATTGGGAAGTGTTGACTGCTAGTATTCAACAGGATCTATTTCAGTGTTATTTGGCAATGGATGATACTCCTAGGTATCTAAAGACCTGCATACGCCTTGCTGCAACTACTGTATTTACCTTGGACCAAAGACGAGATTATTTTCAAGAAATTATCATGTGCAGTGAAAAGCTAGGTTCAGGTCAGATTTGTTTATGTGCTTTTTAAAAATAATTTTGACTATGTAAATACTCCAAATGATGAAAAATACAGATTGTTATTCTTTAACAAGATCAAATAACACTGGTCAACAACATTTTTGCTACTGGAGAAAATACAGGTGTTCTAGACTAATTTGAGTTTGCTGATTCCAAATCTGAACTCCAAATTTCTCTATCACGTCAGGATCTCGAATTATAGAAACTACCAATGTTTAAATTTGACATTATGAGACGGTTTTACACAACTGAAACTTGAGCAGTATTATTTGTTTCAGAGCAGATTCACAATCTGAATATGTTATTTTAGATTTATTTTTCTTTGAAAATACGGATATCTTTGTCATAAAAAAGCAACAGTCTGAGAAGTGATTTTTCGATTCACGCCATATCATGGGCAGAGAAAAAGATATTGCATTTCTTTTACCTCTTAACTATTGTGTTAGCCCTGTATTGCACACGGTACAGCATGTATGTGGTATTCACCATTTATCCTGATCTCAAACTTCCACACGAAAGTAATCCTGTAACTTTAATAATAAATTTTCTTCTTCTTTTTTTTAAACTAATTTAACTTGATATTTTAAACATTTTATTTGTAAGGTTATGTTTGTGATTTACTTTATTAATTGATTAATTTATATATTAATAAAAACTGTTATACAGCAAAAAAATTGGAAAAAAAATCAATATTCAAAGAATTTATTTTTCTATTATTTCTTTTATTAATGTTGTTGATGATCTTATGCATCATAACTCTCTGTACCAGGTATATTTTGCAAAATCTCAATTTAATTAATATATCAAAGATAACTTAAATACTGCTAAATAATCAGCTATATCTCACTTTCATTCTTTTAAGTTTCTAATTAAAAATAATCCAGTTAATTCATTCTTTTTATAATACTGGGGTTTCACAGTCTTTTTTTCTTGAAAATTGTTTGCAACAGCTTGTGCACGCCTAATGCTACATACTAGAAAATTACCACTGTCAGTAATTTATATTGTTGAAAAAGATGCTTTGAAAATAATCTTTTTTTCTTTAGAGATGATGCACGAGTTTACACACAAGAAATGAAACAAAGTTATTAGGTTTTATAGAAACAAAATAAAAATGTATCTGTATTTAATGGGCTTTGCTATTAATTTAAACTGCTATATTAAATTAACTCTGGTACTAGTCTTGTCTCTCTAAGATTTATCCTTAAAAATTGTCCGTAAATTTATTCCATAATTTTTATTTCTATTAAATTATCTAGTAAAACAAGCCTATTTTTTTTTCTTCTTATGGGCTGATGCTATGCTGATATTTATTTAAATGATTGATGCAGTTCTATCAAGTGTTTTTTTTTTTTTTTTTTTTTTTTTTTTAAGAAAAAAGAAAAAAGTAAAAATAATAAACAAAAAATCATTCATAGAAAAATAAGTTAGTGTTCTATAATTATTAGTGTAAAGATTGTAGAAAGATTTGAATATCTTTAACATCCCTAGTTTTTTCTCATTGTCAGTGCATTAAGCTTATTTTTTGTTTGTTTGCTTTTATATGTTTTTATTTATTTTAAAGAAGTTGATTATTTTTTCTACAGAATATAAGAAAATATAAGATTAGGATGAAGATTATAACTAAATTGAGATGGATATATGTAGCTTTTTATTATATTGTTTTTGAAAAGAAATTTTAATTTTTTTTCATTAATAAATATTTAATACCATATTATTATTATCATCATCCCTGGCCCCCCACTCCCCATCTAAATATTTCAAACTGTCCCAGGATTATTATAAAGTTTTATTTATGGAAACAATTTTACTATATAGGATTTCCATACATGCATTTCTTCTTTCACAGCAAACTTTTTTTATTTGTTGCATATAATTTCTATTTGTTGTATTTCTATGATTGTAATTCCTATTTCATAACTATTGTATCAGTTTTGCACTGCATATGCTTTTGTTTCATGCATAACTTTTTATGCTGTTATTCCATATTACAATTAATAACATATAAAGTTTCATATTGTAGTTATTTTTACATTTTCTATTGAAGTAAAATGGTACTTCTTTTACATTTTAATATATTGTACTCAGTTCTAGATAAAAAGGGGGATTGTTTCTGTTGAATTTTCCAAACAAATATAAATACTATTATATCGGAGAAAATCAATATAAACAAACTCGACACATTCCTAATTTGATTACATATGAATATTCATTGCATATGTGTAGTTGCATCTTGATTAAGGGTGCCAGTTGTTTTTCTTTAGCTGGTGTCATATTTTAATAGTTTATTATAGGGCATAAAATAATAATAAAATACTAATTATTTATATTTTGTGTATAATGTATAGTTTTATGTAATTTAATTTTATTTTAGTCACAGTTTCTCAAAAGTTTTTATTTATTTCAGATCCCTTATTGCTCAGAACTGAAAAGACTTTTCTTGTGAATGGTACCAAAATTGAATCTTCTGTTATCCCAATCATCCGCAACTCTAATATAACTGTGACTTTTCATATTTATAGTAACTTGCCTAGTGAAATAATTTGCAGAAATGTAAAACTCGTACTCAAAAAACAAAATGCTCCAACGTCTGAAAAACCCAAATCTGTCGAAGCTCACCTTTCTTTACGATCAAACTCTTCCTCGGTTCATAGTCCAATGTCGCCAATTCAGTCTGGAGAAGTTGGAATACCTTCCAGAGACGATATGCCTCAAAGGATAACTGTCCAACCACAGTTATATATCGGTTCTTATCGTCAGGATAGTTCACAAATCTATTCAGTCATGTGTAAGAATGCTCATCAGGTGTTGAGAAGGAGAGATAGTCAAGGGTTTCATAAAGATGATATAACAGAAGAGGACTCTGGACCTTGTTTTAAGAGTACCATGGTTAAATTTGTTCCTGGCATAAACGTTGTGGCAATACAAGCTAAGGTATTGTGGATTTAATGGTTTTTATGTTTCAGGGTGCATTTAATGCAGTAAAACCTGCTAAGATGAAGTTGTAACAAAAAATTATGAGAAACAAATCCATTTTAGACAGGTTTCCATCTTAGTAGGTACACTGTTTATTGTCACTTTATTGTTTTGTTTTCACTGGGGCCATAAATATTTTCAATTTAAGGCAGAATTCCATTTATACAAGCTCTATTTAGAACGGATTTCATTTGTTTAGTGTAATATTCTAATTGTGCTGTTTTTAGCCCAATTGGTGTCATGCAAGAAAACTATTTGGACAATAACATACTATAATTAAATAGCATCAGACAATGTAAGAAAATATTTTACTTAAATACATTATATTGTAGTATGTATACTAAACATAAAATGTAACTTCAGTTTTTTCTCTCAAAATTTATTATTATTTTCTATAATTTAAACATGTACAAATTAATGAAATAAGTTAGATTGATTTAAGAAATAAAAAGAAAACTGCCCAGTTAAACTGAGGGCATTGAGCTCACAGGCTATTTACACTAATTGTATATTATACTCTTATTTCAAAGAATTTGAAATATGCCCCTCGAAAAATAAAGAAATCAACAATATATTAAGGGGGGGGGGGTCATCCCCCCTCATAGTTAACTAATGAACCCCTTAAACTAATCAGGGAAGTCTCTAATTACAATGAATATATATACAAAATTTGAAGAAAATCGGATAATTCTGCATGAAAAACCCATTTATCTAAATTAAGGGGGATTAGCCTCCCTTTCCCCCTTTATACTTAACCAATGAACCCCCAAAACTATTCAGAGAAGCGCATTATCACAATAAACCTATATACAAAATTTGAAGAAAATCGGATAATTCTGCATGAAAAACCCATTTATCTAAATCAGGGGGGTTATCCCCCCCTTTCCCCCTTTATACTTAACCAATGAACCCCCAAAACTATTGACAGAAGCACATTATCAAAATGAACCTATATACAAAATTTGAAGAAAATGGGATAATTCTGCATGAAAAACCCATTTATCTAAATTAAGGGGGGATTAGCCCCCCCTTTCCCCCTTTATACTTAACCAATGAACCCCCAAAACTATTCAAAGAAGCGCATTATCACAATGAACCTATATACAAAATTTGAAGAAAATCGGATAATTCTGCATGAAAAACTCATTTATCTAAATTAGGGGAGGGTTATCCCCCCTTTCCACCTTTATACTTAACTAATGAACCCCCAAAACTATTGACAGAAGCACATTATCAAAATGAACCTATATACAAAATTTGAAGAAAATGGGATAATTCTGCATGAAAAACCCATTTATCTAAATTATGGGGGGTTAGCCCCCCGTTTCCCCCCTTTATGCTTAACCAATGAACCTCCAAAACTAATCAGGGAAGCGCCTTATCACAAGGAACCTATAAACAAAATTTAAAGTAAAACGGTTAGTTCTATCAAGAGTTATCGCGTTACGTACATACATACATACATACGTACGTACATACAGAACCGGCGGGCACATAAGCTCTCAGGCTTTGATAGCCTGTGAGCTAAAAATAGTTATTAGTGTAATCCATATATTTAAAGCTGTTTGCTAAAAATGTTAAATAATTCCATCGAATTTCGACCGTATACGCATGCGTCAAAAAAGGACCGGCCAATGAGGCCGAGGGTCTATTCCTGTCTCCAAACGTATTTGGGATCAAGATCAACTCCTGTTATTTTGATGGCTTTTTCCGCGTTGCGTTAAACCTAGGAAGATATTTATATAAAAAACTGTGGAGTGTTTAGAAGGTATTTATTTTATTTATTGTTGTATTTATTGTAATTTGAATGAATACTTAGGTATGCTTACTGTGTAACATGAATTTAGGTTCATTTAACGTTCGCGAAATCAAATCATTTTGTTTATATAGTACAGAAAATAATTCTTCAATCGTAAATAAAAATATAGTAGAACATGTAATACAAAATTGGACCACTTATATTCCGTTTATGAATCTTATGGTGTTCCGATTGCTAATGAAAACGATTATGTAAATATAATGTCAAAAGACAGTACGCACGGCAGTAATATTTTTATTATTATTTGTTCGAAAAAAGCGAATCTGAGCGTCTGAATATAAATTATATATAAAATATTATTTCTGTATTTAGCAACTAAATATTTAATAAATATGCAGGAATGTGACTAGCTTTATGTGAATGTATAATATATATAAGTCTGAACTTTAGCATTATTTTTTAACAGAAATATACTATCTCTATTCGATTTAAAAGTTTTGTCATTATATAAGTGTGCTATTTTATTTGTAAAGAGTATGTATGCATTATATTGTTTGTATGTATATAAATCTTTAGAATCTCTTAATATTTGAATAATGTTTACATTATATTTGTTTGTATGTATACAAACAATATATGTATACAAAGAAGTATGTATACAAACAATGTATCATGTAACAATATTAATATTTACATTGTATTGTTTGTATGTATACAAATCTTGAATGTTTTAATTTATTACATTCATTTTTTACCAGTTTGCATGTCCGTTCATGGGCGATTCAAATGAAACTCATAATTTGTCACAAATTGGTGATTTTATTGATTTAGTGCTTTGCCCAAGAATGTGGAAAAAAAAAACTTTTTGACATCGGGTGAAATGAATGAGGTTATTTCGGTTTTTCTTTTGTATATAAAAAATGTTATATGTAAAAAAATCCTGGCCATTAATCACATTGTTTTTTGTATATTTAAAGACGATTACTTATTCTTTGTAATTATTTTTTTGTTGGGGGTTTTTGAGCAAAATAATATTACTTCATAGATAGAACCAGTTCTGCTAATCATTAATATTTACTTATTTACTTAATCCTTTGACCGCTGAGCAAATGGGCAAATTTGTAATGTTTTTTCTGTTATTTTTTTTAAATGTCAAAAAAAGATAAATTTTCAAACTTGGTATAAAAAACTTAGGTACTTCTCTATTATCCCATCGTCCACTTTTCATAACAAAATACTATCGCCAAACTGTATGATTAAATGCCAAAAATGCAGTCCCATTTACTTGATGTCGGAAGCATTATACGTGTTTGTTATGTCATCAAGTGGTTTTTAATTCAACATTTGCACGTATTAATGACAACGTTCTCCCGTTTATTTGGCGTTACAGTTTGGCGATAGTTTTTTGTGATGAAAAGTGGTCGATGAGATAATAGAGAAGTACCAAAACTTAATTACGTATATGAGTAGATTCCTTGACAGTATTAATCATTACTCAATATTTTAAAACTGCATCATATTTGTAGAATTATATTAATTTAAACAATGCTTCTATTGAAGTGTGAAGAAGCACATACTTCTATGAAGAACAATATATTTACATAATCGTTTTCATTAGCAATCGGAACACCATAAGATTCATCCCCAATAAAAAACGGACTATAAGTGGTCCAATTTTGTATTACGTGTTCTACGATATTTTTACGTACATTTGAATAATTATTTTCTGTACTATATAAACAAAATGATAGAGATCTAAAACCACAATTTCTATCGGGATTGATTTCGCGAATGTTAAATGAGCCTAAATTCATTTTTAAACAGTAAATCCGAAATGGACACCTAAGTATTCATACAAATTATAATAAATAAAATAAATACCTTCTGAACACTCCACAGTGAGTTCTATATAAATATCTTCCTAGGTTTAATGCAACGTACAAGAAAAAAAAAACCAGGAGATGATCCCAAACACGTTTCTAGAGACAGTAATAGACCCTCATTTTAATGGCCGGTGTTTTTTTTTTTACGTATGCGTATTGGGTCGAATATTGTTGAAAAATGATTTTGAAGAAAAAATCGGTAAATTCACAAAATGGTTTCGGGAAAAACTTCACCAAATGGTTTAAAAATTGTTTGAGTGACAGCGGGAAAAAAAATTTCATTTTACATTCAATCATCGCAATTGGCGAGTGTGACTATTAAGTTTAGCCAGTACTGGATACTACTAGATATAATGATTATGAACCATGATTTTTCTGTTATTGGGCGAGATTCATGTTTTTTCAGCAATTCTTTGACGAAATTCGTGTTTTTTCAGCGATCCTTTGAAGAATTTCGCATTTTTCTCGTGATCCTTAACGAAATTCGCATTTTCCAGCGATTCTTTGATAAAATACATTTTATTCCGCAATTTTTAGACGAAATTTAGTAAAAAAGCGTGATCTTTTGGTGAAATTTCCTTTTTTGCGATTCTTTGACAAAATTTGCTTATCTTTCACGATCCTTTTGCATAATTCACGGTTTTTCTGTGGTCTTTTAATGAAAGTCATGTTTTCCCATGATCCTTTGATGAAATTAGTGTTTTTTTCTCAATCATTTGACGAAATCTGTGATTTTTCCAAAACGCGAAGATTGGTTAGATGTTTTTAGTCTGCAGGTGCCCTAAAAAGTCTGACGCCCGTTGCTGCATCGCACACATTCTTCCATGGGGCATCGAACGAAGGAAATTCATCCTAAAGAATCATTGTTTCATTCCTGACATTTCTAGAAAGAAACAACGTTCAATTTATTGGCTGAATTGTAAAGGGCGAAATGGTGTCAGACATTAGCGGAAATAAAGTGTGCATTTTGTTCGTTTATGGAAAAAATTGTGAAATTCGTTAATCGATAAATTGCGAAATTTGTCAATCGATAGAGGAAAAATCACAAAATTCATTAATCGACGGAAAATTCATCAACTGTTTTGAAATTTGTCGAGCGACAGCAGAGAAAAAAATCTTTTTCCATTCAGTCATTGCAATTGGTGAGTGTGACTATTATGTTTGACCAGTGGTGGCAATAAAGTCCATTGCAAAATTTTCAGTATTACTCGCTGTTTGGCAAGTGCTAATTTTGTCCTATACTTCAAAACCCTTTTGATCATCACATCAGTGTGCAGGACAGTTTTTTTAGGTAGACCATTTGATGAATTTCGTGATTTTTCCGTTATCAATTGACCAATTTTGCTGCTATTGATTGTTGAATTTTATAATTTATCAACTATTGATTAGCGAATTTCATGATTTTTTCCATGAACGTTTGACGAATTACGCAAAAAAATTAAGAATATCGTTAAATTGTCTTGGGTAAAAAAAATTTACTATTGTCAAATGCCTTCGAGAAAAAAGTTGCAAGTTGAAACGCCTGTGACCTCTTTTTCATGTTATGCATTTCTGGGAGTCCATCCCCCCACTCCCCCCAAGTGGGACACTTTTCTAAATTTTGCACACACCCCTCATGTGATACATCGCTGGAAAAGTCTTTGACCACTTATTCATGTTATGCATCTCCGGGGTCCATCCCGCCATTCCCCCCCCCCCCTAAGGGAGGCACTTTTCTAAATTTTGTTGACACCCCTCATGTCATATATTGTTGGAAAGGTTTGTGACTGCTTAATCATATTATGCATCTCTGATGTCCATCTCCCCACTTTGCCCCCCCCCCCTCAAAGGGTACTTTCTAAATTTTGCGCACAACCCTCATGTTATATATCATTGGAAAGGTCTGTGACCACTTAATCATATTGTGCATTAGAGTCCTGCATCGGGTCGGGTTACCCGCTTTTACCCGCACCCGACCCGACCCGACGACGCATTATTTTTTTGTTGCGGGTCGGGTTCGGGTTGGGTTGACTTTTACTTTTTTGCTGCGGGTCGGGTTCGGGTCGGGTTGACTTTCATTTTTTGCGGGTTCGGGTTGACTTTTAACTCTTGCGGGTCGGGTTCGGGTTGACCCGCTTTTTTTAAAGTATATCCAAAATATTTTTTCAGTTGAAAAATATATCTACAATAAAATATTTATAACGAACAACTCTATTTAGCGATCACTTCTTCATTTTTTAACACATATATTTTGTACGCTTTTATCACTGAATAGTAGATATTTCCGAATAACAAACTGCTTCGACAGTAGATTCCTTTTTCGCTCAGTTGTATCTGACCCAAACAGAAAAAGCTATTTGAAATCAATCTGCAATCCGATCTGAACATGAAAAATATTTATCGTCGAGTCGCAACCTGAGACCAGACCCAAACCTGGCACATTTCAATCGGAACACGAAATAATTTAACTCGAACTCGACCCGCAACCCGCAACGAAATAAAACAAATAGTTCATTTAAATATCATTAAGGAAAACCCTTTTTAGCTTACAGGCTATCAAAGTCTAAGAGCTACTGTGCCCACCCGATCTGTATGTATGTACGTATGTATGTATGTACGTATGTATGTACGTACATAACGCGATAATTCTGGATAGAATTATCAGATTTGGTTCAAATGTTGTATATAGGTTCATTCTGATAAGGCGCTTCCCTGATCAATTTTGGGGGTTCATTGGTTAAGTATAAAGAGAGGAAAGGGGGGAAATCCCCCTTTAATGGGTTTTTCATTCAGAATTATCCGATTTGCTTCAATTTTTATACATAGGTTCATACTGATAAGACCTCAGTAGTTTTGGGGGTTTTATTGGTTAAGTGTAACGGGGGGAACGGGGGCCTAATTCCCCTTAATAGGTATTTTATGCAGAACTATCCGATTTGCTTCAAATTTTGAAAATATTTCTTTGAAATAAGAGTATAATATTAAAAAAAATTTTCATTTTACGATTAGTGTGAATAGCCTGTGAGCTCAATGCCATCAGTTTAACTGGGCACTTTTCTTTATTTAATTGAATGAATTAGTAGCATTACATTAATGCTCAGGAATTCCACTTAATCTATCTTTTTAATATTGTAAAAAAATAATAATAATTAAAAAGCATCTACTGATAAATACGACAAAATTAAAACTTTAATTATAGAAAATGTTTAAAACTCGATTTAAAAAAAAAAAAAAAAAAAAAAAAACACTGACTAACCATCTTAAAAGCAGAACACATGTCGAAAAAATCTAGTTAGTCATTTTTCACTAATTCGTGGTTTGAGGGCAAGAGCAAAACATTTATATATTTATTGTTAATATGTTACTGTTTCTTGTTTACATTTAGTATAATTTTGCCTGTGTTTAATATATCTTTGTTCATATCTTTTACTTAAATTTAATTCCTTCGTATAACATTAATGGTTAATTCAAAAGTTTTTTTTAAAACTGTATTTTAATAGCGACCGCATCTAACAAAAGCTTTAATACTGTCTAAAAATATAAATGCCATATATTTATACATGTAAATAATAAATAGAATATTTCCATTCCTTGCAACTGCAACCAATATACCCCCCCCCCCTTCCTCCAAGCTTTAAAACAATTAAAGCAAGTATGTGTGTAGGGGAGAAGGGAATTTTTTTTCATATCATACATAAGCAATAAATGCCATAACTTTTTGAGTGATATACACGCATACATATATTTTTTCATTCAGTTGGCAAAACTTCTCAAATGGATTAAAATATTTTTATAATTAATATTTAATTAATATTTTTAATTATTTTTATAAATTCATCTAATGTAAACTTGTATATTCATATTCATATTGAGCCGGTGAAACGAGCTCGAGAAATTAGTAAAACGTGTGAGCAGATAATACATTTTCCGCTCTACATCTATTTTATAATCATAAGTAACTCGTAATTAATTACGCATTCCCCTTCTTTAGAATGTCTTAAATATTACTACTCCATTTAATAGATAATATATCCTATCAGTCTGCGAATATATCAGTTTATGTCCCGAGTTGTAAATAAACAGAAATGGTAGAAAACTGAAACTCGTTTTCAGCTGGCGTCTTATAATTGAAGTTCAAGATCGTTTTACTCTTTTTATTTATTCTTGGTAATGTCCAGGGATGAAAGTGTTTTAGTTTTCTGGATGTAAATAAAGCATAAGCAACTTAATGGTGTTTATTTCATTAGAGAGTTCTAAGTGGGTACCACCAATTAAACGTTGCCTGGTACTTGGATATTACTTATACTGACAGATTCTTGTTTACATGGGTTTTTGGATGCAACATATTATATGAATTGGTGCGAGAAGTTTCTCACTGTTTTACTCATTTGAAATCTAGTAGTTGAAGAGGATAAGTCGATCAAGAATGTCTAACGACGATATAAAGAAAAAGATAGACGAAGAAGAATATTTCTTAAAACCAAAAGTTGGAAAATCAGAAATATGGAAAAGATTTAAACAAGTTTTTGATAAAGACGATGTTTTAGTACCGGATGTTATAGCTTGTGATAACTGTCACAAAGTGTTTCGTTTTGACAGCCATAAAACAGGAACATCTACTCTTTTAAAGCATAAATGTATGCCTTCAAGTAAAGGAGCTCAAGGAAAATCTATTGACAGCTTCTTCAAAGAAAAAGAAACGGTACCTTCTGTACAAAAACCATCTCAAGAAGATAAGAAAATTATCATTGAAAAAATAACAAAATTTGTATGTCGGGACCTGAGATCATTTAACATCATTAAAGGAAAAGGTTTTCAGGAGTTAGCCCAATCTTTAATTTCGCTGGGAAGTAGATGTGGCGATATGGATGTGAAAGATGTACTTCCAGATCCAACAACAGTATCAAGGAACATTCATCAAATAGCACAGAATATTAGAGACGAGGTTAAAGAAGAACTAGGTAACACAATTGAAAAATGGGGTGGAGCAGTTACGCTAGACTTGTGGACAGATGATTACAAAAAAAACTCTTATCTCTGCATGACAATTCATTATATAAACGATAAGTGGGATTTAATAGACCGAGTATTACATACTACCTTATGGGACAGTAACCAGAAGAAAACGGGTGACAATATAAAGCCCATAGTTATACAGAATCTAGAAAAGTTTGGTATTAGTGAACAATTTGAAAATTTAATCTATGTAACAGATAGAGGATCAAATTTGATTGCTGCTCTTAGAAACAATGTTAGATTATCTTGTACTGCTCACATATTAAATAACATTCTGGAAAAAACTGTGGATAGGAATACTCAATTTTCAGATATGATAAATGCTTCAAAATCCCTTGTGAAGTTTTTTAAGCAAAGTGGCTTGCAAAATAAACTGTCGAAGTCTTTAAAGGCTAGTGTAGATACCAGATGGAACAGTTCATTTTTTATGCTGAAATCAATTGCATATGTTTACTGTGAAGTGAAAGAGCTTCTTTCGCAGAGAAAAGAAGAGAGCAAGCTCATTGAAATCCGACAGCCTTGCCTTGAAAAACTTATATCATTCCTGGAAAAATTTAAAATTGCATCTGACGAAATTGAAGCAACAAAACGACCAACACTTTTTTTGGTAATAATTTGGTACAACCGACTGTTAAAGCATCTTGAAGTTACCGATGATGACGATGGAAATTTTCGTGATTTAAAATCATCATGCCACGCCATTTTCAAAGAAACTTTTGAAATTAATAAATATCATAAGATGGCTATTTTCTTACATCCAAAGATGAAGTCGCTGAAGATATTGAACGATCGAACAGAAATTGATTCTGTGCATGCAGAAATAAACAATTTAATTTCTGCCTATAGCAAGAAGATTAAAGATGAAAATACAAATGTTACTGACAGGAAATCTATTCCAAGTTATGAATCAATGGAAATAATATGTAAAAAAAACCCAGCCAAAAAGCAAAAAATAAAATGTAACATTTCAGATTTTGAAGACACAGATGAAAGTGACAACGAAATTAGTGAATTGGAACGCTATATAGCTCTAAAACCTGGCAAATTTAGGGACAGTGATGGCAATCAAACAGATGTTCTGAAATGGTGGCATACAAATGAAGCAAATTTTCCTTTGCTATCCAGAATAGCAAAATTCATTTTAAGTATTCCTGCAAGTAGTGCAGCTAGTGAAAGAGATTTTTCCTCAGCGGGTTTAACTCTTAGTGATAGAAGAACAAATTTATGTCCAAAGAGATTGGATGATATTCTTTTCCTACACAGCAATTTAAAATATCATGATGCATAAAAAGAAAAAAAGAAACTAAAACATTTTCTATATAAGCTTAAAATATAATTATACTTTATGTCATAAAATATTTTGATCAACAAGTTTCATCAAAAAGTAAGATACTTCTTTATATATTTTTTATTCAGTACTGCAAATTAAATAATCATGATTCATAACTGAGTATATTAACTACTGTATATTTTTCAACTTATATCTATCTTTTAATTATTTATTATTATTATTATTATTATTATTATTATTATTATGTGTTCTTTTTAAATTATCATTTTTTATATATTTATCTATTTATTTTTTTGTCAGATAAATTGTTTTAATCAGCAAGTTTCATAAAAGAATAAAAAAAAGTCATTTCTGCAAAATTTTGTTTTACATGGCAAATTTAAAGTATCATGATTCACTAAGAGAAGTTAACGTAAAATAATTACAGTATAACTTTTGAAATATGATTATTTTTAAGTACTAAATTTTCAGGATGCATAACCGTGCATTTTTTACTACCACTATTTCCGAATAGTATTCTAGCTTAATTTAATAGCAGAAATCTGAAATTTAATAAGTCTTACTATTCTGGTATTCAGATTAAAACACTTCTACGCACCCTCTCTCTCTCTATATATATATATATATATTAAATTTCCAAATTAAACTTAAAATACTATAAAATTTAAACGATATATATATGTATATATATATATATATATATATTTGCTTTCAAATTATCATCCTTCCTTGTCCTTGCTCTTGTGTAAACTTTTCAGCCTGAAAACTTGATACAGCTTGGTGATATCTGCATATTCTTGTTCTATATTGAAAATTAAAGTAGTTTAAAATGAATAATATAACATAAAATAATTGCAGGAATATTTTTTAAATATGTTTATCATTGTCAACTTTTTATGGATGTTTGATTTTAAATTATCATTTTTCGTACTGTGTAAATTTTAATGTCAATGTTTCAATCTGCAATTTTTTGGGGAAAAAAAATAGATTTTATGTATATATATATATATATATATATATATATATATTTATATCAAAAATCCATGAAAGAAAATAGTTGGAAATGCTTTCTGTATAATATTTAAATATATATATAACAACATTTATATTTGAATATGCTTAATTGTAAATTCTTTGTGGATATATATATTTTTTAATTTTCACCTTAGTTACTGATAGTTTCTTTATTTTTATAAATACTTAATTCTGTCGTTTGAAGTTTCTCACTATTGTATTTGAGGACCATAGAGGCCAAGGGGTATAAGTGACAAAATTGAAAAAACTGAGTTAACTGCACAGGCGATCTCGAAATAAGGCTATTTATTAGTACGTAAAAAAATATAAGTGATTGTTTAATTATTTGTTGCGTTCTGGAGGTCATTTACTGAAGCATTCGAAATTTCTACCACTTTTTATCAATACAGATTAACTATAAATTTGAAAAAACAAAACAATGTACTCCACCTTCTTTACATAGTTATTGAAATAATAGTTCAAAAACCACAATGAAATAAGCAACAGTTTCATAATTATTTCAGTCGATTAATATTGACTCAAAACTTTGAACTCAATTTACTCGAAATCGAAATTTTGTAACTTGTACCCCTTGGCCTTTAAGGTCGTCATTTATTTTTAATGTTATAGCACTGTATATCAAGTATTTAGTAGAAAAAAAAATCTGTTTTTAATAATACTTCAGTAATTTTTTATTGTAAATAAAGCCATGTCATTAAAAATTAGAAAATTAGATTTTTGTCTAAATTGCAAGATTAAATAACTTTTTATAACAAAATTGTGAGTCTCAAATAAGTATATTTAACCGGATGCAAATGCAAACAAATATAAAATGAAAGTTATGAAGTTATGACTGGAAATCAAATTCAGTAATTAAATCTTAATATATTTGAGTAACTTATTAATTTTACAAAATAGGAAGAAAAATATTATTAAATTTATAACACATATTAATTTTAAAATACTGAGTTGTATCTCAAGAAGTTTGAAATTATTAAATTTGTTATTATTTTTATTCATTTGGTGGTCTAGGTTTTAATTTATCAATGGCCTTACAATAATTTTCAGAACAGTTTATTAGTTCAACACCCTTTAATATATCAATTTTATGTGTGTATTTATATTTATCTAAATCTCTGACTATTATTTCATCAAATATTATGTTTCTATTAAGGATGTTCTCAAATGCAAAAGAGTTACTTTCTGACATATATTGGAATTCATTTATGTTCATAAAAGGATGGAACTAGCAGGTTTTTTTTATTCAGAAACTATGTAATTGACTGGCGGTTTTTTTTTTTTTTGTTTTTTTTTTTTTTGTGGAGGCAGAAGATTTTTCAGAAAATACTGTCAAAGTTGGCATTTTAAAGCGAATTCCGGACGTGACAGCGTGGTAAAGTGGAAAACTAGTCGTCACGTGACACGAATTGCTTATAACTCGATTATTTATCAAACTTTTATTTATCAAAAAATGGAAAACGGTATTCGATTCCAAATTGTTTCAATTGACATGGCTGCCAGTTTTATGACTTTACATTTAAAAATGTGTTAGAAAGCTTCACGTTGTTGCGAGAAGGGAATTTAAGAACCACCTTAAAACAGCACTTATTATTATTATTATTATTATTATTATTATTATTAATTTTGTTTCCCCTCCACCACCTAGAACCTGTGCGCCGGGGCTACAATTGGTGCTTTTTCTCCTTATCAAACTTGGTTACTTGCTGTCACTTTCTAATTCACTCTACATTACGTAATATATATATATATATATATATATATATCTTCATCTTATTCAAAAATTAGAACCTCAATTTATTGGATATTTCGTTATATTGTATTGTATTTGTCGGTTAATATTATAGTATGTTTTTTTTTTTTTTTTTTTTATTTAATGGTTATTATTAACAAAAGTTTATATATATATAAAAAGAGCTAAATACCCACTACCGCCTGGATGACTGATTGTATCAGTTTTGTTCTAGAATAATAATACATAATTTGGAAAAATGGGGAAGAATGCAGATAGGGAGTTTAATTCGAATAATTCTCCTCAAGGTACTGCTTCGTCAAGTGTAATATATGTGTATATGTAGGAACTATCACAAATACAAAAATACGATACATGTATTTTTATGTGTATCAAAAATAAAATGTTGGTAATATTTTTCATATTCCAGTGTTCTTAACTGTACCATAGAGAATAATTTATGATTAAATTTCTTATATATAATTTAATTATTTTGCAGTAAATTGAATATATACTCATTCATATTCAAATATGTATTTATTTTCTTCTAAAACGTAGTTCTGTTCAAAATTTTATGAAAATTCAAAGAACTCTAATTTGATTAAAAAATCCAAATGACTCGCAAGTAGGTCCACACCAAGAGTAGTGCGGACGGTGCCCCGGCACCAGGCACCAAGCACTTTAAAATGCCGACAGGCGTTTTCAGTTACCACTTTAATGTTCCCAGGGAGCGATAGAAATATGTACAAAATGTAAATTCTTATTTTTATGACAAATGAAAATTGCCACTTACAAACTAGTATTTCTTTTCCATAAACACTTACACTATTTAGATTTATTTCACTCTAAACCATTTTATTTTAGCATTTTTTCGTAAATTATAGAAATTGTATAATCTTATTAAGATCTTTGAGCGGCTCTGTTATGTAAATTGCGCACTAATTTTCGTTTAACGCTTTTAAGGGCAAAGTATTCTATTGTTAGGATGTTGAAAGGATTGAATGACACCAGAATTTGTGAACAAACTTTCTGAAAATAACTAAAAGCTTTTCTTTACGTGCATTAGAAAAGCAAAATTTTATTCAAAAATTCTGGTGCCATAGTGGCATATGGGTATTTGATATATGGTAAGATGTTTATATAATATGTCACCGCCCTTTAAGGGAATTATGTGCAATAGACACATGTGCAGAAGCCACAAATTAAAATAACATTCAAATTTTTAGACCTTGACTCGTGGTTATTTGATCATTAAAGTTATTTTTTAAACCTTTGAGTTTTGGGAATTAAAAAAATTATGTCTTATTAATTTTTAAATATTTTTAAATAATATCTCTCCTTCTCCCTAAATCTAAAGATGCAGTGGAGGTAAAAAATAAAATTTAATGGGCAGTAAGATTCTACAATTAAATTTAGCTCATTTATACAGGATGTTGTCAGTGCAAACTTTCTTAAAATTGAAAACATCACATGATAATTTTCTCAGACTGCAGTGAGAAGCTGATTCAGTGAAAACTTTTAACTAAAAAAAGTGCTAAACACAGCACTGATGGGCAGAATAGCTGATTATTGGATTTTGTATGAAATACCATAATGTCGGCGCAAATTTCTGTCAATTAGCTTTATAGTGTTTGTTCAATAAGCTACATTACTTTGTTTTTGTTTCTAGTTTGCGGAGATAGTTTTATTGAGTATAAATTAAATTGCGTTGAAAATCGCACAAAATATCAATGTCGCAGTTAACTATATCCCTTTAAAATTTTGTGATTTTATTTAAAATTTAGATTAAAACCAGCCAAGTTTCGATCTTTTTTTTTCTTCGTTTAAATCAGAAAATGGGAAAAGAAACAGAAATTAAAGTAACAAGCATTTAATTCTAGAAAAAAAAAAAACTATTGAGAATAATTTTAACCAAAATAGTTGTCGTTTCGTATCTGCCAAACCTTCTAATGTTTTTCCAGATATATAAACATGTTTTCAAACAGAAAATTTATAGAATAAGGCATCTTAATCTTTCTTTTATTTGGTGCTTATTTGATTATATCTATATAGGAAGGTTTGGCAGCTATGTCGTTTAATAATAAGCTTTAAAAATTTTTCCTATTGGATTGGGAATGCCAAATCAACGAGTGGCTCAACCTGTGCATTTTAGATTTTAATGAAAGTTACAGGAACTCCCTGATGATATAAATGAGAATATGCTTTTATAATTTTTCTTTATCTCAGTAAATTTTCATACAATTCATTTTTAAATTTCAAAAATTCATCATCTTTTGGTTTGTTTTCAATTTTGAATTTCTCAAGCTCTATCAGGCGTAGAGAGTTGTTTGACCCCCCATTTTACAGAGAATATCATAAGATTTAATTTGATATGAATGTTGACTATACTTGGCTAAAAAAAATAATAAAATTTTATAATATATATATATATATATTTTTTTTTTTTTTTTTTTTTAATTTTGGAAAAATTATATGTTTTTGTAATATTATAAACTTTAAATCCTAAAAGTTTTAGAGTGGGATCTCAATGAGATCAGCAGTTATGTAAAAAAAGAAAAAATGTTAAACACCAGTTAGGGCTGGTATTTAAAAAGTTAAGCACCTTGCCAACTTTAGGATTGTACTAAAAACAATATTGTCTTATTAACTTTAAACAGTAATTTTTTTTTTCCATAAATCTGATACCATTCATATTCCATTCTAAAACTTTCAGGATTTAAAATTTAAAATATTAAATTTAAAAAAAATAATTTAAAAAAAACAACACTATTTTATTTTATTTTTTTTAATTTAACTTATTATTTTTTTAACCAAGCATAGTCAAACTTGTATATCAAATTTAATCTTATGAAATTCTCTTTAAAATGAGGGGTCAAGTACACGAAACACGACCTGATGCAGGATTCTGCTCAACGATCTTGAGGTGTCCGCTATTTAGAGATTTCACTGTATTTGAATATGAAATAACATACATTTGTCCATTTTAAGGGGCGTTCGTAATTATGTAAATACGTAGCACCTATTGTCGTCGTTCAATCCGTCCATCCGTCCGTCTGTCCGCATATGACAACGCAAAATCTACCCAACCGAATGATTTGAAGTGTAATATATATATTCTTTGAAGAATTTTGACGAGTCATTTCAAATTTTATGTCAATCGGATAAAAACTTAAAACGATATTCATAAAAATATTTATTAATAATTTGAATTTTTGTTTTAAATCGGCGGTACTTCTTTCTTATAGGAGCTTCCGAGGTTTAATCGTCAAGCAACCGAGATACTTATTTTATTACGGAAATTAATCCGCAGACGATATAATTAATTTCACAGAATTAAAGATCACCAAGATCTGAATATTTATATAACTAGTTATAGTACATTTGTCACGCTTGACGTACAATTTCAAACTTGTTCTGTATAAAATTGGTATTAGACAAATAATTGTACATATACTTTTCATAATAGCATTAAAACATGGTTTATTGTCCTTTCACTGCGGGTTCGGGTCGAAGTATTGCGGGTTCGGGTTGAAGTATGTCGGGTTCGGGTCGGGTTGCGGGTCGACGAAAATTATTTTTGCGGGTTCGGTTCGGATTGCGGGTTGACTTCAAATTGAATTTGCGGGTTCGGGTCGGGTTCAACCCGACCCGTGCAGGACTCTATTGTGCATCTCCGATATCCATCTCCCCACTTTGCCCCCCCCCCCCCCCCCCCCCCCCCAAGGGACACTTTCTGAATTTTGTTGACACCCCTCATGTCGTATATTGTTGGAAAGGTCCGTGACTGCTTAATCATATTATGCATCTCCGATGTTCATCTCCCCACTTTGACCCCCCCCCCCCCCCCCCCAAGGTACTTTCTAAATTTTGCACACAACCCTCATGTTATATATCATTTGAAAGGTCTGTGACCACTTAATCATATTATGCATCTCCAATGTCAATCTGCCCACTTTGCCCCCCCCCCCCCCCCAAGGCATACTTTCTAAATTTTGTTGACACCCCCATGTCACATATTGTTGGAAAGGTCTGTTACTGCTTAATCATATTATGCATCTCCGATGTCCATCTCCCCACTTTTTGCCCCCCCCCCCCAAGGGATACTTTCTAAATTTTGTTGACACCCCTCATGTCATATATTGTTGGAAAGGTCCGTGAATGCTTAATCATATTATGCATCTCCGATGTTCATCTCCCCACTTTGCCCCCCCCCCCCCCCAATGTACTTTCTAAATTTTACACACAACCCTCATGTTATATATCATTTGAAAGGTCTGTGTGACCACTTAATCATATTATGCATCTTCAATGTCCATCTCCCCACTTTGCCCCCCCCCCCCCCCCCACAAGGGGTACTTTTCTAAATTTTGTTGACACCCCTCATGTCATATTGTTGGAAAGGTCTGTGACTGCTTAATCATATGCATCTTCGGGGTCCATCCCGCCACTCCCCCCCCTTAAGGGGGGCACTTTTCTAAATTTTGGACACAACCCTCATGTGATATATCGATGGAAAGATCGGTGACCACTTAATCATATTATGCATCTCCAATGCCCATCTCCCCACTTTGCCCCTCCCCCCAAGAGGTACTTTCTAAATTTTGCACGCAACCTCATGTGATATATCGATGGAAAGGTCTGTGATCGCTTAATCATATTATGCTCCCCACTATGAAATTTGTCAAGTTAAAGCAACTATAAAATTTAATTTTATGGTAATATCAAGTTGTTTGCCGTCAAATTTTGACGGGTTCCATCTAGTTCTTTTATAATATCCATTTAACATTTTTAAAAAAAAAGCTATTGTTAAGTAATATGAAATTTATGTTCTTATACAACCATCCCCACTCTTTTTCTTTTTATATGTTCCTGTATTGCTCAATGTTTAATTTAAATGTCTTACCTTGTCACACTAAGAATTTTAACTCAATTCAATTTTTTTTTCAATTGCATGGTAGTCTTCTTTTCTTTCCTTTATAATGAAGATGAAGATTACAGTTGATGAAATGAATATATTTATTTTCATTATTTTTAACATCTAATATTTAATTATTTTGCATGATGTAGTTTAGAATGTCTATATTTGATTGATTGAGCAAATTTGATTTTTGAAATTATATAGATTGAACAATAGCTTTTTATGTAAAAAAAATAATAATAATACACATGTTTAAGAAAATTGTAATTTTTATACACTCTTTCTGACATTATTTTTAAATTTACGGATTTTTCAATGCTATGCTGTTATTTGTGGATTTTTCAATGCTTGTCAGTACTCATAAAATCTTATACAAAAACTCTTACAAAAAAAAAAATCAATCAATGTATATCATAGCAAAACAGTGAGAGTTAAGAACTATACAAAATTTTTCATTTTAGAAACTCCTGCCATTAATATGCCATCTACAATGTGATTTATTGTATGCTTTGGCTGAAAACGTACAAATAATTTTCCTTTGTAGAATTATTGTTCATTGATAGATAAATATTTTAAATATTGTATATATTTATAAAATATGCTGAATCATCTGTTAGTAGTTGTATGATTCAAAAATTTGGTATCAGATTTGTAACATTTATAATCAGTTGCAACCTAAATATAATTTGAAATTTCATTTTTTAATTATCTACTTGTTATCTGAATTTTTTTTTATTATATTCATAATCTAATTAGAATCATAAGACAGTGTTTTAATTTAATCTTAAAGTAATCTGTTTTGAAAAGTTACCTAATCACATTTTTTTTTTTTCATGGATAAAAAAAAATTATACCAACATGATTTTTCTATTATACTATTCTCTTTTTCTAACAAAATCTAAAGTTCTTCATTTTATTTATGGTATAAGTGGCCAACATGACAACTATGTTACTTTTCTAATCACAACTGTTCATTATTCATCCATTATAAAGCATTTCACTTTTAAGGAAGACATTTATTTACAGCTGCTGCATACATGAAACTTGGATTTTAGTATTGTGCTAAGCTTATTAATTTTAGACATCTGCCTAAAGCTATAACACACAGAGTTCTTGCTTAGAGATTTTTTCATAATGCGTGTTGTTTGTAACTATATCAGGGTCTTGAAGCATACTACATATTTTATTTTCAAGTTATTGTCACACAAGGAAAGTCTACTTAAAGTGCATACTCAGGATATTTTGAAAAAAAAAAAAAGGCTAATGAAACTACTCATGTGCATTATAAAGGATCAGTCACATTTAGCTGCGGAATCTCAGTAGAAAATCTATAAAAAAATAAAATACTTTTGAGCATTTGGCGCAAAAAAAAGCGATTTCGCGAGCAAAACTTTTTCTGTACCAAATGTAAGCAATTTTAATGCATTTGTAAATTGCTTGTTAAAAGGCCGCTTTACTCAGGCAAAAACACTTGCTCGCTCAATATTTTTAAGCGTTTTTTATTATTTATTTTTTTTTTTAATTGGATAGCTGAGGTGAATCCCTATGCACGCTCCTTTGTACTTTTTCGATTTTTATTACAAGTTTTTTTATTAAGATACTTTCACTTTCGGAGCTGGTTTTTAAAGTGGAAGTATCCTCAATTTTTACTCAGTTGGAATTAAAAAAAACTCTCTCTCTGATAGCTTTATTATGTTGGTAGTTACTAATTAGTTAGTACTAGTTAGTTAGTAATTTATCTCATTGAAATAAATGTGATGATTAAAATGTAAGTGAAAAATGTTTATTAGCGTCTTTAAATATAAACCAATTATTTCTTGAAAATTTATCTAATTTATAGACTTCTGAATCTGGACTGTATGTATTTCACCGTCTTTGGATGGAATGGGGCAATATACATTTTGCTTTAACAAGTATGAATCCATTGTTTTCATTTGTAGTAACTGAAGAGCTTCCTGCCATTAATATCAAACCTGAAAGTGGTATGCTTGTTTAAAAGATACTTAAGAATTTTCTGCAATAGTTACTTATTCAATATTTTGTAATTTTTTATTGAAATTTGTGTAGTTTTTCAAATTTGTTTTCTTCTTATTATTATTATTATTTCTTATTATTTTAACATATCTAAATACAGCTTTTGTAATATAAATATTTTTATTATTTAGTAAAAGCTGCATGTTCTATCAAAAAAAAAAAAAAAAAAAAAAAAAGGTGCCTAAAATTACATCATAGTTAATATTTATCTTTTTTAAAAAAAAAGGGGGGTGCCTAAAATTACATCATAGTTAATATTTATCTGTTTAAAAAAAAAAAAAAATTAAATAAGGAATGCATTATTTTAAAAGGAATCTTAACTGTAGTTATGTTTACTGAAATAGATTTTTTTTAAATTCATTGTATATATTTAATGCTGTGTAGTATGTAAAATTGTTCATGTTATTTAATGCAGTATAGATCAATGTTGATGCATGTGTGATTTAAAAAATAATAATACCCAGATTTGTGGGAACACCTACATAATGTTTTAATATCTATATGCATACATATTATATAAAAACAGAACGCCTGACTGACTCATCAACACCCAGCTAAAATGACTAAAGTCAGGATCACGAAATTTGGAGAGTGGATTGCTGTTATGACTTAGGCAAGCAATAAGAAAAAAAATTTGAAAATTCACCCCCAAGGGTGTTAAATGGTTTGGTCTAACATTTTAGGTCATTTCGCCATATCTCAGCAGCAGTTTTAGATAGGGGCAGGAAATTTAGGATAACAAATCTACTAAAACATGGTTAAACATGCATTTCAGCGATTTTAGAAATTCACCCATTAAGGGGGTTAAATGGGTGAACGTTTTTAGGTCAATTCGCCATATCTCAGCAGCAGTTATAGATAGGAGCATGGAGTTAAGGATAACAAATCTACTAAAAAGATAGTTAAACACATATTTCAGCAATTCGAGAAATTCACCCACTAAGGGGGTTAAACATCGGATATGAACCCAATTATGGAAGATTAGATGAATAAGACAACTATTGCTGATTTTTGATTAGATATTTTGCTTAAGACATTTTTAAAAGAAAATTATTTTTAAATCATTTATAAAGCTGACGGATTTAGTATGATTACATCAAAATAACAAATTTTTTCTGATTGTCATTTTGACAGTTTATGAACACGAATGTGTTATTGTGATCAGCATATTTTTAGGATATTACATTTTCGCTTATGTTACCTGGAAGGCCATGGTTAACTCAGGTGAAGCCGGGTGGTTCTGCTATATTAAAATTCATTTATTAGTTTCAATATGTAGATAAACAGAAAAAAAATTATTTATCACATTTTTACAAATTTTTATTTAATGTTTAAAATTTGTCTGTACTGCACTTTTGTTTCACTCCCACTTTTATCTGATTTAGAACAATTTTGCAAATTACCTACTCATCCCTACCCTACATTGTAATCGACACAATGTCCACCTGTGCATAGCCGGGATGGACTGCTAGTACAATAATAAGTATGATATTTTGTGAGTTTTTAGATATTAGGGCAATTAAAAAATCAACCTCCCCCCCCTCTCTTTTTTTAAAAAATTAAATTTAAAATTGCTTTCAAAACAATTCAGAATTTTTTTTCCACCTATGTAATAAACATTTTAAGTATTTTATTGAAATTTACAATAACTGAGCTCCTTTTTTTTTCTCCTTTACCTTTAAATCTAGTATATCATTTGAATATTGGTAACTAATTGTTATATTTTTCTGAGTTTAGTGCGTCTAAAAAAAGGTATCTGTGTGTGTAAAGGTTAATTTTGATATTGCTGTAAAAAACTTCAGCACTTTTACCCCCCTCCCCCCCCTCCCCCAAAAAATGTATATATATATATTACTTGGTATTTGAATTATAATATCTGAAATACTTTAATATAAATAAATAAGCAAAAATTATTTCACAATAAAAATTTTTAATTATAAATTGCCTTAAGATGTGCTAATTGTCTCATTAAATAATTGCTGTGGTCTTTATTATGATCTTTATGTAATGTGAGGGAGGGGACATTGAGTTTAATAAATTTGAATAGAGGTCAATAAGATTAAAATGTCCATTGTTAATTGATCTAAGGTTCGTAAATTACAATAATTTTCAGTTGCTAAAATTAAACATTATATGCTACTTATTTTAATAATTCTTTAAAAGTAAATATTTGTAACTAATTTGCAAAGCATCAATTTATCTGGTATACTTTTTTTTTCACAGGTGATTTACTTGCAGGCATTGAACAAAAGCTAAATTTATCCATATCAAGTGGCAGTTCTTATTTTACTGACAGCACATTCCTATTATTGAAGAGCTCTAGAGGTCTCAAATTGAAAGTAAGTATATTTAAGTTTTTTTTTTCTTTTTCTTCTTCTTTTTTTTTATGGAATTGCCCAAAAGTCTCTTTCTAACACAATGATGAACTTTTGCATGTACTGAACATCTCAGATATTTTATAGTGGCAGTAGCATTTTAACTTATTTTATGAACACTTAATTTATTTTATTAAAATATCTTGATGAAAAATTAATTTTTACAGGATTTTTCTGAAATAAGTTTTTGCTTATCCTAAACTCAACTTTTAACTGTTTGAGTATTCTGTATGATCTGAATAACTTGTTTATGTCACATTGAAATCCATTTTAATAATTTATAACTGAGATTTTTCTCTGTTTTAAATTGTATCATATATATTTATTGTCTTATCTAGTTCACATTTTGAAAATGTTAATTAAGTGACAACAAAATTAGCTTAATTAGACAGTCTATTAATTGAACTATCTGTGTTTAGTAATCTATGCATGTTAAACAAAATTTTAGTTCTTGTAAAAAATTGTAAAATTGAATTTGTTCTATATAAAAGGAAGTTGTAGGTTATTTATGTGCCAAAGACATTATCATGTGTATCATATCAGGCACATGTGTCATAGGTCACCACCGCTGTTGTAAGATTATCATATATTTTAATACGAGCAAATCTTGTGTGTGTGGTTATATATATGTAAATTTTATCTTAAAAGCGGCTCTAACGATTTTGACAAAATTTTATATCTTACCGTTTTGGGCCACTGGAAAACCATTGGGCTAGGTCACATGTTCGAGAAAATTTGATTAGTGGGTCATTTTGTGTCACCATGGATCAGGGTCAAGCTAATTGTATTTAAAAAATGGTTCAAACGATTTTGACTAAATTTTGACTGTATCCTCTCATTTTTAGGCACAAGAAGATTATTGGGCTAGGTCACATATTCAAGAACTTTCGATTAGTGGGTCAATGCGGGTCAAGCTAATTTTATCTAAAAAACGGCTCTAACGATTTTGATTAAATTTTGTATCCTATGAGTTTCAGGCACAAGAAAATCATTGGGCTAGGTCACATGTCCGAGAAAATTTGATTAGTGGGTCATTTTTGGGTCACTGTGGATCAAGCTAAGTTTATCTAGCAAACGGTTCAGACTATTTAGACTAAATTTTGCATTCTATGGTTTTCGGGCATGAGAAGACTGTTGGGCTAGGTCCCATGTTCTAGAAAATTCAATTAGTCGGTCATTTTGGGCATGGGTCATTATGGGTCAAGCTATTTTTATCTTAAAAATAGCTCAGAGGATTTGAACTAAATTTAGTATCCTACAGTTTTAGGGAATGAGAAGACTATTGGGCTTGGTCACATTGTGGTATAAATAATATTTGATGTAGATGAAGGTGTAGTTATATATTATTAAATAGTTATGAAGTTCTTTATTTAAAATATTGCGTTGTATTTGCTAGACCCCTTAGCGTTCTTTTTGGTCAAAGCAGTGGTATAAAATAAAAGGAAAAGAAACTTCTTACTTGAATGGTGTCTGCTGTACACAAAATGAAGAGGAGCCTTGTTAACGATATAAATCAAATATCTTTATTCATCTTTTGAAGAGAAGAAAGAGGCCTTCATCCGTTGGTCACCTTTTTATTTTAATAAAAAACGTTGGCCCATAAAAATGATCTTTTCCACTCGAAGAAACGTCTTTAAAAATTAAAATGCAGCATTAATCCAGATTTTAAAGATGAGAATTTCAATTAAAACTTTTACGCGCCATCAGGCAATAAATTCAGACAGGGAGACATCGTCGTAGAATTTCGCCGGACGACAGTTCATCAACAAAACAGATTCTGATTTAAAATTAACGAAATTTTTAATTTATAGTAAGAAACGGGGACACCAAAAGTATCCAGACGACAAGACTTAAATCTATTAGAGAATTTTAAAAATTAGACAATATCTTAATTAACAAATCCGAACAATTCATTTAAAAACATTTATTTTAATTTGCGCCAGCAATCGTCAAATAAACCACGCCTTCGAAAAATGAGCCTCCTTTCACAGCTACCTGATGCGTACGTCACAAGAGGGGGAAAGACGGCGCTTCGATGACGTCATCACAATACGAGGAGAAGGCAGAGAGCGAACACATCGGCAAGAGCGCAATACGGCCGCCGAACGATGCCTGATAAGAAACGCTCGCGTAAAAATAAATACGGAATTGAATCCAAATAATATCGACGTGAAAGGCCGAAAGAAATAAAAATATAACATGATTTAAACATTGTGAGATTTCATATCACAATACCCCCATTTACCGATTAAAATTTTGGCAGAACAAGTGATGTAAAAGGTAAAATGAAATAAAAACCTTTTACAGAAAGGGGATGACAAAATTTTTGCACACCAAACACAGAGAAAAAAATTAAAATATTAAAGTAAAGCCAAACGTTAAACTGCTGCAATTAAAATTAATACTGGTGACCAAACTGGAAGGGAGAAGAAAAAGAAATACATCAAAAGTATACATAGTATATTCAATAGTATACATATAAAAATGCCAAATCTTCTTATTTATGGCAATTTCTTCTAGTCTGATCTCATCAAATTCATCATCAAAATACTTAAATACAAATGCTAAACAAACATCAGAATTAGCATATATAAAATGAGATATATAAAATGAGCTCATTATCAAATATTTAAATTGGTACCATTAAAAATAGAAGTTGCACTTTACAAGCAACAAATATCAACATACCTTCAGTATTTGATCAACCGCCTAGGACTTACAATAGAGCATTTATTTTCACTTACTCTAAATAAAAATTGGCCATACTTAAAAATATCTTTAGTACAATTTTCATAATACCATATTCAATTTGTTTTTGTAACTTTATTTTATTTAGTACTAAATACGTAATTGACTTGAAATAACCAGCTGTACTCTACATGAACAAGTAGCCAAATCGTGCACTAAATGACCACTCACACCTAAAACACAGATAGTTATGGTAGTTGCAACTATATATATATATATATAAGAGAGACATGTCTAAATAAATTAGGTGTTTTAATGCTGAAACATATACTCTTACCACTTTTCTCATTACAACTGAAAATGTGTTGCAAAAGTAATATCAACAAACACCAATATAAATATTTCTCTGAAAATACTGGATTATTTACTCAGTAAGAATTTTCAAAATATATACCATTCATTAAAATACGAGACATCACTTAATACCATTTTAAATATGTATAAAGATAAACTCATAGATAAATCATGGTTTTTATGAATCAGTGGGTATTTGGTTGGGTGGGTGGGGATCCCCGGAAAAAATTTAACCTTTAGTCTTCATTAAAAAAGACAAGTTAAAAAATGACACTTTCATGGGAAGAAAATAAAAACACAGTGCACCTTTTGTAATGGCCATAATTATCATCCAGAAATATACATATCCATATATTTAAAGCTGTTTGGTAATTCTGTCAAATCAAATATTCCATCGAAATTCGATCGAATACGCATGCGTCAAAAAATCACCGGCCAATGAGGTGAGGGTCTATGACTGTCTCTACAAACGTGTTTGGGATCGTATCATCTGTTGTTTTTTTCTGTTGTCACGTTGCGTTAAACCTAGGAAGATATTTATCTAGAACTCACTGTGGAGTGTTTAGAAGGTATTTATTTTATTTATTTATTTTATTTATTGTAATTTGTATGAATACTTAGATGTCCATTTCGGATTTACTGTTTAAAAATGAATTTAGGCTCATAAGTTGGCAAAATCCCGATGGAAATTTTTTTTTTAGATCTCTATCATTTTGTTTATATAGTACAGAAAATAATTATTCAAACGTGTAGAACACGTAATACAAAATTGGACCACTTATGGTCTGTTTATTATCGGGAATGAATCTTATGGTGTTCCGATTGATAATGAATTCGATTATGTAAATATAATGTCAAAAGACAGTACGCACGGTAGTAATATTTTTATTATTATGTGTTCGAAAAAAGCCGAATCTGAGCATCAGAATATAAGTTATAAAATAAACAGAAATATATTATCTCTATTCGATTTAAAAGTTTTGTCATTACATAAGTGGGCTATTTTATTTGTAAAGAGTATGTATGCATTATATTGTTTGTATGTATACAAATCTTTATAATGTTTTGATTTGCAAACTCTTAATATTTGAATAATGTTTACATTATATTTGTTTGTATGTATACAAACAATATATGTATACAAAGAAGTATATATACAAACAATGTATAATGTATCATGTAACAATATTAATATTTACATTGTATTGTTTGTATGTATACAAATCTTGAATGTTTTAAATGGGCAAATTTGTAATGTTTTTTCTGTTATTTTTTTTAAATGTCAAAAAAAGATAAATTTTCAAACTTGGTATAAATAACTTAGGTACTTTTCTCTATTATCCCATTGACCACTTTTCATAACAAAACAGAAATATATTATCTCTATTCGATTTAAAAGTTTTGTCATTATATAAGTGGGCTATTTTATTTGTAAAGAGTATGTATGCATTATATTGTTTGTATGTATACAAATCTTTAGAATGTTTTGATTTGCAAACTCTTAATATTTGAATAATGTTTACATTATATTTGTTTGTATGTATACAAACAATATATGTATACAAAGAAGTATATATGCAAACAATGTATATAATGTATCATGTAACAATATTAATATTTACATTGTATTGTTTGTATATATACAAATCTTGAATGTTTTAAATGGGCAAATTTGTAATGTTTTTTTATGTTATTTTTTTTAAATGTCAAAAAAAGATAAATTTTCAAACTTGGTATAAAAAACTTGAGTACTTCTCCATTATCCCATCGACCACTTTTCATAACAAAATACTATCGCCAAACTGTATGATTAAATGCCAAAATTGCAGTCCCATTTACTTGATGTCGAAAACATTATACGTGTTTTTTATGTCATCAAGTGGTTTTTAATTCAACATTTGCATGTATTTTTCATTATGTTTATTTGATTTATTAGTTATTTCATTAATTAAAATAACAATTGTATCCTTAAATTCTTATATTTTATTTATTTATTTTGATATTCTAATGACAACGTTCTCCCATTTATTTGGCGATAGTTTTTTTTTTTATGAAAAGTGGTCGATGAGATAATAGAGAAGTACCAAAACTTAATTACGTATATGAGTATATTCTTTGACAGTATTAATCATTACTCGATATTTTAAAACTGCATCATATTTGTAGAATTATATTAATTTAAACAATGCTTCTATTGAAGTGTGAAGAACCATATACCTCTATGAAGAACCATATATTTACATAATTGTCTTCATTAGCAATCGGAACACCATAAGATTCATCCCCGATAATAAACGGACTATAAGTGGTCCAATTTTGTATTACGTGTTCTACGATATTTTTACATACATTTGAATAATCATTTTCTGTACTATATAAACAAAATGATAGAGATCTGAAAAGACAATTTCCATCGGGATTGATTTCGTGAACGTTAAAAGAGCCTAAATTCATTTTTAAACAGTAAATCCGAAATGGACACCTAAGTATTCATACAAATTATAATAACTGAAATAAATAAATACCTTCTAAACACTCCACAGGGAGTTCTATATAAATACCTTCCTAGGTTTAACGCACGTGCAAGAAAAAAACAACAGGAGATGATCCCAAACACGTTTCTAGAGACCGTAATAGACCTTCACCTCATTGGCCGGTCCTACCGGAAGATTTTTTTTATGCATGCGTATTGGGTCGAATATTGTTGAAACATTTGACAAAATAAGCAAACTGTTTCCACCTAGGTATTTATACACAATACAACAAATAAAATAAATGCCTTCAAAACCCTTTTGATCATCACATCAGCGTGCAAGACAATTTTTTTACCGGAAACCGTTTGATGAATTTCATTATTTTTCCGTTATCGATTGACAAATTTTACGATTTTACCGCTAACGATTGCTGAATTTCACAATTTATCGACTATTGATTAACGAATTTCATGATTTTTTCCATGAACATTTGTCGAATTGCACAAAAAAAATTTTGAATATTGTCAAATGCCATCGAGAAAAAAGTCTCTTTGTCAAATGATTTTGAAGAAAAAATCGGGAAATTCACAAAATGGTTTCGGAAAAAACTTCACCAAATGGTTTCAAAATTCTTTGAGTGACAGCGGGAAAAAAAAATTTCATTTTACATTCAATCATCGCAATTGGCGAGTGTGACTAAGTTTAGCCAGTGGTGGCAATAACATCAATCACCAATTTCCAGTATTACTCGCCGATTGGTGAATGTTAATTTAAAACTGTATTTACATATACTACTAGATATAATGATTATGAACCATGATTTTTCTGTTATTGGGCGAGATTCATGTTTTTTCAGCAATTCTTTGACGAAATTAGTGTTTTTTCAGCGATCCTTTGAAGAATTTCGCATTTTTCTCACGATCCTTAACGAAATTCGCATTTTCCAGCAATTCTTTGATAAAATACATTTTATTCCGCAATTTTTAGACGAAATTTAGTAAAAAAGCGTGATCTTTTGGTGAAATTTCCTTTTTTGCGATTCTTTGACAAAATTTGCTTATCTTTCGCGATCCTTTTGCATAATTACGTTTTTTCTGTGGTCTTTTAACAAAAGTCATGTTTTCCCATTATCCTTTGATAAAGTAGTGTTTTTTCCTCAATCATTTGACAAAATCTGTTATTTTCCCCCCGCGAAGATTGGTTAGATGTTTTTAGTCTGCAGGTGCCCTAAAAAGTCTGTGACGCCCGTTGCTGCATCGCACACATTCTTCCATGGGGCATCGAACGAAGTAAATTCAACCTAAAGAATCATTGTTTCATTCCTGACATTTCTCGAAAGAAACAACGTTCAACTCATTGACTGAATTGTAAAGGGCGAAATGTGTCAATTAGCAGAAAGTGCGCAATTTGTTCGTTCATGGAAAAAATCGTGAAATTCGTTAACCGATAGTCGATAAAATTCGAAATTCGTCAATCGATAGCGGAAGAAGTGCAAAATTCATTAATCTACACAGTGGAAAAATCGCAAAATTCATCAACTGGTTTCGGGAGAAAAAATTTTCGAATATCGTCGAATTTCTTCGAGAAAAAAATTCACAATCTGCCAATTTCGGGGATGAAATTTGCCAAATGGTTTCAAAATTTGTCGCGCGACAGCAGAGAAAAAAAATCTTTTTACATTCAATCATCGCAATTGGTGAGTGTGACTATTATGTTTGACCAGTGGTGGCAATAAAGTCCATTGCCAAATTTTCAGTATTACTCGCTGTTTGGCAAGTGCTAATTTTGTCCTATACTTCAAAACCCTTATGATCATCACATCAGTGTGCAATTTTTTTTACGGGAGACCATTTGATGAATTTCGTGATTTTTCCGTTATCGATTGACCAATTTTACTGCTATCGATTGTTGAATTTTATAATTTATCAACTATTGATTAGCGAATTTCATGATTTTTTCCATGAACATTTGACGAATTACGCAAAAAAAAAATAAGATTATCGTTAAATTGTCTTGGGTAAAAAAAAATTTAATATTGTCAAATGCCTTCGAGAAAAAGGTTGCAAGTTGAAACGGCTGTGACTTCTTTTTCATGTTATGCATCTCCGGTGTCCATCCCCCCCCCCCCCCAAGTGGGACACTTTTCTAAATTTTGCACACACCCCTCATGTGATATATCGGTGGAAAAGTCTTTGACCACTTATTCATGTTATGCATCTCCCGGGTCCATCCCGCCCCCCCCCTAAGGGGGGCACTTTTCAAAATTTTGTTGACACCCCTCATGTCATACATTGTTGGAAAGGTCTGTGACTGCTTAATCATATTATGCATCTCCGGTGTCCATCTCCTCACTTTGCCCCCCCCCCCCCCCCCCAAAGGGTACTTTCTAAATTTTGCATATTACCCTCATGTTATATATCATTGGAAAGGTCTGTGACCACTTAATCATTTTATGCATCTCCAATGTCCATCTCCCCACTTTGCCCCCCCACCCCCCCCAAGGGTACTTCTCTAAATTTTGCACACAACCCTCATGTTATATATCATTGGAAAGGTCTGTGACCACTTAATCATATTATGCATCTCCAATGTCCATCTCCCCACTTTGCCCCCCCACCCCCCTAAGGGATACTTTTCTAAATTTTGTTGACACCCCTCATGTCATATATCATTGGAAAGGTCTGTGACCACTTAATCATATTATGCATCTCCGATGCCCATCTCCCCACTTTCCCCCCCCCACCCCCAAGGGATACTTTTCTAAATTTTGTTGACACCCCTCATGTCATATATTGTTGGAAAGGTCTGTAACTGCTTAATCATATTATGCATCTCTGATGTCCATCTCCCCACTTTCCCCCCCCCCACCCCCAAGGGATACTTTTCTAAATTTTGTTGACACCCCTCATGTCATATATTGTTGGAAAGGTCTGTAACTGCTTAATCATATTATGCATCTCTGATGTCCATCTCCCCACTTTGCCCCCCCCCAAAGGGTACTTTCTAAATTTTGCACATTACCCTCATGTTATATATCATTGGAAAGGTCTGTGACCACTTAATCATATTATGCATCTCCGATGTCCATCTCCCCACTTTGCCCCTCTCCCCCCCCCAAAGGGTACTTTCTAAATTTTGCACACAACCCTCATGTTATATATCATTGGAAAGGTCTGTGACCACTTAATCATATTATGCATCTCCAATGTCCATCTCCCCACTTTGCCCCCCCACCCCCCTAAGGGATACTTTTCTAAATTTTGTTGACACCCCTCATGTCATATATCATTGGAAAGGTCTGTGACCACTTAATCATATGCATCTCCGATGCCCATCTCCCCACTTCCTCCCCTCCCCGAAGGGGTACTTTCTAAATTTTGCACATTACCCTCATGTTATATATCATTGGAAAGGTCTGTGACCACTTAATCATATTATGCATCTCCGATGTCCATCTCCCCACTTTGCCCCCCTTCCCCCCCCAAAGGGTACTTTCTAAATTTTGCACACAACCCTCATGTTATATATCATTGGAAAGGTCTGTGACCACTTAATCATATTATGCATCTCCAATGTCCATCTCCCCACTTTGCCCCCCCACCCCCCTAAGGGATACTTTTCTAAATTTTGTTGACACCCCTCATGTCATATATCATTGGAAAGGTCTGTGACCACTTAATCATATTATGCATCTCCGATGCCCATCTCCCCACTTCTCCCCCGCCGAAGGGGTACTTTCTAAATTTTGCACATTACCCTCATGTTATATATCATTGGAAAGGTCTGTGACCACTTAATCATTTTATGCATCTCCAATGTCCATCTCCCCACTTTGCCCCCCCCCCCCAAGAGATATTTTTCTAAATTTTGTTGACACTCCTCATGTCATATATTGTTGGAAAGGTCTGTAACTGCTTAATCATATTATGCATCTCCGATGTCCATCTCCCCACTTTGCCCCCCCCAAAAGGGTACTTTCTAAATTTTGCACATTACCCTCATGTTATATATCATTGGAAAGGTCTGTAACTGCTTTATCATATTATGCATCTCCGATGTCCATCTCCCCACTTTGCCCCCACCAAAGGGTGTACTTTTCTAAATTTTGCATACACCCCTCATGTGATTTATCGATGGAAAAGTCTGTGACCACTTAATCATATTATGCTCCCCACTATGAAATTTGTCAAGTTAAAGCAACTATAAATTTTACTTTTATGGTATTATCAAGTTGTTTGCCGTCAAATTTTGACGGGTTCCATCTAGTATATTGTTATTGAGAACAAAAAAAATTGGCTATTGTAAAATGCTAATTTGAATCTACATAACTCACATAAGTGCTAATAATGCTAGCCATAGAAACTATCAGCAGTCGTGCAAATTAAGCAAAATCAAAATATAAATATACATTTGTTATAATTCACAAAAATACACTAATAGCTCTGGTACACAACCATCAGCAAATTATCAGTAAATCAAACAAATGTAAAATAAAACAATCAAATCTACAAAAGAGACAATGGCGATCTCCAAAACCATTGGCAATTGTGTACACCTGATAATAATATTGAAGCTAAGAAGATAACTATTGCTGTAAAAAAAAAAAATTATTACAGATGAGGGATGCGTATTGTTCAGCCACAATGAGATGTGATAGTTATAGTTAATAAATCAGTTTTTAATAACCACACAGTACATCTCCTTTAAATGCATTATCTGCTAGTAAAAAATGTTTGCAGAATAACTTTTGCAGATTTATGGCACATTGGTGGACACGATGGCACTCAAATCACAGCAATTTGGCCATAATCACTTATGATGACGCACCATAATTTTTAAGAAATGACGACACAATTGGGAATATTTAGCACTGAAGCACTATGACACACTTCTTTTTCTCTTTTTGTAGATACACTTAGTGACTTGGGAAACACTAGATTCACCATCACATAAGGCTTAAGACACAATAGGGAAATTTATCGACATAATCAGGAACAGAAGAAAGTCACATAGAAATTTGAGACGACAAAATTGATGAATTCAAAAAGAGCACTTTTTCTTTAAATTTCTTAGTAAATTTTGAAGATTCACCATGGAACACTTCTATATATTAAAAGGCGCTGTTAAATAGTACTAAGAACTGTGCTTTTCTTTTCTTTTTATATAATCTTGTATATAAATTAACTTGGCACTTAAAATCTTCAAATTTCTTCATTAATAATAATAATTCTTCAGAATTCAATTAGTTATTTCTTGTATAAAAATATGAGGCATATGACAAAATAAAATTTAGAGACTTTGGGTATATTCACAAATGAAAACATAAAGGCACAATATAATATTTGAAAAATGGGAAATTTGCCCAATAAAATAAATTGATCTTGAGAATTCCTGAATCAAAAAAAGCAACTCTTGTAATCACAGATATATATATATAAGAAAATGCATCATACAAAATCATTATTGAAAGCAACTAGTTATTTTTATAATATTTCATAATAAATAAGAATTTTCTTGATTTTGAAAATATAAAGCAAAAATAGCAACACTGATTTTTAGGAGTAGATATGTCAACCAATCCATTTCGTAAGGATAATGCACAACTCACCAAAAGAAAAGGCCAACTAACAATACTTCTTAATCAGGTCAAGAAACAGCTATTAATTGAGAAAAATATTTAAGATTATTGTAAATCTTATTTTAGCTTTCAACACAAACATCAAAGATATTGAAGCGAATCCGACATTGTAAGGATAGTATACACATACATGACATGACTCTTCTTCAATAGTTACTTTAAAGTTGAAAATGAAGCATAAATTTTAAAGTTATTGTTCTAAAACAGTTATTTAGGCAGGTAAGTGTAGTATAATTATTTTTCACTGTAAAACAAGGAAAATATTAGAGAAGTGGTTAGCACAAATGGACACAACTCATCAGTGAATGGCCAACTTCATCAGGTAAGGAACTGTTGAAAATGAAGCATAGAAATTTATTTCTTTATTTTTTTTTTATTTTAAGTAATTTTTACGATGCTGGAAGATAGAGCAGCATATAGAGAAACAATCTTTTATTTATTTATTATTATTGTTTTTATAGATGATGTCAAAGAATTTCTTGAATATAACTGTAACAGGAATGAAGTAGCCCTATGCCTACTTCTTCTCAAGAGTAGAAAAAAATAATGTTGCTTTCATTCCTTTTCTGAGAGCAACATGAGAATGCTGGTTGATGAAAACTGTCACAGCCTGCACATATAGTGAAGTGAAAATGTCTAATTCCACAATTACAACTTGCCATAGGAATATTTTTAAACAAAATGAAGCAACATGAATTTTTCAAATATAATATTTTGTCAGCTGAGAGTTCCTTTACAAACAACATGAGAACAGTTGTGAAAATATTCTTAAATGCATATATTCTTAATTTGTAGACTTCATCAGACTTTGCACTAAGCCAAACTGTATGATTAAACATCACAGTTTAGATGGCATAAGAATAAATATATGAACATTCGCATTAAAACTATTGTTAAAACTGTCTTGATTTGAAATTTATAGAGTTGAAGCATAGAAATCTGCAAGAATGTTATGTAGGATATTTACAACTACTAACTTCTGTGAAGAATTTTAGCTTCAGAAAGAAAATGTGACCATAATAAATAAGTATGACATAATAAGAATAAAATTTCTCAGCATCAATAATCATAATTTCAAAAATAATGCTTCTTATAAAATTTAATCTTCTAAAATATAATATATATAATTTGTAAATTTGTTGCAATAGTGCCATAATTTTTTTTTTTTTTTTTTAATTTAAAAACCCAAAGTCATAGCCTCTTAAAATATGAAATAAGTTTTTGAGAACAATTTCATTATTTAAAACTCATAAAAAATTTTTTTAAAAGAATACATAATTCATTTCAAAAATATAGATATACCAACTAAAAATTCTTGAAAAATATTATATTCTACAATAATTTATTACAAAAAAGAATATGTAGAACTATTTAAATGGAATGATAAGTATGCATCATCAAAAATATAATTATTCTTCAAAGGAAATTCATTTCAATTTAAATGATTATTCCAAAAAAATATGGCAAATTTAGCAAAATATATTATTTTTCTTCAAGATGGAAAAGAATAAATTCATTCTAGAATTATGAAATTTAATTCTTCAAGCAAAGTAGCAAAAATCAATTCAAGAAATTTTTGAGAACAAGAACTTCCAATATTAAAAATATTTTCATATGTCGTTACACAAAAATTCTTAAATAAATTATTCCATATATCTTTAAAGAATCGTCTTTAAAATTCATTAAAAGAACAATTCTTGAATTCTATTAAACACATCATAAAAATTTTCAAAAAGTTATTCTGAGAACAAAAAGTTCTAAAATATTTCGTTTTTCTTTAAATCAATTCAAATTTTCTTTCAAAACCACTGCCTTTTCAGGCACCAATTGTGGTATAAATAATATTATTTGATGTAGATGAAGGTGTAGTTATATATTATTAAATAGTTATGAAGTTCTTTATTTAAAATATTGCGTTGTATTTGCTAGACCCCTTAGCGTTCTTTTTGGTCAAAGCAGTGGTATAAAATAAAAGGAAAAGAAACTTCTTACTTGAATGGTGTCTGCTGTACACAAAATGAAGAGGAGCCTTGTTAACGATATAAATCAAATATCTTTATTCATCTTTTGAAGAGAAGAAAGAGGCCTTCATCCGTTGGTCACCTTTTTATTTTAATAAAAAACGTTGGCCCATAAAAATGATCTTTTCCACTCGAAGAAACGCCTTTAAAAATTAAAATGCAGCATTAATCCAGATTTTAAAGATGAGAATTTCAATTAAAACTTTTACGCGCCATCAGGCAATAAATTCAGACAGGGAGACATCGTCGTAGAATTTCGCCGGACGACAGTTCATCAACAAAACAGATTCTGATTTAAAATTAACGAAATTTTTAATTTATAGTAAGAAACGGGGACACCAAAAGTATCCGGACGACAAGACTTAAATCTATTAGAGAATTTTAAAAATTAGACAATATCTTAATTAACAAATCCGAACAATTCATTTAAAAACATTTATTTTAATTTGCGCCAGCAATCGTCAAATAAACCACGCCTTCGAAAAATGAGCCTCCTTTCACAGCTACCTGATGCGTACGGCACAAGAGGGGGAAAGACGGCGCTTCGATGACGTCATCACAATACGAGGAGAAGGCAGAGAGCGAACACATCGGCAAGAGCGCAATACGGCCGCTGAACGATGCCTGATAAGAAACGCTCGCGTAAAAATAAATACGGGAATTGAATCCAAATAATATCGATGTGAAAGGCCGAAAGAAATAAAAATATAACATGATTTAAACATTGTGAGATTTCATATCACACACATGTTCAAAAAATTTCGATTAGTAGGTCATTATGGGTCAAGCTATTTTTATCTTAAAAATAGCTCAGAGGATTTGAACTAAATTTAGTATCCTACAGTTTTAGGGAATGAGAAGACTATTGGGCTTGGTCACATGTTCAAAAAATTTCGATTAGTAGGTCATTATGGGTCAAGCTATTTTTATCTTAAAAACGGCTCAGACAATTTGAACTAAATTTTGTATCCTGTGTTTTTTGGGCACGAGAAAATCATTGGACATCATGGTTACATGCTCAAGAAAATCCGATTAGTGGGTCATTTTTGGGTCACTGTGGGTCAAGCTAATTTTATCTAAAAAATGGCTCATACTATTTTGACTAAATTTTATATCCTATGGGTTTTGGGCATGAGAAGACAATTGGGCTTGGTCACATGTTCGAGAAAATTTGATTAGTGCGTCATTTTGGTCATGGGTCATGATATTTGAACTCAAAGTTAATTTTGACCGAGTATATCTCGGTCTTCCTTGCTTGTAAATATAAAACAAGCTCGGTTATCTCTATGGATATTTTCCTTTCATTTGCTAAACTGCCATTTTCATAGAGATAATGAGAAGAAAAAAATTGTAAACCTATTAAAATATTGAAGTAGACTAAAGAGAAATAAAAATAAAAGTTTGTGTTCAATTTGGTTGTTTTCTTTAGCAGACATACAACTTGCACTCTCAGTTTATGTTTATGGAGAAAATTCAATTTTATATTTATCATAAGAACTAAATTATACCAAAGCTACTTATATAGTAACTGATTAAAGATTACCTTTTTTAATCTATATCTAAAGATGATTATTATCTATAAATAAAGAACATTTGCAATTGATATATTTAACATTTTCCAACATAGTTAAAAAGTGTTTATGAGTTCAGTTTGCCTAGCTGTCTGTCTTTCTGTCCATGCTCTAACTTGCATAATATACTCAGGTTACCATGTTATTGATATATGCTATTGAAGTTTACCATGGCATGTTCGTTATTGAAAATAAAGTTGGTAGCATTTATAGTTCGTTTACAGGGGCATCAAAAGAATTCTGTTACATTATGGTCTATAGAGGAAAATCGTTTATGGTGTATTTTAATGATCTTACACTATATTATACCTATTAAAATTGATATACATCACTTAGGTGCACTACAAGATGCTTATTAAGAATATGGTGTTTATAACATTTATCGTTCATTTACAGGGGCACCCAAAATAATTTGGTTACTGTACTGTCTATGAGGAATAATTGTTGGAAGTACGGTTTCAATTGTAGTATGTGTTTTTAAATTTAACAAATTTTTTACATATTATTTGGTGTGTATAAATTTTAAAGATAAACACAGGGCTGCACAAAAGATAAAGAGCACATATCCACTTATTGACAGAAATTGCTGAAGGGGAATTTTGAACTGTGCTCTGTGTTTCCTTACTGAACTAAATTTTTGTATGTTATGTAGTATATATGCAAATCTATAGATCTGGGTTATAAATAGGGCTGCACAAAAGAATTCAGATATTTTTCTGACTTTAGGGGGTAATTACTGAAATTGGTGTTTCAAATGTGTTATGCATTTTCCAAATTGTTTACTTCGACATCATTTGTCATTTTATTAAATGGTGGAGTTTTGTTACAATATTCTGAATGAGTTGAAAAGTGTGTTACAATCTATGTTTGACACCTAATTTTCCTTTCTTATATGTTTTTTTAATTGTTTTCTTTTAAACCCTTTCATGCATGATGACCTCAAATGAGGCTGTATTGTAAAACAACCCTCAGACAATGGTATATATTTTATTTTTATTTCTTTACACATGTAAACCTTGTTATAAGTTCAATAATGCTTGTCAAGGGTTAATGCAGGTTTCTTTTTTTTCTTTTTCTTTTTTTTTTTTTTTTTAAGGCCCACTTTATGAAAAGTAAAAGTTATTTTTGAAATATTTATTATATTTTTATAGAAAATGCAGCCCAGTTACTCAAAATCTTAATTATTTTTTGTCTTCCTGCTTAAATTTTCTTTTAAAGTGAACCTCTTTTGATTGCAAATTACTCACTTTAAAACCTAACAAAATAAAAATAATTAATGAAGAGTAGGATTTTTTGGAAAGTAATTTTGTAAAGAGGTCTATTTTTTTAAAGAGGAGTTTTGTGAAAGGGCCTGTTTTACTAAAACGATTTTTATGAACAGGTTTGTTTTATAAAGTGGATTTTTGTGTAGGGGCTTCTTTTAAACACTGGAATTTTGTGAAGGAGCTAATTTATTAAGTGGATTTTTGTGAAGAATCCTTAAATAGGCTCCAATTTTTATCTATGTCGCCCTGGCTTGTAAAATACAATCTCATCAAAAAGTCACCTGTAAAAAATGCAGCCAAGTCTCGTAACTCACTTACCGTAAAAAGTACTGAGATCGTATAAAGCCAAGTTTAACTATCTTATTAACTCTGAAATTTTCATTCACAAATCACTCCTAGTCTCTACATCTTTAGTTAATTATTATTTTGTGACTTGGCAATTACGTAGCACGAGAATGTGATGTATATAGTTAGTCTTAATCAAATAATACTATAACATATTAAAGTGTAATAACTTCCCTGGGCGTATATAATTTGCCTTAATTAAATTATCCCATCCCATCCCATAACATAGTAAGGTGTAATAATTTCCCTGTGCTGCGTAATTGCCAAGTCACAAAATAATAATTAACTAAAGATGTAGAGACTAGGAGTGATTTGTGAATGAAAATTTCAGAGTTAATAAGATAGTTAAACTTGGCTTTATACGATCTCAGTACTTTTTACGGTAAGTGAGTTACGAGACTTGGCTGCATTTTTTACAGGTGACTTTTTGATGAGATTTCACTTCTTTTTGTAAGTAATCCTCCTTTTCTTGATTTTGAGTTCTTTTTGGAGATCATCCACTGATTTTCGCTAAGCCCACACTCTGTCCCTATTATTTACAGGTATAAAAAATTTGAAGCTTTAGTTTCGTTTGCAAAGTATACTGTAGATAAAAAGAGATTTCAGGTTCCTAGGCAAGCACTAAGTTATGGGAGGGGGAGTGTCAAAAGTACTCTCAATTGCTTCCAGGATAGGTGCTATCCATCTGAGATATTACTCGCAGCCCTAGATACTTGATATTTAGCATAAAAGTACATTTTAGTATAAAAAGAAAGCCAAAATTAAAATTTCCGGAAATTTCCAATAAATTTCCAATTTCCAAACTATTTCTTTTTTTATTCGTTTTTTTAGTCTTTTTTTATTATTTACGGATTTTTTAATTTTTCTTACTTTGTGTACTAAACCCTGCCTTTCTGCCAAATGTCAAGCTTCTAGGACTACAAAATCGAATTATTTTCAAATTTTCGACTTTTTATAAATTTATTGATTTTTCGATTTTAATTCTAAGTTACCTGATTGTCATGCCAATATAGTAATTATTTGATCCGTCTTCTTAGGATCATTTAGGTTCAATATAGAGTAAATCAAGTGAATCTTAGAGTCACCATGATTTTATTTAGAAAGTTCTATCAAGCTATAACCAGCCAGTAATGTCGGGAGGGTAGGGGGAGCTGTGAAAATTTTTGTGGGGCTAACATCATTTAACAATCCATATTTCATACGTGAAGTAAATAGAGTACAACCTGTGAAAGAAAACAAACCTGTCTATAAAGAAATCGCCTATATCATAGCCAGTCTATAGCGGAACTTTTCTATAACGAAATTCGTAAACGAAAGGAAAGAAAACCATAATCCGGGGGAAATAACATAAAACAATTAGGGGCGTTGTACTAGCTAATAGGACAATTCTCTTAAAACTAATGTTTCTAGCAGTACAAAATCAAATTGTTTTCGAATTTTCGATTTCTTAAAGATATTTCGATTTTTCGATTTTATTTTCGAATTTACGAATATTTTAATTGTTCCTTTTATTGAATAGTAAATGCTATCTTTAGACCAAATTTTAATTTTCTAAGACTACAAGATAAAATTATTTTCAATTTTTGATTTTTTCGAATTTTTTTTATAATTTTCTGGATTTTTTAATTTTTTCTTATTTTGTATCCTTTATTACAAATTTCAAGTTTCTAGCGCTACAAAATCGAATTATTTTGAAATTTCCGACCTTTTTGGAGTTTTTAATTCTATTTTCGAATTTATTGTATTTTAAATTTTCCTTTTTCTGTATCCTAAACAATAAGTTTACGCCGAATTTTAAGTTCTAAAGCTACAAAGTCGAATTTTTTTCCATTTTTCGAATGTTCGAATTTTTTTTTCGAATTTTACAGATTTTTTATTTATTCCTTTTTTTTGTATCCTAAATTCTACCTTTATTCCAAATTTTAAGTTTCTAGCTTTACAAAATCGAATTACTTTCAAAGTTTCGTTTTTTATTCGATTTTTTTTTTTTCAATTTTTGATGTGTTTTTAATTTTTTTCTTTTTCTGAATCCTAAACACTACCTTTACACCAAATTTTCAGTTTCTAAGACTACGATATCATATTATTTTCAATTTCTCTCTTTTTCTTTCTTTCTTTCTATTTACATTTTTTTGAAATTTTCGATTTTTTTTATCCATATTTTTTAATGTTTCCTTATTTAGTATCTTAAATATTACCTTTATTCCAAATTTCAAGTTTCTAGCGCTATAAATCGAATTATTTTCAAAATTTCCTTATTTTTCGATTTCTTTTGATTATTTTATTTTATTTTCGAATTTTATTGCGTTTTTATTTTAACTTATTCGGAATCCTAAACACTATCTTTACCGCGAATTTTAAGTTTCTAAGACCAAAAGATCAAATTATTTTAATTTTTTTCAATTTTTTTCGAATTTTTGATTTTTTTTCGAATTTTCTGGATTTTTTAATTTTTCCTTATTTTGCATCCTAAATACTACCTTTATTCCGAATTCCAAGTTTCGAGCGCAACAAAATTGGATTATTTGAAATGTTTCGATTTTTTTCGATTTAATTTATTTTATTTATTTTTTTTTTTTTTTTTTTGTGTGTTTTTGATGTTTTCTTTTTCTGAATTCTAAACACTACCTTCACATCAAATTTTAAGTTTTTAAGACTACAAGATCGTGTTGTTTTCAATTTTCAATTTGTTCGATTTTTATGAATTTTCGAAAGTTTTTTTTTTTTTTTAATTTTCCGGATTTTATAATTTTTCCTTTCTTTGTATCCGAAACACTAGCTTTATTCCAAATTTTAAGTTTCTGTGGCTGTAGGATCTACCCAATCTTTTTGATGACGCGAGAGTGAGTGAGTGTGTGAGTGACAAAAAATCGAAACTTTGAGTTCATATATCGTCTGCACTAATTTATGGGTATTTTTTGAATTATCATATTTTTTAATTTTTCCTTATTTAGTATCTTAAATATTACCTTTATTCCAAATTTCAAGTTTCTAGCGCTATGAAATCGAATTATTTTAAAATTTTCCTTATTTTTCGATTTTTTTATTTTATTTTCGAATTTTATAGCGTTTTTTATTTTAACTTATTCTGAATCCTAAACACTATCTTTGCTGCGAATTTTAAGTTTCTAAGGCTAAAAAAATCAAATTATTTTAATTTTTTCAATTTGTTTAGAATTTTTCGAATTTTCCAGAATTTTTAATTTTTTCTTATTTTGCATCCCAAATACTACCTTTATTCCGAATTCCAAGTTTCTAGCGCAACAAAATCGGATTCGTTGAAATTTTTCGATTTTTTTCGATTTTTCGATTTTTTTAATTTTGCTTTCGATTTTTTTGGTGTTTCTGATGTTTTCTTTTTCTGGATACTAAACACTACCATCACACCGAATCTTAAGTTTCTAAGACTACAAGATCGTATTATTTTCAATTTTCAATTTTGATGGAATTTGTTGAATTTTCGAATGTTTTTTTTCGAATTTTCCGGATTTTATAATTTTTCCTTTCTTTGTATCCTAAACACTACCTTTTTTCCAAATGTCAAGTTTCTAGGGCTACGGGATCTACCTAATCTTTTTGATGACGCGTGAACGAGTGAGTGAGTGACAAAAAATCGAATGTTTGAGTTCATATATCGCCTGAACTAGAAAAGACAGAAAGTTGTAATTTTAAATTTTGGTCCTGTGTGCCAAATATTCTAGAAAAACGAAGTTTAAAATTTTTGGGATACTCCAGCGCGGAGATATGGGGGGGGGGGGTCAAAAGTGCCCTGAGTTGCTTCCAGAAAAGTATGCTTACGGCTGTCCTCTCTCGACTTGGCGGAGGCACTGCCGTGCCTCCAGATTTGGATGGTTTCTTGTTAATACAATCTTGCCAAGGCTGTGGTTTTCCTATTAGACTTAATGTTAGCTATATGCTCCATTTTTCTGCAACTAAATTTCCTCATGCCAATATAGTAATTCATGGATCCGTTTTCTTAGGATCGTTTATGTTCAATTTAGAGATAAATCAAGAGAATCTTAGAATCACCATGATTTTATTTAGAAAGGACTATCAAGGCATAACCAACCAGTAATGTCGGGAGGGAGGGAGAGAAGTGAAAATTTTTGTGCGACCAACATCTTTTAACAACAAATATTTCATATATAAATTAAATAGAGTAAAGCCTGTGAAAGAAAATGAACCTGTCTATAAAAAAAAAGGTCTATAACGTAGCCAGTCTATAGCGGAACTTTTCTATTACAAAATTCGTAAACAAAAGAAAAGAAAAGCATAATCCGGGGAAAATAACACAAAACAATAACGGAAGGTGTACTAGCTAATAGGACAATTATCTTAAAATCTATCTAAAACAAACTATCCCCATCCTGTGGGATTTGTTTTTCAATGTTTTACTTTATTTAATGCAAAACATAGATTGCATCCGACAACTCATAAAAAAGTCCTCCGGCCTGTACCGGCAGGAAAAGGTAGCTTTCCTATATCTTCGTTTTAAAATTTTAGCTAATGTCACTCGAAAACAGCAAGTTAAAATGCAAAGAAACCGTTTACAAAAGATTCGTTTACACTGAATTTGAATAAGAAATTCGCCAAATTATTGAGCTATAGCCAAATTGGCTTCATTTATGAAGACTTATTTTTGTCGCCAAATTTGGCGAGATTTCACCAATTGTCGCCAAGTTTGGCGAGAATTTGGCGCTAATGGATATGAATATATAGTTTTATGCGTATGATTGGGAAAATGATTACAACAATGAAAGAAAATAATTTGCGAGAAATCGCGTTCACTAAAACTTATAAATTTATATTAAAATCATTAAAATTACAGACATTACAATACACTTTCATAAAACATTAAAAACATATTAAAATTGGACGTTTCGGATTTACATGGAAAATCCCTCTTCAACAACAACATTTCACTTAGCGTAAATCATAGTTCAAAAATATCAACAAATAGAAAATGCAACGTATCAAAATTTCGAAGTCAAAGTTACAGTTATAATAACACGGAGTATTCATTCGGGATTGCACCTGCTTGACCATTATTGACCATAAATTTATCGTTGGTTTTTTGTAATGTGCTGTTTTGTTTCAAAATGTCAGCCACCCTAGAATTTCAAACTGCTCTATCTTGGCCAATTTTTAAGATAGAGGTAAAACAAAAAATGCTCTGGAATCCTTGTATCAAGTCCTAACACCTAATTAAAAAATAAACTTGATTTTTTAACTTTTTTGTATATTTATTTTAGTTTTAAAATTTTCCGTGGCCGCCATCTTGAAACAAGATGGCGGACCAAGCTGGCCAACGAACTCGGTCGAGGCATTGGTGAGCTTCATACACACAATTACTTTCATCCAAATTAATTTATAAATACGAGCGTTATCGTATCAAATTATTTTCATTTTTTCAATTTTTTTCGAATTTTTTTATTTTTTTTTCGAATTTTCTGGATTTTTTTAATTTTCCTTTTTCTGTATCCTAAATACTACCTTTACTCCTAATTTGAATTTTCTAGCGCAACAAAATCGGATTGTCTTCAAATTTTCGTTTTTTTTCAATTTCTTCGATTTTTTCAATTTTGCTTTCGATTTTTTTGGTGTTTCTGATGTTTTCTTTTTCTGGATACTAAACACTACCGTCACACCGAATCTTAAGTTTCTAAGACTACAAGATCGTATTATTTTCAATTTTCAATTTTGATGGAATTTGTTGAATTTTCGAATGTTTTTTTTCGAATTTTCCGGATTTTATAATTTTTCCTTTCTTTGTATCCTAAACACTACCTTTTTTCCAAATGTCAAGTTTCTGGGGCTACGGGATCTACCCAATCTTTTTGATGACGCGTGAACGAGTGAGTAAGAAGTGACAAAAAATCGAATGTTTGAGTTCATATATCGCCTGAACTAGAAAAGACAGAAAGTTGTAATTTTAAATTTTGGTCCTGTGGGCCAAATACTCTCTATAATTGAAGTTTAAAATTTTTGGGATACTCCAGCGCGGAGATATGGGGGGGTCAAAAGTGCCCTGAGTTGCTTCCAGAAAAGTATGCTTACGGCTGTCCTCTCTCGACTTGGCGGAGGCACTGCCGTGCCTCCAGATACTAGATAACAAAAACATCTTCTTTTCAAATATACTGAAAATTTACCTGTGACAAATTTGTTTCCGTTCTGCATGGGAAAAGTTTTTCTCAAAAAATATATATTCTTGGATCTAAACAAAATGGGAACAAACATGTTTTTACTTTCTATTTTGTCTTTTAAACTCAGTTGTAACTAGTCGTTGGGAGGCCCACCGTAATACTTACCCATCATGGATATGCTTAATATAAAATATAAAAATAAAACATGTGTAAACTATTTATAAAAGGCATTGCAATTTGAATAAAATCTGGGCTTGATGACGTCATAAACTTTAAATGCTCTATTACTGAATTGCGTTAAAGAAACATCCTTATAACTCAGAAAATGATAAAATCATATTAACTAATAGTTTACTGCGTCAGATTAAGCGTCTCATTTCCAATTAAAATATATCTTTGAATTGAAATTTGAATGAAATGCAGTGTCATAAAAAATCAAAGAGTGTGGAAATAGGATTACAAATATCTCAGCAACTAATTATCTAATCGAATTCATTCTTGATGTAAAATTTAGGTTTTTCTATTGTATTTTATATTCACTCCTTAAAATAAACAATTTCAAAAAATTTTATATATCTTTTATCAGAACGAATATTTCGAGAGTCCGAAAAAAATAGTTCTGGATAATTGAGGTTACTGAAATTCAATAGGCTTCTTCTCATTATTACATACTAAGTACATACCAAATTTCAAGTCTGTATCTCAATTTGTTCGGGAGATAGAGCGTTTACAGACACACACACACAGACAGCCGGATGCCAATTGTTTTTTTTTCTAAAAATATGTTTTTTGGAATCTTCAGTGTCTGAAGCATGTAAATCCGTTATATATATATTTTTTTTTTTTTTAAACTATTACAAAATTTACCTTATAATGGTATGATGGGTAAGTAAAATTACAACTTGTATGTTGCCAAACAGTATGACTTATATCCAATAATGTATAAGTGTGGCATCAAACATACTCATAAGATGTTTCCTGGATTAAGTATCCCTGATTAATTTTCAACAAGTCAATTTTTAATAGTTTCAGGTAGATATGTGGGTATTAAACAAAATCTGTCACCAAGCAGTTTGTTTTAACTCAATTTATAACGGAAATTTGTTGGAACACATTGCCCTTTATTTAGTCAGAAATTGAGCAAATACAAGTTACAGATGTACATAATGTTCTTTTCCCATTGAATTGATGTTAATTCATTTGACTAGCTGTAATTAGTGCAGTTACAAATGCAGTTTTGAAGCCATTGATCCACATTTCTTTTATAGTAGACTAGCTTGTTACAATTTACATTGCAATGTCATCCTTTATTTGTTTTCAAAATAAAATCTTTTAAAGTATTGGACTATTAATGAATACTATTTTTATGGCAGAATCCCATCATCTTTAAAAATATTTCATCACCTTATGTTTCATAGAGGGAAAGGTCCCAAATATTTATCTTTTTTTTTTTTTTTTTTTTTTTTTTCATAAGGTGAGAGAAAAAATAAAATAAATAGCAATTAACTTATACTTATCATTACAAAACACTTATGCATTTTTGGTGTTAAATCACATTGTTTATCATGAATTGTCGATGGAAAAGTAAACTAGTGCCTATTTTTATTTTGATTAAGCTTGCTGGTACAGATTGTGACTGGGCAGAGGATGTGAATGTTCAAGTTCCAATTATGGAGCCATTCAGCTCTGTGCAGATACCTATAAAAGCCATAGTACAGTTTGGACCTCAGAAAAATGCTAACACTATAGAACACTTTATTAGTTTACAGTGCCCATGGCTTCCTTCTCCTCAACGAATATCATTACATTTCTTGCCTCCTTTCCTGTTATCTCAAAAACTGCATACTTGTGGTATTAGGTATTTCTTTAAGAATTTCATTTTATTCTGTAGAATTTTACTTGTTTTATGTGATATTATAAGAATATTTAATTTAATAACTGATTTTAGAATTATAAAATGTATTATATTTATTATATTAGTTTTTTTCTCCCATATATATATATATACAGTGCAACATCGTAAATCCTGACTCATTCGGAATTAGCGATTCCGAATTTTACAAAATTCCGGATAATGGAAGTTGTGTAGTGGCGCCATCTAGTGAAGTTCTTAGAAACAAAAGAATCTACATAATTTCATTTTACACAAATACAACTAATATATATAAATCATTTTTACAATCGGATTAGCAATTAACTATTAATAAAATTGTTTATTTTCTATTGAAATTTTAAATTCTGTAAGCTACTTTCAATGCCAACAATTGCATTTTATACCACAATTTCTTAAATTTATGAATTAAATGTTTCACAAACCATCATTCTGAAAGCAATACAATCACCTTTTCAAAAAAGGCTCTAAAAAGTTTTTAGCTCAAAAAATGTAGCTAGATGTAAAATAGTGGAGATATATAATAATCAATGCTTGTACAATTATTTCCGTGATAGCTAAACTCAATAAAATTTATTCAAAAGGAATTATCAAGGCTTGTTTTTGAACTTTCTATTTTTGTACTTATTTACAAAGTAACTTACATCGGTAAAAGAAAGAAACATGAAATTATTATTCATCTATTAGAAAATCAAATTCTTATTTCTCATTTTCATTATTATTATTTTAGTATGTATAAAAAAAAGCTTTCAGGGAAGAAAAATATCAATGCATTTTTACATAAATATACATGTTTCGAAGTTTCATTAACTTTCATCAAAAATTGAGTGCAGAAATCTATTATAATTTTTTTTCAATCTGGACCTTTAATAAATATTTTATATTGTAAATATTTTCATAATACAGTGCAACATCGTAAATCCGGACTCATTCGGAATTAGCGATTCCGAATTTTAGAAAATTCCGGATAATGGAAGTTGTCTAGTGGCGCCATCTAGTGAACTTCTTAGAAACAAAAGAATCTACTTAATTTCATTTTACACAAATACAACTAATATATATAAATTATTTATACGATCGGATTAGCAATTAACTATTAATAAAATTGTTTATTTTCTATTATTAACTATTAATAAAATTTATTCAAAAGGAATTATCAAGGCTTGCTTTTGAACTTTCTATTTTTGTACTTATTTACAAAGTAACTTACATCGGTAAAAGAAAGAAACATGAAATTATTATTCATCTATTAGAAAATCAAATTCTTATTTCTCATTTTCATTATTATTATTTTAGAATGTATAAAAAAAAAAGCTTTCAGGGAAGAAAAATATCAATGCATTTTTACATCAATATACATGGTTGAAAGTTTCATTAACTTTCGTCAAAAATTGATTGCAGAAATCTATTATAATTATTTTCAATCGGGACCTTTAATAAATATTTTATATTGTAAATATTTTGACAATATATATATATATATTTAAATATTTATTTGGACTTTTTATATTACGTCATGAAGCCCAAAAATGTAAACTTAAAAAATAAATAAATAATGAAAATGAAATTAATTACAGCGAAAAAATAAAACAAAAAGAATTCGTTTCGTAATTTAAATAAAAATATTCCACATTTAGAACATAGCTTTCTTTTCTTCTATCATCCCCACTCAGTAGAAGCGGAAAGGGGAAAAAGAAAACTAGGTCAAACAGCAGAGTTGTTGATGGAAAAAAAAAAAAAGCTTTACGAAAACGAATGTTTATTTTTCTGACTCATCGCATGGCTGGAAAAAGAGAAGTAATCATCAGTTGTGTTACGAATTCTATTGCGGATAGATAAAGGAAAATAATGCAAATAATAATAAAAAAGCAAATATGGAAATACGTTAATGAAAATATTTATACAAATAATTTCGCAAATACAGGTTAAGTAAAGAAAAAAAAAATAATTAAGCATTATTTAAAATAATCTAATAATGATTTTTGTTTCATTTTGAACTTATTGTCTATTAGCTTTTCACGGATATTAAACACAGTCGGATATTAAACACAGTCATGATTTCGTGTTCATTAATGTAATCACGTTGTTCCAGACCCTTAATCACAGTATTTAACATTTCAATCATCTGATTTGTCGGTATTTTTTCTTCAATTTGCTCCTCGTCACTTTCATTTTCGGTGTCACTAGAGTTTGCGTTTGAATTTAATGCATTGCTCAAAATTTCGTCATCTGTCAATTGATTTACTATTGGAGCATCGTCATCACAATGAAAAATATCTTGCATATCAATTTCTTCCAAATTAATATTCTGCTCTTTTGCATATGCTAATAAATTAGAAATTTTCGTTTTTTCTTCTGATAATTTGAACCCGTTGAAATCTTTAGTATTATTATCAGGGATAAATAAAGTCTGAGGAAGATTATTGTGCCAGGCATTTTTCAAAGTATCTTCAGGCATGTCTTTCCAGGCACTTGCAGTGAACCAAATAGCATCTTTTATCGAAAAATCTTTTACAAATTCGAAAATGTTTTTTCCGTCATTTACGTAATCTAGCATCCGGTTAACAAATTTACTTTTGTACTTGCATTTAAAAGAACGCAATATACCCATATCCATTGGTTGTATTATGGATGTGTAGTTAGGTGGGAGAAATAATACTTCATTATTGCCTTCGCTTAATTTTTCACTGTCAGGATGGGCTGCACATCAATCAATAATCAGCAATATTTTCGCATCTGCAGGCAGATTGGCAGACGAACGATATCTCCGTACTTCTGTCAAAAAGCTGTTTTTATACCAGTCTGTAAATAGTTCTTGTGTAATCCACGCTCGCTTGTTCGATTTGTAAATTACAGGAATCGTTTTTGCTCCAGTAAGAGCTCGGGGATGAGCACTTTTCCCGATAACCATTAATTTTAATTTGTGCGTTCCAGAAGCATTTGCACAAGCCAAAACTGTTAATCGTTGTTTTATATCCTTCATGCCACCGGGATTTTTTTCTTCATTCATAGCCAGAGTCTTTCACGGCACATACCGCCAGAAGAGAGCGGTCTCGTCAGCGTTATATATCTGATCCATTGATAAATTTTCTTTTTCTACTAACTCCATTAAATTAGTTACAAACTGCTCTGCAGCTTCGTGATCTGCACTTACTCTTTCACCACAAATTCTTATTTGTCTAAAACCATGACGTTTTTTAAACTTATCTAGCCAACCCGTCGTATAATTGCATGGCGTTGCTAGACATAATTCTGCATGATACTTTTTAGCTTGAGCCATGATCATAGGCCCAGTTAGAGGGACATTTTCTGATTGACGTTGTCTAAACCAGTCTATCATGACTTTATCCAAATCCGGATTATTTGCGCCTCTAATAGTTTTTCGTTTGGCCATTTCAAATGGTGAATCACTTTCAGAAAAGAAAGAGAGAATATTTTTCTTTTGCTTTATTAAGTCATATGCTGTTGACTTCCCAATATCATATTCAATGCACAAATTCCGGACTGGAGTTCCTTGGTCGTATTCTTTTTTAAATTCCACCTTCTTTGCAATCGATAACGTGCAATGTTTTTTTTAATGCTATTCGGAGAATCGATTGCTTGCTTACTACTCATTATGTAAGCTTTTTATTTGTCTCACAAATGCTATACTAAACGTCAAATTTGGTAAGAAAGAGCGAAATATACTAATCCAGATACTGAGAAAAATAAAAATGGCGCTAAAACGTTGAATGACAATGAATGGTAGATTCCATTAGCCTATTTTGCCGGGTTGAACATCCTCCAATCGTATATTATTTAACAAAAAAAGTGGAAGAAACAAGTACTATGATTGGTTTCCGTATAAAACGTTTTAACAAAATACTTTTAGCGTGATTTGCATGGTGGCGCCATCTGTTGTTGCTCTGAATAACTAAAATGACAAGATGATTCGAGAGTCCGGATTTTAGATAACTCCGGGTTTTGGAAGTCCGGATTTAAGATGTTGCACTGTATATATAATATATTTAAATATTTATTTGTACTTTTCATATTACGTCATGAAGCCCAAAAATGTAAACTTAAAAAATAAATAAATAATGAAAATAAAATAATAAATTATAGCTAAAAAATAAAATAAAAAGGATTTGTTTCATAATTTAAATAAAAATATTCCACATTTAGAACTTCTTTTCTTCTTTCCTCCCCACACAGTAGAAGGGGAAGAGAGCAGTCTCGTCAGCGTTATATATCTGATCCATCGATAAATTTTCTTTTTCTACTAACTCCATTAAATAGTTACAAACTGCTCCGCAGCTTCGTGATCTGCACTTACTCTTTCATCACAAATTCTTATTTGTCTAATACCATGACATTTTTTAAACTTATCTAGCCAACCCGTCGTATAATTGCATGGCGTTGCTAGACATAATTCTGCATGATACTTTTTAGCTCGAGCCATGATCATAGGCCCAGTTGGAGGGACATTTTCTGATCGACGTTGTCTAAACCAGTCAATCATAACTTTATCCAAATTCGGATTATTTGCGCCTCTAATAGTTTTTTTTTGGCCATTTCAAATGGTGAATCATTTTCAGAAAAGAAAGAGAGAATATTTTTCTCTTGCTTTATTAATACATATGCTGTTGACTTCCCAATATCATATTCAACGCACAAATTCCGGACTGGAATTCCTTGGTCATATTTTTTTAGTAATTCCACCTTCTTTGCAATCGATAACGTGCAATGTTTTTTTTTTTATGCTATTCGGAGAATCGATGGCTCGCTTACTACTCATTATGTAATCTTTTTATTTGTATTTGTCTCACAAATGCTATACTAAATGTCAAATTTGGTAAGAAAGAGCAAAATATACTAATCCAGATACTGAGAAAAATAAAAATGGCGCTAAAACATTGAATGACAATGAATGGTAGATTCCATTAGCCTATTTTGCCGGGTTGAACATCCTCCAATCCTATATTATTTAACAAACAAGGGGAAGAAACATGTACTGTGATTGGTTTCCGTATAAAACGCTTTAACAAAATACTTTTAGCGTGGTTTGCATGGTGGCACCATCTGTTGTTGTTCTGAATAACTAAAATGACAAGAAGATTCGAGAGTCCGGATTTTAGATAACTCCGGGTTTTGGAAGTCCGGATTTAAGATGTTGCACTGTATATATATATGTGTGTGGAAAGGTGATACGTAAAAAGTTAATTTACTGAATTAATTGAACAACTAGATTTCAAAATAACAGAAACAAGTACTTTAATACCACTTTAGGAAATCTATTTCACAACGCTTCGTTGGTTATTTCTTTAAAATATCTTAACTTCTCACATAAAACATACAATATTCTTATAGTCACATAGTCCAATTTGGCCTAGCAGTGTTCTAATTGACTCCTCCACACTTCGACGCTTCTTCGATGATAAAAATTATATAACTGACTCTTTTCCAATTTTGAAGATATTAAAATGTTGATCTCATGATCCAAAATATTTATAGCTCATGTATTTGAAACAGGGATAATAGTGATAGCACTAAAGCGTCAGTTAATATGACGATCATGACATCATAAAGCAATTGAAGTATTAACGTGGAAATCCTACAAATATATATATATATATATATTTACCCTCAATTATGTGAGCTTTAAAAAATTTCAAAATATTGACAATTTAATTATCTCTATTGTAATTTTGATAGAGGATGAGGATGTGGTGAGACAAGCTTGGGGAATATCTTTTTAGTGAACTTTAAACACAGCAGATTATGCAATTCATTTGTATGCATGTATATACAGTAAACTCTATCTAAGGTGGAGTTAACTGGGACCAAGAAAATCTGCTGTTGTCGACAATATTTTGCTTTAGACAAACTTTACTCTATGTCTATGGATTCATTGGGACGGGACTTGGAAATCTTTCTGAATTAGAGAGATTTTTGTCTTACACTGAGTTCGCTTTAGATAGGATTTACTGTATATTGAATAAATGTCCATGCTTAATATTTGAACAGATGCTCTGACATTCATATTTCTTTTTTTTTCCTTTTTTTTTAATAAAAATGCATAAATTGCCACAGAATTTGAGTGTATTGTTAAGAGGTACACATTTCTTCTTACATTTTAAAAATAGTCATCATATCTTGTACTAGCAAGCTATGCCCGCTGCACTGTACAGTAGGGCGTTTTGAAGAGCTAGGTGGGCAAAATTATTGCATTGAAGGTTAATTAGGTTTTGCTGGGTTTTCGAATGTATCAGTAATAAAATAATCAAACAGTGATAAATATTTGGCTTATTTAATTATTTATATTATTATTAGCATTTATATTATTATTATTATTTATATTATTATTATTTATTTATGTTATAATATTGTATTGTCATTGAAACTACACATGTATTCAAAGTTTCAGCTCAATCGGATAATTAAAAGTGGTTTAAAATTGACTTGCAAGATTTGAACTAAACATACATACATACAGTTCAAGTTAATGTAACTTAATGATTCACAAACTTTTGCAGGAGCTTTCTTAAGTTTCCAATGCTTTAGGAATGCCACTTTTATTTAAAAAAAATGCTTATTTTTTAATAATGTTTTAATACTGTATTAAAAATCAAAATGAAGTTTGAAAACAAGATGGTGCCTATTTTCAAGCAACAATAGGTTAAATCTTGTGACAAACATGTGACATACGTCCAGTAAACTCCTGCTTTCAAATAAAATAGAAAAGTCACGACTTTGCTTTCGAACTTACAGAAAAATAGTGCAACTGTAGAAACTCCCTCAAACCAACTGCCTTCTTTACGGTCATAGTTAATCGACGCGTCGGATTTTTTCGACAAAACTCATATGGATCTTGACAAATGAGACATTCAGCTACCAGTATACGCGCTCTTGTTAAATTCCGAGATAATTGGAAAAATGAATTTTGTCCTCCTAGATCATCAAAACGCCCCACTGTGTGCTGGTCCATTTTCCAAATGAACCTTGAATCAAATAAAATGGTGAATTTGACCATGTAGTTTTAAGTCTTAAAATGTCAGTGCATGTAATTGTATTTCCCATTACAATTCATTATAGTCCCCTGAAACTGCTTAAAATCTTACTTGCTGTAATTATCACATGAAAGAAATGAAATTGTAGGTTGAAAGTTTCAAATAGTTAATAAAAAGAATTCCAAATAAAAAGTGTGACTTGCAGTGTTATAACACTTGTGATTAACAGATTTACTAGTTAGAAATGTGATCAATACTTATTTTGCTTCTTTATACGCAGAATTTTTTTTTTTTTTTTTTTTTTTTTGGAGAGATGGATTATCAAACACTGAAGAGAGATAATTTTTTTAGAAAAGTTCCTGGGAATAATAATAATAAAAAGTCTTTATTTGAATAGGAAGTGCTTCAGTCCCTCCTTTTTTTATGTCACTGCTAATGTACAGAATATTGGGAGTTCTTTCGATGCTGAGTCAGCAATCCATTTTTGGGTTGTCTAAAAGTTCTTGACAGAAAGCAGAAAATGCCTCTTTTAGTATATCTGTGATATCATGCATTTATCTAACTTAAAATGGGACCAGAAAGTAAGAAACATTAGTAATTATTTTAGTTAACTATTTCTTCACGTTTTTACTGAACAAATCAAATCTGTTTGGAACTTTAATACCTATCCTTGTATATTTTTTTATTGATTGTGATTTCTGAATGACTACTCTTTTATTTTTCAAGGGTATCATAACTCTTACAAAATAAAAGTAAAATAATTTTTCAGTTAAAACCCTTGTAGCGTTTAGCAAACTATCATTATTTATATTGCTGCTGAGAGCTTTTTTAAGTGACTATTATAAATATGTTACTATACAGTTGGTAAAAGATTCTTTGGGATTCTAAAAGATTCCAAAGAGAAAAATATTTCTTTTCTTTTCTGTTGACTCTTTATCCAAAACTTTTTATTTCAAGTTCAGCTATTTAATATTACTTTTTATGCAATAAAAATAATCAATTTATACAAATTTACATTCACCACTTATCATGTAAAGAACTTTAATAAACCAGATATTTTTTAACTCATTTAATTCATTTTATTTTATATTATTTTTATAGGAAGTATATTCAAATTGTAATTCATGGCATGTCTGCCAGGCAATTTTACTTCAGTAATGCACTCCTAACATCTGTGGACCAAAAAGACGTTATTTTAAAAGCGCTCAATTTAAATAAAGACTTGGTATGTCTAATTACTTATTTTATTTTGTCATATTCTCAAGTATTTGTGATTATATGTTATTCTGAAGATTTTATTCTGCTAGTATGACTAAGTATTGAAATATGTCCAATTTGGTAAATCCCAAGTGTGGTCCCATTAGACAAGTTCCATCATACTTTACAAAATAGTGACCATCTTCATAAAGTGACCAATTAAGTCCATTCCAAGAGCATTTATATCAGATAGACATCATTTGTATATTATATTCAGTATTTCAATTAATCAGTTAACTTACTGACCTTTTTTAATAAGTATAATGGAGTTTTCTTTTGAATATACAATAAACTCTGTCTAAGGCACAATCCATCAAGAACAAGAAATATTTTCATCGTAGACAGTATTCTACCTTAGACAGAGTTTACTGTAATTAAATTAATTTTAATTTATTCTATGAAGAATCAATGTGATTTTTCACCTATAGTATATGTTTTATTTACCTCATTATCAATATCGTGGCTAAAGAAAAATATTTAGGATGTGAGTGAAGGTAGGATGGTTCAATTTTCAATTTTAATATATTTTATTTATTCAGTATAGTAAATATAATGTTCATCAAAATACACTACATTCACTATTCTACAGAGTGATTACAAATGAATATCCCAACTTTGAAGAGCATTATTAACAAAAGTACAGAAGATACACGCATTTGTGAAAAATACATTAAAAAAAAAGATTGTGAACTTACTAATAGCAAAAAATTATAAATGTTCAACTAGCAGAAACACGAACAACATCCATTCTGTAGGAGAATTCATCCGACACAGTTTTCAACATGTCAGGTGTTACAGTTGCGATAGTTGCAGTTATCCTCGTTTTCAGATTACACAGAATGCCTTTTGTTGTGCTGTTGTTATCTTGGCAGCAACTGACTGAATGAACTCGCAACGGAACATGCCAGTTCACTTGCAACCTGCCGCTCGTTGTGCCATCTCTCGCTAAAAAAACAAATCTTTACATTTATAAACTTCAGAACTTCTCACTCACTTCGATGTGTGAAATGAAACACTACCTTTTATTGTTCACAAAATATAGCACTTCAAAGTTGGTATATTCATTTGTAATCACCCTGTATAATAGTTTTCAAACAATGTAATTAATGTAGTGATTTCTTAAAATTATATATTTAAAGATATAAATATTTAAAAATTAAGTAATTCAAATTTTTTCAATAAATAAATATAAGGCTGTATTTTTTTTTTTTTAGGGGGGGGGGGATAATTTCATAACTTCCTCCCTGGCTATGGCGCTGCCAAGTATACTTTTTGTATAAAAGATATTATTTAAAAATGAAGTAATTCAAAAAATGAAATAATTCAAAGTTTTTTGATAAATAAACATAGGGCTATAAAATTTTACTAGGAGGGTGTTAACCCCATAATTTCCTCTTCTAGCTATGGCACTGTTAGTTATACTTATTATGTAACTTCAAGGTATTCCCATAGCTATGTATTCTAAAATTCATTTATTTAAAAGATGTATTATATATGAAAAAGTATAACAGTTGCTGATATATGTTCAGTTATTTATATATATGTGTGTGTGTGTGTATGTACATGATTGCATTGATCTTGTTCCAAATAGATTATTTTTATGTTTCTTTTTTTCTTGTATAATAGATGGTTGATACTGATCAAACGGCTAGTTTTTTATGGGAAGTAATTACAGAAGACGTAGAACCACACCGATTGCCTTTACATTTCCATTTCTCCAATGATTATGAGTTAAGAAGAAATATCACTCTTGGGCCTTACCAATATAACTTTGATTTCAAGTTAAGTAATTATGAGGTAAGTGGTTTGTTTGTCTGGCATTTAGAGTGTTGAGAAAATAAATTAATTTAGGAAATAATTTATAATTCTGATAAGATGGTAAAACTGGTACTATGCTTTTTCACATATACTTTCTAGCAACCTTTTCACTGTTTCATATTCACAAGCATCTTGTCCATTCTTTATGCAATTTATTTAATCTGTACATTTACAAACAAAAGCCATTTATCTATTACTAGCAAGCTACGCCCGCTACGCTGGTCAATTTCTCTTAACGAACCTTTAATCAAACAAAATATTGACATTTCATAATTCACTTTTATATTTTAACAGAATAATAAGGATACTATAATTTGTGACTCGTGCTATAGTCAATATACACGTCAGGACACGTCGCCCTTATCATTATCTTTTTACGCGTGAAGGTTTCACTATGGTACTCTATTGTGAAATTTGGTAATTTTAGAAATTCAATAGTTGAAAAATCACAGAATCATTAGATCATTTTTCTTTAGAAATTGTTCTTAGAGCGCATTTAGATCTTATAAATAACAATCATGCCGAACTTGAAGTTTCTAGCTCCTTCAGCATCGCAAAAATCGCAATTTTAGAACGTTTTTCGCTTCTGCACCCCCTTCGGGGTAGTGGCACCGACATAAAATATAGCCTATGTTGGAGCAGGGATTGTCACCATCCATTTGCCACCATCACTTTTGAAATCGCTTTAGTAGTTCCAGACATTCCATACAAATTGTAATTTAGAATGTTTTTAGAAAATTTTTTGCTTATTTCAGCCTTTTAAATTTCAAATTTTTTTAGATTTTGTTCTTATAGAGCATTTAAATCTTGTAAGTAACGACCATACAAAATGTCAAGTTCCTAACTCCTTCATTATTGAAAATATCATAATTTTGGAACGTTTTTCGCTCCTGCACCCTCTGCGGGCAGTGGCACTGACAAAAAAGTTAGCATATGTTGGAGCAGGGACTGTCACCATCCATTTGCCACCATCACTTTTGAAATCGGTTCTGTAGTTTCAGAGATTCCTTAGAAATTGTAATTTAGAATGTTTTTAGAACGCTTCTTCCTCATCTCACCCTTTTAAATTGCGAATGTTTTTATAATTTGTTATTAGAGAGCATTTACATCTTATAAGTAACTACCATACCAAATTTGATACTTCTATCTCCTTCAGTACACAAAAAATCGAAATTTTAGAACGTTTTTCGCTCCTGCATCCCCCTGGGGGTGGTGGCACCGACATAAAATATAGCCTATGTTGGAGCAGGGATTGTCACCATTAATTTGCCACCATCACTTTTAACATCGCTTCAGTGGTTCCAGAGATTACCCCCTACAAACAAACAAACAATCTTTACTACTTTATATATTAGTATAGATAAGGGGGAATTAGCCCCTTGTTCCCCCCCTTTATACTTAACCAATCAATCCCGAAAACTAATCAGAGATGCGCCTTAACTCAGTGAACCTATAAACAAAATTTGAAGGAAAACAGAATAATTCTGCATGAAAAACCCATTTATATAAATTAAGGGGGGGATTAGCCCCCCGTTCCCTCCTTTATACTTAACCAATCAATCCCGAAAAGTAATCAGGGAAGCGTCTTAACCCAATGAACCTATAAACAAAATTTGAAGGAAAACGGAATAATTCTGCATGAAAAACCCATTTATATAAATTAAGGGGGGGGAATTAGCCCCCCGATCCCCCCCCCCTTTATATTAACTAATCAATCCCGAAAACTAATCAGGGAAGCGCCTTAACACAGTGAACCTATAAACAAAATCTGAAGGATAACGGAATAATTCTGCATGAAAAACCCATTTATATAAATTAAGGGGGGGGGGGGAATTAGACCCTTGTTCCCCCCCTTTATACTTGACCAATCAATCCCGAAAACTAATCAGGGAAGCGCCTTAACTCAGTGAACCTATAAACAAAATTTGAAGGAAAACGGAATAATTCTGCATGAAAAACCCATTTATATAAATTAAGGGAGTGGGGGGAATTAGCCCCTTGTTCCCCCCCTTTTATACTTAACCAATCAATCCCGAAAACTAATCAGGGAAGCGCCTTAACACAGAGTTTCTATGCAGATATTTCTATGAAGAGTTATCGCATTACGTACGTACATACATACATACAGAACCGGCTGCCAAGCTCTCAGGGCTTGACAGCCAGTGTGATAACTGAAAAATCGCAATTTTAGAACGTTTTTTGCTCCTGCACCCCCTGGGGTTAGTGGCACCGACATAAAATATAGCCTATGTTGGAGCAGGGGTTGTCACCATCAATTTGCCACCATCACTTTTGAAATCGGTTCGGTAGTTCCAGAGATTACCCCCTACAAACAAACAAACAAGATTTACTCCTTTATAATATTAGTATAGATTACATGTGAATATAAGTAATTTATTTAAATTTTGCAACCAATTGCATTTTTTAATCTATACATTAACAAGAATATTAGTTCATCAGTTTTGCTTCCACAGCTGTTTGTATCATTTGACAACTTTCTTAAACTTAAATTGAGCCATTAAAATGTACCAAGACCTCTATGAAAAGAAAGTATCCTAAAACACTTTTTAAATATTTTGTTTATTTTCTGAAAAAATAGTATGATTTTTTGTTGATTTTATTATCAGATGTTTATGGTATTTAATAAAAAATGTGTTTTTAAGATTGTGAGTTTCAGTTCATTACAGTATCTATACATTTAAAATATTAACTATTTTCTTTCATCATCTGCCCTGGGCTTTTTACAGAACCAATCTTAATAATTGTTTTTAGCTCACAGGCTATCAAAGCCTGAGAGCTTATGTGCCCGCCGGTTCTGTATGTACGTACGTACGTATGTATGTATGTACGTAACGCGAAAACTCTTGATAGAACTAACCGTTTTACTTTAAATTTTGTTTATAGGTTCCTTGTGATAAGGCGCTTCCCTGATTAGTTTTGGAGGTTCATTGGTTAAGCATAAAGGGGGGAAACCGGGGGTCTAACCCCCCATAATTTAGATAAATGGGTTTTTCATGAAGAATTATCCCATTTTCTTCAAATTTTGTATATAGGTTCATTTTGATAATGCGCTTCTGTCAATTGTTTTGGGGGTTCATTTGTTAAGTATAAAGGGGGAAAGGGGGGGATCCCCCCCCCCTAATTTAGATAAATGAGTTTTTCATGCAGAATTATCCGATTTTCTTCAAATTTTGTATATAGGTTCATTGTGATAATGTGCTTCTCTGAATAGTTTTGGGGGTTCATCGGTTAAGTATAAAGGGGGAAAGGGGGGGGCTAATCCCCTTAATTTAGATAAATGGGTTTTTCATGCAGAATTATCCGATTTTCTTCAAATTTTGTATATATATTCATTGTAATTAGAGATTTCCCTGGTTAGTTTAAGGGGTTCATTAGTTAACTATGAGGGGGGTAACGGGGGATGACCCCCCTTAATATATTGTTGATTTCTGTTTTTTTTTCGAGTGGCATATTTCAAATTCTTTGAAATAAGAGTATAATATACAATTAGTGTGAATAGCCTGTGAGCTCAATGCCCTCAGTTTAACTGGGCAGTTTTCTTTTTATTTATTTTTTTTTTAACTGAAAGCTATCCATTTGTAAATGAGCCAGTAGTAGTTATATATTTTTAAATATTTGCATTCTTATATTTTATTTTTTATTGTAAAAGTTATTAATGAAATTTCTTGTTTACAATTGGGTTTCTTCTATTGTTGCTGGGGAAGGGGAAATCATGGGATTGTATATATTTATTCATTCATACCTTTATTGATATCATTTTCTCCTTAAAATTAAAAAGAAAGTATAATTTTAATAGATTATGTTTAATAAAATCAAGGTGCTCAAAGACCCTAAAAATATAATGACATCCTTCACAATAAATAAAAAAATAAACAAATAAAATTAAATGAAGCATTTATTTAAAACATGAAACTGCAAAATTTTCTTAGAAGTGTCAAAATGATATAATTTTCAAAGATTTTCCATTCCACTAGTTCTGAAATAAGAGGCCAAATTTTCAATGTAAGAAAATAATGCTTCATCTGTAAAAATGACATCATTTTTAAAAGGCATTAGTTTGAAAACTTTCATTCGGCAAACTCCAAATTTTTACAACAAGTGTATCAAAGTAATTTCATTTGTTTTCATTCCTCCTGTATGAAGATTTGGCCCAAAGGTCTTTTAAGCATCCTTCAACACTAAAAAGAGCTCCAATCACAGAAAGGTGTTGTGTTTCTGTCACTGAATATTACGTCATCTTTAAGAAAACTTAATTTTTTTTTTTTTTAAATAGAACAGTTACATTTCAATACTGTTGTGTTGAAATATTCTCAACATTTTACATTCCTCAGTTACTGAGTTTAAGGCCTTGGGGACTTTAAACCTATATTGGCAAAATGAAAAGTCAGTAAAAAAATTTTGTCATTTTGACCTGATTGTAGTTTTTTTAAATAAGTTTTATGAATGAAAATACATGTTTATGGTAATTTTTACTTTTTTCTATCTATAATAGAAGAAAGTATTGTAATTGAAATTTTTTTCGACTTCCGGTTTTCGACGGATTTACACGTTTTAGGGATCAGAGATTCCGAAAAACATGTTTTTACAAAATGTCCGTCTGTCCGTCTTCATTGTATTATCGAAAAGTGTATGAAGTTATGCTTCAAATTGAACCTCATTTTTTTTCTATGTTTTTGGCTATGGTAAGCAGGTTCTATCAGAATTTGGGGCTATTTCGATGAAAGGGGGCGCTGTGATCGATATTTTTGTTCCATTTTCACTATTGTACCATCTAAAAGTGTATGAAGTTATGCTTCAAATTGAACCACATTTTTTTTCTATGTTTTTGGCTATGGCAAGCAGGTTCTATTAGAATTTGGGGATATTTCGACGAAAGGGGGTGCTGTGATCGATATTTTTGTTCCATTTTCACTATTGTATCATCGAAAAGTGTATGAAGTTATGCTTCAAATTGAACCACATTTTTTTTCTATGTTTTTGGCTATGGCAAGCAGGTTCTATAGAATTTGGGGATTTTTCGACGAAAGGGGGCGCTGTGATAGCCATTTAAATATTTCAAATTCAAAAAGATGTGCAAATTCAAAAAAATTAGAAATTCTAAAACTTTTTTTCGTTAAATGTTCGGCCTTGATCCGGAGCAATTTTTGTTTTGCCTCTATCTTAAAAAATGGTTGAGATGTAACGGTTTGAAATTTTAGGGTGGCTGACATTTTCAAACAAGACAGCAGAATTCATCCATAAACGGGTTTAATTTATGAGTTTTAGTTAACGTAGTTTCGGCAAATTTTCTTTCATTGTTGTAACCATTAATCCTATTATATGGTTATCACTATATATTTATATTCGCCCTCGTCAAATTCTCGCCAAACTTGGCGACAGTTGGCGAAATATCGCCAAGTTTGGCGACAAAAATAGGTTGCCATAAATGAAGCGAACTTGGCTGTAGAGGACAAATTTGGTGATATTCTCATTCAGATTCAATGTTGACGAGAACTGGAATTGAATCTTCTTTATTTAGGTTCCACGCATTTTACCTTCTTGTTCTCCAGTAAAATTAGCTAAAATCGTAAAACCAAGGAATCGGGAGGCTATCTGTTCCTGTCGGTTCAGGCCAGAAGGACTTTTCGTAGTTTAGTATACATCGATTGTTCGCATCCCTGTAACCCGACGATTCGCAAGCAGCTGACGTACAGCAGAATGACGAAAAATATTGATTTTATTGGCGATGTGATAGCGAATTTTGAAGTATTAACATGACTGAGATAGAAGAAAGTTTTGGGATTGGCACATCCGACTAGTTCATTGATAAAAACGTTCTGCCATTCTGAAGTTAAGATTTTTGATATTGTAAAGGAGTAAAATACTTCATTGTATGAAAAAGGACAATTTTTAACAAGCAGTTCATTAATAAAACTGAAATATTTTACTATGAATATGTCTAAATGATGCAAATTTCTGAAATTTTTACTCTGCTGTTGCTGAGATTAGGATGCCGAGGTAAAATGTGAAATTCTTTGGTATGCAAAGTTCTTCTGCTAAATATAACATCAATTGTTGCTGGGAAATTTTGCCTATTTGCTGCATCAGTTTTATCCACTTGCTAGCACCGAATGTTTTCAGGTCTTACAAGGAAGGTCTCCTTAAAGCGCATACTCAGAATATTTTGAAAAAAATGCTAATGAAGCTACTCATGTACGTAATAAAGGATCAGTCAAATTTAGCTGCGGAATCCTAGTAAAAAATGTGTAAAAAAATAAAATACTTTGAAGTAGTTGGCGCAAAAATACATGATTTGGCGAGCAAAACTTTTTCTTCGCCAAATGCAAGCGACTTTAATGGATTTGAAAATGCCTGGTTAGATGAGAGTTTAAATGCATAGTATTTTATGAATTTAAATTTAAACGATTAAATAGTTTATAATTTTTTCTATAAGCTTATATAATATAAATACAAATTAAGTATTGCTGAAGTTATTTAATTTTACACGGTGTCGCTGGATGGATAAGTTTTAAGTGTATTTTAACAGAAAATCTCGGTTTAAAAACCCTCTCATTATACATTTCGATATTGAGTAAGTCATTGTTTCCATGGCAACAAGACTTTTTTCTTGTTGTCTCCGGCACTAACCATATCGAAGTCAAATTGACAGTGCTCAGAATCGGACAATTAATTTTTAGTTTGAAGAATTTTTAATCAATTTAAATTTTGTTCTAAACCGTAGAATACGATCGTTAATTTTCTTTAAATGTACATATAAATGTACGTGGCAAAACTGTAGTTATAAAAGTTTATTTATTTAAGTTAAACTTACTTAAACTAGTTCAGTATAAAGAGTAGAAAACGTTTTTCTTTAAAGCATATTTATCGTAAATGCGCATTTTTAAAATTTCAACCCAGCGATAAATCGCCAAAACACGAAATTTTCATAATTTTTTTACGGGCGTTATATCGAGGTTCCGCAGCAAATTTTTTATAAACGTATATACTCATGAGATGAATATTCTGTACTTTTTTCAAAATTTTGTGAGTATGCGCTTATGGAGACCTTCCTTGTTAGTCCCATCTGAATTTGCTGAGAAAAATTAAGCTCAGGCCTGGGCCAACCAGAGAAACACCAAAAATATTGAAGTGATTATCTAGAAATACTTTTTTATTAAATGTACACCTCATTTAAAGAATATTTTTATTAATTTTATATCTGAAATATTGAATTTTTATGATCTTATGCTTCATTTCAGTAGCAAGCATACATAAGTAACTTCTGTAAGACTGCAATTTCCTATCATGTAACTGGAATGTAAGATATTGGTGAATCGTGGTTTATTTGATATTTGTTTATTGTTTTTCCTAACACTGTATTTTTTCTCTGACAGAAATTTGCTTAGCATAGTGCATTCATTATTGTTAAATTCTTGCTTGTTTTATGTGCATCTTAGATCTTAACTGCAAGGATCCAATAAATTTGCTTGTTTTCAGTCTTCTGTCTTTTATAATAAATCATAATCTTAAATTGTATTTTTATAGTTTATTCTGTTTCATGAGGGAGACACATCTTTAAAAAGTTATAAAATACCAGAACAAAATGTACAGAAGGTGTTCGCACATTTTTTAGACAATTTTCATGGTACTTACAGAATTATTTTACATAAAATATTTGTGTTTTAAAAATGTTCCATTAGGTTCTGAACTACCTTTCTACACCATAATTTCCATGGCAATAATGCCTTTTGTAGTTTTGGAAGAGGAATTTTGGCCCATTCTTCTTGAACAGCTTTCCAAAGTCCATGAAAGGTTGTAATGTATAAAAGCACGTTTGGATAACATGCTTTTTAAAAGTTTAAAAGTGTAAAAATCCATATGAGATTTTGCATGTTATATCAGTGAAGGGTATAGCCCTGATATCCATTTCTCGTTCAATTTTTTCCGTGAAATTAATAGTGGATCTTGATGTATGGCTGCTTGCTTTATCTTGATGCAGTTTCACAGATTGATAGCACTGCGGGTAAAGAGATGTTATTTCATGTTTGAAGATTGGGAGAATAATATGTTTCTGATAATATGTAGAGTTCATCTTAACATTTTCTCCACTATAACAAAATTTTTCCATTTTTCTCCAGGTAAACACCTCTTATAAAGAACTCTGCGTTGTGTTCTACATTCAGCTATATGTCATGCAGAAAGATGATGAATATTTTTTGGCCTTTTAAAATTTAAATCAGTATTCATGATTTTGTTAACAGTTGACTTTCTGAGCATTTTAACGATTTAGCAACAGTCCTTTCACTTGGAGGATTTTCTTTTACTATAAAAGATCTTACCTTTGGATCATACCTTCAAAGAATTCCTTTTTGTTCTTGGGTACATATTTGAAACAATTTTTCAACTTGAAGCCATACATTCATGTTTTTTCTCCTGTCTTATTGGCAATATTACCTACTGTGGCTTTAGATATAGAAAAATTATACATTTCACAGCATCTATATTAATAAAAGAAAGTTTCGCTCTGTGTGTGTGTGTGTGTGTGTCTGTTGGCGATGGCTAGCAAAATCCAGCCCACCTAGAAGTCTGGAAATTTAGGTGTGGATAGTCCAAGGTCTGGCCATGTGCACCTGAGCCTCAGAATTTTAATATTTTGATAATTAGCCTAGATATTAATTAGATTCACATTAACCATCGCTTCTAAAATGTCATCTTTTTAAACAAAATAACGAAAGAAACGAACTGGCACGTTGGATTTGCGAGCGGAAATGAACACATTCAAAATTATTTTACTAATTAGCGAATTTTAAGAAAACTAATTGAGATATCAATTTGAAAATTTCTGAGCATATGTAAAAAAATATTCTGCATTTGACCATGTGATTTTTGAAAAATTCGGTCGGTATTTTTTTTTAATTTATGCAAAAAACTGCCAAAAATCTGCTGGCGCCATTGAAAACGATCCGAGAAAGTTTCAGACAGGGATCTGCTTTCATTAAAAACTGAACTACAAAGAGATCTGTTTCTCGGGCCGATCCCTCTCATTTAGTTTGCGAAAATGAAAGGAAATAATTTCCAAATTTTACTAATGAACAAAAATTTAGGTAACTAATTAAGATATAGATTTGAAATTGAGGTCGAAGAAGGGGGTGTCATCTGCCGACTATTTTAGTGTAGCGTCTTCGTTATGTTCTAATTATCAGAAAAATGTTATTCTTTTTTTAATGATCGTGTTAATGTAGGTGACGGTGGTTCTCTTGAACAAATTATTCATTATATTTGCAGGTATGGGGAGGAAGGGGGTTAACGCCTTTCTCTGAGATTGTAATTATCTCGGGCTCGGGCAACGCCGGGTGGGTTAGCTAGTTTTTTAATAACCGAATACGAATAATTTTCTTTGTAAATTGCAGAAATATAGTTTTCCATCCATCGGTTCTTTAAAAGTGCCATTTTGTATGTAAACAAAAATTTCAGTTCCAGACGAGAATTTATACTTTCAAAAGCATATTAGTTGTAAAAAATAATTTCTCTAGGCAGACGATTTTTTTTTTACACCAAAACAAACTTGTCTAAAAAGTGTGCAAACAACCTGTGTACAATATCTAGTTCCATAATTTTCTGTCCATCAATGATTTCAACTTTTCCTTCCTTTGAAGTGCTTTGGCACAAAACTGGGGTAGAGGGGGCTCTTTGTCATGCATGAATTTAATTTATTTATCTCAAATTTACATATTTCAGTTAGCTGGGTGCCAGTGATATGCACACACACACACATATATATATATATACATATATGTACATACATATATATATATATATACACTTATATGTATGTATATATGTGTGTGTATATATATATATATATATATGTATATATATGTGTGTGTGTGATACACGTACATATATCACTGGCACCCGACTAACCGAAAAGTACTCATATTTATTTATTTACTTTCAGATTTATACTATTTTTGTATTCACATATAATAACTCAATTGTACATTTTATTTATTTTTCATAGACCTTGTATGCTGTCCGTGCAAGAGTGGAACCACCAAAAGGCTCCGAATTTTGTCGTGCAGGGATAACATGCTTTATGCACGTTTCTATCAATCAGATTCATTTTTCTGATTTTACGTCACTGATGTATGAAGTTGTAGCTGACCAAACAATGTGGGCTGTGTGTGGAAGAACAGCTGGTTAGTTCATTTCTAATATTTAAATAGAATATGGAGATATTTCTTTTAAATGCTAAAAGGTGTAAATTAACAACATAATACAAATTAAAATAACTTTTATTAATAATTAATAATTAATTACAATTACATAAAATTTAATTATAATTACTTTTATTATTTATTTTAACTGATATTAAGTATAATAGAAAAACTACAGCCCTGGCAAGATTATATCAAGAAGAAACCATCCAAATAAATTTCAGTGAAGGTAAAATAATTTTTCCCTTCAATCTATACTATGCATCCATAATAAGAGAAACCATAGATATACTAACACGCAAAAATACAATATGTAATGATGCAGCATCTTTTAACTTACCGAAATTGTGGCTCCAGTTACTCCATGGTTACAGATATGAAAATAAACAACCAAGTATAAATAAAAGATAGTGTGCGTAATTAAAAAAAAAGTATCTGAAAATTAAATGATAGCATTTAAAATAATAACTTCAAAGCCCGTGCAATTATGGAATAGTCTCATTTGTTTTTGAAAATGACTCTGAGTGAGTCAAAACAGGTGAAACAACCTAATAACAGTTATTTTTAATTTGTATTATGTTGTTAATTTTCACCTTTTAGCATTTGAAAGAAATATATTATTACAAGGTGTTATAATTTATTATATTGTTAGAATATGGAGCGTTTTCATAGAATTTATATATTTTTTGACTGGTTCTAATAGCAGTAATTTTATTAATAAATGTCTTAATTTAATATTAAATGGCTCCCAAAAAATTATGAAAATTATCTAACAAAATAATATTGTTCTCAACTGTACTCACAGTGCTATGAAAGAATTCTTTAAGACATGAAATAGTTAAATTGATTTTGTTTAAAAAATAGCATTAATTTGGTATCTTAAGTCAGTATCAAGATAATGTCATGTTATATACATTTTTCTGTAAATGCTATTTATTTTACTTGTATAATTTTCAGCATGCTGAGTTACAGCTTGTTTACATTATTTTATTTATTTAACTCAACTTTGTTTTTGTATGTAAAGATGGAATATTGTAATTGATTTTTTACTCGCTTCCTGATATATTATAATTATAAAAATTATCTATAAAGGGGTGTTTATGATGACAATACGGCATTTTAATATTTTTAGAACTTAATTACAAATTAATAAATTAATTTTAAGGCATTTTTCGATTAGCCTGCCACAGGTGATAAATTGCCTGATAATCTTTATGGTTATAATTGCATACAAGTTACTACAACAATGGATTTAAAGATGTGCCAAATCATGCTCACCAAAAAAAAGCCAACTGGCTGTGAAAATGCAATAATGAAATATTTTGAATAGTAAAAACTGGAAAATGAAATATAGATAAAAAATTAAGAATGTAATATATATTTTTTAATTGTATCAGTTCATTTTTGATAATTTTATCAATTAATAGATTAATGTTAAATTATGATTATATGTTGAGAAGACAGTTTATAGAAATCCATAATAAATAGTTTTAAAAATGCTTTTTTTTTTTTTTTTTTTTTTTTTTTTCTGGTTACCATATATTTAAAAAGAAACAAAGCAAAAATTAATTTTTTTTAGATGAATTCACTAGCTTGTGTTTTCGACCAAGCATTAAAAAAAGCTTTGAATTTTTCATAATCAGGTTTGGTTCCCATGCAAAACTAACGTATTATAAAGGAGATTCTTTTAAAAAATTACGAATTTTAGTCATGAAATGAGCTGTAATTTCCAAAATAAACATTGAATGCTTATAAAAGAGCATATTTTAAAAAACTGTTTGCTTTTATACTTATTTAATTGTCATTTACTGTTATCAGTGAAATTGGTAGAAAATTCAGCTTAAAGATGGATTCAATTAACAACATAAATTGAACAGGTTTTTAGCAATTTGTAACCCCTCCCCCCCTCCTTTAAGAAATGTAGGTTTCACTATAATATAATAGGTATTCATTTTTAATGTATCCATTTTTGTTGTTGTTGTTATGCCTAGATTTTTTGTATATTTATATTTATGTTTTTTGTTATTGCTGCCAATTCGATGAATCAGTCGATATTATGAGGCACAAACATATCTGACATTAATGTTAAATATAAAAATAACAGTAGATGTTGCAGCATCATGTGTTCTTGCTTTGATTGCATATATCCTTGCTTCTAAATATTACATTTCCAATATTTACTCCATTGCATAAAACAAAAAAATTACATTCATATAAAGTTTATTTAAAAACTGCAAATTAATTTACCAGTGATTTTTAAAAAAAATAATTTTCAGCCCCGTAATTTTCAAATCCATACACATGACATAACAATGAACATTTTTTTGGAAGTACTTGCAGGGTAATCATAACTTATGATTTATGTCCCAAGTTTGGTAAGGGCATCATCTGATTATTTTAAGTAATACTGTATTAGAAGATATTTTCAAAATCAATTGTTCTATTATTTGCTTTGTAGGTGTTGTGAACATTGATGAATCTGGAAAACATAATGTTATTTTAGATGTAATGCCTTTGATTGCTGGCTTTTTACCACTGCCAGCTGTCCGTTTATCAAAATATATTCCTGCAGATCAAAGGAAGACATCAGTTTCCAAAGGTAACTTAAATTGTATTACACTTTAAGCATAATATTGTTAAACCCAATAAAATAAATATTTTTTTTCTTGTTATGTTTTATAATTAGTTTTTCATTTTCTTATATAAAAATGCTATTATATAAATGTAAAATTTACCAATACTGTTTCTTTTTTGCATAATTGTGAATTTTAAATCTTGCATTCTCTGTTAGTTATGTTTTTCAAATTATCATAGCCTTAAAATTAATACAAAAGGAACTATGAAACTGCATATTGTTTCAAATTATCGCAATGAAAATTAATTTTTCCATGTTTTACTAAATATTGATTCTGATTTGTTGATTTTTTTTTTCTTTTACATCAACACTCGAGAGTGTGTATAGTTTTTTTTTTTTCTTTTTTTCAGTGTTTAAAAAAACTGAAGCTCTAACAAATTATTTTATGGAAGAATTTTTTTTTCTTTTTATTAGAACATTTATGTATATGTATATATATTTGCATCTTCATACTGACAAAAGTTGCTAAATTAATAGACAGATGAAGAATGTAATTTTAGAGCTCTAACACTGACTGTAAATTTTTAGAATAGACGCTTTCAGTGTGACATCAGTCATGACGTTTTGCTTGGATACTGACTCCAAACAAACGGTTGCTATGTTTCATTCTTATTAAATATAAATTGTAGAAAATATTACCACTGCATGTAATGTATTAAAACACTTTGCCGTGAGATATAATTATAAGATATAGGTATAATATACAAACATAATAGAAAATACAACATAGCAACCGTTTGTTTGGAGTCAGTTTCCAAGCAAAATGTCATCATTGACGTCACGACTGAAAGCCTCTATTAGCTTACAATATCAGCAATATACAACAAATAAACAAGGCAGTTGCAGTGAATTATTTAGTTTTATAGACAAGTAGCAGTAACACTCCAGGAGGCCTCAACAGTTTTAGTTAATTATTTTATGTAAACTGGTTTCAAATTTTTAATTGATTTTAATAAACCACATAACAGCCATTAGCTGTCATGGTAGCAGTAGATATAATGTCGTACACATCACAAAGTCAAAGCAGAATAAAGGTTGTACTAATTATGGATGTTTGCCACCAATTCTGATGACATCTGTAATTGGGGCACTGCAGTGGTTGGAAAAACTACTTTTTGATTGTAGTGAACTACAACTACTTTATCAAAAATTTAGTTAAAAACAACTACTTGTTTTAAAAAGTAGCGACTACAAACTACTTTTCAAAAGTAGTCACTACTTCGCTACTTTGAGATTTTATGAAATGATTCAAATTACACTCGAAATTGAAGACACAGATTAAATAATAAAAGTACCTGTCATTATATTGCATCTGCCGGGAACCAGTTAAATAAATGTGACATAACTGCATTAAAAAAATAAGGAAGATAACATACAAGAAGATGTTTAGTTTCTGTCTCCAAAATGTTAGTTTATACCCACATTACAAATTTCATAGCAAAATTAAGAGAAATATTATAATCTAGAAAGTTACAGAAAAACAATTCTAAATGCAAACAATAAATAAATCTGCAAATAAAGCAAATCCGAATATTATGAAACCCGGCATTAAAACATGAAGACCTAATAATGAATAAATAGACAAGTGTTGCCAGCAAGATAATCTATTCCTTTGGTGGGTTAGTACATTATTTCAGCAGCGAGTGTCAATGGGGAAAAATCCATGATTTCATGCGGTGCGTTGCTATATACTGCAGCTGAGATTGGCAAATTGTTGAGTAAAACATTTTTTGCAGAAAGGAAGGAAGTTTTGACCACGTGATTCGCATAATGTCTCATTTTTTCCCCTGAAGTAGCGCCAGTTCTCTCTATAAACTACTGATTTTTTGTATTGCGCTACTCGCTACACTACAAACTACTGTAAAAAGTAGCAACTACTGTAATTTCGCTACTTGTAGTGTGCTACTTCTGACCCCTGGGGTACTGCACTGTTAATATTGTTTTGACTTTGCAATATTGCAACACCCATAGCACATCCACCAGTTTTGCAAAAGCTAATAGCTGAGTTCCTCATTAATTAAAAAAGATCATTTACATATTTGAGGATCAGCTGGCATAAAATGGTTAACTAGAAATGTCGCTGCCCTCCTGGACTACAAAAAATATCTGATAATGAAAGATAAAAATGAACAATGTAAAAAAAAAGTTTTATTAATCTCTTTTTTTTTTTTTTTTTTTCAAACTGTTAAGGTTTAATTTATCACAAAATACACATCTAGATGTTCATCTATGGGGGCATTGTTACAAAATTTCAAAAGTATGTGGCTGAGATGTAACTAATACAAGAATGGTTTATGCCTGCAAAAGAAGTTTTTGAGTAGCAAACCTAGAATGTGAAAAGCTGTAAAGTTGGTTTATGTACTTGTCATATTCTCAACTTACATGCACCTGCATTCCCACTGTTCATCCTTTTCCTACCATGAGTTCCTCTGGAACTCGTACCATTCATACTCTGTTATTTTTCTTTCACTTACTTGGTTTTTATTTTGAGAATGTGACTCGTTCCTCTCTGCAAATCCTTTCACACTCATTGCAATTTGCATCTTCCCTACTTCAACTTCCACTTACCTGCCTTCTCTGCCAGCCTTGGCGATGTAGCACAGGTGTGTTTGTTCCCCTTGCTTTTCTCCCTCCAGTTGGCATTGTCTTTTTGGTGACATTTTGTTGGTTTCTGGCAACCCACCCTCTCCACTCCATGCTTCCACAGGGCTGTATAAGTGAATAAGAGATTGGAGGCTGCATGTGTGACTTGGAGATGTCTGTTGGATGATTTTATGTCTCGTATACAGCTGAAACCCTCATCTTGTGTCTGAATGTAGCGCACCTTACAGGGGTGATTGTGCTCCGGGGGTGCCCCGGATTTCCGGGTTTTTCCGTCGACCCTTCCGGGTTTTTCTTTCGGCTCTTCCGGGGTCATAAAATCATCCTGTTTAGAGGAAAAAACGAATCGAAACTGAAAATATGTTACAAAAAGTGCAAAACATTTGCCAAATTAGCGATAAACGTTTCAGTTACGGCAACCCTTACCCAGAGCTTGATCGGAGTGAAACTAGCAAACCCTCTGTCCTGCGTTTTCCTAACCCCTTGTCTTGTTTAACCAAAGAATATAAACGAGAATACCGATATCGAAAGATATTATTTGTCCTACCCCTAACCAGGAGACAAAAACCAGTATTTTAAAAGATACCTGAGTATGAATCTTCATCTCTCCCCCCCTTTCGTTTAACAATGCTGATCCTCCCCAAATTCTGTTATGGGCTGCACCAGATGTCAATGAGTGCATATTTTTCATAAGCCTTCATTCAATACCCTTCCCCTCGAAATTTGCGCTTTTCTACGGCGAAATGGCTCTCGGTAGAGCATAATTTGAAAAGAAGAAAAACAAGCTGGAAATTGTACGTCAAACGTGACAAATGAGGTGCGTTCGTACTGTAGCTAGCTATATCAATATTTAGATCTTGATAATTTTTAATTCTGTGAAATGAATGATATCGTCTGCAGATTACTTTCTGTAATAGAATAAGTATCTCGGTCGCTTGACGATTACACTTCGGAAGCTCCTATAACAAGAAAGCACCGATTTAAAAAAAAAAATTCAAATTTCTTAATAAATATTTTTATTAATATCTCCTAAAGTTTTGATTTGATTTTAATAAAATTTGAAATGTCGCGACAAAATTCTGCAAAGATGACTTTCGCTTTTACTAAACAGATAACGTATGCTAGGATTTCATAGAATGAAGAAAACTTTTATCAATATCTTTTTAAGTTTTGATTCGATTTTCATAAAATTTGAAATGACTCGACTAAATTCTGCAACAATTATATAAATTAAATTTCAAACCATTCGGTTGGGTAGTTTTTGCTTTGTTATATGCGGACGGACCAAGCGACGACAATAGGTGCTACGTATTTATATAATTACGAACACACCTAAAAATAAGTAGGCTGTAGATTAGGGTCTGCACGGGCCGGAATTTCCGGGGCCAGGCTGAACGAAAGCTACCTTTTCCCGGCCTGTACAAAATTCAGTGAAAACAGGCCCGGCCCGTGGAAAATCCATTAAACCACGCCTGACTCAATATCTAAAAAAATTCAGATTTTTCTTAACATACAATTAAGATTCTATATTTATGCCATTTATGGGATAACTTTACGATATATTTTAAAATTACTATGTGTTCGCAAAACAGAAAATACACTATAGCAACATTAATGATTACTTAGTCTTAAAAGTTTTTACATTCAAATAAGGATTCATTAAAAAGTTAATGTAGTTTAGAATAAAAGAAAAAAAAACAACAAAAAACATGATTTTTGAAACTGTATAGTAAAAAGCAGATTTCTGAAATCTAAAGGAGCTACTTTCTGGCACATATCTGAATTCATTTCTTTTTGGAAACTATGTAATCAAGTGACGTTATCCAATTTTGATAAAGACGATATATATTTGAGAAAATACTATCAAAGTTAGTGTTTTGAATCGAATTTCCGGAAGCAATAGTACGTGAAAGGAGAAAAATCTGCAGTCACGGGACAACAATCTCTTATATCTCTATAAGTAATTTATTTATCAAAAATGTAAATCGCTATTCGATTACAAATGCCTTCAATAATCAAGCCTGTCAATTTTATGCCTTTACAGAAAAATTAGTCAAAAAAATTCGCATTGTTCAGCAGTTAATATCAGAACCACCTTAAGGCATATTTGACAAAAAAAAAAGCCCAGGCTCAGACACCATGTAACTGTCAGATGCCGGCCGATCTCTACGCTGGGCATGTTACATTTCTGTATTGATCTTGTCAAACTAACATCGGCTTGTGACGCACATTTATACTTGTTCTAGCGAAAGTGACATTCATTGAGAGGGGCTCCTATTTTATCAGCTCCCTTTATATTTTTATATCGGACCGGCAGGCCAGATATTTTTTTTTTTTTTTTTTTTTTTTAATGGCCCGGCCCGGTCCGTTTGTAAGTTTGCCGGGCGGACCATGCAGACCTCTACCGTAGATACACTCGCTCTGAAAACAAAGAAATTGATTTTCCTTTTTACTTCTTTTATCATTATTTTCGTAACCACTTCAAATGGACTATTAAAAATAAATTTATTTATATTCACAAATGTCAAGTAGTCGTATAATATATATATATATATATATATATATATTGCAATATTTCTGCTGGTTCTCTCACTAAATGTTTTAAGTGTTTATGAAATAAACTCTAGCATGATAAACTATAGAAACAACTTCTCAAGTACTCTGAAGATCATTAAATAATACGCATTGTATCAATAAACACTTTTCCCATTGCATAATCAGAATCTGCAGTGTCAGGATAAAAATACAGTTTACATTGGTCTGGAATTTCGCATCGGAAAAGAATTTAAACAACAAATTGAAGAAGTTTTATGTATAGCATTAGAGTTTTACTTTTATGGCATGACATGATATATGATTTGATTATTTCTGAACACTGCAAAATAAGAAGCATTTAAGAATTATTGCGGTCTTTTTTGCCTTGCTTCCAAATATTTTTTTCAAACTCAAATGGTAACATAAATAAATAAAATTTTTGAACCAATTATTTTTCAAATCTAAAATTTGTATAGAAAATTTATGAAAATACAACAATAGCATGATAAAAAAAAAAAAAAGAAAAGAAAAAAAAATTGAAAATCAGAAATGGGTAACAATTGAACAGTTCTTAAAAAAAAAAAAAAAAAATCTCTGTTCAACAACACGATACTGTCTGACAAATTCAATCGGTTCAAAACGTCAACTTTGGGAGCATTTTCTGAACTATCGTTTTATTTTATCAAAATATGGAAAACGCTAATCGAAGGGGGAGGGGGGATCTGAGGGGGGATCTCCACTCAAGAACGTAAAATTTTTGTATACATTCTCGCGAGATCTTTTCAAAGTAAAAGCATGAAATTTGCAAGAATATTGGTAGTAATTTGGAACCTACTTGTGTTTTTATTTTATGATAAATTAATTGCATCTTGAGTTATAAACGGTTGTTGTCTCATGACCACCTTTCTTGAGCTGTCGCATTCAAAAATCGGTTCAAAACATCAACTTTGACGGCATTTTCTGAACAATCGTTTTCTTTTATGAAAATATGGAAAATGTTATTTGATTTCATTCTGAATATGGACACAGAGTCGCAATGGAGGGTGTGTGGTAGTTGATGTACGATTTATGATGATGAATAAAGATTTATGTGTTGCCGTATACATTCTGAAATTTTTAAAAAGTTCCGTATACTAATCTGCTTTACAAATAAAAGCTATAGGGCATACTAGAGCTTATATAGGGCATACACTGAGTCTTACATGGGGTCGGGTAACCCGATTTTACCCGCCCTGTAGTCCGGGTCTGGTTTACTTTGTTTCCATTTCAGATTGGATTTCGATTTTTTCTGGTTGAGTTCGGGCAATCCGTTTTTTTTTTTTTAAAGAAAGTTCTAATTCCTTTTCAGATGAAAAGAAATCTATATAGTTCAATATTAATGGGTGTATATATGTTCATTTTTATTTTTTTAAATATATAAAATTGACAAGCACTGCTTGCACATTGCATGCCGGGAGGGGGGGGGGGGGGTTCAAACTATTTTCGTTCTATACTTCATCTTTAACTTGAACCCTTCACCTTTGCTTTCACTATTCTCAGAATCAGAGAATGGGAATTGTGAATAGGGTGGCACCTGGCATTATTTCCTCTATTTCCTTTTTCTCTATTTCCTCGCACTATTTCCTCCTTTTCGGACGATTGTGAAATCATTAGTACGGAGAAATTAGGAGATCACGTGCTGTTGGATTGGAGAGCGTCTTTTCAGAGACTTTAGCTTGGAATGCGGTGGTAGATTGGAACGAAATTGTGTTTTTTTTGCGGAAGTTTTTGCACGTGCAATATTTTTTACTTATATTTTCTGAAGTTGTTCGCAATTATCTTTCGTGACAGTTAATTTTGCGTATTACTTCAAGTGCTCGTTATTCGTTTTTTATTATGCTGTTGTTATTATGAAGTATCTTACGGGAAAAGAGGATATTTCTGAACTGGAAAGAGATGTTACAAATAAGTTTCGATGGGAATGGCTTGAAAAAAGAGACAAATCTGAAGAAAAATTAAGCGTATGGTGCAGAAAAATAGAAGTTTCTGGCACATGTTTTTGCATAGCTTGCAATACTAAAGTGAAGTATCAAAGTGAAGGATTTAAAGCTTTGTATAATCATTCCGGGACAACGGTGCATAAAAAGGCTCGAGAATCCATAAAAAATGCACAGATTTTGCATTCTCTTTACCCTGGAGCGGAAGACGTTGCAAGAAATGATGAAACCCGAACTGTTGATCTAGCAACTAGAAAAGCTAGAAGTGAAGCTCTCATATTAAGTTTTTTAGCAGAGCATTCACTTTCATTTTCTTTGGCTCCTCGTATACTTGAACTAGTGAAAACTTTATCGCGGGATACTTCGGCATTAAATGGATTGAATATGAGCAGGACAACAGCATCCTATAAATTAAAATATGGACTAACAAAATCCATAAAAGATGAACAAATCATGGAATTGAAAAAATCTTTTTTTTCGCTGAATGCAGATGAAAGTAAGAACAAAGCTGATGAAAGTATTCTGGCCATACTTGTTCGTTATTTTTCGGACGAACAAAACAAAGTTGTTTTAAGACACTTAGCGTCAATCAAATTGCCTGACTGCACCTCGGAGTCTATATTTAATAGCATTGTATCGGTTTTTGATGAAACGGGATTACCTTGGTCCCATTTAATAAGTATTCTGATGGATTCGTGCAACACCATGCGCGGAAAAAAAATGGAGTTGAAACAAAAATAAGAACACATAAATCACCACATCTATTACATATTGATGGTGAAACGTGCCACACTGTTAATAACTGTGCTAAGAAATTTACGGAGCCATTTCTGAAGCATTTGGAAATTCTATGTGATAACATTTACTATGATTTGAAGAGCACGGACAAAAGAGAAATATTTTTTAAAATCTGCTCACTTATTAAATTAAAACCGCTAAAGCCACTAAATCGACCAGAGCACCGTTGGCTCTACATCAGTGGTTCCCAACGAGGGGGCGTACGCCCCACAGGGGGGCAATTTGACTTTTCAGGGGGGCAATTTCAGATTTTTGTGAACTCATACCCTCTGAATTATTTTTGTAATAGTAATGCTGTAGACTGAAAACAAAAGTTACACATTCAAATTTAAAAAAACAAAATGAAAAAAACAAGTTTTTTATTCACTTTTTATAAGGTCTCCATTCAAAAGTTTTAAATATACACTTCTACCAGAATAATTATAGAAAAAATTATTTAACATATTTAGATACTTTTATATATTTAAAAATTCTTTATAATTTTTCTGATTTCTAAGTATTTTAGAATTTTAAACAACTTTTTCGATTATTTATTGAATGAGTCGCACTGCAATATGTCACATGGAAATTAATTTTACACATGAAACTATTCAAGTGTATATTTAACAATTACTTGACGACCTTCCTTTACAAAATCTTTTATCACGTTTTATTCTGAGTAGAAATTGTTGTGTAATTTAATCGCAGAAATTCTGTGATTAAATAAGACAAACATGTTTTATTCAAAATTATTGATTGGTCTATCAAGGATTCTGAGCACTCTATACATCACGCATAAGTTGCGACCGTTGCGAAGAGATTAAAAATGACCCTTTATATGCCAACGATTCTTTAAACTACGAGTAGTATCAGATGATTATAAAAAATATTTGATTCATCCATTACGTTCGGTATGTTTCAGGATCAATGTTAAATATTTTTTACTCTATCAGTTCATTCATTTAAATTTTTATAAGAATTATATTTTTTAGGGGGAGGGGGGGGGGCATCATTATTTTAGAGATGCTTTGGTAGGGCACGGCCAAGAAAAGGTTGGGAACCACTGCTCTACATACTTGTAGTTGTGGAACGCCTTGTATATTTATGGGATGCACTAATCCTTTTTTACTTTTCGGGGATCGGCGTAGATTCTATTGTGTATGAAGATTTTGTAAAAGAAATATATGAGAACAGAAAAATAAGTGCTGAAGAAATTGAAACCATTCAAAATTTAGACTCTCCTGAAAAAAAAAATTCTAACAGATGATGGGAAGAAAAGAAAAAACAGAATTGTTCAGAGATTATTTGTACATAAAAAAAAAACTTTATTTTATATTGCTGTGTTCCAGGCCGTTTTGCCTCAATTTAACAAATATGTGAAATTGTTCCAAAGTGAGGAATATGTATTGCATGAATTGCATGTACAAATGTTTGGATTAACCAAACAATTCTTTGCATTCTTTTTAAAACACGAACTTGTGTCCTGTATGAACACATATAAAGATATTTTAAAAATAGATGTCACAAATTCCGAAAATTACCTTCCAGATAAGCTAATTTTTACTGGGGTGAATGCTAATATTAGCAACAAAATATCAAATACTAGTATGCAAGAATTTATGAAAGTTCTAAAACAAACCTATTCAAGATGTGCTGCATATATGCAAGAAAAACTTCCCTTGGATAATTCTCTATTAATAAAATTATCTGCCCTTGATCCTACCCTAAGAGGTGAAACATCAACATTTTCTGCTCTAATGAAATTGGCAGAATTTTTGCCAAGTGTAATTTCAGAGACAGAAAAACTCCAAATGGATTTAGAACTGAGAAATTATCAGACCGATAGTTCTTTGAAAAATTTCGAAAATAAATCTCTAACAGTATTTTGGAGTAAAGTGATTGATCTTAAAGAAGCAAATGTTCAAAAATATCCTGTACTTTCAAAAATGATCAAAGCCATTTTAACTTGTTTTCACGGGCCATCAGTTGAGAGCACATTTAATTTGATGAATGATATCATGTCTGAAAACAGAACATCTTTGAACATAGAAACTCTAGACTCCATCCAAACAGTAAAATATTATTTGAATTCTCTTGATAAAAGTACATGTGAGGTATTTGGCTCAAAAAACCCTACACATGAGCCAATAAACAAAGAATTGGCGTATAATTTGCTTAATAGCTGGTCTGTTTATCAGCAGACACTTTTGAAGAATATGCCAAATCCTTCTATTGCACCCCAGATCCATGCAGATTCATCACCTCACTGCACTATGCCATCACCTCTGTTGAAACATGCGCAGAAATGCCTGGCACATCTTTAGAAGAAATCACTCAGGAAGAAAACAGAAAAAGGAAATTGCCTCAGTGCACTATGCCATCCACCTCTGTTGAAACACGCCCAGAAATGCCTGGCACATCTTTAGAAGAAAGCACCCAGGAAGAAAATAGAAAAAGGAAATTGCCTGTAAATGCAAAACCTAAAAAACAAGCAAAACTTTCAGCTTTTTTTAAGAGGTGAAAAAAAAAAACTTAATTTTGATTTTCACCCCTTCTTTCTAATACTTAGAAATTCAAAAGTAAAATTGATTTCAAAGTGATTTACATTTTTTAATGTTTTTAAATATCTTTTGTCATAAATGTAAACTGCATTTAAGAGTAATTAGTATATAATTTTTTGTTTGTTTCATGAATACTTGGAATAAACCTTTTCATTGATTAGAGGATTTGAACTTTACATATTTTGCAAGATAATTTTTACCCTTCATTTGATGGAACCATTCAGATGGCATCTATATAATTTGCATTAAGTCTAATTTATGCTTTTTTCATGAATACTTTGAATAAATTTCTTCACTAATTAGAAATTTTGAAGTTTGCATATTTAGCAATACAATTTTTACTCTTCATTTGATGAAACAATGCTGTTGTCATGTATATAATTTGCAATGAAACTAGTAAGATCCCTTAGCACATAATTTGTGTCTAGCCACATTGAAAAGTCAGGGAAATTTGAAAATTCTGAGTTAGAAAATTTTGTACTTTCAAGAAAAAAATATGAAAATATTTTTTATAAAATTAAGGATTTGAAATTGCAGTGCCATTAAAATCAAACTTTGCTCTTCATACCTACTGTAAAGAGTATTCCAATATCTTGTGCAAATCATTTTGTCTATCCCCTTTCAGTCCTTTGTAACTCAGAGATTTTCAGTTCTAGCTTCACTGAAACTTTGTATTGAATGTTGTAGGATTGATTAGATGTTTCACTCTGCTTACTTATCTTTGTTTAAGAACTAAACATTTGTTAGCTTAATTTCTTGAATATTTATTATTCGTATTAAAATACCTCAAAACAATCTGTATTTAACTGTGACAAAGAATTTCATCCTGATTTGACAAAATGAATAGAACCTGATGCTAAAAGTATGTATCTGCAAAATGTTTAGGATGTAAAATGTTCAACAATTTGTAAATTTTGCAAAAAAAAAAAAAAAAAAAAAAAAAAATTGCAACATCAGTAATTTCTGCCTCAGAATCAGTTGTAAAAGTTCCACTCTCAAATTCACAACTTTTAAGATCCTTTTGTGTGTAACATCACAAAATCTCTAACTGGATTTTTTTTTTATTATTATATTATTATTCGTATGGAAAATTTGTTGCTGATCTGGAATAGACACCCTGTTGTTTGTTTTATGAATATTTGGAATAAATTTCTTCATTGATAAAAAAATAAAAAGACTGAACTTCCCATATCTTATTTAGCAAGACAATGTTCACTCATCATTTAATGAAGTCATTCAATTTTCAGTGCAAATAAGGTAAGTTTATCAAATTATGTTTTCTTACAATTTACATTACAAAAACTAGCAGTAATTACGGTATTATTATGTTATTTGAGTTTCATGCAGTTATATAATAAGTTATGGTGTAAATGGATATCAGTATTTTGCATCGGTAATTTTCAGGATTTTTTAATTGTGTGTCAATAATTTTCAGGGTTTTTTACCTTGTGTCACAATCACCCCTGACCTTATGTCATATAAGCCCAATAACTCTTCTTCATATTTTCTTACCTTGTTCTACTTAAATGCGTCCCTCAAAAATTAGCCACATAAATTTTAACTTTTTTTTTTGGTAAAGCTTCATTCCTTTGAGTAGGCCCTAAGCCTACCATGTGGCTTTCTGTCAGGTCCTTTCAAAATGGTTAAAGTACTTTGACTTTTTTTAAATAACAAAAGGCCTTGTTTGACAGCAAGAGTAAAACATTCGTAACGTTAAAATATCTCTAGCTATGTCAAACTATAAAGTCAAAAGTATAAGTTTATCTGAATTTCATATATAGTTACTTATTGTAAGTGTTGTCAATAAACAGTTTTCTATGGAACTCATGTCATCTTTCCTTTAACTTTGTATACACAGTAACTGGTTCCTCATGAGAAGTAAAAGTTATTTTATTTTCTGCATCTGAATTATTATATAACAAAAACACAACACATAATGACCTTTTCTATATGAAACATTACTTCTATATTGTGGCATGTACTCTTATTGAGTTTACTGTTTTAGAAGTTCTGTAATTATACCTGTATGTGTCTCATAATTTGTACTTAAGATGTTTCTCCTTATAAACTCCACGAACAACAGATATTAACATTACAGTACTATTTATTAAATTATTGGAAGTGAATTCCTTTCAGTATAAGCAAAGGATTAATTCTTGCTAAGATGTGAAATCATGCTTAACGTTAAGTGTAAATTCTTTTTTTTTTTCCCCTTTATTAACTTTTTTCTTTCTTTTTTTTTTCTATTACTTCTAACTTCAATATAATTTATTTTACATTTCATTATTTACTTACTACATTTCTTGAGATATAATGTTTTAATTTTTGTTACTATATATCTTTATAAGGAGTACCATTTAAAAACTTTCTTGGTGGGTGGAGGGGGGCAAAAAATTTTATTTGATCTTGTTGTGCACATCTGAGAAGCAATTAATACAGTTTTATTCCGAGCCGTCCTTAACCCTTTCAGGGGCAAAGTACTTATGTATCTAAAATGTTGAAATCATTGATTCACACCGGGATTTAACAACAAATTTATTTCCAAATAAGTAAAAGCTTTTCTTCACGTATATTATAAAAGCAAAATTTGATTCTAAAGTTCCAGTGTCATTGTGGTGTTTGGGAATTAAAATTAATTGGGATATATCATATCCTACTGCCCTTCAAAGGGTTAAAAAGGGCAGGGGTCCGATTGGGAAGGATTTTGAAGGAACCCAGGTCCAAGATGTGTGTGCTTAGTTTTGGAATCACTATTTTCAGATAGTAAGCTGTGTCTTATTTAATTTAATAATTCTGAGAAGATTACTATTCATAAATAGTGACACTGAAAATTAAGCATGTCTATGCACTTTGAGGTCACCAGCTAACATACACCAATGCCCATAATAATCATAAAATTATTTAAAAAAAAAAAAAAAAAAAAAAACATCATTGTGGTAGAATGGAAAGCAATCAAAACTGCATGCAAACTGATAAACCAAATGGATATAAGCTGCATCTTAAGGATGATTTGGAAATTCTTTACTCGTATAATTTACTTGATATAGTAAGGCGTGTCCGAAAACTAGTGATGCCAGAAATTTGTAATTTTTCCTTTTACTTACTAATGATTGAGCATTCATTTTTTTTCTAGAGCATCATCAGTTTTTTTTGCAACTCTTCTAGTGCATTACAAAGTTCAGCAGCTTGGTTTGTATTTTTTTCACACTTTCTATTCTTCAACACCACCATTGTGTTTCAGAGAGATTTTTACTAACACATTTGCAACATGTTTTCTGATCTGTTTAGCTTTTAGCTGATGATGCAATAAACATTGTAAATATACTGGAAGGTTCAAAGAATGCTTTTGCATATGAACATGTCTTGGTCATGTCTCTAAAAACTAAAATGTGGTTATCACATGCCCATATGATGTAAATAAAGTTCTTGAACTGCTCTGTAGAAATTGTTGCACTCCTGAGATGTATTCTTTTATATTGGTGTTATCATATTCTTGTCTACAGGTATTTTCATTATCTTGTTCTAATGTGCCAAGTTCATGTTGATGCATCAAGTTCATTTTGTACAAATTTTCACTTGCGCTACTTCCTACCTCAAAACACTTTATGAAATATTCACATATACTTGATTGAGCATTTGATTATGCCATCAGCTACATATCTAATTACCATCAACATTTGCTCCAGATGACTGACATCAGAAATACAAGCGAGAGTTACTGCAAAATATTTAAAATCCTTGATTCCCAAAATGTTTTATTGTAGAACAGTCTAATCTATACCAATAAGTTCATTTTTTATTTTTAAATAATGATTGTGTATTTCTTTATTTTGGATTTTTTGCAGTTGATCTTGCATTAATGAATCAAACCTTTCTCGTATGTGAACCGCACCAAGGAAATTTCTAGTATGCAGTGTTCCTATGTGTTTATAATAATTCTCATTGGCTTAAAAAACGATTCACTTTAGAAGATAACAAAAAAAGTAGTTGTGTCCTAAATTACAAAAACATGCATTGTGTAATTTCATTACTCAAACTACTGCTGTTCTCTGAAAAACATGAAATGTGATTATATACATATGATGTATTGCAATGTGTTGCTTGTTCTTAAAAAGCTGAATGAAGATTACATTCTAGCATGGGGTTCAATTAGAAGAAATTGGTTTTTATTCTCTCATAAATTTTTATAAAAATAGCCAAAGTACTCATTAATGATAAATGTGTCTCACTTTTAAAATGTCGCAATGTCAAGGCTTAAGAAAATATTATTGGTAAGTATTAATTTCTGTGCTTAAAGTGTGTTTATTTAATGATAATGTTTCTATTTTATTCAAATCTGACAAATTACTTTAGCTTTTGTGCTATTTATGTTTTTTTTTTTTTTAATTTTAAGTCTGACTGTGATGACTGATATATTCTGAAATATCAAATTCCTTGAGGGAACTGCACACCCTAGCCTTCCCCAAATAGCGCCCCTGATCTTGACCAAAAGGATGCATTTGGATGAGAATAACTGTAAAAATAAAAAATTTGTAAGGAAAAAAACATGAAGTCAATTGAGAAAAAATTATTAAACACTAGGCATGATTTTTATTTATTTTTTTCAATATTCAGTAACTGGTTGAGTTTTAAGTTGCTATCAGAACAAACAATTTTTTGAACAATGAACTTTCGAGCTCATTTTAACTCTAAATTTGCCACATACAAACTAAAAGAGGGTTATGATTGACAATGCAAAAGTTGCATGCCAATTGTATCAATTATTAGTTACTATTTATTGTTCTTTCATTCTTGCAAATAAATCACTAGATTACTGCTGTGTTTGCGACTTTCCCCTGTTATTTGATAGTGTTCTTTTAAAGATTTTATTAGAATATAAATTGTTTTTTATTCCATAAATTCCTTCTTTCTCTTACTGAGTTGATGAATGTACATTCTTGCTGATAATTCCACTTCATCATTTCACTGCTATATTTTGTGGTGTCGGGAAATAATATAGCAAAACACCTAACTCTTACTAAGTTATTGCAAGTAAAATTGCCCTATGAACAGGTATTTGTGAACTGTGCATAAAAGGTTGCACATATTCTTGATTGCTATCACTTTTGGTGTTGAGACAATCTATCCAAGAAAATTGGCTCAAATAAAGGGTTTGTTGGAAAAGTATGAAAACAAAGTGTGACTACACAATTTTAGAGTATTTTGCATTCAGTACATATGCCTTTACTTTCATATTCAGTTTATATCTAATTGATTTTTTATGTTTTTGTTTTAGATTCCACACCTTCAAAAGATAGTGGTAATTACAATGTTGCACGTTTAGAGCCCTTTGATTCAGGTCAAGTTTATAACTGGAGTAGAGCTATGCAAGTTCATGTTCTCCCTGCTTCAAATGCATCCAGTGTAGATGTTTCTTGAGTTTATGTTTTAAATTATCATTCAGAACTATTTTGTAAATAATTATTTAATTTATTAAAGAATAAACTATTTTCTTTTATATTAATTGGTGGGATTTATTTAAAACAGTATTATTTGTAGGTAGAGGTCGAAGTTTAACAAATTTCCCCAGATGACACAATTCACTCACATGTTGGTATCCTCAGATCTGTGAATCTGGCAGCTTATACGTGGAAACTCCATTACTCCATTGATATTATTTATACATATGAGATTTCAACCCAAACTACTAGATTCTTTGTAGGTCAATGTTAAACAAATTTTCCCACCAATGTTTAAAGTATAGGACAGGATTCAAACCTTGGACCTTAGCTGTATATGCCACTTTTGACTCGGTTAGGAAAATTTATTCAAATTTGACCTCCACCTATTAAGAATCTAATATTTTAGATTAAAATCTCATATGTATAATTAATATATATGGATATTTAATATGTATGGTATTTAATATATATGGATATGTATAATTAATATATATGGAGTAATGGAGTTTCAGTGTATGATATGTTTTCATCGATAAAGTGCCAGGTTCACAGATCTGGTGATACCAACATATGAGTGAATTGTGTCAGGCTGAATATATCTGGGTAGCTCAGTGATAGAGTATTGGGACATAAAGCAAAGGTCCCAGGCTCAAATTCTGGCCTAGATACTTTTCCCTATGTTGGGAAAATTTGTTCCATCTTTGATTAATCTAGTATTTTGGGTTGAAATCTCATGTGGATAAATCAGTGTTTATTTAGCTACATATTTAAAGTGAGAGGTAGAATCTGATTTATATGTTCACAAAATTTTATGTTTTTTTGTAATTTTTGTGAAAGAAAAATTATGTATGTACAATTTCTCCAGATTTTTACACAATTTATGTTTTACTGTTGTTCACATTTAAATTCTTTCATCTTGACAGAAACATGAAAATAATGTTCTATATACATTTATACAGGGCCGACTTAGACTATCTAGGACCCTGGGACAAGCATCATTCTGGGTGTCCCCTTTCTATTTCTCTGTAGAAATTGTTCATGAATTATGCTGAAGTGACTAGTACTAAACTTCATACCTATTGTATGTATCAAAACATAAATTTTGTACCAGGTACTATTCACATCTGCATACAGGCTATCACAAGAAAGATGGTCGCAACTTTAAGAAAAAAGTACCAGTAGAAAAATATATAGAACAAAAATGATGAATTGATTGACGAGAGTTTGATTGTTTGCAAACTTTCAATTTGCTTATCTGCGTATGTGTCTAAAAGAAAAATGTCCCCAATTGGTCATCATTAATGGTTTTAACTTGCCTCATTACGAGAAAAGTAATCAATTTCTCTTGAAAACAATGGAATACTAAGTTGCTATAATAAAATTTAAACATTAGTTTTTTAATGATATAGTTCCTTCTTTTTTTTGTGTGAATGGGTGGTGAGAGGGGGTATTGGAAACAGAGAAAGGAAGGAAAGGACCGCACTCCCTTCCTAAATCTGTGAAAATCTAAGAATTTAGGTCACATTTGATCAATTTTAACCATTTGACACCCTCTTAACGAAAATACTGATTACTCCCAAGGGGATCCTCCTAAAATGGGGGGGGGGGGGAGTTAATCATAACAAATGATTAAAACTTCCATTTAAATTATTGTATTATAATCATTGACACAGTTTTTATAGCAAATTTACTTAATTTTTAAATTGTTTATTTTCTCCCCACTATAAAATTATTTATATATAAAATATAGGGATTATAAGTCATAAATATATTATTTCATTTCATCAATTTTAAATTATGAAAATGACATTCAAAGTTCTTCGAACCTAATGAAATATTTCACATTTTGAAAATTATTTATTTAATTTTAAAAAAATTATTCTATAATTGCTAATATTAAAAATCTTGACTCGAATTTTAAACTTCTGAGAGATAATTTTTTTTTTATTTGTAGTTTTTTATTCCTAAAAAGTTTTATAGATATATTCAAATAAAATATGCCAAACTTCATTAAAATCTTATATCATGAGAGATATGATATAGTTGAGTTTGGATGGTCCATCCACATTAAATTAATGTTAATTAACTTTTTTAAAACAGAATGAATGATAGGATTTTACAGAAATCCCACTTTTATTTCAGAAGGTGTAATTTTATTCGTCACTTACAAAAATTATTTCATTAAACAATTTTAGCTACATATCAAATAAAAAATGTAGTTAATTCTGCAATCTTCATTATTCTATTTAGTTATATAGACAAAGCATAAAAATTAGCTGATCGGTCGTAATTACATCTATGAAATTTTGCGGAAAATTGAATAAACATGACATCCCCTAAAAGCAAGCTAATCTTCGGGGATGATATTTCATATGCAATGCAATAACAATTACTATTACAGAAACAATTAAATTTGTCATCAGCGTGAAAGAAAATATAAAAATATGTAACTATGGTAATTTTTTATTATTATTGTAGTTAATGATATTAAAGCAATTGATGCTGTTAAGTTTTTCTTCAAATTTCTATATTACTGATTAATATTAGATTTTTTAGATTAGATAAACAGAGCATCCAGATTTTACCAATTCCAAATCGGTATTTTCAGTAATCTTACTATAATAATCAGTCTTACTTGTTATTTCGGAGCTGAACGCTTAGGAAACATAATTTGCTGGTCATTATTTAACCCGCCAAGTAAGCGATAAGCTGCCAAATAAGGTAAAGTATAAGAGATTTGGTAGGGAGCTTATCCTCTACATAGGAGCCAGTCTAACACAGAATAGATCTGCCCAATTGTCCAATAAAACTGTCTGAAAATACAACGGGGAAGAAGTGTTCATCTTTAGTGTGATTTATTATTGATCGAGAACCTTCAATTGCTTGAACTGTGAAGTAGCTTTGAGGGGCTTCCTAGTTGAGACCAACTTAACGCTCAATCTATGGATATGATGTCTTATTAAATATTGAGTCAATGGGGAAATGATATAGATTGTAGATTTAAACTACATAAGAAGTTAAGAGTTAAATAAAATAAGGAATGTTTAAAATGGAATAAATTGATGTTAATAAATAATAATAACTTAGTGTTTACTGCAGCACTGTAGCTTGAATACATCATGTTGCTTCAAAGCCTTTATTATTATTAAAGTAATATTCTTTAAAATTTATTGGTGTGAGTAAAATATTTGTATTGTGTTATTGTTCCATTTAAAGTTAAAGTGCTGTTTCACTGTAATTCATCGATTATGCGAAAACTTAAATACGTAATTACTCATTACCTAAAATAGTTATCAAAATATGTTTTTCGCCATCAGAAATAGACGTCGGATGCTGAACAGGTACGGTTTTGAAAATTGTCTCCTTAGATTTAAGTATTTTTAAGATTATAAAATTTCATCAAGTGGAAATCTCAAAGCTTATAGGTATTTTTAAAATACTTTAAATTTAAGACGACAATATTTAAAAACGCATCTCCTCGCCACGTGACGTCTACTTTTTGGTGTGAAAACAGTGTTTTGATAATTATATTAGGTAATGCAAAATCGGACTTTTAAGATTTCTCATAGGTTAACATTAGAGATGAGTTAGAGCTCACTTTTTTTAGCCCGGGCCTGCCCGAGCCCGACAATTTTAAATCCGAGCCCGCCCGAGTCCGAAACATTTTTTGTCATTAGAGCCGAGCCGATACCAAAAAGTACAATAAAAATTACATAATATTTAAAAGTTGTTCTAAAAATGTAATATCTCATTCTTAACAACTTCGTAGATGAAAATAACTGTTAATCTCTATCATATAATTAATTTTAAGAAATTCTCATTCAATCTTATCAAAAGAGAAGTTTAGTATCAAATAAAAATACACATCCTAAAAAGATTCTCATATTTTTCTCCCGCAACAAGCAAATCTGATGGACACATTAACGAAATGTGTTTTATGAATAAATAATTGAAATTTCCAAAAATTATTTCTATGACGAAGAATAGAACAACATTTTTCTGTTTTCTATAAAATGTGTACATCTTTCGTAATTCTTGTGTTCTTAAAAATCAGCTTAAATTAAAAATTTGACAACATTATCTTGAAGATCCGATTTATAGGCTTTTATAGGAAAAGTGAAAACACTGCTCGATTGATATCTATCGGGAATAACAATATACGTGCCGATTTTATCTACTTACGAATAAAAATTATTTCATGGATGTAAAAAGAAGAGCCACAGAATGAGCAGAGTTAAAGAAGAAAAACTGATAGAATCACTAATGTAATTTCATATAAACTGTGATTAGCACTCGCAAACAATAGCAGTCTAAAAATTTGCAAGCCTTAAGCTAATGCTAATTGATTTAAAAGAAAATATAAATTTCGCGTTAGATCTCAACAAAAGTAATAATAAATAAACATTCCAATTAAAAAATGTACTAATGGCACCATATTCTGATTGGCACCATAACAGGTCGTCGCTGCCCATCAATGCCAAACATAAATCTGAAAATATCACAAGTTTTTTATTTTAAAAACACAAATTGCACAAATTGTGCCTATTAGTTGCTAAAATCAGTGTAAAAATTGTTTTAAACTCATAAAAGAGCTAAAATCCTACATGTTTCGGCTTTAAACTTAAAACCATCATCGGGGAAGAAGAACAACACAAACGACTATGGACCTTTTAATTTTCGACACGAGAAAATTGAAATCAACAGCTTGGAAAAATTTAAAAAAAAAAAAAAAAAAAAAAAAAAAAATTTTTTAATTTAAATTTTTCCAAGCTGTTGATTTTAATTTTCTCGTGTCGAAAATTAAAAGGTCCATAGTCGTTTGTGTTGTTCTTCTTCCCCGATGATGGCTTTAAGTTTAAAGCCGAAACATGTAGGATTTTAGCTCTTTTATGAGTTTAAAACAATTTTTACACTGATTTTAGCAACTAATAGGCACAATTTGTGCAATTTGTGTTTTTAAAATAACTAGTTAACAGTGTAATGTCCAAATGGATTCAATCACAAGTTTTCTTTTAAAATAGCATTCTACCGCTAATACTACAAAGGGGGAAATAATGTCTTTTTCTCTTTCATTCTGATCAAAATAGCATTAAAATGACTTAAAATGGAATGAGTAATTTTTAAGGAGAAAAAGTTATTTTTTTGTTTTTGTACGAGAATAAATAAAATTGCCAATTTCAGAAAGAATGAGCCCAAGCCCGGCTTTAGGGTTCGGGCTGAGCCCATGTCATCTCTACTTAAATTGGGATTTCGAGATCGGGGAGTTTGAGAGTTAAGGCATCTATGTCAATCTTTGGATGCTTTGCTTGAATACTAGGCCGACATAAATTTTAAAAAATTGCGACTAAAAGGATTTTTAGGATGCTTACGGAACCTTGAATATGACTACCACTATTTCTTAATACTATATTTTGCCTAATTTAATCTCAGAAAAATAAAAGGAGGAAATACAATGAAAAAAAGGTATTATAATTCAAGTGATTGCTGGACGGTGAAAAAAGAAATATGTCTACGCCAAGCGTTATTTTTTCACTCAGCGCGTAAGCCTAGTACTCTGTGAGGCTGTGGAGAAGCCCAAATTTTTGTAATTAAATGAAATTAGATCTAGTCACAAAATAAATATATATCCAAAATATACAGTTTCGGAGAATGCCATGGGAAGTTTATTTTTAACTTAGGAAAACTCTCTTCTATTTCTCTCTCTGCACCTACTGTAATTGTGGACTAAGTCACTACATGTTGAGCCACTCTTCGAAAGAGCCGCTAGTGTTGACTCATACTCGACTCCGCAAAATGAGTAGAAATGCCTACCCCTAGTGACAATGGCTTCCAATGAATACCATATACTAGTCATGCATGGGCTGCAAGTGAAATTGTCATACTTATTTTCCATTTAAGCATTGTAAAAAAAAAAAATTATATACACTATAAATAATTGAAGACTATTAAGCACTATTATTAATTCTTGAGTTATCTTTATCTTTTATAATAAAACAACAATAACAACAACAAAATATTTGTTACGAAATTATTTATAACAATTTTAAAATTTATTACAAAAATGAAAAGTAAACAGTATTTTAATATATTTCATTATCTTGATTTGAATTTTATTACGTTTTACAACTCATGGAGAAAATAAATAATAAACATTAGTGAATTAATTTCACAAATATATGTATCAGAAGGTAAAACTTCTAAATTACACATGACATATACCATGAAAAAATCAATAAATAAATAACAATTTCATACAGAATCGCTGATATTAAGTTGACTCATATAATTTTAAAGTAGAAACTGAATCGGTGAAACATGAGAATGATAACTATCATTCATAAAGCTGTAAATATTGCATTTAAAAAATACTACCTCAGACAGGTTTAAACAAAAAAAAAAAAAAAAAAAAACGGAAAAGTCGTTGTACGGAAAAGCTTCAAGCGTACACCATACAACAAGCCTGGAAAGCGTACAATTAACGGAGAAAATGTATAATCTGGCGACCCTAGTCTCGGGTGAAAATTTTCAGAATTTCGTCACTGTCTTTGTACAGCATTACACGAGATGACACAATAGCAAGTAGCACTGAATATTTCTTTCATCTAAACAATACAAACCCTATCCTTTTTTTTTTTTTTTTAATAGTAATGGGGTAGAGAAACAGGTATTGACGTTCATTTCGATGTCACCTGACTTGTTCTTTTGCAACAGGTAGAAGAAACAATTGCGGGTGTGACCTTCAAAAGAAAAGTTCATTTTCGTTTTCCAAAGTGAGCAGAAACGCCAAACAGCTAACTGCAGTTGAGAGGAGATTGACGAATTGTCCGTGTCCGGTGAAAGTACTATCGATAACGTGTCTAGGATGGGGGAGGGCTTTGGTCCGACTTGTACAATGACAATGGCCTCCAATAGTGTTGGATACATGGTAATAGAATACCTCAGGTAGGGGAACGCTGTGTTAGGTTTTTGACTCCGAAATAAAGTTTGGTAATGCGCGAAATCTCGTGTACTGGCCGGAGCGCCATCTGTGTCAGCAATCAAAGTTCAGCAAATCGAAAACTTTTTTTTTTTTTTTTTTTTTCAAGCTGCATTTAAAAAGAAATTCTGTGATGTTTTTTAATTAATAAAACAGAAAACGAACTATTTTAAGAGTTTGTAAAATATTTATATTAAATTTTACAAACTGCAAATAATATATATTTTCACTGTAATATTAAAAAGGAACAAAAAATAATAATTCTTATTAAAAACAAGCCTGGAACTCAAATATATCTTTTTTTTTCTTTTAAATTTTATTGTACTTCGATATCCGGGATTTATCACGTAATTCTCGTGAATATTTTATAGAATAACTTTTTTTTTCTAATTAAAACAAATGATGATGTTTTTATATGCTTTTATTTATTTTTTAAAATAAATAAAATATGAAAACCAGGACTATTTAGTTTAAGAATTTGTTAAATATTCATACTAAATTTTACAAACTGCAAATAACTAAAAATTATATATATTTTCTTCCCAGCTGTATTATTTAAAATGAGCAAAAAATATCAATTCCTATTCAATACAAGTATTGGAATAAGGTAAATTTTGATAGGATTAATTTTATTGTACTCAAACTCTAGATTTAAAAAATATTTATGCCTACTACAAATGTAAAGTAAATTTGAAATTTGTAGCAATTGGGCCCTAGGCCCCCAAATTTAGCATGTAATTTTCATTAGAGATGATATTTTATACTATTAGAGTAGGATAATAATAAATATATTTATCTAAATATTTATTTACATACTCCCATCACCACTCACCACCCCTTTGAGGCATCGGAAATGCTCAAATTTTTGTGACAATACAGGAAAGGGGACCCTAGAAAAGAAAAATAGTGTTTCCTATACTGCTGGATTATTGTAATTTTATTCTTATATTTAATGTAATATAAATTCAAATACAACTAGCTTTTTCTGTAAATTAATACACATGTATAATATGAATCATTTTCTACATTCAAGACTTGCTGTCAACAACTTCCTATTTGAAAGATTTTTTTTTTTTTTTTCAAATCAAAAAATAATTTGATGTCTATGTATTTATTGCATATGATCAAGATATTTTGATAAATTAAAAAACTTTTGTGCCTATATGTGTATATTTAAATAAAGATTACACAAGAAAAATTACATATTCTACATTAAGGAACAAACATTATTTAACAGAAATAATTAACAAACATTTGTTTAACAAAGAAAAATACAAAAAATATAATTTCAAGAATTACTCGGCTACAAACATTTAAAAATCACAGCATTTACCTTAGATTAAAAAAAAAAAAAAAAAAACTATATTTATATATAATTTCAAAAAGAAGCACAAAGGCACATCCATTTTATTCAGTTAATTTATTTGTTGCACCCCCCCCCCCCCTCTCCCTTTTTCTTTTTTCCTGGAAGGGGTGGAATCATTTTTTGAATTGGTGAAAAGATAATTTTTAACTGTGTTTCCTATCTGAACTAAATTTTTGGCATTTTTTACTGTGACGAGATATGCTCACGGAAACAACGATGGATTTCTTATACCCAGTTCTTTATTCTGTCTTTCGACTTTCTTATAACCTGTGTCACATCCATATACAAAACAGTTCCGAGCCATATTAAAATATAATGTAAAATTAATATTTTATTAAAGAAATAATAACGCACTCCTATAGCAAACAATGTTATTTTGACCCAGCTAAAGATCGCAGCGCCACATGCGGCCACTTTGGCGTTAGGCTCAAGTTTGCAAGGAAGATGCCATAGGGGAAAATTCTCCTAATCTATTTATATCTCCCTGGTTGGATACCACATACTTGACTAACAGCTAGTGTGTGAACTGTGAATTGGATAAACTAGTTTTGCGTTTTAAATACTTAAAAACGATTTATATGATATTTCTGGTGTGAGACTTATAATAAAATATCAGTTGAGAATATTTTTATTTTGTTTCTCTTATCGTTTGCAGAATCAGTAGTTAAATTCAGCGTAGACAGAAAAAGGAGCATTGTACTTTTAATCCATGCATAAAATGGTTCCCAAACTTTAATGGTGAAATCTTGGAAGAGCATCATCCCGCAGTTATATATTTTATATATACGAGTATATGACGATTAAAAATCGAACTGTTCATTTATTTTCGCGATTTCTTAAGTATATTTTCTTGAACTTCAAAAGATTCAGAGCCCACAGTTTGAGAACCACTCCATCAGTTAAAGATTAATCAATTCATCTTTTATTTCAGAAAAAAGTGCAATTTTTCAAACATTGTAATTTGTCTTACAATATAAATAATTAAAGACTTTTAGGCAATATTATTGATTGTTAAGTTTACTTTATCTTTTAAAGAAAAGCAACAATAAAAACAACAAAATATTTGTTCGAAATTATTTCTTATAATTTAAAAATTTATTACAAAAATGAAAGTAAAAAGTATGGATGTTTAATATATTTCGTTATCTTGATTTGAATTTCTGTTACATTATCAACTCAGAGGCGGATTACCAAATAGGCTGAGTAGGCTGAAGCCTAGGGGCCCGGCGCTAAGTTTGTGACCTTTATTTTTGTCCTAAAAAAATACGTACGATATGACAAACACATATATGTATATGTGTGTGTGTGTGCGTGAGTATGTTTGTATGTATATATATATATATGTTGTATGTTAATGTATATACATATAGAGCAGCAGGTGGGGGGGGGGAGGATGTGTTAAGCCTAGGGGCCCGATAGGTGGTTAATCCGCCTCTGTATCAACTCATGAAAAAATTAAATAATAAACATTAGTAAATTCATTTTCCAAATTTAGGTATCAGACAGACTGTATATTATTTTAAATTACACATTACATACACCATAAAAAAGAAAATAAAGTAAAAATATAAAAAACGGGATCATCGCTGATATTAAGTGGACTCAAAAATTTTAGAGCAGAAACGGAATATCTCTCATTCTCTCGCACGCGCGCGTACACACGAATATGAGTTTACGGAATGCAAGAATGAAAGCGCGCAAGTATTTCACTATGAATGAGAGTTCCATAGATTTGAGTAATAGCAATATGTTGGTTTTCACGTAATGCTCAGGAAAGCTTGTGTATGTATTTATTAAAATGCGGAAGTGCTTATCATTCATAAATATTACGTCCAGTTATACAGGGTAAGTCAAAATGAATATAGCGATTACAAACGGCTATAACTATTTAATGTAATAGAATTTATCGATAAGATTAACACAGAATGTAGACGGAGCTTCAAAATTTTGTATACATACGTCATAGATGTTCTATGTGACTTCCCTTGGTCACACTTACAACATCTAGGCGATAGTCGATTTCACGCCATACATTCTGAAGCATTTGTTCAATCACTGACGCAAGCGCATTTCAAATGCTAACTTGGAGTTCTTCAATTGTTTTGGGCACGGGAGGCACATACCACCGTCTTTCACATAACCCCATAGAAAAAAATCGCAGGGTGTCAAGTCCGGAGATCTCGGTGGCCAAGAGCAGAAGACATCGTCGGCTCCACTTCAACCAATCTATGGGGTTATGTGAAAGACATACGTGCCTCCCATCCCATGGCCAAAACAATTGAAGAAGTCAAAGTACGCATTTGTAATGCGCTTGCGTCGGTGACTGAAGAAATGCTTCAGAATGTATGGTGTGAAATGGAGTACCACCTAGATGTTGTCCGTGTGAGAAGTCACATAGAACATCTATGACGTGTGTATACAAAATTTTGAAGTTCCGTCTACATTCTGTATTAATCTTATCGATAAATTCTTTTCCATTAAATAGTTATAGCCGTTTGTAATCGCTATATTCATTTTGACTTACCTGTATTTGAATCTTTAGTTGTATATGTTGTTCTTGTATTGAAACTTGTTGTTCATATTTATATTTGAAAAATCTTCTGTTGTGTTGAAACTACATATTAAATATCATAATCCCATATATATATATATATATGTGTGTGTGTGTGTGTGTGTGTGTATGAATTCTCAACAGGAGGTGCTGTTTCCTTTTGCCCCTTTTTTAATTCACTGATCGCTATCATTCCTAGTTAAATTCAAAGAAAATTATTATACTTCGTAATTGTTGGTGTATAAAATAGTTCTATATAAATTTATATAGTATTAAAATAATATAGAAGAAAATTTTGCGATGACTACAGCCTGCTATTTATTTGTCTAAGTGGCTTAACGTGCTATACCTTATTATTGATTCAATGTTGACATGAGACTGGTGACGAATATACAATTCATTTCATAGTTTTTTTTTTTTTTTTTTTTTTTTGACAGATTTTTGCGATTTTGTAAGATCAAGATTATTTTTTAAATACAAACAAAAAAAGCACAATAAAACAAGTGGGTAAGTGTGATCGAAGATCGCTCAAAGGGTTTCGTTTAATATTCCTTTCAAAACACTTTATCTTTAATAAATCCAAATAAATTTCATTTAGCAACCAAAAAAAAAGTCATGTTTTTTTGTTTTTTATAAAGTAAAAATTTACCGGTCTATTTTTTCGTTTTTTTTTTTTTTTTAGTATCCAAACAAGCCCGATAGCGGGCGAAGCCGGCTATTATATTCTGTCATAATAATATCTGTCAAGCGGACTAAATTCGATATAAAAAAGTAATTTCAAAATTAAACGTGTTGTACACCTTCAAAATGTTAAAATATGCGAATATTTCCATAATCTGATTTTTATCATGATTCAATATGTTTCTCAAACTCATATATTTACTATTCTCTATTACTCATATTGATACTCGCTTTGTATTATTCTCAAACATCTGAAAAAAAATTTCAACTTCCAATAGGATTAAATAATATAATACAATCACTTGTTAACTTTAAATTAAACTCTAATAATGCTTAAAATGATAAAAACATAACACGGAATATTTAAAATACCCTTTAATGTAGATTACATATGTTTCGTTCACACTATCGCTGATGTCTTCAGACCTATATGATAAATACAATATTCTCGCATATTTTTGAAAATGGTAAACATAAACCACGAGATCGCATGTCCAAGGCTAGCCGTGAATCTATAGAAATATATTTGCGAAAAGATTGCATTTGCAACTAAACCGCTTCGTTTGAATTAGCTAAAATTTGGCACCCGATGATCGATGGATTGAAAGAGCAATAAAAATAAAATAATAATTTTCACGTTTCCCAGTTTGGCCAATTTAAGAACCTGCTAACCTTGGACATGTGATCTCGTGGTTAAATATGCGATAATATTGTATTTATCATATAGGTCTGAAGATGTCACCGATAGTGTGAACGAAACATATGTAATCTACATTAAAAAGGTATTTTAAATATTCCGTGTTATGTTTTTATCACTTTAAGCATTATTAGAGTTTAATTCCAATATGACGTCAGATTTTTCTTTTTAATTCTATAATGACGTGTGTTAATCTGCTTTGTGTACGTACACATACTCCTTGTATTATTGAGAAATCTTTGAAATTTTCCGTTTTATTACCACTATGACGTCAATCATTTTTATTTCATATTAATGTTTTTTCAATTGGTGAAACTTTTTATTTCATTTTCATTTTTCACGTGGAAATCGTCTGATAGAAAATTATTTATTGTAGAAAGAATTTCATCGTGGATTTTTAATTTTTGACATCGGCTATAACGAAAAATGTTTAAATTTAATAGGGAAAGGCTGTTAGAATTTTGTTTTTTTATCTCTATTTATTAAAATAATACGAATTTTTCAAATTTTAATATTTTGAGCTCTTCATAGCTGGTATTCAGCTATATACAGAAAGTTTCAACTCTGTGAGTTACATAGTTTGTGAGAATAGCTCTGTGACAGACAGACAACGGACCGGGAGTAATAGGGTTTCGTGAGATGAACGAAACCCTAAAAAGGGGGGAGATTTCATATTAAATTGGAGGGAAACAACATGTTAACTGTGTAATCTCTTGTAAAATGTTTCCTCGAAGATAATTTCTTTTATATGCGTATCAGCAAAAAGGAAAAATAAAAATTGAAATAAATAAATATAAAATAAAATAAAAATATATAGTCATACTTGCCAACCTCCGTTTTTTTTTTTTTTTTTTTTTTTTTTTTTTAAATTAAAATAATGCGTTGTACAGTAACTATTTTTTGGTGGTACCACTTTTTCTGAATAGAAAATTTCCTTTTATTTAATCGCAGAATTTATATCTAATATTACTTTTCAGAAAAAATAGCAATTTAAACTAATTACCGTACATGGTGTTTAGGTGAGTATTTTTTCGTGAATACAACATATAAAGCAATAAAACAACGTATTATAATTTACATTGCAAGAATTGTAATATACAGGGTATATCTGAAATGTTTCAACAAACTTAGAGGAATGATAGTGTTACGTATTAGTAACATACATATAATTACTCATGATATAACTTAACAGGGTTTATTAAAGATAAAAGCATGTGCATTGCTATCTTGTAGCGACACGGCGTGAATGTTTACATCTGACTGCCGCTAGCCTGTTGCCATTCTGGAAACATAAAAATGTTATGGTTAACGTTACAGTTAGAGTCTGTGATAATACATAACATCCCTCCCCCCTATGTAACGTAGTCCTTTAGCCAGGTTGGTGGATGTTTAGCTCTAACTGGTCTCGATGGGAGGAATGTTGGACTTGTAACATCCGGGATCTGTCTATCTCCTGCAGGTGCAATCCCAATTAAACTATCTGTATCCACAGGCTCTGGAACCGTGTCATTTGTTGTCAGTCCCGGATCTTTGGTGCCTCCTGCTGGCTCGGTGTCCTCGCTGTCTTCTACTGATCCTGACATCAGCGGTGAAGGTGTTGGACCACAGGATGATGCTGAGGAATTACCAGTGTCTGTCACATGCTGAAGATTACCTTGACGTCGTCTTAATTGGTCAATGTGTCTCTTCCACACAAGACCTTCATTCGTTAAGATCTCATACATTGTGGCGCCAGTTACTTCTGTGACTGTAGCTGGTACCCATTTGTCGTGAGGATGGAATCCTCGAGCATACACCGAGTCTAGAGGTGCAAACATTCGGAACCTTGAATTAGACAGATTCTTGGGATTAGGCTCCGTAAAATCAGGATGAAGTCTGTCCAGGCAGGTTTTCAAATGGCGGTTCATAAGCAGCTCTGCTGGAGACACATTTGTAGTAGCATTGGGTGTAGCATGTTGTGCTAATAAGAATGATGCAAGTCTAGAATTCCAATTCCCAGTAATAATTCTTTGAAGTGCATCTTTTGTTGTCTGCACCATCCGCTCTGCTTGCCCATTCGATGAAGGATGTCTCGGAGCTGTAAAAGAATGGTAGATTCCATTTCTCTTAAGGAACTCGTCAAATTCTGAGGATTTGAAGCCAGGTCCGTTATCTGACACTACAGTGTCAGGGATGCCATGTGTACCGAAGAGCTTCCTCAGAGCTTCAATAGCACACACTGAGTCTGTTGACAAGACTTTAACAACTTCTAGCCATTTTGAGTATGCATCGACAACAATGAGGAAAAGGGATCCTTGAAAAGGACCAGCATGATCGATGTGGAGTCTTGACCAAGGTTTTTTAATGCACTCCCATGTTCCCACTGTCTTAGGAGGAGCATGTCGTGTCTGTTGGCAAATATTGCAGCTATTTACTGTGTCTTCGATTTGGCTGTCCATCCTCGGCCACCACATGTAACTTCTTGCAAGAGCTTTTGTTCGCACAATGCCTTGATGTGAATTGTGGAGAGTAGCCAGTAGACGTTCTTGTGCCTTCCTTGGTATTATGACTCTGCATCCCTAAAGGAGGCATCCTCTGTGGGCTGAGATTTCCAATCGTCGTTGAAAATAAGGGGCGAATTCTTCATCTGGCTTTTCAGCCGGCCACCCCTTCAAAACCCAGTTGAGCACTCGAGCTAAGATTGGGTCTTGGAGTGTCATTCGTGCAATATCTTTGGCTGAGATAGGGGGCTTGTCCAAAGCCTCCAGGAGTAACACTTCATTGGGAGATGTTTCATGATGGGTCATCTGCGGGTGAGGTAGACGACTAAGTCCATCTGCATTGGAAATTAATTTGCCAGGTCGGTATACAAGATGGTAGTCATATGAGCTTAAGGTTAGGGACCATCGTTGCATTCTAGGAGACAGCATAGTTGGTGTGGGTTTGTCACTGGCCAAAAGGCCTAGTAAAGGTTTGTGATCAGTTCTTATTTTGAATTTTTGTCCATAGAGGTAGTTGTGAAACTTCCTAACACCCTGTATAATGACCAAGGCTTCTTTGTCAATCTGGGCATACCGGCGCTCAGTTGGGTTCATTGTTCTTGAATAGTATGCCACTGGAGCTTCTACGCCCTCTGACAATTCGTGGCTCAGGACAGCTCCAACACCATACTGGGAAGCATCACATGTGAGGATGATTGGTTTCTTTTCATCGAAATGTACAAGGAGGGAATCACTTGACAAGAGTTTTTTTACCTTATTAAAAGCTTCTTCGTGGCTTTTCTTCCATTTCCACACTGCTCCCTTGTCAAGCAAGCGATGAAGAGGTTCTGCCACTGTTGCTTTATCTTGTAGAAACACATGATAAAAGTTCAGTAGGCCCAAGAATGCTTGGAGTTCTTCTCTCTTGGTTGGTATAGGGGCTTCTTGGATAGCTGTCACTTTCTCCTTTGTGGGTTTAATACCTTTCTCATTGATTTCATACCCTAAGAATTCAATGCTGGAGGTTCCAAAGATACATTTCTCTCTGTTTAAGCGTAACCCAGCCTTGGAGAATCGGTCAAGAACTTCTCGAAGTCGCTTGGCTAGTTCGTCTAGTGTTGAACCCTTGATTAAGACATCGTCATAGTATGGCAACACTCCTGGTATGTTTATGACCAATGACTCAATGAACCGATGGAATATTCCAGGAGCTGTGGAAATTCCGAATTGGAGTCGATTGCACTTGAATGCTCCACGATGTGTCACAATTGTTTGTACCATGGCAGAAGCTTCATCCACGACTAATTGCAGGTATGCTTGGGACAGGTCAAGCTTTACGAAATGTTGGCCTCCTGTTAATTCTGCGAGTATTTGATTTACTGCTGGCACTGGATATGGATGAGTGCCTAAAGCCTTGTTGACTGTACATTTATAGTCACCACAGAGCCTAATTTCCCCATTAGATTTAAGGACAGGAACTACAGGAGTTGCCCAATCAGAGTAACTAACTGGTTCAAGAACTCCCTGGTCTTGTAATCGTTGCAACTCCTTCTCAATCTTGGGTCTTAGAGCAAATGGTACATTTCTAGCTTTCAGCTGGATTGGACGGACTGTGGGATCTAAATGCAACTTGATAGGAGTACCTGTAAAGCTTCCCAATTCTTCCTTGAAAACATCAGGGAATTCACTTAAGACATCATCAATGATAGACTGTTGTATGCTATGGATGCCTGTTACCTTTATTCCTAATGGTTCAAACCAATTCAGACCTAAAAGTCCTTGACGTTTCTTCTTAGCAATCAGAAGTGGAAGCTTCCGGTCAAATGAAGCATATTTAACATCTACTTGGCACCGACCCAAAATTTCTACTGGTTGTTTATTATAGTCTTTAACAATAAAAGGAGACTTTTCCAACAGTGGAACCTCGTGAGGATATAACTGGTCAAAAGTACTTTTGTCAATGATGGATATTTTGGCTCCCGAATCTACTTCCATAACACATGGTGTACCATTGATCAGGACAGTTGTTCTCATGTTTGGTGTTTCCACATTATTGAGACACACATATTTCAAATGGAAGGTGTTTAAACTCTCTGTTTCAGAGGAATCAGTATCGCTATTTTCTAAATTCTGTTCATGTACTGTTTTCCTAGTAAAATTTGATTTGTTCCGGCAGACCCTTTGTATATGGCCTTTCTTTTTGCAGGCATGGCATTCAGCATCTTTAAATTTGCACTGTGATCTTGAATGGTTGCCTCCACAACCAGCACAATTTTCTCTCTGTGATTGAGTTTTAGATTGCTTTTGATTTCGATTTTGTCTCTTGTCGAGAGGCATCACTGAGACAGATCCGGAGCTCCGAATCTCCTTTACATGAAAATTAGCAGTCTCTGCTGCCAAGGCCTTATCTAGTGCTTGATTAAAAGTCAGCGATGCTTCGGCAAGTAAGCGTCGTTGGAGAGCTTCGTCTAGCAGCCCGCACACCAACCTATCTCTGAGCATGACATCCAACGATGAGCCAAAATTGCAGTGTTCGGATAGTTTTCGTAATTCCGCGATGAATGCATTTATACTTTCCCCCGATTGTTGGTTCCTTCTATAAAATAGAAATCGCTGGAAGATTTCTGAAGGTTTTGGCGAGAAATGAGTTTTGACAAGTTGTATTAGTTCATCGTATGTTTTAGAAGAAGGGCTTGCTGGGGATACGAGAGAACGGATTGTCGCGTACATCTTCGCGCCGCACACACTCAGAAATATGGCCCGTTTCTTCGTCGAGTCGCTGACATCGTTCGCTTCTAAAAAGCATTCCAATCTTTCGTGATAAGAGTCCCACGTTGATGGTTCCGATACATCGAAAGGCTCTAAGCTGCCGAAAGTAGCCATTTTTCACAACGATGTTTTGGAGAAAAAAAAATCAGAAGTTTGCAGAATGTAGATTTCACTCAGTTCTGTAACCAATCCACGTTGTCACTGTTAAGCCTAACGCGTGAGTATCAATATTTTGCAGGTAGCTTGCTAAACCCTTTAAATCCATCATCGTCGCCAATTTGTTACGTATTAGTAACATACATATAATGACTCATGATATAACTTAACAGGGTTTATTAAAGATAAAAGCATGTGCATTGCTATCTTGTAGCGACACGGCGTGAATGTTTACATCTGACTGCCGCTAGCCTGTTGCCATTCTGGAAACATAAAAATGTTATGGTTAACGTTACAGTTAGAGTCTGTGATAATACATAACAGATAGTACTCATGAAGACGAACAAAAAATGCAATAGAACATGGGGTCGCAAATGACGTTTAAAGGATCAAATTCGAGAAAATGCGTCTGGAAATGGACAAACTGAGACAAGAAAGAAACACTCCAGAAAATTATTTATTGCACAGAATAGGTACAACACAGCTCGTGATGTCCAGAGAAAGCAAATAGCTTCCAGCAATTGTTCAAAGTCGACCGCGGACATTATTACACAGAGTACATCTACGGAGGAACGACTGGTGGACACGCTCGAAGATTCCGGGAGTTTCCTGGATTTCTCCTGCAGCGGTCACAATGCATGCTACTACTTCTTCTGGCGTTTCTGCTGGCCTCTCATAAATGAGAGATTTAATCTGTCCGTTCATGCACGATGGTGCTCCGCCTCATTTTTCTGTGGACGTGCGTAACCACCTTGACGGAGTTTATCTGCAAGATTGATTGTACGTGGTATCCCTGTTGCTTGGCCTCCACGCTCGCTGGACCTTAAAACCCTTTGGAATGGTGCTCCGCCTCATTTTTCTGTGGACGTGCGTAACCACCTTGATGGAGATCCAAAGGTTTAAGGTCCAGCGAGCGTGGAGGCCAAGCAACAGGGATACCACGTACAATCAATCTTGCAGATAAACTCCGTCAAGGTGGTTACGCACGTCCACAGAAAAATGAGGCGGAGCACCATCGTGCATGAACCACATTTGTTGCTGCACGCCAGCTTGTGTAGCAGAAAACAAACCTGGTAGAATATTTATTGGTCTGTTTCTAAGAAGATGGAAAATTTGCATACGTGGATTCCTGCTCACAGATTTGTTTGGCTTTCTTCCACGTTTTTGTTATCTCTTTCTGACCGGATATGTACAAAGTCAAAGGAAAACCAGTTTCGTGCTACTAGCCAGTTCTGCAGAAAAGCAGCATGCTAGTTTTCGATATTTTTATTAGTTTTGCGATTTTTACTCTTTAAACGTCATTTGCGACCCCATGTTCCATTGAATTTTTTTTTTCGTCTTGATAAGTACTATCATCCCCCTGAGTTTGTTGAAGCATTTCAGATACACCTTGTATACATATATATATATTGAGAACAGTTTATAAATGAACTTACTTGTGTGTTTACAAATACTGGGAATACGTATAATGTAGGCCTGCCCATCATCTCTATAATAAAACCGTAAGTCATGTGATTGTCATCAACAGTTCCGGGATGCCCGCATCGCTTTTTCATATGCCAGGCGGCCATTTTTATTCAAAATTATTTTTCGAATAAAACTGCGTAAAAGTTACATTTTTAGAAAGAATATAAATCAAAATAAATTAATATTTGAGAGATGACTTACGCTCAATTATGTATATATTCTGCAATAACTTCAGTTGAAATTAGCTTCGCAGTTCAAATTCTCTATCCATGAAAGTAAACAAACAACAACCAAAAAACGATTCATTCGTTGTTAAGGTCTAAAATATTAAACCATTAAACCATGGAGATAATCGTTCGTAAAGTAAGTTTTCCGTGAATGATTTTTTGGAGCACTGCCTGGTGTCAAAAAAATAATTCGCACCAGGACTTGTGAGACAATTAAAGTTTACCATAATTCCGTTAGATGAAGTGCTTATACAATTCAACTTCCTTCCGAATATTTTCTTGACGTAAGTTGAATGTAAACAAATACAACTCATGTAATAATATTTAATGAATCAAATTTTGAAATGATCAGTTAATTTGGTATTTATGTATTATACGTGGCAGGAAGAGATATCATCGAAAATGATTGTTAATTGCCAATCATATTTACCATTGTTAATGACTAATCGCGTTCAAGACAGTAATTTAATTTACGTTTATGAAATGCATAATATTATTAAGTACTTTTATGTTATTTGGGCGCAAATCTCGCCAATAGCATTTTTAAAATCGCCAATACCAGCTTTTATATTTCGCGTGTGCAAATTAGAAGCGATACTTTGATTTTGAAATCAAATGTTTTGATTTATGATATTATTTCTTATTTTTCTATTTTCTATTTTAAACTAAAAGTGTGAACGGCATGTATTTTAAATTCTAACAGCTGTCGCAGACGCACCGGGGTTGGCACGATTTTTGTTTTGCGCCATTTTGGCGAGAAACCCCCATTTTTAGGTACCTGTTAGAGATTGCTAAAACAGCATGATTCTTTTTTGTTATTATGAAATAGTTTATTTTATATTAAAAAACACAAAATTTTATTATAAAACACACACAAAGGTTAATTTATTCAGTCAAAATGCGTATCATTATAGTTATAATTATATCGCCAAAATGCGTACCATTGCGTCTGCGACAATTGTACCCAAAAGGACCTATCATTAAAAATGGTAAATAATATAAAATCAAAGTGAAATAATACAAAAAATAATTTAGTGTACATTTATAAAAAAAAAAAAAAAAATCATATTGATGGCGTTTAACTTAGATATTGACGATGGTAGTTTTATTGACGGTATTTTATATCCGCCGGAATGAATATGATATATATATTCTAATCACATACTATATACCTATGAATATAATATACATATCTATAGCTACTTTATCAATAAAAGCGACTTCAATTGTCTTTTATATTTCTGCTACATAACATTAATATAGAGTTACAATATACAGAGAAAAAACGGGTTGCTGTAATTAGAATTATAGGCGCCAATGTTTGTGTGGCGTATTTACCTGTTACTGATCTTAATAGTTAGTAGACATTAAGCAGAAATGCCGAAGTTAGGGAATTACGCAAGTATGAAAACTCCTGAATTATATCAAGAAAAGGGAGCAGAGAAAAACAAATTCGAACAAAGATTGGCATCTAGAAGGAGGTTCATGAATTTTAATCAGATTATACGCCACGGGTCAAAAGTGCTGACAGCAAATTTGGAGGCACGGCAGTGCCTCCGCCAAGTCGAGAGAGGACAGCCGTAAGCATACTTTTCTGGAAGCAACTCAGGGCACTTTCGAACCCCCCATATCTCCGTGCTGGACTATCCCAAAAATTTGAAACTTCGTTTTTCTAGAGTATTTGGCACACAGGACCAAAATTTAAAATTACAACTTTCTGTCTTTTCTAGTTCAGACGATATATGAACTCAAACATTCGATTTTTTGTCACTCACCCACTCACTCGTTCACGCGTCATCAAAAAGATTAGGTAGATCCCGTAGCCCTAGAAACTTGACATTTGGAAAAAAGGTAGTGTTTAGGATACAAAGAAAGGAAAAATTATAAAATCCGGAAAATTCGAAAAAAAAAACATTCGAAAATTCAACAAATTCCATCAAAATTGAAAATTGAAAATAATACGATCTTGTAGTCTTAGAAACTTAAGATTCGGTGTGAAGGTAGTGTTTAGTATCCAGAAAAAGAAAACATAAAAAACACCAAAAAAATCGAAAGCAAAATTGAAAAAATCGAAAAATCGAAAAAAATCGAAAATTTTCAAATAATCCGATTTTGCTGCGCTAGAAACTTGGAATTCGGAATAAAGGTAGTATTTAGGATGCAAAATAAGGAAAACTTAAAAATTCCGGAAAATTCGAAAAAAAATCAAAAATTCGAAAAATTCGTAAAAAATTGAAAAAATTAAAATAATTTCCTTTTTTAGCCTTAGAAACTTAAAATTCACAGTAAAAATAGTGTTTAGGATTTAGAATAAGTTAAAATAAAAAACGCAATAAAATTCGAAAATAAAACAAAAAAATCGAAAAAATCGGAAAAATCGAAAAACAAGGAAAATTTGAAAATAATTCGATTTCATAGCGCTAGAAACTTGAAATTTGGAATAAAGGTAATATTTAAGATACTAAATAAGGAAAAATTCAAAAATATTGATAATTCAAAAAATACCCATAAATTAGTGCAGACGATATACGAACTCAAAGTTTCGATTTTTTGTCACTCACACACTCACTCACTCTCGCGTCATCAAAAAGATTTGGTAGATCCCGCAGCCACAGAAACTTAAAATTTGGAATAAAGCTAGTGTTTCGGATACAAAGAAAGGAAAAATTATAAAATCCGGAAAATTTAAGAAAAAAAAAACATTCGAAAATTCAAAAAAATCAAACAAATTTGAAAATAACACGATCTTGTAGTCTTAAAAACTTAAAATTTGGTGTGAAGGTTTAGAATTCAGAAAAAGAAAACATAAAAAAAAATTAAAATAAAATCGAAAAATCGAAAAAAAAAATCGAAAATTTTCAAATAATCCAATTTTGTTGCGCTAGAAACTTGGAATTCGGAATAAAGGTAGTATTTAGGATGCAAAATAAGGAAAAATTCAAAAATCCAGAAAATTAAAATAATAATAATAATAATAATAAATTCGAAAAATTCGAAAAAAATTAAAATAATTTGATCTTTTGGCCTTAGAAACTTAAAATTCACAGTAAAAATAGTGTTTAGGATTTAGAATAAGTTAAAATAAAAAACGCAATAAAATTCGAAAATAAAACAAAAAAATCGAAAAAATCGGAAAAATCGAAAAACAAGGAAAATTTGAAAATAATTCGATTTCATAGCGCTAGAAACTTGAAATTTGGAATAAAGGTAATATTTAAGATACTAAATAAGGAAAAATTCAAAAATATTGATAATTCAAAAAATACCCATAAATTAGTGCAGACGATATACGAACTCAAAGTTTCGATTTTTTGTCACTCACACACTCACTCACTCTCGCGTCATCAAAAAGATTGGGTAGATCCCGCAGCCACAGAAACTTAAAATTTGGAATAAAGCTAGCGTTTCGGATACAAAGAAAGGAAAAATTATAAAATCCGGAAAATTTAAGAAAAAAAAAAACATTCGAAAATTCAAAAAAATCAAACAAATTTGAAAATAACACGATCTTGTAGTCTTAAAAACTTAAAATTTGGTGTGAAGGTAGTGTTTAGAATTCAGAAAAAGAAAACATAAAAAAAAATTAAAATAAAATCGAAAAATCGAAAAAAAAATCGAAAATTTTCAAATAATCCAATTTTGTTGCGCTAGAAACTTGGAATTCGGAATAAAGGTAGTATTTAGGATGCAAAATAAGGAAAAATTCAAAAATCCAGAAAATTAAAATAATAATAATAATAATAATAAATTCGAAAAATTCGAAAAAAATTAAAATAATTTGATCTTTTGGCCTTAGAAACTTAAAATTCGCGGTAAAAATAGTGTTTAGGATTCAGAATAAGTTGAAATAAAAACGCAATAAAATTCGAAAATAAAATAAAAAAATCGAAAGAAATCGAAAAATAAGGAAATTTTGAAAATAATTCGATTTCATAGTGCTAGAAACTTGAAATTTGGAATAAAGGTAATATTTAAGATACTAAATAAGGAAACATTAAAAAATATGGATAATTCAAAAGGAAAAAAAAAAAGAGAGAAATTGAAAATAATATGATCTCGTAGTCTTAGAAACTGAAAATTTCGTGTAAAGCAGTGGTTCCCAACGGGGGGCGTACGCCCCGCAGGGGGGCAATTTGACTTTTCAGGGGGGCAGTTTAACTTTTCAAGTGTACAATTCGGAATTTCTGTGAACCCATACCTTCTGAATTGTTTTTCTAATAGTAATGTTGTAGACTGTAAATAAAAGTTACACATTCAAATTTCAAAAAAGTTTTCTATTCAATTAAAAAAAAATATCCATTCAAAAGTTTTAAATACAGTTCTACCAGAACAATTATAGAAAAAACTTTTTAACATATCTAGATACATTTTATATATTTAAAAATTCTTTATAATTTTTCTGATTTATAAGTATTTTAGAATTTTAAACAACTTTTTCGATTATTTATTGAATGAGTCGCACTGCAATATGTCACATGAAAATCAATTTTACACATGTAACTATTCAAGTGTATATTTAACAATTACTTGACGACCTTCCTTTATCACGTTTTATTCTGATTAGAAATTGTTGCATAATTTAATCGTAGAAATTCTGTGATTAAATAAGACAAAAATGTTTTATTTAAAATTATTGATTTTTCTAATCAAGGATTCTGAGCACTCTATACATCACGCATACGTGGCGACTGTGTGCCAGTAAACTACGAGGAGTATCAGATGATTATAAAAAATATTTGATTCATCCATTACCTTCAGCACGTTTCAGGATCAATGTTAAATGCTTTTTACTCTATCAGGAGTAAATTCTTTTAAAATTTTATAAGAATTATATGTTATAGGGGGAGGGGGGCATCATCATTTTAGAGAAGTTTTGGTGGGGCGCGGCTAAAAACAGGTTGGGAACCACTGGTGTAAAGGTAGTGTTTAGGATTCAGAAAAAGAAAAAATTAAAAACACAACAAAAATTGAAAATAAAATAAAAAAAATCGAATAAAAAACGAAAATTTGAAAATAATTCGATTTTGTAAAGCTAGAAACTTAAAATTTGGAATACAGGTAGTATTTAGGATACAAAAAAAAAAAAAAAAAAAAAGAAAGAAAAGAAAGAAAGAAAAAATCTGTAAAATTCAAAAATTCGAAAAATTGAAAAAAAAATCGATTTTGTAGCTTTAGAACTTAAAATTCGGCGTAAACTTATTGTTTAGGATACAGAAAAAAGAAAAAAGAAAACACAATAAATTCGAAAATAGAATAAAAAAACTCGAAAAAGATCGGAAATTTCAAAATAATTCGATTTTGTAGCGCTAGAAACTTGAAATTTGTAATAAAGGATACAAAATAAGAAAAAATTAAAAAATCCAGAAAATTATAAAAAAAATTCGAAAAAATCAAAAATTGAAAATAATTTTATCTTGTAGTCTTAGAAACTTAAAACTTGGTGTAAAGGTAGTATTTACTATTCAATAAAAGGAACAATTAAAATATTCGTTAAATTCGAAAATAAAATCGAAAAATCGAAAACAATTTGATTTTGTACTGCTAGAAACATTAGTTTTAAGATAATTGTCCTATTAGCTAGTACAACGCGCCTAATTGTTTTATGTTATTTCCCCAGGATTATGGTTTTCTTTTCTTTCGTTTATGAATTTCGTTATAAAAAAGTTCCGCTATAGACTGGCTACGATATAGGCGATTTCTTTATAGACAGGTTTGTTTTCTTTCACAGGTTGTACTCTATTTACTTCACATATGAAATATGGATTGTTAAATGATGTTAGCCCCACAAAAATTTTCACAGCTCCCCCTACCCTCCCGACATTACTGGCTGGTTATGGCTTGATAGTCCTTTCTAAATAAAATCATGGTGACTCCAAGATTCACTTGATTTATCTCTAAATTGAACCTAAATGATCCTAAGAAGACGGATCAGATAATTACTATATTGGCATGACAAAAGGTAGAAAATTCGAAAACAATTTGATTTTGTATTGCTAGAAACATTAGTTTACTTAGGTCAGGTTTACTTACATCAGGTAACTTAGAATTAAAATCGAAAAATCAATAAATTTATAAAAAGTCGAAAATTTGAAAATAATTCGATTTTGTAGTCCTAGAAGCTTGACATTTGGCAGAAAGGCAGGATTTAGTACACAAAGTAAGGGAAAATTAAAAAATCCGTAAATAATAATAAAAAAAAGACTAAAAAAACGAAAAAAAAAAACCATCGAAAAAGGGAATATATTTTGATTTATTGGAAATTTCCGGAAATTTTAATTTTGGCTTTCTTTTTATACTAAAAAGTTCTTTTATGTTAAATATCAAGTATCTAAGGCTGCGAGTAATATCTCAGATGAATAGCACCTATCCTGGAAGCAATTGAGAGTACTTTTGACACTCCCCCTCCCATAACTTAGTGCTTGCCTAGGAACCTGAAATCTCTTTTTATCTATTGTACTTTGCAAACGAAACTAAAGCTTCAAATTTTTGATACCTGTAAATAATAGGGACAGAGTGTGGGCTTAGCGAAAATCAGTGGATGATCTCCAAAAAGAACCCAAAATTAAGAAAAAGAGGATTACTTACAAAAAGAAGTGAAATCTCATCAAAAAGTCACCTGTAAAAAATGCAGCCAAGTCTCGTAACTCATTTACCGTAAAAAGTACTGAGATCGTATAAAGCCAAGTTTAACTATCTTATTAACTTTGAAATTTTCATTCACAAATCACTCCTAGTCTCTACATGTTTAGTTAATTATTATTTTGTGACTTGGCACTTACGCAGCACAGGGAAGTTATTACACCTTACTATGTTATGGGATGGGATGGGATAATTTAATTAAGGCAAATTATATACGCACAGGGAAGTTATTACACTTTAATATGTTATAGTATTATTTGATTAAGACTAACTATATACATCACATTCTCATGCTACGTAATTGCCAAGTCACAAAATAATAATTAACTAAAGATGTAGAGACTAGGAGTGATTTGTGAATGAAAATTTCAGAGTTAATAAGATAGTTAAACTTGGCTTTATACGATCTCAGTACTTTTTACGGTAAATGAGTTACGAGACTTGGCTGCATTTTTTACAGGTGACTTTTTGATGAGATATGATTTAAAGGGAATGTGATTATCAAAACTCACTTCCAAAAGTTCAATGTTTCATCAAACCATACTCGAAAATTACGTGTAATAATATCAGCCCGATTATGGCGCATTATTCAAGACGTTTTAGACGAGAATAATGATAGGCTTTCTAATCTCCCGTAATCGAGTCTAAAGCCAAAGTTAGCGAGAAACAAAGAAAATATAAACAACAATACAGTTCAGTGTAAATGTGGATATCATTAAAGACTTTCACAAAATAGACTTCATTGCATCAAATCGTATTAACTGCAATACGCTAATTGGCAATGGACCCAATTACGGAAAATTACTTAATATGTTTAAGAATCTCCGCATTAGAGAACATATTGCAACTGATAAGCAAACGGACATGAAGCATAAATGCTTAAGTTGGTTAAGGGGTTTTTGTCAAGAAAGATGAAATACATAACAACAAAAAATATATGAAATGCTACCCTGATCGCAAAAGTTCTTGATTTGTCTATTAGAATCTTCCGGTTTGGCGAAGGATTAAGTCAAAAAAATAAATTATGAATAAAAGTAACGTGTTATAATGCTTAACATACATTTAAGGGAGACCAAACTGGTCGCCAGTGGCGGCTAGTTGCCTTGAAATAAGTTTAATTCAGTCAGTGGTCGTTTCATGTTTTATACGAAGTTCATTCGAAGCATTTTTAAAAGCATGGTGAAATATATATATATATATATTTATTTATCCAAACGTTACATAATATGATTGGTTGTTAATTTGACTATATAAGAGTATTATTAGTTATTACTATTTTATTATCACTATTTATTACTTTATTAATTATTGATACTTTACAAGCCTTATTATTTTATTTGAGAAAGTTATGTCATATATTGCATAATTGAAATAGTTTACATGGTTATCTCATCGTCAGCACATAAAGCTAACTGAAATATAGAGTGTAAATATCAAAGTTTGTGGACACGAACTTTCCTGATAAAAGTAAAATCAAAACTCAAACTGACGCACATTGGAATATTTGATGCAAAATATTGGCCAAAAAGGCAGAAATTAAAATTTCTCAACATTTGTAAAAAGCATATTTTATAATAGCTGACTAACTGGTGTGTCGATCTATGTCTATTCCAGGAGTATGGAGTCATATTCGGCGGCTCCTAGCCTCAGTTGAAGTGAAAGTTTCTTTATGAGAAGATGTGCTTTTTTGTTTTGTTTCATCTTTGTTATTGTGTTTAAATGTATACTTTGACATGCGCATTTAAATATATTTTTCTTTTCATATAATGAAAAATAATTAAAAATACAAATTGGTTATTTTTAAGCCTTTTAAATCTAATTTATTGAAATATATTTATTAAAATATATTTATTGAAATATATTATCAAATATATTCAAAGCTTTGTAAAGCTGTGTCGGGGTTTGTCGGACTATTTTTGAATTATAATCGTATTGGTTATAGTTTTGAAGGAATTTTTTTTAAAAAATGTTCCCCATATTGTTGCCATTTTTAGATATGAATGTTTTTGGGAGGACTGCAAATTTATTAAAACCTCCCAAAAACCTGCATATCTATACTATAGAGACTCAAATTTTCTAAATACTAAACACAAGTAATATATATAGTATACATATTGGTTTATATAAATAATTAAACATTTATATGTGGCCAAATTAACTACGTTTAATTAAACATTACTTGTAAATAAAACAAACCTATTAGTAATGACTTTCCCCTTATAAACAGTAAACAATTAAGTAAACATTGTACTATATATTTACTTTTCAAATAAATGCAACATTTGTGCATGTAGAACAGTAATTAAGTGTATTTAATAATAGTAAGCCAGTAGCAATGGTTTTAATTTTAAAACACATGAAAAGTAATTTTGGCCAGGATTTTGCCTCAAATACTCCACTGTGCGGCCCTTGAAATAGAAAACTTTTTCCAGATCAGCGGATCGAGGAAAATGAAAAAGAATGTTATGAAAATGATCCAGTCCCATCACATAATGAATGAAGCCTTTAAATGTTTGGAAACATCTCTTTATAGGTTGTTGAATAAACACAAACACGCAGCGAATAGGAAAGATCTGGATCTCACGTCTGTACAATCGAACAATCTTCAGTACTTTTAAGTCAGTACAATCTTCATGAAGATAGAGAGAAGGAGAACAACAATAATGTTTCTACTTATGGAACTAAAAGCATAGATATAGTAATATAACATAGTAATAAGTCATAGATATAGTTATTCCTATATCTATGACTAAAAGCAATACCTAGTATGATGGCATTTCCGTTTTTTGGGCCTTTGGGGAGTGTAGCGCCCTGTATTTCCGGTTTCGACTGACAACTCTTTACCATGCTCGAAACCAAAATGCAGGAAGAGCAGACGACAATTTGTCATGTTTGACAGGTCACATGACTGACCTTTGGGAGCACCAGCGCCACGAACCGGGTACTAATTTCCGGTCCATGTTCTGATCTTGAAAGCCTATCTTCACTGTTCTCCTTCTTATTTCTATCTCCATGACAATCTTCATAAAGATCGGCCGTGAATCGAGGGAAGAAATACAGTAGAACTCCAATTATCCGAACTCCAACAATCTAAATCGCTGATTATCCGAATCGCTTTCAGAATTTCAGAAAATTCAAATGAAGACGGAAACGTACTGCGATTCCCAAAATAATGATTCTGTCTACGCGCGCTACTGTCTTTCCCGCCGCGAAGACCCTGGGATTCAAATTCTAAATGATGATGAACTCATTGAAAGTGTGAAAGAAGAAGGTGCGAAGAAGAAGATGATCTTAATGTCGAAGTTGAAGCATACACGGGACCATCAGCTAGTGAAGAATTTGCCGGCCTTGAAACTGTGTTGAAGTGGATGGAGCGTCAGCCCGATGGTGACCACATGCAACTTCTGACTGTCAACCGGATGCGCGACTTGGCTCCCCGAAAACGAATGAAGACTGTCAAACAGCTTACTTTGACCGAAATGTTCAGCAAGCAATGACTTTCATTTACAGTACGATACGTACATACTGTGCTAATGTACAGTACTTATAAATACGCTTAACATGTAACACTGTTGCCTTTTCATTTAATTAATTAAAAGCTCTTTTTCTTTAAAAATATTTTTTCTCCCATTTTCAACATACATACAGTAATTAATTAAAACATACCCCTTTTTTTGAAAAAATCCAGTTATCCGAATTTTTGATTATCCGAATAGGGTCCGGTGCCAATTGATTCGGATAATTGGAGTTCTACTGTATCAAGTTTTTCCCTCAAAAAATAGATCAAATATTTTCTTCAAAGGAGAGTTAAGCCTCCCTCCCCCCCCCCCTCTCTCTCCATAAAAAAAAGGCTTAATCTTTCGTATGTGCCTTAACTCTTTTCATAAGGGAGTTAACATCCCGTCCCTAAAACATATTTACCACGCCCATCATCTTGGAGCAGTAGTCTTTCCGCTGCATCTGCATGAGCAAGACAGAAGGACAATTATCAAAATAGAATTTTGAGACGCAGAATCTGGTATCAAAAATGAATCCTGTTGCTGGCGCTGGCGTTCCTCACCACTTTTAAAATTTATTAATCACTAATAGAGTAAATTGCAACAAAAGGTATATTAGTTTAACTCTGATTGATAAAAACAATTACTTTAAAATTTTCGAATGAAACAAACATCAGTGCACGGATTAGAATTTTATCGTGCATTACTGTATTTGTTAAAACAAGGCATTTGCACTAAAAATGAAACACAGAAGGACAATTATCAAAACAGAATTTTGAGACGCAGAATCTGGTATCAAAAATGAATCTTGTTTATAATACGCTGTGGTGCTTATCTAAAATAAATGAGAAACATTAAAATTTAATTCTTACTCACACCAGTAAAATTGTATAGTTATATTTTGTTTATTTAAAATGTGCTCTTTACATATGTACAATTTTAGTCACAGCTTTGTTACAACGAACGAGTGAACACCTCTACCAGTAGTCTCCTCGTTATATATTATTGTTGTTAACCCTTTGAGGGGCGTGGTATATATTATATACCACCTAATTTTAATCCGATTCAAACCAGAAACTTTTAATTAAATTTTACTTTTTTAACTTTGACGAAAAAATTTTTTTAACTAAATTCTTTCGTAAATACCGGTGTGAATTCGACGTTACAGGAACACAATTGCTTGCCCCTGAAAGGGTTAAGAGTTAAGACCTGAGGGAATTTTGGAAGTTTGTATGATATTCTGTAACATATTTTTAGAGTTGTGTAATTAAAAAGTAAAAATGAAACCATTATACGATCACTCGTATATTTTTAGGATTCCGTAATCATATATTATAATACGTGCAAATCTTGTCTATGTGTATGTATTTTGAATTAATGTTCTGTATTTTAAACGAAATGAACAACAAACGAATGATGGCAATGGGAATAATACTTGGCGGTTTATCATCTGCGCACAGCTAAAATAAACGAGTTTTAATTAAAATGTTTTAAATAATTCTATATATAAAAAAAAGTTTTGGCTTAAAAATGGACCAATGAAAATCTGCGTAGATATTAAATGAAATGAAATGCGTAGAATTAAATGAAAAAGCATTATAACCAGTTAAATGAAAAAGCATTATAACCAGTTAAATGAAAAAGCATTATAACCTGATTACAGAAGAAAGTCGCCGTTCGTGATATCACCTTCATCTTTTTAAAACAGGATACATTACCAGGTTTTAAGAGGCTGTGAAATCAGAACGGGGGTTGGTGAGCGTAGCGAGCAGGGGGCAGAGCCCCCTAGTGTTAAAAAAAAAAGTTTGAAAGAAAATGAATAACAACTGTCAATAATAAGCACCAAGAAATTAATTATACATGACGAAATTCACGGCATGGTTAGCGAGAAATAGTTCTTTTCATTCATAAAAACTTAAAAAATGATTGCTTGGGAAAAAAAAAAAAAAAAGAACAGTGTTAAATCTTAAAGCCGGTTGATCTCAGAAAATATGAATAAAAATTCCTTATTTTTAAAGAGAAAGTTGCATATTCTTTCATAAAACATAAGGATCTAATATGATTGCGTCAAAGTAAAATAATTTTCCCTCTGCAAGCATTAAAATTATGGCTCGAGGGCTTGAAGTATATTGGTACAATCCAGAAACGTACGTTTGTAAGTCGTTGTTTGACAACCGGATTTTAACTCCAAATTTCTTTTAGCTTTAAAAGAGCAAAGAGTTTGTCGTAATTTTAAAAAACAGCTTTACACCCAATGTGCTTTCTCTAGCAAGCTAAATTTGGCGCAAAAGTAAATACATTTCTGTAACCAGGTTTGTTTTTTTGTATAGTAAACACTTAATAGTATCCCAGAGGATCCTTTCCTCGCTGACCTCTAACGTCTGTTTTCATTGGTTGCAGTTTGATTTTCGGGATTCTTTATATTACTTGGCACAAAATTTCACTTTTTTAAGACGGAGTTATATTAATGCCCCTATAACAAAGAAATAGCCTGCAAGTATCATGCTTTTATGTTTAAAAATTAGTTATAATAAATTTATTTATTGTATGGACCGTATGTGCGTAAGTAAAAGCTGGGCCTCCAAGATGGCGCTGTGTGCTCTATTTTTTTTTACCAAAAAAGAGCAAACAGAGCCATCTCGGAGGCCCGGTAAAAGCCGCATTTGAATGATTATTTTAATGTCAATATAATAGTAATCGGCATTAATCAATAATAAAACCCGCTGCGAGTTAACAGCGCATGAACATAGAATACAATACGACCTGTAATAGGCTTTGGAAGAAGAAAATCATTCTTCGAAAATTGTATAAAATAGGTGGCGCCATGTAACGCGATTCAATTACGGTACACCAGTTTGTCTGCTTCTTCATTTATTACAATACAAAAACCGGTTTTTGGTGATGGTACTTCCTTAGCACGGTTCTACGCAAACAACAAAATTAGACAACAAAATTAAGACTTCATAATGCAACAAAAATTGAAACTATTTCTGTATCTGTATCTGTTTCCTTTTACTAATTAAGATATATCTGTAATTTCTCCAGTGTTCTGTGATCTCATTTACAAAATATTAAAAATTTGTTGTTAAAACTCCCGAGACACATGGATTAATCAGGCCCAGAAACGTTTCCGATAAGTTTTCATTATTGCGAATGAATAGAATATATACATTTTTATATTTATTACAGTACAAGTGAATAAAAGCTATTTGTACTAATATTGCATTCAATCAATATATGTTTCCTTTTAATAATTAAGATATAGATCTGTAATTTCTCCTCTGTTTTGCCATCTTAGTGACATTAGATTACAAATTTGTTGTTAAAACTCCAGAGGCCCATACATTAATCAGGTCCTGAACTTAAGGGGAATCTTCACTCCTTTTCTAAATCGCAGGCGAATAGCGCGACCTCTTGTGTTAAAGAGGCAGAAGTTTCCTCTGCCTAGCCGTTTTACTACAGACTTCTTCCGCTGCCGGGCAACCAGGATATAGTTCTTCCTCCCCTTTCTCCGCGATCTCGGAAGCCCAACCAAAAATCAAAAGTATACATTTTTCTTTCTAGTATTTTTACCAAGGGTGTATGGTGGACTTGTACCCACATTAGACATTAGAATAGGGTGATAGGGGATCAAGCAAGAAGAAAGAAAGAAAGAAACCGTTTTTCAGATAAGGAAGGAAGAAGGAAAAATTATCTAAATTAGGACATTCTATGACTACAAGGCTCAATGGAAAATATTTATTTTTAAGACAATCGATGTTTTCAAAGTACACTCAACTTCTTTTAGCGAATAGATGGCTTTATTTTTTTACTGATAATAATATTATACACAGTTGTGTATTTCCGATGTGAATACGGTATTTTAATATTCCATTACATTAATTATTAAGTAAATTTATCAATTATAATTAAAATACACAATAACTCAATTTAACAATAGAAAAGAATTAAAAAGTAAGAAATCAAACATCAGTGGTAGTAATAGTGAGGAGGGGTGGCATTCACGGGTGAGGCAGATGAGGCAGCCGCCTCAGGGCGCAGCCCTAGAAGGGTGGCATTTGGCCAATATATATGTCGAAATTTAAGAAAAAAAGAGAGAGATTTTTTTTTTTTTTTTTTTTTTTTTTTTTTAATTTTAAAATAAAATACGGAGTACATTGCATATAACTGCAGTCAAAGAAGTTGCATATAATTACAGTGAAAGAATTCTGATTACAATGTTTTAGTTCACTTTAGTAAATTTTGTTCTCAGCGATTTTTGAATGATTAGTGATTTTTGACGAGATATTTAGCGTTTCCTTGCATTTCGTGGTGATTTTTTTATGTTCGTTAAAGGAATTAATTCTGTTTCAAACTTTTAGCCTAATATAGTAAATTTTATTCTCCATGATTTTGGAATTTATAGCTGTATTTAATGCGATTTTCAATGCGATTCTTAACGTTTTTTTCGCGTTCTGCTGCGATTTTTTGACATTCGTAAAAAAAAAATCTGTTCAAAAGTTTTAACCTAATTTAGCTAATTTTGTCCTCTGCGATTTTCAATACAATTTTTAGCATTTCCTTGCGTTCCGCGGCGATTTCTTCACATTCATAAAAGGGATTCGGTTTCAAATATTTAGCTTAATATATTACATTTTGTCTTCCGCGATTTTCAATACGATTATTAGCTTCTTTTCGCGCCGATTTTTTGACATTCGGAAAATAATTCCGATTAAAATGTTTAAAGAACTGTAGTAAATGTGTTCCTCTCAGATTTTTTAATATTTAGTAATTTTTAAGCGATTTCTAGGTTTTTTCTTTCTTTCTTTCTTTTTCTTTTCTTTTCTTTTCTTTTTTTTTTTTTTTTTGTTGTTTGTTTTGTGGCGATTCCTACATTAGTAAAAGGAATCCGGTTGTAAAATTGTAGCCCAATATAGTAAATTTTGTCCTGTTTTCAATAAACTCTATTCGGAATTCGTACAATGATTTTTAAATTTTTCTATGCGATTTTTAGAGTTTTTCCCCGTTTTGCGGCGATTTTTTGACGTTATTAAAAGGAATTCGGTTTCAAACTTTTAAACTAATGTAGTAAATTTTGTTTTCTACCATTTTTTGAGTTTTAGGGATTTTTCGCGTTCTATTCCGCGGCGCGATTTTTTGCCATTCGTAAGAGGCATTTGGCTTCAAACTTTTAACGCAATACAGTAAATTTTGTCCTCCGCAACTTTTGAATTTTTAAAGTGATTTTCAACTCGCCTTTTTTGCGTTCCGTGCCGATTTTTTGACTTGTGTAAAAATAATTCTGTTTCAAATTTTAGCCTAATATAGTAAATTTTGATCGCTGCGATTTTTTATTTTTAGCGATTTTTAGTGTTTTTTCGCATTACGCGGTAATTTTTTAACATTCGCGAAATAATTCCTGTTACAATGCATACAATTTATACAGTTTATTACAGTTATTTATTTATGTTACAATATATACAGTTCTTTAATTTGAATACATTCGCCTAGAATTGAATTATATTAAATGTATGAATTATACAAAGCGCATAGAGATGCTTATGTTTGAATACCACTATTTCTAGATTAGTAATCCAGATAATGCATCTTCCCATAATTCAATTTTCATGAGTAAAATGCCTTATTCAATGTAAATCCAGAACTTTCAAGCTGTGATAGTAATAATAAATGAAAAAAAAACTACCTTATACGATTATATATATATAGCATATTGTCCATAATTAACAAATTTTGTTCTCTGCGATTTTATTTTTATTTTTAGCGTTTTGTGACTATTTTTTGACATTCGTAAACGGAATTCGGTTTTAAACTTTTAGTCTTATGTAGTAAATTTTGAACTTTTGGGGATTTTTAATGCGAACTTAGAGGTTTTTTTTTTTTTAGTTTTCACGTTTTTCGTTGAAATTTTTGACATTCCTAAAAAAAAATTCAATTTTTAAACTTTTAACCTATTAAAATTAAAAAAAATTCTCCGCGATTTTTGAAGTTTTTGTGATTTTTATTACGATTTTCAATGCAATTTTTAGCATTTATTGTGTTTCGCGGCGATTTTTTTACATTCATAAAAAGGAATTCGTTTCCAAACATGTTACCCAATATTTTACATTTTGTATTCAGCGATTTTCAATGCAATTTTTAGCGTTTTTTCGAGCCGAATTTTGACTTTCAGAAAAGAATTACTATTAGAATGTATTAGCACACATTAGTAAATTTTGTCTTCTGCGATTTTTGAATTTTTAGCGAGTTTGTTTTTGAACTTTCCGGCGATTTTTCTACATTGGTAAAATGAATCAGGTGTTCATTTTTTAGCCCAATAATATAGCAACTTCTGTCCTCGTTACAATAAAGTTTATTCGGAATTCATTCAGCGATGTTTGAGTTTTTTGCAATATTTTTGTTCGATTTTTAGAGTTTTTTCGCGTTTTGAGACGATTTTTCGACATTCGTAAAATATATATTTTTTAATGTCATTAAATTTTGTCCTCTGCGATTTTTGTATGCAACTTTTAGCGTTTTTCAGCAATTCGCTGCGATTTTTCCACATTAGTAAAAAGAATCTTCTAGCCCAACCATAGGCTTAGAGTTATATGGGCTCGTGGGGCTTGAGCCCCTCCAATAATTTTGAAGATTCTACTTTTTTTCTTTTCTTTTTTATAATTTATATTTTTTAAATATAAATTATAAAAAAATATACATTAAAAAAGAACTTACATAAAGTTCTCAGAGTTCTTGTCTAATGATTTTATAAAAATATTAAAGCACTTTTCAGCATATATATTGGCCGAAAAAATTGTTTTTCTCAAAATTTTTAAATTACTTTCTTTCTACTTCTTCATTGAGAAAAATAACATAGCATTTTTTAAAAGATTTTTTTTAACATATAGTGCATATTCGATTATTTGAATGTTTACAATGTTTTAATGTTGTACGTATGCTTATGTAATGCATTTAATTGTAATTTTATTTTAAATATATACTATTTTATTCTATTTTAATAGAAGAAATTTTTTTAAAAGTAATATTAAATACGTACTGATCTTCGATTATGTTACACACACATGCACATGCAAATGTCTGTGAGTAAAAGGGTAATTATTTGGAGTTGAGCCCTCCCAATAACTTTGAAAACTTTACGCCTCTGAGCCCAATACTTTAACTTTTGAATAAAGCTTATTCGGAATTCGTGGAGCGATTTTTATATCTTTCGCGATTTTATATTACGATTTTTAGTTTTTTCACGGTTCGTGCTATTTTTTATGTGCCCGGGCAACAAACGGCGGCGGTCGGGTCAGTTAGTTAAATTGTTCTAGTAAAATTAAATCTTCATGTATTACAATTTCAAATGATCATGTAATTTTTTTATTCAGATCATAATTTTCTATTTAATTTCAAGAATATAATGCGTAGTTTGCGTTAGTATGTTTATCTATTTTTGGCTTGATAATGTGATTGTTTTATAATATTGATTTCCATATTAAAATAAATAACTTCGTCGAAGAAAAATCAAGGGAAATTAGATCTTGAAGTTCTATTTTATTTTTAATAATTATTTGCTTTTAAATACACACTACTAATATGGAATTTTATTTTTGTGCATATTATTTCAAAAAGATATATAACTTGTTATTGATATCATTATTTAGCTGTTTGAAATTCTATACAAATTTTATACGTAACTTGATTGTTTTTAAATGTTTGGCATATTTTGACTTAATAATGTACATTTTAAACTTACATTCACATGATGAAACTACTTTTTTTCTTCTAATTTTCATAACGTCGATACAATAAATGCATTTTCAAAAGGTAAAGCAAGGCGAATAGGATTTTGAAGCTTTAGTTTAATTCTTGATATGATGCTTTCTTTTAAATATTACTAGAATATGATAACATCCTTATTCATTTAATTTCAAGTTAACAGTTGGTATTTTTGCAAAATAGATGCAAAATTTCTTAAGTAATTTGATTATTTTAAATTTCTTAAATGTAAATTAATTTTATATATATTTATTCTCTTTTAAATAAATTATACTTAGCATATTAAAAAAAGTAATAGAAGGGTTGAAAAAACAATCACGGCATAGGGGCGGCAAAATAATGCTCGCCTCAGGCAGTAAAATATCCAGCGGTGGCCGCCTTTGCTCTTTTCCCGTTTTGCTGATAATCGTAACTGTCCACTTTTAGAAGTATCGGTAACTCATTGTACCAGTAATTTGTTGCGATAATTATTACAGATTGAAAGAGATATATTCAAAACGCAGATTCATAGATGATATAAAATAATAAAAATACTCACGTTAAATTTTACCAAAGAAATGAAGTAAGCAATATTTATATGTATAAAAAAAGCTACAAAATAATTTCATTGTATATATGTAGGTATTCGGAAACACAATAAAACAAATTGCAAAATTATATGCACGAACTATTTTAATTAGGCATAAATAGCAGAATGGCTATACAACGAAAATTCCAAGTCAGAAAGAGTTATAAAATACAAGATTAATGAAAATAACATAATTATATCAACATGAATGAATAAAAAATAGTGGAATAAAAATATATTAAACTTAGAAAACAGGAATTAGTCGAAAACTACTCCGTAGCAGTAAATTCTTATGTTGCAGATATGTAGCAATATATAGGTATAATAGACAAAAAGAATATATGTTACAAAATGCTTATATGCAAAAATGTAAAATAAAAATAATTAAATAAGCAAATCATAATTAAATAAGAAGATATCTGAAAGGTGAAACAAACTAGTTGAAAAAAAAAATCATATCACAAATGACTGACTGTAATTAACGAAAATTTGTTTTTCACAGCACCAAAAACAAGCTTGATATATGAAAAAAAAAAAGGAAAAAAATGTAGTCACAAGAAAACAAAAGAAAACTTGAAAGTCAATGGTGAATATCCATTTTCGACAACTTTTCTATAAACAGGAAGATGTTTAAAAAGAGAAATAATGCAAAAAAAAAGAAAATAAAATAAATAAACCGTATAGCAAATGACTGAACGTAATTAAGAGAAATTGGCTTTTCACACCATCAATAATCAGCTTGTAATATTGACTATGAGAAACGAAAGCTTGTGAACTCGGAAAACAAATTTCGATTTTCCACAAAAGTAATGTTTTCCAAGATTTCACTTCCTAACTTGACTGGGAGGGGCAGAAAAGCCATAAATTAATCTCACTCCTCTTTTTCCCCTTCATTTTGTTACTTGATACTTATCTCGGTGTCTTTTCTCCTATGCCACCCACAACACAACCAGCTACTAGACTAATGTATTCCTCCGCGCCGTCCGTTTCAAAATTAGCTTGCTTCCAGAAATTTACTCATAGCTCGGCTAAAAACTTATAAATTAATTGTTACTTTTTTTCATAGAAAAGAGGAAACTTTCAGGTTCTATGTCCATTTTCTCTTTTCTTTCTACGATGCTCCAAAGATTTTTTATCATTCCTTAAAGTAAAAACTTCGTGATTTTGCAAATTTCTCCAACTTTAAGCCAAGTTAAAAAATATTTTTAAACATTTTAAAAATAATATAGCAAATAGATTTAGTTATCAACCTTCTATTTTATCGATTGCAAAAATTCCCATCCCGATATGTAGAATATTACGCTCAGAAACAGTAAATTAAATTTCTCCATAGGTTAACATGGGATGCTTTTTAATGGCCGCTCTCTGTGAAGAATCCCCTTAACGATCCAGGTAAGTTTTCCATATTGTCGATGAATAGTATATGGATATTTTTATTAATTACTATAAATTTTAAGTGAAACCCTCGATTTCTACCAACCGTCCTAAAACGGAAATTTACGCTAGCAATACTGAAATATTTCAACAAACAATGTATCTGAAATGCTTCAACAAACTTAGGGGGATGATAGTACTCCTCAAGACGAACAAAAAATGCAATGGAGCATGGGGTCGTAAATGACGTTTAAAGGGTGAAAATCACAAAACTAATAAAAATACCGAAATCTCGCATGCTGCTTTTCTGCAGAACTGGCTAGTAGCACGAAGCTGGTTTTCCTTTCACTTTGTGCATATCCGGTCAGAAAGATCCACAAAAACGTGGAAGAAAGCCAAACAAATCTGAGAGCAGGAATTCACGTACTTCCTGCCTGACCGTCTCAATGGTCCAACTTACCTGAGTTTCCTGCGGAATATCCTACCAGGTTTGCTTTCTGCTATACAAGCCGGCGTGCAGCAACAAATTTGGTACATGCACGATGGTGCTCTGCCTCCTTTTTCTGTGGACGTACGTAACCACCTTGATGGAGTTCATCCGGCAAGATGGATTGGGCGTGGTGGCCCTGTGGCTTGGCTTCCGCGCTCGCTGGACCTTAACCCTTTGGATTTCTTCTTCTGGGGACAGATAAAATCCCTCATTTATGAGACGCCAGTAGAAACGCCAGAAGAAGTAGTAGCGCATATTGTGACGATTTTGTGTCAATTAGACTACGGCTAGACATTTCATATGGCTCTCTCAGGATTTGATATACACCTACTCAAAGCCAGGGTGTGCAGTTGCTTCGCAACTTGGAAGCCCATTGAACCTATCACAAGTTCAAGTTCAAGTATTGTGACCGCTGCACGAGCAATCCAGAAAATTCCCGGAATCTTCGAGCGTGTCCGCCAGTCGTTCCTCCGTAGATGTACTCTGTGTAATAATGTCCGTGGTCGATACTTTGAACAATTGTTGTAAAATATTTGTTTTCTCTGTACATCACGAGCTGTGTTGTACCTATTCTGTGCAATAAACAATTTTCTGGAGTGTTTCTTTCTTGGCTCAGTTTGACCATTTCCAGACGCATTTTCTCGGTTTTCACCCTTTAAACGTCATTTGCGACCCCATGTTCCATTGCATTTTTGTTCGTCTTTATGAGTACTATCATCCCTCTAAGTTTGTTGAAGCATTTCAGATACACCCTGTATAAATAAAACACAAATTCAAGAGAGATGTAATCGGTCTACGTGCTTAAGCCCCTGAAATTATCCGAATCAAAAAGGCCGAATCGTAGGCGATGACTTCGACTACTTACTCCTGGCACGCAGCTAATGAAAAAGTATATCTTTTAAAAAATTTCAAAATTTCATTTGAATACATTATTGATATTTTTTATATAAAAATGCTTTTTGGTGCTGTTAATGAACAATCTAAAAATTCTCTTAGAGTTAGAATAAAAAGTTTTTCACCTCTGTTCTATATCTCGGGTTGGATCCCTTAGTTTATTTATTATTGTATTTTCTAATGTTTATCGGATATAAGGAAATGTATAACGAGAACGGCAAAAGAAAAAAAACAACGACGAATAATCATGCGTCAAGCATAGATTATGAAACACTTTCCAACACTTCCAGAATACTTTAACAAAACTTTACCGATTAATAATTTGAAATACAATGTCTAACTGAGCAATTTGAAAAACTTGTAACACATTTGAAAACTCAACGCCAGAAATTACCGCCAATGGACGGAAAAGTATCCGAATTATTTTGTGCATCCCTGTATATGATATATAGATTTTTATATATACTACAGAGTATGCTATAATTTAGTTCAGTTAAGAAACGCATATCGCAGTTATAAATTTCCCTTCAGCAGTTTCCGTTAATAAACGGAAATGTATTTGAGATCTTTTGGGCTGCCCTGTATATTATCTACAGAATTTGTGTAAACCAAATGATAGGCAGAAACTTAATTTAATTTAAAAACACGTGCCAGAACTTAAAACGCACTTCCAGTAATCATTCTTCTTAAACAGTGCTGTAACCGAATTCTTTTGTGTACCCCTGTAAATGAACGATGAATGTTATGCACGCCACATTCCATAGTAAGCTTCTTTTAGTGCAACCTGAGTTATATATCAATTTAAATATGTTTGAGATAGCATAACATCATTAAAGTACACAGCAAACGATTTTTTCCTATAGACCGCAATGTAACGTAGTTCTTTTGAGTGTCCCTGTAAATGAAGTATAAAATACCGAACATGCCATAGTATACATCAGTAACATATATCAATTGCATAGCGATCCCAATACGCGAGTTAGAGCACGGACAGACGGCAGACAGACAAACCGAATTCATGAACACTTTTCAATTATGTCGGAAAGTGCTAAAAATGATATTTTCATTTTTAACACATTCGTTATCGCTGACGGGAAGTCGTTGGATTGCATTCTATTTTTGTACATCTTTTTTGTCTCTATCTGTTGCTCCCGTGAGTGAAGTAGCCTCTTAAAATTCGGGTTTCAAAACCAGTCTATCAGAGTTTTGGCGTATCATTTGATAGATGAATTCAAAAATTATTTGTACTTTCAGGGTTGAAATAAATATCGCATTAGCATGCCAAAATGTCATGATGTTGGTATAATGGAAAAGTACCGAAACATATCCAAAAAACTTCGTTCCAAATTAGGCCAATTCTCTGTAGATTCTATTATGGAATAGATGAGCTTAAAAAAAAAAAAGAATAAATGTGTTACATTATGGAGTCTATGGAGAAAAATATTTCCGTTGGATTTTAATGAAGAAACAATACTTCAGATATAATGAAATTGATATGCCTCACTGAGGTGGACTAAAATATACTATTTCTCGAGAATTAAATAAAAGTTCTGCTCTCGTGACATAATAATTCAATTTTATATTTTAACAGAATACTATTATTTGTCTGCTATAATTTGTTACTCATGCTACAGCCAGTATACACGATACACGTCGGGACACATTGCCGTTATCATTATCTTTTTACGCGACAAGGTTTCGCTGTGTTACTTCATTGTGAAGTTTGGTAATTTTTGAAATTCAATATTTGAAAAACGGCATAATCATTAGATTTGAAATTTATAATCAAGAAAATATAATTTTTTACCTTTCTAATGTAGTTTGTCTAACAATTTTGTGACAAATATTTTTCAAGCTATTAATTTTTTCAGTAACTTAAAATGTTTCATTTTCCGAGATTAACTTGTGATTAGCGAAAAACACAGACGTCAGCAACGCGTAGCTTTTATTAAAGAGGATGACTGTTAACACTACCAACAAACATTTCACTAACATTAAATGATACCATTCACACCATAATATTTTTATAGTAAATGTTTTATGATAATTTTTGGAATTCTTGTACATAATGGGCCCATAACCTCTTGATATAATCCCGTCGTATCGCTAGCGCCTGTTGTCACCAGGTGATAAAATCTATAGGCACCAAGTGATAAAATCTATAACAAAAACCTGCGCTCCTCATTAGATAGGCATGGTTAAGACGTTAAGAGAGGAAAATATTACAAAAATTAAGAGCAACTTTAATACAGTGTTTAATGGGATGGGATATATATACCTTCGTATTTTGTATATTTTGAACCATATATGCGAGATCTGTTCTGAACTTGAATATTAAAAAATATATACGTCTTAGTCATGGACTTAGTTCACGGTTGCTGAATTTATAAAATTTTGCAAATTAATGCTGAAAATTCGTTAACAAAATCCCCCTCCCAAGTTCGAGGAATATTAAAAAAGGTTACTGATTATTACTGTGATTATGAATTCTGTTTCTGTAGAATCACTTAGTGATACTATTCCATTTATTTTCGATATAAATTTTACAGGGTTTTCTTTTTTTTTTTAATTATGGAAATGTAAAAAAATAATAGTTTTGTATGCAATTTTTAATGAGAGTAAACCTTTATGTTTTGTATTTTTCGGCCCAAACATGTAGGTCAGTCATAAACTTGAACATCGAATTCACACACACACACACACAAAATGTCCGTTAACGTTAACGGTCGTTAAATGTATAAGGTTTTGAAAATTAACGATAATCCATTATCTCCCCGCCCCCTCTCAAGCGTATGAATATTAGAAAAATCTAATGAACGGATGAATAGTTTTTTATTAGCTCTGCCTTTCAAAATGTGACATCATATTGAATAGTATAATTTCAGTGATTCAATGTGATGAGTTAAGTGATTTCATTGACCATACTTTTACAAAAAGTCTAATTAGAAAGTAAGTAAATAAATATGTAATTGATTCATATAATTTTAGAATATAAACTGAATCATGAGAATTAATGACAACTATCACAATGCTGTGAATATTGCATTTTAAAAGTTGTACCTCTATGCTAAAAGATTTCGAGAGCAAATGAAAGATGATAGTAATTGATAACTTTAAACAGTGCAACACTATTAATTGATAAAAACGTATATTTAAAAAAATTACATTCTTCATTTTTAATTTATAATTTATTTTCTAATTTTTAGCCTTAAAATGTTTCATTGTTGCTATTTCACAGCTATTTGGTCTATTTTGACGAGCGTTTATTGGCGCATAATTAAATCAATTGTTTTAACTAGTGGGGTTACAGTGAATTTTTGGCTATTTATCACCTGTGGTATGCTAAGAGGAAAATCCTTAAAATTACTGTATTAATTTATAATAAAGTTTTAAAAACATTAAAATATTGTATTGTCATCGGAAATGCACCTATGAATGTAAATTTTATAATTTTAGTATATGGGGAAGTGAGTTAATAATCGATTACAAAATTCCATCTTTGCATACAATACAAAAAAGTCATTCCGCGCTGCACCGGGTGGAAAAGGTAGCTTTCCTTCATCTTTGTTTTATAATTTTAGCTAATGTTACTCGAAAGCAGCAAGCTAAAATGCAAAGAATCCGATTACAGAAGATTCGTTAATACTGAATTTGATTAAGGAATTCAACAAATTAGTCAACTACGGCGAAGTTGACTTCCGTATGGAGACTTATTTTTGGTCGCCAAATATGGCGACACTTCGCCAAGTTTGGCGAGAATTTGTCGCAAACGGATATGAATATAGTTTTATGCGTATGATTGGGAAAATGATTACGACAGTGAAAGTTAATAATTTGCGAGAAATCCCGTTCTTTAAAACTCATTAATTAATCCCTGATTTGTGTTAATCTGCTGTCTTGTTTAAAAATGTCAGCCACCCTAGAATTTCAAACTGCAATATCTCAGTCATTTTCTGAGATAGAGGCAATATATATATCAACATTTGAACGGAGTCTGGTTTTGGGGTCTGGGGTCTCATCAGTGAAAATATACCGAAATTTTCCGGAATAGCTTTCCCCCGAACGGCTGGAATAGGTAGCTTTTTGTTTTTTGTAATGAAAGCTACCTAAAACAAGTTGAATTAAATAAGTGCAAAAATGAAAGACAACGTATATTTAACACATATATATATATATATATATGAAATTTTCAGTTCTGTGAAAGATGAGCAACGCGATCGGTTTCAGCAGAACAAATGGCATTATGGAAAAGTATATTTTGAAAAATTCAGCAACCCCATCAGATTACAGAATGGAGTGTTATTGGAGATAGCCCATCAACGACATTTTACAGAAAAAGATAGAAAACGGTATTTTAATATATTTTATTATAATTGATTTTTTCTTGATTTTCTGGGTTTTTTTTAATTGGATCAAAATCAATAAATAAAAATACAAATAAATACAAATAATTTTAATATACTTTAGAATATAGGTGTAGCATTCAATACAATTTTTATGGGAGTGAGTTCTGCGATGCATATGTCCATTCAGTATGCCAGATTATTTTGAAGCGCGATCTATATATTTATATTAAAAATGAATTTAAACATTTGAAGTAAATCTTTCATGTGATGATGTTGATTTAATTTGTTAAAGGTACCAATATATTTAATATGATTGTTAAACTCTCGACAACTTTTTCATTAACATTAAATGCTACTATTCACACCATAATATTTTTATGTAAATGTTTCATGAAACTTTGTCGAATATTTTTAACTAACATAAACTAGTAATAAGGCCCCTAAGCGTAAAGCTGGCCATGATAATTTAAATGATTTTTCGTTCCAAAAGAACAAAATTTCAAATATTAATCCCATTATTCCTTTACGTAATAGTTTTTCTAATCTCAAACAAGTTATGCTGCACGATAAGAACGTGCCAGCGGCTACTCCAGATGTAAACAAACGGATCCCTAACCCAAAAGCGAATTATATCACTGCCACGGAGGAAGATAGATGGAGGGGAAAGTAACGTTGAAATTTTACAATACAGTTTTTCTCCTTATAGATGGCGCTACGGTAAACTGGCGGCTGTCTTAGCCTGCTTCTGCAATGCTTTTCAATGCCAAAAGCATTCATTTTTTAAGTGTTTTTGATTGAAAATTTGAACTTTAAAAAAGTCAAACAAGTAGAAATTTCATTAAATAAAGTTTTTTTCTCAACATGCATATATTTTAATAGATATTTGGTGTTTCGATTGCTTTTTATAACTTTTTAAATAAGAGTTCATCCTGACAAAAACATCTGAATAGTCATTTAAAAATAAATATCACGGACAGATTAAAAGTATTATTCAAATTTTCTGAAATAAGTTTTAATCTTGCTTATATATCGATAACCTTTGAATAATTTAATAACTCATAACTTTTTATATCTATGCAATTAATATTATGTACATTTAAAAACAAATTTTTATCTTAATTATTTGGGAAATAAAACTTGAATAAATAATAGGGTCTATTAACTAATTTTTGCAAGAATCGTAAATTGTGACTTTAATATAATGTTGGTTATGAATGGTCCAAAAACTCTCTTTTTTTTTTTTTTTTTTTAATCATACATAAATGCTTCCTCTTTCATACACACTTACACACTGCTACAGATAGAAAAGGTAACATACTTACCTTACAATTTGAAAATTATACAGTTTATTATTTTTATTATTTTTAATATAATATATACTTAAATCTTTTTTTCTTTGTGAATATTAAATTTGCTATTTAAATTAGTTCTTTTTTCTAATTTACAATCAATAAAATTTTTTGATTTAATTGAACAGCCAAGTAATGAAATTAAATTTTTAAATTACACTTATGAGAGAGGCAAATATATATATATTTTTAAATGAGTTCTTGCATTTGCACTTCTGAATGAAACCCCAAAATACTTTTTAGTATAATATAAAGCACTCACCTTTGGAGCTCTAAACATACTTAAATTTTTTTCCCTTCGATTTTTCTTTTTTTTATCTCATCATCATAGCCCGATTTACATCCTGGAATAAAACATTTATACCCCATCTTAAATTTATGACATATAATTGCTATAATTAAAAATAATCGAGTAAAATATTCAGAATTTAACATGTAATCTAATGAGATTCTGTTTAAAGACAGCCGCCAAAATTTTACAGCGCCCTCTTTCGTTAAAAAAATCTGACTTGCATTTTCGATATCCTCGCCTATTCTAGTTTCCCCTCCAGGTTCTTTCTCCGTGATCACTGCAGATTTCAAAGATAATAATAAGAGAGAGATATTAGATAAAATGGCTATTGAAGGTGGTTGCAGATTCACGGTTAGGCCCACTGGGGTGTTCTTAAAAATATTTCCAGCCACTCCGGAAGACTATAAAAAAGTAATCTTAAAAATAGATGAATTTCATATCCAACATTTTCTCTTTCCGGAAAAATCATCTGCCCCCTTAAAGGTTGTTATCAGAGGGCTTCATATAGATAGTGATGTAGAGGAGATCAAATCTGATCTTGCTGCCTTAGATTACCCAGTCATTAAAGTTAATCAATTAGAAAAATTCACCACCAAACAAAAAATGCCCCTATTCCAAATCCACTTAGAAAATTCCCAAAAAGCTAAAGAAATATTCAAACTGAAAACCCTTAATTGCAATATTATTAGAGTAGAAAATTATTTACGACCTTCACGCACCATACAGGTGCTATAACTGCCAATATTTTCATCACGTGTCACAAAATTGTAAAATGCAATCTCGGTGCTTTAAATGTGATAGTTTTCATAAATCAACTGAATGCGACAAAGGAAAAGGAAAAATTAACGAAGTTAAATGTTGTAACTGCGGAGGGGCGCATGCCGCCAGCTACCGAGGTTGCCCTAAATTCCCCCAAGCCCGTAAACAATTTAATTCAAATTACGTAAATCCAAACAACTCTTTCGCTAATATTGCCCGACCCCGACCCAAACCCGAATCCGAAAATTCAAGCCCAAAATTTCAACCAATGATACTCAAAATTCAAATTCAGGACTAAATAATCTTAACGAATTAACAGAAATATTAAATCAAATAGCTAAAGAACTTAAAGTAAATTTTTTTTTCAGATTTTATATCTAAATTCAAAACTGTTCTAAGAAAAATACAGCAAGCTCAGAACGACTCCGAGAAACCCTCATCCTTATGCAAGCCCTTGAACAACAACCTGCCTCGTCACCATAATGGGGAGTCGAGGGTGCTTGAGTATTATTTCATGGAACTGCAACGGCCTTCAAGGTAAAATTAGAGAGCTCAGGAAATTTGTACAGGAGCATGGCCCTGATATTTTATTACTACAAGAAACCCACTTGAGACCTGGCATTAAATTCCGTATTCCAAATTATACCATTTTTAGAAATGACTTCATTAATCAAAAGAGCGCGAAACCCATTCGGGGAACCACTGTTTGCATCAAAAACAACCATCCCTTTTTTCCTACAACCCCCCCCCCCTGCTCGTACTTTGTCGGCGCCAACGGAATCTCAGCCAAATTTCCTAATGTACCAACGCTAACCTTTTTCTCAGTGTATCTGCCAACCGGCGAGCGCGCGAGTGACATTTCAGCCAATCTGAAATCTCTGCTTGACTATGACGTCAACACCTTCGTCATCGGAGACTTCAACGCACATCATACTTCTTGGAACTGTCGGCAAAATAATACGTATGGCAATTGTATTTCTGATATCTTACTAAATTCATCTGCGGACATTATTTTTCCGGACACTCCCACCCGCTTCGACAACAACAGTAGCAGCACCATCGATTTTGGAATTTATAAAGGTTTTAATTATACTAAAAACATCGAATCTCTTGCCGAACTTAGTTCTGATCACAATCCTATTAAAATCAGCATCCAAATTCATATTCCTCCCCCCCCCCCTCCTAAAATGTTCAATAAAATCAACTGGGCTAAGTTCCAAACTATCATTAAAAATATCCCCCCCACCCTTCCTGTCATTAATAACACAAATGACATCGAAAAATTGACAGAATCCATCACTTCTGAGATAAAAGCTGCTGCTGACAATTCTACAACTAAAATTATTGATAACGAATTTTATAAGCTTGATCCACATGTCCGCAGACTAACTACTAATAAAAACCGTGCGAGGAAAATTTTTCAAAGAACGCATAGCATTTTAGACAAACAAGGAAACAAGTAATGAATAGAGCTCAGCAAGATCTGAAAAACTACCTGTACAAAAAACAACAAGAGAGCTGGACTTCCTATTTGGAGAATCTCTCACCAGAGGACGCCACCATATTTAAAGCAGCGAGAAAATTTAAGAGCTCTAATTCAATTTTCCCCAGAATCCTTATTTCAAATTCTCACGACTATGCGTACTCTAATGAAGATAAAGCAAATGCAATTGCGAGTAGTTTTGAAGTTCAGTTCCAAGGAAATCCTATTGTTAATCTTGACACTGAGAGAGAGGTTATTGATACAGTTAGAAACTTCTTGAGCACTAACTCACCCGAACCCAACTTTTCGATTTCCAACACTGATGTCTTAAAAGAAATTAATAAACAAAAATAAAAAATCTCCTGGCATCAGTGGTATTACAAATGAAATGCTCAAGAATTTGCCACATTCTTATATTCCAAAAATCACCCTATTAATTAATAATATTTTTAAATTCAATTATTTCCCTCTTTACTGGAGAACTGCTATCACCGTCCCTATTCTAAAACCTAATAAATCTCCTAACAAGCCCACTAGTTATCGTCCCATCGCCCTCCTTAATTATTTAAGTAAGCTGACTGAGGCATTTATTCCAATAAAAATTGACCAACATCTTAATGAAAATAATATTATCTCGCCAAATCAATTCGGATTCAGAGAAGGGCTCTCTGCCACGCACCAAGTCTATAGACTTGTGGAGCATATCACCACTGGAACTCAATCTAAAAAATTTACTGCAGCAGTTTTCCTGGACATCGAAAAGGCGTTCGACAAAGTGTGGATTTTTGGCTTAATTTTTAAACTTATTAAATATGATTTCCCTCCTTACCTCATTAAACTTATTTATTTTTATTTATTAGACAGAAATTTTCATGTTCGAGTTAAAGACGAGCTTTCTAGGAAAATTTTTGCATTTTTCGGAACTCCTCAAGGTAGCAAAATTTCACCAAAATTATTTAATATTTTCATTAACGACATGCCAACTTACCCCAATACCCAAATCGCTAAATTCGCAGATGACACCTGCATTTTTGCTACCAATAAAAATAGAAAATACGCCATTACTGCAATTACCCGTCACCTCAAAATTCTACTTATTTGGTTTCATCAATGTCGTATTGCGATTAATAATTATAAAACTGAAGCTATTCTTTTTTGTAATTCCATGCAGGAAACCATTGACAAATTTAAAATTAAATTAAACACTATTGATCTGCCATGGTCCTCAAGCTGTACATATTTAGGTATTATTTTAGACCGTAGGCTAACTTTGAAAAATCATGTTTATGCTACAAGAAACAAGTTTTGAGTTGCAAAAAATAAATTATTCCCACTTTTAGCTCGAAACAATGGACTTTCCATCAAAAACAAATTGATCCTGTACTTTTCCTATCTTCGTCCAGTCCTGACATATGGTTGTCCAATTTGGTCTTTTTCGGCGAAAAGCCACATTAAAATACTTAATCAAGCTCAAAATTCCACCATTAGGCTAATTTATAATATTCCTTACTATGTTCGAAATTATCACCTTTATAGAGAACTTGACTTTCCCAGGCTAAATACTTTTATGCAAAATTTAAACGTTAACTTTCAAAATTCTATTGAAAATTCTGATAATAATAATCTTAACAATCTCCCAAGCTATGACATTTTTGACAGCCAAAATCGTAAAAGACACAGGATTGGAATTATTTTAGATTCTATCAATTAATAGCTTTTATCTTTTTAGTGTTCAGCAATTGCTGACACATTTTAAAAAATCTATTCTCTTCAAAAACAACTGCTTGAATATCAGAAATTTGGTTGGTCGGATCAGCGGGCTAGCCCCGCCTCCGGAGGGCACCCTTGTATATATACAATCAGCGCCATCTCACTTCCCTCCTGTTTGAGGAACTAAGAGCACACGGCACCAGCAGCTGCCGGTGCCGCTATTTTGATGTTTTTAAGCCGCATCCTTATGCTGGCATAGATATTTAAATCAGAATCAAGCAGTTTTCTCCTACTTTAGAGTCTTTTCCATGTTCTATCATAAAAAATCAAAAAATCCCACAAAAACATTAAAATTTTTTTATAAAATACAAAAATATATATTGTTGTCGTAATGCTATCCTTAACCTTCCTATGTTTATTATGTGTTTATTTCTATGAGCTCCTAATTTATTTAGTTGTTAGTGTTTTGTATCTCATGCTTAGGCTCCCCCCCCCCTCCCCCGGTGCTTCCAGTTTGATTGAAATCACTACCATTTTATTTCTACATTAGTTATGTTCTGGGGATGTGTGGCATCTGGCCACGGGCTCCTCGGCTCAAATTTGTTCGAAGTCGTAAACTAACATAAATTTAAAAGATAAATTTTGATCTTGTCATATAGCTAGTGCCTTTTGTCAAAAAGGTTGCAAGTGACTGTGATGAAATAAATAACGAAAACTTGTGTTTCGTACATTTTGGCGTCCGCGTCTGCAATATTTTGAGCCAAATATCGGTAATCTATCTGTTCTAAAATTGAATTTTCATAAAAGTTTCCGTTTTAATTGACAGGTACTAAATTTATAAAGTTTAGAAAATTCGTTAACAAAATTCCCCTCGCAAGTTTGAAGAATATAAAAAAATGTTACTGATTACACTTGTTTACAAATTTAAACATTTTTTATATACTTTTGATGAAACAACTATTTTCTTATTATGCTACCTATTACTAATGAAAGGCGGTATTTGAAAAAAATCTATCACGTCACATTTAAAAAAAATTTACATTTTTAATTCTATAATATATCAATCACGTCACATTCAACCTACTCGCATTGTCATCTTGGATTCTATAATCTGTTTTCTTGAATTTTTGTGAACTAAAGTGGTTTTGTTTTTGATAAAATGTCTAATAGAGTGTGTAAATTAAATTCGGATCGTTTTTGTTACGTTTGTGGACAATTTATATTCGTAAACGAAGGAAGACCGATATCAGAATGTTCTAAGCAGCATATTTGCATTATTTTGGATTCTCAGTGATTAATCAAGATAAAAAGTGGGTCCCACATGTTTTTTCTGAAAGCTGTAGAGGCTTACTCTTATATGCTGGGCTTCGGGAGAAAAAAAGTATCTTCAATTTGGATCATAAATGCTGTGGAGAGAACCTTCAAATCACGAAAATGACTTATTTTTGTTTGACGAAAACTGCAGGCTTTAATTAAAAAAATAAACATAAAATTCAATATCCTGACATTCCATCAGTCTCAAAACTGATATCACATTCGGAAACTCTGCCACATCCCGTATGTCCAGGTATGTCAAGTGCGAGTTGCCAAGATAGTGACGATCTGTTTATGAAGGATGAAGATGACGAAGTGTTCATAATCGAAGATGATAAAACGCCACATTTAATAAACCAAAATGAGTTGAACTACCTTGTGCGAGACTTGCAACTATCTAGATCTAAGGCAGAGATTCTTGCCTCTCGTCTACAACAGTGGGACTTATTGACACCAAATACCAAAGTAACTTATTACCGAAATCAAATTTTCAACAGTTTTTTCATCAAAAAGCATGATTTTTGTTTTTCCATGATATTCCCGGACTTTGTAATGCGACGAATCAAAATTATGATCCAAATAAATGGCGTTTATTTATAGATTCATCTAAATATATAGCTTGAAAGCTGTATTACTTCATAACGGTAATATAAAACCATCTTTACTAATTGGCTATGCCGTCAACAGTAAAGAAACCTATCAAACAATGTCTCTTTTAATGAAAATTATAAAATATGAACAGCCCAACTGGAAAATATGTGGCGATTTAAAAGTAGTTAGTATATTACTGGGATTACAGGGCGGGTATACCAAATATTCATGTTTTTGTGCCTGTGGGATAATCGAGCTAAAGAACACCAGTACATTTGAAAAATACATAAAAAAATATTGGCCTGTCCGAAATGAATTTATTCCAGGAAAAATGAATGTGAAATATACATCTTTAGTGGATCCGCAAAATATAATTTTGCCACCATTACACAATAAATTGGGCCTAATAAAAAATTTCGTCGAAGCCATTGGTGAAAACAGTGCTGCTTTTAAATATTTACACAAAATTTTTCCAAGTATTTCAGATGCAAAATTAAAAGAGGGAATTTTTGTCGGTCCACAGATACGTAAACTGATGCAAGATAAGGACTTTGAAAAACTTTTATCTACTAATAAAAAAAAAAAAATGCTTGGAATTCCTTTAAAACGTCGTTCATGGATTATTAGGAAATCCTAAAGATGAAAATTATGAAAAAAATATTGTTGTTTTATTAAAAATCTATCATGAAATGGGTGCGAACATGCCTCTGAAGATACAATTTCTCTATTCACACCAGGATTCCCCCCCCCCCCCCCCCTGAAAACTTGGGCGCCGTGAGTGACGAACAGGGCGAGCGTTTTCACCCAGACCTTAAACTTTTTGAAGACACACACAAAGGTTTTGGGGACGAAAGTATGTTAGGGGACTACTGCTGGTCTATTTTAAGAGAAACACATCAAGAAAATTATATAAATAAGAGTAAAATCAATAATTTCTATTTCTTCTTTTTATATTTCATGTTATTATTTTATTTAAGTATTTAATAAATATTTTTTAAATTAGACGTGACAGATATTTTACAATAATTTTCCCGTACTCAGTGCACTAGAATCTATAAAAAAAAAAATACACATTTCGGTGAAAGTATATAACCCGTGGAAACCAGTGTTATTAATGTGATTATGAATTCTGTTTCTGTAGAATCACTTAGTGATCCTATTCCATTTTTTTTTTTGCTTTGTTTACTATAAATTAACGATGGAGACAATCGATATAAATTTTAGAGTGTTTTTTCTTTTTTCTCAATTATAAAAATGTAAAATAATAATAATAATAATAATAATAATAATAATAATAATTTTTAATGTAATGTTTAATGAGAGTAAACCTTAAACCTTTATATTTTGTATTTTTCGTCCCAAACATATAGATCAATATAAACTTGAACATCGAATTCACAGAAGAAAAAACAATGTCCGTTAACGTTGACGGTCGTCGAATTTATGAGGTTTTGAAAATTAACGATAATCCATTAACTCCCCGCTCCCTCTCAAGCGTAGGAATATTAGAAAAATGTAATAAACGGATGAATAGTTCTTTATTTGCTCTGCCTTTGAAAATGTATTGTGACATTATATTGAATTGAATAGTATAATTTCAGTGATTCAATGTGATGAGTTAAGTGATTTCATTGACCATATTTTTACAAAAAGTCTAATTAGAAAGTAAATAAGTAATTATTTAATTGACTCATATAATTTTATAGTAGAAACTGAATCAGTGAAACATGAGAATGACAACTATCACAATGCTGTGAATTTTGCATTTTAAAAGTTCTACCTCTATGCTAAAAGACTTCGAGAGCAGATGACAGATGATAGTAATTGATAACTTTAAACGGTGAAACGCTATTAATTGATAAAAGGGTATCTTAAAAAAAAAAATACATTCTTCAATTTATTTTCTACTTTTTAGCCTTAAAATGTTTCATTGTTGCTATTTCAGAGCCATTTGGTCTATTTTGGCGAGCGTTTATTGGCGTATAATTAAATCAATTGTTTCAACTAGAGCGAGTTTTAGTGAATATTTGGCGATTTGTCACCTGTGGTGTACTAACGGGAAAATCCTTAAAATTACTGTATTAATTTATAATTATGTTAAAGAAATATTAAATTGTTGTATTGTTATCTGAAACGCACCTATGCATGTACATTTTATAATTATATGTAGCATATCAGTAAGTGGGTTAAAAATCGATTACAAAATTCCATCTTTACATACAATAGAAAAATCAAAGTGAGTTAAATAAGAGTGCAAAAATAAAAAACAACAAGCTAAAAGATTTTTTATTTTTTGAAATTTTCACTTCTGTGAAATATGAGCAACGCGATCGGTTTCAGCAGAATAAATGGCATTATGGAAAACTATATTTTGGAAAATTCAGCAACACCGTCAGATTACAGAATGAAATGTAATTGAAGATATCCTATTTACGACATGCTACAGAAAAAGTTAGAAAACGGTAATTTAATATATTTTATTATAATTGATTTCTTTTGAATTTTCCGATTTTATTTTTAATTGGTTCACAATGTATAAATAAAAATAAAAATAAATAAAAATAATATTAATATACTAGTCTAGAATATAGGTATATTATTCAATAAAATTTTTATGTGAGCGAGTTTTACGATGCGTATGTCCATCGAGCATGCCAGATGATTTTGAAGCGCAATCTATATATTTATATTAAAAAATGAATTTGAACAATATGAAGAAAATCTTTTTTGTGATGATGTTGATTTAATTTGTTAAAGGTACCAATATATTCAATATGACTGTTAATGCTATCCACTCCACACTAATATTAAATGATACTACTGACACCATAATATTTTCAAGATATTTGTTTTATTATACTTTGTGGAATATTTTTGTAATATCAGTCTCATAATCGATGTTGGTGTCATGTCATATCGCTAGTGCCTTTTGTCAAAAGGTAGCAAGCGATTGATATGAAAATTTGTGTTTCCTAGATTGGCTTCTGCCTATGCAATGTTTAATGGGATACACTTTCGTATTTTATATATTTTGAACCTAGTATCAGAGATTTATTTGACTTAAACTTGAATATTCATAACAGTTTCCGTGGTTACCAAATTTACAAAGATTTAAAAATTCGTTAACAAATTTCCCCTCACAAGTTCGAGGAATATTAAAAAATGTTACTGATTATTAATGTGATTGTAAATTATGTTTATGCAGAATTACCTAATGATCCTATTTAATTTATTTTACTTTGTTCACTATAATTTAACGGAGATAATCGATGTAAAATTAGAGTGTTTTTTTTTTCTTTTTTAAATTATAGAAATGCAAAAGTAATAGTTTTTAATACAATGTTTAATGGGGAAGGGTAAACCTTTATACTTTGTATTTTTCGGTCCATATATATATAGATTAATCATAAACCTGAACGTCGATTTCACAAAAGAAAAAAAAATCTGTTATCGTTGACGGTCGTTAAATTTAAAAGGGTTTGAAAATTAACGATAATCCATTAGCTCCCCGCCCCCTCTCAAGTATAGGGATATTAGAAAAATGTAATGAACGCATGGATAGTTTTTTATTCGTTCTGCCTTTGAAAATGTAATGTGATTTAGTACTGAAAAGTATAATTTCAGTGATGGAATGCGATGAGTTAAAATTATTTCATTGACCATAATTTTATAAAAAGTCGAATTAAAAAGTAAATAAGTAATTACAGTATAATATGGGCAGAGATATTCGCCCCAGTTCGTGTTAAACAACTTTCGTAAGCAGGCCTCGACCAGGTCATACAACTATTTTTTATTAGTAATCGTTGTATAATTTAAATGGAAATTTTCTGTCAATAAGCCAGAGGCGGATCAACTACCTCCCAAGCCCCTAGGCTTGGCCTTTTTTTTCTTTTTGGAGGGTGGGGGGGGGGGGGGGGGGGGCTTCCCTCTTTCGAAGCAATATCTACCGGGTAATTCAAAATACATATTTGTTTAATTATCACCTAAACCACTGATGATGGAAACTTACTACAAAAAGTATACAAATCAAGTACAGATTGTTATAACTGGCGTTTGCTTTACAAGGAACTGTATCCATCTATTTAAAGCAGTTTGCTAATAATGTCAAATATTCCATCGAATTTCGACCGAGTACGCATGCGTCAAAAAAGGACCGGCCAATGAGACGAGGGTATATTCCTGTCTCCAAACGTATTTGGGATCAAGATCAACTCTTGTTGTTTTGATCTTTGATGGCTTCCTCCACGTTGCGTTAAACATAGGAATATATTTATATAAAAAACTCTGGAGTGTTTAGAAGGTATTTATTGTTGTATTTATTGTAATTTGTATGAATACTTAGGTATCCATTTCGGATTTACTGTGTAACATGAATTTAGGTTCATTTAACGTTCGCGAAATCAAATCATTTTGTTTATATAGTACAGAAAATAATTATTCAATCGTAAATAAAAATATAGTAGAACATGTAATACAAAATTGGACCACTTATATTCCGTTTATGATCGGGTATGAATCTTATGGTGTTCCGATTGGTAATGAAAACTATTATGTAAATATAATGTCAAAAGACAGTACGCACGGTAGTAATATTTTTATTATTATGTGTTCGAAAAAAGCGAATCTGAGCGCCTGAATATAAATTATAAAATATTATTTCTATATTTAGCAACTAAATATTTAATAAATATGCAGGAATGTGACTAGCTTTATGTGAATGTATAATATATGTAAGTCTGAACTTTAGCATTACAATTTTTAACAGAAATATATTATCTCTATTCGATTTAAAAGTTTTGTCATTACATAAGTGTGCTATTTTATTTGTAAAGAGTATGTATGCATTATATTGTTTGTATGTATACAAATGTTTAGAATGTTTTGATTTGCAAACTCTTAATATTTGAATAATGTTTACATTATATTTGTTTGTATGTATACAAACAATATATGTATACAAAGAAGTATATATACAAACAATATTAATATTTACATTGTATTGTTTGTATGTATACAAATCTTGAATGTTTTAATTTATTACATTCATTTTTTACCAGTTTGCATGTCCGTTCATGGGCGATTCATATGAAACTCATAATTTGTCACAAATTGGTGATTTTATTGATTTAGTGCTTTGCCCAAGAATGTGGAAAAAAAACTATTTTTGACATCGGGTGAAAGGAATGAGGTTATTTCGGTTTTTATTTTGTATATAAAAAATGTTATATGTAAAAAAATCCTGGCCATTAATCACATTGTTTTTTGTATATTTAAAGACGATTACTTATTCTTTGTAATTATTTTTTTGCTGGGGGTTTTTGAGCAAAATAATATTACTTCATAGCTAGAACCAGTTCCGCTAATCATTAATATTTTCTTAATCCTTTGACCGCTGAGCGAATGGGCAAATTTGTAATGTTTTTTCTGTTATTTTTTTTAAATGTCAAAAAATGATAAATTTTCAAAATTGGTATAAAAAACTTAGGTACTTCTCTATTATCCCATCGTCCACTTTTCATAACAAAATACTATTGCCAAAATGTATGATTAAATGCCAAAAATGCAATCCCATTTACTTGATGTCGGAAGCATTATACGTGTTTGTTATGTCGTCAAGTGGTTTTTAATTCAACATTTGTGCGTATTAATGACAACGTTCTCCCGTTTATTTGGCGTTACAGTTTGGCGATAGTTTTTTGTTATGAAAAGTGGTCGATGAGATAATAGAGAAGTACCAAAACTTAATTACGTATATGAGTAGATTCCTTGACTATATTAATCATTACTCAATATTTTAAAACTGCATCATATTTGTAGAATTATATTAATTTAAACAATGCTTCTATTGAAGTGTGAAGAAGCACATACTTCTATGAAGAACCATATATTTACATAATCGTTTTCATTAGCAATCGGAACACCATAAGATTCATCCCCGATAATAAACGGACTATAAGTGGTCCAATTTTGTATTACGTGTTCTACGATATTTTTACGTACGTTTGAATAATTATTTTCTGTACTATATATACAAAATGATAGAGATCTAAAAACACAATTTCCATCGGGATTGATTTTGCGAATGTTAAATGAGCCTAAATTCATTTTTAAACAGTAAATCCGAAATGGACACCTAAGTATTCATACAAATTATAATAAATAAAATAAATACCTTCTAAACACTCCACAGTGAGTTCTATATAAATACCTTCCTAGGTTTAATGCAATGTGCAAGAAAAAAAAAACAGGAGATGATCCCAAACACGTTAATAGAGACAGTAATAGACTCTCACCTCATTGGCCGGCGATTTTTTTGACGCATGCGTATTGGGTCGAATATTGTTATATATAATATATATAACATATATATATATTGTCGAATATATAAAAAACACTTCAATAGAAGCATTGTTTAAATTAATATAATTCTACAAATATGATGCAGTTTTAAAATATTGAGTATTATTTTGAAGAAAAAATCGGGAAATTCACAAAATGGTTTCGGGAAAAACTTCACCAAATGGTTTAAAAATTCTTTGAGTGACAGCGGGAAAAAAATTTCGTTTTACATTCAATCATCGCAATTGGCGAGTGTGACTATTAAGTTTAGCCAGTACTGGCTATAACATCAATTACCAATTTTCAGTATTACTCGCCGATTGGTGAGTGTTAATTTTGTCTTATATCACAAACTGTATTTACATATACTACTAGATATAATGATTATGAACCATGATTTTTCTATTATTGGGCGAGATTCATGTTTTTTCAGCAATTCTTTGACGAAATTCATGTTTTTTCAGAGATCCTTTGAGGAATTTCGCATTTTTCTCGTGATCCTTAACGAAATTCGCATTTTCCAGCGATTCTTTGATAAAATACATTTTATTCCGCAATTTTTAGACGAAATTTAGTAAAAAAGCATGACCTTTTGGTGAACTTTCCTTTTTTGCGATTCTTTGACAAAATTTGCTTATCTTTCACGATCCTTTTGCATAATTAATGTTTTTTCTGATGTCTTTTAACGAAAGTCATGTTTCCCCATGATCCTTTGATGAATTTAGTGTTTTTTCCTCAATCATTTGACGAAATCTGTGATTCCCCCCCCCCCCCCGCGAAGATTGGTTAGATGTTTTTAGTCTGCAGGTGCCCTAAAAAGTCTGTGACGCCCGTTGCTGCATTGCACACATTCTTCCATGGTGCATCGAACGAAGAAAATTCATCCTAAAGAATCATTGTTTCATTCTTGACATTTCTGGAAAGAAACAACGTTCAACTCATTGGCTGAATTGTAAAGGGCGAAATGTGTCAAACATTAGCGGAAAGAAAGTGCGCAATTTGTTCGTTCATGGATAAAATCATGAAATTCATTAATCGTTAGTTGATAAATTCGTCAATCGATAGCGGAAAAATCGCAAAATTCATTAATCGACAGTGGAAAAATCGCAAAATTCATCAACTGGTTTCGGGGGAAAAAGTTTTCGAATATCGTCAAATGGCTTCGAGAAAAAAAATCACAATCCGTCAATTTCGGAGAAAAAATCGTGAAATTCGCCAAATGGTTTCGAAATTTGTCGAGCGACAGCGGAGAAAAAAATCTTTTTCCATTCAATCATCGCAATTGGTGAGTGTGACTATTATGTTTGACCAGTGGTGGCAATAAAGTCCATTGCCAAATTTTCAGCATTACTTGCTGTTTGGCAAGTGCTAATTTTGTCCTATACTTCAAAACCCTTTTGATCATATCATCAGTGTGCAGGACAATTTTTTTTACGTGAACCATTTGATGAATTTTGTGATTTTTCCAATATCGATTGACCAATTTTACTGCTATCGATTGTTGAATTTTATAATTTATCAACTATTGATTAGCGAATTTCATGATTTTTTCCATGAACGTTTGACGAATTACGCAAAAAAATTAAGAATATCGTTAAATTGTCTTGGGTAAAAAAAATTTAATATTGTCAAATGCCTTTGAGAAAAACTTGCAAGTTGGAAAGCCTGTGACCTTTTTTTCATGTTATGCATCTCGTGTCTATCCCCCCAAGTGGGACACTTTACTAAATTTTGCAGACACCTCTCATGTGATATATCGCTGGAAAAGTCTTTGACCGCTTATTCATGTTATGCATCTCCGGGGTCCATCCCGCCACCCCCCCCCCCCCTAAGGAAGGCACTTTTATAAATTTTGTTGACACCTCTCATGTGATATATCGCTGGAAAAGTCTTTGACCGCTTATTCATGTTATGCATCTCCGGGGTCCATCCCGCCACCCCCCCCTTTCCCCCCAAAGGGTACTTTATAAATTTTGCACACAACCCTCATGTTATATATCATTGGAAAGGTCTGTGACTGCTTAATCATATTATGCATCTCGGGTCTATCCCCCCCCCCAAGTGGGACACTTTTCTAAATTTTGCAGACACCTCTCATGTGATATATCGCTGGAAAAGTCTTTGACCGCTTATTCATGTTATGCATCTCTGGGGTTCATCCCGCCACCCCCCTCCCCCTAAGGGAGGCACTTTTATGAATTTTGTTGACACCCCTCATGTTATATATTGTTGGAAAGGTCTGTGACTGCTTAATCATATTATGCATCTCCGATGTCCATCTCCCCACTTTGCCCCCCCCCCCCAAAGGGTACTTTATAAATTTTGCACACAACCCTCATGTTATATATCATTGGAAAGGTCTGTGACTGCTTAATCGTATTATGCATCTCTGATGTCCATCTCCCCACTTTGCCCCCCCCCCCACCCCCCCAAAGGGTACTTTATAAATTTTGCACACAACCCTCATGTTATATATCATTGGAAAGGTCTGTGACCACTTAATCATATTATGCATCTCAAATGTCCAACTCCCCACTTTGCCCTCCCCCCCACCCCCACAAGAGATACTTTTCTAAATTTTGTTCACACCCCTCATGTCATATATTGTTGGAAAGGTCTGTGACTGCTTAATCATATTATGCATCTCCGATGTTCATCTCCCCACTTTGCCCCCCCCCCCCCCCCACCCCAAGGGGTACTTTCTAAATTTTGCACACAACCCTCATGTTATATATCATTGGAAAGGCCTGTGACCACTTATATCATATTATGCATCTCGATGCCCATCTCCCCACTTTGCCCCCCCAAGGGGTACTTTCTAAATTTTGCACATTACCCTCATGTTATATATCATTGGAAAGGTCTGTGACCACTTAATCATATTATCCTCCCCACTATGAAATTTGTCAAGTTAAAGCAACTATAAATTTTATTTTTATGGTACTATCAAGTTGTTTGCTGTCAAATTTTGACAGGTTCCATCTAGTACATTTTTAAATAAGGAATTCAATTTTTATACTATCCTTGGGTCCTAAAAGATATATTTCGAAAATGTCATTCGTTTAAGAAGGAGATAAAAAATTCCTATTTTTCTGCAGTCAAAATATTTTAAATAATGATACTTCAAATTTTATGAAATTTCAGTGTTTGCTGTTACTAAAAACGGAAAGAAGTTTTTTTAAGTGCAGATAAACGTTGAAATAAAATTCAAAGTGTCATAATTCAAAAGTTTTGGTCGTAACAGAATGGGATTTATAATCCTAGACGGTAGAGAACTTTTTTAAAAGTTTAATTAGGACCTAGGGACTATATAAAAAATAAGATTTCGTACTTTAATATGTATATATTATGAAAACAAAAATACAAATGTATACAAATGCCATATCTAAAAGCTGTACCGGATTTGTATAATTTTTGCAAATGGAAGTATATTTCCAGCGGTTTAAGAGATAACCGAGGAGACATTTATTTTAAATCACCTGGTATAATAAAATAATGAGAACATTTTTAGGTGCGTTCGTAATTATATAAATACGTAGCACCTATAGTCGTCGTTTGGTCCGTCCGTCTGTCCGTCCGTCTGTCTGTCTGTCCGTCCGTCTGTCTGTCTGTCCGCATATAACAACGCAAAAACTACCCAACCAAATGGTTTGCAATTTGAAATATATTATCTTTGCATAAATTTGTCGAGACATTTCAAATTTTATCAAAATCGAATCAAAACTTTAGGAGATATTAATAAAAATATTTATTAAGAAATTTGATTTTTTTTTTTAAATCGGTGCTTTTTTGTTATATGAGCTTCCGATGGATGTTAAATCGTCAAGCAACCGAGATACTTATTTTATTACAGAAATTAATCTGCAGACGATATAATTCATTTCACAGAATTAAAAATCATCAAGATCTGAATATTTATATAACTAGCTGATACATATATATCTGAATATTTATATAACTATTTAAGATATTTGTATGAACAGTGTCATAAAATATATACTTAACTAGCTGTTTAACCCGTTCTACGCACGGGATATCATGAATTTAATTCTAAAACGTGCGTACGAACGCACCTCGTTTGTAACGTTTGACGTACAATTTCCAACTTGTTTAATCTTTAGCACACATTTTCTTTCAGAATGTATTTACAGTAAGTGATTTTACAAATTAACACATTTTCACGTAGACATTTATAATATGGAATCTCTAACCTCAAAAGCACTTTCTTAGTTTAAAAATAAATTGCACTGGAATAAATGGGCGATATTGGGTGACCTCCCAGGGCGCTAAAAACTATGGGGCAGAAAATAGGCAAAATGCTTGATTAAAACTTAATAACCGTTTTAACAGACATCATTCATAGAGGTGCTGACAAAATCTCGCCCAGACCGCGTGACTAGAGATGCTGCCTAGCAAATCCAATAAAAAAATGGAAGCCAAAAAAATTCATCAACGCAGTATTTCCTTCTTATGGATATAGAAGGAATTAAAAGGAGAGTAACAGATATGTTAGTAACCTAAAAAAATCATTAAATAAGCGAAACAAAGAATATTCTACATTAATTTATTTATTGCATAAAATGTTAGCATGATATGAAGAAAAAACCCGAAAGAAAATCTTATCACCGGGGCCCCTTTTCTTCCGGGCCCCTAAGTCTTCAGCCTACTCAGCCTAATGGGTAATCCGCCTCTGCAATAAGCAAAATGACTATTCATAAGCAGTAGTGAACATGTGCGCATCCGTTCCAAAAAGTGCTTCGTCGGATCCTGGGAGTAAAGGTGTTAACATCTTGGCTGTAAAATGAGAACACGTTATCCCGTGTATCATCAGTTCATCGCTGCTGAGGTTAATACCCCATTAGGATTGAGCTTGGGGCCACAGCTCATATAGTTTCTAGTATTTAGCATTAGCTAATCGGAATGCATTCTGTAAGTCATCGCCAGCCTCCAAAACAAATCGAGTAAACGTGTTCCGTTATTTTCTCTGTCCGTTCTAGGGAAAAGTTTCCAATAAAATTCTTTTTCATCAAAAACTTCCCTCCTTCGTAAAATTTCATACGTCGAGGAGTAACGGGTCATCCATTATTACGCAAAACTTTACGATTGCGCAATAATATCCCCGTAATAATTGTGAATTGCCATACAAAAGTTGGGAGGTAGGTCACAAAATGTGTCACATAGTGATACTTACGGCTCCTACAATTATAGTAGCCCTAGTGATACTAGAAGAGGGTGATATGCTGTGACGTCACATCTAAAATATAAAAACAATTAAATAAGCATTATTTGCACGCAACAAGGGGTGGATTTATAAACGAGTGACTAGGTATAGCTATTCCTCAGTTAAACAGCGCATGCGTCACAGCTTGGCGATAATCTTATCTCTATGAAGTCGACTAGCTTGGCAATTTATCGCTAGTTTTGGCGAATAGACTTTTACTTTCTAGTCAAAAAATGATAAAAAATTCCAAAAGAATATATTTGATATGACTTAATTAGTTAAGTTATGAGAAAATAATGAGATTGCTATCACAAGATGTATAAATTTTTTAATTGTTTTCACAGATGCATATAATAAATGCTAAGTTTCTAGCAGTATAACTAAAAATAAGTTTTTGAGGCTTTTATATGAAAACAGTTTTCTATATCATTTTAAGAGATACTATTACAGCATTTAAATGGATATTTTATTTTATTTATTTAACAATATCTCATAAATAGTACTAAATATTAAAATTTCATTTAAAATAGTTGATTTTAAATAAAAATTACAAGACAACTGATAACAAATTTATAAGTAAAGATCGAAAAAATCAAAAATCTTCATAATGATAATAATAGTGATAATAATCAAGGATAATTTTAAAAGATGAAAACTTTAATACATTAATTCTGCAAATTTTATATTTTTCTGATACTAAACTTCTACCATAAAAATATTTTTAACGTAAGCTTAGGAGATTTATTATTGCATTTTAATAAATGTTTATTTTAATTATCAAAAAATAGCTTAAATGAATTTTAAAATTTAATTATTGAAATTTATGAATAATTAAATTCTATTTAATGTAATACAATTTAAATTTAATAAATAATAAATTTTAAAAAAATAAACGTAATTATAATTCAAATTTAATAAATAATAAATTTAAAAAAATTAAACGTAATTATAATTCAAATTTAATGTAATTATCTAATTGACAATAACGCTCGTATTCACGAATAACTTCGACCGAGAGTTGAACCGAGGGTCCAGTAACCCCAGGTTGAGGTTTTCAACCGAGAGTTGAAAACTCGTATTCACCGTCTACTTCGGACGAAAAGTTACCCAACTCAGAGTTATTCGACCCCGGTTGAATAAAGCGTGCTAATTGGTTAAAAAAATCAGATGACGTTTTCGGTTTCGCGTTGAAGCTTTGTTTGTTTATATTATGGAAGAAAAGTGCCGGAAAAAAAAGGAATTAAATGTAGTACTTATTTTATTTTTTACAAAATATATGCACAAAATAAAAACTTGTAATTACTAAATATGGAGATTAATTTATTTTAATTTCTTACAAATTTTAATATTTTTTTTAACAATTTATTCAAATTTTATGTATTATTATTATTACTTTTAAACATATATGTGAGTTAAGAAAGGGATATGAAATGTGTTAATTGCTAAAGTAAATTTTATAAGTTTATTTTTCAAATAAAATTTGTCTTAGTAGCTAAACGAAAACTTGATTTGATCAAAACGAAAATTTTATTTCAACAGCAATTATGTTGATTTCTATTATTAATAGCTATAATTAGTAATTAATTAAATAATTTCTAATTAAGAAAATATTAAAATGGAGAAAAAGGAAAAAATTCCAGAAAGTAGCCTCTAGTACTATTTTTATTTTGTCGAATCAATTTATATATTAAATGATATCCAGATGTATTGATTTGATTTTTTTTATTTTCAGAAATCTAATTAAAATGATTAATTCTAATACAATTAGATAGTAATTAATATGCACATTGACAACAACAACAACAACAAAAGAGTGGAAATAATATCAACAGAGCTTCAAAGGAACAGAGCTTCAAAGAGTGCTTAAAAGGTGGTGTTTGTGGTTCTAACAGTGCCCTGGCACCAGGCACCCAAGTTTTTCAGGAGCTCCAACGGCGCATTCAATTATCGCTTCCGATCGGTTAACAAACATTTTATTTTAACTAGTCGCTAAATAATAAACTTCAAACTTGTTTTTAGTTTAAACTGTCAACCATGGATATATTGCTATTTTATTAGATGTTATTTTAATGAACACTAATATTTAAAACCTTTTAAGGCTACTATATAAATTTTCATTCAACACAGAATCGAGTAAAGTCTTTTCTAAATAATGATAAATGAATTATGTATACTATCTGGACATAAAACTGTGAAACATTACAAAAAGTTGATTTTTTTTTTTTTTTTTTTAAATTGTAGCTTTTAGAAGCCCCTTTACCCTTTTTGTATAAGAATTTTTTCATTATCAGATTTACAAGTTCAAAGGTATTCACTTGACTGCCTTTGAATATTTTTTAATAAATTAGCCTAAATAATTACAAAATATTTTTACATGCATAGACATCTATTTTTAGATCCAGTGCATCATTGAAAAAGATGTATTTATATAGAAAATTATACTTCATTTTCTATATTCTTTCTAGTTCTTAAATTTTATTTTTTTTCACTCATTTAGATGTCACTTCATAGATTCAATTACAATTTTATTTATGAGAGAGAGAGAAAAAAAGATTTTTAAATATTTTTTTATGAATGAATGGCGATAGATTTCTAGACTAGATAGGGAAAATAATGATAGTTCGTAATCTGATAAAACAATCTGAATTTATTAACGATAATTTCAGATAATTTTATAGTACTGAATTTTAAGGAATATAATTTTTTTGAATGTGATTTAGTGGAGAAGAATAAGTGCCCCATTTGCCCCACCCTACCCATGCATCACTCTATCTATCTTTCTTTCTTTCTTTTTTTTTTTTTTGTCAGTGTTATAAGTTAATTAAAGTAAATTAAAACGTGACTCAAGATTCTATTAAGATATAGAAATAAAAAGAAAGTTTAAAGTATTAAAAATAGAATGTATGTAATCTCATATATATATATATATATATATATATATATATATATCTGCAAACTGTTTAGCTGGTTTGTTTATATTTATACATACAACTCATATATTATATGTTTAATTATCTGCTTACATAAATATTCAAGATCATGAAGAGTAGAGTTTATTTGCCTTAAAAAATTGTCAACATTACCTAAAGGGCTAATAAAACATTACTAAAATAACATATTTTGCATTTAAGGTTATTTTTTTCAAATTTTCATTTTAAAAAAAAATTAGGAATAACTAATGTATTTTAACAGTAGCGAAATGACTCCTGTTTACATAAATGAAATTTCAGATATCAAACTAATTAGTATTTTCGATTTACCAACTAAAGTAAAAAAATTCAAGGTTTTTTTTTTTTTTTTTTTTTTTTTTTTTTTTTTTTTTTTTGGGGGGGGGGGGGGGGGGGGACATTTTTGTGAAAAGTAAAAGAAGTTATTTTTGTGAAATGTATTATATTTTTGCGAAAAAAACATTTTGTAACAAAAGAGGAAATTCAGTTATTCAAAATCAGCCAAACATTTATTAAAAATAACTTCTTTAAGTCCTACTGCCAAAGTTTTACTTTTTGGTGAATTTGTTTTGTTAGTAGATTACACATTTTAAAAGCTAACACAATAAAAATAATTAATGAAGAGTATGTTTTTGTGGAATTGAATTTTGTGAAAGGGTCCTGTTTTATTAAAAGGAGTTTTGTGAAGGGGTTGTTTTATTAAAAGCAATTTTATGAAGGGCCCTGTTTTATTAAAAGCAATTTTATGAAGGGCCCTGTTTTATGACATGGATTTTTGTGAAGGGGCCCTAAATAGGCCCCAAATTTTGTCTGGATTGATCCTTAGTATGTGTATATGTGAAAACATGATGGGAAAAGGGGGAGGGGATAAGTTTGGTTCTGTAAGTTTATTATGTACAGCTGTTATAACTTTTTATATACCGTACAATCAATGGTTTAGGTCATATCAATTCTGTCATGATAGACAAAATTGGAAGTGACAAAACGTTTATTTGAAGAGAAGCATTATTTTAAAACAAAGGTGTTTCTGGATTTTTTGCCTGGTGTTATTTTAAAAATGAACAATTTTTTATCAATGTATTTCAGCCCTTTACTTCTATTGTAATATTTTAAATTATATATAATTTTGAAATTAAAACACAGTTGAAACTTAAATGTAATTAAATAAATATTTCAAATTTCTCAAAAATTGGGGAATATAACGTAAAGCTCAAAAACAGAAATAACAATAGTATAGTGTTAATCAATGATAGAGTTGTTTAATTAATATACACATATTCGTGATTTAAACAAAGAATAAACCTACTAAAAATCTTCAATAGATAAATACAACTCAGATGATATATTGTTTAGCTTAAAACCACAATATCTAATTTATAGAGCTAATCTTATATTTATATAACAGATCGTACATAAATAATAATAGTGTATCTTTCACACAAGACACAAAATTTAACTTTTACCCATATTCTACGAGTACCAAAATCGGAAACCTACATTGAGTCGATGGATACTTGAACATAATCTAAGTATTTTTTACTTAAAGAAAAATGCAAATTAGTCTGATGTCTCAAATTTTAATTAGAACTTACGTACGACATTTATTTCGCTACTATTAAAATACATTCATAAATTCTTTTTAAGATCAAAATTGCAAAAACAAATAACCTTAAATGCAACAATTTTTATTTTAATAGCAATTTATCTACCATTAATGTAATGTTGACTATTTTTTATGGCAAATAAAATTCTTCGCGACCATGCTTATTTATATAAACAAACAATTGAACATAAAATATAGAGGATTTATATATAAATATAAACAAACCAGATAAAAAAAATTGAAGCTAATACATATATATGAGATCACATACCTTTGCATATTGTTCTTTTGTTTTATAATAGTAATAAATTTATATTATATCTTATACACAGACACTTGATTCAGTACGTAAGCTCGTAAGCCGCCATTATTGTAAAATGTGACTAGACTTGCTCTCTCGTCTTGTTTTTTGTTAACTACGCATGCTCGGTTGAAAAACTTTAACTTCAACCCTCTGTAAAGCCAGGTCCAGTAACTGAACCCAGCGTTAGATTTCGCCTTCAAACCGGTACAGTCAGGTAGACGATGAATACCATTGGGACTTAAAACGGCCTATAGAGGCGCTGATTGCAGCCGTCGGTACAGGAAAATTGGCCCTTTAACTAATGCTAAAGTGTCATTGAAACCATTATTTATTGTAAACGCCTTTAAAAGTGTTAGATATTCAAATTCGGATAATTTTTACTTTGACATATAAACACAGAACACAAATAGCACATGAAATCTGAAATTGTGCATAAAAATAATCATTATGAACAAATTTAAAATGCATGTAACGCAATGGGATTGCAAGGGATTTTCCTGAAGGGAGAAGTTATATCTTTTTTCCACCAGATGGCGTATTCGAGCGCTTGAATTCCCAATTTTAGCTTTCGACCCGGGTTTTCGGCTTAACTCGGGTCGAAGTTATTCGTGAATACGAGCGTAAAAGTAATAAAGATCGGCTGAATTTATTAACTGACATGATAAAATTTAAAACAAAACACTAAAAGCTTCGACGACTACAGAACACGCAACCTTACGATTACAACTCTAACAAAAACAAAGCCTTAACGTCCCTTGCTTTAACCACTAAGCCAGATCATCCACAAACCGATTTGATCAACAAAGCACGTGCCTGCTATACACAACACTTCCCCAAAATGCTTGTCATTTCATCGCCAAGACGACGACAGAAAGCAACCCAAGAAATCAGTTGACGCATGCGCCGTTTAAAGGAGGAATCGCTATACCTAGTCCACAGATTAAATATAGTCATAGTGGAATATATTTAATCTGTGACCTAGTCGCTCCTGATTTATAAAGCAGATGGCCGGATTTACCGGAACATTTTCGAGGCTCCTCCCCTATCTTGAAAATTTGGCCATATTTACAATTTTTTAAATTTATTACAATAAAAGGGTATACAAAATAAGTTAACTGTTTATTTTGTCTTATTTTTCTTATTTGTATTTTCATTATTCAGATAGTTAAAGTATTAATACTTTTACGGCAAAAATATAAAATCACAAAAAATTATTCATTCCTAAAGTAGGCAATGCTTTTGAATTGAGAGAAGAAACTGGCCTAATTGCAGGCGTAATAAAGGATAATTTCTTATTAATTTAGATGCTGAGAAACCTAAATCAGGTAAAGTTTTTTCTTTCGATATATTTTAAAAAATATAAAACGATCATTCAACCCAAGTTAAATAAAAAACTAAAACATTAGTGTCTGCTCATCTGTGAGACAGGCCTTTTTCAAACTGTTTTTCGTTTGGTTTTTGACTCATTTACAACATTAAATAATCCGACAGCTTATGTGGAAGAGGAGGGACCCGCTTAAGACAAAGAAATAGGGGAAGCCTGACATTATTCAGGGAGACACCTATTACACTGACAATTGTTTTGTTATTTACTAAATCCATTTTTCGTATGCTGCAAAAATTTGAAATTTTACCATCAAAATTTCGAGTAAACAACATTTTCGTAAGAGCAAGCTTCATAATTTAGATAAAAGTTTCGTAAGGAAAATATTGCATTTTTTATCCTGATTGAATTTCTTTTTTCTAAAAATGTATTTTGAGAAGTAAAATTGGGGGGGGGGGGGGTCTTTTGTATTTATTTGTGTAAGTACGGGCTTCCCTGTCCTATTCGGTAAACAGGTCCTGGAGGAGGGTGGTGGCCAGTGGCGGCGTTAGGCGTCGGCAACGTCGGCAACCGCCGACGGCCTCGCGTCTATGGGGGCTTCGCAAAAAAGATTTTCAACTTGTTAAAATTTTAGTTATTTAGTTATCCGTATTTATATCCGTACGAGTGTAGTAGTATTTATCTAGTGTCGTCTGGCAACAACATGAAAGTTAGGCGATTCCGCGCGCGATACTTGGGAAATCCCCGAATCGTTAATTCTTTCTACTTCATTCAATCAACTGTCACAACACTCGGAGACTCGCATGCGCAAAACTTCTGCCTACGTTTCTTTTCGTTACTAACATAAGTTAAAAATTGGTTATTTGTTTATTTTAAAGAAGTTATTATATTTTTATACATTTATCATAGTTTTGCGATTTATTTCATACTAGCTGTACCCGGGCGCGCGTTGCTGTGGCTCAGCCTGGTTAAATGGAAAAGAAAGAAAAGAAAATGTGCACGTTTCTAATACGTTTACAGTTGCAAAGGCTAGAAAAAAAACCCGGTTTAAACCTGGGAATAAACCGGGTTTTTTAGGAATAAACTTGGTTTTTTGGGAATAAACCAGGTCTTTTGGCAAAAACGTGGGAACAAACCGGGTCTATTGGAAATAAACCTGGGAATAAACTGTTTTTATGCAACTCTAAATACGTTTAACTCACAACGCTTGTGGGTATACAATATTTTCTGTTGTTCTATTGTCTGTGCAGATATAGAGATGGTCTGGTTTGCCGACACTCTAGAACACGCAATATATAAATAATTGTCCATGTGAGAAGTAATCCGTGTATCTAAAACGCACGATTGTAAAGATTGGCTCTGAGCTTTCTTGATGGTGACTGCAAACGCCAATGTAATAGGGAGTTGCAATCTCTTGAATTGAAATGGTATATCCGTTGAAATCATACGAATGCGAGGAATGAGGACATCTTCACATTTGAAAGGTCCTGTCAAGATTGTTCCCTCTACTACGTTGCTCATTAATTTTTTTACTGCAAGTCGCTTGCCATTGCAAAGCTTTAGCTGGTTGATATTTCGCAACATCATAGTTGGCACGCCGATATTCAACTGCAGTACCTGCAGTGGCATCCCTGGCAGATCGAGTGAATTAACCCCTTGAAGGTCACCGGTATATTATATATACCACTTAATTTTAATCCCAAAATGCCACAATGACACCAGAATTTTATAATCAACTTATGAATTTATAAGGTACATGAGGAAAAGCTTTTACTTATTTTAAAATAAATTCGTTCTTGAATCCTGGTGTCAATCAATCATTTCAATACTTTAGCTACACGAGTACTTTGCCTCTGAAGGGGTTAAAAAATTCTGTTGGATAATTAACCGCTTCATATGCTTCCACAACATTGTCGACGGATGTGACTGCCTCGTTTTGAATGTTATTTGATGTTACTGAATAATATTTTTAAGTTCGTAGACGTCTTTGTTCTTAGCCGCAAGAATAGCTCGTTCACTGAACAAATCGTGATTCTTATAATTGATTTAAATATCGGAAAACACTTTTTCAAGCAATTCTTCTTTTGACGTCACTATATGGAAGAAATTATGAGGCAATGAAATTCGTCCTGAGGTCAAATCAACAAGCACCTTTCCGTTCCCAATTTCCAGCAATTATATGAGAATATCTCAGCTGATAGATTGTTTTGCAGCTGGACACGCATATTTGTAGCTAATTTTAAAGTCTTTACTTGTCGTCACAAAGTAGAGTATTTCAGGCAAGCATTTATTTCGTCCGTTGGTGTCGATGAGGAATTACAGGTAATGTTTCCCTGAAATCTTCTGTAAGCAATATTAATGTGTTCCCAAATGGTCTGATGTTTCCACGAAAAATCTTGCAATGATCGATCAAGAGCATAGAGCGATTTTTTGTGTGCCATTGTGCATTCTTCCCAAACAATAAGTTTGCATTTCTGCAATACTTTTCCCATGCCAGATGCTTTGGAAATATTGCACGTGGGAGTTACAATGAATTGTATGTTCAATGGCAATTTCAAAACGGAATGTGTGGTGTCTGAATATTGACTCTATGGTTTATATCGATGGACTGAATGAACTATATTATAAAATACTGTGAACGAGATTATGGAATACGAGTTGTTGTGTTTAAGATGGCTATGAGTAGTTGTATGCCGATTGAGCATAGATTGAAAATGTTATACCTTTTGTGTATATAAATGTTTGTGTTGTTATAGTAAAGTATGTGCATCGTGTCCGATTTCAGTTTCCATTATTAAATGTATTTATACCCACGCAAACACGACAAAACAGCTGGCGACGAGTATTTAAAAATTGAACTGTTTGAAGACGGCTCAAGGTAAAAAAATTTTTTTCATTTTTTAATTACTGTTTTGAATTATGGAGAAACAAATTCAAGAGTTATTGAAGCAGAATCAAGAACTGATTCTTGCTCTCCAGAATAAAGAGAGTAGCTCTCACAAAGTAACTGTACAATTTGAAAAGTTTAATGAAGAATATGAAAACTTCGATAGTTTTTTTGAAAGATTTCTCACATATTTAGATGTACAAAAAGTCCCAGAAGACGCTAGGGCTAAAGTATTTATTTCTTCTTTAAGTGCTAAATTGTATCAGTTATTAAAAAAATTGCTGTCTCCAGAAATTCCTTCTGCGCAAAGCTTGAAAAAATTGAAAGATGTTTTGAAAAAACATTTAACCCCAAAGCCATTGGTTATACCTTCTCGACATAAATTTCTGAATCGTAAACAGCGGGAAGGGGAGAGTATTAATACTTATATAGCGGAACTCCGAGCACTAGCAATTAATTGCGATTATGATAGCAATATGTTAAATATCATGTTACGCGATGTTTTTGTTAGCGGATTACGCGATAAAACAATTCTGGATCGATTATTTGAAGAAGATAACATAGATCTAGATAAAACCTTGCAAATAGCTTTAGCCATGGAAAAAGCATTTAAAGGGGCAAATGATATTATGGGTCGAGGAATAAATGCAGTTCATGCAGTAAAAAAACAATGGAACAGGAAATCAAATAATGCTGAAAAACAGCGAAAATCTTTATTTTGCACGCGATGCACCGGCACAGACCATGTCAAAGAAAAATGTAGATTTATTTCCAGTAAATGTGATTTTTGTTCCAAAAATTGGTCACATAAAAAAAGCATGTTTCGCAGCAAGAAAAGCAAATGCTAGACCAGTTAAGCAAAAACAAGTAAATTTTAAGGATGTGGTTGAAAACAATAACCAGGTCCCATTATTTGGATTAAATTCCAATGACGGTACTTTACGTGAGGAAGAACCGAGACGACCTCCAATAATGGTTAATTTAAAAATTGATGGAAAAAATTGCTCAATGGAGTTAGATACTGGCGGGGCAGTCAGTGTTATGAGTATAAGGAATTTTAGGAAAATTTCGAGGAAGGAAATTCAACCCACTAATATAGTTTTTAAAACCTATAATGGTGAAGCATTAGTACCTATGGGGTATGTTACAGTTAAAGTTGAATATAAAAATCAAACTTCGAATTTGAACTTATACATTGTTAAGGAGGACTTGGATACCATTTTTGGCCGTGAATGGCTCCATAAGATAAATCTAGACTGGAACGCTATCAAGGCATTAAGAGCTACAAATAAATTAAACTTAAAAGATCTCTTGGAAGAGTATAAAGATATTTTTGATGATAAATTCGGGGAAATAAATAATTATGAAGCTAAGCTCGAACTTAAACCAGATGTTAAACCTGTATTTTGTAGGGTTAGAACAGTGCCATTTGCTTTAAAAAGCAGAGTTGAAGATGAAATAGAAAGATTAGAAAAGGAAGGTATTATAGAGAGAGTTGAAAGCTCTGAATGGGCAACGCCAGTAGTACCAGTCGTAAAATCGGATGGCAGTATACGATTATGTGCGGATTATTCAGTAACCTTAAATCCCAATTTAATCGTGCCACAACACCCTTTGCCAAAGTTGGAGGAGATATTCTCTAGTTTAAATGGGGGAAAACAATTTTCAAAATTAGATTTCAAACATGCGTATTTACAAATGAAGATCCATCCTGAAAGTCAAAAACTGTTGACAATAAATACTCATAAGGGACTCTATATTTGCAAGAGGCTTATGATTGGGTTAAACGCAGCACCTGCAATTTGGCAGCGGTACGTTGATGGATTATTCCAAGGTATGGAATGGGTAAAAGTGTTCATGGATGATGCTAGAATAACAGGAAATGACGAAATGTCACATCTTAAAGCTTTAGAGCAGTTCTTCAAAACGTGTAAAGAGCATGGCCTGAAACTTAATCTAAGTAAGAGTCAATTTTTTCAAAATGAAATAAATTTTTTAGGGCATAAAATTGATGCAAATGGCATACATAAAACTGACGAGAAGATTTCAGCGATTTTAAATGCTCCTGTACCTAAAAGTGTACAAGAAATAAAGAGTTTCCTTGGATTAGTAACGTTTTATGGTAAATTTTGTAAAAATTTAGCGACTATTGCAAATCCTCTTAATAGTTTGACAAGAAAAGATGTGAAATTTAAATGGTCGAAGAATTGTCAAGTTGCCTTTGAGAAAATAAAACAAGAAATTTGTTCAGAAAAAGTCTTAGTTCATTATGATCCGAAACTTCCCTTAATCCTGGCAAGTGATGCATCTCCAGTTGGTGTTGGTTGTGTCTTATCTCATCGATATCCAGATGGTTCTGAACGGCCAATAGCTTTTGCATCCAAAACCTTAACCAAGACTGAGCAGAAATATTCTCAAATCGACAAAGAGGCCTTAGCAATAGTGTGGGCAGTTAAAAAGTTTTACTTATACCTAAAGGGAAGAAGGTTTACTTTAGTAACTGACCACAAACCTCTAGTAGCGATTTTTGGATCGAAACGAGGGTTACCAGTATTAGCAGCCACAAGATTATTACATTATGCATTGATTTTACAATCATTCCAATTTGACATAGTATTCCGAAAAACTAATGATCATGGAAATGCAGACTTTTTGTCAAGATTGCCTAAAACTTCTGAAGAATTGGAAGTAAAAGATGACATTACAATATTCCAGATGTCACAAATTGAAACACTACCAGTTACTGCAAGGGAATTACGGCAAGAAACGTGGAGAGATGAAGAATTAGGTCCACTTTTAGAAGCCTTACGAAAAGGTCAGAATTTGCACGGAAGAGAAGCACAATATACTATTGAAGATGGATGCATTATGTACGGACAAAGAGTGTGTATTCCGAAGAAATATCAAAAAAGTGTTCTGGAAGAATTGCATGAAGGCCACTTGGGTATGGTTAAAATGAAAGCAATCGCAAGATCATTCGTCTATTGGAAAGGGATTGATAATGATATAGAAGAAGCAGCCAGAAATTGTGCTGACTGTGCCAGACACAAATCAGATCCTACAAAAGCAAAAGTTCATTATTGGGAATATCCCAGCATGCCTTGGGAACGTATACATGTTGATTTTGCCGGTCCTATATTTGAATATATGTTTTTAGTGATAGTTGATGCTCACTCGAAGTGGTTAGAAGTTTATCCAATGAAGGTGACCACAGCGAAGAAAACGATTGAATGTCTACGAGACAGTTTTGCGCGATTTGGATTGCCATTAGTCCTGGTCAGTGACAACGGGCCACAATTCTCATCTGATGAATTTCGGAGATTCATGCGAAGAAACGGTATCAAGCACAAAACTAGCGCACCATTTAAACCATCAAGTAATGGACAAGCTGAACGTTATGTGCATACAGTAAAACAGTCGCTGCGAGCTATGCAGACTTATGAAGGAAGTATTCAACAAAAATTGAGTACATTTTTGCTACAATACAGAAAAGCACCCAATACAACAACAAGTTATAGCCCAGCGATGTTATTCTTAAAAAGAGATGTCCGAACCAGAATTGATTTACTAGTACCTCAACTGAAATCGAGGATTCAAGAAAAAATACGAAAGGGAGTATTTGAATTCGCAGACAGAAAATTTGACATCGGTGATTCTGTAGCGGTGAGAGATTATAGATCAGCCAATTCAAAATGGAAGTTTGGAAGAATCATTAATAAAGATGGTGCTCTACATTACACCATCAATGTTCAAGGCACACTAGTAAGACGCCATGTTGATCAAATCCGTTCAGTGGGTGAACAAGTACAAGAGAATGATTCTATATCAAATGAATATCGAAGATTTCCAACAACAAGGTCTAAAGACACTCCTTCAGAGCCGGAACATTCCAATGCTGAAAGTATCTCTCCCCAGATCTCCAATGAGAAACCAGTAGCATCAGCTTCAACAGATGATCCGACTCCAGACTTGACTTCGCCAACTCAACAGCCAAGTAGTTTGTCAAGAGTTCCCGCTACGACTGCTACTCCACCGGTTCAAGCAAGCCCGACTGTAATACCCAGACGATCTCAGAGAGTTCGCCGACCACCCAAGAAGCTTGACCTGTAAAGGGGGAGGAGATGTGGTGTCTGAATATTGACTCTATGGTTTATATCGATGGACTGAATGAACTATATTATAAAATACTGTGAACGAGATTATGGAATACGAGTTGTTGTGTTTAAGATGGCTATGAGTAGTTGTATGCCGATTGAGCATAGATTGAAAATGTTATACCTTTTGTGTATATAAATGTTTGTGTTGTTATAGTAAAGTATGTGCATCGTGTCCATATCACGCATATTTGTAGCTAATTTTAAAGTCTTTACTTGTCGTCACAAAGTAGAGTATTTCAGGCAAGCATTTATTTCGTCCGTTGGTGTCGATGAGGAATTACAGGTAATGTTTCCCTGAAATCTTCTGTAAGCAATATTAATGTGTTCCCAAATGGTCTGATGTTTCCACGAAAAATCTTGCAATGATCGATCAAGAGCATAGAGCGATTTTTTGTGTGCCATTGTGCATTCTTCCCAAACAATAAGTTTGCATTTCTGCAATACTTTTCCCATGCCAGATGCTTTGGAAATATTGCACGTGGGAGTTACAATGAATTGTATGTTCAATGGCAATTTCAAAACGGAATGAGCAGGTCTTCTACCAGGTAGCAATGTCGCAGCTATTCCGGAACCCCAAAATAGTGGCATAGACAGACGGAAAAAATTTTAAAGTGGCAAATGTCAGCTTCTTCAAATATTCATAGCCCTAGAATTAAATTCCAAGTTGCCATAATTTATCATCGGCATTTTTAATTATAATGTCTAATAATTTTTCCTTTTGAATAGTTTCCAAATAGTATTACTTTTGCAAAATTTTCGGGCCCATATTGAACTTGATTGGAATTTAATAAGTCGGAATTAAAATTTTCTAATTCCCAATCAAACGAATTTAGATAAGATCAGAGCATCGAATTTCGTGCATTTTGGCTAATCTCGCCGCTTCTTAATTCAGAACTCCAAATAATTTCGCGCCAAAATTATTCTTTCGCTTGCCAAATGTGGCACTACAGTGCCTAGAATAAATAGTGTGCCGTCCGTTGATTACCAACGCTTTTTTCGGCTTAGATGCTTTACACTCACGCTAAAAAAAAAAAAAATTAATCGGTTAAAAAAAAAGAAAAAAGTCGCCAAATTTAGGGGATTTTTTCCTTTAATGGCAACCTAGCCATTGTATTAAGTTATTCGTTTGGCGCAGTCTTGGAAATCGCGCCAACCAAACAGTCGCCAATCTTTTGTTTACATTTTAGCGTGAGTGTAACACATCTGTTCCCTTTTTACTTTGGCCTGGAAAGGAAGGATGCCACAAGATGGCGCTCATGTTATCACCGACTGGGAATTTTGAAAGCTTTTACGCCGTGACAGTGGGGCATATTGTAAACAAACGCGAGTTCTTCCCATAAAGTTATAATTATATCTGTTTAAGACACAAAATATGAGTGAAAAAACTAAGAAGAAATATCAGCAAAGGTATTGTTTTGTGCCTGGATTGTCGTACGGGATATTCTGTAGCTAAGAATAGCCCTAAATAGTGCTTTCATAAAGAAAATTATAAAATTTTTTGTCATAACTCGATTGCACTTTTATGTAAAACAAATAAATAAAAATCGCCCAGCAAAAAGACAAAAAGCTAAATGCTTAAAGATGCGATGCATGCAGTAAGTGCATATCAACTTTTCCCATAGTTATATTGCTTGGCCCATTTTTAATAATATTGTTTTTTTTTCATGCAAAATACGCAGAAATTGATTTTAAAATAACCATATATGTTTACACAACTTTGGATGTACAATCAGTCTGTACTTTGTTTTGAATTGGGAATATATGTAATTTTTAAACCTATGTTGCTTTTGCGTACATAATACAAAGAGGTAAAAGAATTTTTTTTAATAATTTTTTTAATAATTTTTTTTATCAACAGTTGTTGATATTTGTATATAAAGCTAAAGTAAATTTAACCTTTGAATTTATTTTTGAAATTATTTGCTTTTCATACATAATTCATAAAGAAAAAAAATGTTTATAATTTTTCTTAAGAATTTTAATATGTGATTTCCAGTGTGAGAAAGATTTGTTTAACAAATGGGACTTTGTTTTAAAAATAACACAAAGTAAATATTGCTATTGGGAGTGTATTTTTAAATATTCATTGTATGTTTGCACAGTTTTAGAAAGAGTGAATAGTTGTTGATATTTGTAAATAAAGCTAAAGCAAATTTAACCTTTGAATTTATTTTTTAAATTATTTGCTTTTCATACATAACTCATAAAGAAAAAAAATGTTTATAATTTTTCTTAAGAATTTTAATATGTGATTCCCAGTGTGAGAAAGATTTGTTTAACAAATGGGCTTTTGTTTTGAAAATAACACAAAGTAAATATTGCTATTGGGAGTTTATTTTTAAATATTCATTGTATGTTTGCACAGTTTTAGAAGTAGTGAATAGTTGTTAATATTTGTAAATAAAGCTAAAGCAAATTTAACATTTGTATTTATTTACTTTTCATACATAATTTTCATTTTAAAAATGTGTCTTTGAACTTTGAAGGGGGGTGGGCTTTGAGACCTACAGCTACTAGGCTGTCGTCTCGAATGATCCATATACATTTTTTTTTATTCACAGAAACACAGACATGACTTCAACAATTACATAAATCTTGACGAGACAGTACAAGGAAATTTACAGCACCAAGAGTTACATCCGGGAGCTCCACAAAGTGTGTGCAATGGAGCTGGCGGGAGTCGAAAAAATGTGTCTCTGTTCAAAAATAACAGTTTGTAAATAATATATTTATTATTGAAATATTTCAGACATGTTTTCATCTAAATATCAATTCCTATAGTTAAATGTCTTCTTATATAATATCAAAATAAGTATCTAAAAAGCATTAATTTATCCGATTACTAGATCTGTTTTCGGAAATTTTCAGTCTGTAGTGCAGTCAGCGCCATCTATTGGAGGCTTACTTTCGCGTGCATTTTTTTAGCATCGAACGGTACACTATTTATTCTAGGCACTGTAGTGGCACGTATGTTATAGGTTTGCCGTCGCTGCTCTATAGATAAAAAATATCTCGTAATTGTGTTCGAAATTGATGCTTTAAACTATTGGAATGAGATACAATTGTAAAATTGTACTTTATTGACGACTAGCAAGCTACACTGGTCGATTCCTCTTAACGCACCTTTAATCAAACGAAATATTGATCTTGAATTTAACCTTGTGTTTTAAAACCATATGGACCTTTACTTAGAATGTCTTTCCGCATTTCTGGAAACAATACGAACGCCATTGCGTTATTACATTTTTATGTGTCAGACAAAATTTGGACTGCTAAGGACAAACTCTTTTAGTTGATGATTTACAGTATGATTTGGTAAAGAACGATAAAACCATATGTTATATATACTATTACCATTGTTGTCAGTTTATAACCATTGTTGTCAGTTCTCTGTCATAAAATGAAAATAATAAATCTAACAACCCAGAATTTCACCCGTGAACAGTGCCATCATCAGGGAAGCTATCTTGAATTGTTCTTTTTGCAGAAACAAGCATGGTCAAGTAAAGCTTAGAGATTTCCAGTTATATCTTGGAGAGTATTTTTATTGACTTGACTGTCATTACACTGTCTGTTTTATTTGCCTTGTGATGTAATGAACACTCGACCAGCGATTAAGCCTTATTTATATTGAGTTTTTGAAGTTATGTTTAAGCAGAATTCTTTTTTGTGTATATAGTTATGATAGAAGACATAGTTATGATTAAACATATTTATGATAGTAGACACGCTAACCTTACTTTTTGTAATTCCCCTGTCTTTTCCCTTGTTATTTCTCTGTCTAATAAGTGTCATTCCCCTGTTTTGTTGCCGCAAGATTCAATGTCACGCATTGGAGTATTTGAGGCAAAATTCTGGACAAAATTATTTTTCATGTGTTTTAAAGTTAAAGCTATTGTTGTTGACTTACTATTAGTAAATACACATAATTAATGTTATATACACATAAATGCATGCATTTATTTAAAAAATAAATGTATAATACAAAGTTTACTTAACTGTTTACTCTTTATAAGAGGAAAGTAATTATTGACAGATTTGTTTTATTTACAAGTAATGTTTAATTAAATGCGGTTAATTTTATTATATACTAGCTGACCCGCCCGGCGTTGCCCGAGCCCTTGTAATAAACTTAAATCTCTTAAAAAATGGAACTCTGGTCACGGTCTACGATGGCTTCGGAACCGTATACCCGGCATGCTCGTACGCTCTAGAAAATCTTTTATTTCCCCCTACCACCGCCAGGGGAGCATTCTGTTCTAAACAAACCTCTTTCCGAACGAACGTCTGAGACAGGTTCCCGCTGCCTACGTTACTGTATAGTAGGCGCACTACAAAATTGAGCTGGTTTCGAGAAGATTGGAACATTATTAGCCCAGTTATTGCAATAAGGCACAGTTAGAGAAAATAACCTTGAGTGAGGTGTCGAGAGGAGGGGATGTTCGAGTGTCCTTAAGAAAATGACTAATTAGGAGGCCCACTATGCATGCATAAAAATTCGTTCGTTTTGTTAAGCTAGGAACTTAATTACAAAGTTGGCTTAAACTCTTATTTGTAAATAGTGGTAACCGCTACTCATAAATTTAATTTAATGTTATAAAGGGTGACTATTAAGTTAAATATAATGTTTGGAATAACTTTTTAATTAAAATTTTGATTGTGGAGGGGGGGGGGGGGCTATATTTCGAGATCTGTCTGGTCTTCTAAAATTAAATTTTGGGAAAAGATAACATTTTAAGCATAGGCGAGGATAAAAGGATTCTTAAATAAAATTTTGATCTATATCTCCTCCCAGGGATGTGTTGGGGCTGAGACTGGGGGAGGGGAGATCATATCACAAGATCTGTTAGACCATATAAAATTAAATTTTCGGGTTAGTAAATGTTTAAGCATAGGCGTTGATATAATGTTTCTTAATTAAACTTTTGATCCCTGCCTCCTCCCAGGGATATGATGGATAGCTGCGGGAGTCGCAACCTCAACATGTGAAAATTTCATTTTTAGATATGAGAATCTTTTTTTGGAAATCGACTCTGCTGTATTATGATAGATAAATCTTGGCTAACTCTATTTTTTTTTTCAAAGTTCAAACTATAAATCTTTTAACTGCAAAGCTTATTTAGGTGCAAAGCGTAAGACACGCCCCCATGGATTGGGCCACCGTTTATGTTTAGCTAGTGAGCAAATATTACATGTGTTTAAATATTAACCCATTGGGGACGAGCGACACGTATACGTGACGCATGAGATGTTCAGAATCCTCGATTATTCCCACCAGTAATTTTTTATTGCAAGCTTTGCGTTATGTAATCCTAGCATTTCTGCGATTCAATTACGCGAAAATTTTTATTTTGAAAAACCGGTGGTAAAAGATTAAAAATTCTGTAAAAGACGCTCGTCGTGAAGGGGTTAAGAATTTATTAAACATCGGAGAAAAAAATTTTCAACATAGGTAGTCAGAAATAAAAGTTGTAATATGTGTTCTTGTATTAGTTTGGGAATTCGTATATATATAATACTTTCTCATTTTGCTAATTAATTAAGGCATTAAGTTTTAAGATATTCTCGCAGAAAAAATAGCATTGAAAATTTGCAGGTGCTATTTCTATTTCAAAAAAGAGAAAAAAAAAAAAGAAGGAGAAGAAGAACGGAACGCAAAACTAAGAAGCTTAACATAAATTCTAAAAATTCAGTGTTTTAAAAACAGGCATATAGAAAGCATATATTTAATGAACATGTAATTGGAAAAGGTGAGTTAATTATGACTGTTTTCTGTCAATAGTTATGTAAATAATATTATGTATATATTTTTAGCATCTATTTTTCTTTTGAAGGTGAACAGAAATAGAAATATTAAATATGGTAATTCCTTAAGCACATGCTGTGCTATTTACTTTAAAAATTTCCAAATAGGATGCACCTCTCCCGATGGATTACTTACGTAAAATTTACTAAAGAAAATCGCTGAAAATATAAATAAGCTATCCGAAACATCATTATTAATTATCAGTTAACTATTATGCACGTATAAACAGTGTTGAAAGCAGACACATTTCCGGGTGGGATTTTTGTGGCCCCGGGGGCGGAAGGGACATTGTAGAGTTCCGGGGGGGGGGAGATTATACTTTTTAACCATTAAAAGCATAAAATCTCAAATCTTCCGGGGAACATCACAATGCTCCGGGGGGAATGTCCCCCCTGGGCCACCCCCTGAATTCAATACTGCGTATGAATGATAATGTGCATAAATTTTCGCTGTTCCGCTTTGATTTTTAATTTTTTCCTTTTTTTTTCTTTTGGCTGTAACTTAACTTTATCCAAAAATATCATTTTTAAAGTGCAATCCCTGAATATAATTTAGGACCAATCTCAGCACTTTTGACAACTGAAGCAAACTAAAACAAGTGGGTAAGTGTGATCGAAGATCGCACAAATGGTTTCGTTTAAATTTATTTGTAAAAATTTACCGGTCTATTTTTCTCGTTTTTTCGAAAATCTGAACCGGTCTGATAGCGGTCGATGCCCGTTATTGTACTCTGTCACAACAATATCTGTCATGTTGACAAAATGCGATATTAAAAAAAAATCAATTTAAAAATTAAACATGTTGTATAGAGACCTTCAAAATGTTAAAATATGCCAATATTTATATAATCGGGTTTTTATCATGATTCAATACGTTCCTCAAACTCATATGACGTTATAATCACTTGCTGACGTCATATCTACTTGCTCTCCTATTACTCATATTGATACTCTCTTTGCATTAGTCTCAAACATTTGAAAAGTCCATAAAACTTCCAATATGACGTCAGATTAATTTTCTTTTTAATTCTCTAATGACGTCATATTAACCTGCTTTCTGTACTTACACATACTCCTTGTGTCCAGTCATTTTAGGAAAAATAGAAAAAATTAGAACAAAGCTGGATTTTTGCACAGGTGCTAGTTAGGGTACGTAGTTTAACATACTAAAAGTAATCATCGATCTGCTGTGAGCTTTTGCCGCCAGGTGGCACGACTGATCCTGAAAATCGGTTTTTTGAGAATATCTCATTAATGATAACATCTTATCTAGACAAGAAAGTTCAATTGAAAAGATGTGGAAAATTTAATTTCCTACAAAAAGTGTGTATAACATTGTTTTGTCACACCAACGCTTCTCTGTCAAAAATCAAGAACAGTGAACGCACTTGGAAGAAAAACGATGAAAATACGAAAAACCTGCTGCTATTTTCAAAGAAATTATATTGAAAGGTGTAAAATTCTTACTTTTGAAGAAAGGAGGTGAATGTATAATATGCTTATTTCAATACCGTTTTTGCATTTAACGCTATTTTTTTAAATTCTGGTTTCCCCCCTAGGCCTAATCAACATATAATGACTGGCGTGTCCAAATCTCAATCATTTGACTGCCTGAGTAGTCGTTTGCACATCTACAACTTCTTCACTAGATTTAGTTTCGTCATCATCTGTATTTTTTCTTCAGGTGTTGTATTACCTTCACTATTTTCTGGTTGGTCTTCGATATCATCACTAAAGTCAGGTGTAGCGATTCCCTCATTTCTTGCAATGGGTATGATATTGTCAGTATTCTCCTCATTTTCTAATTCAACTTTGCTTGCATTGTGACATGAAACTCCGCAACAATTTACGCAAATATACATACAATTGAATCCAATTTTTTGGCATCCACACGCTTTGCCACATCCGTTGGAGCAAGTACAAAAAATGGATTAAATAATATTTTTTGGTACGGGCGGTAAGGTAACTGAAATTGAAGCCAAATTAAGTGCATTTTGCCAGCCCCAGCTCTCAGGAAGACATTTATTGCCCAACCAGTGTTGTATTCGATGATAAACACATAAACAGTGCAATCTAGCTGCGTCTATGGTAAGCGGTAACGATGAAAACCCTTTTTTATCAACAGCAACTCCTTTCTTGAAACATATATAATAGTACTTGTTCAGAGACATTTCTGCTTTACCACCATATAAAGCAAGAAAAATAGGTTTCCCTCTCGCGAATATTTCAATTTGCGATGCTTTGCCACTTTTAAATGTGCTGGTAGCTTGTATATGTCACGGTTTCTTTCCCTTTTCAAAATTTAATAACGACATTTTGCCTTTCCCAGGCATTGCTGTGTAGAGTCACAACCTCAAAAAGCGTGAAGAAACGACATATGATCTTTCAATCATTATTGGGACTGTGCGACGAATACAAGGTGGTTGTAATTCTTGTTCTTAAAGGCTTATTAAAAATATCTCTGTCTCTGGAGATGCTAAGGCAGTCAACAATACGAGCAAGTCAGCATTGTCGCCTACAATAGCAGCCAGCGCATCAGATCTTGCTACTTCAATGGCTGAGTTAACAACAAGTGTGTCAGCATTTCCCTCTGCCAGTTTCGCTTCGAAACCATTCTCCATAAATTTTTCCTTGAGAATAGAGGTGAGGTTTTTTTTTTTATGATTAGATACAAACTTTTGACTAATTGACACTCTTCGTTAATATCGATGTCGAGAGTTACAATTTTCGAATACCGGTGAATTCATACGGCCTCATTTGTATTATAAACTTCGTCAGAGACAGTGTATTATAAACTTCATCGAAAACGGTTACACATTTACCTCAGTACTTTCCAAGGATATAGGAAATATAACTTTCTACGACACTCCTGTATGAGGAAAGTGCAGCTGACGTGACTGTGGGGAAGCGAGAAATACCTGACAGTCGTTAAGACTACTATTGTTCACAAGTGTAAACACCTTCGCGACGAGCGTCCTTTACAGAATTTTTAATCTTTTACGACCGGTTTTTCAAAACAGAAATTTTCGCCTAATTGAATCGCAGAAATGCTAAGGCAAAGCTTATAATAAAAAGTAACTGGTGAGAATAATCGAGGATTCTGAGCATTATATGCGTCACTTATACGTGTCGCTCGTCCCCAAGTGGTTAAAGCGGTCTGATTAGTCTTCAATAAAAAGATCTGTGATATGAGTGGTCTGCGCTGCCATAATGATTCCTGCAATAATCGCTAAAAAAATGTAGATTGGTTGATAGAATTATTTATAAACATGCCCTTTCCTTATTTATTGGTTTCCACTTACTTGGTAAAAAACCCTTATACAGAATTTGTGGTAGTACCTTGCTTCAGCTGCAACCAAGTCAATAACATTAGATAAATGCTTACTGGCTTCTTTGCCCCATTTGTCGTCACTGTAGACACAATTAGACTATTTTTCACCCCTAAGCTTTTAACTATTATCACTTTTTCGCAATACTTTAGAGATTTCTTTTTTCCTTCCGTATAAAAGCTTCATCCAATATATCAGAACATAGTAAACATTTTTCATTGAATTCAAACAAGCGATTGTCTTTCTCAATTTTTCATTTACCGGTGTAATTTGTGTGGACATTGATGGTTTTATGCAACAGATTTCTTGTACGATTTAACAAAATTCTTTCTTGTATAATTTTTCCTACACGTTGGATGGACTATAATTCTACTATTGTTTTCTGCCATTTCTTCAAATGCTGTCCAATTATTGTCACCTCTTTCCAAACTTGAGGTCACAAGTGACTTCAGTGCCTTTTTCCAATCATTCACAACGCAGCTCTCACCACATTCAAGACAAAATACTTCGCTAATCTCCATTGTAACGCTCTCGATCAACAATCAAGAAAGAGTCATTTTACACTATCAAAACTATTTAAAACTTTCTACAATACGCGTGGAAAATAACACTATTTACTTTCTAAAAACTCTCAAAGAATACTTCATTCAGTAATTTAGGGTGGTTTAATACCAACGAAATGCACATCAATTGAAATAAAACACGTCAAAGATACCAGCGCGTGGTATATTTCTACCTCAGAGTAACCATACCTAGAGAGCGCATCCCCTTTGCTTTTTCTGGCGAGAAGTCGGGTCAGGATGACCCACAGATTAAATATATTCCACCAGATAGGACACTTCCATAAGCTCAATGGTAACCGAATCGCACCTGCAGAGCCCCTAGTGACAACAGTCGCAAACGTTCCGCGCGTGTCGCCACAGGTAGGTATTACTTATCTTATTTGTATAGTATCTATCTTTTTTTTATGTAAATGCATCGCCGCAGTTTGTTATTGTTTAAAACATCGAACATATTTTATTTTATCATACAAATACTTACAAATATACATATTTACACGAGTTTCTTACAGATTTACACCTTTTTCTTAATAATTTAAACTGAGAAACTGTCGTGTCGATATTAAATAAACAAAACTGCCAACAGGTACATGTGACCGTGACAATCTGACAGTTTATAGATCGCGCGCGTGTGCGTTAGTTCTTGACTGTGCTCAGTAGTGGCGCTTGTATCGCGCCGGTTCGGGTTTTCGCTCCACTGTCAAATCTGTATGACTATATTTAATCTGTGGGATGACCCATGTGACAGTTGGCATTTGGCGGTAATATGTTACAAGAAGCAATGCAAGTCTTGTCGCTTTATCGCAGCTCTTGGCAAGAGTGCAATATTTTTAAGCTGCGATTCAGAAACTTCGGAACTTAACAGATATACATTCAGTAGTAAAATAAAGGGGAAGGCTCACCAGATATTTATCCTATTGTTTATATATTTTATGCTTTATTTCTTTCATCATTGAAAGAATGGATCATTAGTAATAAATAAATAAAAGAAATTATTAAACTTTTATATAAATTTAAAAAAAAATAATGCTATATTATTTTAATAATTTATCCCAGTTTTCAATCTTGCTCATGGTTTTATTTATATTTAATTTTATTATATACTTAATTTTTTTTTTTAAATACAAAGTAACAAATAGGACAGAGAAAGTAAAAAAAAATTAGTTTTTAAGGCTGTTCTCATTCAGATACTATGTCATCGAATTATGTTTTTTATTTTTTGGTAAAGACAGAAGATTTTTCAGAAAATACAGTCAAAGTCGACGTTTTGAACCGAATTCTCGACGCAGTATCGGGAAAATGGAGAAAAACGTGTCGACACGAATCGATAAGTAAATCGATAAGTAATCGATTACGAATCGATAAGTAAATATTGATCGAACTCAATAAGTAATTTATTTATCAAAAAATGAAAAGCTCATTCCGATTCCAAATCGCTTCACCAGTCAGACCTGGCAATTTTATGCATTTGCGTTTAAAAATGATTCAGAAAATTTCGCGTTCTTGAGCAGGTCATTTGAGAACCATCTTAAACAACCTCTTTTTAAGCAATTAGTTTTAAGCAATTTAAATTTATTTGCTGGAAAGGCAGGACAGGAAGGGGGGGGGGGGGGGGGGAGAGAAAGAGAAAGGAATAATTTTGAGGGAAAGGAAATTTAGGTGATTATATAATTATTAATTTATTATTAAATACTACAAATTAACAACCAGTTGGAAATTATTTTTGTAAATTAAAAAGTGTTAAAGAACTTTATAATTATTTTAAATGAAATACACCGATATTACATAAAGGACATTTTAAAATAAAATGCCAGCTTTAAACTTTCTGAACTCACAAAGTGTAGATTTTTTTTCCATCAAACAAACACATCAATATCAATACGTTCAATTAATTGCAATATCTAACTTAATAATTCAATGACAATCATAACTCAAAAAACTTACACATATACTTCTATTTACAACTTTTGCTTAAAGAATGGAAGTTCATTAATAATTTAGTACAGTAGTATAGAACACATGCATGAATTATTTGCCAAAACAAATGACATAAATACACACAAAGCGGTGAAAACACAGTAGTTATATATCCTTCTATATATATAAAAAAGTAATGGTTTAAAAATGGACCAATGAAAATCTGCGTAGATATTCCGGGTTATTCTCATCGCTTTTTTACTAGGGACTTTTTGAGGGCGATTACTTTTTTTCTAGCCATCCTACGGATTCGAAAATCATACCACCAGACGCAAAATATAACAAGCTTTCAGAAATTCAAAAAATTATCACGGTCGGACAATAAAAACTCAAAAAATTCTTAAAAATCGAGTAAAAATTCTTTTATTGAAAAAGTCATTTTTTTATATTGTTGCCAATTTCTAAATAGGCGCAAATGATTATATTTTATCTCAAATAAAAAATGTATTTGCGGAAACTATTAAAACAATAATGAAAGTTTAAAATAATAATTAAATGATCACGTGTTGAAAGCAGGAAATAAAGAAAATTTCGTCATAAAAATCGTGTTTACACATGAATATTAAAAATAAAAAAGATGAATTAAATGAAAAAGCATTATAACCAGTTAAATGAAAAAGCATTATAACCTGATTACAGAAGATAGTCGCCGTTCGTGATATCATCATCATCATCTTTTTAAAACAGTATCAATAAAATGTTTTAAAACAGGACATCTTTCAACAACATTTTAAAACAGGAACATCTTTATAAGGATCATTTACCAGGTTTTAAGAGGCTGTGAAATCAGAACGGGAGTTGGTGAGCGTAGCGAGCAGGGGGCGGAGCCCCCTAGTACTTTTAAAATTAAGTAGTTTATCGTTGTTTAATAGAATTAGCATTTCAAATATACCTATATTTTTCGAAACACATTCATAATAACGATATCTTGGTATAAGCATTTTACATTTAAAGTCATGTATTTTTTAAAACTATCTCTTGTTTTTTCATGCCTCCCAATAAACATGCAGAATAACGATATATTCTCAGAGAAACCATATTCCATACTGAGGATATATTGTATCATTGCATTCTCAATTCTACAAAAGAATTTTAAATCTTTTGCTGAAAATAATTAAAATACTGATTTTCTGATACTGGCATTATTAATTAGTTTGAGCGATTAATTAAGAACATTTGTGTTATAATTTTTTATGCCAAAAATACTGAGTGCATGAAATGTTGCTGAATATATTATTCGTTGGATAGGAATATTATTGTTGTTGGTTATTGTTATAGCAGTCAAATGCCGGAAAGAAGAGTCAACAATTTTTAACTATAAAAAATGTTCTTAGAAAGAAAAAAGTTAGGCCTAATGATCTTAAAATGAGAAAAACAATTCTTTCATAAAAAATATTTATAATTGGACGAATAAATATAAATAATACTCATAAGAGGTAATTAAGAAATACTTATAACATGTTGATATAATTTTTTCAATAAATACAAAATAAAGTAAATGTTTCCTCTTTGTTTACATTGCATAAGATGGGACAATATAGCTTCTTTTAGCTTTGTTGTCAACTGCATGAATCAAAACCTGTATAAAATAACTATATTGACACTTGTGGCGATACTCATGGGATATAGAAGGGGCAAACATTAAAATTACATTAAAAAAAATATGTACAAAATGTTTCTTGAAGAAATACTAACATTTTCATAGAAAACAATATATTGCCATACTTTTTAATTTTATATGCAAAAAACAGTCTTGTTAAAAAGCTTTGAAAAAGTCTTTCTTAAATGATTTAGGACATGAAACTTTCTGAAGTTTAATAACTAAAATAATCTAACAAAATATTTAAAAATTAGGTGTACTAATTACTTAAAAAATATATTTTATTAACTAGAATGTACTAACATATATGTTCTAACAGCATTTATTCTTTTAACACAAAATGTAGAATAAAATATTATAATATCAAATATGCAGTCATTTTGGGAATCCATGCAGTAAATTAAAATATAAACAGTACTTATAAATATATAAAATTAAGTACTTTTTAGATTACATTTGATATCCTAACAATAGCTGAATAAACTGACATATTAAAAAACAACAACATTAAAATAAGATTTATTGTATTAAACTTGTACAAAATGTTAAGATTATTGTTGTAAGGAACATTGTATACATTGCTAATTTTTAGGCTTATCAAGCTGTTTGTAAGTTCATGGAATTTTAAGCTCTGGAACTCTAAATTCAGATAAAAAGCTAAATTCAAAGTGTTTTTAATTTTCATTTAGTAGCAGTACAAAAATTAGTACTGAAAGTTTGAAATAAAAATAAATAAGTAAACAAAGTTTTTCACCTCTCACCTGCATTAACTTTTACTAACAGCTTACTCCTATAATTCACTGGATTGGAATCTCCACATGATACAATGCTAGCAAATACACACCCAAAAGCACATAATAAATATAATTCTATGCTTTTAAAAGTGGTATCAGCTGGCCGCTGTATTTAAATTGGATTAAAAAAAATCCGTGTCCGTTGGTAATATATCTAAGGGAAATCCTTTTTTTGAGACAGATTTTTGAAACAAACTTTGTAAAATGGCACAAAACTATTAAAAAAGAAATAGTTGCAGCACTAACAGCTCGCTAAAGAACTCATTATATATTTATTAACTATCGCTGCAGCACACAGATTTTGAATCAAAACATTGTTTATTGATGGTGTTACAGCAGTCGAATGCCGAAAAAAAAGAGTCATTCAAAAACAGAGTCATTCTTCAGAATCTCGGGCAGTTGTCACGGCAGTCTTTCTGCGCATGTGCAGTAGACTGCCGTAAGATTAGCGACAGCCTATATTTAATATGACTGTAATATAATACTATCGACAACCATTTCACTAACATTAAATGCTACTACTCACACCATAATATTTCCATTATAAATGTTTTATTATAATTTGTGGGATATTTTTAAAACATTCAGTCTTCGTTCGATCGTCTTGTTACATCGCTAGTGCTTTTTGTCAAAAGGTAGCAAGCGATTGATATAAATAAATAACGAAAATTAGAGTTTTGAAGGTTTGCTTCTGCGTTTGCAATGTTTAATGGGTATGGGATACACCTTCGTACTTTGTATATTTTGAACTTTTTAGTATCGGAGATCTATTTGCCCTAAACTTGAATATACATAAAAGTTTCCGTTTTATTTGACGGTTACTGAATTTACCAAGTTTTAAAAATTCGTTAAAAAATTTCCCATCACATGTTCGAGCAATATTAAAAACATGTTACTGATAATTAATGACATTATAAATTATGTTTCTGAAGAATCACCAAGTGATCCTATTCCATTTATTTTACTTTGTTCACTATAATTTAACGAAGGAGATAATCGATGTAAATTTAGTGGGTTTTTTTTCCTCTATAGAAATGCAGCAAAATATAATAGTTTATAACGCAATGTTTAATGGAGAGGGGTAAACCTTTATACTTTGTATTTTTCGGTCCATATATATAGATCAATCATAAACCTGAACCTCGAATTCCCAAAATAAAAAAAGAAATGTCTGTTAACGTTGACCGTCATTAAATTTGTAAGGTTTTGAAAATTAACATTAATCCATTAACTCCCCGCCCCTTCTCAAGCTAAGGGATATTAGAAAAATGTAATGAACGAATGAATAGTTTTTTATTCGTTCTGCCTTTGAAAATGTATTGTGACATAGTACTGAAAAGTATAATTTCAGTGATGCAATGCGATGAGTTAAATGATTTCATTGACCATAATTTTACAAAAAGTCGAATTAGAAAGTAAATAAGTAATTATTTATTGTTATATTCAAAGTAAATTAAATATGAAAAGTATTATGAAATTTTATTTTGTGCAACTTTTGACATAATAGGGACAACAACAGAAATCGATCCACAGTTTACTGTATTTTGATTCGTCCTAAAAAAGAAGAAAATTTGTTTTGTTTACCTCGCTTCGTTTCTAAACAACATGCATAATAATAATAATAATAATAATAATAGCCAAAGCGCGAATACGCGCCAAGTAAAAAAAAATCAGGTTTGCCATTTGATGACAAGGAAAAAATTATCCGAATTTAAATACTACCTGAAACATTCGAACGAGTATATAATCCATTTATTTAATATATAATAATATCAATAGCACTCTACCAGCAGTTGAAAAGCTGATTTTGTGTTACCGTACAGCGCCCTCTATAGGCTCTTTCATTCGCGAGAGTACTATAGTTATTATCTTTTTTGTACATTTGTACTGTCACCATCGCCTTTATGGCATACATCTATTTATAATACAAACATCAATTAAAAAAAATTAACAGTATAATATGGGCAGAGATTCCCCAGTTTCCGTTAAACAACCTGCGTAAACAGGTCGTACAACTATATTTTAATAGCAATCGTCATATTATTTAAATGCAAATTTTCTGTCAATAAGCAAATATGACTATTCATAAACAGTAGTGAACACGTGTGCCTCCGTTCCAAAAAGTGCTTAGTGGGACCCTGGGAGTAAAAGCGTTAACATCTTGGTTGATAAATGAGAACACGTTATCCCGTGCATCATCAGTTCATTTCTGCTGTGGTTAATACCCCATAAGGATTGAGCTTGGGGGCCACAGCTCATATAGTTTCTAGTATATAGCATTAGCTAATCGGAATGCATTCGGTAGGTCATCGCCAGCCTCCCAAACAAATCGAGTAAACGTGCTCCGTTATTTTTTTTGTTCGTTCTAGGGAAAAGTTTGCAATGAAATGAAGATTTTTCATCAAAAACTTCCATCCTTCGTAAAATTTCATATGTCGAGGAGTAACAGGTCATCCATCATTACGCAAAACTTTTAGAGGGCGCAATAATATTCCCGTAATAATTGTGAACTCCCATACAAAAGTTGGGAGGGAGGTCAGAAAATGTGTCACATAGATACTAAAGGCTCCTATAATTATAGTAACCCTAGTGATACTAGAAGAGGGTGTGTTAATATACTGTGACGTCACATCTAAAATATAAAAACACTTAGGTAGGCATTAATTACAAGCAACGAGGGATGGATTTATAAAGCAGGGGGCCGGTCTTACCGGAACTTTTTCGAGGCTCCTCCCCTATCTTGAAAATTCGGCCATATTTACAATTTTTTTTAATTTATTACAATAAATGGGTATACAAAATAAGTTCACTGTTTATTTTGTCTTATTTTTCTTATTTGTATTTTCATTATTCAGATAGTTAAAGTATTAATACTTTTACGGCAAAAATATAAAATCACAAAAAATTATTCATTCCTTAAGTAGGCAATGCTTTTTAATTGGGAGAAGAAACTGGCCTAATTGCAGGCGTAATAAAGGTTAATTTCTTATCAATTTAGATGCTAAGAAACCTAAAACAGGTAAAGTTTTTTCTTTCGATATACTTTTTAAAATATAAAACGATCATTCAACCAAAGTTAAATAAAAAATTACAACATTAGTGTCTGCCTATCTGTGAGACAGGCCCTTTTCAAACTGTTTTTCGTTTGCTTTTTGACTCATTTACAACATTAAATAATGCGACAGGTTATGGGGAGGAGAATAGCAGGGCCCGCTTAAGACAAATAAATAGGGGAAGCCTGACATTATTCAGGGGAACCCCTATTACGCTGACAATTGTTTTGTTATTCTCTAAATCCATTTTTCGTATGCTGCAAAAATTTGAAATTTTACCAACAAAATTTCGAGTAAACAACATTTTCGTAAGAGCAAGCTTCATAATTTAGATAAAAGTTTCGTAAAGAAAATATTGTATTTTTTATCCTGATTGAAATTTTTTCTAAAAAATGTATTTTGAAAAGTAAATTTGTTTGGGGGCTCCTTTGTATTTATTTGGGTAAGCTGGCCTATTCAGTAAACAGGCCCTGGTAGAGGGTGGTGGCATTCATACGTACTTGTTTTTCGCTACATCCCATTATCTCGTTTTCAATTTTAAGTTAATATTTTTAATATAACAATTTCAGAAATCAAATAAATTCGTTAGCTATACCAAAAATTGAGTTATGTATGTTTTATTCGTTTCGTTATATTACTGAGTACAAAGAAAAACAAATGTTTTCATGTATATAAAAACGACCAAAAGATTTACCAGTTGCTGTGTAGTCATACGCACTGCATCGCCCCACTCCCCCTAAACATCAATTTAATTATCCTATCTTTATATGGGCTTGTAATGACATGTCTCTTTATATCACTGCATACTACTAGGACTTCCCTCAAAGGGATTAGTCTGAGTGATATTGCTGAGAACATAAAGTTAACAATTACGATATAAAGAAGGAATTTTGCACCCTTTTTTGCACCTGCCTCGCTACCCGTCTGTCTATTCGTTTCGCTACCCGTTAGCTTATCTCTGTCGCTATCCGTCTCTCTACCCATCTGTCTACCCGTTTGTTTACACGTCTATCTATCTCTCGCCAACTCTTCCCAATATTTAAACAATTTAGTAAACGGAAGCCGTTTATCTGTTATTAAATGCAAACAGGAGTAATTTATCTAAAGAGTGTAATCAGATGCAATTTTTTTAAATACATACATAAACCAGCATAATAATTCACCAGTTTTATTTTCATATAGTTTATGTCATTTGACAGTAAATCTCAACTTCTTCAACCCGAACTGCGTCAAGCTTTTTAAAAAAGCCCCAAGGTCCGTATAACTGGGAAGGGGAATTGTCCTCAGGGCTATTAGATACATGTTATTAAGTTAAGTGAAAGTTTCGTAATCGGGTTCGCAGCCAATTTCTTATGTCAGAAAGGGTGGCTTCACGCCATTTTAAATTCATTTCTGTAACTTTCTTTTTCTTTTTTTGGTGGGTGGTTGGGGGGGGGGGGGGGAGGGTTCCAAATATATACACTTAAATTCAAACTTTTGCCTCCATGTTAATATTAGTGTTGTTTGTATTATCAATTAATACTTTGTTGATCGAGCTTCATTCGAAACAAATGTAAAAGACTTTTGCAGTTTTTTTTTCTAGGAGAAAGTTCCGTAATCGGGCCCTAAGCTAATCGGGGAATTTAATATCACTATTGTTTCTAACTCTTATAGAGTTAAAACAATATTGTTGCTAGCATTACTCTTGTTTGTGACTAACCTCTTCTGTGTATCTGAATAGGGAAAAGTTCCGTATCATGTACTGGTTGGTGCCAAAGGCAGTTGTAGAATCTTACAAATTTTTCTAGAGAGCGGAAAAACATGTTTTTTAAAATATTTACAAATATACGTTTATTAAACCATGTTTTTGAGCCATTTTAAAAAATTAAGTACGGTGCTAAAATAAAATTTTATTGCCATTTTCGATATTTTAATAAGAAATGAAAATACATAACAAACAAATTTAACAAAACTAAGCCATTTTTGGGTACTTCTCTATTATCACGTCGACCACTTTTCATAACAAAAAACTATCGCCAAACTAAGATTAAACGCCAAAAATACAGTCCCATTTACTTGATGCCAGAAGCATTATACGTATTTGTTATGCCATCAAGTGGTTTTTAATTCGACATTTGCGTGTATTTTTCATTATGTTTTACTGATTTATTAGTTATTTCATTCATTAAAGTAAAAATTGTGTCCTTAAATTCTTATATTTTATTTATTTTGATATTTCAATGGCAACGTTTTCCCGTTTATTTAGCGTTACAGTTTGGCGATAGTTTTTTGTTATGAAAAGTGGTCGACGGGATAATAGAGAAGTACCCATTTTTTGTGATAAATAATTGTTATTGCCAGGGGGGCAAATTGTAAACAATTAATAAGCGAACTAAAAAAATTACCGGAAAAAACTTGTGGGAATCTCAAGAAAGAAATATCTGATATAAATAGCATTTAAAATCTTAAAATGGAGAAGTGGTCCGTATAAAAATGCAAAACGTTATACACCTGATATAAGAATTTTTTAATTTTTTTATATTTCCGAAAGCACAGATAAAAGGGTAAAAATCCCGACACAGATGCCATATACTCACCACGTTGGCGCGATTTTTCCCCCGCCCCTTTGGCGAAAACTGTTTGTTGTGTTTGTTTACTTTTATTTTTTATTTTAATTCTATAGATTATTTTTATATGTATATCAATATTAATTTAGGCACAGATGTCATATACGCACCAGATTGGCGCGATTCCCCCCCCCCCCGCCAATTTGGCGAAAACTTTGTTTTTGAATATTAGTTACAAATACCATACAATAATAGCATGTAATTTTTTTATTTCAATATAAAAATAAAATAACGTAATAAATGAAATAGCTCCTATTATTCAAAAATGGGAAATAAAAATAAATAAATGATAGTTTGATATAAATAAATATTGATATATATAATAAAAACAATTTATAGAATTAAAATAAAAAATAAAAGTTAATAAACAACAATTGAAACAAAATAACCGGGTTACCATGTGAGGCATAAAATTGCCATTTTGTTGCAATCGCGCCAATGTGGTGCGTATATGACATCCGCGCCTTTATTTATATCAAACTATTATTTATTTATTTTTATTTCCTTTTTTAAAATAATAGAAGCTGTTTCATTACGTTATTTTATTTTTATATTGAAATAAAAAATCACGTGTACTATTTGTCACACTATTTGTAACTGATATTCAAAAACAAAGTTTTCCCCAAGCTGGTGTGGAGGGAAAAATCGCGCCAACGTGGTGCGTATATGACATCTGTGCCTTGTTTCATTTCACATAGAGGTACTGCTCTATTATCCCGTCGACCACTTTTCATAACAAAAAAACTATTGCCAAACTGTTAGATTAAACGCCAAAAATGCAGCCCCATTTACTTGATATCAGAAGCATTATACGTGTTTGTTACGTCATCAAGTGGTTTTTAACGCGACATTTGCGTGTATTTTTCATTATGTTTTACTGATTTATTAGTTATTTCATTCATTAAAATAACAATTGTGTCCTTAAATTCTTATATTTTATTTATTTATGTATTTTGATATTTCAATGACAACGTTCTCCCGTTTATTTGGCGATAGTTTTTTTTTATGAAAAGTGGTCGACGGGATAATAGAGAAGTACCCACATATGTATTGGTACTTTTATGTTAACTTGGCGCAGTTGATAAATCGCCAAATATTTTTCTCATAACATCTTCATATTGCATTCATTTCATTTAAATATAAATCTTTCACTGATTTCATTTGAAATACATACATTAAAAATACACGTCTTTCACTCATTTAATTTAAAATACACGCCTTTCACTCATTTAATTTAAAATACACGCCTTTCACTAATTCCATTTAAAATACTAAAAAGGAAAAGAAAATAAGAAATAATGCCACAAATCGAAACCTTTTATTTAAACATCAAAGAATTGTTCCTAACATACACACGCGAAATAAAAAAGCTGCTAATGGTGTGATTTACGCCAAATCTTTAATACTAATACTACTCTTACTAATCTCAAATACTTTTCAAACAGAAAAAAATTCCAGATTAACTTTCCATTTTTATTAAATTGAAATATATTTTATTGTGCTGAATATTAGTGCTTGCATATTTTTTTGCTCCATGTATTCCATGAACTTTTCAATTCCGATTGTCTACGAAAATCTCCCGCTGGTGAAAATGACGTACGCACAAAATTTAGTGACGTATGTACTTTAATTGTGCTTTTTATCTATTTTTTTAATATAACTTCCAAACGGTTTGACACTTATTCTTGGTAATAAATAGACGTCGTTGTCACCTTTATAGGTACCTGCTGTAAAAATTTGAACGAAATCCGTTAAATATTTTTTGAGTTATGCTTGACGAAAGGCTTTAATATCCATCGTAGCTATATATGGGGCAAAGTAATACTGCGCTGTGTATGAGTCTTCGTTGCACTCAGACAATTACAGAGAGTTATCCAGCCAAACAACCTGTTTTTATTTTTAAACTCACGTAAATTAATGGAAAACGGGAAAAAGAAGTAAATATTTTGTAATTCAAACATTATTTGATGCATTAACGCACAAAAAAAAAAAAAAAAAAAAAAAAAAAAATAAATAATAATAAAAAAAAGGGACAATTCAAAACTAATCATTTTTGCTTATTTTGAATAAGGTTTCAAGTTAAGTAAAAGTTATGCAATTACCCTGTTTACCCCTATATCACATAAAAAAACAAGTTGGAAATTGTAGTTCAAACGTGACAAATGAGGTGCGTTCGTACTATAGCTAGTTATATAAATATTCAGATCTTGATGATTTTTAATTCTGGGAAATGAATTCTATCGTCTGCAGATTAATTTCTGTCATCAAATAAGTATCTCGGTCGCTTGACGATTAAACTTCGGAAGCTCCTATAACAAAAAAGCACCGATTTAAAAAAAAAAAAAAAATTCAAATTTCTTAATAAATATTTTTAATAATATCTCCTAAAGTTTTGATTAGATTTTTATAAAATTTGAAATGTCTCGACAAAATTCTGCAAAGATAATATATCTTAAATTTCAAACCATACGGTTGGGTAGTTTTTGCGTTGTTATGTGCGGACGGACGGACGGACGGACGGACCAAGCGACGACAATAGGTGCTACGTATTTATATAATTACGAACGCACCTAAAAAAGAAAAAAAAAAAAATCATAATCTGAAATTTTTGTGAGTCTGTAGCAGGGTTGGAGAGACTTCTTACATCCGCGTGCCAAATTTCTTTCTGAAAATGTCTTCGTGCAAGGACGTGCCAAGTAAAATACAAATTTAATAGATCGAAACATAAATTAAAATTACTTGACAAATATTTATTAGGATTTAAAAAATGTGGGTAAAATACATGTAGCTGTTACACAGTCATAATTTATAGAACCAAACACATTTTAGAAATTAATAAAAAAATTATTCTGATTAAATGCGATTTCTGTTGTATATGATGAAAAACAAGTAATATCAGATTCATACTAAGTTATTATAACCTCTTACGTCCTGGGTACCCAAATGGGTACTAAGATTATTTTCCTCATAAAAACTAAAGTGATTGATATTTTTACATTCTAACTTCACTTCTGTATAGCAAAATTGTTTTTCTTTAAAATGAAACCAGAAAATGGCAGCACCGATGACGATTTCTTTATAAAATAAATGCTATTTTAACCTGAGTTTGCAAAATTCGTTCGAGACAGTGCAGCCATGAAAGTAGGTAATTTCCATAATTCTTTAACTTAAAAACTTTACAATACAATTTTTTAAGAATTTGTAGATTATTTACTTATTTAAAGCTGATAATTTTTTATTGTATAAATTTAGGTTATTGATAATTAAACGGAAATTTTGGGGAGGGCTCGTAATTTTAGATTCATATTTTTGAACCTAAATTACAAGCCCCCTAAAACAATACATTTCAGAAAATATAATTTTTTGTTATCTGTGATGTCATTTTGTTTGTATAAAAGCAATGAATGAATATTTGTACTATTATTTTAACTTCGGGTCGCAAGAGGATAATATAATGTAAACTGAACTTGAGTTAACTGATAAATGCTTTCTAATTATGTTTTATTTTTTTCTTTTTATGATATTTATTAGCAAAAATCATGGCATAGATAGACGGAAAAAATGTTAAAGTTGCAAATATCAGCTTCTTCAAACATCCATAGCCTAGAATTAAATTCCAAGTTGCCATAATTTGTCATCGGCAAATTTAATTATAATGTCTAATAATTTTTCCTTTTGAATAGTTTCCAAATATTACCTTTGCAAAATTTTTCGCCCATATTGAAATAGATTGGAATTTAATAAATCGGAATTAAAATTTTCTAATTCCCAATCAATCGAATTTAGAAATCAGATCATCGAATTTCGTGCATTTTGTCTAATCTCGCCGCTTCTTAATTCAGAACCCAAAATAATTTCGTGTCAAAATTATTATTTCGCGTGCCAAATGTGGCATGCGTGTCGTCGCTGCTCTATAGATAAAAAAGTCTCGAAATTATGTTTGAAATTGATGCTTTTAACTATTGGAATGAGATACAATTGTTCAATTGTACTTTATTGACGACTAGCAAGCTACGCTGGTCAATTCTGGTTAATTGTAACGCACCTTTAATCAAACGAAATATTGATCTTGAATTTAACCTTGTGTTTTAAAACCATATGGACCTTTACTTGGAATGTTCTTCCGCATTTCTGGAAACAATACGAACGCCATTGCGTTATTACATTTTTAATGTGTTAGACAAAATTTCGACTATTAAGGACAAACTCTTTTAGTTGATGATTTACAGTAGGATTTGGTAAAGAACGATAAAACCATATGCTATATACTATAACCATTGTTGTCAATTTTGTTGTCAGTTCTCTGTCATAAAATGAAAATAATAAATCTAACAACCCAGAATTTCACCCGTGAACAGTGCCATCATCAGGAAAGCTATCTTGAATTGTTCTTTTTGCAGAAACAAGCATGGTCAAGTAAAGCTTAGAGATTTCCAGTTATATCTTGGAGAGTATTTTTATTGACTTGCCTGTCATTACACTGTCTGTTTTATTTGCCTTGTGATGAAATGAAATGTGATGTAATGAAAACTCGACCAGCAATTAAGCCCCTCACCCCTCCCCAAAATATATATACATATAAATGGCAACTATATGCAAACATCTTTGTTAATTGGCCTTCAAAACTATAGCCAATACGATTGTAAATAAAAAATGGTCCGACAAACCCTCATACACCTTTAAACAGCGTTCAATATACATCTTTAAAAAGCTTTTGATTTAAAAAGTCTTCGACCTAAAAAAAAACCCATTTTTTAATTTACAATTTTTTTATTATATTAAAAATAAAACTATTTAAATAAACATATGAAAATATACATTTAAAAATAACAACAAAGCTTAAATGTAACAAAAATGCACGTCTTCTCACAAAGAAACCTTCTCTTCAACTGAGGCTGGTTAGCCGCCGGATGTGGCTCATGCTCTTGAAATAGGAATAGATCGAGGCCCCAGTTAGTCAGTTAGAATTTTAATTTTTTCCATTTTGGCCAGGTTTTTGCCACAAATACTCCTCTGTGCGTCGTGTTGTGCATTTTTTATAAATTCTGTTCTCAAATCTGAATTCCCAGTAACCAATTGGTATTTAAAGCTAATTTTCAGGTCATGAATATCACAATAAAGTGATCATCAGAAAATAATCGATAACAAGTGGGTAAGTGTGATCGAAGATAGCACAAAGGTTTAATATTCCTTTCAAAACGTTTTATCCTTCCTTCAATAAATCCAAATGAATTTCTTTTAAGTAAGAAAAAAAAGTCATGTTTTTTATAAAGTAAAAATTTACCGGTGTTTTTTTCGAAAATCTGAACCGGTTCGATAGCCGGCGAAGCCCGCTATTATACTCTGTCATAATAATATCTGTCATGTGGGCTAAATGCGATATTAAAAAAAAAAAAAAAAAAAAAAAAAAATCCAATGCATTTCAAAATTAAACATGTTGTATAGAGACCTTCAAAATGTTAGACGTCAGATTAATTTTCTTTTTAATTATCTAATGACGTCATATTAAGCTGCTTTCTGTATTTACACATACGCATACTCCTTGTATTATTGAGATATGTTTGAAAAATTTCTTTTTATTACCAATATGACGTTATATTAATCTTTTTTCAATTGGTGAAACCTTTTATTTCATTTTCATTTTTCATGTGGAAATCTTTTGATAGAAAATTAATTATTGTGGAAATAACTTTATTGTGGATTTTTAATTGTTGGCAACTGCTATAACGAAAAATGTTTAAATTTAATAGGAAAAGGTTGTTAGATTTTTGGTTTTTTATCTCTATGTATTAAAATAATACGATTTTTTTAAATTTTATGATTTTGAGCTTCATGATAGGTATTTAGTTATAAGTACACAAAATTTCATGACTGTAAGTTACATAGTTCCTGAGAACTAACTGGCTCTGTGACAGACAGACAATGAAGCGGGAGTAATAGGGTTGCGTGAGATGAACGAAACTCTAAAAATGAAATGTATATTATATTTATCCGAAAATAGAAGATATTATTAAAAATTTTTCTTGCCTCACTGATAATATTTCATATTTTTACGAATATGAGAAAGAAATTCATCTTGTAAACGTGTCAGAAATATCTAGAATGTCGATCAGATTTTTTTTTTTCTGTCTTTCTTTTTATTTATTTATTTTTTTTGAACACCTTTTAGTTTTATTTATGGAATGTTACACGAGATCTTCCTATTGAGTTATATTTGCGAATCACTGTTTTAACCCTTTAGCAGGCGGTGGTCACAAAAAAGGACACCTAATTTTAATTCTAAAACTGACAATCAGCACCAAGAATATATAATTTAAATTTACCTTTTATAAAGTAAGGGAAAATCAGCCAGTTATTCTTTTCTAAGGAAATCGTTTGTAAAATCTGGTGTCAGCCCATTATTTCATTATTTTACAAACAGATTTATTCCGAGCCGGAAAGGGTTAAAATAACGTGTTCTTTAATAAATTTATTTATGTTAAATGTGAGAAAAGTTGTTGCTGATTAAAAGGTGTCTGTTTTTCTAGTTATAATAAGTATTGCTGCTTCTTGATAAATGGCGCAAATTCGATGCTTTTGCACATGCGTGAAATTAAATTAAAAATTTGTTCAGTTTAAGGTTCACTAGAATGCGGTCCGCGTGGTTGAGTGGTCTAAGGCGTTAGTTTAAGCTCTGGCTCTCAGCGAAGAAAGTGGGTTCGAATCCCACTTCCGACAGAATGATTCCTGCATTAGTTTTGGCTATAATACATTTCAATTACTGTCACATTTCAGGAAAAGAAGTTACGTATATAATTTGTGTTTTTTATTCAAATGCGTTTTAATTAAGTAAAGTTTAACGCCCAACAATATTTTTACAAATTAAAATTTGTATTATCTATATATATAAAAGAAAGTCCTTTCTGGCTAGATGATCAACGCACAGCCAAAACTATTGAATCTACAAAGACGAAACTTGCAGGAAAAATACTTCTTAGTACGTAGAAGCGCACTAAGACGGGATTTTCAAAAACTCCACCCCTAAGGGGGGTAAAAAGGGGAACAAACTTTAAAAAAATTCCTTAAAAATCGGGTATTACAGTTACGTGACAAATGATAACATATTTTAATGTATTTTTGTATGCTGAATCGAATGGTATCAATTAAATACTCATAAGTCAAATAGTTCGTGAGATATTGCACAGTTTTCTAATTTGGCGAAGTCTTTGACGTCAAAATCTAACAATTCTAACAATACAAGTGATAATTTCTAAAAATACGTCCGTTACTATAGCAGCGGAAGAAATTCAAAATAAATCTTTTTGTTTATTTTTGCAGATAGAAATATTAACTGCTCAATTGGGAATTGAATATTATTCTTACGGATATTTATGTAATTGTGTATTATTATTATTATTTCTACAAATGCCACGATTTAAAATAAAATGTGATTGCTAAAATAAAGTGTACATCTCAATTATACCGTTGACCACTTTTCATTAAAAAAAAAATCATCGCCAAACATGAACTCCAAATTAACAAATGGAAGAATGTTGCCATTGGAACATCAAAATAAATAACTAAAATAAAATAAATTCGGAAAAGCCCCACTCACCAAAGTGACCAGTAAGTTTTAACACAAAAAATTACAATATATTAATAAAAATAAAAAAAAAATCTTGAATATTTTTTTTTTTTTACATTATTTTTCTTAATTATCCTTCTCGGCTGGTGAATAAATGTTTGTGACGTCAGTTGAAATTGATCTATTGCACTTAACTATGAAACCGCGACCCACAGATTAAATATATTCCACCAGATAGGACACTTCCATAAGCTCAATGGTAACCGAATCGCACCTGCAGAGCCCCTAGTGACAACAGTCGCAAACGTTCCGCGCGTGTCGCCACAGGTAGGTATTACTTATCTTATTTGTATAGTATCTATCTTTTTTTTTTATGTAAATGCATCGCCGCAGTTTGTTATTGTTTAAAACATCGAACATATTTTATTTTATCATACAAATACTTACAAATATACATATTTACACGAGTTTCTTACAGATTTACACCTTTTTCTTAATAATTTAAACTGAGAAACTGTCGTGTCGATATTAAATAAACAAAACTGCCAACAGGTACATGTGACCGTGACAATCTGACAGTTTATAGATCGCGCGCGTGTGCGTTAGTTCTTGACTGTGCTCAGTAGTGGCGCTTGTATCGCGCCGGTTCGGGTTTTCGCTCCACTGTCAAATCTGTATGACTATATTTAATCTGTGCCGCGACCTACGTTATACACGGCCAGTGCATGACGTTTAAAACGTCACATGCAGTGGATCATTTTTGTACTGCGATTGGTGCAAAGCGGCGCACTCCCCGTTTTGCACCAATCGCCGTATAAAAATGATCCACTCCATGTGACGTTTTAAACGTCATGCACCGGCCGTGTATAACGTAGGTCGCGATGAAACGCAACATTTTTACAATGCATTTTCTCTTTTAATGTCATGGCACAGTCGTTTAAGGACGCAATTTTTATTTAAATTAACGAAATAACTAAAATATCAGAAAAACAAAATGAAAAATATAGGTAAATGTCGAATTAAAAACCACTTCATGACATAACAAACACGTTTAATACTTCTGACGTCAAGTGAATGGGACTGCATTTTTGGCGTTAAATCTTATAGTTTGGCGATAGTTTTTTTTTTATGAAAAGTGGTCGACGGAATAATAGAGAAGTACCAAATAAAGTGTCCAAGGTCTGATTAGTATTATGTATTACTTCTTTATTTGTTTTCCGTCTTCAGCCATGTTTCTCTTTTTCTTTGGGTACGATTCATACGATTTCGGGCTAATTTTCCGCAATAGGATACCTCGCCAATTGGCGTATTAGCCACAATGTTGAAAGCATCGTTTATGTTTGAAGCGAAATCTTCATGATGAATCCTGTTACAGAAAATCATATCATCATCTACTAAGAGTATAAACCGCATATTCACATTTTAATCAGGTAATGTTTTTTGAAAGGTTTTAGCGCATAGCTATTCTACGTTGCTTTGTTATAGAGCTAAAGAGGGAAGCTCTAAAATTATGTGAACCCGATTATTAAAGATTACTTTAAAAAAATTCTACTGAATAAATTTTAATGGAAGTGATTTTTCAGGTATGATTTGAATAATGACCCTATAACATATCATTCTATGTTGCTTAGTGATAGAGCTAATGAGAAAGTGATTGGGAAAGGTGAATGCAATTATGAAAGATATATCTACTTTGTATTTAAAATGCAAATTCGTATTTCATTCCGACCGTTTATAATTTGAGTTCTGCTGTACGGACTTTGGTGGGATTTACACTGCAATGCCAGTAAACAGTCAGGCAATTTTGTGGAGATGGTTGGTACTTCTCTGGAGCAAAGTTTTCGTCTGCGTTGTGTTTTCTGAAGCGAAAGCTTGACAACGAATCCGATTACAAAAATCATATCATAATCATCTATCTATACTAATATTATAAAGGAGTAAAGATTGTTTGTTTGTAGGGGGTAATCTCTGGAACTACCGAACCGTTTTCAAAAGTGATGGTGGCAAATAGATGGTGACAACCCTTGCTCCAACATAGGCTATATTTTATGTCGGTGCGACTAAACCCACGGGGGGTGCAGGAGCGAAAAACATTCTAAAATTGCGATCTTTTCTATAGACGCTTTCAGTGTGACGTCAGTCATGAAATTTTGCTTGGATACTGACTCCAAACAAACGGTTGCTATGTTTCATTTCTTATAAAATATAAATCGTAGAAAATATTACCACTGCACATAATGTATTAAAACACTTTGCCGTGAGATATATTTATAAGATATCGGTATAATATACAGACATAATAGAAAATACAACATAGCAACCGTTTGTTTGGAGTCAGTTTCCAAGCAAAACGTCATCATTGACGTCACGACTGAAAGCGTCTATACTGATGGAGCTAGAAATTTGAAATTTGGCGTTGTAGTTACTTATAAGATGTAAATGCTCTCTAAGAATAAAATAAAAATATATTCGAAATTTAAAAGGGTGAAATGAGCGAAAAGCGTTCTAAAAACATTCTAAATTACAATTTCTATGGAATCTCTGGAACTACCGAACCGATTTCAAAAGTGATGGTGGCAAATAGATGGTGACAACCCCTGCTCCAACATAGGCTATATTTTATGTCGGTGTCACTAACCCCAGAGGGGTGCAAGAGCGAAAAACTTTCTAAAATTGCGATTTTTTTTATACTGAAGGACCTAGAAATTTGAAATTTGGCATTGTAGTTACTTATAAGATGTAAATGCTCTCTAAGAACAAATTAAAAAAAAAAAAATCGAAATTTAAAAGGGTGAAATAAGCGAAAAGCGTTCTAAAAACAGTCTAAATTACAATTTCTATGGAATCTCTGGAACTACAGAACCGATTTCAAAAGTGGTGGTGGCAAATTGATGGTGACAATCCCTACTCCAACATATGCTGTATTTTATGTCGGTGCCACTAATCCCAGGGGGGGGGGGGTGCAGAAGCGAAAAACGTTGTAAAATTGCAATTTTTTTATACTGAAGGAGCTAGAAATTTGAAATTTGGCATTGTAGTTACTTCTAAGATGTAAACGCTCTCTAAGAATAATAATTAAAAAAAATCGAAATTTAAAAGGGTGAAATGAGCGAAAAGCGTTCTAAAATCATTCTAAATTACAATTTCTATGGAATCTCTGGAACTGCAGAACCGATTTCAAAAGTGATGGTGGCGAATTGATGGTGACAATCCATGCTCCAACAGCTTTTTTAATAAAAAGCGATGCGTTGCTGACGACTGGGTTTTTTCGCTAATTGTTGCCACAGATTAATCTCGGAAAATGAAACATTTGAAGTTACTGAAAAAAATAATAGCTCGAAAAGTATTTGTCAGAAAATTGTTAGACAAAGTGCGCTTGAAAGGTAAAAAATTTTATTTTTCTTGATATAAATTTCAAATCCAATGATTATGCCGTTTTCAAATATTGAATTTCAAAAATTACCAAATTTCACAATGGAGTACCATAGCGAAACCTTCATGCGTAAAAAGAATGATAACGGCGACGTGTCCTGACGTGTATATTGGCACGAGTCACAAATTATAGTAGCCTTATTATTCTGTTAAAATATAAGAGTGAATTATGAAATGTCAATATTTTGTTTGATTAAAAGTTCGTTAAGAGAAATTGACCAGCGTGGCGGGCGTAGCTTGCTAGTAATATAATAAAAGAAATATTTGTATTAAAAATATTTAAATTTTAAAAAATTGTGTGTAATTACTGTCGATTATATAAATTGAAGTGAACTACAATTTTTGCTTTTTTTTGTATGGCCACTATAAAAAATATATTTATACTAGGGGGCCTAGCCCCTGCGAGCTACGCTCGCCAACCCCCGCTCAGACTTCGAGGCCTCTAAAAACACGACAGCGTGCTTTGTTTTAAAAATATTGGTAAATCTGTAATTGGGTTGCCATGCTTTTAACGTTTTAATGGGGCATTTTTTTATTATCATGGCCTCATATACAACTGTTGCGACAACTGACGACTGTTTTCGGGATTGATAAATATAATCAATTACACCTTGAAAATCAGCTTGTATAAAATGGTTAGGTTTAAATTGTGGCAACCTCTCGGACTTTTATAACAACGATCTGTATTCTATTCTTCCTTTGCGTTTAAGGATGAAAAAAATTACATCTGTTTGTGAATAACATTAAGAACCACGGTATTGAAAAGTACTATGTTACAGACATTTTCAGTAACAGGTTTTAATTTTCTCTCTATTTTAGTGCACCATCATGCATATTTTCATGTTATTTTAAATATGTAAATTATTTATTTTAATTAATATATATATATATGAATTTTCTAATAATTATTTATCATACAAAATTAATTAAATATTTTGTGCATGCATGCCTGCATTTATTCGGCATCAATTGAGATATTTAAACAAATTTGCTATCCGCGATAATTTTACACCATGTTATGTCACTTGAATATTGTCCATAAGAAAATCGGGTACTTTTTCAGTATAGGATCCTTTGCTTTTAGGTTTGGCGTAATTCGAGTTTCAAAAACGGATAGATTCGTTAATATACATACATTTGTTGCCAAAAGTTATAAAAACAAACTCAATGAACTTTTGGTGCTTTTCTATTATAGGGGGTCTTGACGCTTTTTTAAAAAGCTTGGCGCAATTCGGCATCAGAAAGTGAGATTTGGTGCCAAATGACATAAACAGCCATGGAAACAAATTCGATGATTTTTTTTGTTTATATGCGTATTTTAATTATACGTATATTATTATTGTTTTTTCTATACAAATTACTTCTGATTATATATAAAATAGGATAAATGACATTCTACGCTAAACAAATTGTATAAATATTGAAAAAATGCTTCTGTATACGAAATGACAAAGTGAATAGGTTGACGGAAAGTATGTTGCCAAATTTCCTCTTCCGCCAAGGCTATTTTCTCTGTTTCGTCAAGGCCCCATATACTGGAAAAGCACCGAACTTTTATGCTTGTTTATACATGTATTTATATGTATATATACAATTTATTTATAATTGTCTTTCAATTTACCTCTTTTTGTACATAATAAATAAATTCTTTTAATTAAATTTTACAAAAAAATAACAAAATGATATCAATAAATAATAATTGCTATTAATTCCTTTCCTCCCCTTTCTTTTGCGTTTACATAAATGACGTCATTTGGACGAATTTATTCAAAATATTTTCAATTTATAAATTAAATTAAATGCTGACAGGCGATTGAATCCTGACGATAGAAATGTGATTTTTTTTTCAAATTTTCCTGAAAAACATAATTTAATCACAATCTTGTCTTCATTATCGATTGAAATAAAAGATAAATTCAATTTCAATTTGAAAATGACGATTAAAAAGAAATCAATAATCCCTAACGGGATCCTTTTCGATTTTTTTCCCTTTTTTGTCACAAAAAAACTGAGTAATTAGTTGCCATCATTACAGAAATGTCATCAAAATTAGAAAAAAATTAATATCTCGAAAACTAATTCCAATTTCAAAATTCTATTACCAGTTTTGACATCCGCGGATTTTTATGGACAATTGGTATTAATTTCACCATCAAGCGTTTAATATTTTATTAAAAATAGCCCTGAAACATAATCAGTCGTTTCATAAAATCGTTTCATAAATTCGTTTCATAAAATCGTTTCACAAATTCGTTTCATTAGGATTTTATATATATAGGGTAGATGTATACTAAGAGAAACATGTTATTACTTTACGTAAAAAAAAAGAAAAAGAAGATTAAATAGATAGAAAGTAAACATTCTTCCAAAAGCTATAAAATGAATTTTTTACATACCCATAGTTTAATAATTAAATAATGTATAAAAATGATAAATTAAATTCAAGTAATTAAAAAATATATATTATAAATCATTAGCTGCTACCAGCAAATTTTATTTTCGGCATTTTAAAGAAAGATTGCTGAAAATAAAAGTATTAAAAAACTTTAAATGTTGAATAGTTTAAAAAAATTGGGAAATACTAAATATTGCAATTTTTCAAAAAAAATTAAGATTGTAATAAATAAAAATAAATGCCCTACCCATTCAATTAATATTTTTAGTAAAAACTCTGCTAAAACACAAGCATTATATGTTATAAATTACAAGTTTAAAATTCTTTCACATCATTAATTGAGTATCTTGGACTGAGAGCAACCCCGATCGTCTTATATCTATAAGAATAGCTTATTCAATATAGCAATTCTTCAAGTTTTTAATACTCAATTAATTTATAAGCAACTAAAAAAAAATTCAAACACTTTTCTACTGAAACTTTCAAATTGTTCGTTACGTGGTATTGTAATGTATATTCTGCGAAATGTGCAGTGTGCTGATACCTACCTAATGCATTATGCACCATAAACATATTATGTTACTATAAATCTAAAAAAATGGTATTAATACCTTGAAGAAATCTTATTCACGACCCAGCATTCGAAACTATATTTTCAGATTGCACGACATTCAAAAATTTACATTAACTCATTAATTGTATCATTATTGTAAATTTTTTAATAAATTCTCCAACCTTTTTCTCTTTCTGTCATCTTCCTTCTGTGGCACTATTTATTGTATTTATACAATTTTTATTATATTTATATACTTCTTAACTATATCATTTGAAATTCCATATGTAATTACAAAGCAAAAATGAAAAATCAAAACAATGTAGTATTATTTTATTATATTTTTCTTTTTAAAAAGAAGAAGAGGAACTGATTTTGAATGAGAGAAAAAAATGAACGAAAGACGTCAAAATTTTCAGAACCGTTTTCATGGATTCTAAATACCACTTTACTAATTTTTCGATCCGCAATTTTATTTGATAAATCTGCTTCACAGCTATTTAATTAAATTTCAGTATAAGCAGCTTTTTCAAATTTACTTGTTCGTAAGCATAATTTATTTAAAAATAAGGGTACTTCTTTGTTATGGCGGACTTCGAGGATGAATCGCCGAATGACAATGATAAATCGTCAAATTAGTAAAAAAAAAAAAAAAAAAAAAAAAAAAAAAAATCTCCAAATGGTTTGCAGTTCTAATAATAATAATAATAATAATAAAAAACAGCACGTTGTTATGCTATCGTTATATTCCTTTTAAGTTGATGTTCCAGAACATTTTTCATATATATATATATTTTAATTGCATGTTGTATTGTTACTTACCCATCATACGTAGCATAGGGCAAGGCTTGTAAACACTGTGTTTTTTGACGGATTTACACGTTTCAGACACTGGAGATTCCGAAAAACATATTTTTAGAAAAAAAAAAAAATTGCCGTCCATCTGTGTGTCTGTATGTCTGTAAACGCTCTATCTCCCGAAAAAATTGAGATAGAGATTTGAAATTAGGTATGTATTTAGTATGTAATAATGGGAAGAAGCTTATTGAATTTCAGTAACCTCGATTATCTGGAACTATTTTTTACGGACTCTCGAAATATTCGTTCTGATAAAAGGTATATAAACATTTTCGAAATTGTTTATTTTAAGGAGTGAATATGCCGACAATAAAAAAACATAAATTTTGCATAAAGCATGAAGTCGGTCGGATAATGAGTTGCCGAGATATTTGGAATCCTATTTTCCTACACTCTTCGATTTTTCATGACCCTGTATTTCATCCAAATTTCACTATTTTAATTGGAAATGAGACGCTTAATCAGATGCAATAAACCGCTAGTTAATAGAATTATTGTTTTTGGAGTTATAAGGATGTTTCTTTTAAGCAATTCAGTATTCGGGCCTTTAAAGTTTATGACGTCATCAAGCCAGGATTTTATCAGGGCTACACTACATACCGGGCTTGCTCATTCATTATGATGACGTCACAAAAGGTGGCTGACTAGGAGGAAAGACATACAGTGATTGGCACAAAACGATGGGCGCGTTGCTTTGGACCAATCACTGGTCGCGGTCAGCCACCATTTGTGACGTTTTGAGAGTGAATGAGCAAGCCCGGTATCTAGTGTTGCCTTGATTTTATTCGAATTTCAATGCATTTTATAAGTAGTTTACACATTTTTTATTTTAATATTTTACATTATGCATATCCATGATGGGTAAGTATTACGGTGGCCCCCAACGACTAGTTTTTTCTTTAATCGCCTGTATTTATTTTTATAAATATGGAAACAATCTTTCATTTACCTAGTACTGAGATGGACTCAATCTTATTTTACTTACCCGTCATACGTAGTATAGGGTAAATCTTGTAATCGTTTCAAAAATCGAAAATTTTTTTTGACGGATTTACACGTTTCAGACACTGAAGATTCGGAAAAACATATTTGTAGGAATTTTTTTTTTTTTGCCGTCCGTCTGTCTGTGTGTGCGTCTGTAAACGCTCTATCTCCCGAACAAATTGAGATAGAGACTTGAAATTTGATATGTACTTAGTATGTAATAATGGGAAGAAGCTTATTAAATTTCAGTAACCTCGATTATCCGGAACCATTTTTTTCGGACTCTCGAAGTATTCGTTCTGATAAAAGGTATATAAAATTTTTCGAAATTGTTTATTTTAAGGAGTGAATATAAAAGACAATAAAAAAACATAAATTTTGCATAAAGAATAAAGTCGATCGGATGATGAGTTGCCGAGATACTTGTAATCACATTTGCTACACTCTTCGATTTTTCATGACCCTGTATTTCATTCAAATTTCGATTTAAAGATATATTTTAATTGAAAAAGAGACGCTTAATCTAACGCAGTAAACTGTTAGTTAATATGATTATCATATTTAGATTTATAAGGATGTTTCTCTTACGCAATTCAGTAATAGAACATTTAAAGTTTATGACGTGATCAAGCAACGATTCGGGGCTAACGTGAAAGACGGGCTACAGTCGACTGCAAAATGAAGTGAGCACCCGAACCCATCAGAAAATTTCAAAATAGGATTTCCCGTGGATTGAATGAATGGATCTATTTTTTCAAACGATTCCAACGGTAGTATGCATATCCATGATGGGTAAGTATTACGGTGGCCCCCAACGACTAGTTTTCAAAAGCGAGGTCTTTTACCCAACAAACAAGCATGTGAAAATTGCCATGATATAAAACAAGTTACTAATATGGAGAGGAGATGCTACGTAAAAAGTTGTATTAAAAAGCTGTTTGTTTGTTGGAAATTGGTTTAGTAGTTCGAGAATACCGTTCGTGACTGATTTAAGGTTTATGTACGTGTTTGGCAGAGGAATTAAGATGCATAAAATGGTGTAAGGAACAACTACTGTGTGGCTCTGATTAGAAAACCCTGAGTAGGTTTCCTGTTTTCGAAGGTTGCAAAACTTGTAGTGAGGGAACTTCGTCCATAGGAGTGGAAGGACAAAAGACTGTGATAATTGTCGGATTGACCGACTAATCGGGAGAAAATTGGGTTGAAAAAAAATGCGGGAGTTCTGCAACTTGGCATTGACTGCAACTTGGCGTAATCGTAATTTTGGGGGCCGCTTTAACTAAGAAGTACCGTATATGTTTCATAACACTTTACAAAACTTCCATTGGGCCCAATCCATGCGCACAGGTGTGGGTGTGTCTAACACATATACTTTGTTTATTAATTTTTTTTTTATAAATCTTTAACCAACATTTATCTATCATAATACAGCAACATCGATTTTCTGAAACATAGTTTTCATACTTAAACATATTCTCCTATATTTTCTCCATGTCGCAAATTAGTACAGGTCTAATATCCTTGATAATGCATGTAACAGAGCTTTAAAAATAATGCCCTGGAAGATATCTGAAGTAAAGCTAAGTGTTGAGTTAAAAATCATTAAAAAGTCATTTGTTTGGTGACTACAGTTCTTTATACAAAGTAAACTTAATCTTCATTCAAAACTGTTAAAAACACATTCAGAATTTTTTTAATTCAGAGCAAACGTGCATAAAAATTAGCTTCATAAGTGGAAAAATATCTTAGTTAAACAAAACGATTTCAGATTAAAATGGAGTTTTAAAACAGTCTATTAAAATAAAACTAATTCCTAAAAACAACTTAAACTTTCTGTTAAATTATAATTAAAACTTATTTTAAAACTCTGTAAATTTAAATTATATTGCTGTAAACTTAAGTTAATCCGATTATAAAAGTAACATAACTAATTCAGTTCAAAACCAAAAGAAACTAGTCGTTGGAGGCCAAAGTAATACTTACCCATCATGGATATACATAATATAAAATATTAAAATAAAAAATGTGTAAACTACTTATAAAATGCATTGCAATTCGAATAAAATCGTGGCTTGATGACGTCATAAACTTTAAAGGCTCGATTACTGAATTGCTTACAAGAAACATCCTTATAACTCCAAAAACAATAATCCTATTAACTAGCTGTTTATTGCATCTGATTAAGCGTCTCATTTCCAATTAATCTTCCAATATCTTTGAATTGAAATTTGGTTGAAATACAGGGTCATGAAAAATCGAAGATTGTGGAAATAGGATTACAAATATCTCGGTAACTCATTATCCGATCGACTTCATGCTTTATGCAAAATTTATGTTTTTTTATTGTCTTTTATATTCACTCCTTAAAATAAACAATTTCGAAAATTTTTATATACCTTTTATCAGAACGAATATTTCGAGAGTCCGAAATAAATGAATCCGGATAATCGAAGTTACTGAAATTCAATAAGCCCATTATTACATACTAAGTACATACCAAATTTCAAGTCTCTATCTCATTTTTTTCGGAAAATAGAGCGTTTACAGACGCACACTCAGACACACACACAGACAGACGGATGGCAATTTTTTTTTCTAAAAATATGGTTTTCGGAATCTCCAGTGTCTGAAACGTGTAAATCCGTCATTTTTTTTTTTTTTTTCAAAACGATTACAAGACTTACCGAGGCTAACGAAAAAGACAGGCTACCGCAGTACAATCCACTTATCTTTTTTTACAGACCGCTAGAGTGACGTGATGCTCTATTCGTACGCCTTCATTGGTGCATTCGAGCAACACGTGACTCCGGCGGTCTGTAAAAAAAGATATGCGTAAAGCACCGCGGTAGCCTTTCTTTTTCGCTAGCCTCGGACTTACCCTATATTACGTATGATGGGTAAGTAAAAGGCTACAGAAGCGAAGCTCCTGCCTCAAACCGTTGGAAAACAGTTATACTTTCTGAAATATGAAAATAAGGCGATTCTCCTTTGGCAAAAGGGTATGTTCCGCAGCAGTCGAAGTCGACTGCGAAACAATCAACGCCATCTATAATATGCTTTTAAATTAAACTGAAGATTTTAGACATGGAAATTATAATAACGAGAGCTATTAAACCAAAATAAGTTTTTAACCCAGTTTAGCATTTTAACAATAAGTGACAATTAAAAACCAGCTGATTAGATAAGTTATTATACTTTTAAATGCTTTTTATTGTATTTTCACCTTAAGTACATCATAAAGATTTCTTTGCAGAAAAGGGAAAAGGTAGTGGATATACCTAAAAAATGTAGTAAAATACATTTCGAAAGTATAGGTGGGCGATATAGGGCGAGGCGGGCTATATGCCTGAAACGGAAACTACAAAATTCTACACTTTAACCTTTATAGACCAATGTTTCCAACTGGGAACACAACATTTAGTAAAAATTAAATTTCATCAAAATTGACTTGAAAAAAAAAAATTAGCAGAAATAGTAAAAAGATGTCTTGATTTTTTGAAATAGAAGTCACATTCCTATCATTAATGGAAATGTACAGATAATCATAAAAATAACCATTTTCATTGTTTCTTACAGTACACAGCTAAATTATTTATATAAATGTGAAAAACCATCCAATACTTCTAAAAACCGGTATGTATATATAAAATAGATTTAATCAATGAAAAGGACATCATATTTCATAATAATAATCAAAAACACACTTGGGGTTGTTTATTAAATATTCATGTTCCCAATTGGAAACATTGACCTGTCGCCACTATTCTGCGTCGACATAATTTTCTGTACGAGGAATTTTTTTGAAAGGTAATAAAAAGGGGAATCCCCTTTTAGCGAAGAAAAGGGAAAATGTAGGAATTATTTGAAAGGGATTTCTCCTTTCGAAGGGAAGGCAAGGAAAATTCCATAAATAGTTGAAAGGGGAATCCCCAAATTTTGTAAAAGAACAGTCGAATTTTATTAGCAGTTTAGTGCGTTCGCTTCTCCGATTTAATTTTTAAAGTTATTGAATGCGATTTTCTTAGCGAACTAACATAGTATGGAGAAAAATTTTAAAACTCTAGAGGAAGCTGTTGACTATCTGATGACTCTCAGAGATTCTGATGTTTCGGATTTTTCAGACGAAGAACTTGAAATGTGTCAGCTTCCTCCTGATGAAAGTGATCGCATCTCAGAAGAAGAGGATATTGATGACAATATCCTTAATCCTGTTGTGCCCTCGGATGTTTGTGGTCACTTTAGTATTTTTACTAATAAAGTGGCAATAAGCCAAAATAGTTGTGAAAATCAAGTTTCAGGATCTACTTCTAATGAACAAAAAAATAAACGAAAGAAACTTTGTAGTTCTGATAGGGTGAAAAAAGTGAAGTCATTTACACCAAAATAGACAAAAGTACTGTGTTTAGTAAGCCCATCAAGAGTGAACCAGCAATAAAAATTGCTGATAAATTTCCAGAACTAATAGAAGCAGAAATTCATTTCCCAGGAATATATGAGTTTTCTGGCAGAAATGGCATCAACTTATTCCGCTCAAAAGGGGACTGACATACAAACTGACTGGAAAGATATTGCTCAGTTTTTGGGTTACTGTTACTGAGTGGATATCATCAGGCATCCACTGAAAATGATTACTGGAGCACTTCTGAAGACATAACTGTCCTTATTACCTCTACTGTCATGCCAAGAAAAAAATTCAAAGAAATCAAAAGAAATTTTCATTTGATGGGTAACACTTCATTGAAACCTGGTGATAAGTTGGGAAAAATCATATCAATCTATGAAGAACTAAATAAAAAATGTAATTAGTTTGGATTATTTCACAACCAGCTTAGCACTGATGAATCAATGGTTTCTTATTATGTCCACCATTCATCTAAAATGTTTATTGGAGGAAAAACAATTCGTTTCGGATTCAAAATCTGGATGATTTGAGCTAATAATGGTTATCCATATAAAATGAAGATTTATGCAGGAAAACAGCCAAATGAAATTGCCCCCTTTGTACTAGGGTTGTAAATAATCTTCTGGCAGTTGTTGCAAACCCTCTTCAAGTGGAAATATTTTTTGATAACTTTTTTACTACTTATGATTTGATGAAGGATCTTGCAAGTAGAAATATAAAAGCTAGTGGAACTATTCGAGATCATCGAATTAAAAAATGTCCACTGACACCTTCAAAGCAGATGAAAAAACTAGAAAGAGGTTCGATTGATTATCAAAGTGATGGATCGGTATTTTTATGCGGCTGGAATGACAATTCTGTAGTGACAGTTTTAGGTAGCTTTCAATACAAAAAAGTATAAAACTACCTATTGCAGCCGTTCGGAGGAAAGCAGTTCCGGAAAATTTCGATATATTTTCACCGATCATGACCCCCAGACCCCAAAACCCCCCTCCGTTCAAATGTTGATTTATATATATATATATATATATATACTAGGGGGCCTACCCCATGCGAGCTACGCTCGCCAACCCCCGCTCAGACTTCGAGGCCTCTAAAAACATGACAGCGTAGTTTGTTTTAAAAATATTGGTAAATCTGTAATTGGGTTGCCATGCTTTTAACGTTTTAATGTGGCATTTTTTGATTATCATGGCCTCATACACAGCTGTTGCGACCACTGACGACTGTTTTCGGGATTGATAAGTAAAAACAATTACACCTTGAAAACCAGCTTGTATAAAATGGTTAGGTTTAAATTGTGGCTACCTCTCGGACTTTTATAACAACGACCTGTATTCTATTCTTCCTTTGCGTTTAAGGATGAGAAAAATTCCATCTGCTTGTGAATAACATTCAAGACCACGGTATTGAAAAGTACTATGTTATAGACATTTTCAGAACAGGTTTTAATTTTCTCTCTATTTTAGTGCACCATCATGCATATTTTCATGTTATTTTAAATATGTAAATTATTTATTTTAATTAAAATGTATATACGAATTTTCTAATAATTATTTATCATACAAAATTAATTAAATATTTTGTGCATGCATGCCTGCATTTATTCGGCATAAATTGATGAGATATTTAAACAAATTTGCTATCCGCTATAATTTTACACCTTGTTATGTCACTTGAATATTGTCCATAAGAAAATCAGGTACTTTTCCAGTATAGGATCCTTTGCTTTTTGGTTTGGCGTAATTCGAGCTTCAAAAAGGGATAGATTCGTTAATATACATAGATTTGTTGCCAAAAGTTATGAAAAGAAACCCAATGAGCTTTTGGTGCTTTTCTATTATAGGGGTCTTGAAGCTTTTTTAAAAAGCTTGGTGCAATTCGGACATCAGAAAGTGATATTTGGTGCCAAATGACATAAACAGCCATGGAAACAAATTCGACGATTTTTTTGTTTATATGCGTATTGTAATTATACGTATATTATTATTGTTTTTTCTATACAATTTACTTCTGATTATATATAAAATAGGATAAATGACATTTTACGCTAAACAAATTGTATAAATATTGAAAAAATGCTTCTGTATACGAAATGACAAAGTGAATAGGTTGACAGAAAGTATGTTGCCAAATTTCCTTTTCCGTCAAAGCTATTTTCTCTGTTTCGTCAAAGCCCCATATACTGGAAAAGCACCGAACTTTTATGCTTGTTTATACATGTATTTATACGTATATATACAATTTATTTTTAATTGTCTTTCAATTTACCTCTTTTTGTACATAAAAATAGATAAATGTCTTCTTTATATTAAATAAATTGTATAAATATCGAAATAATTGCTTGTGTATATCAAAAAGCGAACAGATTGTTAGAAAACATGTTGCCGAATTTCAATTCATCGCCAAGGTCACTTTCTGAATCTCATGAAGGCCCCTAAATTGGAAAAGTAACGAAAATCACTTTAATATATAACGTAATTTACACCTTAAGTGTGTTTCGAGTATAGTAATTTAATTATTTGTAGTTTTTTCTTCTCTTTGTTATTTATGTGTAAACCTATAATTCATTATTAAAAAAGTAATGCTACTGAAATATTCATTTGTTTTAAACTTTAATAGCATTTCTCTAATATATAGGGAGCATTTTTTTCCTTGCTGCCAATAAAAGAGAGAAAGGAATAAATGCCATTTTACCATAATTGATGTCATATTCTCATTAAAATTGGAAAGAAAACCAAGCAGGATATTTTATTCTCCTTGCGTTCAGTTGGGAAATTATTATTTTATATATTCGTTTCAAATATCCGAATTAGTGATTTTATAAATTCGTTTAATTAAATTTTACAAAAAAATAACAAAATCATATCAATAAATAATAATTACTATTAATTCCTTTCCCCCCTTTCTTTTGCGTTTACATAAATGACGTCATTAGGACGAATTTATTCAAAATATTTTCAATTTATAAATTAAATTAAATGCTGACAGACGATTGAATCCTGACGATAGAAATGTGATTTTTTTTTCAAATTTTCCTGAAAAACATAATTTAAACACAATCTTGTCTTCATTATCGACTGAAATAAAAGATAAATTCCATTTCAATTTGAAATACGAATAAAAAGAAATCAATAATCCCTATCGGGATCCTTTTAAATTTTTTTCCCTTTTTTGTCACAAAAAAACTGAGTAATTAGTTGCCATCATTACAGAAATGTAATTAAAATTAGAAAAAAATTAATATCTCGAAAACTAATTCCAATTTCAAAATTATATTACCAGTTTTGACATCCGCGGATTTTTATGGACAATTGGTATAAATTTCACCATCAAGCGTTTAATAGTTTATTAAAAATAGCCCTGAAACATAATCAGTCGTTTAATCAGTCGTTTCATAAAATCGTTTCACAAATTCGTTTCATTAGGATTTTATATATATAGGGTAGATATATATATATCTGACCTATGTCATACGATAACGCTCGTATTTATAAATCAATTTTGATGAAACTAATTGTGTGTATTAAGCTCACCAATGTCTCGACCGAGTTCGTTGGCCAGCTTGGTCCGCCATTTTGTTTCAAGATAGCGGCCATTTAAAAATTTAAAACTAAAATAAATATACAAAAAAGTTAAAAATTCACATTTATTTTTTAATTACGTGTTAGGCCTTGATACGAGGATTCCAGAGCATTTTTTGGTTTGCCTCTATCTTAAAAAATGGCTGAGATAGAGCAGTTTGAAATTCTAGGGTGGCTGACAATTTGAAACAAAACAGCACATTAACGCGATTACTCGCAAATTATTTCCTTTCATTGTTGTAATAATTTTCCCAATCATACGCATAAAACTATATATTCATATCCGTTAGCGCCAAATTCTCGCCAAAATTGGCGAAGTTTGGCGAAATATCGTCAAATTTGGCGATCAAAATAAGTCTTCATAAATGAAGCCAATTTGGCTATTGCTCAATAATTTGGCGAATTTCTTATTCAAATTCAGTATTAACGAATCTTTTGTAACTGTTTCTTTGCATTTTAACTTGCTGTTTTCGTGTAACATTAGCTAAAATTTTAAAACGAAGATATAGGAAAGCTACCTTTTCCTCCCGGTACAGGCCGGAAGGACTTTTTTAAAATCATTGCACCCAGCTTCCAATGCAGTCGACTAAAAGGTATTCACGTAAAGGTAAGGAGAAAATGAACATACAACAACCAAATTTAATACATAAATATAATACTGGAATGGGAGGAGTTGACCTGCTAGATAGAATGTTAGGCAGCTACCGTCCAACACTTTGCAATAAAAAATGGAAGTGAAATCTGTTTGTTAATGCATTAAGTAACTGTCGTCTCTGGTTGGCTTTTACACTCAGCAACTCATGGAAAAAGTACCTAGCTGACTCATCTGGAGTTTCGCCGAGAGGTTACAATCGCTCTTCTAAGAATTGCACTAAGAAAGGATGGGCCTCAACCTGGTCCCAAAGTTCACCGCCATATATCACAGAGAAAGTGTGATGGCAACTTCCTTGTACAAACAACATAAGGTAGATGTGCACTAGGGTGGAGTGAAAAAACGAAAGTTTGAATTTTGATTTTGGATAGCAGCCAAAAGTTGCATTTTTGTACCTGTTATATTCGTGGAAAATTTTATGAATTTTGTAAAACTTCTTCAGGGCTCTACCAGGACCTTTATATTTTCACTAGCCGCCACTGGCGACCAGTTTGGTCTCCCTTAAATGTATGTTAATAAGCATTGTAATACGTTACTTTTTTTCATAATTTAATTTTTTCCGTAATCCTTATCCAAACTGGAAGATTTTAATTGACAAATCAAGAACTTTTGCGATCATGGTAGCATTTCGCATATTTTTGTTGTTATATATTTCATCTTTCTTGACGTACGGAGGAAACATTTTGGCGCCAAAATGGCGATTTTATGCCTGAGCAACCCAGAGATTTCGGCTAGATTTTGTTTCTTATGGCAACCCGGTAGAGCAGATTCGGTATGTTTTATAATAAATTAAATATTGTGTGTTTTATAATAAAATTGCGTGTTTTTTTAATATAAAATAAACTATTTCATAATAAAATAAAAATAACATGCTGTTTTAGCAATCTCTAACAGGTACCTGAAAATGGGGTTTTCTCGCCAAAATGGCGAAAACAAAAATCGCGCAGACCCCGGTGTGTCTGCGACAGCTGTTCCAATTTAAAATACATGCCGTTCAAATTTTTGATTTAAAAGAGAAAATAGGAAATAATATCAAAAATCAAAATAATTTGATTTCAAAATCAAAGTATCGTTTCTAATTTGCACATGCGAAAAATAAAAGCTGGTATTGGCGATTTTAAAAATGCTATTGGCGAAATTTGCACCCAAATCACATAAAAGTACTTAATGATGTTATGTATTTTATAAATGTGTATTAAATTACTGTTTTGAACGCGATTTGTCATTAAAAATGGTAAATATGATTGGCGATTAACAATCATTTTCGGTGATCTCTTTTCCCGGAACATATAATGCATAAATACCAAATTAACTGACTATTCGTTTCGAAATTTGATTCATTAAATATTATTACATGAGTTGTATTTGTTTCCATTCAACTTACGTCAAGAAAAGATGCTTAAGGAAGTTGAGTTGTATAGCACTTCATCAAACAGAAATATGGTAAACTTAGACTGTCTCACAGGTCCTGGTGCGAATAATTTTTTTGACACCAGGCAGCGCTCCAAAAATTCATTCGCGGAGAACTTGCTTTGCGAATGATTACCTTCATGGTTTTTATTTCTATCGTTCACAATGAATGAATGGCTTGGGTTTGTTTATTTTGATAGAATGAGATATTGGACTGTCAATCCAATTTCAACTGAAGTTATTGGAGAATATATACATACTTGAATGTAACTCATCTCTCAAATATTAATTTACTTTAAACGATCTTTCTAAAAATGTAACTTTTATGCAGTTTTATTAAAAAAAATAATTTTGAATAAAAATCGCCGCCTGGCATATGAAAAAGTGAAGCGGACATCCCGGAACCGTTGATGACAGTCACATGACTTAGGCTTTTATTATATAGATATATAGATTGTTTCACACAATAGGTTCTTACCATAAATTGTACATTTACAGTGTTTGTTGGTAATCTCGTTTGACATTCTGGTATATAAAATCTTTAGTGTAACATCCTTTATCATTTTTAGACCTTAAGACTTTATTTTATTTGTATTTTCTCACTTTTAATGAGAAAATGAATGAGAGTGGAGGCAAACCGAAGTTTATCATTAGTAGAAGTGCAGTGGAATGTCCATGTCTAGAGCTCCTTCAAAAACTAAATGAAGTTGTATTACCAACAATAGCAGACGTTATAAAATGCTACTTATATAACAAGAAAAGAATTAAAACACAGCCGGAATGGTTAAGATCCACCAAAGTCAGAGGTAATTCAAATCGTAAGTGAAAAGATTAAAGCAATTTGGAAGAAAGCATCAATCCCGTAGTTTCCGAGGCTAACGAAAAAGACAGGCTACCGTGGTGCATTCCATTACAGACCGCAAGAGTGACGTGATGCTCTTTTCGTACACCTGCATTGGTGCATTCGAGCATCACGTGACTCCGGCGGTCTGTAAAAAAAGATTCGCGTAAAGCACCGCGGTAGCCTTTCTTTTTCGTTAGCCTCGTGTAGTTTCCAAGTGACATATGGCCGGGATCCAGATAGATTTTGCGCTGTTTGCGAAACTGCGAACAGTTCGCAGTGGGCGGAGTTTCGCCAAGTTAAATCAAAGTTGAAGTCCAACCCATCCCAAAATAGCGAAAATAACTTGCGAAATCACGTGATTTGCAGCTTGAACCAATCATGTGCCAAGAAAGGGGATTTGATACAAGCAATAGACACTAAAGATGGCGACGAAAACAAAACATCTCAGTACTCATGCTAGAAGTGATATTAAACAAGCATAAATACTTTTTAAATATAAGTAAATCATCCCTGTACGTAATCGACTGTTAAAAAAAATAACAGACTTAATTAATGAATACCTTTTACTTTAGCTAATTGATTGTATGTTTTTATCAGCACGTCGAAAGCTTCAAAGTCTGGAATGCTAAAGTTAGTAAGTATTGCTTCTACATTTAAAAATATTAATACACTGATGTTTACACATGTTTTAATTTGTATAATAAAACTTAAATGTTGTAGTAATCGATCTGGAGCTTGATTTCGCTGTTTGTTGTATTTTATGAAATAAGTCAGCATAGATATTTTTTTTTGTATAAATATCCCCCTGTATTATTCATTTTTCGATTATATACAGTCAAAATATATTTAGCAGCTTCTTCGTTTTCTTTTTCTTTTTTTTTTTTTTTGGCGGTGCGAGGGAGCTTTTTGAGGGTTTTTTACTCTGGAGTATGAAAATACTGCTTGCCATTATTGTTATTATTTGTTTACTAAAAAGCTGTCGTCTAAATATAGTGTTAGAAAAATAAGCATAATTTAAATGTGCTTATAATTGTACACTTTAACTATTCCTTTAATTAACTTCATATATTGATCTGAAATCATGAATTGACTAGAGATGTTGATAAATTGCAAAGTCTATTTTGCAATTTTTTAAAATGTAGTTGCTTTTAAGCCTTATTGGTAAGTAGTTAATTTAATCTATAACTCTCATCCTGAAGTTTTTGTCACTTATAAATTACAAACAAAGGAGTCCCAATGACAGGGGTTTAAATTATAAAAACAGTAAATATTTGTTTTATAGTTTTTTTAATTTATAAATATGGATACATTAAAAAGTAATAAATCAATAATTCCTTATATTCTTATATAGGGTAGATGTTCCAGTAATGGACACCCTTCAATGTTTTTGGTTTATAAAAAAATTTATCTTTTATTATTTCTTTCATAGCTCCCTCTTGCATGTTTTATGATCTGGGTTATTGTTGACATTTTTAATCAAACCAATAGGGAAGCAGAAAATAATGTTTCGAAGTTCCACTGTTTTTCAGTGAAAATCTTAATGAACATGCTAAATTTATATATTCTTTATTTTCTTGCAAAATTTGAAGCTTTTTGTTTTGGTAGTAATAGAAAACTTTGAATTTTATATACTAATACCAATTTATTAGATTTAATTTATTTTTAAGGTTTTAAGAGGGGTGACCGTTACTGGGATGCTTAGTCATTTTCCAGCAATGGACACCCCACGTAGACATTGCTAAAAATGCAATTTCCGTAATGTTTATAGTTTATAGTGGATACAATATTTTTACTTATTTGAAAACCTAAATAATCAAATTTAATTTTTAAATTACACTTACCAAAATGTAATAACACCAAAACTTTTATAAATAACTTCTTTTAAGTTATTTTATGTGGTTAATAAAATTTCAATATTTGATTCTTTTATTATTTTTTTTAATGTATGTAACTCTGCTTTGCATATTTTATAATCTGGCAATCAAACCAGTCAGGAAGCAGAAAATATTGTTTAAGGGCACAGTCAAAGAAGGGCTCATAGGGCTTAATCCCTCCCCATTTAAATAAAAACATTTAAGTTACAGGAGTTGTTAAAAATCTATTTTCTGTCTTAAATGTTTGCTTATTCATCTCTTACAGAAAAAAATTTGTAATATTAATGAAAGTTATAGTAATCATGAAACAAGTAAATCTGCAGATCAGTGGCCTAACGAATCAGTTCTACAGTTTTATTTTGAAATAATTTTATTTAGTATTTAAAATATCCTACTCACAGTATAATTTTTTTCATATTTGTAATATTAATTATTTCAAGTAATATATGAAGTAGTCTCTGCTCTGGAAGTTTAATTGTTAAAAATAGTGAGACGAAACTATATACTAATACTCCAAAACTTTTTTTCTTCTAATTATTACCCTTTAAATCCCCGACTGTCTCAATAATTTGATAGCTGTCTGATATTTAGTATTTTAAACTATCCATCTATAATAATTAAAATATTGATCTTCTGATAATTACAATAATTGATGCAAACAGTGAATGATTATCACAAATATTTTATTAATTACTGGTATCCAGAATTGTTAAATTTATTTGAAAATAACTATTTTGTTTCATTAGTATGCTTTCATTAAATTCTGGTTCATAAAAATAATTATATTTATTATTTTTTATGTGGTGTCCATTACTGACATTTTAGATAAATTTTGATATATTACTGTTATTTACAATTAAATTTTGATTCATATTAGGAAATGAGACTATGAGAATGGTTAAATATTGTTGATAGATTAATATAATATTGAAAAAACTGGAATATAATAAATAAAACTATTAATTAAAAAACAAGTTTTAAAGAAATTCCTTAAGGGTGTCCATTACTGGCACATCTACCCTATATTGCATAAATCTGACTATGCAATTCATATATGTTAGTTAAAAAGTTAAATCATCAAGAATGTGGTTCTTATAAAGTTTATTAATATTTCTGAATGGCTTTGTTATGCAAATTACTAAAAGGATTTGTCCAGTTATGTAGTTAATTCAACAACATATCGAGGGAGAGGGTGTTAAATGCACGTGATCCCGTACTCATTTGATCTTTAATATAGATATCGAGAAAAACATAATTTTGATCTTCATATAATGTCAAAGATATTCATGAGAATTTACTTTTAAAATTAATGCTTTGCTTGTTTGGATTGGGTTATCATTTGGCCTTGGGGGAAGGAAGAGGATACCTCTCCTATTTAATGGCAGCTATTTATAATGGTAAAGAATGAAGCTAATGTTAATGTTCTGTTTTAAAACTCTTTGCTCTCGCCCATAATTAAAATATTTTACACCAATGATAAAGTGATAGATTGTTTCCTCTTACTTGCATAGCTATGTGTCAGTGCCAGGGTTCGTAGATATCATGATTTTTTTTTTAAATATCTTGTAATTTTTATGTATCTGATATTTTTAAAATAGTCCAATTACTGCTAATTATAAATATTTTTAGTTTAGCATAAATTAGAAACTGAAACATACATAGTTTTAGTACATGACATGAAAACTTAATAAAACATTATTCTATTTTTTTTTTTTTTTTTTTAAACCTACATAACAAAAATTGAAACAATTTGCTTCAATATATTCATCAAAACACAAGTGATTCAGTATCAAATATTAAGAAAATTTTTGTTTTTTATAGCAACAAAATTTTAAATGTAAAATACTTTTTTTTTAATTGAAAAAATTTAATATAAATGTAAGCTTATCTGATTTTTCATTCACTAAAATTTTTCAGCACCTGTCTATTATCCCGTCGACCACTTTTCGTAACAAAAAACTATCGCCAAACTGTAAGATTAAATGCCAAAAATGCAGCCTCATTTAATTGATGTCAGAAGCATTATATATGTTTTTATGTCTTCCAGTGATTTTTAATTGGACATTTGCATGTATTTTTCATTGTTTTACTGATTTATTAGTTATTTCATTAATTAAAATAACGATTGTGTCCTTAAATTCTTTTATTTATTTATTTATTTTGATATTCCAATGGCAACGTTCTCCCATTTATTTGGCGTTACAGTTTGGCGATAGTTTTTTGTTATGAAAAGTGGTCGACGGGATAATAAAGAAGTACCAATTTTTCATAGTTTAAACTGAACAACAAACAAATCAGAAAATATTTTTTCTAATGAATTAGATAGTTTATATCTTTCAACAATTGTTCTAAGTTAATATTGTCACATATGATTATTGCTTCGGCATTTAAAAATCTAGGTTCAAACATAAAGCCTGGAAAAGTTTTTTAAGAGAGGGGAGGGGGGGAGGCAGAATTAAAAAGTCACTGCAAGAGAAGGGGGAGAGGCAAAAGTATTTGCCTCTTGCAAATATTTTCCTTTAAAACACAGATTCTTGATCAGCACTATAGAATTTAAGTGATACTGTTCTATTTTTGTAGTTTTATCTTTATATTCATTTGGCAAATTTTACAAAAATGTTAATATACTTACTTTTCAAGTGCTCTAATTAATTATATTTATAAAAAAGGCTATGATGTCTTACATTCATGCACCAATTTTTTTTTTTTTTTTAATCCTTTATAAAAAAGGAAAAATATCGCCAAATTTCGAGGATTTTTTCCTTTAATGGTAACCTGGCTATTGTATTAAGTTATTTGTTTGGTGCGGGTTTGGAAATCACGCCAATCAAAAAGTCGCCAAACATCTGTGTGTGAGTGTAACACTTCTGTTCCATAAAAAATCTAGTCTATCAATGTAAAGTATTGATTGTAAGTTAGTAATGTTACAAGACTAAAAAAAAATTCTAAATTTCTCTCTCTTATACAAAGTTTATTTTGAAATTCTTAAAATAAATCATTTTTGAACAAATTTTATTTTTTTTTTAGTATCATTTACACTGAGTAAATTGTCAGCTATTTATGGTCAAAAATGAGCTCAGATTTCTAATAAATCAAAATATATTGTATGTAAGCTTTTAAAATACTTTGTTTATTTAGATTTATTCTCTGTTTCATGAAATTCTTAAACAGATTGGGAAAGAAACACAAGGTATGTTTACATTTAGAGGAAATATTTATTAGAAAATTTGACTATTGCCTACAAAATGCTGAACAGTTATATAATTTTTATGGCACAAATTTGAATTATTAAACTTACTTCAACTCATTACTAGAAGTAAGGGAAGGAATTGTGTAATATTTTTAAATAAAAAAACAGGGACCGCATAATGCATTCTCCACCCTTCCAAATATCTGAAGAGTGACAATAAAGATTTCAATTTTGTCAGAATATGTGCCAAATGTTTTTTTCTCTGGGGGGGGGGGGGTAAATAATCATTTTAGAAGTAAGAGCAAATGTTACCAATAGAATTAAAACTTAAAATTACTTAACCATCATTTAAAATTAGTAAACATGGGTTTAACGTGTCCTATGACATTAGCATATATTGAAAAGTGATTTTGCTAGCAAATTATCACTAAGACTAATGAGTCATTTAAAATGGAAAAAATCTTAAATAAATTCCTATAATAGTGAACGAGAGATATAAAGATTTTTGCATCAATTGTGCTTTTGAATGTTGGAACACAATGAAAAATGCATATTTGTGTGCTATATAAAATATTTTTCATTAATGAAGCTCTTTGTTATATATTTACATTATTTTTGAGTACCGTAATTTCGGGAGTAAGCGCCGCGGCGCATACGTGTTTGAAAGTTCTAAATATCGGCGATGCGGCACATACGCTAGGGCGGCGGGTACAATGGTTTTTTTTTCCTCAACATAGCAAAATCTGGATATTGTGAAAAACAAGCCTTCATTTAAGGGTTTTTTTTTTTAGTCTTACTGCCTCAAATACACTTGTAAACACATAGATTCATTAACATTCATTCCTATTTCACCTTTATTTACATTCATTTAATCTCAGTATAAAGATCATAAACAGTACATAGTATCACAATATATCTTTATTATAAAAACATAATTACTATAGTCAAAATATATTTAACTCACCCATACTTCTCTATTTTCTGTTCAATATTAATAGCTTACTCTTTAATTTATTGTATACTTTACAATAGTTGATAAATTATATTTATTTCATAAGCACACCGCGTACGGCGATATTCGATTGAAACGATAATCGAATAATCGATTGGCGTAGTACGTATTTTTTTCCTATTGTATTTTAAGATAACATGTGTTTCAATATTAATAGCTCACTCTTTAAAAGTATTTCTTGTATACTTTACAATAGTTGATAAATTATTTTTATTTCATAAGCATACGGCGATATTCGATTAAAATGATAATCAAATAATCGATTGGCGTAGTACATATTTTTTTTCCTATTGTATTTTAAGATAACCTGTGTTTTATTGTTAATTCATATATCTTGTAAGATTTTATCACTATTCTTGTTACTTTTAATCCAATTTTGCTGATCGTTTTTTATTGTGACTATTTCATTTTTACCGATTTTTCAATGATGCGGCGCTTACGTGTTTATTTGTTTTTTTTACCGATTTTTCAATGATGCGGCTTACGATGGGTGCGGCACATATTCCCGAAAATATGGTACTTTATTAAGCTGATTCTCTTTTTCTTTAGAATGTTGTTCTTACATTTTTTTTTCTGTGATTAAAAATTTATATCCATTACAAGTGTATATTTATAATTATTGTATAAGTGCATAGTTATAATTATATAATGATTGCACTGTCTAGCAATTAAAATTCAATAAAAATTATGAATGACAAATGGGCATATTCTGTTGAGTGAAAGGACACTTTTCAATGGAGAGCCAAATCCGGTCATGCGCATTATAAGTCCCTGAGGGCTCGGCGGGCTAGGTGCACCGGGCGGTGCAGCCTATCTCATTTATCCTTTGTCAGTTCTGAGGAATGTGGATTTCAACTCTAAACCCTTAATAAGTATTAAATCTTAAAAAGTGCCAAATTAACATATTAACAGATTTTTTGGAGGACAAACCTATATTGCAACCACGAAATTAGGCATAATTATTAAGACAAACATTGGATGCTTATTAAAGAGTGTTTTTAAACAAACTATTTCTACTTTTATGCTTATTACATTCAAGCTAGAAATTCAGACAGGCTTTTTAAAAAAATTGCAGCACATGTTAGTTTATATTGAGGAACTCCCAAAAATTTTTAAGAACTAAGAACAAAATCGTTTTTTAAAACATTGGTTTCTTTGGGTTTTATTTCTTTTTTTTTTATACCCTGATTTAAGATGATCTGAAATATCAATAATATCCAAAAGAGGGTCTGATGGCAATTAATTTTAGTTAAAAGAAATCTTCATTTTAAACTAATATTAGTGTCACTGTGTAATAATGCACATAAATTTTCTTATTATAATTACATTTTTATTATTATTATCATTTGGTTTATGTGTTCATGCTCATAAGTTATAATATAGGTAATTCTGTTTTTCAGTTTATTTTTTCATTTAAAAAAAAATCAGTTTTTCTTTTAATTTTTTTTCTAGGTCGCATATTCTGATGCAGAAGAGAAAGCACATGTCGAGTAGGTTTTGTGGAGACATTGCTTGTACTATAGATGACTTTGATGAAATTGCTTTTTTGATGCAAGTTATGGCTGTTTACAATAGACTGCATACTATGTTTTATTTATTTTCTTATTTTCAACTTTTTCACCCTCTCATTTATGGATAGTACACATATTAATTCTACTTTCTTCTATTTGTGTTTTCTTGCTATACATTTGGAATAGAAAAGTACTATCCACTGTTTTTATATATATGCATGTTCTAATAATATAAATAAAATTTATCAAGATATATTGTGTTTTGTATATTTTGTAAGATTGGAGATTATTTTTTTATTATTTTTTTTTTTTTTTCAGGGTAACATAGGATATTTTTTTGGATAGGGTTTTTTTTTTTTTTTCTTGCTTAGCTGGCTGCCACTTTATAATAAAGTGATACAATGAAAAATGCTCAACTTTAAAATCTTAGAACAAGCTGTAAAAATTTAGCAATGTTTAATTTTTTTTGCATTCTTTTTTAGATTGATATAGAGAAAATTCCAGAAAATGTTTTTTTACAGGACAGCACAATATAGCCTATCAAACTTTTTAAAACTTTTATTTATTTTTTGCCTTCCAAATAACCATCAGTTTTAATGTTTTTGTTTCACCTAATATTTTCCTATATCATTTTTATTGCTGTTTACAACAGTTTTTTATCTAGAGTCATTCCATGTCAAATCAACCAGTGACTTAACTTGACCATTTTAGATTTTGATGAAACTTACAGGAATCGTTCTCCCTGATGATACAAATGAGAATATACTTTTATAACTTTTTATCTCAGTAAATTTTCATATAATTAATTTTTTTATTTCGAAAAGTCATCATTTTTTAGCTTGTATAAATGTTTTCAATTTTGAATTTCTCAAGTTCTATCAGGCGTAGAGAGTTGTTTGACCCTTCATTTTAAAGAGAATTTCATAAGGTTTAATTTGATATGCAAGTTGACTGTGCTTGGTTTTAAATAAGTTAATTTAATTAAATTTAAAAAAATTGAAAATAGTGTTTTTTTTTTTAATTTGAAAAATTATGTTTTTTGTAATATTATAAACTTTAAATTCTGAAAGTTTTAGAATGGGATCTCAATGGGATCAGCAGTTATGTTTAAAAAAAAACTAAACACCAATTGGGGCTGATATTTAAAGTTGGCACCTCGCCAACTTTATGATTGTGCTAAAGAGATCATTGTTTTATTCATTTTAAACATTATATTTTTTATATAACTGCTGATCCCATTGAGATCCCAGTCTAAAACTTTCAGAATTTAAAGATTATAATATTACAAAAAACATATTTTTTTCAAAAAAAAAAAAAAAAAAAAAAAAAAAAAAAAAAAAAAAAAAAAACACTTAAAATTTTTTTAATTAAATAAAATTCACTTTTTAAAAATCATGCACAGTCAACTTGCATATCAAATTAAACCTTATGAAATTCTCTTTAAAATGAGGTGTCAAACAACTCTCTACGCCTGATAGAACTTGAGAAATTTAAAATTGGTAATGTTTATACAAGCCAAAAAATCATGATTTTTTTTAATTAAAAAAATTAATTGTATGAAAATTTACTGAGATAAAAAAATTATAAAAGTATATTCTCATTTCTATCATCAGGGAGAATGATTCCTGAAGGTTTCATTAAAATCTGAAATGGTCAGGTTTAATATTGAAAATTTTTGGTTGATTTGACCCCTATATTTTCAAAATTTCTCATACTGAAACCTGATCGATTGATTCTATTTACTTATGTTAAAAAGTGGCTAAATTAGAAAAATATTTCAACGTGTTGTGTTATGATTTTAACGTAAAATGCATCTTGAGTATATTTAATGTAAAATATGGTCTGTGTGTGTGGTAGTATTAGAATTTTGACGTAAGTGCAAAGTTCTCTATGATAATTTTCTATCTATTATTTCTTCATTTCTTAATCTTTATTGGAGGAGAATTATTTCATTGTGCCTGCCTTTTTATGTGTGTTGTCGACAAAATTTATTTATAAATTTAATACAATATATTTAAATTTTATTTACTGATGTTTTGTTTTATTTTACTTATGCATTTTGTATGTTTCGCCCTTTTTATCTACCATAGAAAAGAATCCCCCCTTCCCTTCCAAAAGATAAAGTTTAAAAATAATTCGGTACTTCTCTATTATCCCGTCAACCACTTTTCATAACAAAAAACTATCGCCAAATTGTAAGATTAAACGCCAAAAATGCAATCCCATTTACTTGATGTCAGAAGCATTATACGTGTTTGTTATGTCATCAAGTGGTTTCTAATTCGACATTTGCGTGTATTTTTCATTATGTTTTACTGATTTATTAGTTATTTCATTAATTAAAATAACAATTGTATCCTTAAATTTTTATATTTTATTTATTTTGATATTCCAGTGGCAACGTTCTCCCGTTTATTTGGCATTACAGTTTGGATAGTTTTTTGTTATGAAAAGTGGTCAACGGGATAATAGAGAAGTACCAATCATTCTTTAATTTGGTAAAGAAGAAATCTCTGATTTAAAAATTTAGCAACTTCTTGACAAAACACTTTGTAAGTTTTATACTGAAACACTGTATAATCTTTAAGAGATGGTAGAGTACAATGAACCAAATAATTTTATTTATAGGAAACCAGCATCACAATATACTCATTCAGTCAAAATTACATAGTGCTTTGCTTCAATCTAAATTCAGAATTTTTGCTCATAACTGTAACAATAATGAAAATATTTTAACTCTATTTACAACCGAATTAATTTGTTGTGTGCAAAATATGACAAAATCAGAAAGAATGGCATACATACACAGTAATTCGTTCAGTGCACATGTAATTTCAATTGTTTTCTGAAAAGTGATCATCTAATTTAACTCTCATTGGATGCAAAAGGTTGCCACTTCCACCACATGAAATGAGACAATATCACAAGATGAGCTGAAAGTGGCCACTCTTCAAACACAAGAAATAGCTCGACGCATGGTGGATTGTACGAAGCACTTTTTATTATTATTTACTTCTCATTAAACTCAAAAATGCAATCAACATTAAGAGCATGATCACCACGGCTCCTTTCTACACAAATTTTGGAGCAACACTGCCCACTCATTAACTCTTCTTTTTATAGGTGGCGCTGCTACAACAGCGCTTGCGTCTTGGTACGGAACAGCCACCATCTGCATCCAATCAGCATTATATTAGACAATCCACTTTTAGTGAAGTTGACATTACAATGATGGAACTGATATATTGTGCACTTCTAGCACTTTTAATTATTATAGCATTTTGTATACAACAGGTTAATTTTGTTCGAAATAACATTAAAATATTTTCATTATTGTTAAAGTTATTACCAAAAATCCCAACTTAGATTGAAGTGAAGCACCCTGTAGTTTTGACTGAATAAATCGATTGCGATCTTTGATTTCCTGTAAAAAAATTATCTGTTGTAGTGTGCTTTACCACCTCTTAAAGTTTATAATCATTATAATTATACTGAAATTCCTTATATAACATATAGGTTACATCTCTAGAGGAGAAATAAAATGTTTAAATTTCAGTGCATGAAATATGGATTGTATGAAAACCATGAAGCTGGAAGAATAATTTTGTCTTTTGAAATATTTGAAGAGCACTGAAGAGCATTTTCTAAACTTCCTAAAACCTTTTTTAAACCCATACTCCCTGCGCTAATACCCCTCCTCTTCACAAACCTGCAGAAATGGAAAGTACTTATCTTCAGACCCCAAAAAGAAGTTAGTTCTGGCCCAGAGGAAAAAGTATTTAATTATATTTTCAAAAGAACATTGAAACCAGGGTTGGGTTTCTTCCGGAAGAAACTAGTTTCTTCCAGGACAGTGGAAGAAACTGGAAGAAATGGAAAAAACTGGAAGAAATGGAAGAAACCAACAGAAAACAAAACAGATGCTCAAAATTAAAGTTTATTAACTAAATAAAAGATATAATTCAAAACCTAATTATATGAAATTTAAATTGGAAACTTTAATTAAATTTAATATTAAAAATATTATTTATGGAAAAATAAGTTATTTTTTAATAAAACTTCAGGTTTAACAGGTATTTACAGGTTATGTTTTTTACAACTTTAGAGGTAGAGAATATTTTTTCATTGTTTGTCATGTCTGTTAAAAAAAAAAAAAAAAAAAAAAAAAACTACCAATTTTTTATATAAAAATGCAATATTTTAAAAACTTTTGTGCAACTCTTAAAATAAACAAATTTGTGATTATGTATAGTTGTAGCATGCATATTTCAATGCTGATTTAAAAAACTAAATGTTCTAAAAATTAACTGTACGGGTACCCCAAAATTCTTTTGAACTCTCCATGTTTTGCAGGACTTGAATTTTTTCATCTTTTGCAGTCATCCATTCTAAGTTGAGAAATTTATTTCAGCCTCCTACTGCTAAAATATTTTTGTTTTGTTATACCATGTTGCACTGTAGCAAGGAAAATGGAGCTTTTAACGAAATCTTTCAATACAGTAATGATTGGATATTATTACCCTTAATAAGATGAATGTAAATTAAAAGCACTGTCTTTTACTTAAAGCAGTTTCATTCTACAGTAGGTAAATGATCCACGTACTATTTACTACTGGTTACAGAAGTTTAAATAATAAAAAAAAAATGTGCCTTTGAATTAAATTACTTTTAATTGATTTTGTGTATTTTGGATAAATTTTTTTGGTACATTTCTGTTATACCCACACCACTGTCATCGCCAAGCGTAATAATTGGCACAAAATGAAATTCCTGTAAAATGATTCATTAAAAAAAAGAAAAAATTGGCACACAATTGAGCAATTAAAAATATAACATTTGAAAATTAGACTTTCACGAACTATTTTATTAAATCAATACAAATATAGACTTAAAATAAAAGAACAAACAAATGTAAAATAAAACTCAATTTAAACTACAGGCATAGAATTGTAAATCTCTCTTAGCATTGCAGTAAACATTTCACTTTTCGAATGAAGACTCTCCTAGTTTTTAAATAAAAGCTTTTTATATGTATCCCAAGGCCTGAAACAATTTTATTGCAGCTTCCTCATCATCTGGTAACTGACAAATTGTAAAATCCATATCAGTATCAACAATACATATAAGTTACAACAAATATTAAATATTCTCTATTTGAAAAATAGAAAATTAAGATGTTTTGTGAGGCTACGATTAAGTAATAATAATAGACTCATGTTCAATAAATAGTAAATCACAATGTTTGGTATGGTTTGCAATAAAAATTCTTTGCACGTTAAGGGTTGAAATAAATGGCACATAAGCATACATTTTGGCATGGTGTTAGTATAATGGAAAAGTACCATTTATTTTATTCATTTACACAAGATTGGAAAGCTTTAGACAGGTGTGTGGATCTTGGCTAAAAGACTGATGTAATTATGAATTTATCATGTATAATTAAATTTTTATAGGTCTAATTAAATTAACTTAAGGTTATCTATTAGAAAAATGCATTTATTTTTATTGTATCTCACAAAGTTGCAACTTATATGGTACATTTCTAAAGAAAAACAGTTTCTTCAACTTGGAAGAAACCTATTTCTTCCGGCCGGTTTTTTCCGCGTTTTTTTCCACTTTGGAAGAAACTTGCCAACTCTGATTGAAACATGCTGACATGGAATCGCAAGAGGCCGAAAGAAAATTGCATTTCAGGATTTCGTCTTTCCAAGTGCCCCACCATTTATAACTAAATAGTATTCCTTTTTACTGGGACCAAGCAATTTTTCCACTTAGGACGAGATTTCACTCTAGACAAATTCCATTTTCATTGACTTTACTGTATTACCTTATTTTGTCAAGTCCATTTGCACAAGGAGCTTTATTTCCCTCCAAAATAAGTGGGGAAAATATCTAGAAGGATAGAATGGGCTCTATGTTCTGCTAGGGTTCCTGTTCTCCCAAATTCATATTCTTAAAAGCAGTGCTTAATTTGCACCAGGGTACAGTTCCAGTACTTCTTTATTTTTAGTGAATATTTAAATACTAGCCAGAACTAATGAGAGCTTATAAATATTGTGCACCAAAGGCCACAGAAACATATAATTATGTTATGTTTTACTGGTTTGATATTAAAAAAAATCCTTCACAGGAATGATTTTCTAAAAATTGCCTTTATAAATGTTTTTGCTATCGGTTCATTTATTAGATTTTATTATACATATATATATATAATGCATAGCTACCAAACTATTTCCAAATGGTAATCTTCATCTTATTTAATAGCAGATTTCTACGGTTAAATAAGGCAAAGATTACTATTCAGAAAAAAAAAAATATAACAAAAACAAACATAATAGTTACAACTATGCTCATAAGCATAGAGAATATATTCAAATAAATATTAAGACTTTTCTTTTGCTGAAGAAAAAAATGCTTTAAATTTGCAAATGAAGTATGACATACAAATATGCAGAAGAAGGGGCAGGAAGGGAGGGGTACACTACAGTTGTTGATATCACAGAATATTAAAACTCCAGTATTTCTTTTTGTTAGAAATTAAGCCCTCTTAAAAGAAAGGGAATGTAGCTGAGAAAACTCAAAGACAGTAGAAAATTGGACACATTCAGTAGTTATGCTAAGTAGCATTAGTGAATGAGTGATTGAATAGTGAATGAAAAATTTAAAGTTGAAATAAAATGCTACATATTAGCAATTATTTTAATAAGGGCTTAAACTTGAAATGATATAAAATAGAAACCTTTAAAATACTAAAACAATCAAATTGCAATCATGCAGTAATTAATTCAGTCACAAACAGCTTTTATATTTATTTTCTCTCAATACTTTTTTCAAGGATCTACAGCGGAGGAGGGTGAGTCTGCAGCCTTTTCTTGCGTACGTCCATGTAAATAGTTTGTGAAATGTTTGTGAAAGTTATTACAAAGTGGAAAATTATTTCCGATCATTCCAGTTGTGCTACATATTAGCAAGTCAACAATGTGTGTATGAATTCGAATTGACAATAAACACCTTTATTCCTGAGGGGAGAAAGATCATATCTTTTTTTAAAGGCTATATCAGCATTTCCAATTAGCCTTCTCTCATGTAAAAATAAATTGCAGAAAAACATAAATTATGGTAAATTTAGCATCAAGTTTTTCCTTTTAACTCAAAAATGTTTGTAGGGGAAGAAGTCAAAAGTGTTAATGTCACCTGCTATTAAAATAAAAACCCTGCATTAGGCATTTATTTTAAGTTTTATAGATTATGAAACACTTTCCAGCACATCCAGAATTATAGGATGGGCCAAAGTTTATAGGTCCGATTTGTAGAAAAAAATTGGTCCGGCTCGGTTCGATATAAAAGTAAAATGTTCGGTCCGGGTCGACCGAATTTCTAGAAAACGTGCTGATATTTTTGAATCAATTTTATCCTACCATTACAATTATTCAAAAAGCACACTTACTTATGCATAGATTTTGTTTTCAGATGATGTTCGAAATTCATGGAATACTGAATAACAACAATATGATTAAAGAAACACTGATTTAAAAAAAATGATTTAGACAATTACATTCAAATGAAGATTCAGTAAGAAAATCATAAATGTAAAGCTCTAGAGAGACAATAATAGATGTTTAAAAATATCTCTAATTTATTAAACCAAATTAAATGTATAATGATTTCGATAAACAAATATAGAACATCACATTAACTTTTACAAAAATAAATCAATAAAATGGCAGCCCAACATGGACTCGGAGGAGAGTATGTAGAAGTCTGCACGGGTCAAGGCTGGAAAAAACATCTAGCCCGGACCGAGTCTGCAGAAAAAAAGTAAGGTTCTCCATCCGAGCCTGTGCATATCTATATCCAGAATATCATTACAAAACAAATTCTTCCGTCTAATAAAGTCAAACTAGATATTTCAGAAAATGTAAAATAAATTTAAAAACCTGATTTCAGAATTTTCTGTCCATAGTGGCAAAAAATAGTCAAATTCTTTTCTGCAGCTCTGTATATGATATGTAGATTTGTACATATACTACATTTTATGTGGGGGGGGGGGGGATTTCAGTTAGAAAATGCATTACACAGTTAAAAATTCACCTTAAGCAATCTCCAGTAATAAGCAGAAATGCACTTGAATTCTTTCGTACAGTCCTGTATATGATTTACAGACTTTTATATACATCACATATTAAGCTAAAATTTAATTCGGGTAAAAAATTCATAATACAACTAAAAATGCAATTACTATCCATAGATGACAATGTATATAGTTCTTTGCATGTCCTATATATGAATTTATTTACATTGTACAAACATCTCTTAGTATTCAAAAATGATTCAACAGGAAAATGCATAACACAAGTGAAAAACATCCTTAAGGCGGTATTCAAAAAAAATATTTTTCCACGCTCAACAACTCAAAATTTTGAGACACATTTACAGACTCATTTTTAAAAATAAAAACATGAAACTTGGCGACGTGATTTATGAAGAGATTTATAAGGGCCCCATGTTTTTATTTTTCGTTCAGTTAATTAGAAATTGATTTGCAAACAATTATTTTCACAGTACGATAATTTTTTTTTGTTTCCAGCGCTATCGCTTCCGGAAATTCGGTTCAAAATATCCACTTTGACAGCATTTTTTGAAATATATTCTACCTTTATCAAAAAATCGAGACAATACGGACATTATAAAGTTTCTGAATAAGAGAACCTGCCAATTGGATGCATTTTAGAGCAAAAATGAATTTGAGAATGTGTCTCAAAATAAGCATTTTCTGTTTGAATACACCCTTAAGCAATTCCACACTAATAAACAGTAATATTTACAAGTTCTTTTTTGAAGCCGTGTATAGGGTACATAAAATTTATACACATCACGTTACCTGTGTTATACACCTACCATGTAATATGCAGATAGTTAGTTGAACTTAAAAATGCATACCACAACTATTAGCATTTATTTTTCACTAGCTGACCCACCTGGCGTTACCTGGGCCCGGGATAATAAATTAAAACAAACCTCAAATTTATATGATTTTATATCTTTAACCTTATTTTATATGAAATGATTTTTTTAATGATTTTTAAAACAATAAGGCTCATTTATTCATCAACAAAGTAGTGTAATTATGATCCATATTATTACTCATTGATAAAATTAAAAAATTCATATTTATTTTTTAATAATTTATATTCCATTAAAATATTACTTAACAAATTTTTTTACATTTTTCATGCGTCGACTGGCAGAGGAAAGTGGAACTAAAATCTCTTAGGCAATCGAAATCAAGTCGAATGAGTCAAATCCCATTGTAATAGGGTGCATACAATGCGAGATAAGAATGCGCCCCGTGGCGGTGGAAGCTGGAGCTAAAATATGCAAGGCTATCAAATCAACATCAAGTTGAATGAGCCAAACCCACTCGTAATTAGGCCCATAGAACTCGAGATACTTTGAAATGAAATTTTAAAAAAATCTGAAATTATTATTTGGAAAGAGTGGTATATACATCTGATAAGTTTACTTTAATGCTATAGAGGGTGATTATCATAAGTTTACTTTAATGTTAAAAAGGGTGATTTTTAAGTTAATTATAATGTTTGGAATCAGTTGCGTTCAAATTAGAAAATTAGTTGCTGAGATACGGAAACTGGACGTGGACACAGTTAGAGGAAAAAACATGAAGGGGGAGCAGATTTTTCAGTACCCTTCGTTAAATGACTAATTAGGAAGACCACTATACACCTTTAAAGATTGATTCATTTCGTTAAGCTAGGAACTTAATTTCCAATTTCGGTTAGATTATTATTAGAAAATTCTGGTAGCTCTTTAATAGAAATATACCCTGAAGCTGTGAGTGTTGATTATTATGCTAATTTGGCAAAATGAAACTAGTTTGGAGAAGTTTGGAACATTATAAAATAAGTTATGGATATAAGCCACAGTTAGAGAAAAAACGTTATGGGGAAGTACTCAACCACAAATCACTAATTTTGATCCAATCCGAAGTTGCGTTTTCGTTCATAACTTTAACAGTAGTGAAGATATTTTAACGAAATCTTTACGATTCATATAAAGATGAGTCTTTTGCGAATTTTGTTAAAATATCTTCACAACTGTGAAAGTTATGAATGAAAATGCGATTTCAGATTGGTGTGAGATGCCCTGTAATTTTGACTAAATAAATGAATATTTGACCCTGGTTTCCTATACAATAAATGTTTTTTACAGTACTGTAACGATCCTATTTCTCTAAATCCTGATCTCATTTTTGCGATTTTGATGAGTTTTTAATTAATATCTATGCTAATTCTCAAAATATTACAATTATGATTCTCAGGTGCACCAGGACAGATTTTGTACTATCCTCACCTAATTTTTTTTACTTCTAGCTGTGCTAGATTTTCCTTGCCATCGGATACACACATACAAAGCGAAACTTTCACTTTCATTAGTATAGATTTACAGGGACACAAAAAAAATGAACTGTGTTTTTATTATGTTTTTAATAGTGTAACATCATTAAAATACAGTACAAATGTTTTTTGTCCATGGACTATTATGTAACAGGATTCTTTAGTATGATCCTGTAAAAGCGTGATAAATGCTTTCCACACTATATATTCTGTAGAAAGCATGTTTCGGTGTACCTCAGAAATACATATCAATTTCGTGTTGTTTGAAATGGTGTAGCATCATTAAAATATGCTGCAAGCTATTTTTCCCAATAGACTATAATATAATGGAATTATTTTGTCTATTTTTAGAGTCTTGCTTGGGTCGGGTTATATCCAGACCGAACCCAAAAATTCTATTTCAAGTTAACCCAAAACCTGAAATAAAAGAAAATAAATCCATGTTTTAAAATATTTAAGGAAAATACAGTTATAACTAATGTCAATTTTATCTTTTATGTGGAAAAATGAACATATATATATATATATATATATATGTATGTACTCATTAATGTTCAAATATATAGTATTTTTCATTGGAAAAAATATTTTAGATTTTTTCGAAAAATTGAGTAAACTTAAACCCGACCACAAGAATCAATTCCTAAGCCGAAACCGAAACAATTACAGTAAAAATTAGCATCAACCCGACCTACAGATTGGGTCGAATAAAATCAGGTTACCCGATCCGATGCAGGACTCTAGTCCCTATAAACGGACTTTAAATACGGCACACTTCATTTTCAAGAGAGATAATGCTACAGCAAAGCTCAATAACATATATAAATTACATGGCAACTGGACTGTGTTTATGGGAATTAAAGTGTGGACAGGAAACCGAAGTTGTAAACATTTTTCAGCTATATTATGTTGACTATTATTGATGTTAGAAAGTCTTAAAAAGATATACAAATATTAATTATTTTAAAACAAAATAACTTTGAAAAATATGCATTTTTTTAAAGCTAGTATTTGAAAATATTCTGAGAAGTACTAAAAAAGCCTTCAAAGGCCGTCATTTGGGTAGAGTACTGCATGTCTCGAGTTACTCAATTTTCCCTAAACCCGACCCGGGGTTCGGGTTTGCGCTATTTATTTCAGTGTGGGTCGGGTTCACTTAAAAAGTTCCGTGTATGGGTCTTTTTCAAATTTAGTTTAGATATTTTCGGGTCTGATTCAGGTGAAAGTTTTAAACAATGGATCTATTTCAAAAGAAAGTCCTGAATATTAGGTAGCTTTCAATACAAAAAAGTATAAAGCTACCTATTGCAGCCGTTCGGAGGAAAGCAGTTCCGGAAAATTTCGATATATTTTCACCGATCATGACCCCCAGACCCCAAAACCACCCTCCGCTCAAATTTTGATTTATATATATATGACCTATGTCATACGATAACGCCCGTATTTATGAATCGATTTTGATGAAACTAACTGTGTGTATTAAGGTCACTAATGTCTCGACCGAGTTCGTTGACCAGCTTGGTCCGCCATTTTGTTTCAAGATGGCGGCCATTTAAAAATTTAAAACTAAAATAAATATACAAGAAAAATAAAAATTCAAATTTATTTTTTAATTATGTGTTAGGAATACAAAGATTCCAGAGCATTTTTTGGTTTACCTCTATCTTAAAAAATGGCTGAGATAGAGCAGTTTGAAATTCTAGGGTGGCTGACATTTTGAAACAAAACAGCACATTAACGCGATTACTCGCAAATTGTTTTCTTTCATTGTTGTAATAATTTTCCCAATCATACGCATAAAACTATATATTCATATCCGTTAGCGCCAAAATTGGCGACATTTGGCGAAATATTGCCAAATTTGGCGACCAAAATAAATCTTCATAAATGAAGGCAATTTGGCTATTGCTCAATAATTTGGCGAAATTCTTATTCAAATTCAGTATTAACGAATCTTTTGTAAACGTTTCTTTGCATTTTAGCTTGCTGTTTTCGTGTAACATTAGCTAAAATTTTAAAACGAATATATAGGAAAGCTACCTTTTCCTCTCGGTACAGGCCGGAAGGACTTTTTTTTAATAAGATGGATATTAATGAGTGTGTATGTGTTCATTTTTATTAAAAAATAAATAAAATTGATATTAGAGATATAATTATAAACTACATTTTCATAATTGTATTAAAATATAGATTCATTTTTTTCACTTTGGGTTTGAGGTTGACTTTAAGCAGAATTTCCGGGTTCGAGTCGTGCAGGACTCCACCTTCGGACCCTGCGTTGATAGTACTGCTGTACACGCATTAGAGTAAAATGACACAAATCGCATTTAAATACGTCAATTAGGTCAAAAGATATAACGGTCTTTATGTTGCACTGTCTATAGTTGCCACATCTTCTTACACAATTTAAATGCATTTATCTAAAAATGAATTTATAAAAATCTATCATATTTTTTTAATTGATATTTCTATATTTTCATGAAGTATAAAGTTATGAAACTGCATAATATTTTCAATTATATACTCTTTAAACTGTTTTTGAGATTTTAAGAGAAACTTTTGAAAACATGATTCTCATCGTAGTGACAGACAGTATACATAAAAATAAATCGATCAAGTGCGAGTATAACTCGTGCTCAAAGTGTTCCATACATTGAATTTATTAATTACACTCTTACAACCCCATTTTTTTTAAAGACAAGTAATTTAATTAATATCTCGGCTAATTACCAAATTTATTTATTTTTTGAAAATCATTATTAACTATCCTTGGATGATTCTGCATCGATAAGTACCTTAAGCGCAACTCCCTTGCGGACCGCCCAAAAAGTAAAGTTTGTGTGTAACGGAAAAATGCGTTTTTCTCAAAAACTATCTGACCTAGGAAAATCGCTATAGTTTTCCTTAAAGATTTGAATAAACTCCTACTACCCCTAATTTTTTCAAAATTTTATTTTCACTAGATTCGGAAATAGGGGTGTGGGGGACATATTTTTGCAGTACATTTTCGACGATATCTCTGAAAATATAATACCTAAAATTAAAACAAATGTATTTTTGAGTTCGGAGTTACGTAATCTTTCACACAATATTAAAAAAAAAAAAAAAAAAAAAACAATTTAATTACCTTCCCTAAAATTTTCCTAAATATATTTGTGAATGGCTAAGGCTAATAAGCAGTGTTGAATTCAGACACTTTTCTGCGGGAGGGATTTCTGTGGCTCCGAGGGGGGGGGGGGGGGGAATTGTACTTTTTTAACCATTAAAAGCATAAGATCTCAAATCTTCCGGAAGGGGGTATTCCCCCCCGGGGCATCCTCTGAATTCAACACTGGTCAATAGGCTTTATGACTTTTCCAAGTTTGAACTTTCCACATTCCCCAGTTTACCAGAAAAACTACTGTAACAAACAGACACACGAGTGATCTTATAATGGTTCCGTTTTTAATTGACCCTAAGACTCTTCTTAAGAAACCCTAATAACTATTTTCATCTAAATATTGATTATTTTTTTTAATAATAAATACTTATGTAAATCTCTAAGACACATTTACGTTTATTCTTTTCTTATTTAAAAATTAACAAATCATGCAAAAAATGTTATTCTTTTCTAGAATAAATATCGAACGAGCTATGCTCGATCAAAATTAGCTTTGAGTTCAAATATGACCAAAATGCCCCACTAATCAAATTTTCTTGAACATGTGACCAAGCCCAATTGTCTTCTCGTACCCGAAACCCGTAGGATGTAAAATTTAGTCAAAATAGTCTGAGTCGTATTTTAGATAAAATTGGCCCACAGTGACCCACAAATCGAATTTTCTCGGACGTATGATATAGCCCAATGATTTTCTCGTGCCCGCAACTCGTCAGGTGAAAAATTTAATCAAAATCGCCAGAGCCGCTCTTTAGATAAAATTAATTTGACCCACTAATCGAAAGTTCTCGAACACGTGACCTAGCCCAACAGTCTTCTCGTGCCCGAAAACCATAGGACACAAAATTTAGTCAGAGCCGTTCTTTAGATAAAATTAGCTAGACCCACTAATTGAATTTTCTCGGACATGTGACCTAGCCCAATGATTTTCTCGTGCCCGAAACTCGTAGGATACAAAATTTAATCAAAATCATTAGAGCCGTTTTTTAGATAAAATTAACTTGACCCGCGTTGACCAAAAAATGACCCACTAATCGAAAGTTCTCGAACATGTGACCCAGCCCAATAGTCTTCTCGTGTCCGAAACTCGTCAGATACAAAATTTAATCAAATTGTTAGAGCCGTACTTTAGATAAAATTAACTTGACCCGCGTTGACCCAAAAATGACCCACTAATCTAAAGTTCTCGGACCTACGCAAACAGTCTTCGCGTTCCCGAAAACCATAGGATGCAAACTTTCGTCTAAATAGTCTGAGCTGTTTTATAGTTAAAATTAGCTTGACCCATAGTGACCCACTAATCGAAATATCTCGAACATGTGACCTAGTCCAATGGCCTTCTCGTTCCCTAAAACTGCAGGATACTAAATTTAGTTCAAATCCTCTGAGCCGTTTTTAAGATAAAATTAGCCTGACCCACAGTGACCAAAAAATGACCCATTAATCGAATTTTCTCAAGCATGTGACCTAGCCCAATGGTTTTCGCGGTCCCCAAAACCGTAGGATACAAAAATTAGTTTTAAAAGTCTGTGCCATTTTTAAGATAAAAATAGCTTGACACAAAATGACCCACTAATCGAAATTTTTCGAATATGTAACCTAGCCCAATAGTCTTCTCGTTCCCTAAAACTGTAGGATACTAAATTTAGTTCAAATTCTCTGAGCCGTTTTTAAGATAAAAATAGCTTGACCCATGACCAAAATGACCCACTAACCGGATTTTCTCGAACATGTGACTTAGCCCAACAGCCTTCTCCTGCCTGAAAACCATCATAGGATGCAAAATTTTGTTTAAGAGCCTACACTAGTCACGCGAAGAAACGCTCACGCTAATGTTAAGTCTATGGGAATGTTATCGCGCGATTTCTCGCTCGCATTTTAATATTTTTAAATGATTTTTTTTTTGCGTAGGATAGCTGACGTCGATCTCTATCGTTGTTAGTTTTTACTTTTTCGATTTTGGCTCCAGTTTTTTTTATATAAGGGTACTTTCATTTTCAGAACCGGTTCCAAAATTTAAAATGTCCGCTTATAAAAAAAACTTTAACCAAAAAAAAATAAATAAAAACTAACAACGTTGCAGATCGACCTCAGCTATCATACGCAAAAAAAATCCTTTAAAAATATTAAAATGCGAGCGAGAAATCGCGGGATAACCTTCCCATAGACTTAACATTAGCGTGAGCGTTTTTTCGCGTGACTAGTGTAGGCTCTAAAATAGTCTGAGCTGTTTTTTAGATAAAATTAGCTTAACCCACAGTGACCCCAAAATGACCCACTAATCGAATTTTCTCGGACATGTGACCTAGCCCAATGATTTTCTCGTGCCCGAAACTCGTAGGATACAAAATTTAATCAAAATCGTTAGAGCCGTTTTTTAGATAAATTTTACTTGATCCGCGATGACCCAAAAATGATCCACTAATCTAAAGTTCTCGAACATGTGACCCAGCCCAATAGTCTTTTCGTGCCCGAAAATTAGTCAAATTCGTTTGAACCGTTTTTTAGATACAAATAGCTTGACCGTGACCCACTAATCGAATTTTCTGGAACATGTGACCTAGCCCAGTGGTTTTCTGGTGCCCCAAAACGGTAGGATACAAAATTTCGTCAAAATCGTTAGAGCCGTTTTTAAGATAAAATTTGTATATATATATATAAAACCACACACATATACACGCAAGATTTGCTCGTATTAACATTCTGGTGTCCTCTAGATAGTCTGAAACGGTTTTTAAACTCTGCTACACTGAGATTAAAAAGTGAGGGCTAAAAAGGATTAGCCCGATCTCTTAAATGCCATAAAATGGGGGCTTTACATCGTTGTAATCGACGAATAATAAAATATTCTGCTATAGTTGTTACACTGAAACGCACAAATGCAACATCGATCAAATACAAACTCTTTCACAGTTTCATTCGAGATTGCGAAAATATCGCTGCGAAATTTGCGCTTACGCCGAACTTTGCGCTTACGCTCTTTGCGGCACCTCTGAGTACTCGCAGATTTTCATGCGAGATAGCGAAAAACTAGCTGCGAAAATTTCTCTATTTTACTGATCGAGAAAAGTTAATTGCGAAAATTAACTTTAAACTCCTCCTTCAACTGTCACTCAAGAAGAAAACTGCTGAGCTCAAATAAGCCTGGAGAGATGATACAATTTTCAGTTGCTTTAGGTTGGTGGCGCGTTACGTCTGGGAAATATTTCTACTAAGAAAGGTCATCATTTTTGAGAAATCATCAGTTTTGGATAGTAAATATTTTTATTTTTAATTTATTTTTATCTGCTTTTTACTAGTTTGCTTCTGACAACAATTACACAGACTTGTAAAAAGAGAGTACATTTATAGAGAAAACATGCTAAACGATTACAAAAATGACGGTTTTAAGCATTAAACTGTATGTTTCAGTATTTAATCAAAAAATTGTAACTGCTTCAATGTAAAACAGTTATCAGCGCACTGACCTATCCGTAATAATTAAAATAAATTATTAAAAATCAAATCCATATACTTAAAGCTAACCTGCTTTTTAGTTTTTCGTGCAAAAATGCCTTTTATAGGCATGCGCGAGCATTCAGCTAATCAGCTAGAGGCTTTTACTATCTTCAGACGCGATATTTCAGCCAATGAGGTGAAGGCTTTTTCCTCTCTCTAGAAGCGTATGTGGCTTACTACACAGATAATATATCTGTGGATTACTACGACTCCATTTGGTTGTTCGGTTGTTGAAACTTTATGGATTTCTTTTATTAAGGTATTTTTTCATTTTACCGTATTTATTTTCTTTTTAAGTCGTATGTATTTTATTACTTTGAATTTTTTATAACTAACCCTTTTTTTGAGAGAGAGAGAGAGATTTCGTGGCACGAAATTCCGCGAATCGTTTCCGATGTAAACAAGTGTAAAATTTCAGTTTTTTAAACTTTTAATATGTAATTCTGTGTGATATGATTAAATTCAGGTTTTCTCAGCGACGATCACAGTATTTTTACGAAAAATTTTTTGTATTAATCAAGCTTTTTTGGTTATTAAGCATAGCTAAACACGAAAGAAAACTTTGTTATTTTAAGATTTTGATGTGAATTATTTGCGTACATTTATAAGGCGAGTTTCACTGAATAATTCAAGAAAAAAAAATCTCATCATTATACATATTTAGTTACGCATTATTAATTATTTACTTGGCCTTTACTTTTAATATTTCAAACTTACAGCTGAATGTAACTATTAAAACATTTGAAATACTGTATTCGTAAAATGAAATTTCAGCTTAAACACTCGACAATTACTTTTACTTATGCATTATTAATTATTTACTTGGCCTTTAATTTTAATATTTCAAACTTACAGCTGAATGTAACTATTAAAACATTTGAAATACTGTATTCGTAAAATGAAATTAGCTTAAACACTCGACAATTACTTTTAGTTATGCATTATTAATTATTTACTTGGCCTTTACTTTTAATATTTCAAACTTACAGTTGAATGTAACTATTAAAACATTTGAAATATTGTATTCGTAAAATGAAATTTCAGCTTAAACACTCGACAATTACTTTTAGGTTAAATTAAGGTTTTTTCAGTGACGATCACAGTATTTTTACCAAATAATTAAAAGTACTACATGCATGCATCTATCTATCTATATTAGAAATTGTGCAGGTTTCTGGTCACTGTTTTGTTTACATATTTTAAACAAAAATTTCAATTTAATAATGCACTGAAAATTATAATGAATGCTTACAATTAAACACAACAACACAAAACAAAAAATTTCACAAAAACACATTATTTCCCGGATATTTTCCCACAACTAATCAATAAATTTCATGATATTTTATTGCGATTTTAAACCATGAACTTTAGTACTTTTCTGTTTTACGGACACTATGCCAAAATGTATGTATGTATGTAAATGTATGTATGTATGTTTGGCGACAATGGTGTACGTATAACGGAAAAGTGCCTGAATTATTATTTTTATATATATATATATAAAATATGAACATAATTGGCGACACAGCAAGTTTTCTGGATTTCTCCCTGGCTCTCTAACCACATTGTTAACAAAACAAAAAATTCACGAAAAACACATTATTTCCCCGATATTTTCCCACAACTAATCAATAAATTTCATGATATTTTATTGTGATTTTAAACCATGAACTTTAGTACTTTTCTGTTATACGGACACTATGCCAAAATGTATGTATGTATGTATGTTTGGCGACAATGGTGTCCGTATAACGGAAAAGTGCCTGAATTATTTTTTTATATATATATATAAAATATAAACATAATTGGCGACACAGCAAGTTTTCTGGATGTGAAAGGCGGAGATGAATTTCATTCATTCAATGACCTTTTTAAAAGTTTCAAGTTTGGATTGAGTGCACATGAACATAGAAACCGATACCTATTTCTATGTTTATGATTGAGTTATTTGGATATCTTTTCGTATAGCACAGAAAATCATTTCTCCCGCTTTCGTAATACAGATAAATTCTGGTGTATTTTTTTTTCTTCTTTTTATATCATAAGTACTTTTCTACTTTAAATTTTTTTAACCTAATAGTAATTGTCGCGTTTCTAAGCTGAAATTTCATTTTTCGAATGCAGTATTTCAAATGTTTTAATAATTACATTCAGCTGTAAGTTTGAAATATTTAAAATATTAAAAGTAAAGGTCAAGTAAATAATTAATAATGCGTAACTAAATATGTATAATGATCAGAATGACATATTAAAATGTGTACAGAATGACATGAAAATTTTAAAAAACTGAAATTTTGCACTTGCAACTTAATTGTAAATTTCATTGTTTACATTGGAAACGATTTGTGGATTTTAAGAATTTGCGGAACTTCGTGTCACCAAATTACTAAATCTCTCTCTCTCACTCTCCAAAAAAAAAAGGGTTAGTTTAAAAAAATTCAAAGTAGCAAAATACATAGAACACAAAAATAAAATAAATACGGTAAAATGAAAAAATTACTTTAATAATAGAAATTCATAAATTTTCAACAACGACATCAAACGAACGCGACAGATCGACGAACATTGCGTTTTTTAAGTGACTGATCGACGAACCTTGCGTTTTTTGGAGACATATCGACGAAGTTTGCGTTTATTCCACAATCGATCGATAAAATTTTTCTTTTTTCCCTGACTGATCGACGAACTTTGCATTTATTCCGCAATCGATCGACGAAATTTGCTTTTTTCCGCAACTGATCGACGAACTTTGCGTTTTTTCCGCAACAGATCAACGAACTTTGCGTTTTTTCTGAGACAGATAGACGAACATTGCGTTTTTTAAGCGACTGATCGACGAACCTTGCGTTTTTTGGGGACAGATCGACGAACTTTGTGTTTATTCTGCAATCGATCGACGAAATTTGCTTTTTTCCCCCGACTGATCGACAAACTTAGCGTTTTTTCTGCGACAGATCGATGAACTTTGCGTCTTTTCCACGATCGATCGGTGAATCTCAATCAAGTAAAATCTAAAGTCAGAAATTTATTTAACAACCTAATTGTTAAGGGTCCCTAACACATTTAATGGAACTTGAAAAATACACTGCATATATAAAACTTAACATTCTTCCCTTTTTTATAATAAAAATAAACATTTTACATAATCATTCTCAGTTGACTTAATTTTTTCAATGGTATTTTGTCATGTCTGCATTAATGTAATTCTTTAAATAACACGTAAAATAATAGTGGGGTTTAAAATTTTTTTTTCTCCCTCCCAAACATTACAACTCCCCTCCATTTAAAAATGTTGGTAGGGAGACTCCCGTCCTTGGAAAAATTGAATTTCAAGCCCTGCCTATAATATGTTTGTGTGTATTGAGGTTTGTATAGATGTTTGTGTGTGTGCTGTTTTTAATAAAGACAGTTTCATTTTTCACAAGAACCTTTCAAAAAATTCACATTCTTTGCGCAATCCTTTAACAAAATTTGCATTTTTTTTCGTGATTCTTTAATGAAATTCGCATTTTTTTCTGTATCTTTTTTTTGTCGAGATTCACAATTTTTTCAGCTATCCTATGACGTAATTCGTGTTTTTTTTCAGCGATAATTTGACGAAATTTGTGTTTTTTCTGCGATTTTTTTTTTTTCATGAAATTTGCGTTATTTTCCATGATTCTTTTATGAAATTTGTGTTTTTCTGTGATCCTTAGACGAAATTTTCTTTTTTCGCAATGCTTTGATAATAATCACATTTTCTCTGCTGCCTTTTGATAAGATTCATGAATTTTCAGCAATCCTTCGATGAAATTCGCGTTTTTTCAGCAATCTTTGAAGTAATTCGCATTTTTCTCGCGATACTTTAACGAAATGTGCGTTTTCCAGCGATTTTTTGATAAAATACATTTTATTCCGCAAATTTTTAGACGAAATTTGGCAAGAAAGCGCTATCTTTTGGTGGAATTTCCTGTTTTGCGATTCTTTGACAAAATTTGCTCATCTTTTGCGTAAATCACGTTTTTCTGTGGCCTTTTAACAAAATTCACGTTTTACATGATCCTTTGATGAAATTAGTGTTTTTCCTGTGATCATTTGACGAAATCTAGGATTTTTTTCCCGCGAAGATTGATTATATGTTTTTAGTCTGCAGGTGCCCTAAAAAGTTTGTGACGCCAAACAAACAAAATTCATCCTAAAGAATTATTGTTTCGTTTCTGGAAATGAACGACTGTCAACTCATTGGCTGAATTATAAAGGGTGAAATGTGTAGGCACTGAGTATCATCTATACTATTAACAGAGTTTCCCCCAGGTTTAAAAAGGGGCAAGGTGCTGCTGGTGAGAAAAAGGGCACTTTTTTTATTCTTAAGGGCACTTTTTGGATTTTTGAGGGCACTTTTCAGAATCTTAAGGGCACTTTTTTAATTGTTAAAGCTTAAAGGTATTCTTTTGGTTTTTAAAGCCACTTTTGATATTTCAAAGTCAAAACACTCTTTTTAAGACAACATTGAGTCAGTTTTTATTATGAAACCAAATTTTTTAATGCAAAAAGGAGAAAGGGCACTTTTTTTACTGAGAGCAAGAAGGGTGCTAATTATTTTGCTGGAGGGGGCAAGAAGGGTGCTAATTATTTTGCTGGAGGGGGCAAGAAGGGTGCTAATTATTTTTATGAGGGGCAAGAAGGGTGCTATTTTGCAAACCAAAGGGCAGGCAGGGTGCAGCACCCTTCTGAAACTGTCTGGGTGAAACACTGCTATTAATGTCGGTAAACGTCTGTCTGTGTGTGTGTTGTTGTGTCTGGCGTCTGTAAGCACAAAACTCTGCATGCAGACGATGGACATAAGTGCTTTTGGTATAAAAAAATTCGGAAGGGGAGTTTTTAAAATTCACATTTTGCGGGAGAAGAGGGGTGCGAACGAATTTAAAAAATGAGTCCGCATCAATAATTATGGCGGCGGGGGGGAGTATGTTTTGCCCACACGGGGCAGAGACTTTTCTTTGCTGACACCACTCATATGATATATCGTTCGAAAGGCCTGTGACTGCCTTTTCATGTTATGCATCTGTGTGGTCCATCCCCCCCCCGTCAATTGGGGCACTTTTCTAAATTTTGCACATACCACTCATGTTATATATCGTTAAAAAGATCTGTGACCGCTTAATCATATTATGCATCTCCGGTGTCCATCCCCCACTTTGCCCCCCCCCCCAAGGGGGTACTTTTGTAAATTTTGCACAAACCCTTCATGTTACGTATTGTTGGAAAGGTCTTTGACTGCTTATTCATGTTATGCATCTCCGGGGTCCATCCCGCCATTTCCCCCCTTTTAAGGGGGGCACTTTTCTAAATTTTGTTGACACCCCTCATGTCATATATTGTTGGAAAGATCTGTGACCGCTTAATCATATGCATCTCCAATGTCCATCTCCCCAATTTGCCCCCCCCCCAAGGGGGCAATTTTCTAAATTTTGTTGACACCCCTCATGTCATATATTGTTGGAAAGGTCTGTGACCGCTTAATGATATTATGCATCTCCAATGTCCATCTCCCCAATTTGTCCCCCCCCTCCCCAAGGGGGTACTTTTCTAAATTTTGCAGACAACCCTCATGTCATATATCGTTGGAAAGGTCTGTGACTGCTTAATCATATGCATATCTCTGATGTCCATCTCCCCACTTTGCCCCCCCCCCCCCAAAGAGGTACTTTTCTAAATTTTGCACACAACCCTCATGTCATATATTGTTGGAAAGGTCTGTGACTGCTTAAACATATTATGCATCTCCAATGTCCATCTCCCCACTTTGCCCTCCCCCTCCCCCAAGGGGGTACTTTTCTAAATTTTGCAGACAACCCTCATGTCATATATCGTTGGAAAGGTCTGTGACTGCTTAATCATATGCATATCTCCAATGTCCATTTCCCCACTTTGCCCCCCCTCCCCCAAGGGGGTACTTTTCTAAATTTTGCAGACAACCCTCATGTCATATATCGTTGGAAAGGTCTGTGACTGCTTAATCATATGCATATCTCTGATGTCCATCTCCCCACTTTGCCCCCCCCCCAAAGAGGTACTTTTCTAAATTTTGCACACAACCCTCATGTTATATATCGTTGGAAAGGTCTGTGACCACTTAATCATATTATGCATGTACCGTGTCCATCCCCTACTTTACCCCCCCCAAGGGGGTACTTTTTTAAATTTTGCACACACCCCTCATGTTACATATCGTTTGAAAGGTCTTTGACTGCTTATTTATGTTATGCATCTCCTTGGTCCATCCTGCCATTTCCCCCTCCCCAAGGGGGCACTTACCATTTACTTGCACAACAGCGCTAAATGTGTCAAATGAAAGAAATTCCGCGAGTGCATGTGCCAGTGAAACTTAGCCAATTGCTGTTCTTCAACCTAGCTTTAATTCAAAGTGGGTTTTTTATTTATTTGAATTATTCTGCAAAAGTTTCAAACATTTTAAAGCAGCTATGAATTTTATTTTTATGGTACTATCAAGTTTTTTGCCGTCAAATTTTGACGGGTTCCATCTAGTATTACTTGAAAATTGAATCAGAAAAACTGAATACGGCAGTTTGACGTACACTCCATGTCTATTTTTTAGCTTAGTGCGAAAGGCGGAGTTTATAACTTCACCTGGATAGCATTTTTGCGAAATTTTCGCAGTTACGGAAATAAGCCCCGCCTTGACACCTGTCAAAATTTGTTTACTAATAAACAGCGAATGTTTCGCAAAAATACAGGCTTCTGATTGGTCAATCTCGTATCGCAAACAGCGCAAAATCTATCTGGATCCCGGCCATATTGATCAAATGATCAAAACGATTTTTCAGAATACCAGGACGACATTATTCGATTCGCCAAATACAAAAGAAGTGATATGTTATGAAAAATACATGAACAAGGTTTTGTTTTTCAACACTGAAGCTATAAGTAAACTTCTAAACCAGGGCTGTCCAACCAGGCACTCGCGGGCGCCTTGGCGCCCCTTGGAGGATTTCTTGACGTTCTTTAGAATGTTTTGTGTAACTAGCTTTTAAAAATTTAAAATCTATTTTTAAAAAATTATTGAATTTTTTAAAACTATAAATCATTGATGTTCACATGCTTTTTACAATGTAGGCAGCATCACGGTTTTTGACACTTTATCCAAGCATAGTGCTTCAGATGAGCGAATTTCAGATAAGCCAAAAGTTCTTCAGATGAGAAAATTCTACATTTAATATGATTTTATATTTTGTTCTGCAATCCGTATTTAATTGAGCAGGACTATCACTATGAGATATATGTGTATCGTACAAGACGTGTGTGTGCCTTTCGAATGCGTCATGCTACTAGTTTTTATTAAATATAAAAATTCCTTGTAATACTGTACTTTTTTTAAGTGCTAAAAGATATAAGATAAAAAAGTTATAAACATTGAGAGAAATTCGAGACAAATGAAAATATTCTCATTTGTTTTGATAATGGCTCGGAGTGAGGCGAAACATGTCAACAATCTAATAAAAGTTACTTTACTGTTTATGACTTTTTTATTTTATACCTTTTAGCAATTAAAAAAGTATTAAAAAATGCCTCTAAAAAAATATTTTAAAACCATTAACATTTGCATGCTTTCATGTTGTAGACACATTAAGATTTTTGGCCACTTATCCCACAAATGTTTTGAGAGAAGCTCCTCTTAGTGAAATGTAATTCTAAATTTACTATTATTTATATTTTTGCTGCAGTTTGTTTTTACATGGGCATAGTTATTACTGAGAAATGTATGTGCAACGCAAAAGACGCATGTTTGTTCTTAACACTATCAGAGTGAGGTAATATTGTATGTTTCTAGTCATGGGAATAATGGCGCCCTTTCTTGTGTGCCAACAGCTGAGATGCGCGCTGATAGCGGAAAGGTTGGACAGGCCTGTTCTAGACATTTGGGCGTGCAAATACAAGCCAATTTCTAAGTATACCTGTGAAAATCAAGGTGCCTCCAAAAGAACAGGAATGTCTTCTTGACCTTTGGTCAAGAAATAAGATTGATATTGGCAAGTTCGATAAAGCCGAGACAAGTAAATTAGACAAAGGGCAGAAAGGAAAGCAAGGGACTCAATGAGGGCTGAAAAGGCAAGTTTAAAATACGCAGCTAATTAGGACAGCACAGTTGTTATGTATTGTGACAGTGGTGATGAAGAAAAAAGTAGTATATCTTCATCATGGTGTGAAAATTTAATATTCGTATTACAAGAAACGATTTCTAAAGAAGAGTCACAAAGACATATTAGAATACATCTGCCTATGGTTTGAAGTGTCTCAGAACAGTATTGATTTTCTGATAGATGTGTGGCAGCAATAGTTTATGCAACTCTACAAGATGTTGGCATTGTAACAGAAAACAATTCATCACATATAATTGACAGAAGCAAAGTACGCAGGGAACAAAATAAAACGCTAACAAGTTGGAAATTGTACGTCAAACGTGACAAATGAGGTGCGTTCGTACTATAGTTAGTCACATAAATATTCAGATCTTTTCGGATTTTTAATTCTGTGAAATGAATTATATCGTCTGCAGATTAATTTCTGTCATAAAATAAGTATCTCGGTCGCTTGACGATTAAACCTAGGAAGCTCCTATAACAAGAAAGCACCGATTTAAAAAAAAAAATTCAAATTTCTTAATAAATATTTTTATTAATATCTCCTAAAGTTTTGATTCGATTTTAATAAAATTTGAAATGTCTCGACAAAATTCTGCAAAGATAATATATCTTAAATTGCAAACCATTCGGTTGGGTAGTTTTTGCGTTGTTATATGCGGACGGACGGACAGACAGACGGATAGACGGACGGACCAAGCGACGACTATAGGTGCTACGTATTTATATAATTACGAACGCACCTAAAAAATATGATCTGAAAGCTTTAGAAGCAGGAATTGAAAATATATTTTAAGGTAAAACACAACAAGAGTTATAATTTTAGAACATGTATCTCTGATTGAAGAGCCATATTCAATGTAGCTGGGGCACATCACACTCTTTTGGATCAGGAAAGCATATTGTAGAACGCATTTTAAAATACTGCACTGAAAACAACTTAAAACTTGACAAAAGCATGGCTATAGGTTGTGACGGAACACCTGTAAACACTGGGAGAAAGAATGGTGCTATTAGATTTTTTGGAACAAAGATTGCCAAAAGATTGAAAGATGAAAAGATTCAATGTTTGATTTTGATAGATGCGTGAAATTAGCTACTGGAGCATTAGCAGTTGTAGCAGTAGAAGCAAGGGACGTATAAATACGAAGAAAAATCAATGATGAACAATACTGCCTAGTTTTGAATCCAAAGCCAATATAAATTAGAGTGTAATGTCAGTTCGTTTTACAGTACATCGTATATATTCCTTATATTGTTTTTATTGTCCGTGTATCCTTATAAAGGAATCCTATATATTCAGAAAACTGTCTTTCCCATATATTCAGAGAACTATCTCTCATGTATTTAAAAAAAATAAAAGTGAAAATTATTTTGCGTTTTCTATATCTTGTTTGCGAACAATTCGCATTTTAGGGTTACCTTCAAAGAATCAAAGCGTGATGATATTTGGATTGATCATAAGTAATAATTTAAACAGTCATGCTTTATGGGTTATTTTACTGAAATCAGAGAAATTCTGTTAAAAAAATAATTTGAATAATTTACACTACATAGCGCAATTTTGGATTTTCACATATAAAAGGCATAATTTTTAAGAACTGGTAGAGCACCTAAAGGTGAATTTCAAATTAAATGAAAATTTAACCGAATATTCAGTGTGCCAAAACCGAAAATTTCAGACCTATCCGAAGTAAAAATCCCCCCCCCCCCACCCGAAAAAAATAATTATGGTTATTTACACTCCCTTGGTTTAATGTCCCTTTCCGTATAAAGGACATAATCTTTAAGAGCTGGTAGAGCCCTAAAGATGAATTTCAAATTAAATGAAAATTTAACCGAATATTCAGTGTGCCAAAACCGAAAATTTCAGACCTATCCGAAGTAAAAATCCCCCCCCCCACCCGAAAAAAATAATTATGGTTATTTACACTCCCTTGGTTTAATGTCCCTTTCCGTATAAAGGACATAATCTTTAAGAGCTGGTAGAGCCCTAAAGATGAATTTCAAATTAAATGAAAATTTAACCGAATATTCAGTGTGCCAAAACAGAAAATTTCAGACCTATCCGAAGTAAAAATCCCCCCCCCCACCCGAAAAAAATAATTATGGTTATTTACACTCCCTTGGTTTAATGTCCCTTTCCGTATAAAGGACATAATCTTTAAGAGCTGGTAGAGCCCTAAAGATGAATTTCAAAATAAATGAAAATTTAACCTCATATTCAGTGTGCCAAAACCGAAAATTTCAGACCTATCCGAAGTAACCCCCCCCCCCCCCACACCCGAAAAAAATAATTATGGTTATTTACACTCCCTTGGTTTAATGTCCCTTTCCGTATAAAGGACATAATCTTTAAGAGCTGGTAGAGCCCTAAAGATGAATTTCAAATTAAATGAAAATTTAACCTCATATTCAGTGTGCCAAAACCGAAAATTTCAGACCTATCCGAAGTAAAAATCCCCCCCCCCCGAAAAAAATAATTATGGTTATTTACACTCCCTTGGTTTAATGTCCCTTTCCGTATAAAGGACATAATCTTTAAGAGCTGGTAGAGCCCTAAAGAAGAATTTCAAATTAAATGAAAATTTAACCTCATATTCAGTGTGCCAAAACCGAAAATTTCAGACCTATCCGAAGTAAAAATACCCCCCCCCCCACCCGAAAAAAATAATTGTGGTTATTTACACTCCCTTGGTTTAATGTCCCTTTCCGTATAAAGGACATAATCTTTAAGAGCTGGTAGAACCCTAAAGATGAATTTCAAATTAAATGAAAATTTAACCGAATATTCAGTGTGCCAAAACCGAAAATTTCAGACCTATCCGAAGTAAAAATCCCCCCACCCAAAAAAAAATAATTATGGTTATTTACACTCCCTTGGTTTAATGTCCCTTTCCGTATGAAGGACATAATCTTTAAGAGCTGGTAGAGCCCTAAAGATGAATTTCAAATTAAATGAAAATTTAACCGAATATTCAGTGTGCCAAAACCGAAAATTTCAGACCTATCCGAAGTAAACCCCCCCCCCACACCCGAAAAGAATAATTATGGTTATTTACACTCCCTTGGTTTAATGTCCCTTTCCGTATAAAGGACATAATCTTTAAGAGCTGGTAGAGCCCTAAAGATGAATTTCAAATTAAATGAAAATTTAACCTCATATTCAGTGTGCCAAAACCGAAAATTTCAGACCTATCCGAAGTAAAAATCCCCCCCCCCCCCACCCGAAAAAAATAATTATGGTTATTTACACTCCCTTGGTTTAATGTCCCTTTCCGTATAAAGGACATAATCTTTAAGAGCTGGTAGAGCCCTAAAGATGAATTTCAAATTAAATGAAAATTTAACCTCATATTCAATGTGCCAAAAGGCAAAATTTGAGACCTATCGAGTAAAAAATTCCAAAACAATTATTTCATGGTTATTTTCACTTTACCCTAATGTGCACTGTGCACGGTAGATGCAAGATTAGCCTGGACGAGTGCAAGAAAAAATTGCATTTAAAATGCTTTCCACTGAATCATGGAATATAGGTATAAACTTAACTTTTTGATATCTTGTTTAAGTAAAATGAATTGTTTTCATTTAAATTTATAAATTTCCAACTTAATTCATATGTGTATTTAAATTTAAAAATAAATGTTTCACTCATTCTTATTACTTTGCTTATAATTGAATCTATTCATAACTATATTCTACTTTTGAATCCAGTGTAAAAGTATAGTCGGAAGTGCCCAATGTTCCCAATTGGGAACATTCTGAAAATTATATATAAACATTTTTTTTTCATCATATTATTGACTAATATATCTTAACTAAAGCATTAGAAGGCATAATGTGCAAAAAAAAAAAAAAAATTAAAAATATAGCTGGATCTGAATTCGGGATGTAAAAGTTCAATGTTTACATAAGTCATACTCATAGTGAGGCGGCGACTTATAATATACTAGACGTAGTGCTCATTATTAATATAATGTTGCAACATGTCACTGGGTCACTTGACCCTAAGTGAATGTTACAGTTGTTGTTAATACAGCACTATAACAGTAAAATATATTTAAAACATTTTATTGTAACTTTTCCGGTATAAGATTTAGAATACTTTGAAACACAATCTAGTTTTTCAAATGAAACTGTAACTCAAAAGTTTAAGGGGACTTACCTCGAGGGGAAAAAAAATTGCGGAATCCCATTTTATCCTATGAAAAGAACTTCTGATTTTTATTCATTCAAACTTAAAAATTTCGCCTTTTTTTTTTTTTTTTTCTTTCAGCATATAAATCCGAAAGCTCGCTGCAGAACTATAAGCTTAAAATATTTTTAAAACAGTTCTGAGTATTTTAAAATTTATGTTAAAGTTAATGTTGGTAATATATCAAAAGATTAATATCCGGAATTAATTTCTATGACAGTTTATTTACATCATTTAAAACTCATCCCGATAAAAAGTAATTATCTAGAATTTCAAACAGGAAATGAAATTGCCTGATGCAATATGAAGAGGTTTTTACAACACGTGATCTGAACAAGGAAGTGAAAGACTAAAATACGTATTAGTGACGTAAATTGACTTTACGTCATTACCATCCAATGAAAGAACTTAAAAATGATGTCACTTGATAAGGACTAAGACTGTTGCATCTCTGCTTTATAGAACTTCGATAGATGCTTTTTCTCTCGCGATGGAGTTGGAACTGTATACTCCGATCTCCCTTAAACTTAAATTGAAATAATGTTTAAAACTAAATTTTATGTAACTATTAAATTAAAATTGTAAATTAAATTCTTTAATCAGTATAATGAATGTTTTATTAATCAATAACTAATACACATTGCTTAGTCTCATGGATATTCTTCAACCAAGGATCTGCATATTGTGTGAACAAAAAGTAATGGATACATCTATTTTCTTAATGGATTAATTCGTGATTCTGGCGGACCATACTATGCGGCAAATAGAGGAGTGAGGACGATTGCTGAAAAATGGAGGTAAGCAATATCTTACCTATCTTTTGTTCTGAAAGTTGAATTGATTATTTATATTGCTTTAGAACGCGCAAAATTACTGACTACCGAGAAAATAACACTAACAGTTAAAAAAAAAATCCCGAAAAGTATAATGAGTTTACTTTACTTGTTTGTCACTTTAGATTGACAAAAAATATTAAAAAAAGGAGCTTATACTGTAAAATGTGTTTTGTTTTCTTTCATGTAATTAGGCAACTTTAAAAATTTACTCTAATTAAAACGCTGTAATTTCTCGATTAAAAATTAGCTATCCCTAAAAATCACTCGAGATCTGTCAAGTTGTCAACCTGACCTAATTGATTACTTGTGCTCTCCCTAAAACAGGGGTCACTTTGGAGGGTCAAGGATTGCTATAATTGGGAGCACGCGCGATTTTTGTAAAAAAAGAAAATTTTGAGCTTCAGTCGAAGAATATTTGCTCCAGTCTTGGGTCTTGGCAAAGTTGCTTTGAATAGATGATAGACGTAGTGAGCATGCATGGCTGTTTTCAAATCCAAACTGGTTACTTTATGAATTATTTTTAAATTCATTTTTGTTCGGAAACGCATGAAATTGGAAAGTGTTCTTATTTAGAAATTTTGTAATCGAAAGACGTTTTACATTTTTTTTTGGTAAATGTAGAAGATACTTCAGAAAATGCTGTCAAAGTTGGCGATTTGAACCGAATTTCCAACACCGCAACACGAGAAAGGAGAAAACGTGTCGTCACGTGAGACGAATCGCTTATAACTCAATAAATAATTTATTTATCAAAAAATGGAAGACTCACTTCGATTTCAAATCGCTTCAATAGTCAGGTCTGCCAATTTTATGCCTTTCGACCGTAACACTGAGTCAGAAAATGTGCCACATAGTTTCGCGATTTTGAGCAGGTCATTTGAGAACACCTTAATTAAAATTTGTATCCATCTGACTCTTTGATGCGGGGGGGGGGGGGGGGAGTGGAGGACTGGTATCTCAGATTCTATCAGATTGTTTAAAATTAAATTTTGTGGGACTGTAGATTTATAAGAAATTACTCGGATAAAATAATTCTTAATTAAACTTTTGATCCCTGAGTCCCGACAAGGGTGGATGGGTAGGGAGCGGTACCATATCTCACGGTCTGTCAGAAGTTTGAAAAAGAAATTTCCGAGATGGTAAATTTTTGAGAATAGGCGAGGATAAAATGATTTTTCATTAAAATTTTGATAGTGGAGGGAGGAGGAGGCACTATATTTCGAGATCTGTCTGATCTTTTAAAATTAAGTTTTGCGAAGTGATAACATTTTAAGCATAGCCGCGGATAAAAGGATTCTTAATTAAAATTTTGTTCTTTATCTCCTCCTAGGTATGTTGTGGGAGCGAATGGGGAGCACATATCTCAAGATCTGTTAGAGTTAGACCATTTAAAATTCAATTTTCTGAATGGTAAATGTTTAAGTATAGGCGTTGATAAAATGTTTCTTAATTAAAATTTTGATCCCTGTCTCCTCCCAGGGATGTAATGGAGGGGAGGTGTGTGCAAAAACTATACATCGAGATCTGTCAGGTCTTTTAAAATTATATTATAATTATATATATATATAAATTATATATATAATTTTTTAAGCTTCGGCTCTGGTAAAATGATTTTTAATTAAAATTTTGATTCCTGTCTCCTTCCAGAATAATGAAGGGCTGGGGGGAGGGGCAAAAAACATATTTCAAGATGTGTCAGGTCTTTTAAAATTGAATTTATCGAATGGTAAATTTTTGAGAATAGGCCCGGATAAAATTATTTTTATTAAAATTTTGATACTGGAAAGAGGGGGGGGGGGGTATATTTCGAGATCTGTCTGGTCTTTTAAAATTAAATTTTGGGAAAAGACAACATTTTAAGCATAGGCACGGATAAAAGGATTCTTAATTAAAATTTTGATCTTTATCTCCCCCCCCAGGGATGTGGTGGGGACGGAGAATGGCGGGAGACCATATCACAAGATCAGCTAGACCATTTAAAATTAAATTTTCGGGATGGTAAATGTTTAAGCATAGGCGTTGATAAAATGTTTCTTAATTAAAATTTTGATATCTGTTGCTTCTCAAGGATGTGATGGATAGCCGTGCGAGTCGCAACCTCAAAATATGATAATTTCATTTTTAGATATGAGAATTTTTTTTGGAAATCGACTTTGCTGCATTATGATAGATAAATGTTGGTTAACTCTATTTTATTATTATTTTTTTGAATGTTTGAACTATAAATCTTTTAACTGCAAAGCTAATTTAGGTGCAAAGCGTAGGACACGCCCCCATGGATTTGACCACTGGTTATGTTCAGCTAGTAAGCAAATATTACATGTGTTCTTGTATTAGTTTGGGAATTCGTATATATAGAATACTTTCTCATTTTGCTAATTAATTAAGGCATTAAGTTTTAAGATATTCTCGCAGAAAAAATAGTATTGAAAATTTGCAGGTGCTATTTCTATTTCAAAAAAAAAAAAAAAAAAAAAAAAAAAAAGAAGGAGAAGAAGAACGGAAAGCAAAACTAAGAAGCTTAACATAAATTCTAAAAATTCAGTGTTCTAAAAACAGGTATATGGAAAGCATATATTTAATGTACAGCTAATTTGAGAAGGTGAGTTAATTACGACTGTTTTCTGTCATTAGTTATGTAAATAATATTATGTATATATTTTTTGCATCTAGTTTTCTTTTGAAGGTGAACAGAAATAGAAATATTAAATATGGTAATTCACTAAAAACATGCTGCGCTATTTACTTTAAAAATTTCCAAATATGATGCACTTCTTCAGATTGATTACTTACATAAAATTTGGTAAAGGAAATCGTTGAAAATATAAATAAGCCATCCGAAATATCATTATTAATTATCAGTTAACTATTATGCACGTATAAACAGTGTTGAATGCAGACACTTTTCTCCAGGAGGTATTTCTGTGGCTCCGGGGGCGGGAGGGACATTGCAGAGTTCCGGGGGGGGGGGACGGTACTTTTAACCATTAACAGTATCAAATCTGAAACCTTCCCGGGGGGGGGGTCATTACAATGCTCCAGGGGGAATGTCCCCCTGGCCGCCCCCTGAATTCAACACTGCGTATAAATGATAATGTGCATAAATTTTCCCTTTTTCGCTTTAATTTTTAATTTTTCCCTTTTTTTTTTTTGCTGAAACTTAACTTTATCCATAAATATCATTTTTTAAGTGCAATCCCTGAATATAATTTAGGGCCAATTTTAGCACTTTTGACAACTGGAGCAAACTAAAACAAGTGGGTAAGTGTGATCGAAGATCGCACAAAGGGTTTCGTTTAATATTCTTTTCAAAACACTTTATCCTTTCTTTAATAAATCCAAATAAATTTCATTTTCCAATATATATATATATATATATATATATATATATATATATATATATATATGTATATCCGATAGCGGCCAAGCCCGCTATTATACTCTGTCACAACAATATCTGTCATGTGGACTAAATGCGATGTTTAAAAAAAAAATCAATTTCAAAATTAAACATGTTGTATAGAGACCTTCAAAATGTTAAAATATGCCAATATTTCCATAATCGGGTTTTATCATGATTTAATACGTTCCTCAAACTCATATGACGTTGTAATCACTTGCTGACGTCATATCTACTTGCTCTCTCTATTACTCATATTGATACTCTCTTTGTATTAGTCTCAAACATTTGAAAAAGTCCGTTAAACTTCCAATATGACGTCAGATTAATTTTCTTTTTAATTCTCTAATGACGTCATATTAACCTGCTTTCTGTACTTATACATAGTCATACTCCTTGTATTATTGATAGTCCAGTCATTTTAGGCAAAATAGCAGAAAAAATTAGAACAAAGCTGGATTTTTGCACAGGTGCTAGTTAGGGTACGTAGTTTAACATACTAAAATTCCTCATCGATCCGTTGCGAGCTTTTGCCGCTAGGTAGCACGACGGATCCTGAAAATCAGTTTTTTGAGAATATCTCATTAATGATGACATCTAGAAAAGAAAGTTCAATTGAAAAGATGTAGAAAATTTAATTTCCTACAAAAAGTGTGTATAACATTGATTTGTCACACCAACGCTTCTCTGTCAAAAATCAACAACAGTGAACGCGCTTGGAAAAAAAAACGATGAAAATGCGAAAAATCTGCTGCTATTTTCAAAAAAATTATATTGAAAGGTGTAAAATTCTTACTTTTGAAGACAGGAGCTGAATGTTTAATATACTTATTTCAATACCACCCTTGAGGTAAAGCATTTAACGCATTTTTTCAAATTCTGGTTTCCCCCCTAGGCTTAATCAACATATAATGATTGGCTTGTTCAAATCTCAATCATTTGACTGCTTGAGTAGTCGTTTGCACATCTACAACTTTTTCACTCGATTTAGTTTCGTCATCATCTGTATTTTTTCTTCAGTTGTTGTATTACTTTCATTATTTTCTGGTTGGCCTTCGATATCATCAATAAATTCAGGTGTAGCGATTCCCTCATTTCTTCAATGGGCATGATATTGTCAGTATTCTCCTCATCTTCTAATTCAACTTTGTTTGCATTGTGACATGAAACTCCGCAACAATTTACGCAAATATACGAACACTTGAATCCAATTTTTTGGCATCCACACGCTTTGCCACATCCTTTGGAGCAAGTACAAAAAATGGATTAAATAATATTTTTTGGTGCGGGCGGTAAGGTAATTGGAATTGAAGCCAAATTAAGTTCATTTTACCAGCCTCAGTTCTCAGGAAGAAGTTTATTTCCCAACCTGTGTTGTATTTGATGATAAACACATAAACTGTGCAATCTAGCTGCGTCCACGGTAAGCGGTAACGATGAAAACCATTTTTTTTAAACAGCAACTACTTTCTTGAAACATATATAACAGTACTTGTTCAGAGACATTTCTGCTTTACCACCATATAAAGCAAGAAAACTAGTTTTCCCTCTCTCGAATATTTCAATTTGGGATGCTTTGCCACTTTTAAAAGTGCTGGCAGCTTGTATGTTATGGTTTCTTTACCTTTTCAAAATTTTTAATAACGACATTTTGCCTTTCCCAAGCATTGCTGTGTAGAGTCACAACCTCAAAAAGCGTGAAGAAACGATATAGGACATTTCAATCATTATTGAGACTGTGTGACGAATACAAGGTGGTTGGTGGTTGTAATTCTTGTTCTTCGAGGCTTATTAAAAATATCTCCGTCTCTGGAGATGCTAAGGCAGTCAACAATACGAGCAAGTCAGCATCGTCGCCTACAATAGCAGCCAGCGCATCAGACTTTGCTACTTCAATGGCTGAGTTAATAACAAGTGTGTCAGCATTTCCCTCTGCCAGTTTCGCTTCGAAACCATTCTCCATAAATTTCTCCTTGAGAATAGAGATGAGGTGTGTCTTTTTTGATGATTAGATAAAAACTTTTGACTAATTGACAGTTAATATCGTTAATATCGATGTCGAGAGTTACAATTTTCGAATACCGGTGAATTCATACGGCCTCTTTTGTATTATAAACTTCGTCAGAGTCAACATCGAAAACGGTTACACATTTACCTCGGTACTTTCCTAGGATATAGGAAATGTAACTTTCTACGACACTCCGGTATGAGGAAAGTGCAGCTGACGTCACTGTGCGGAAGCGAGAAATACCTGACAGCCGTTAAGATTACTATTGTTCACAAGTGTTAAAGCGGTCTGATTAGTCTACGATAAAAAGATCTGTGATACGATTGATCTGCGTCGCCATAAGGATTCCTGCAATGATCGCAAAAAAATGTAGATTGGTTGATGGAATTGTTTATAAACATGTCTTTTCCTTATTTACTGGTTTCCACTTACTTGGTAAAAAACTCTTATAAAGAATTTGTGGTAGTACCTTGCTTCAATTAGATAAACGCTTACTGGTTTTTTTGCCCCATTTGTTTTCACTGCAGACACAATTAGACTATTTTTCACCTCTAAGCTTTTAACTATTATCACTTTTTCGCAATACTTTAGAGATTTCGATTTTCTTTCCGTATAAAAGCTTCATCCAATATATTAGAACATAGTAAACATTTTTCATTGAATTCAAACAAGCGACTGTCTTTCTCAATTTTTTATTTAACAGTGTAATTTGTGTGGACATTGATGGTTTTATGCAACAGCTTTCTTGTACGATTTAACACAATTCTTTCTTGTATAATTTTTCCTACACGTTGGATGAACCTATATTCCACTATTGTTCTCTGCCATTTCTCCAAATTGTTGTCTAGTGTTTCAGCGATTTTAATATGCCAAGCTCTGGCGGGCTGTTTCTTGATAATCTTCCCCATATTTTTGACTGAAACCTTTGGCAACAAAACGTGCTTTATATTTTTGTGTATTTCCTGAACTATCAATTTTTCGTTTGAAAATCCATCTACTTCCTATGATTCTTTTATTAAGAGGAGGATCGACTAGATCCCATGTATTATTTTTCATTAACGATTGTATTTCGTTTTCAGTGGCTTTAAGCCAGTTTTTCTTTTCTAATGGATTGTTTATTTTGATAAGCTGTTTCCAGTTTTCAGGTTCTGTTGTATCGCAATCATTTGCTAAAGCAATAAAATTGTCGGAAGTATATCTTTGAGGTGGTACTCTTCTGTTTTGTCTTTCAGATCTACGAGGTTGATGTGTTTCTGATTGTTTGGGGGCGTCAGGTGTACAGGGTGTGTCACCTATTTCTATTTCAATGTATTTTTTTATCTTCAATTAATTGTTCGTGTTCATTAATTTTCTCGTTTAAATTGTTCAGTTTTTCTTCCAGAAATTTTACAGATCTGGAAATTATTATTTCACCATTTTTAGTGAATACGCGGTATCCCTTTGTATTATTATCATAGCCCATGAAGATACCCTCTTCTGCTGTGTCATCTAGTTTAGATCTTTTGTGTTTGTTTATGTAAGTGTATACTTTACAGCCAAATACACGTAAATAATAGAGGTTTGGTTTTCTTTTGAACCAAATTTCATATGGCGTTTTATTTGTCAATTTAGTGGGGAGCCTATTTTGGAGGTGATTAGCAGTATTTATCGCTTCACCCCAGAACCTATGAGGTAAATTTGCTTCGGATAATAGGCTTCGTGTCATTTCAATTAAGCTTCTGTTTTTTCTCTCAGCAATGCCATTCTGGCTGGGACAAAATGGAACTGTGTATTCATGTTTTATACCATGTTCCCTTAGAAAGGCTTCTGTTTTATTTCCTATGTAGTCCCCACCGTTATCCGATCTAATCGCCGTCGGATATTTTCCTTGTCTGGTTTTGACCATTTGTACATAGTCTTTTATTTTTTCATAAACTTCATCTTTACTTTTTAATAAGTAAATAACTGTGAATCTAGAACTGTCATCTATGAATGTAAGGAAGTAATTTTTTCCTCCTATTGTGGGTGTTTTAAAAGGACCACATAAATCAGTATGTACTAAATCTAATACTTTTGTTGTTTTATTTTCGATAGATTTAGAGTACGGTGCATTTGTTGACTTTGTTTTTATACAGGTTTCACAGTTTGTTTTATGATTACAGTTATTTATTTTCATCCCACTGGCCAAGTCATTTTTGACTAATTCTTTTATACATTCATTATTTCTGTGGCCAAGGCGTTTATGCCAAATTTCGAGGCAATCTTTATTTCTGCAATCATGTGCAATGTTTATTTTATTTTGAGAACTTTCTTCTAGTGTTTCAACTTGATATAAGTTATGTTTCTTAAATGCTTCTAAGTATATATTTCCATTGCACGATAGTATGCATTTTTCATTTTCGAAAAATACTTTATAGCCATGTTCTGTGGCTTTACTTACGGAAATTAAATTTGATTACAATTGTGAAACAAATAACACATTTTTAAGTGTAATTCTATTTATACATCCATCAGATGTTTTTGTCATTATTTGTGTTTCGCCGGTACCGTAAGAATTTAATGTATTCCCATTAGCAATTGTTACTGTAGTTTTTTCAGTATCGTTGAATTTTGTAAATATATCCCTATCGTTCGCAATATGCGACGACGCTCCTGAGTCAATTAACCAAGTTTTATTGGCGGGATTTACAATTATGAATGCTGCATCTTTATGTTCACTTTTATTTATTTGTACCTGTTCATCTGTTTTTGATTCATTCATTTTATTTTTACTATCACCTTTTGTATTTTCAAAACACAACGATGTGTACTTTTTGTATTTGTATTGTGTTTTAGGTGTAGTGGTCTGTGTGTTTCTGTTCTTGAGATGCCAGCATTGTTTGTAAGTGTGATTTGATTGTTTACAGTAGGTACAATATTTGTTTTGCCCTTTATAATCTTGAGTGTATTTCTTTTGTGTTTTAAACACCTTTTGTGAGTTTTCAACTTGCTCACAATTTTCTACCCGTTTATTAAATTCATCAGTAAGTTTGCTCTTGATGAATTCGGGAGTTAATTCAATTTCATTTCGGGCTATCTACACCTGCGGTCACTGCCCCACCATGGTGGACGGATGAAATTAAAGCAGCGAGGAACAAGGTTATTGCACTCAGGAGGAAATTTCAAAAACAACAGAACGAAGAATTAAAAGTAAAACAACACATAATCTTCAAAAAAGAACAAGCCAAATTAAAAAAACTAATAAACAGAACAAAATCCAAAACATGGAAAGATTACTGCAACAAGGTCACAGACACATATGGCTCCCAATATAAAAACGCTAGCAACAAAAGAACAGGTCGGGTAAAACTAGTCAACATTCTACCCCCAAATACAAAAGTAACCATTAAAGACACACTAACACATTTCCTGGACAACTTATACATAACAGACCAAAATATACCCCACACACTAACAAAGGCAAATAAAGAAAACAATGAACCAGCACCACCGGTAGTAACAAAGGCGGAATTAAACAGAATAATCAGAAACATTAAACAAAATAAAGCACCCGGATTCGACTTCATAGATTACAACCTAATTAAAAGAATTAATAATGCAACACCGCAACTACTACTGACACTCTTCAATACATGCCTAAGGTTAGAATACTTCCCAAAATCGTTTAAAGTAGGCATAGTGGTACTGTTTCAAAAACCAGGTAAAGACCCAACAAATCCAAAAAATTACAGGCCAATTTGCCTCTTACCAGCGCTTGGCAAAATGTTAGAACGCATAATACACGGTCGGATAAACTTCCACCTAAACAATAATAACTATTGGAGCAACAAACAGTATGGTTTCAAACAGGGGATCTCAACAGAACACGCATTAGATAACTTAATCAACACAATAAAAGAAGATAAAACAAACAAATACCAAACACTCCTAATAGCCATGGATATCAAAGGGGCCTTCGACAACATACGCTGGCCAATATTAATTAATAATATTAAGCAATCTCCCTGTCCAGGGTACTTGGTAAACTGGATAGTGAGCTTCCTCCAACACAGGTACGTTTCACTAGAGGAAAACGGCATTAAAGTCACAAAGCAGACATTTGGCGGATGCCCCCAAGGAAGTTGTCTCGGCCCGCTCCTCTGGCTATTAATCGCAGACACAGCACTTAAAAGAAATTGGGGAAAACATGTTAGATTACAAGCCTTCGCAGACGATTTTATCTTAATTCTAAGAGGCAGAACAAAGGATAAACTTAAGAGATTAGCAAACAAAATACTAAAGGAATTTAATGACTGGATAGAGGGGAATAACCTAACGCTGAACAGGGAAAAAACAGAACTATTATATCTTAACAGAGGACACACGGGAAACCTTCCAACAGAAAACACCAATGACATAGAGGGAATAGAACTCAACGGCCAGAGACTAAAAGTAAAAGAACAGATAAGATATTTGGGAGTCACACTGCACAAAAATCTAAACTGGATACCACACTGTCAAACACAAACAAATAAGGTACGAGCAAACTTCACAAACTTAGCACATATGGTAGCAAAGGGTTGGGGACTAAAAGCAAATATACTAAAAATCTGGTACACAACAGTAGTGGAAAAGACGCTAACCTACGCAGCACCGGTTTGGGGACACTGCCTCACCAAAAGGTGCATACAGATATTGTCAAGCTGCCAGCGACATTTTGCACTGGCCATAGTCAGGGCCTATAGAACGGCCCCAACCTCGGCACTTCTGGTACTCTCAGGCCTGATTCCAATCCATCTTAAAGTCTACTACGAAGCAGCGTACGGCACAGTCTCAAGATTAAGGAAAAATGCAACAATACACAATGAAACTTTACACCACATCGAATACGACAAAAAAATAAACATATGGGAGAATCATCCAGCAGACACGATAGAACCTAGGATAGGGTACAAGACACAAGACACAACGATATACACGGACGGCTCTAAATTGGAATCAGGTGCTACAGGTTCGACCTTTGTAGCATATAAAAATAATCAAAAGATAAAAACATGGTCAGTGCCGTTAAGGAACAGCAACAGCGTCTTCCAGGCCGAACTACTGGCAATACAAGAAGCAGCAAAATGGGGCAACACCACGGGTGAGTCATATAGCATCCGCTCGGACTGCAAATCGGCCATTGAATCACTTAGTAAACCATTCAACGTAAACAAAACAGTAGACACAATCCAAACACTAATAAAAGAAGCTAACAACAAATTTAAAATCAGCTGGGTTAAGGCGCATGTAGGCATCCAAGGAAACGAAGAGGCAGACATGTTAGCCAAAACCGCAGCTCTAAATGTAAACAACAAAAGCAAATACAACCTGACTAAACCAATCTCAAAACTTAAAAGAACACTAAAAGATATAACACTAAAACAATGGCAGTTCGAGTGGGACTATGGGGACACAGGTAGGGAAACACACAGGTACTTCCCAAAAGTAGATAAAAATAGACTAATAAGCGATTACCTGCTAGCACAGCTATACACAGCATACCTACACAGGTTTAAGAAAGCGGACACACCGGACTGCGAATGCGGAACAGTGGGTTCACCAAAACATTACCTAATTCAATGTCCACTCACCCAAGCACACCACCTGGCACAAATAACAACAGACAACGAGAAATTATGGTATGAACAATTAGCGAAAAACAAACACGTACAAAACAAGGCAAAGACAGTAATCAGGTGGCTCCAAGAAAACTGCGACAGCATCACGACACTAATACAAAACAACACACAATAATATTTAGCACCCCAGCAGCAGTCGAAGGTGGAAGGTAACACAACGATAAAATGAATATGTATATGTGTTTATGTGTTATATGTTAAAAAAAAAGGCCTAGGAGCAATCCAAAGCCACCAAAAAAAAATTATAAAATTGTCCATGGGTATTGTCCAATGGCAGTGTGCGGTAGTCGCACAACATCAGCTGCTTCCAAGGCCCGAAAAAGGAGCCCCGTAATCACAGAATTACCAGCACGACGTTCGTCACCAACGGATCAGCAAGTTGTGCATTATGACACAATAAGAAGCTTATAATAGCCCCCGGCACTGTCTGTCCGTCCTAGTGTAAAAGAAAAGAAAAAGTGTCTATTTATGTGCTTATGTGTTATATGTTAAAAAAAAAAAGTCCCAGGAGCAATCCAAAGCCACCAAAAAAAATATAAAATGTCTATGTGTTTTGTCCTAGTAGCAGTGTGCGGTAGTCGCACAATATCAGCTGGCACCACGGCCCGAAACAAGAGCCCCGTAATCACAGTATTACCAGCACGACGCATGTCATCAACGGTCCAGCAAGTTGTGAACCATGACACAGTAAGAAGCTTATAATAGCCCCCGGCACTGTTTGTCCGTCCTTGTGTTAAAAAATATTATAAAAAGAAGGGGAAGAAGACAGATGAGAAAGAAGAAGAAGAAGAAGAACTGGAAGGAAAGAGGTGATAAGTATAAAGGATAAGTATGGAAAGTAGACCGTGTACGTTAATGGGAGCTGGTGCACGTTAAATCTGTTCGTGGCTCTAATGTCCTCCAAGTTCTATATAAGCGCTACCTCTGGGGCTGCCAATCCAGATGCAGGTCTCTCATCTGGAATTGGTTCAAAATTAGGAGACTAGTTTCACAGTTATATGGATCATGTCAGCTATATAGAAATAAAAAGCTGCAAAACCGGGCTCTTGGGCCAAACCAACAACAACAACAACAACCCATTATGGTTTAGTCAGTTAACGGCAATAGTACATATTTTAAATTACAAATTGTTAATTATTTAACAACCTTTCATGGGCCCAATGGACGGGTAGCCAAGTCAATTAGCACAATAAAAGTAACTTAATTTCAATAATGTAGTTAAAGTGTAATTCAGAATAAGTTCAGTTTAAAATGTAACATTCTTCTCTTCCAGGTTCCCCTTGCAGTTCCTCGTGCTGCCGGTTGGGACGAGCCAATGGCCGGCCCCAACTGGTAGCACAAGGGTTTTTTTTTTAGCAGCAGTTTTTTTATTCATTTTATTTTTGACTGTTCGCCTCTTTATTAGGTGCAATTGGACATTGTCCGCAAAAGCTACCGGAACGGCTCTAATGGGACAGCCCACGGAGCCAGTTTTTACCAGGTGGGGTACGGTAGAAAGGCGCAGTCCCGTCAGCCCCCGCAGCGTTTTCGTCTGCCTTGCAACTCGGCCCAAAAATTTCCCCCGATGGTACGACTTAGCTATTGGCTGATTATATTTTCATTTCAGTGGTTTCATTATCTAGTTAATTTCTTTATTTAGTTTCCCTCAAAATTCTCTCCCCTTTTTCAAGCTAAGTTCAGTACCAACGTTTCGGCACTAAATTGTCCAGCCCCATTTCAACTGTCATGACGAGTACGTGGTGTGCGGCGTCAGATCTCAGAACATTTAAATTTAGGAGTGAACAACACAGAAAATCCGGACTCAGTTGATTGGCCGAACTGGGTACTTGTCTTTGTGGACCGGCCCAATAGGGCGATCAGGCGAATTTCGCCCCAATGACCAGTGCACTCAAACCCGTCAAACTGGGTCGAATCCCGGTAGGTAGGGGCCTGGTCAGTGGTCTCCAAGTAATTTATTATCTTGTTTGACAGGGTCGTATAGTACGGTCCGAGTGCAAAAATATATTCTTGATGGGTGGGATAAGAAAAAACAACAAAATAAGAATTTCAGAGGAAGAGACAACGCTAAAATAAATTACTTGACCATTTTCAGAAAACTAGAATTTAAATATAGTATATTTTAGTGATGTTAGAAGAGTAGTATTGCATGTCATTAAAACAGTATAAGGTAAACAACCTGTACAGAGAAAAAGACTTCCAGACACTAATAATTTTAGGTGAAGGGAGGAATTTAAAGAAAAATTAGATTTCTTTGTGAGGGGGAGGAGGATTAATTACTAGGTAATAAGACTAAAAAATTATAGTGTGAAAGAAAAACATATACAGAATACAGGGGCTTACAATAGATTTAGGACTATATTTTAATGATACAGTGTCTGCCATTTTATAAGAATCGGTACTTGTAAGCGTATATTGTATGTTGCTAAAGCAGTATAAGGCAGCATCTTGTACTGAAATAAACGCTTCAATCCACCTTTTATTTTAGGGGGGGGGAGGGTAATTTAGAGATTCTTTTTTGGGGGGGGATTAAACTGTATGACTAGGTAGTATAAAAAATAAAATTGGGAAATCTTGAGCATTAAGATTTAATCTTAAATAAAGGCGTATGTATATGTGCATACACCTAAACGACGACCCGTCTTTAATATTTTATTCTTTTTAAAACGATTTGCAATCTCTGTATTTAAGATTTATTTTGTAATAATTTAAAAGATTTTTCTTTTAAATAGCTGTAAGTAAATATTTATTTTCATAAAAAAGTAGCTTTATTTATTAAAATATTTTACTTTTAGTAGATAACTTAAATTATATAAAAGTTGTGAAAAATTATATAAAAATATGTGAAAAAAAAATGCTTTAAATTTTATCAGATAAATTTAAAGAGTAGTCTTCTCTCTCAAAGAGAGGGGAAAAAGTTCAATCAAGAGTTTAATAATTTTTCTGAATATACGACAACTTTAGTGGCTTAAAAATTGCCTTTTTTAAACTTGTAACTCGCATTTCTGAAAATACTTTTTCCAACACATAATAATGTATTTCAGATTGGTGTATTCTTATACGCAAAATAATGAAAAAAATGTGGTTTTCATATGTTAAACCGCATAGTCTGCGGAAAGAAAAAAATGAAGTTTATTATTATTTTAATTTACTTCTACTTGTTTTCAAACGTTTATTAAATTTGTTTTATAGAAATGTTTTCCATTCCATTTTTTCCAGAATATGTTTTCTATACCGTAAAATCCCGATTGTAAGCCCAACCACCCCCCCCCCCTTTTCGAAACCAAAAAACGGTTAAATGTAGGAAGGGCGCTTATAATCGAGATTAAAAAAAATCTTTTAAAAACCTGTTTTTATCATTAATTTAGAAATAAAAAAGGTCGAGAATCTTCTGTAATTCGACAGATTTTCACTCAAATATAAATAAATAAATAAAATCTAAATCCCCCCTAAAATACCGCCCCCCTCTCTTCCCCCTAAAATTGAAATTTTTTAAAAATCTTTTTTTAATATTTTTCTTCATTTGTTATTTTATTGTAACAATAAATGAATCATCTAAATCCCCTGAAAAATACTGCATCCCCCTTTGCACCCCCCTCTGGTACAAAACCCCCATAGTTTAACCTTTATAACTCTTTAATTTTAAATTTCTTTTCAGACTTTTTTAATACTCTATATTAAGAATAAATGCACCTAATCTACCACCTGAATTAACCCCTCCTCCTAAAATCTCTGCTTTTCTCCCACTGCCCCCAACCTCATCTCATGAAGACCCTCCCCCTGCAAATGCATCTCGTTAAATTTTAAATCTTTAAAATTCTTAATTGTGTTCTGCCTTATTTGTTATTATAGTGTAACAATAAATCAATCATCTAAATCCCCTCAAAAAAACTGCTTCCCCTTTTGCCCCCCTGTACCAAAACCCCATAATTTAATCTTTATAACTCTTTAATTTTAAATTTATTTTCAGAGTTATTTAATACTCTATATTAACAATAAATTAACATAATCTACCACCTGAATCAACTCGTCCTCCTAAAATCTCTGCTTTTCTCCTCATGCCCCCCCCCCAACCTCATCACATGAAGACACTCCGCCCCCCCTGCAAATGCATTTCATTAAATTGTAAATCTATAAAATTCGTAATTTTTTTCTCCTCTATTTGTGTTTTTTTTGTAACAATATTTAAATAACGATCTAAATTATTCCCCTCCTCCTTCCCAAAAAAGTCCTCTTTATTTTATTTGCCCCCCACCCCCGTACATACTTTAAAGTCTTTAATTTCCCCCCTCTATTTATAACTTTTTTGCAACAATAATTAAATAATTATCTAATTTGCTCCTCCCCCCTCCCCGAGAAAAATTCTGCTTCACCCTTACACCGACTTAACACACAAACTTTAAAATCGTTATTTTTTTTTACGATTTTTATGCTGTATTGTTACTTTGTAGCAACAATAAATAAATGATCATTTAACTCTCCCCTTAAATTTACATTTCCCATCCCCAGAAAAGGGGTGAATTTCTAGACATGGAGGGGGGGGGGGGGGTGTAAGGCAGAGAGAAAATTTTAGTCATTTTTGTAGTTTGACTGTTTTTACAACTAATATTTTGTTAATGGCAAGTTAGTTATTTTAGAGAACACATTTATTTCAAAACATAAAATATACATATGATTCAAGGAAGAAGAGCCAAACTTTAAAAAAGATGGACATTTTTGTTTTACTCTCACATATTTAGAATTCCACCTTTCTCCCTTGGGAGAAAAGGACAGAGCAAAAATTTCAAAGGGAATGATTATTTTAGATGAGTGATATTTATATGAGATGATGTAGCTGAGATGAGATGAGTGATATTTATATGGGATGATGTAGATGAGATGAGTTACCTTACTATAAAATAAGAAATAGAACAGCGTTTAAACAAATATATATTAAAGATTTTAAAGTATTTGCTGAGTGGGGGGAAAATTGAACTTTTGGGAGAAAGGAAGGTAATTTAGATGATTGATTATTCGTTAATTGTTACTAAAAATGAATAATTACAGCAGATTTAAAAAAAATAGTTTTAATTAAAGATTTTAAATATTGTATGTGTGTGAAGGGGGGGGGGGCATTTTTGGAGTAGACAGAAAACTTCGGTGAGAAATTATCTATTTAATTTTACTAGAATGTAAGAAATAGGACAAAAGATTTCTTCAAATAAGAGTTTTACAAATTTCAAACTTTGTATTCTTGCGGATAAGGGGGTAATATGAATTTCAAAGGAAGGGGTTTGAAATTTAGATGATTTGTTATTTATTTATTGTTAATAGAGAGCAACAAATAGGACATAAATTTATTTTTATGAATAGTTTAAAAAAATCTTCTATAGGGGTTGGCAAAAAGGGCGGAAGCAGACATTTTGGGAGTAGAGTGATAATTAAAATGGTTGACTATTTATTTATTGTTACTAGACAGCAACAAAAAGAGCATATATTTTTTAATAAAGAGTTTTAAATATTTTAAAACTTGTATCCTGAGAGGAGAGGGAGGGAAGGAGAAGAGTACGGTTTAGACAGAGATGAGTGGAGGCGGGGGTAATTTAGATGATTGATTATTTACTTATTGTTACTAGAGATCAACAAATAGGACAGAAGAATTTTTTAAAATAGAATTTAACAATTTTTTTTCTGAATGAGCAAAAGGAGGAAAAAGATGATAAGAGATAATTTAAATGGCTGATTATTTATTTATTGTTACTAGGGAGCAACAAATATAACAGATACTTTTTTTAATAAAGAGTTTTAAAGATTTCAAACTTTGTATGCTGAAGGGGGAGGAGGAAACATAAATTTTGGATGGAAAGGGGAGATTGTAGTTTAAATGAATGATTCTTTACTTATTGTTATATTACTAGTAAGCAGCAAGAATGCCAGAAGAATTTAAGATTATCAAGATTTTGAACTTTTTGTGTTGGGAAGGACACAGAAGGGAAGCAGACATTTCATGTGGGGAGGATTTCATTAACATTATACAAAAGCAAAAGTGTAAATCTCCCAAAAATTTCAAAAGATTGAAAATTCTCTTCCTTAAATTTTTAAATAATTTGTTGTGCAAAAAAATTGTTTGTGAGGGTGCGGGGGAAGGGGGCGGGGTTATATCAAGGAATGGAAGAGAAAATCGAAATTGCTTAAAAGAGGGAGGACTTTATTTATTAATTTTTACTTTCGGGATTTTACGGTATTTGTTAACATACGGTGTGTTTTTTCCAAACGTCGACTAATGGATAATTTCTTAATCGTTAGTCTTAGCATATAGTTCCAATTGCAAAAGTATTTAAAATTAACTAAATAATTATGTTGGACACAATTTGCATAAAAAAATGCAATTCTGATGAATAAGTTATAAAAATTAACATTTTATACAGCCTACGGGTCCTATATGTTATCTTTGGTAAAACAATCCTGAAGCTCTGATATATCAAATGAAAAAAATATTATTTTTGTACAACCAAAACTCACCGTGTTATGCGAGTTTAAAATTTGGAAATTTTTCGCTTTTAACAAGGTGCCCGAAGTGATGTGCGGTTAGATCGAAATCGTACATTATTTCAGGCACTGTGTTATGTGCCAAATTTTTCCAAATTTGAAAATCGGTAACTTATGGTCATACTAAAATGATTTTTTCTCCCGCATGTCAGAGCATGCGGACTGTTTCACTAAATATAACTTATAGGACCAAGGGACGTATAAAAGTTAAGTTTTGTAGCATCTTCAAAAATGCATTTTAGGTAGATTTCGTAAGAAATACTACTTATTACATTCTCTCCAATGTTGGAATTTCTGAAAAATGTTTGCAGATCTACGCCGATCATGACTCCCATAACCCAAAACCACCCCCAGTTCAAAACTATATATATATATATATATATATATGTCTATCTACCTATCTATATCACTTTTTTATGGACACAACAACTTCCATAATTCTGCACAAATCGCTTCCAAACTGATACACAAAATCTCGTTCAAGTTCGTTAATTGACAAAATCGAACCAAGGGGTGGGAAATGGGGCGGGGGGGGGGGGTGCTTTTTGTAAAAAAAAAAAAAAAAAAAAACGTATCTTCTCAATTATGATACGTATCGAATCCGTTTAAAGTTATTATTATTTCTTGGAAAAGGGCCGAAAAGTAATGTATGACAGATTTTTTATATCATTAAAAATGACCTCAAAGGGGGAGGGGGAGAGAAATAGGGGTTTAAGAAGAAAAAAATTCATAACTGCGTCCATTCACATGATATCAAATCCGCTTAAATTTATTAAAAATCCTCTTAATATTATCTACAACTTTTATACTGACAAGTTTTTTATAGAACCAAACTTTACAGAAAAAAAAATCCTGCTGGTTCCGCCTACAGATACAGGTAGATTTCGAAGTGGGTGGTTCCAACTGCCGCATCATGACAAAAACGTAATTTCTTTTGCAATTCCCAACAAACAGACGCCCCCCGGTCTGCGTCTTCGAAATCTATCTGCGCTTGTAGGCCTAGCCGTCAGGGTTTTTTTATTTACCCAAACGGCGTATAACATAATCCTTCAGCTAATTTTAAATATTTTTGAAATTGAAACTGTTTATCAAAGGCTAACAGTTCAGAAATCATATATTAGTCAATGCTTAGAAGGGACATATTTTATATTTTTTATAATATGTGTAGATTAAAATTTTTGATAAAAAAAATTCTTTAAGTTTATATTGTATTTATTTGTTATTAAATTCTTTAAAGATGAACCATTAAGTGTAATATATCGAGCTATCATACTGATCTCGAGAAACAAGTACTGCCTTGCAAGAGCGATCCTCATGTCCTGCGGAAAGCAAGGCGCAAGCGTTGTTCGTTGGGACGAATTTAAATTTTCATAACCTCCGGCTAACGAACAAATGGGCAAAATTGTAATGTTGTTTTCTCGGTATTTATTCTTAAATGCTGAAAATAATTGATTTTTCTAACATGAACAAAAAATTGATTACGTATATGAATGTAATTATTAAGAGTATTAATCATTACTTCAGTCATTTATATTGCATTATATCTTTAGAATCATATTAATTGAAATAATGCTTATATTGAGTTAAAACTGGAGCTTAGTGAACTTATTAACACGGGCTTTTCAGCCAGGACTTGTAAATGTGGAAACAACCAGATTGCTAATAATAAAATATAGATCTACACTATAAATTATGCTGTTAAAACTTTTATTTCATGTTTGTGTGATAGTAAGTAAGGAATACTATTATTAAATTATCAGTAGAATATATTTTACAAATGATGTTCTGTTTTTTTTTTTTTTTTTTTTTTTTTTTTTGGGAGGGGGAGTCAATGTTAATGTATGAAGATTTTTTGGGGGGGAATTTGCGTCATTGGGTTTGGGGGGGATGGTCACCACTGCCGATAAGTTTTAAACAAATTATGTTTCCAGGATCCTTTATTCATAGTATTTAAGTGATTTATATGCTCATTAATAGCTCCAACTAAATGCATTTTTAGTTGTGTTTTCAACGGAGTTCAATTAGTTTTTTACATTAAAAAAATTTTTAATTTCATATGTTCAAATGATTTATGGTAGTACTTATTCCGGCTAGAATTACTGCAAAAATAAAAAGGGGCGAGCGAGCGAAGCGATCTGGGACCGCCTAGCGGTCTCAATGTGAAATGCTTCCAATTCACGGGGGGTTGGCGAGCGTTAGCGAGTAGGGGGCTGAGCCCCCTAGTATTAGAAAAATGTAATGAACGGATGAATAGTTTTTTATTTGCTCTGCTTTGAAAATGTATTGTGACATAATATTGAATTGAATAGTATAATTTCAGTGATTCAATGTGATGAATTAAGTGATTTTATTGACCATATTTTTACAAACAGTCTAATTAGAAAGTAAATAAGTAATTATTTAATTGATTCATATAATTTTAAAGTAGAAACTGAATCAGTGAAACATGAGAATGACAACCATTACAATGCTGTGAATATTGCATTTTAAAAGTTCTATCTCTAAGCTAAAAGACTTCGAGAGCAGATGACAGATGATACTAATCGATAACTTTAATTGGTGAAACGCTTTTAATTGATAAAAGGGTACATTTAAAAAAAAAAAATACATTCTTCAATTTATTTTCTACTTTTTAGCCTTTAAAATGGTTCATTGTTCATCAGTTTGTTCATTCTTCCATGCGAGTTTCAGTGAATATTTGGCGATTTATCATCTGTGGTGTACTAACGGGAAAATCCTTAAAATTACTGTATTAATTTATAATTAAGTTAAAAAAAACATTAAATTGTTGTACTGTAATCGAAAACGCGCCTATGAATGTAAATTTTAAAATTCTATGTCGTGCAAAAGCGTGCAAAAACAAAAAACAACGTATAGCTAAAAGATTTTTTTTTTTTTTTTTTGTTGGAAATTTTCACTTTTGTGAAAAATGAGCAACGCGATCGGTTTCAGCAGAATAAATGGCATTATGGAAAACTAAATTTTGGAAAATTCAACAACACCGTCGATTACAGAATGAAATGTAATTGGAGATATCCTATCAACAACATGTTATAGAAAAAGATAGAAAACCGTATTTTAATATATTTTAATATAATTGATTTCTTCTAAATTTTCTGATTTTTTTTTTATTGGTTTACAATGTATAAATAAAAATTAAAATAAATAAAAATAATATTATTATACTAGTCTAGAATATAGGTGTATTATTCAATAACATTTTTATGTGAGCGAGTTTTACGATGCATATGGCCATCGAGCATGCCAGATAATTTTGAAGCACGATTATATTTATATTAAAAATGAATTTGATCATTTGAAGGAAATCTTTTATATGATTATGTTGATTTAATTTGTTAAAGGCACCAATATATATCTATCTATATCTAATATGACTGTTAACACTATCGACAACCATTTCACTAAAATTAAATACTACTACTCACACCATAATATTTTTCTTATAAATGTATTATTATACTTTGTCGGAAACTTTCAAGCCGCTAAAATAATTTATTCAAGTCCTGTCATGTCGCATCGCTAGTGCCTTTTGTCAGAAGGTAGCAAGCGATTGATATGAAATAAATAAAGAAAAATCGTGTTTCGTAGATTGGATTCTGCGCTTTGATTCTGCGTATACAAAGTTTAAGTGTAAGGGTTTGAAAATTAACGATAATCCATTAGTTCCCCGCCCCCCCTCAAACATAGGAATATTAGAAAAGTGTAATGAACGCATGAATAGTTTTTTATTCGTTCTGCTTTTGAAAATGCATTGTGATTTAGTACTGAAAAGTATAATTTCAGTGAAGCAATGCGATGAGTTAAATGATTTCATTGACCATAATTTTACAAAAAGTCGGATTAGAAAGTAAATAAGTAATTACAGTGTAATATGGGCTGAGATTCACCCCAGTTCGTGTTAAACAACCTCCGTAAACAGGCCTCTGTCCAGGTCGTACAATTATTTTTGATTAGTAATCGTCGTATTATTTAAATGCAAATTTTCTGTCAAAAAGCATAATGATTATTCATAAACAGTAGTGAACATGTGTGCCTCCATTCCAAAAAGTGCTTAGTCGGAACCTGAGAGTAAAAGTGTTAACATCTTGGCTGTTAAATGAGAACACGTTATCCCGTGTATCATCAGTTCATCGCTGCTTTGGTTAATACCCCATTAGGATTGAGCTTGGGGCCACAGCTCATGTAGTTTCTAGTATATAGCATTAGCTAATCGGAATGCATTCGGTAAGTCATCGTAGCCTCCAAAACAAATCGGGTGAACATGTTCCGTAATTTTCTATGTCCGTTCTAGGGAAAAGTTTCCAATGAAATGAAGTCTTTTTCTCTCTCTTTTCCATCAAAAACTTCCATCCTTCGTTAAATTTCATACGTCGAGGAGTAACGGTCATCCATTATTACGCAAAACTTTACGAGGACGCAATAATATCCCTGTAATAATTGTGAATTGCCATACAAAAGTTTGGAGGGAGGTCACAAAATGTGTCACATAGTGATACTTACTGCTCATACAATTATAATAGCCCTAGTGATAGTAGAAGAGGGTGGTATGCTGTGACGTCACATCTAAAATAAAAAAAAAATTAAATAGGCATTATTTGCACGCAGCAAGGGGTGGATTTATAAAGCAGAGGGCCGGATTTACCGGAACTTTTTCGAAGCCCTTCCCCTATCTTGAAAATTTGGCCCTATTTACACTTTTTAAAATTTATTACAATAAACGGTTATACAAAGTAAGTTAACTGTTTATTTTGTTTTATTTTTCTTATTTGTATTTTCATTATTCAGATAGTTAAAGTATTAATACTTTTACGGCAAAAATATAAAATCACAAAAACTTGTTTATTGCTTAAGCAGGCAATGCTTTTTAAATGAGAGAAGAAACTGGTCTAATTGCAGGCGTATTAAATGATAATTTCTAATCAATTTAGATGCTGAGAAACCTCAATCAGGTAAAGTTTTTTCTTTCGATATATTTTTAAAAATATAAAACGATCATTCAACACAAGTTAAACAAAAAACTAAAACATTAGTGTCTGCTCATTTGTGACACAGGCCGTTTTCAAACTGTTTTTTGTTTGGTTTTGACTCATTTACAACATTAAATAATCCGATAGCTTATGGGGAAGAGGAGGGCAGAGCCCGCTTAAAACAAATAAGTAGGGGAAGCCTGACATTATTCAGGGGGATTCCTATTACGCTGCCAGTTATTTTGTTATTTACTAAATCCATTTTTCGTATGTTGCAAAAATTTGAAGTTTTACCATCAAAATTTCGAGTAAAAAACATTTTCGTAAGAGCAAGGCTTCATGATTTAGATATAAGTTTCGTAAGGAAAATATTGCATTTTTTATCCTGATAAGTTGAAATTCTTTTTCTAAAAATGTATTTTGAAAAGTTAATTGGGGGGCCCCTTTGTATTTATTTGGGTAAGCACGTGCTTCCCTGGCCTATTCGGTAAACAGGTCTTGGAGGAGCGTGGTGCCATTCATATGAAGTTGTTTTTCGTTACATCCCATTATCTCGTTTCAATTTTAAGTTAATTTTTTTAATATAACAATTTCAGAAATCAGATAAATTCGTTAGCTATAGCAAAAATAAATTATATATGTTTTATTCGTTTCGTTATAAAACTGAATGCAAATAAAAACAAATGTTTTCATTTGAAGTAAACAAAAATACTACGTCTGAACATATTTATATTTATATTAAATCATTAAAATTACAGACATTATAATACACTTTCATATAACATTAAAATTGGACGTTTCGGATTTACATGGAAAATCCCTCTTCAACAAACATTTTTCATAGCGTAAGTCATAGTTCAAAAATATCAACAAATAGAAAATGCAACGTATCAAAATTTCGAAGTCAAAGTTATAGTTATAATAACACGGAGTATTCATTCGGGATTGCACCTGCTTCATTAAGAGGTAAATCTGTAATTTTCGTATACCATGATTCTAAGAAAGTACGAGTTCTGTAGTTGCTGCACTTCGATCTGATTACAAAAGATTTAGTAAAATCTGGAAAATGGTCAGTTTTAATTGCATGATCCACTATTTTGGAATTTAAATTTTTATTTTGAAATGCACATCTGTGCTCCTTTAGTCTTGTCTCAAGTGTTCGACTTGTCTCTCCTATATACAGTGTCTCACATAAGTGATGGGACACTTGTGCTTTACAAAAGGAAACTAATCAAATAAATTAAAAAAACATGTACACATTTTTTTGTGGGTGTGTTTCATACTTAAATTTAGTAAAGATTATTACATGACATACATTTTGTCAAAATATTAAAATATTAATTTAATAAAAATACAAATGTTTAGAACGGAGCAAAAAATAGCTCACATAAGTGATGGGACACCATTATATATGCAACAAAAATCGCCTGAAATAAGCAATAAAAATATTTTTTGGGGTTTTATTTTTACTTAAAAGCAATTGGCAATAATTGATAAAATCGTCTGCAGTATTTCTCTCCAGTTTGTTTTGGAATTTTTGTGTTTTTTAGCTCTGTGTAGCCATGAATGCTAAACGAAAAGAAACTTCGCCTGAAATTCGAAAATTAGTTATTCATTTGCATATTGAACGTGGAAAATCTATTAGAAAAACTGCTGAAACAGTTAACTTGAGTCGTTCAACAGTTTTCAATATCATTAAACGATATAAAAAGAATCATATGATTCAGGATAAAAGAAGACCTGGCCGACCATCAAAGCTATCCAATGGAATAAAGCGAATTATCGTTCGAAATATTAAAAAAAATCCAAGAATTAGTGCTTCAAAAGTTGCTGCTGATTTACAAGCATTATATGGAATAATTGTTAATCCTGAGACTATTAGAAGGGTAATTCGATCTGCTGGATATCACGGTAGAGTAGCCAGGAAAAAATTCTTCGTAAGTGAAAAGAATAGAAAACTCAGACTAGCTTTCGCAAAATCCAACATAAATAAGAATTCTGATTACTGGAATAAAGTTACATTTGCTGATGAGAGTAAATTTAATATATTTGGTTCTGACGGTAGAATCTTGGTGTGGAGAAAACCCAGGGAAGAATTTCGCAAACAGAACTTGGTACCAACAGTAAAACATGGTGGAGGAGGAGTTATGGTATGGGGGTGTATGTCGTCCGCTGGAGTTGGTAATCTTGTTTTTATTGACAGTATAATGGATCAGTACAAGTATATTGATATTTTAAAGCAAAATTTGAAATCTTCAGCACGAAAATTGAACCTTCATAACGATTTTAAATTCTACCAGGACAATGACCCCAAGCACACTGCTCTGAACGTTAGACTCTGGCTGCTATATAACTGTCCTGAAATAATAAAAACACCACCACAATCTCCAGACTTAAATCCCATAGAGAATATTTGGCAAGAATTGGAATCAAGAATTCGCAAACACACCATTTCTTCAAAACAACAACTAAAATCGGTGCTTCAAGAAGAATGGGGTAAAATCACTCCAGAAATCACAAAAAAATTAGTCGAATCCATCCCAAAAAGATTAAATCATGTTTTAAAAGTAAAAGGAAATCCAACAAAATATTAAAACCTTTTAAAAAGTAAAATTTTTGGATAAATATTTGATGGAAAAGTAAGTGTCCCATCACTTATGTGAGCCATTTTTTGCTCCGTTCTGAACAATTGTATTTTTACTAAATTAATATTTTAATATTTTGACAAAATGTATGTTATGTAATAATTGTTACTAACTCTAAATATGAAACACACCCAAAAAATTTTTGCACATGTTTGTTTATTTATTTTATTGCAGTTTCTTTTTATAAAGCACAAGTGTCCCATCACTTTTGTGAGACACTGTATATCGCATTGCATTGTTGGCATGGAATATCATAAACTACATCTTTAAATTGAGAACTGGGATATTTATGTTTGAAGTTGCTTAAAAAACTATTTAAAGGTTTCTGTGAGATGAAAGCTGTATGGATACCGAGTGGTTTCAAGAGATGCGAATCTCTTCTCGCATCTCTTCAAGCGAACGTTATCTCGTGGAAGTTATCTCGCGGTTTCAAGAGAACATTCACAACTCATTCACAATGAATTGAAATGATCCCAAAATGACCCACTAATCTAATTGTCTTGAACATGTGACTTAACCATTGGTCTCCTCGTAATCCAAAACGGTGGGACACAAAATTTAGCCCAAATCGTTAAAGCCGTCTTTTAGATAAAATTATTAGCTTGATTAAAATAAATGATCAACGTAAAATAGCACAAATAAAAATATATAAAATGGCAAATAGCTGTTTCGGAGCTCCTAAGTCTCCATCATCAGTGCCAAATGTAAAAGACTAAACACTGATTCAAAAGTTTAAGCCATGTAAGTATGCTTGTTTCTCCGCCGGGGAGTTTTTCAAAAACAACAGCGGAATCAGGAAGTACATGTGCCGTAAGAGACCTATAGAAGTGCTCGGCCAGACTGGACGAGCTTAAGTACTTAGGAGAAAAAAGGGGGGAGGGGGAATCGAAGAGAATGAATTAAATGAAAGGTAGCCAGACATTTGAAAAATTTGGTGTACTGAACATATCATTAACTAAGTTGCCAGAATTCTTCCATGTATGGTAATCCTTCCAAAAATCAAGGTCGTAAATCGATGAGCATTTCTGAATTATTGAACCCTCTGAAAAACTAAAACTGTGATTGCTAGACCAACAATGGTTAGCAATTGCAGAGCGTTTAGTGTCACAATTTTTAACATAGTTTTTTTGTTCACCCATGCGAACCTTAAGGGGCCTCTTGGTTTGACATATGTACATTCTATCACACTCGCAAGATATCTTATAAATTCCCTAATGTTAAAATCTGTCAATTGGATGTTTGAGATCTGTAAAGTGGAGTTTGTTAAAAGGTACATAAATTACTTTAAAATCGAATCTTTTCAAAATTTTGGATATTTGATGGCTTATTCTCGGAAAATATGGAAGTATAATTACATTTTCATTGCGAACATTGTTAACGTTGGAATGTGTACGTTTAATTAGTTTATTATGAATTAAATCAACGATTTCAACAGGATAACCCCACCCCGGTCAATGGCAATTGACTTAATGTCGTCTAACTTGGGTTTGCTCTCCCTGCTCTATAGATAAAAAATATTTCGTAATCGTGTTAAAAATTGATGTTTTTAACTATTGGAGTGAGATACAATTGTTCAGTCGTATTTCATTTAAGATAATGCGCATACACATTTATAAATTTTACAAACAACAAAAGGAAATAATATATAGAAAATATATTAATTTAACTATAACATGATTTTTACTTTCTTCTACCTATAATAGAAGAAAGTATTTTTTTACTTCCGGTTTTCGACGGATTTATACGTTTTAGTGGTCAGAGATTCCGAAGAACATGTTTTTACAAAATGTCTGTCTTCTTTGTGCCATCGAAAAGTACATGAAGTTATACTTCAAATTGATGCAAATTTTATTTATAGGTTTTTGGCTGTTGTCAGCAGGTCCCACTTGAATTTGGGGATATTCCGACGAAACGGGACGCTACGATAGCGATTTGTGTTCTATTTTCACTATTATATCATCGAAAAGTGTATGATGTTATGCCGATAATTGAACCAATTTTTTTAAAAATGTTTTTGACTATGGCCTGCAGGTCCCAGTTGAATTTGGAGATATTGTGCCTGGAGGGGGCGCTGTGATAGCCATTTAAAGATTTCAAATTCAAAAAGACCTACAAAAAAAATTAGAAATCGTAAAATTTTTCTACATTAAATGTTTGGTCTTGATCCAAGAATTCCAGAGCAATTTCTGTTTTGCCTCTATCTTAAAAAATGGCTGAGATATAGAAGTTTGAAATTTTAGGGTGACTGACATTTTGAAACAATACAGCACGATTCCTGAGTGAACGGGTTGAATTTATGAGTTTTAGTGAACATGGTTTCGGCAAAATTTCCTTCATTGTTGTAAACATCGTTTCAACTCTTACATGCTTAACGCTATATATTTATCAGCCAACGTCAAATTCTTGCCAAGCTTGGAGACAATTGCATAAATATCACCAAATATGGTATCTAGTTGAGTTCGGAAACGCATAACACAATTGAAAATTCCAATGGCAGCGATTACCGTCAATAAGCGGGAATGTACTCGAATTCTTTTGTGTAGCCCTGTATATGATTTAGTACATAATTTATAAACACAATGTAAAATTGCAAAAGGCAATTAATTTTAAAAACACATACCACAACTGAAAACAAAATTCCAACAATTATTGTTCATAGACAGAATTACTGTAAACGAATTATTTTCAATGTTCCTGTAAATGAACAATAAATACTAGGCACAAGATATTGTATAGTAAGTATCTTGTATAGTGCACCTCATTGATATATATCAATTTCAATATGTTTGAATGTGTTAAACGTTATTAAAATACACTGCAAAGGATTTTCTCCCGTAGACCAGAATGTGTAACGGCTTTATTTGAGTGCCCCTGTTAATGAGCTATAAGTGCTACACATCCAATTTTCAATACCGAATATGCACTGGCAAACCTCAGTAACATATACCACTTACATGACAATCAGACTATATTTACATGAGTTACAGAACGGGCAGACAGATAGGCGGTCAGACAAACCGAATTCATAAACTCTTTTCAGTTATGTTGAAAAGTGTTAACAAGTGGGCAGGTGTGATCGAAGACCGCACAAAGGATTACGTTTAATATCCCTTTCAAAACACTTCATCCTTTCTTTAATAAATTCAAATAAATTTTATTTTCCAGAAAAAAAGTCATGTTTTTTATGAAGTAAAAATTTACCGGTCTATTTTTTATTTCCCTTATGATGTCATATTAAGCTGCTTTCTGTATTTACATATACTCATACCACTTGTATTATTGAGAAATGTTTGAAAATTTCCGTTTTATTACCAATATGACGTCATATTAATCTTTTTTTCAATTGGTGAAACTTTTATTTCATTTTCAATTTTCACGTGGATATCTTTCAATAGAAAATTAATTGTTGTAGAAAGAATTTTATTGCGGATTTTTAATTGTTGGCAACTGCTATAACAAAAATGTTTTAATTTAATAGGATAAGGCTGTTAGATTTTTGGTTTTTTATCTCTCTATATTAAAAGAATACGATTTTTTTCAAATTTTATGATTTTGAGCTTCATAGTAGGTATTCAGCTATAAGTACATAGAATTTCATGTCTGTAAGTTATACAGTTTCCGAGAACCGGCTCTGAAGTTGAACGAAACCCTAAAAAAAGGACTTTTTAAAATTATCTACTGAGAAATTCCTCCTTTTCAGAGACGCATCAAAAGGCACTTACTGTGAGGAGGCTATACTGCAACATAAAAAAGCATTAGACAGACAGAAAGCAAAAGTGCAAAAATAATAGTAGTGCATGCGATGACGGAGACAATAATCGAGATGCAATAAATGCGACTAAGCTTTCTTGAAAACATATAAGTAGAAACAGGGACCGATTTACAAATTTGGGGGCCCGGGGCACACATGCTTATGGGGGGAGGGGAAGGGGGGCTTGCACTAATGCTTACAGCGGTAATTATTAAGATAACCACTATTGGCTTTAATAATTTTGCGATATTTAATTATTTTTTTTATAAATTTTCTTCTCAATAGCAGTAAAAGTTTTTATAATATCCTAATAATCAATCTTTAGTGTTCTATTTCGATTTTTCAAAATCGATTCTGAAAATGAAAGTATCCTAATAAAAAAAAAACCTGTAAACAAAATCGAAAAAGTAAAAAACGGCCTATGAAGAGATTGACCTCAACTATCCAATGGAAAAAAAATCTTTTAAAAATGTTGAAGTACAAATACAATAATAATAAAAAAAATCTCCCATAGAATTAATATTAACGAGCTTCTGTTTTCGCATCAGTAAAGTAGTTATTTTTAAATGAAAAAAATTAATTTTTTCATATTAATTTTGTTTTTTAATAGTTAAAACTTTACCAGATTTTGGCCAATAATTGAAAATTCTTCAGTAGCATTTGGGGGCCCCGGAAAATCGATGAGCCTGGGCCCGTGCCCCGAATGCCCTGCTGTAAATCAGGCACTGAGTAGAAAACTATAAAATAGTTGACATCGATCTGGTGAAAACAAAAGATAAATAAGTATAAAAGTATTTTTATTTATTATTATTTTTTTAATACTCTCTTTTTCGATTCGATGCATTCGATGTTCATCTTGACAATCACGCTTAATTTTTTGACTAAAATTCCTGTTTGGTCCCTAAAATTTCCGCCACAATACATTAATTCGACGTGGATACCTAACTCGAATATGAAAAATTCACGATTTTTTTACGCTTGGTAGAAAGGGCAAGAAAGTGAATTTATGAAAAACGTATATTTTTAAATTATCTTTTGAGGATTTGTAAATTGATTTCTCAAAGTACAATCAATCGCTAATTAATTTATATTAAACTATTAATTGCTAAAAGTGTATATTTTTTAAACATACGCTTCATTTTTAATGTACCCTCCCGTTCTGTGTGTATGTATGTACGTATGTACGTAACGCGATAACTCTTGATAGAAATATCCGTTTTACTTCAAATTTTGTTTATAGGTTCATTGTGATAAAGCGCTTCCCTGATTAGTTTTGGGGGTTCATTGGTTAAGTATAAAAGGGGAACGGGGGGCTAAAATCCATGCCCATTATTTTGTGCAGCCCGTAATTTTACGGGGCAAAGTAATATAGCATTATAATGCACATGATATAATGCACTTTAAAACACAATAACACTTTACTTGTTGTTCCGTAGCACGTAGCACGTTAGATAATCATCACAGAATCGCTTTTTTGGCGGTTAAAATTTTCGAAACACGAGTAAAATAAAGGGTACATCCTAGCGGAGGACAATGTATGGGGTCGTACCGAGGCTAACGAAAAAGAAAGGCTACCGCGGTGCTTCACGCGTATCTTTTTTTACAGACCGCGTGAGTCACGTGATGTTCGAATGCACCAAAGCGGATGTACGAAAAGAGCATCACGTCACTCTAGCGGTCTGTAAAAAAGATAAGTGGAATGCACCGCGGCAGGTCCGGTGACAGGTTTCACGGGCCCCTAGGCAGACCAAAAGCACGGGCTCCCTACAAGAAAAAAAAATGCGGAAATCCGCCGCTTATACGAATCATTGTATAATCGAATCAGTCATTTTTTAGAATTAAGAACATAACGTTAATTGTCGTTTATTTGAATCAGGACCACCCCCCTCTGATTGAATCAGATTCAGCTTTAGAAACATGGCTAATTTTAAAAAGTTGTTATTAAAATTTGATCGAATATTTGCCCTAAAATAATTTACTCAAGGGTATTTTGAAATTTTACATTATACCTGTTTCACAATCCCGTTTTTGACAAATTTGCAAACAAAAAATGAAAATTTCAGCTAAGTTCAATAAGGTACAGAATTAAGAAACACGTTTCTCTCCCAATAGATGTGATGCATCTTTGATTATAATCAATTGCTACTTGATGACTTACTTTTCATGATTTCGTATCCCAAAAATTGAGTTGAAAAATTCATTTCGACAGTGTTCATAGGAATATAATTTTTTCAAATATTCATCTCATAATTTATATTTCACATACAAAAATTGTTAAAATGTATAAAAATCACAATATAATTGGAATGGTTAATACTAACGCCACAGAATATTCAGCGAGAAAAAAAAATTAGTATTACAGATAGGCGATATGAATAAAAATCAATTTCCCAATTATAGAGATAAACTTTACATCTTTATAATGCCAAAATTCTTGACTGAATAGCTTTCAGTTTGACATCCAAAGTGAAAATTTGCCCTAGATTCAAAATATGAAGCAAAATCGTATTTTAGTATTAGAAATTTAAAATCCTTTTACTATTTCAGTATGGGGACGGCTCCCTCAAACTTATTACTTTCTTCTATCTTTACAAGAAGAAAGTATTGGATTCATGAAAATTTTCGACTTCCGGTTTTCGACGGATTTATACGTTTTAGAAGGTCCTGAACACGATTTGACTATTTTTAGAAAATGTCTGTCTGTGACTCTGTCTGTCTGTATGTGACAAAAATTTTGTGGGGGCTCTATCTCAAGAACTAATGCTCGGAATTTAATAAAACTTTAGATTCAGTTAGCCCCTGGTATAAATTGATGCTGATTAGTTTTTGGTATAAATCGCCCGGCAGGTGGCGCTGCTATGCAGCATTTTTTGCGATTTCCGCAATAGCTTTATCTCAAGAACGAATGCTCGGAATTTAATAAAACTTTAGATTCAGTTAGTCCCTGATATAAATTGGAGCTGATTAGGTTTTGGTAAAAATCCCCCGGCAGGTGGCGCTGCTAAGCAGCATTTTTTGCGATTTCCGCAATAGCTCTATCTCAAGAACTAATGCTGGGAATTTAATAAAACTTTAGATTCAGTTAGTCCCTGATATAAATTGGTGCTGATTAGTTTTTGGTAAAAATCTCCGGCAGGTGGCGCTGCTATGCAGCATTTTTCGCGATTTCCCCGATAGCTCTATCTCAAGAACTAATGCTCGGAATTAAATAAAACTTTATATTCAGTTAGTCTCTGATATAAATTGGTGCTGATTAGTTTTTGGTAAAAATCACCCAGCAGGTGGCGCTGCTATGCAGCTTTTTGAAGGATTTACACGATTTTAGCGATAGTCATATCTCAAGAAAGAATGCACGGAATTTAATAAAACTTGAGCTTCAGTTAGACATTGATATAAATTGGTGCTGATTCTTTTAGTGTATGCGAAACATGTGTGAGATAGAAGAAAGTTTTGGGATTGACACATCCGACTAGTTTTTTAATATACTTTTAAGAAAGATTTATTTTCGCAATTGAATTGCTATTTTCGTTTTTTCTCCGATAAAAATGCAAGTGGGAAGGGTTCTGTTTTGTTTTTTCTTTTTTTTTTCTTTTTTAACTAGTTGTATACATATGACGCATAATGTTTAACAACATATAAATACTAGCTAACACACCCGGCGTTGCCCAGGCCCGTGATAATAGCTTTAAATATACCAACAATACAGCAAAAGCCGTGTGCGTACTCACGATTTAAGAGGCTACATCACTCAGGCGAAAACACCCGCTCGCTAATGTTAATCCAATGGGGGAAATAATTTACGATATCTCGTTCGTATTTCAATATTTTTAAATGATTTTTTTTTTTTTTTTTTTTTTTTTTTTTTGCATTGGTCGATCTCTATACAGGCTCTTTTTACTTTTTCGATTTTTGATGCAGTTTTTTTTTTTTTATTGAGGATATTTTCACTTTCGAAACCTGTTGCAAAAGTGAAAGTACCTTAATAAAAAAAAAAAAAAAAAAAAAAACTTTTAATCAAAATCGAAAAAGTACAAAGAAGCATGCATAAAGATTAATCAGCTATCTAATGAAAAAAAAAATATATATATTGAAATGCAAACGAGATATCGTAAATTATTTCCCCCATAGGATTTACAGTAACGAGCGGGTGTTTTCGCCGGAGTGAAGTAGCCTCTTCTCAACAACGCGAAACTTTCTGACACAATTTTCGATTCATTTTTTAACACAAAGGCATAAAATTGGCAGGCCTGACTACTGAAGTGATTTGGAATCGAAATGAGTTTTCCATTTTTAGTTACGTTCGTAATTCTATAAATACATAGCAACTATAGTCGTCGTCTGGCCGTCCGTCCACATATAAGAGAGCAAAAACTACCCAACCGTATGGTTTGAAATTTAATATCTATAATCGTTGCAAAATTTTGTCGAGACATTTCAAATTTTATGAAAATCGAATCAAAACTTAAAAGATATTAATAAAAGTTTTCTTCATTCTATTAACCCTTTCCGGCACAGACAAAGTCTGTTCCTAAAATGAGAAATTTCTGATTGACACCGGAATTTACAAACGACTTTTTTAGAAAATATGAACTCCCTATTTTAAGCTTTCATTACAGAAACAAAATTTTATTGAAATATTCTTGGTGCCGTATGCAAGTATGGAATTAAAATTAGGTGTGCCCGGAGTGGGACCGCTGTGCCGGAAAGGGTTAAATCCTATCATACGTAATCTATATAACTAGTCGGATGTGCGCCAATCCCAAAACTTTCTTCTATCTCACACAGGTTTCGCATACACTAAAAAGAATCAGCACCAATTTATATCAAGGTCTAACTGAATCTAAAGTTTTATTAAATTCCGTGCATTAGTTCTTGAGATATGACTATTGCTAAAATCGTGTGAATATTGCAAAATGCAGCATAGCAGCGCCACCTGATGGGAGATTTAGACCAAAACCTAATCAACAACAACTTATGTCAACATCTAACTGAAACTGAATTTTGATGAAAATCCGTGCATTAGTTCTTGAGATATAGTTATCGTGATAATAATGAAAAAAGTAGCATAGCAGCGCCACTTGTTGGGCAATTTACACAAAAACGTAAGCAGCATCTATTTATGTCAAAGTCTAACAGAATCTAAAGTTTGATTAAATTCCGCGCATTAGTTCGTGAGATATAGCTATCGTAAAAATCGAGAAAAAAGTAAGTATGGCAGCGCCACTTGTTGGGATATCTATACCAAAACGTAATCAGCGTCTATTTATGTCAAGGTCTAACTGAACCTGAAGTTTTATGAAAATAAGTTCATTAGTTCTTGAGATACAGCTATTGCGGAAATCGTGAAAAATGCAGCATAGCAGCACCACCTGTCGCGCAATTTCAACCAAAAACTAATCAGCACTAATTTATATCAGGGACTAACTGAATATAAAGTTTTATTAAATTTCGTACATTAGTTCGTGAGATAGAGCGCCTACAAAATTTTTGTCACATACAGACAGACAGACAGACAGAGTCACAGACAGACATTTTCTAAAAATGGTCAAATCGTGTTCAGGACCTTCTAAAACGTATAAATCCGTCGAAAACCGGAAGTCGAAAATTTTCATGAATCCAATACTTTCTTCTTGTAAAGATAGAAGAAAGTAGAAACGCAAGTTATGTGACTGAGGAAAACAAATACGGGTTGACCATTTCTTTTTTCATTTGTCAGGCGGACGTTTTTATTCAAAATTATTTTTTCGAATAAAATTGCGTAAAAGTTATATTTTTAGAAAGATCTTTCAAAAAATTGTTTGTTTGAGAGAGGAATTACATTCAAATATGTATAGATTCTGAGATAACATCAGTTGAAATTAGGTTGACAGCCTAAAATCTGAATTCATTAAAGTAAATAAACACAAGAGATTCGTTCATCATGAGTCATCATAAAAATATTAAACCATGGAGGCAATCATTCGCAAAGCAAGATCTCCATGGTTAATTTTGCAGCGATGTCTGGTGACGAAGAAAAAAATTCGCATCTGTAAAGTGGAATACATAATAAGAGAAGGCATCCTCATTTCACTCATAACAGACAATATAATTCATTTCATTGAAATAATAACGATTTTTTTTTTACATTGTAAAACTAGTTATACTGCGAACGCACCTCATTTGTCACGTTCAACGTACAATTTCCAACTTGTTTGTTAAAAAAATTACTTATCGAGTTATAAGAGATTCGTGTCACGTGACTACGCGTTTGTCTCTTTTCTAGCGCTGAAGCATTGAGAGTCCGGTTCAAAACGCCCAATTTGACAGTATTTTCTTAAAGCCTTTACCAAAGAATGGAAAACGTATTTCAATTACAGAGTTTTTGCATGAAAACACCTGCCAATTGCATTCGTTTCCGAACAAACATGAATTCAGAAATGTGTCAGGAAGTAGCGCTTTTGTATTTGAGAGCAGCCTTAAGCAAGTGATCAGAAAAAATCTTGAAGCGACTTTCCGAAACGATTTTTTTCAAAAGGGTCAGTATTAATATTTTTTTTAAACCGAAGACGTCTTTTTGAAGCTCAATTTATGCTCCCCTCGTTAGCCGTGAACGATTTGTTTTTCATATTTTGATTAAAAATTCATGGTGCAGAACAAAAGTTGCGAAAAAAGCCGAAGATTTTGAGAGTGAGTTTCGAAAAATATCTTCTTTGAAAGGGTTAATATCAATATTTTTTAAACGTATTGCAGCTTAGGAAAGAAAAAGGAACATAGATATTTTTTTTGATATTTGGATTTCCGAAGCCGAGCTCAATTTTTTAAACATCGCACAAATAATAATAATAAAAAAAAAACGAAATTTACAAAAGTTAGTTCTATAAACGATTATTTTTCAAAGAGTTAACATTAATATTTTTAGTTTCTTCTATCTTTACAAGATGAAAGTATTGGATTCATGAAAAATTTGACTAACGGTTTTTGACAGATTTACACGTTTTTGAAGGTCCTGAACACGATTTGACTGTTTTTAGAAAATGTCTGCCTGTGAGTCTGTCTCTCTGTGTGTTTGTCTGTGACAAAAACTTTGTGGGAGCTCTATCTCAAGAACTAATGGACGGAATTTAATAAAACTTTAGATTCAGTTATGCCTTGATATAAATTGGTACTGATTAGTTTTTGGTGTAAATTCCCCAACAGGTGGCGCTGCTATGCTGCATTTTTCACAGCAGCTATACCTCAAGAACTAATGCACAGACTTTCATCAAACTTCAATTTCAGTTAGAAGTTGGCATAAGTTATTGCTTACATTTTGGCGTACATTTCCCAACAGGTTTCGCTGCTATGCTGCAATTTTTCAGGACTTACACGATTTTAGCGATAGTCACATCGCAAGAATTAATGTACGGAATTTCATCAAACTTCATATTCTGTTATTGACGTTGAAACAGCTCTCGGGAAACATTTCTTATGAAACTGTTAGCATTGTTATTTTTTCGAACGAATTGCGGCGTTTTGAAAGAATAAGTACGATCTTTAATTCGGTGTAATCGTTTTTTCAGTATTTTGGTTAGTTATGTGACTGTTGGCTTCGACAAATAAGGTGAGAACTCGAGTTCGACATTTATTAATTTTATTGAAAGGGCTCATATTAATATTTTTTCAAACGAAATGCTCTGTTTTAAAGCTTAAAGAAGGTAGATGTGGTTTGGTGTCTTTCATTTTCCGTATTTCGAAGGGTTCGATTGATTCGCGCTTAGAAAAACTGGGCGAAATAAATGCCGCTTTCGCACTTTTGGATCTGCTCTACTTCCATGCTTTGGAACGGGGTTCTGTAACGCAGCCACGATCCTTATCCAAATTTTCAGACGTCTGCGCGCGGTAGATTTTCTTAGCCATCGTACACAGACAGACATCTTTTTTTTTTTTATCCGCATAGATAGATAACATTACAAGGCATAGGTATATAACGGAATATAACTTAAACTTTAAAAGTTTCTTACAAACAATATAAAAATATCTTCTAATCTAACTTATTTTTCAACATTTTACATTATTATTCTTGACGGGCTTTCGGATAGTAAATTAAAAAAATTATTCACACACACTAAAGTTAACTCTCTCATCTCTCATGCATGAATTATTTTTAAGTGGATTAAAAAAAACCTTATTTTGCATTTAAAATGAATTATTAAGAATATGTAATGTTTAATTTTTAAAAATCTTACAATTATTACTGTCCTGTATGTACTATATGCATATACATAATACAAAGGCTATCCCTCACGGGGCCCTTTCCAGCTTAGGGCCCGATACAAGTATACCTCTATCACCCTTTGAACATGTTCCTGTCACTCACATAATGATATTTTAGCCAAAATAGTTTTCTAGTATTTCACATATTAATGCAAGACGTCATATAAGTGAGTAAACTGATTGCGTAAGATATATTGAATACAGAGGGTCCCGAGAATGTCTATACTTTGAGTCTTTAATTTTCTAAATAAAGTCTTGACGACTTTAAATTAGTGCAATATTCCATATCGACTAGTCTTTAATTTAGTAATGGAAATAATTATTTTGTGTACACACAAAATAGTTATTTTTACTTATTTCTTAGATAATTTTTTTATATGTACTCAAAATTTTCGGATAAATGAGAAATAAATTCCACTTTTTTACTGTTGTTTTTCTTTTCCACTTATGCTTTTCTCTTATACTTTGTAACAAATATTAAATTAATAATAATAAAAAAAGGATTAGGGAAAGTAAAAGAAACAGTACAGAAAAAGCATAAATGTAACGTAAGTATTATGTACCATGAATTTAGAAAAAAAAAATCCCAACTAGGCAATTACTGAAACTTACTTTCTGATAAAACGACAATGAATAATGAGGCAAGAGTATGAGCGATGAATATTTTTGGCCTAAGGCATATGCATGGCTGCCGGCGATCTTTGAAACTAAAACCATAGTCCTTTCAGGAATACAAGAAGTTCCGGTCTATTTGTAACATGAATGATCAATTATTTAACATCTTTTAGCCTTCTCGGTGGGGTGTTTCCTGTGGTTCTGTTGAAAACATTCTAAGCTACATTTCTAGGAAATGCTTTTCAGCTTGTAAAAATTAAAAAAAAAATGAGTAAGTTCAGATTTGAAACATTATAAAATTTCGAAACTTGTTCCATACAGACCGGGCCCCTTTTGCTCCCGGGCCCCTGGGCAGTTACCCCCTGTGCCCCCCTCTCACCGGCCCTGCACCGCGGTAGCCTTCTTTTTCGTTAGCCTTGGGTCGTACCGTATTTTTGCTAACATATGGACTAGAACTGTAAAAATATGTAGATTTTTCTTAATTTTCTAAGTATCTAAGGGATAAGGCCGCTTATTGAGTGGATCAGACCATTTTTCATCAAATAAGGCTGTTGTCCGTGAAAATTGAAGGGCAAACGCTCACAAAGTTACAGTTTTTTCTGAGAGTGTAGAGAATGTAATGTAATGGGGGGTATCCCTTCAATGACATGTTACAGGAAAAGATAGAAAACGGTATCTTACTTAATACATTTTATTATAATTGATTTCTTCTGAATTTTCTGAGTGTTTTTAATTGGATCAAAATGTATAAATAAAAATAATTTTAATATACTTTAGAATATAAAGTGTATCATTCAATACAATTTTAAAGCGAGTGAGTTTTGCGATGCATATATCTGTTCAATATACCAAATAATCTTGAAGCGCGATCTATATATTTATATTAAAAATGAATTTGAACATTTCAAGGAAATATTTTAAGTGATGATGTTGGTTTAAGTTGTTAAAGGTAGCAATATATTTAATATGACTCTTAACACTAACAACAGATATTTCACTAACATTAAATGATACTATTCACACCAAAATATTTTTATACTAAATGTTTTATGATAGTTTTTGGATTTCTTCTTTCTAATATTAGGCCCTCCCATAAGCTGTTATAAGTTCACGTCGTATCGCTAGCGCCTTTTCTCGAAAGGTAGCAGGCGATAAAAAAATCCATAATAACTTTAATTTCGCCGATAAGATCCTCTCAGATCCCCTGCTGTTTCCTCGCAGCTCCTACGCATACAAAACGAATGAAGATGACAGGTATGAGAACGAAAAAGAAAGTTAAAACGCAAAAAGCTGATCTTCAAAAATGTGAGATTTTTTATCCTTTTTCGGAAAAAATATCTTCCCCTCAAAAACAAGTGGCCGGTGGCCACACTCTGAAAACGACATTTTCAAAACTGAGCACAAAATATTCCAGTCGGAATATGTGGCCTAGTCAAAATCATTGACTAGAAATATAAATGGACAGCGGACTAGCAACCCTTTCTTGAAGAAAACATGTCCTTTCCTCCAGCAGGTGTGGAGGAAGAATATTCTGCCAAACAGGTTTTTTTTCGCGCCAAACTGTCACGGAAATTCCACAGCTCCCGAGAAGAAACAGAGATTTTTCCCTTGCGTTTGAGTTTGTCAAGTTTGAGAAAGGGATTACCGCCAGAAAGCGGCACCCTTTCGCCTATTTTTGGCGATGAAAGGGGAAAGATATATTCTTCAAGTCTGTCGGAAGGGGAAAGATATATTCTTCAAGTCTGTCGGAAGAAAAGAAAGGAGTCCGCTGTCCATTTATATTTCTAGTCAATGGTCAAAATGGCTCCGAATTAAAATTACTCAAGTTTGAAACATGTATAGACTCATATTTGAAAACATGCACACACTCAAAAATAAAACATCATGTGTTCATATTTAAGCCTGTCCATGTTTCAAAAATGATTATAAACTGACTTCTTTGTGCTCATTTTTGAGTATTTCCATGTTTCAAAAATGAGTTTGAACCGATTCTAATCATTTTTGTGTATGTTCATGTTTCAAAAATAAGTATGAAATGACTTCTATGTGCTCCTTTTTGAGTATGTCATGTTTCAATATTCTGAGTATTTCTGGTATTTTAGAATTGAAAGCATTGGGTCATCCCATTTGAAACGAAAAGGTTCACAATAAAATTAAAACATCGATTTACTCAGATTTGAACGTGTGATTTTTCTTAGTGTACTACTTACAAATGCTCAAAGATGTTCCAGGTAACGATTAATCTCACGATGACACTTCTGAAACCATTAAGTAAAAAAAGCAATAAAGTAAACAATTAAAAGAAATAGTTTTTGTTGATTATCTTTCTTACAGTTCAACTTGAAAAATTACATGAAATTGTAATTTTTCAGCAAAAAGGAAAGTTTTCCTTTTACGTTACAAATATGCTTATTTTATATAAGTACAAACTTTTTTAATTTTAATGCTTGTATTTTATATGCTTCGTCTGAAAAACAAGTCAGAAATTGGTATAGTTTTTTTACAACTAATAATGAATTTGCAACAATCTTCTTTGATAAAATAATTAAGAAATGTTTTTATCTCGTATATTTAATGCATTGATAATAATAATAAAAAAAAATAATAATAGCTATAATAATTATAATTATACTACTACTAACAATAATAACTGTAATAATAATAATTATACTACTACTTCCACCACTACTAATATTAATAATAATTAATAATTTCATAATTTCATTATCTTAATTGCATGTTACTGATTACGTATATGAAAAAAGTTTCATTTTTCGATAATTTGAAAAGTTGAATAGTTAAAAATAATGTTTGTTTTAAAAGTTAGGCTAACCAATATAATATTGATAAATTATTGTAATTATTTTTTTATAAAATAGTCAATCAGCTCTTTTAAACATTTTCATTCGTCGAATTCGAATGTTTTCTACTCGTAATAATAATAATAATAATAATAATAGTAATAATAATATAATTATTACTATTATTATTATTACATTATTATTATTATTATTATTAGTAGTAGTAGTAGTAATATTTTCTACAGATTAAATAAATATTGAAAAACAAAAATTCTACTTACTTTTATGTTGCATTAATCTCCCCTTAAGTATCCATTACGAGAGGGAATCGTGGTCACCTCTGTAGGTTTCCACACCCCTCGAGTTATGGTAAAACAAAGGGCCGTTGGTGGGAACTCGGCATGTGGCCTAGGAACCGGTTCATCTCATGGGGTTCCGGCGACGAAAGCCGTCGGGTTTCTCTTGGTAGCTCCCCAAATGTCATAGTGGAAGTCCCCCATGAATTTGGGATCCTCCGCTTGCCGCAGCGACCTACATCCTCATTCCTTGGGTCTAAAGGTTGGGGGTCCGCAGGTGGCGGTCCCCCGACCACCCGAAGCGGATACGGAGAGATAAATCTGGTCGTGCGCGTTATAAGGCCCTCAGGACTTGGGTTCGGTGGTCGTAGACGCACCGGGCGCCCCCCCCCCCCCAGGTGTCTGGTGGCACAGCCTCATTATACCGGAATAAATATAGAAGGAAAAAAAGACCTTTCTGTCAGATTTCGTTCTATTCTTAAAAAATAAAAGTAACTAACGCTGACACCCGCCACTGCCGTTATCGTAAATGAAATTTTTGTGACCGGAGATCTTTCTTCGCTAATATTAAGAAACTACTACACACAAAAATATGAAAATTGGTAGTATTATAGAGAAATCTTTGATAAACACGCTTAAGTAGAAAATTTTTAAATCGAAGAACTATTTAAAGAGATTCTAATGTTAAAGTCGGTCAAAATCGTTCCGTTAAAAAAGTTTTTTAAGAACAAAACTATGCATAGGAATTTAATCATTTTTTGTCGGGATATACTTTTCAAGCTACACTGAGAAAAATAACATTTTCAAATCTGAGTAAATCGATGTTTTCGTTTTATTATGAAATTTTTTGTTTCAGATATGAAGACCCAATGCTTCTAATTCTGAAATACCAGAAATACTCAGAATATTGAAACATGGACATACTCAAAACTGAGCACATAGAAGTAGAGAAGAAATGGGGCTCCGGCCTCAGGAGGAGCTTGGAGCCGGAGGAGGGAGGAGGGCTCCTCCTCCCGAAGTGCCCTCCTCCTCCTCCTCCCGAAGTGCCCTCCTCCTCCTCCTCCCGAAGTGCCCTCCTCCTCCTCCTCCCGAAGTGCCCTCCTCCTCCTCCTCCCGAAGTGCCCTCCTCCTCCTCCCAAAGTGTGCACCTCCTCCTCCTCCTAAAGTGTGCACCTCCTCCTCCCGAAGTGCCCTCCTCCTCTCAAAGTGCCCTCCTCCACTACTTAAGATAAGGGGATTAATTAAGGATTAGTGTTAATTAATTTTAATTGGGGAACTTAGAAATTTTTCATAGCAATTTTTTTTTTTCAACGAGAGTATGCAGTTTGATTATGAGTGTATGCAGTAGAAGTAAATGATTAATTAATTAAAAATATTAATTAAAAATAGTAATTAATTAATTTTAATTGCAGAACTTAAAAATTTTCGCGAGATTTTTTCAACGAGAGTAGGGTATTCGATATACATGTTAGAGGAGAATTTTAAAAGTCAATAATGGTTTAATTAAAAAGGGTCATTCATTAATTTTAATTGAGGAACTTAGACATTTTTCGAAGCAAATATTTTTTCAACGAGAGTAGGCTATTTGTTATACATGTTAGAGTATATTACAGGTGAATTTTAAAAGTCAATAATGATTTAATTAAAAAGGGTCATTAATTAATTTTAATTGGAGAACTTAAGAAATTTTGGCAAGATTTTTTTTTTTCCCCTCAACGAGAGTACGCAGTTTGCATGTGCAGTAAAATGGTAGATGCTAGTAATTAAAAAGGGTCATTAATTAATTTTAATTGGCGGACTTCAACATTTTTGAGGCAAACAGGCGCGTTTTAATGAATTCGATATAGGTTGTAGTAGGTCCCGCATGAATGATACTGTACTCAACTGAATAGCTCCCCCCCTCCCCCTCCCTTTTTTACACAGAGGGGGCCCTTCGATAGACTAACAATACACACTTACAAAAGTATAGAGTACTATAAAAAGAATTTTAGCGTATATGTAAATAAACAAGTATGTAAAATCAGGCATAATTCATGAATCACTTTCCACAAAAAATACAGATTGGTACAAAAAGAATTTTAACGTATATATAAAATAAACAAGAATGAAAAATCATGCGTAGCGACATAATTCATGAATCACTTTCCAACATCATTGAAATGTTATGTGAATAAAATATAATTTTACCAGCTAGTGCGTAGTTAATTAAAATAGTGAACAGATCCCCTTTTTAATAAAAAGGAACCCTTCACAATAATCCATTTATGCATAAGGACCCTTCATAAAATCAGATAATTTACACTTTACCCTGTTTTTTTTTCAATTCAAGTTAGGCTAAAAGTACAGCTTGCGCGTCGATATGTTCAAAACACATAGTTATAGATATTAAGCTACCTTCACAAAATAAATTCAATAGATTCATGTTATATTATGGCGACAGAAATACAAGGGATACTCACCTTCCATGAAAATGCAAGGTCCGCTGTTTGAATGAAAAGGCCTCCCTTCACAATATACCCTGTAAAAATATTATGATTCCACAGATATTTTAAGAAATAGAGTACTAATCTCAAATGAATACGAATTCATGCAATGTAAAAAATAGGTTTTACACGAACACATTTTTAGTATAACGTTCAAAATATAGTTTTTAGAAAAAAGATTCATGTTTCACCAAATTTATCATACAAGTCTGTAAAATAGGGTAGATCATTTCATGAAAAATAATTGAATTTTCGAATGATTATGCTTTAAAATACATATTTATAACTGCAACTAAGATTTGAATGTTCCCCCTCAACATGCATATCGCTGAATCATAATGAGTCATATTATCAGATAAGCGAAGATCTTGCTTTGATTTCACCCCGTATGCGATAATGAGTCACTCCGCGATAAGAAATACCTGAGACTCGTAATTTCTGACACATTTTTTTGTAGGTAAATGAACTATTTAAAACCGTCAATGTATACGAATTATTTCGTGTAGTTCTATATAGGTGCTACTCTTCATATATACATATGGTGATATATATACTAAAATCTGTTAAGTTTTAAAAGGCTTCACTGTGTATTCATTGTAAAATAAGAAATATCCCTTAAGAATTTTGAGTATAAGAGACGGGTTTAAAGGAATTTGAATCTGTTTAAATGTACCTGTGTTTAAATGAACTTGATACAGCTTAGGGTAAAAAATATACAGGAGTCCCTATAAAATATAGGAATTAAATTTTAAATAATATAAAACTAAATTACATTAGTCTATGCTTTTTTTGTATAGAAAAATTATACTAAATTGAGTTTTTAGTATTTTAACTTAAAAACTTCTTTTGAGGAATGAATAACTAACCTTTTGACTTTGTTTTTATAAAATATATATTGTACTATTTAGTTAGGGCATTATTTAAAAAATTTTTGTTTTTAATATTGAAAAAAAATGTATCTTACATAAATATTTAAACCATAATGTACTGGAATTCATCCAAATTTGATCGACTGCATGCATGTCTTAAAAGAACTAAACGTGTTCGCTTATCTCTTAAAACCACGGGATATTATAACGTTATGGATAAAGCATAGGGTAGAATACAGAATGAATAGGTATTATAAAGCAGAATCATAAATTTTGCATACTTTACACTTGTAGTATGTGAAATGATTGCTACTATTGCCTATATGAGAAAATGAATCATCAACGAATCTTATTAGTGTATGTTATATTTAACCAACAGGCTTGAAATGCGTGAATTTTGACTAGAATTAATCATTGAATGTAAAAATGATTTATTTTTAGATCTAATATTTATATCGTTTAACATTTTAAAATATATACATAAATTAATCTTACCTTATTCACAAACTTGCAATCCCGTCTTCAATATATGACTACAGCATGAAAAAACATGCGTGCTACTTGTATAGCAACAGACCAGAAATGATTTCAGTACAAGTCCATTATCTTATCGTTAATCTATAGATTAGTAACATCACGTGACTGATTGCGATAACATTCTATATAAGATTTACTGATATGAATACATTTCAATTCATTTCTCCCAAAAGCAAGTGTATGAGTTGGTTGTGAGATCTAGGTAAGTATCCTTACTTTATATATTTAAAGTTATAATATATGAATAGATATAATATTAATGTATTTTTTCAATATGTATGGTAGGCAAAAAGGAATAGGTAGGCAAAAAGAATAGGTATTATTGCATGTTTCCTCTAATTTATTTTTAAAATAATTATTTTAAAAATACATACTAACAATTTATGCGATGAGTCACACAGCATGATGGGACGATACATGAAATTTATTTTTATATTATACAAGCTCCTATATACAATTCATATGGGTGAGCAAGATTATTTTTAGAATTTTTCACTCTTACCCTCTATAGGCTATACTTTTAAAATAGTAGTATTCGAATACTTGTAAAATGTAATTATAGCTTAGTAATTTTCTAGTCTTTTAACTATGCCGTTGAAGGAGTATTGTCATATTTAACTAACAGGCTCGAACATGCGTGAATTTTGACTAGAATTATTCACTGAATGTAAAAAAAAAAAAAAAAAATGATTTATATTTAGATCTAATATCGTTTAACATTTTAAAATCCTATTAAAAGTATATACATTAGTATGCTTGTGAAAGGCCTATTGTTAATACGAAACGTTGTGTGAAGTGTCCTGTTTTAGGGTTAAAAGTTTCGTGAAGGGGTCTGTTTGAAGGAGCCTGTTTCGAAATGACTTAAGAACGCACAATTTATTCCTAAACATTCAACTCGATTCGTTATATATGCTTTATTAAGTATTCAATAAAAAATAATAACTAAGAAATAAAATTAAAAATAGTAATTAAGAGATATCCTTAAGAATTCTTGCGATAGGAGATTGGTTTTAATTAAATAGGTTAATGAATCTAATTCGATACAAGTCTTGTTAAAACAGAGATTATAGTTAAAATACACATTAATTATACAGCATTACACTGTATTACACAATGCGCTACCTCACCTATATTATCCCAGAAATACCTTCGATAAAATTTAGACTAACAATACGCACCTAAAAAATATATACAGAGTACCCAGAAAATGATAGGAATGAATGAAAAATTTTAACGTAAATTATAAAATAGGATCTACAATAAGTGACAATAAATAAATATGAAGGAAAAATCATGAGTCATGGTATACTTTATGAAACACTTTCCAATGCTATGTGACTATCGTTAAGAATTTGAAATAAGTGAATTAGATTTAATAATTCATACTGGAAATGTATTTTTAAAAAAATTAATAGCTTCGTCTACTTTTAAATCATTCAAGACATATGATGAAGATTTAACCGCTGCAGAACGACTAAAAACTAGTATCTTAATGAATAGCCCTATTTACGTCGGGTTCACAATTTTAGAATTATCTAAATTAGTTATATATGATTTTCATTACAATTTTATAAAGAAAACATACAAAGATCATGCAGTTTTACTCTTTACGGATATAGATTCCTTAACTTATCATATTCAAACACATAATATTTATAAGGATATGGAGCACCATCATGATTTTTTCGACTTTTCTGAATACTCGAAATCCCATCGTCTAAACCGCACAAGTATCGAACCCACAAACATATAATCAGACTTGACATTTTATAACCAGGACGCTAACCACAGGGCTAAGTGAGCCCCCGCTTATTTTATAATCACCACGCTGACTATTGGACTTAGTAAGCCCCAGGCTAATTTATATACACCACGCTAACTATTGGGCTTAGTGAGTCCCTGCTTATTTTATAGTCAACATGCTAACTATTGGGCTTAGTGAGCCCCAGGCTAACTTATACCAACCACGCTAACTGTGGGGCCTAGTGAACCCCCGCTTATTTTATAGCCACCATACTAACCACAGGGCTAAGTGAGCCCCCGCTTATTTCATAGTCACCATGCTAAGTATTAGGCTGAGTGAGCCCCAGGCTATTTTATACCCACTATGCTAACTAATGGGCTGAGTGAGACCCAGGCTATTTTCTACCCACCACGTTTACTGGGCTTAGTGTGCCCCCGCTTATTTTATAGCTACCACGATAACCACAGGGCTGAGTGAGCCCCCGCTTATTATATAGTCCACACGCTAACTACTGGGCTGATTAAGCCCCAGGTATTTTATACCCATCACGCTAACTACTGGGCTGAGTGAACCCCAGGTTATTTAGTCGCATGAATATGATTTCCAAGGTATATGTCCTAACTTGATTTAGACCATTGCCTATAGTAAGATAAAGCTGGGAAGTAAATTGGTAAACTATGTACCTCGAAAACTCACTTGTATTTTCTTAAATATCTGCAGAAATCAGCATAGTTTATTAAAATTATATACATTCTCATTAGTTTATGAATCTACTAACTTATAATATCTATATGGTAACTTGGATTATTAGTATTCCCACTTAAAAATTTCTTTTGTAGATTTAATATGATAAACACTAACATGAGACTGACTAAACTTTTACCATTTTCATTTCAACTTAGTTTTAGGAAATTTATCTACATAGCTTTAAATTTTACTGTTTAGTAAGTCTATTATTTCAAAGTATTATTTTTTAGTTCTAATATACAAAACGTATTCATATCGTTTTACATAGTAGGTATCAAATTAATTTAAAGTCATATTAAAAATATATATATATATACAAATACTATTCTTACCTAACACACCAGCTAGCTAAGCACCCAACCGTCTCACACCAAGACTCTGAGAAAAGTGAATGCTTGTTCAGGGCCTTATCAGCTAATATAATCACTGATAAGACTTGATCACGTGACATGTGACGTCACTGTTTAAGTGATATCACGTGACCATGTGGTATCATTCAATACGTCACCAATGACGTCAGAGATCACGTGACTAGGTCATAAAAGAACCAATTGCTAATTGCAATTAACAATTTACCTTTAATTGATTTGTATAATATATATATATAGATAAATTAATACCTGATTTTTCTATTATTTCGTAAAACAAGGTACATGTGCTATGTATTACGAAATAATACATAGAAAAATCAGGTAATAATTTATCTATATATATATATATTATACAAATCAATTAAAGGTAAATTGTTAATTGCAATTAGCAATTGGTTCTTTTATGACCTAGTCACGTGATCTCTGACGTCATTGGTGACGTATTGAATGATACCACATGGTCACGTGATATCACTTAAACAGTGACGTCACATGTCACGTGATCAAGTCTTATCAGTGATTATATTAGCTGATAAGGCCCTGAACAAGCATTCACTTTTCTCAGAGTCTTGGTGTGAGACGGTTGGGTGCTTAGCTAGCTGGTGTGTTAGGTAAGAATAGTATTTGTATATATATATATATTTTTAATATGACTTTAAATTAATTTGATACCTACTATGTAAAACGATATGAATACGTTTTGTATATTAGAACTAAAAAATAATACTTTGAAATAATAGACTTACTAAACAGTAAAATTTAAAGCTATGTAGATAAATTTCCTAAAACTAAGTTGAAATGAAAATGGTAAAAGTTTAGTCAGTCTCATGTTAGTGTTTATCATATTAAATCTACAAAAGAAATTTTTAAGTGGGAATACTAATAATCCAAGTTACCATATAGATATTATAAGTTAGTAGATTCATAAACTAATGAGAATGTATATAATTTTAATAAACTATGCTGATTTCTGCAGATATTTAAGAAAATACAAGTGAGTTTTCGAGGTACATAGTTTACCAATTTACTTCCCAGCTTTATCTTACTATAGGCAATGGTCTAAATCAAGTTAGGACATATACCTTGGAAATCATATTCATGCGACTAAATAACCTGGGGTTCACTCAGCCCAGTAGTTAGCGTGATGGGTATAAAATACCTGGGGCTTAATCAGCCCAGTAGTTAGCGTGTGGACTATATAATAAGCGGGGGCTCACTCAGCCCTGTGGTTATCGTGGTAGCTATAAAATAAGCGGGGGCACACTAAGCCCAGTAAACGTGGTGGGTAGAAAATAGCCTGGGTCTCACTCAGCCCATTAGTTAGCATAGTGGGTATAAAATAGCCTGGGGCTCACTCAGCCTAATACTTAGCATGGTGACTATGAAATAAGCGGGGGCTCACTTAGCCCTGTGGTTAGTATGGTGGCTATAAAATAAGCGGGGGTTCACTAGGCCCCACAGTTAGCGTGGTTGGTATAAGTTAGCCTGGGGCTCACTAAGCCCAATAGTTAGCATGTTGACTATAAAATAAGCAGGGACTCACTAAGCCCAATAGTTAGCGTGGTGTATATAAATTAGCCTGGGGCTTACTAAGTCCAATAGTCAGCGTGGTGATTATAAAATAAGCGGGGGCTCACTTAGCCCTGTGGTTAGCGTCCTGGTTATAAAATGTCAAGTCTGATTATATGTTTGTGGGTTCGATACTTGTGCGGTTTAGACGATGGGATTTCGAGTATTCAGAAAAGTCGAAAAAATCATGATGGTGCTCCATATCCTTATAAATATTATGTGTTTGAATATGATAAGTTAAGGAATCTATATCCGTAAAGAGTAAAACTGCATGATCTTTGTATGTTTTCTTTATAAAATTGTAATGAAAATCATATATAACTAATTTAGATAATTCTAAAATTGTGAACCCGACGTAAATAGGGCTATTCATTAAGATACTAGTTTTTAGTCGTTCTGCAGCGGTTAAATCTTCATCATATGTCTTGAATGATTTAAAAGTAGACGAAGCTATTAATTTTTTTAAAAATACATTTCCAGTATGAATTATTAAATCTAATTCACTTATTTCAAATTCTTAACGATAGTCACATAGCATTGGAAAGTGTTTCATAAAGTATACCATGACTCATGATTTTTCCTTCATATTTATTTATTGTCACTTATTGTAGATCCTATTTTATAATTTACGTTAAAATTTTTCATTCATTCCTATCATTTTCTGGGTACTCTGTATATATTTTTTAGGTGCGTATTGTTAGTCTAAATTTTATCGAAGGTATTTCTGGGATAATATAGGTGAGGTAGCGCATTGTGTAATACAGTGTAATGCTGTATAATTAATGTGTATTTTAACTATAATCTCTGTTTTAACAAGACTTGTATCGAATTAGATTCATTAACCTATTTAATTAAAACCAATCTCCTATCGCAAGAATTCTTAAGGATATCTCTTAATTACTATTTTTAATTTTATTTCTTAGTTATTATTTTTTATTGAATACTTAATAAAGCATATATAACGAATCGAGTTGAATGTTTAGGAATAAATTGTGCGTTCTTAAGTCATTTCGAAACAGGCTCCTTCAAACAGACCCCTTCACGAAACTTTTAACCCTAAAACAGGACACTTCACACAACGTTTCGTATTAACAATAGGCCTTTCACAAGCATACTAATGTATATACTTTTAATAGGATTTTAAAATGTTAAACGATATTAGATCTAAATATAAATCATTTTTTTTTTTTTTTTTTACATTCAGTGAATAATTCTAGTCAAAATTCACGCATGTTCGAGCCTGTTAGTTAAATATGACAATACTCCTTCAACGGCATAGTTAAAAGACTAGAAAATTACTAAGCTATAATTACATTTTACAAGTATTCGATTACTACTATTTTAAAAGTATAGCCTATAGAGGGTAAGAGTGAAAAATTCTAAAAATAATCTTGCTCACCCATATGAATTGTATATAGGAGCTTGTATAATATAAAAATAAATTTCATGTATCGTCCCATCATGCTGTGTGACTCATCGCATAAATTGTTAGTATGTATTTTTAAAATAATTATTTTAAAAATAAATTAGAGGAAACATGCAATAATACCTATTCTTTTTGCCTACCTATTCCTTTTTGCCTACCATACATATTGAAAAAATACATTAATATTATATCTATTCATATATTATAACTTTAAATATATAAAGTAAGGATACTTACCTAGATCTCACAACCAACTCATACACTTGCTTTTGGGAGAAATGAATTGAAATGTATTCATATCAGTAAATCTTATATAGAATGTTATCGCAATCAGTCACGTGATGTTACTAATCTATAGATTAACGATAAGATAATGGACTTGTACTGAAATCATTTCTGGTCTGTTGCTATACAAGTAGCACGCATGTTTTTTCATGCTGTAGTCATATATTGAAGACGGGATTGCAAGTTTGTGAATAAGGTAAGATTAATTTATGTATATATTTTAAAATGTTAAACGATATAAATATTAGATCTAAAAATAAATCATTTTTACATTCAATGATTAATTCTAGTCAAAATTCACGCATTTCAAGCCTGTTGGTTAAATATAACATACACTAATAAGATTCGTTGATGATTCATTTTCTCATATAGGCAATAGTAGCAATCATTTCACATACTACAAGTGTAAAGTATGCAAAATTTATGATTCTGCTTTATAATACCTATTCATTCTGTATTCTACCCTATGCTTTATCCATAACGTTATAATATCCCGTGGTTTTAAGAGATAAGCGAACACGTTTAGTTCTTTTAAGACATGCATGCAGTCGATCAAATTTGGATGAATTCCAGTACATTATGGTTTAAATATTTATGTAAGATACATTTTTTTTCAATATTAAAAACAAAAATTTTTTAAATAATGCCCTAACTAAATAGTACAATATATATTTTATAAAAACAAAGTCAAAAGGTTAGTTATTCATTCCTCAAAAGAAGTTTTTAAGTTAAAATACTAAAAACTCAATTTAGTATAATTTTTCTATACAAAAAAAGCATAGACTAATGTAATTTAGTTTTATATTATTTAAAATTTAATTCCTATATTTTATAGGGACTCCTGTATATTTTTTACCCTAAGCTGTATCAAGTTCATTTAAACACAGGTACATTTAAACAGATTCAAATTCCTTTAAACCCGTCTCTTATACTCAAAATTCTTAAGGGATATTTCTTATTTTACAATGAATACACAGTGAAGCCTTTTAAAACTTAACAGATTTTAGTATATATATCACCATATGTATATATGAAGAGTAGCACCTATATAGAACTACACGAAATAATTCGTATACATTGACGGTTTTAAATAGTTCATTTACCTACAAAAAAATGTGTCAGAAATTACGAGTCTCAGGTATTTCTTATCGCGGAGTGACTCATTATCGCATACGGGGTGAAATCAAAGCAAGATCTTCGCTTATCTGATAATATGACTCATTATGATTCAGCGATATGCATGTTGAGGGGGAACATTCAAATCTTAGTTGCAGTTATAAATATGTATTTTAAAGCATAATCATTCGAAAATTCAATTATTTTTCATGAAATGATCTACCCTATTTTACAGACTTGTATGATAAATTTGGTGAAACATGAATCTTTTTTCTAAAAACTATATTTTGAACGTTATACTAAAAATGTGTTCGTGTAAAACCTATTTTTTACATTGCATGAATTCGTATTCATTTGAGATTAGTACTCTATTTCTTAAAATATCTGTGGAATCATAATATTTTTACAGGGTATATTGTGAAGGGAGGCCTTTTCATTCAAACAGCGGACCTTGCATTTTCATGGAAGGTGAGTATCCCTTGTATTTCTGTCGCCATAATATAACATGAATCTATTGAATTTATTTTGTGAAGGTAGCTTAATATCTATAACTATGTGTTTTGAACATATCGACGCGCAAGCTGTACTTTTAGCCTAACTTGAATTGAAAAAAAAAAAAAGGCGAAAGTGTAAATTATCTGATTTTATGAAGGGATCTTATGCATAATTGGAATTTTTGTGAAGGATGCTTTTTTATTCCAAAAGGGAACCCCTACAGTTTTTGTGAAGGGTGGTTTTTATTTGAATAGGGCATGTATCTAATTTATTTTATGAAGGGGCCCTATAGTCTAATGCGAGTTCACACTTCGAAGGGTCCCTGTATTTTGAAACTATCGATGCGTAAGCTGTACTTTTAGCATAACTTGAATTGAAAAAAAAAAAAAGGTCGAATAGGGCATGTATCTCATTTATTTTATGAAGGGGCCCTACAGTCTAATGCGAGTTCACACTTCGAAGGGTCCCTGTATTTTGAATCTATCGATGCGTAAGCTGTACTTTTAGCCTAACTTGAATTGAAAAAAAAAAAAAAGGTCGAATAGGGCATGTATCTCATTTATTTTATGAAGGGGCCCTACAGTCTAATGCGAGTTCACACTTCGAAGGGTCCCTGTATTTTGAATCTATCGATGCGTAAACTGTACTTTTACCCTAACTTGAATTGAAAAAAAACAGGGTAAAGTGTAAATTATCTGATTTTATGAAGGGTCCTTATGCATAAATGGATTATTGTGAAGGGTTCCTTTTTATTAAAAAGGGGATCTGTTCACTATTTTAATTAACTACGCACTAGCTGGTAAAATTATATTTTATTCACATAACATTTCAATGATGTTGGAAAGTGATTCATGAATTATGTCGCTACGCATGATTTTTCATTCTTGTTTATTTTATATATACGTTAAAATTCTTTTTGTACCAATCTGTATTTTTTGTGGAAAGTGATTCATGAATTATGCCTGATTTTACATACTTGTTTATTTACATATACGCTAAAATTCTTTTTATAGTACTCTATACTTTTGTAAGTGTGTATTGTTAGTCTATCGAAGGGCCCCCTCTGGGTAAAAAAGGGAGGGGGAGGGGGGGGCTATTCAGTTGAGTACAGTATCATTCATGCGGGACCTACTACAACCTATATCGAATTCATTAAAACGCGCCTGTTTGCCTCAAAAATGTTGAAGTCCGCCAATTAAAATTAATTAATGACCCTTTTTAATTACTAGCATCTACCATTTTACTGCACATGCAAACTGCGTACTCTCGTTGAGGGGAAAAAAAAATCTTGCCAAAATTTCTTAAGTTCTCCAATTAAAATTAATTAATGACCCTTTTTAATTAAATCATTATTGACTTTTAAAATTCACCTGTAATATACTCTAACATGTATAACAAATAGCCTACTCTCGTTGAAAAAATATTTGCTTCGAAAAATGTCTAAGTTCCTCAATTAAAATTAATGAATGACCCTTTTTAATTAAACCATTATTGACTTTTAAAATTCTCCTCTAACATGTATATCGAATACCCTACTCTCGTTGAAAAAATCTCGCGAAAATTTTTAAGTTCTGCAATTAAAATTAATTAATTACTATTTTTAATTAATATTTTTAATTAATTAATCATTTACTTCTACTGCATACACTCATAATCAAACTGCATACTCTCGTTGAAAAAAAAAAATTGCTATGAAAAATTTCTAAGTTCCCCAATTAAAATTAATTAAAATTAAAATTAATTAAACTTCTAATTCGCTAAAATAAATCCATTGAAACACACCTCGTATTCTAGTAGAAAATTCTCCGCGAAAAAAAAAATGGCCTCGAAAAATTTCTAAGTCCCGCAATTAAAATTAATTAACACTAATCCTTAATTAATCCCCTTATCTTAAGTAGTGGAGGAGGGCACTTCGTGAGGAGGAGGAGGAGGAGGAAGGCACTTTGGGAGGAGGAGGAGGTGCACACTTTGGGAGGTGGAGGGCACTTCAGGAGGAGGAGCCCTCCTCCCTCCTCGCTCCACACTCCACCTCCTGGGGCCGGAGCCCCATTTTCTCTCTACTCATAGAGATCAGTTTATATTCATTTTTTAAACATGGACATACTCAAAAATGATTAGAATCAGTTCAAACAAATTGTTGAAACATGGAAATACTCAAAAATGAGGACATAGAAGTCAGTTTATATTCATTTTTGAAACATGGACATACTCAAATATGAGTACATGATGTTTTATTCTTGAGTGTGTGCATGTTTTCAGAAATGCGTATATACATGTTTCAAACTTGAGTAATTTTGATTCGGAGCCATTTTGACTATCCGGTATACTCAGATTTGAATGATGACTACAAATTCCATGCATTTGCGCATAAAATGAGTCGGTTGCACACATCAGTTTTGAGTTGCTGAGTGAGGGGAAATATTTAGAAAACCGCCTTAAGTGTTATTATAAGTGCATAAACTTTCTAATTCGCATTTCAGAGCACGCATTTCAGAGAAAAAAAAAGTAGCAAGTGAACGAAAATTAGAATTGTCTAATAGTAGATTGGCACAGAGCACTCAGAAAATGGCACGACTACATTATTAATTTCCGTAAACGTCTGAGTGTGTGTGTCTGTCTGTCTGTCTGTTCTCGGATAAACTCGGTGAGCGCAGCTCGCAGCCAGGCGATTTTGGTATAAAAAAATTCGAAAACATCCGAGCATTCCGGAGTTATAGTTTTCGCACAAGTCCGCTCGTAATTAAGAGAGTTATTAATTAACAAAACTGTTTTAATTACTACGAAAGAAACCTATGTTGAAAAGGAATTCGCATTTTATCAAAACCACAAAAGCTCGCTTCCGAAATCGCAGAGAGGGTTGCCGGAAAGAGGCGGAATCCACGGCCAAAGATTTATCACCCGACTCCCTTTTCAAAAAACAATGGTTCAATATGCTAGATCAGCATTTCTTAAACTGTGGTCCGCGGACCCCAGTGGGTCCGTGAGCTTACAGCCGGGGGTCCTCAAGCCCAATGTTGATTTTAGATTTTTTTTTTCTTCTGGAGAAATTTTTGTAACTCCAGTGGAGGGGGATTTGCAAGTCTAGATCATTAGTAAGCATAAAACTCCAAATGCTTTGGGGGAGACTTTTTAGTGCTCTGAAGGTGGAATATTCTTATATCTATAATTTCTTATGTGTGAAAATATTAAGAACCGATTGATTCTACATGTGAATAATCAGCCTTTATTACGCATTGTAACTAGATGAGCGTTTAGATATCTCTAATACTGTAAATTTGTGAGTTTTCTTTCATTATGAATTTGGTGGAAAGATATGGGACGATTTTTTGTTTTGCAAATCTTTTCCAACTTACAAAAAAAAAAAAAAAAAAATGCAGCGCTATTCATATGCTTAAACAGTTTCATACAAGAAAATTGTGAAGAACAACTGTAGAACTCGACGGCATGTTGAACCAGTCTTACGTAAACATTAGCAAACCCATAGCAAATAGTACTATGTGTATTTTAACAGTCTTAAAGTGTAAATTATAATTATTTTTCTTGTTATTATTTTTCCTCTATATATATTGCTATTATTAATTTTCTTGTATTAATGTAGCTGATTTTTCTAACACCGTAGACTAAATATAGAATATGTGTAATGAAAAACAAATAAGGTGTATACGTTAAATTAATTTCTTATTTTATATTAAGAAAAATATTGTTGGGGGTCCCCGAAATGCGTATCACATCAAAAGGGGGTCCGCGAGATCACAAAGTTTAAGAAACGCTGTGCTAGATTATCCCTGAAAGGATTAAAGGTACCAATATACAAGGTGGTTATAATATAAGTATCTTTATTTGAAGCTGTCTGCAGCTCGAAGGAATAACCCGAATGAAACAAAAATCGGTACACTTACTATTTGAGAAAGGGGAAGAAGAATGGAACAGTAAAAACAATAATTGCAATAATCACTAATAGATGGCGCTACTGAGTGTGAAATTTAATGTGTAATACAAGAACAAAGAATTAAAGAGTAAAACTGGATAGCATACCTAATTTATTGGAAAATGTCACAGTGAATGTGGTTACGCTTTCGCATGGCGGTGCCGATCATGTTCAGGTTCCACATGGTCATTGTGCTGGAGGACACAAACCAGGCTGTGCACGACGTGCTCAACTGCGGAATGTAACGCATCAGAAGTGAAGTTTCGCACATGCTGTGATATGTGGTAAAGTCATTGAGGTTTGCGATTCCTCCATGGTACACAATATTACGTATTACACTTCACACTCAAAAGCGCTATTTGTCGGAGATTATTACAATTATTTTTTTATTATTGTTTCATTCTTCTTTCCCCTTCTCGAATAGTAAGTGTACCGATTTTGGTTTCATTCCGGTTATTCCTTCAAGCTACAGACAGCTCCAAATAGAGATACTTATATTATAACCACCCGGTATTTAGTTACTATGACTGTTAACACTATCGACAGATATTTTACTAACATTAAATGCAACTATTCACACCATAATAATTTTATTGAAATGTTTTATCATACTTTGTCAGCTATTTAAAATGAGTAGGTCCCCTAAACATACGTTGAATGTCAAATCTTTTAGTATGGCTAGCGCCTTTTGTCAGAAGGTAGCAAGTGATAGTGCAATGTTGAATTGAATGGGATATACCTTCGCATTCTGTATATTTTGAACCATATGTCGGAGATCATTCTATTCTAAAATTGAGTTTTCATAAAAGTTTCCGTTTTTATCCGTTTTAATTAACGGTTACTAAATTTATAAAGTTTTGAAAATTCGTTAACAAAATTCCCCTCGCAAGTTCGAGGACTATTAAAAATTGTTACTGATTAATTATGTCTGTTTCTGTAGAATCACTTAGTGATCCTATTCGATACATTTTTCTTTGTTTACTATAAATTAACGATGGAGATAATCAATATAAATTTTAGAGTGTCAAAACTTTATATTTTGTATTTTTCGGCTCAAACACATAGATCAATCATAAACTTGAACATCGAATTCACAGGAAAAAAAAATGTCTGTTAACGTTGACGGTCGTTAAATTTATAAGTTTCGAAAATTAACGTTAATCCATTAACTCCCCGCCCCCTCTCAAGCGTAGGAATATTAGAAAAATGCAATGAACGTATGAATAGTTTTTTATTTGCTCTGCTGTTGAAAATGTATTGTGACATAATATTGAATAGTATAATTTCAGTGATTCAACGTGATGAGTAGGGCTGGACGATATCAGAAATTTAATATCGCAATATATCAACAAGTTAATATTGCTATTGCTGATATATCGCGATACTTATTTAAAGGGAGGGGGGGGGGGAGTAAGAGCATTTGCTATTTTAAGATAAATGATATGGTATCATAAATTAATAATGTACTCACAATTTAAACATAAAACCTAGTTGAATGCAATGAATTAAAATTTTTATAATATATTTGCTCATAGAACATAATTTTTATTTTTTATATATTTTTAAACAAAATATTTGAAAGAAAATAAACTAATTGTTTAATAACTATTTGCATTACTATTACTTTCATAAAGCTCTTCTTTTCTTTAAAGATAGTTTATCTCCTATTCTTCTCATTTTATTCTATTAATATATATATTAGGTCTCATTTTTCCCACTATGATATGATTAATATTTATGATTAGAAAGCACTGTTAATAAAATGAAATTCAAAGTTGTCCACATAAAAATGTGTACAATTTTCGTGTCATAGAATTTAATTATTTGTTTGTTTAAAATACCAAACTTTATTTTACTTGGTTCAATTACAGTTTGGGGGGGGGGGGGCTGAGTCTGATTTCGTTTATTCTGTATACGAAATGGGTCAGAATCAAACCACCGACACATCACGATCCTTCCGTCATACATATCCTTCGTTTAAAATTGGCATAAAGAAATCACTCCATCCTGAAAAAAATCGTTTTATCAATGATCATTTTCGTTTCTTATTTTTAATTTAGCAAAGGATTACATTGGATGACTAAAAATAAGAATTAAAGAAATTCAAAAAATATCACGTATTTTGAGAAACTTACGATTTGCTACAAAATTTAATCATGGCAATCATGCTTTTTTTTTTTTTTGCGTTAATTATTATTTAACATCGTTTAAATTATTTAATGTACTCTCATAAAAAGTCTTCTTTGCTGAATAACTGACAGACATCAGTTCAGAAATTGAATTTCCTAATAGAATCCACTAAAATAAGCAATAAGTTAAATTTCGATAATGTAGTTCAGGGGTTCCCAAACTATGGTACACGTACCAGTACTGGTAAGCGAAGCTCTGGCTACTGGTACGCAGAAGTCTGATACTGGTACGTGGAATAAAATACAGAATGAAGCTTATCATTATGGAATCAAAAACGGCTTGTCTTTATCAACTTGGAAATTTTCAAAAAATTTTCGAATGTGATCTGTAAACGCTTTTTCTATTTTTTTGTTACGAGAAATGTTTGTTATAGTAGATTTGCAGAAATTTGCACACACCACCTATGATACAATTAGTTTTCCAGAATTAAAAACATAACTATTAGATTGATATGGATAAAAATTAATTTTTATCCGTATGATTTGGATTTTTTAATAAAGGCCTAATTTTAAAATTAATGAATGAAGAATTTTTAATTAGTGGAAGAACTGTTTTTAAACATGCTTTATAAATTGAAGTATCTGAAAGTAAAGTCTGGATGGTTGGAAGTAGGAAGAGTTAAAACAAAATAAAATTCCAAGTGTAATTTATAACCCATTGTTCTCTTTGTACTAGAAGAACTTCTAGGAGATGTTGAAGTAAAAGTTTTATTTCAAACATAATACATAAATTAATTCATTCTGTTGAATGAAATATTTTTCTTCTCTTGTACAAAATATGTATAGTTTCTTTCTACTTCTTTGGAAATCAGATTTTAACAGAGTAAGGTTTTTTAAAATGGTGATCTGAAATCAAACAAAAACTGTGGTCATATGCACGGCGGATTTGAGGTAAAGCATTGTACATACCTATCGAGGAGGTATATACATAAATGCATGAAAAAACTTGTAAATGTTTACCTACTGCGCGACATTATTGTCGCATTTAAAGGTATGCAGATTATCAATACAGCTGTTTTGAGCCTATGTTAAATGCGGTAACTAAGCTTTGGATAAGAAATTCGTTTCTAATTTGACACACCCTGCCACTGTATCTCAAGAGAGAGGAAAGAAGTGAACCTATTCAGCTCTCCTGTGATGGATTACTGGAGTCCACCTTCAAAAAGATGAATGTAACAAAATTTTCATTGGCGAGGGTATCAGAGTACCGTCTGATATCGTCAAAGTCTGCTTGTGTTTAGCACACCATATCTCTGTGAATGTTTTTTTTGCACTTCTTTAAATATAAAACGAATACAAGAATAAACTGATCATCCAATCTGACTTTTGACTAAAACTATCTAATATAAAGCCGAACATGAGGAATTGAGGAAGGTGTGCTTGATAGAATAAGCCCCCCCTTTTCATTAGCAATAGTAGCAAATTAGTAAAATACTATAACAGTATATGAATTAGTGTGCGCCAATATGTCATTAAGTGTTGTGGCAACTAGAATCAAACATCCTTTCTTCCGAATCCAAGAAACCGCACTCTATAAAGCAATATCAATCAATTCTACGCAATAATCAACGCTCTTTTTTTTCGACATGACACATAAAAAGCCAAGAGAAATCGCAATATGTTTCGATCAATCGCAGCAGCCAAACAAGAAACGCGCGATTATTGTTATTCAGTAGCGAAAGTGTTATTCAGTATTTATCTGTAACGAACAGTAGAATTTGTGGTTTTCAAAGATTGAATGTATTGGGATATATTTGGATATTCCTTACTTTGAGATATGATAGAGGGATAATCAGCGGAGGTAGTTTTCCATTTTGGATGAAGCAGGGCAGTGAATAAATAGATGAATCGGATGACAAAGGATTGAAGGACATATTGGTACGGGATATTTGTCGCTGTTTTTCGGGGCTCAAAAGCGTGGTGATCGTAAAACAAAACAATACTATTCTTATTGGGATATATCGGCTGAGTCACAGTTTAAATATCGTTATTGCGATATTTAAAAAATATCAATATTTGACCGATATATTGATAAATAATCCAGCCCTAGTGATTTGTTAAGTGATTTTATTGAACATATTTTTACAAAAAGTCTAATTAGAAAATAAATAAGTAATTATTTACAAGAGCGGCACCAAGATTTGCCCGACGGGGATGCATGGTTTCCCCGATAGGGGACCCAATGCAGGATTCTACTCCGAGGTCAAAATATTTTCCCAGACGACAATTGAATTTGAACCCCGGATCCCCCTCTAGCGCCACCCTTGACATCGAATATGATAAACCTCGAACCGAAAGAACCTCCGGATCGGGTCCCCGCTGTCTTCGGCACCGTATACCATTTTTTAGGTGCGTTCGTAATTATATAAATACGTAGCACCTATAGTCGTCGTTTGGTCCGTCCGTCTGTCCGTCCGTCTGTCTGTCTGTCTGTCTGTCCGTCTGTCTGTCCGTCCGTCTGTCTGTCTGTCCGCATATAACAACGCAAAAACTACCCAACCAAATGGTTTGCAATTTAAAATATATTATCTTTGCAGAATTTTGTCGAGACATTTCAAATTTTATTAAAATCGAATCAAAACTTTAGGAGATATTAATAAAAATATTTATTAAGAAATTTGATTTTTTTTTTTTAAATCGGTGCTTTTTTGTTATAGGAGCTTCCGAAGTTTAATCGTCAAGCGACCGAGATACTTATTTTATGACAGAAATTAATCTGCAGACGATATAATTCATTTCACAGAATTAAAAATCATCAAGATCTGAATATTTATATAACTAGCTGATACATATATATCTGAATATTTATATAACTAGTTAAGATATTTGTATGAACAGTGTCATAAAATATATACTTAACTAGCTGTTTAACCCGTTCTACGCACGGGATATCATGAATTTAATTCTAAAACGTGCGTACGAACGCACCTCGTTTGTAACGTTTGACGTACAATTTCCAACTTATTTTAAATGTATCGCGCTACAATACAAACTAATAGAAAAAAGTAACGATTACTGTACTTTCGCAACTTGTAGCGCACTTCTTCCGAACCCTGGTTACACCCAACTAGAGCCCTGCTCGTGTAATAAGTAAAATTTGCGGCCTGCAATTTTTTTTTAAAACAACCCGAACCTCTACCAAAATATTTGGTCCACTCGCCACCGGATCCGAGAACAAAATACTTCCACCTGAACCCGAAATACTTCAATTTGAACCCGAAACATTTCTATTCAACCCGATCCGAAAACTCCAATCGGAGAAAATTTATTCAAAACTTAATGTAATTATGGAAAAAAGCCATTAATCATATTTCTAATATCAATTTTATCCTTTATGTTGAAAAATAAACATGTAAGTAATTATTCATACTTGAAATTATATAGATTTTCATCTAAAATACGTTGGGTTGTACTGACTCGGACCTGAAAATTCCGTTTAAAGCCAACCTGAAACCCAACTCAAACCCCACGAAAAAATTTCTTTTGACCCAAAATCGACAAAAAATTTTTCGTCGACCTGAAATGATAGAAAATGAACCCATATTTTAATATAATTATGGAAAAGTAGTCCACAATTATATCTTTACTTTAAATTTTAGTTTTTAAGTATAAAAATGAGAATACATACACTCATTAATATTCAAATAAATAGTTATTCATCTGAAAAGATATTTTAAACTTTTTTTTGAAAAATATGGTCAACCAGAATCCGAGCGGTTAGTACCAAAACCCAAACCGAAATATTCAGATAGAAATTAATAAATATCTAAAAGCTGTTCTGAAATACAGAGGGGCTACTTTCACACACATATTTTAATTCATTTTTATTCAGAAACGCATGAAATGGACAGGCGTTGTTATTCAAAAACTTTGTAATCGAAATACATTTTCCATTTTCAGGTATAGACAGAAGATCTTTCAGAAAACACTGTCAAAGTCGACGATTTGAACCGAATTCCTGATGCTTCATCACCAGAAAGGATAAAAACGTGTTGCCACGAGACACGAATCGCTTATAACTCGATAAGTAATATTTTTATTTATCAAAAATGGAAAAACTCATTTCGATTCCAAATCGCTCCAACAGGCAGGCCTGTCAATGTTATGCCTTTGCGTTTAAAAATGAGCCAAAAATTGTGTCAGAAAGTTTTTCGTTGTTCAGCAGATCATTTGATACAATTACTGAAACACAAACACAGAAATACGATGTACTGAAATGCAGTCTATAATAATTATGTCTCTAAAATCCATTTTTTTCTTGCATAAAATTAACACATTTACATTCATTTAAATATATAGTTTTTTTTTCATTTGCAAAATATTCACTCCTTCCTTTTGAAAAAACATGTCAACCCTAACCCGATCTGAAAGAGTCAAAACCCAACCCAACACGTTTAAAGTTGACTCGACCCGCAACGAATAAAATTAACTTCAACACGATCCGATACGGAACCTGAACTACTTAGATCCCTTACCCCCTTGAATTCCCTTACTCCCCTTTGAACCCTTAGATCCTGAACTACTTCAACCCGAAACCCGACTCGAAACAAAAGATAATTCTCGAAACAATTACTATTAAAAAGTACATAGTTTTTCATTTTAAGCTATATTTTGAGGATTCTTTTGAGAAATCGGGTCAACCCGAACCATACTTGGAAGCGTTTAAATCCAACCCGAAACGGACCTGAACCCGAAACAGTTAAAGTTAACTCGACTCGAACCGACCCACAGTTAAAATATACAAGGTACAATAAGTACTATGCAATCCAAACCACGAGCCGAGTCGGGTTCAGTTTGCCCCACACGATGTAGGATTCTTCTCCCAACTCGAGGGCGATAAAAAAAACTCAAGCTTACCCGAAATCAAATATTAAATTATTAAATTACAACTTTTAAACAGCAAAATTAAAGGCGTAGCGTCGGACAGGAGCAGATGGCCTGAATGTAACGATGGCCTACATAATTTCGGTGATACGAAATTTCGATAATTCATCGAAACATTCATCGAAATTTCGATATACACCGAATTTCGATGGCTTACATGTACCCGAATAAATATATTAAAGCTAGGATAATAGATTGCCTTTTCATTAGACTTAAATAGATTTTTGATATAAGATATTATAACCGAAATAAAGGAATCTAAATTAGAAAATAAGTTATTTTGAGTATATTAATTATATTAATTTACTAATATATGATTTTGTATCATAAGAGGGCCAACCCGACCTGACCCGACTCGGGTTGAAATCCAAAAGTCAAAATATTTTACCCGACGACAGTTGAATTTTGACCCCGATGGGGGGAGGGGGTATATGCCCCCCACGGACCCCCCTCTAGCACCGCCCTTGATTATTTAATTGACTCATACCATTTTAGAGTAGAAACTGAATCATTGAAACATGACAACTATCACAATACTCTCTCGCTATCTCCGTAATAGCACTATTCGCAGAGACCTCAAAACTACCACATTAAATAAAAGAATGAACCACCTTGCCAAAAAATTTTATGAGAAATTATATGACCTCCCTAATGATATAATCGCAGAATTGCCGGATTATGACGCATTCGAACCACATCACCGCAAGCGTCCAAAATATTCTTGCATTATTGACTATGAGCATTAGTGCTCACCATTCTGTAAATTTCTCGCTCTTACTTTTATATAAATTTGTAATTTCCTAATTAAAATTATTCCTATGCTACACAAAAAATAAATAAATAAATAAATAAATAAATAAAAAATAAAATAAAATTTGTATGGCCTAATTTTTTAATTAAATTTATTCCTAAGCTGTACCAAAAAAAAAAAAAAAAAAAAAAAAGTTTCTCCTTTTTAAGTGCTTTTTTTGTTAAAGCTTATCTTTGCCTGCATTTTCCACCTGGCATTTATGTGCTGTTTTTGAAAATGTTCCTAACCCTATTTTACACTTTTTCAACTTTCTTCAGTAGTTAATTTTAACAACAGATATACCATTTTACCTTTTTCCATTTATTAGACTCTATCCTTAATTTCTTTTGCTTTACTTTTTTATTCCCATTGTTTAATTTTTTTGCTATTTTTAATTGTTCTTTCTTATGTAGTTAATACCAAGGTTACTATATCATAAGGTTGAGCCATTTCCCTCAGCAGTCAATGGGGAGCCACTCGCTGTTTGACGTCACTCGGCGTGCTCTGTCCACTTTTCCAATTGATTTGAATTAGAAACGCGCTATTTTTAATTGAAAAGTATCAGTCGAAATTTTCATTTGAAAAGAAATTTAAAAATTTAAATATATTCTTTATACATAGGACTTGCATCACATCTAAAATTTAAAGTATTATCTCTTTTGAATTTGCCGAAATTTGGTTATTAAATTGGCTATCTTTATCATTGCATTTCGTTTGCGCCTCAGTATGAAAAGTTCATTTTCATAAACCTAAAAATGCAAAATAGTAATTTTTATAAATAAAATCTTAAAGACCTACAAGAGTATCAAATTTAATGTTTGTATGAATGCAGTTAATAATTTTTAATATAGTATATTTATAATATTTGATCGGTATTCAATCTGAAATCTATAATGATTATAATATTATTGTAATTTCGACATGTCTTTCATAAAAAAAATTATAAAAAGGTTTAAAAAAATAATAATCATTCAGATTTCAACCTCACACCACAGATACACAATATTGAGTCTTGCATTATTAGATTTAAAAGACAAATAAAATAGAAATTTTAATAAGTAAACTGCTGAATATTTAATATTTTTAAACTAAAATATTCATGCGGTATAATTATATGATTTAGTGGAAATAAAATTTGAAATTCGAAGTAATATATTTTATAAACACATTCCGAAAAGTTTATTTAAAATGCTATTTTAATGCCATATAATAAACATAAATGCACATAATAAACATAAAATAATTAAAAAATAATAAGGTAAATTAATACGTGAAAGAGCGTTTAAAGTTTAAGCAACTTTTTTTTTTTTTTTCCAAATAATATTTAAAATTATATCTCTTTTTAGCGTTTTAAAACTTAATTTTAAAATTTAATGTTGTTTCTTCAAATTCCATTCAGATAGTTGATGTGATTGAATATCAAATTGATATCTATATATATTAGAATAAAAAGGAAGACAGCAGTATTTATAAGGAAGATCTAAAACACAAATAAAAATAGAAACTTTAATTTTTAAATTACCTATTTTTTAAAACTGACAAATTTATGAGACATAGAAAAATTATATTTGAAATTCAGAATAACGTACTTTTATAAAAAACTCCCAAAAGGGTTATATAAAATTATATTTTAATGCTGTAGGATGAAAAAATTATATAAAAATATTTTAATAATTAATATATTTTAGGTTTTTACCCTCAGAATAGGCTTTTATTTCATCACAGGGTGCATTTTGAAGACTCATTTTAGATGTGCGCTCCATTATTTGCTATTTTTCGTTTTATCGTGCAATCAAAGTTGATTGACTCCACATTTTTGATTTTCTGGCAGCGTAGCCCTTTTTATTTCTGATGAATATATGATTACTATGACTCAATCGAATGAAAGTTCTTGTTTTCACAAATGTTTTTATTATATTTTTGTGCATTTTTGGAAAAAACTGTTGGATTTTTTTGCATGCATTTTCGATAAAATTAAATTCTTTCGAAAGTGAGCTGTCGTGAATCTCATTAAAATATAACCTTATATAACCTAATATGTCTAGGTGTTTCTTTTATGCTTGGAGAGGAACTGCTACAGGAAAAATCAATTCCGAGTGAAGTTTCTTTTTTAAAATTCACAGCACATGTTTCTGGCAATTTTAAAGTTGGCACAGCACTTTCATGCAATATTCTTTTAGCAGGAGCGTAACCCAAAAATTCTGCTTTCAAATTTCGTATTTAGCAAAACTGACCGGAAGTCTCTCTTTCTGAGAAGCAATTAAAGCTTCGTGTGAGGGAAAACTGCCCTGGCTGTCAAAGAAAATGACAATAAATGTTTACTTCACAATCCCGTTTCTTTCAAAGATCGACCAAAGATAACAAGCAATAAAAACTCCATATCTTAGGAAAAAAGATACACGACTATTTCATTTGAAGGAAAAAAAATCCCTTTAAATCGCTTTATTCCTAGAAAAAAATACTTTCGCTAATGAAAAATGTTTTAGTTTGAAGAAGTATGCTTTCATATGACAGAAGAAACGACTTTTTTAAAACAGAAATACTATTTTAAATGAAAAAATGCGTGCTTTCCCGTTGAAAGAATCGTTCTTAGCACGCTCAGTGACGTCAGAAAAACCGAAAACTTGATACCAGAACTAAAGGGAAATGGCTCCCCCCTGGTTAATACTACATTTAATTTTTCCCAACGGCTCAATGTTTTCAAGACACTTTACTCACAAATAGACTGGGCGTAAAGTTGATCGCAACTCGGAAGCCCCTTAATCGACATCAACTGTTCGGCAACTGTTAACAATACTGTAAATATTGTATTTTAAAAGTTTTATCTCTATGCTAAAAGATTTCGAGAGCAGATGACAGATGATAGTAATTGATAACCAAAAAAGACCGAATCTACCAAATTCGATACATTCATTTTAAGCTCAGATATAAATTTCTTCCGATTTACACATAAAACGGTGAAATCTTATTAATCAATAAAAGGGTATATTTAAAAAAAAATACATTCTTCAATTTTTTTTCTACTTTTTAGCCTTTAAAATGTTTTATTGTTGCTATTTCACAGCCATTTCTATTTTGGCGAGCGTTTATTGGCGCATAATTAAATCAATTGTTTCAATGAGTGCGAGTTGTTACAGTGAATATTTGGCGATTTATCACCTGTGGTGTACTAACGGAAAAAATCCTTAAAATTACTGTATTAATTTATAATTAAGTTAAAAAAACATTGAATTGTTGTATTGTCATCGGAAACGCATCTATGAATGTAAATTTTATAATTCTAGCATATCAGGAAGTGGGTTAAAAATCGATTTCAAAATTCCATCTGTACATACAATACAAAAATCAAGGTGAATTAAATAAGAGTGCAAAAATAATTATTTTATTATTATTATTATTATTATTATTATTATTATTATTATTATTATTATTATTATTATTATTATTATTATTATTATTGAAGTTTTCCCTTCTGTGAAAGATGAGCAACGCGATCGGTATCAGCAGAATAAATGGCATTATGGTAAACTATATTTTGGAAATTTTAGCATCATCGTCATATTGCAAAAAAGGAAATGAAATTGGACATATCCCATCAACGACATGTTACAGAAAAAGATATAAAACGGCATTTTAATATATTTTATTATAATTGATTTCTTCTGAATTTTCTGATTTTTTTAATTGGTTTACAATGTATAAATAAAAATATATATAAATAAAAATAACATTAATATACTAGTCTAGAATATAGGTGTATTATTCAATAATTTTTTTTTTATGTGAGTGAGTTTTACGATGCATATGTCCATCGAGCATACCAGACAATTTTAAAATGCGATCTTTATATTTATATTAAAAATGAATTTGAACATTTGAAGGAAATCTTTTATGTGATGATGTTGATTTAGCTTGTTAAAGGTACCAATATATTTCTTAAGACACTTAACACTATCGACAACTATTTCACTAGCATTAAATGCTTCAACTGACACCATAATAGTTTTATTATAAATGTTTTATTATACTTTGTCAACTATTGTCTTAATATCTAAAGAACTCCTTGATTTGAACGGAAAATTCCTAACTGACACTGATGTCATTAATGATATGAAGGAAACACTCGCTACTTTCAATAACGACCCTAGTACAAAGGCTGGAAGAAATCTTTATGCGGAAACTCTATCCCACATTAATTGGGTAAAAAGTCATGCAAATTTGTCAAGGACAGAGCAAATTTGTCAAGGACCCCTCGCAATCGAAATTCTACCCCGGATCCCAGTATTTCAAATCCGGATAAAAAAGCTAGGATCAAAGATAGTAAGGATTGCAAAGCAGATAAAGATAATTACGTTGCTTTAGGGAAAAAGCAGAAGACAAGTCCCACTGCCAACCAAATTATTTCGGTCTATAAAGACCCTGAAATTGAAGAAGAAGTCAAGCGTAAAATTGCCAAAGAACCCATTGGAAACGACACTAATACCTATTCCAAATTTGAGTCTCCCAACTCTTTCGGGCCACTGTCTAATATTGACGATATGGATACTTCTGGTGTTGCGACGCAGGATCAAATTGACTCTCCACCAAAAATTCGTACTAATATTGATAAACCAATGCCAATTACTATCAAAATTAATTCAGACTGGAGGGAAGTTCTCCAAAAAATCGAAAACTGTACTACCCATAAAATTGAGAAGAGTATCTTTAAGAACTCTATTAAAATTATTCCAAGCACTATCGAAGATTATCGTGCAATCAAAATTTTCCTCTCCGATTCGAATCTTGAATATTTCGGCCTCCCACTCAAGTCGGAGAGGCCCCTCAAAATTATAATTAAAGGAATACCCTGTGATTCTGAAACCACTGAAATTAAATCCGAATTAACTAACCTTGGATTTAATGTGCACTCTGTTACGCAACTTAAGAACCTCAAATCCAAAGACCCCTTACCCATATTCATGATAAATCTGTTACATAGTGAGAATCCTAAAGCTATTTTCGATATTGACATTTTCCTCGGATTTCGGGTCCGTGTTGAACCATACCGGTTCCACGGCCCGAAACAATGTTACAATTGTCAAAAGTTCAACCATTCGTCATTTACCTGCAATTACAACCCCGTCTGCCTTAAATGCAGCGGGGCTCATAAATCTACAAATTGTCCCATAACGGACCCAAAACAATTCTGTTGCGCTAACTGTAGCGGCAATCACACAGCAAACTTTTCAGGGTGCCCTAAGCGCCCCAAAAATAAAAAACCTCAAACTGCCACAAAAGGCGCTATGTTTTCAAATAATAGAATCAGTGACCCTAAAGATAAAAATTCCATAACTCTTAATCCAATTAATTTTCCTACTCTGCCTTCCAAAAACAACATTAATCCTATAGACAATGCTAATGCTCAAATCAGTTCCAATGGGTTCGCTAAATTAAATTATCCAGACTTATTTAAAAATTTAGACCCAATTATAGAAAAACTCAAAATTCTTAATGACCTCCTCGAAAATATAAGTAAACTTACTACTAATTTAAATATACCTATTCAAAAATTAATAGATACGAATTTTTGCACTGTTAAAAATGTGTCAGAAAAGCCTTAGAGGCCTCTCTCCGACAGCATTTCTACAATTTTCCTATTGGCTCTCTAGTTCTTGACTCCTCCTCCTTTCCGGAGGTGCGCATGCGTTTGTTATATACCTTAATTTTATACTTGTATGGTGCCTGAACGGGCCTTTTTTTTAGAGATGTACTCACCTATTGCCTTTTGCCAGATGACTTGAAATTTCTCATGTTGTTTCTCAGCCAGTTGTCTCCACTCGTCATGAACTCCGGGGATGCGTGGTAGAGACCACAGGCGCCTCGGTCAAAGTCTTTCGAAATCTTAATATCAGTACTCATAATCTATTAGTCGTGTGGTATCGCTAGTGCCTTTTGTCAAAAGGTAGCAAGCGATTGATATGAAATAAATAAAGAAAATTTGTGTTTCGTTTTCGTACATTGGTTTCTGCATATGCAATGTTTAATGGGATACCAAAGCTTCGTATTTTGTATATTTTATTTGGAACCTAGTATAGGAGATATATTTGTCCTAAACTTGAATATTCATAACAGTTTCCGTTTTATTTGACGGTTACTAAATTTACAAAGTTTTAAAAATTCTCCTCACAAGTTCGAGGAATAGTAAAATATGTTACTGATTATTAATGTGATTATAAATTATGTTTCTGTAGAATCACCTAGAGATCTTATTCCATTTATTTTAGATTGTTCACTATGAATTAAGGAAGGAGATAATCGATGTAAATTTAGAGTGTTTTTTTTTTTAATTAATAGAAATGCAAAAAATAATAGTTTTTAATGCAATGTTTAATGGGGAGGGGTAAACCTTTATACTTCGTATTTTGCGGCCCATATATAGATCAATCATAAACCCGGACGTCGAATTCACAAAAGAAAAAAAATGTATGTTAACGTTGACGGTCGTTAAATTTCTAAGGTTTTGAAAACTAACGATAATTCTTTAAATCCCCGCCCCCTCTCAAGCGTGCGTAGGGATATTAGAAAATGTAATGAACGTATGAATAGTTTTTTTAATCGAACCAACGTAGCCTTGGAAAATGTATTGTGACATAATACTGAAAAGTATAATTTCAGTGATGCAATACAATGAGTTAAATGATTTCATTGACCATAATTTTACAAAAAGTCGAATTAGCAAACATCATTTTTAAAAAATTAACAGTATAATACGGGCAATTGATCCCCAGTTCGTGTTAAACAACCTGCGTAAACAGGCCTCGTCTAGGTCGTACACCTTGTTGCGAATGCTTCCTTGGTTATTTGAAATAGACGATTTTGTCGGTTGCTGTGGCAACGCGCTTTTTTGTTTTCTCTGATTTTTTTTTCTAGTGAGATGATGTAATTTTTTCTGAACCAATTGTTCGGTGATAATTTGAACGCTCAAATGAGTGTGATGAAATAATAATATCATGTTAATATGTAAATAAATTGTTATTTAAGTTTTAAAAGAAGAAGTTATTATTAGTATTATTAGTGATTATCTGTAGAAACATTTTACAAGTGAACAAGTTAAGCTTAACTTATTTGATCAAGTTTTGAATCTCGATTGATAGAATGAATGGCGTCGTTTGAACAAAAGAACTTGCAGTCTGATCAAATGATATGTAACACACCTATTTTTGAATAGTAATCGTCGTATTATTTAAATGCAAATTTTCTGTCAATAAGCAAGTATGACTATTCATAAACAGTAGTGAACACGTGTGATTCCGTTCCAAAAAGTGCTTAGTCGGACCCTGGAAGTAAAAGTGTAAACATCTTGGCTGTAAAATGAGAACACGGTATCCCGTGTACCATCAGTTCATCGCTGCTGTGGTTAATACCCCATTAGGAATAGCTTGGGGCCACAGCTCATATAGTTTCTAGTATTTAGCATTAGCTAATCGAAATGCATTCGGTAAGTCATCGCCAGCCTCCAAAACAAATCGAGTAAACGTGCTCCGTTATTTTCTCTGTCCGTCCTAGGGAAAAGTTTCCAATGAAGTGAAGTCTTTTTCTCTCTCTTTTCCATCAAAAACTTCCATCCTTCGTAAAATTTGATACGTCGAGGAATAACGGGTCATCCATTATTACGTAAAACTTTAAGAAGGCGTAATAATATCCCCGTAAGTGAACTCCCATACAAAAGTTGGGAGGGAAGCCACAAAATGTGTCACATAGTGATACTTACGGCTCCTACAATTTTAGTAGCCCTAATGATATACTAGAAGAAGGCGTGTTAATATGCTGTGACGTCACATCTAAAATGTAAAAACAATTAGGTAAACATTATTCGCAAGCAATAAGAGGTGGATTTATAAAGCAGAGGGCCGGTCTTACCAAAACATTTTCGAGGCCCCTCCCCTATCTTGAAAATTTGGCCATATTTACAATTTTTAAAATTTATTACAATAAATGAGTATACAAAATTATTTTGTCTTATTTTTCTTATTTGTATTTTCATTATTCAGATAGTTATAGGATAATACTTTTACAGCAAAAATATAAAATCACAACAAATTGAAATCTAGGGAAAATGCTTAAGTGATACTAAAAGAAAAACAACAAAAGGCTTATAAAAACCTTTTTAATGATCCAACATACGTTTCAACGCTCCTTACGGCGTCATTTTCAAGAAAATATAATGATAAATAAAGTATTCTTGCAAAATTTGAAAAATAACCTTGAAAACACGAATCACGAGATCCAAATATGTAAAAAATGAGAAAAGCAGGTGCTTGAAGTAGCCAACTGTAATCGTGAAAATTATATTTCGCTATTGTTGTTTGATCAATATTGTTGTTTGATTGTTGTTGAAAAGGACCTCGTGCAAAATTTTAGGCAATTCAAATGAGGCGGAATCATTGCAAATGTTTACGTTACGCATGTAAATTTCTATCGCTTCATTGATAATGGATGGGAAGTAGTAAGTAGTAGTTTGTAAGAAAATAGACCCAATAGAACCATATCAGCTATCAGGTGTTTATGAAATCCCATTCACCAGAGCGGATGGTACGTTACAATATTACATAGGAATGACCACCTGAAAGTTTCAAACAAGATTAAAAGAGCATATAGCAGATATCAAATATGACAGGAGTACTACAGCGTTGGCACGACTACATAGAACCGAAGCAATAGAAATTGATTTTAAAAATAGTAAAATAATTTACCCATCAAGAGCCTACTTCCCATCCATTATCAATGAAGCAATAGAAATCTACATGCGTAACGTAAACATTTGCAATGATTTCGCCTCATTTGAATTGCCTAAAATTTGGCACGAGGTCCTTTTCCGTTTCAAACAACAATAGCGAAATATAATTTTCACGATTACAGTTGGCTACTTCAAGCACCTGCTTTTCTCATTTTTTACATATTTGGATCTCGTGATTCGTGTTTTCAAGGTTATTTTTCAAATTTTGCAAGAATACTTTATTTATCATTATATTTTCTTGAAAATGACGCCGGAAGGAGCGTTGAAACGTATGTTGGATCATTAAAAAGGTTTTTATAAACCTTTTGTAGTTTTTCTTTTAGTATCACTTAAGCATTTTCTCTAGATTTTAATTATATATAGTGATCTTATTTTGTTGTTATGTAACACAATAAATTGATTATTGCTTAAAAGGGCGCCAACTGCTGCAATCTTACGCAAGCAAGTCGCTATTTAGTTTTGTTATATTTCAATTTGTGTATAGATGTAATATATTTTTAATTTCTAATTCTTTTTCCCTTTTAATTTATTTGTTTCCAATTTAAATTTTCATCATTATAACCACCATTCTAAATATCATGTTTCCAATAACAGTATGAGAGAAATCGCAATTTTAGAGCTTTTTTGCTCTTGCCCCCTTTTAAAATTTGAAGCTTTTAGTAACTGTTCTATGCAACCATTTCCGTCTTAAAAGTAACAGTCAACATCAAGTTTCTAACCCATACAGTTCTAAATAAATAGTAAGTTAAAATATTTATGTAAAATTTTCGCTCATGTCACCCTTTTAAATTTCGAATTTTTTAGAAACTGTTCTCAGCGAGCATTTACATCTGAAATATAACCATCTTGTCAATTTTCAAGTTTCTAGCTCCAACAGTATTACAGAAATCGCAATTTTAGAAAGTTTTTTGCTTCTGCACTTGCTTTGGAGTAATGGTACCGACATAAAATAAAGCCTATGTTAGAACAGTGGTGATCCCTGTAATTTTGTAATCATTATTTTTAAAATCTAGAATCTACGATAGTTCCAGAGTTCCTGTGTTGTTGAGTTTTACACCTCTAAACTGAAAAAAAAAAAAAAAAAAAAAAAAAAAAAAAAAAAATATATATATATATGTTGATTTTACAGTATAATACTGGCACCCCAGCTGCCAGTATTATACCGTAAAATTAACTCGTATAAACAGTAAAATAAGCAGTAATACGCTGCCGCGCCTGTTAATTTTACGGTATAATACTGGCAGCTGGGGTGCCAGTATTATACTATAAAATATATATTTTGCAATGTACAAAACACCCAAAATTTCTTCTTCATAGTTTTAGTATAGACATTTTTTTTTTTTTTTGGGGGGGGGGGGGGGTGAACGTTTCAGTTTGCGCTACATAATTCATTAATAAAGCAATTCCGATATTACGATGTCTTTGTTAGAATACGAACTATACCTATTTCTCATTCTATATTCTCTTTTTTCTGTTACTACTGTTTGTTATGATTCGATACTTTATGTGCAAATGTAACTGCAAGGACGCGAAAATAAACCCAAGCTTTTTGACACTCAAATGTTTTGTATTGTGTTTAACTATCACTATAAGAACGCAAAGTTGAAGGTGCTTACATCAAAATTAAAGCATATCTTTATAAGGTAAGATTTTTTTTTAAAAGCATTAAAATTAGTAATAACTGATATTGTATGTGTCTAGCAAATTTTCAGTATTTTATTAAAATATGTATTATCTTTATACCTCTCTTTTGAGTTAAGTCATTTACACTAGATTAATTTTAAAACAATTATTCAAATTGTTAAAGAAATCATATGAGTTATAATTTTCAAAATAGACGAAAAATGTTCGGCCCAGGATTCGAACCTGGGATATCCTGGCTGAAGCTGCCATGCTTATGCTTTACCAACTGAGCCATCCCGGTCAAATCTGAGGGACCTAATTCATCCAGTTAACTTATTGATCATAGCATCTGGTTAGATAACTGAATCAGCTCAACAGAATAGATCGCAGGTAATGGAACTCCAGTAAACGCTGGATACGTGATTACACTAGATTAATTTTAACACAATTATTCAAATTGGTAAAGAAATCATATGAGTCTGCGATCTATTCTGTTGAGCTGATTCAGATATCAGACCAGATGCTATGATCAATAAGGTTATCTGGATGAATTAGGTCCTCCAGATTCGACCGGGATGGCTCAGTTGGTAGAACATGGCAGCTTCAGCAAACATATTCCTGGTTCGAATCCTGGCCCGGACATTTTTCTTGCAGTTGGAAAAATAATATAACTCATATTAAGCCATTTAGCCCTGAGACGTTTAGTTGTGACGTTTAGCGCTGTTCTTCCTTGATCAGTTGGCAATAATAATAATTAAGTCAAGTTTTAAACTTGAAATACAACTGTTTCCTCTTGCAAATTTCACCCTTTCTTATCGTGAAAGATTCGAATATAATTTCGCACTTTTCTTTAACATTTTCAAGTTCTTTGAAATTTTTTTTATTCTTTATGATAAAAGACAAGAAACGTAAATGAAAATAATATCTCGAATTGTTAGTATATATATTTTTAAACAATTAAAGTCAACCCATGTATACAGTGTGTAATGTATTAAATATTTAACTTTTAAAATTATTAAATTTGTAGCTAAATTTGTAGCTTGTTCGAAAAAGAAAAAAAACCTCTTCCATAACATCTGGTTATAAATTAAAATAAACGCTCGTGAAACATTCGAGTCATTTTCAAAATTTTGAAAGTTTTCTATGGAAACTTTTATCAGGTATATATGAATGCATACTTTACATAAAATATATATTCGGTTCTAAATAATAAACCATAAATAAATCTTCTAATGAATATATCACGCTAAAATTAAAAAAAAAATAATAAAATCATTTTGTTGTTAAAAAAAAGATAAAAATAAAACATTTTATAAATTACATTAAAATCATTTTTTATAAAATTTCGAAAAACCTTTTGATATATAAATCTTATTAATTAGATATGTGTTAGATTTTAAATATAATTCTAAAAATTGCGCTACAATTTTTACAAATTCTTCCATTCAAATTTTTTTATAAAATTCATACGTGTTAGCACACATTGAATTTCATTGGTTATTTAATGTTGTTAGCCGTTCTGAATAAAATCCATGTTTCATGTGCAAGACTTTAAAAACAACATTTCCTTAACAGCATACCAGTTTATTCAAAAATGAGATGACTGACAAAAAACAGCAAGAGTTTACTGTTAAATGAAGAAAACTAAAGAGACAATAAAATATGCAGCTGCATTCTTAAAACAAATAATAACCAGCAGGCAATAAAGGCAGAAGGGAGAAAGGCAAACACATCAGAGAAAGTCCAGCCTTTAAACAAACTGTCAGCATATGTTTTGCATAAACATGTTGCCATTTCAAATCTACAAACTCTTATCTGAAACGCCATTGACTACTTACACAGAGTATTGCAACCAGCCGATCACGTTTGAATAACGCAATCCTAAAATCACAATTACTGCCTGTTACTAAGTAACGTATTTACATTTGAAGCCAGTCGTTTCAGACACGTAAGCATGCTATTCAAGAGATGGAGAAAAACAGAAATGCATCGATATAAAAGTAAGTACTTTTATCTTAAACTTATTTAAAGATAACTTTAAATTAAGGATAGTATTAAATATATGCATTATTTTAAATTTTGAACAGATGCATAGCAAATATCTTATACATTCATACAATTATCGTTTATGCTTTGGTTTGTGGTCAATAATTTATTTCCTGTATTATATGTTTAGATATTGTTTCATGTCTGAAATAAAATGGAAATAAAATTATCTATACAGGGTGATTCAAAACACATGGGCAAAACTTTAAGGGATGATAGAACACGCCTAGACAACCTGAAAACACCACACAATGCATGTTCATAACTCCAGCATCGAAGCGCTACAGGGTGCTTTCTGATTGCGGAGAGAGCCATGTTTTCTGCACAATATCTAACAAATAATTGCTGATTTTATTTATGCGGAATAATGTTACTAACTCGAATGCTAAAATGGATGAAAATTACATGCAGTAATAAATTTCAAAATAAGTAGCTCAAGAGAGTGTATGTGGGGGATAGCGGAGCTGTATCTGAAATTGGTCACACTTCCTTCAGAAAACTTGAGGGTGAATCAGAACTCAAATGGGCATTTTAGGTAGATTTCGTAAGAAATACTACCTATTACGCTCTCCCCTATGTTGGAATTTCTAGAAAATTTTTGCAGATCTACGGCTATCATGACTATCAAAACCCAAAACTTTATCTATCTATCTATCTATTTATCTTAAATCACTTTTTTATGGTCACGATAACTTCAATAATTCTGCACAAATCTCTTCCAAACTCATACATAAAATCAAGGGGCATCAAATGTCGGTCAAGTTCGTTAATGGGCAAACTCAAACCAAGGGGAGGAAGGATGGGGATATTTTTGTGAAAACAGGAAAAAATTCATAACTCCTTAGTTATGATACGTATCGAATCCGTTTAAAGTTATTATTACTTCTAGGAAAAGTGCCAAAAATTTATGTATGACAAATTTTTGATATGATTAAAAATGGCCTCGAGGGGGAGGGAAAAATAAGGGTTTAAGGAGAAAAAAATTCATAACTTCGTCCATTCACAAGATATCAAATCCGCTTAAATGTATTATAAATCATCTTAATATTATATACAACTTTTATATTGACGAGTTTTTTATAGGACCAACCCTTACAGAAAAAAAAATAAATTCCTGCCGGTTCCGCCTACAGACACAGGTAGATTTCGAAGTCTGCGGTCCCATCTGCCGCATCATGGCAAAAAGGTCATTTCTTCTGCAATTCCTAATATACAGGCGTCTGCATCTTTGATATCTACTTGTGCCTGTAGGCCGAGCCGTCAGGGATTTTTTTATTTTATTTTATTTTATTTTATTATTTTTTTTTTTTTGGAGGGGATGATAAAATACATTTAATCAAACTATTTTTTTCATACAACGTATGGGCGTATTATAAGCGGGGAATTGCTGGATGACACTGTCAATAAACACACAAAGCCCTGGTTTTACACACACATAATCATTCCTACCACAGATTGCAAAAAGAATGGTTCGTTTTACAAATCAAGAAAAGGCAGACATGCATTTCATGCATGGTGTTGCGGTTGTGAGTGTTCTGGAAGTTCTAATTGTGTAGTAAACAGGGTTCGCTCCACAATCAGAAAGCTTCCTGTATACTGCAAAAAAAAAAAAAAAAAAAAAAATGTTGATTTTACAGAATAATACTGGCATCCCAGCAGCTAGTATTATACCGTGAAATTAGCAGTAATAAATAGTAAAATAAGCAGTAATACGCTACCGCGCATGTATATATGCAGGGTGGTGATAGAGTTTTTCCCTGAATACAATACATTTATTGCAGAAAAAAATGTAATTAGGCATTTGCTTGTTTCAATATATTGTAAAGACATTTATGAACTCTTTAATACAAGTACTTATACTAGTAAATTTAGATATGAGCACCCTTTTGGTTGATCGAAGAATGTAAAGGCGGTATTCTATTTCTCGTCACGTATTGCCCAGCATTTGGGCTGTCACACTAATCACACTATCTGTGATCCTGAAATTGAGTGTTTCAATTTGTTTGACTGGTGTTGCAAACACTCTTGTCTTTTAAGTACCCCCAAAATTAACTAGTCGGATGTGCCAATCCCAAAACTTTCTTCTATCTCACACAGGTTGTTTCACATACACTAAAAATAATCAGCAACCAATTTATATCATGGTCTAACAGAATCTAAAGTTTTATTGAATTCCGTGCATTAGTTCTTGACATATGACTATTGCTAAAATCGTGTAAATCTTGCAAAATGCAGGATAGCAGCGCCACCTGTTGGGAGATTCAGACCAAAACCTAATCAACAATAACTTATGACAACATCTAACTGAATCTGAAGTTCGATGAAAATCCGTGCATTAGATCTTGAGATAGAGTTATCGTGATAATAATGTAAAAAGTAGCATAGCAGCGCCACCTGTTGAGCTATTTTCACCAAGACGTGATCCAGCATCTTTTTATGTCAAGGTCTAATAGAATCTGAAGTTTGATGAAATTCCGTGCATTAGTTCTTGAGATATAGCTATCGTAAAAATAATGAAAAAAGTGGTATATCAGCGCCACCTGTTGGGATATCCACACCAAAATGTAATCAGCGTCTATTTATGTCAAGGTCTAACTGAATCTGAAGTTTGATGAAAATAACTGCATTAGTTCTTGAGATAGAGCTATTGCAGAAATCGCAAAAAATGCAGCATAGCAGCGCCACCTGTCGGGCAATTTTCACCAAAAACTAATCAGCACTAATTTATATTAGGGACTAACTGAATATAAAGATTTATTACATTTCGCGCATAAGTTCTTGAGATAGAGCGCCCACAAAATTTTTGTCACATACAGACAGACAGACAGACATTTTCTCAAAACAGTCAAATCGTGTTCAGGACCTTCTAAAACGTATAAATCTGTCGAAAACCGGAAGTCGGAAATTTTCATGAATCCATTACTTTCTTCTTGTAAAGATAGAAGAAAGTAAAAATCTACAGGAGTTGGTCCATCTCGTCCGATAAATCTTCCAGCAAAATCGTCATCAAGGAACTCACGAACGACGATAGAGACTGGACTAAAAAAACCTTAAGAACATGAATTTTCCATAATAAAAATTTGACAGTATTACATTCAATGGTTATTTCGTAATATTTTTTTGTAATCAGGGAAAGATTTTATGACTACCCTGTATAAATATATATATATAAATCAACACTTGAACATTTGGGGTCTGAGAGTCCTGATTTGGGGGTAGAAATGAACCAAAATTTTCCGGAATTGTTTTCCTCCGGACGGTTGTAATAGGCAGTTTTTGGGTGCGTTCGTAATTATATAAATACGTAGCACTTATAGTCGTCGTCTGGTTTGTCCGTCTGTCTGTCTGTCCGTGCGTCCGTCTGTCCACATATAACAGCAAAAAAACTACCCAACTCAATGGTTTGAAATTTAATATTTATAATCGAAACAGAATTTTGTCGAATTATTTCAAATTAAAAAAAAATCGAATCAAAATTTAAAAAGATACTAATAAAAGTTTTCTTTATTCTATTAAATCCTATACGTAATCTATATAATAAAAGAACAAGTCATGTGCCTGAGGAAACCAAATACGGGCAAACCACTTCCTTTTTCATATGCCAGGCGGCCAATTATATTAAAAATTATTTTTTCGAATAAAATTACGTAAAAGTTACATTTTTAGAAAGATCGTTCAAAAAAATTGTTTGCTTGAGAGATGAGTTACATTCAAAAAATTTATAGATTCTGAGATAACTTCAGTGAAAATTAGGTTAACAGCCGAATATCTCAATCCATTAAAGTAAATAAACAAAATATTCATTCATCGTGAGTCATAGAAATATGAACAATGGAGCTAATCACTCGCAAAGCAATATCTCCATGGTGAATTTACAGCGCTGTCTGGTGTCGAAAAAAAAAATTCGCATCTGTAAACATGACATTACGTAATAAGAAATAAAAGGCGACCTCATTTCGTTCATAGCAGACGATATAATTTATTTCACTGAAATAATAACGATGATTTTTTACATTGTAAAAGTAGTTATAGCACGAAACGAACGCACCTCATTTGTCACGTTTAGCGTACAAATTCCATCTTGTTTACATTTTGTAAATGAAAGTTACTTAAAGCCTACGTTCGTTGAATATATGGAGATTAATTGCTTCTAAACTTTGGATTATTTTGCTCTATACATCCAAGTATATATGTGTTTTTAAAAATATGCCTGTGTCTTTACATATGTAAATATGTGTTTATGAAAAATATGTGTTCAGGTGTTTAAAATGCATATATTTATTTAAATGAATACACGTATAAGCATGTGTTCCAAAGTGTAAATGCCGTTGATATAAAGGAAGAAAAATAGTTATACTTTTATGCATTGCGTGAAGGGTAACAAATTTATAAGAATTGCACGCAAGTCTGATAATGATATATTGCTTGCTTATTAGTTATCATAACAAGGAAGCTGCATATTTTAAGAGGAAAAGAGAATATTTTCTCTTTTCGAAAGATTTAAAACATTTTCCAGATTTATTTTCACTGCATCAATCTGAAACAGCGTTGGATAGAGAGATGTTCTGATATATTGAAAGGAATGATATATTTATGCTGAATGTAAAAACTAGTCGTTGGGGGCCACCGTAATACTTACCCATCATGGATATGCATAGTATAAAATATGAAAGTAAAACATGAGTAAACTATTAATAAAATGCATTGCAATTCGAATAAAATCGTGGCTTGATGACGTCCTAAACTTTAAATGATCTATTACTGAATTGCGTAAAAGAAACAACAATATAACTTCAAAATTGATAATCATATTAACTAACGGTTTACTGCGTCGGATTAAGCGTCTCATTTCCAATTAAAATATGTCTTTGAATTGAAATTTGGATGAAATACAGGGTCATGAAAAATCGAAGAGTGTGGAAAGTAGGATTACAAATATCTCGGCAACTCATTATCCGATCGACTTCATTCTTTGTGCAAAATTTATGTTTTTTTTATTGTCTTTTATATGCACTCCTTAAAATAAACAATTTCGAAAATTTTTATATACCGTTTATCAGAACGAATATTTCGAGAGTCCGAAAAAAATAGTTCCGGATAATCGAGGTTACTGAAATTCAATAGGCTTCTTCTCATTATTACATAATAAGTACATACCACATTTCAAGTCTCTATCTCAATTTGTTTGGGAGATAGAACGTTTACAGACACACAGACAGACGAACGGTATTTTTCTTTTTCTAAAAATATGTTTTCGGAATCTCCAGTTTAGTAACATATAAATTAAAATCATTTTTATAAAATGTTTTTCTTATAGGGAATCTCCAGTGTCTAAAACGTGTAAATTTGTCACATTTTTTTTTCGATTTTTAAAACGATTATAAGACTTACCCTATACTACGTATGATGAGTAAATAATAATTTAGCCTGAATGGGTAAGTATTTGAATTTTGCTGAACACGACAATACTATCCAAATGAGTGAATTACGTAATTTTATCTTCTTAAATGTGTATTCGAGTATAAAAGTATATTTGTGACAGTATGTGTAAGGGCATCTACAGAGTATACAAAACAAGTTGGAAATTGTACGTCAAACGTGACAAATGAGGTGCGTTCGTACTATAGCTAGTTATATAAATATTCAGATCTTGATGATTTTTAATTCTGTGAAATGAATTATATCGTCTGCAGATGAATTTCTGTCATAAAATAAGTATCTCGGTCGCTTGACGATTAAACCTCGGAAGCTCCTCTAACAAGAAAGCACTGATTTTTTTTTAAAAAATTCAAATTTCTTAATAAATATTTTTATTAATATAAGTTTTGATTCGATTTTTAAAAAAATTGAAATGTCTCGACAAAATTCTGCAAAGATAATATATCTTAAATTACAAACCATTCGGTTGGGTAGTTTTTGCGTTGTTATATGCGGACGGACGGACAGACAGACAGACGGACGGACCAAGCGACGACAATAGGTACTACGTATTTATATAATTACGAACGCACCTAAAAAGAGGACATCCTATACATTTTAATCGCTAAATTCCCCCACCCACCCACAAAAAACAGAAATAGCTATTTGACTAGATATAATGTCTGACCACCCGAAAAGTAAAGTTTGTGTGTAACGGAATAATGCGTTTTTCTCAAAAATTATGTTACCTAAGGAAAATCTCTGTAGTTTTTCTCCAAGGTTTAAATAAACTTCTACTACCCTAATTTTTTCATAATTTTAGTTTCAGTAGATTCGGAAATAGAGGGTGGGGGGACATATTTTTGCTATGCATTTTTAACGATATCTCTGAAAATATAATACCTAAAAGTAAAACAAATATATTTTTGTGTTCAATACTACGATATCTTTCACAGGATACTCCACACGATATACAAAAGGAGACTTTTATTTTCAAGTAACTTAATTAGCCTCCCTAATTTTTCCTAAACGTATTTGTGAATGGCTAATAATATGAAAATATGTGGGTAAAAAAGCTTTATATTTTTCCCAAGTTTGAACTTTCCACGTCCCATAGTTTACGAAAAAAGGGCTGTGACAGACGGACGGACAGACACAGGTGTGATCGTATAATGCTTCCGTTTTTAGGGTTTTGTTCATCTCACGAAACCCTAGTACTCCCGCTTCGTTGTCTGTTCGTCACAGAGCCGGTTCTCAGAAACTATTTAATGTACGGATTTCAAACTTTGTGTACTTTAGCTACATACCTGCTATGAAGCTCAAAATCATAAAATTTGAAAAAATCGTATTATTTTAATATCTATACTAATATTATAAAGAAGTAACGATTGTTTTTTTGTTTGTTTGTTTATAAGGGGTAATCTCTGGAACTACCGAAGCGATTTCAAAAGTGATGGTGGCAAATTGATGGTGACAATCCCTGCTCCAACATAGGTTATGTTTTGTGTCGGTGCCACTACCCCAGGGGGGTGCAGGAGCGAAAAACGCTCTAAAATTTTGATTTGTTTTATACTGAAGGAGCTAGAAACATAAAATTTGGCATGGTAATTACTTATAAGATGTAAATGTTCTCTAAGAACAAATTCTAAGAAAATTCGAAATTTAAAAGAGTGAGATGAACGAAAAGCGTTCTAAAACATTCTAAATTACAATTTCTATGGAATCTCTGGAACTACATACCATTTTCAAAAGTGATGGTGACAGTCCTTGCTCCAACATATGCTACATTTTATGTCGGTGCCACTACCCCCAGGAGGGTGCAGAAGGAAAAAACTTTCTAAAATTTCGATTTTTTTTATACGGAAGGAGCTAGAAACATGAAATTTGGCATGATAGTTACTGACACGATGGAAATGCTCTCTAAGAACAGATTCTAAAAAGTTCGAAATTTAAAAGGGTGAAATGAGCTAAATGTGTTCTAAAAAACATTCTAAACTACAATTTCTATAGAATCTCTGGAACTGCAGAACCATTTTCAAAAGTGATGGTGGCAAATTGATGGTAACAGTCCCTGCTGTAACATAGGCTATATTTTATGTTGGTGCCACTACTACAGGGGAGGGGGGCGGTTGCATCAATGAAAAACGTTCTAAAATTTCGATTTTTTTTTTCTGAAGGAACTAGAAAATTGTAATTTGGAATGGTAGTTATTTATAAGATGTAAATGCTCTCTAAGAACAAATTCTAAAAAAATTCGAAATTTAAAAGGTGTTGAGATAAGCGAAAAGCGTTCTAAAAACATTCTAAATTACAATTTCTATGAAATATCTGGAACTACAGAACCATTTTCAAAAGTGATGGTGGCAAATTGATGGTAACAGTCCCTGCTGTAACATAGGCTATATTTTATATAGGTGCCCCCCCTACAGGGGGGAGGGGGGGGTGCAAGAGCGAAAAACGTTCTAAAATTTCGATTTTTTTATACTAAAGGAACTAGGAACTTGAAATTTGGCATGGTAGTTATTTATAAGTTGTAAACGCTCTCTAAGAACACTTTCTAATAAGTTCAAAATTTAAAAGGGTGAAATGAGCTAAATGTGTTCTAAAAACATTCTAAATTACAATTTCTATGGAATCTTTGAAACTACCGAACCGATTTTAAACGTAATGCTCGCAAATTTATAGTGACAGTCTGTGTTCTAAAACAGGTTATGTTTTATGTTAGCTCCAGAAACCTCAGCGGGTTACAAGAGCGAAGAACATTCTAAAATTGTAATTTTTATTATACTGAAGAGATTAGAAACTTGAAATTGGGAAAGATAGTAACTTATAAGATATACATGCTCTCTAAGGACAATTTAAAAAAAAAATCGAAATTTAAAAGAGTGATATGATGGAAAACTGTTCTAAAAACATTCTAAATTACGATTTCTATGGAATTGTTAAGGACAGAAACTTGAAATTTAACATGGCTTATACTTTTTAAGACACAAGTGCACACACAGAACAGTTTTTTAAAATAAATCGAAATTTAAAAGGGTGAAAGAGGAAAAAAAGTAAATTACGATTTTTTTCTACTAACAGGATTAGAATCTTCAAATTTGGCATGGCGGTTACTTTTAAAATGCAAATGCTCGCTAACAAATAGTTTCTAAAGAAATTCAAAATTTCAAAGGGTGAAATGAGCGGAAAGCGTTTAAAAAGAGTTCTAAATTGCAATTACTATGGAATTGTTAGGGGTAGAAACTGAAATTTTACATGGCTACTGATTTTACATGGCACAGAACAATTTGAAAAAAATTGAAATTTTAAAGAGTTGAAATGCGCGAGAAGCGTTCTAAAAACGTTCTAAATTACGATTTGTTTGGAACTATTAAGACTAGAAACTTAAAATTTCGCCTGGCTGTTACTCACGTAAATGATCACGCAGAACAGTTTACTAAAATTGCGAAATGTAAAAGGACAGGAGCAAACATTCCAAAATTGCGATTTTAGTGATGCTGCTGGTACAGGAAGTTGAAATTCGGCATGGTGGCTATTTTTAAGATTTCAGTGCTCGCTAAAAACGGTTTCCATAAAAAATAAATCGAAATTTAGAAAAGTGAAATAAGCTGAAAAAGTTCTAAAAACCTTCTTAAGAATGATTTATCTGAAATTGCTAGGGATAGAAACTTCAAATTTTACATGCGGCTGTTACGTTAGAGACACAAATGCATCAATAGAAAATTTTTGAAATTTTAATGTGAGCAGGAACAGAAAAGTTCTAAATTTGCAATTTCTGTGATATAGTCATTACAGAAATTTGCTTAATTAGTAATTTCTGAATTAACTGTGGCAGTAAAATTTCCTCTAATGAAAATAGGCCAACGAATATAACACTTGGCATTTTTCAAGAATTACGTGAGCAAAGCCACGGGTTTTGCTAGTATAGAGATAAAAAATCAAAAATCTAACAGCTTTTTCCTATTAAATTTAAACATTTCTCGTTATAGCAGTTGACAACAATTAAAAATTCCCAATGAAATTCTTTCTAAAATAATTAATTTTCTATTGAAAGATTTCCACGTAAAAAATGAAAATGAAATAAAAAAAAGTTTCACCAATTGAAACAAAAAAAAAAAAAGATTAATATGGCCTCACATTGGTAATAAAACGGAAATTTTCAAACATTTCTCAATAATACAAGAGTATGAGCATGTGTTAATACAGAAAGCAGCTTAATATGACGTCATTAGAGAATTAAAAAGAAAATTAATCTGACGTCAAAACGGATTTTTCAAGTGTTTGAGAATAATAGAAAGAGATCAATATGAAAAATAGAGAATAGTAAATATATAAGTTTGAGGAACGTATTGAATCATTATAAAAACCCGATTATGGAAATATTGGCATATTTTAACATTTTGAAGGTCTCTATACAACATGCTGAATTTTGAAATTGTTTTTTTTTTTTTTAATATCGCATTTACTTGCATGACAGAGTATTAGCGGGCTTAGCCCGCTATCGGACCGGTTCAGATTTTCGAAAAAACGAGAAAAATAGACCGGTAAATTTTTACTTTATAAAAAACATGACTTTTTTTTTTTTTTTAAATGAAATTTATTTGGATTTGTTAAAGAAACGATAAAGTGTTTTGAAAGGAATATTAAACGAAACCCTTCGAGGGATCTTTGACAATTATTTGTACTTTTTACGTACTGAACCCTAAAAATAGCGTAATTCGATATTTAATTTAAAACTAATATTTGCGCAATTGTAATCGGTGCTTAGAAAGCAAACAGGGTTATGTGCATAAATCATATCATACTTTGAATCTCTTATGTCACCAATATTTCTTCTTAAAAAAATTAAACAATCGTAATAGCGATAAAGAAATAAATCCAACTTTCTAAATAATCTTTGAAAGTAGGTTTCATCTTTTAACGCTTAATTCCTGTTCATCTTTTAACGCTTAATTCCTGTTGTAAACGTATCTTTTGATAACACTTGAAATTCAAAGTTTGAAAAAGATGTTTGATTATTTTATTCAACAGAAAATTTTATTTTCACGTCATTTTTTCAGAATATTAGGATAATGAGGGACGCGGTCATCGAGAAAGAATTTCAGTCAAAATCGCATATTTCCAAGCAGAAGTTTGAAATAACTGATGTCACGGGTGAAGATGGTCTTTGGCAGAGATGGATTTTCGTATATGTGTTCTTTCTGTTCATGATCCCTAGTCTTCACAATTATTCCATGTCATTCTTAGCTCCAAACCTTGATCATTGGTGCACTCGGCCTCCAGAAGTCAGAAACATAACTGTGGAACAATGGCGAGCTCTAGCCATACCACTTGATGATCAACATTGCTCTAGGTTAGTATGAATTTTATTTTAAGAGTTTTGGGTCAGATTTTTTAAAAAAATTTCCAGCACACTGAAAAAAAAAAGTGTTGATTTTACAGTATTATACTGTATAATCAACACTTTTTTTTGCTTTGCATAACTGAAAAGTGTTTATGAATTAGGTTTGTCTGTCTGTCTGTCTGCCGTCTGCCTGTCCATGCTCTAACTCACGTATTGTGCTGTTCTCTCTAAAAAAAACCCCCACAGTGAAATGTTTCCTAACAAAAAAAAAAAAAAAAAAAACGCACTATAGTACTACATCAAATATTTTACTAAAAACAATATTTTTTGTTTTGTTCTGTTTTTCTGCATCATTTAGAATAATAAAAATAGTTAAAAATACATAAGCAGTGCTTATTTAGTTTTCAAATAATTTAAACTAACAATTGCAGAATTATGGCAAAACATAAGCATTTTTACAGATTTTCTTGTTATAATAAAATTTTAGAATATTTACACAAATTTGTAATTGTTTTTCTGTTAAACCATTAATAGGTAATAAAATGCATCATTTGCAACTGATTACGTCAGGTGTGGGTTTTTTTTTGGGTAACATGGGTTAATTTTTAGAAAAGTGTTTTTTTTTTTTCAAATTCTCGCTTAATTGGCTACCATTTTGTAATAAAGTGATAAAATGTAAAATGCTCAACATTAAATTCTTAGTCAGAACAAGCTGTAAAAATTTAGCCATGTTTAATTTTTTTAAATTCTTTATTATACTTTATATAGTGAAAATTTCAAAAAATGGATTTTTTTTTTAAAGGACAGTACAATAAAGATGCTCGTATTGTCATGTAATTGATATACGTTATTGAAGTTTAATATGGCTTACTAGGTATTGAAAATGAAGTGTGCACCACATATAGTTCCTTTACAGGGACACTCAAAAGAATCTCTTTACATTATGGTCTATGGGGAAAAATTGTTTTGCGGTTTATTTTAATAATGTTTCACTATTCCAAACTTATTGAAATTGATATAGATCCCCGAGGTGCATTACAAGAGACTTTCTGTAGGATATTGTGTATTTACAGGGACACACAAAATAATTCGGTTAAAGTATTGTCTCTTAACAGTAAATGCTTGAATTGCGTTTTCAGTTGCGAAACGCATTTTTAAATTTAACAATTTTTTGTCCCATTGTGGGTATAACTTCTATTGATCATATACAGGGCAGCACAAAAGATCCCGAGCACATTTCCGTTTATTGACTAAAATTCCAGAAGGGTAATTTTAAACTCATCTATGTGTATCCGAACGAAATTGAATTTTAGCATTCTACATAGTATGTACAGAAATCTATAGTATGTATAGAAATCTATAGATGCTATACAGAGCTGTACAAAATAATACTTATATTCTTCTACTGATGGTAATTGCTGAAATGGGTTTTTCAAACTTGTTCTGCGTTTTCCAAAAGCGGCCAACCCCCCCCCCCTCCCCCACCCTTGTTTACTGAAGATATCAATTTTCACCTTATTTATCGGTAAAGTTTACAGTATTCTGGAATTTTTTGAAAGTGTCTCATAACCTCCCCACCCACTTTACCCCCGCTCCTTGTTTACTTAAGATAGCAACTTTCACCGTATTTATCGGTAAAGTTTTGTTACAGTATTCAGGAAGTTTTTTAATAGTGTCTTATAATCTATAGATTATGAGATACTTTCAAAAAATTCCAGAATACTGTAACAAAACTTTACTGATAAATAAGGTGAAAATTTATTGATTATGAGACACTTTCAAAAAATTCCAGAATACTGTAGCAAAACTTTACCGATAAATAAGGTGAAAGTTGCTATCTTAAGTAAACAAGGTTGGGGGGGGGGGGGATTATGAGACACATTCAAAAAATTCCAGAATACTGTAAACTTTACTGATAAATAAGGTGAAAATTGATATCTTAAGTAAACAAGGGGGGGGGGGTGGCCTTTGGAAAACACTTAACAAGTTTGAAAAACCGATTTTAACAATTACCATCAACAGTCGGTCGTTCTTGTTTATGTATTTATGTATTTATTTATTTTTATTTATTTATTTTTATTTTATTTACTTATTTTTATTTTTATTTTATTTATTTATTTATTTTATTTTATTTTATTTCATTTATTTATTTATTTATTTATTTATTTATTTATTTATTTTTTTGGGGGGGGGGGGTAATATTTTAATTAAATTTTTTTAAAAAGAGCTTTACAAGTTGCAAAAAATATGGTTTACTGAAATTTACGGAATATTAGTTATTTTGCGTACGATTAATACCAAGGAACCAATTCCGGGCTTCCCAAAAACAACTGTAAAAGAGATTTGTTACATTTAATATATAATTTTTACATTTTCCACTAACATTACCAAAAAGCATTTTATATTATAATATTTTATATTACAATAGTTTATTCAAACAAGTTGGAAATTGTACGTCATACGTGACAAATGGGGTGCGTTCGTATTGTTATTATTTCAGTGAAATGAATCATATATCGTCCGTTATTATGATATGATTAATTTCCGTAATAAAATAAGTACATTTTAAGTTGGCAACATTTTATATTTTGTTGACATTTACTGAAAATTACAAGGGGAAACTTCAGTCCAGCTTTAAAAATTTCAGAACTTGAAATCCATATTTAGGCTCTTTTTCCATTTAATATCTTTTTCTCCGTAAACATCTATCCGAAAAAACTGTCAGTAGATTACAGAACTGCTATAATTAAACAATTTTAGTACACAAATTTGGTTTTTAAATGAACGGAAATAATATGATTACATCTTAAGTATGACGTAATCACCCTGGCAACCTAGAATAATTACCTAACATAGTGTATCGTTGAATTAATTCCGTATGATAGGATATAATACGATGAATAATGTGACTATTACTTGGTAACAGAGGTTATAAAATGTCATATACGTCATATATGGCTATAACGTCATACATGTCAGATAACTCGGCGATACATCTCGGTCGCTTGACGATTAATCCTCGGAAGCTGCTATAACAAGGAAGTACCGATTAAAAAAATTTCAAATTACTTAATAAATATTTTGAAATACAGGTAATAATTCGCAAAACAAGATTTCCATGGTGAATTTTGCAGCGCTGTCTGGTGTCGAAAAAAAATTCGCATGTGTCAACGTGGCATACGTAATAAGAAAAAAATCTCTGACGGCTCGGCCTACAGGCACAGGTAGATTTCGAAGACGCAGACCGTGGTGCGCCTCTTTGTTGGGAATTGCGAAAGAAATTACCTTTTTGCCATGATGCGGTAGTTGGAACCGCCCACTTCGAAACCTAACTTGTTTGCAGGTGGAGCCGGTAGGAATTTTTTTTTGTTTTCATTTTATTTTATTTTATTTTTTGCTATAAGGGTTGGTCCTATAAAAAACTTGTCAATATAAAAGTTTTAGATAATATTAAGAGAATTTATAATAAATTTAAGCGGATTTGATATCTTGTGAATTGACGAAGTTATGATTTTTTTTCTTCTAAAAACCCCCTTCCCCCCCACCCTTGGGGCCATTTTTAATATCAAAAATCTTTCATACATAAATTTTCGGCCCTTTTCCTAGAAGTAATAACAACTTTAAACTGGTTCGGTACGTATCATAATTAAGAAATTATGAGGGTTTTTCTGTTTTCACAAAAAGCCTCCCCCCCCCCCCCCATTGGTTCGATTTTGCCCATTAACGAACTTGATCTAGATTTTATGCCCCTTGATTTTATGTATCAGTTTGGAAGAGATTTGTGCAGAATCATTGCAGTTATCGTGTCCATAAAAAAGTGACACACACACACACACACACACACACACACACACACACACACACACACACACACATATATATATATATATATATATATATATATATATATATATAAGTTTTGAACTGGAGGTGATTTTGGGTTCTGGGAGTCCTAATCGGCGTAGCTTTGCAAAACTTTTTCAAAACTTCCAAATTATTGGAGAATGTAATAAGGTAGTATTTCTTACGAAATCTACCTAAAAGGAGGCATGTTCATTTCGCTCATAACAGACGATATAATTCATTTCACTGAAGTAATAACGATGATTTTTTTTATACATTGTAAAACTAGTTATATTACGAATTGCACGTTTAACGTACCATTTCCAACTTTTTTTTTTTTTTTTTTTTTTTTTTTTTTGTAATAGAATTTGAATTTTGTTAGAGGAAATTATTTAAACAACAAATATGTAAGGAATTTTTAACAAGTGTAAAAAATGGCTTTCTTCGATATTTATAGCTTTACGTATATATAAAAAATAATAATCTATACTAATATTATAAAGTAGTAAAGATTGTTTCTTTGTTTGTAGGGGGTAATCTCTGGAACTACTGAAATGATTTCAAATGTGATGGTGCCAAATTGATGGTGACAATCCCAGCTGAAACATAGGCTATATTTTATGTCGGTGCCACTACCCCCAGGGAGGTGCAGGAGCGAAAAACGTTCTAAAATTTCGATTTTTTTTATGCTGAAGGAGCTAGAAACATGAAATTTGGCATGGTATTTACTTATAAGATGTAAATGCTCTCTAAGAACAAATTCTAAAAAAATGCGAAATTTAAAATGGTAAGATGAGCGAAAAGCGTTCTAAAAACATTCTAAATCACAATTTCTATGGAATCTCTGGAACGACAGAACTGTTTTCAAAAGTGATGGTAACAAATTGATGGTGACAGTCCCTGCTGTAACATAGGCTATATTTTATGTCGGTGCCACTACCACAGGGAGATGCAAGAGCGAAAAACGTTCTGAAATTTCGATTTTTTTATACTGAAGGAACTAGAAACTTGAAAATTAACATAGTAGTTATTTATAAAATGTAAATACTCTCTAAGAACCAATTCTAAAAAAAAATTCGAAATTTAAAAGGGTGAGATGAGCGAAAAGTCGTCTAAAAACATTCTAAATTACAATTTCTATAGAATCTTTGGAACTACAGAACCATTTTCAAAAGTAATGGTAACAGTCCCTGTTGTAACATAGGCTATATTTTATATCGGTGACACTACCACAGGGGAAAGGGGGTGAAAGAGCGAAAAACGTTCTAAAATTTCGATTTTCTTCGACATTAGTGCAGCTTAATTAGTAATTTCTGAATTATCTGTGGTAGTAAAATTTCCTCTAATGAAAATAGGCCAACGAATATCACTTGGCATTTTTCAAGAATTACGTGAACAAAGCCGCGGGTTTTGCTAGTATATATATAAAAAACTAGTCGGATGTGCCAATCCCAAAACTTTCTTCTATCTCAGTCATGTTAATACTTCAAAATTCGATATCACATCGCCAATAAAATCAGTATTTTTCGTCATTCTGTTGTACGTCAGCTGCTTGCGAATCGTCGGGTTACCGGGATGCGATCAACTGATGTATACTAAACTACGAAAAGTCCTTCTAGCCTGTACCGACAGGAACAGATAGCCTCCCTATTCCTTGGTTTTATGATTTTAGCTAATTTTACTGGAAAACACGAAGGTAAAATGCGTGGAACCCAATTAAAGAAGATTCAATCCCAGTTCTCGTCAACATTGAATTTGAATGAGAATATCGCAAAATTAGTCCTCTACAGCCAAGTTGGCTTCATTTATGACAACCTATTTTGGTCGCCAAATTTGGTGATATTCCACCAACTGTCGCCAAGTTTGGCGAGAATTTGACGTTGGCGAATATAAATATGTAGTGATAAGCATATAATAGGATTAATGGTTACAACAATGAAAGAAAATTTGCCGAAACCGTGTTAACTAAAATTCATAAATTAAACCCGTTTATGGATGAATTCTGCTGTCTTGTTTTAAAATGTCAGCCACCCTAAAATTTCAAACCGCTATATTTCAGCCATTTTTTAAGGTAGAGGCAAAACAAAAATTGCTCCGGATTCTCCGGATCAAGGCCGAACATTTAACGAAAAAAACTTTTAGGATTTCTAATTTTTTTGAATTTGCACATCTTTTTGAATTTGAAATCTTTAAATGGCTATCACAGCGCCCCCTTTCGTCGAAATATCCCCAAATTATAATAGAACCTGCTTGCTATAGCCAAAAACATAGAAAAAAAAATGTTATTCAATTTGAAGCATATAACTTCATACACTTTTCTATGATACAATAGTGAAAACGGAACAAAAATATCGATCACAGCGCCCTTTTCGTCGAAATATCCCCAAATTCTGATAGAACCTGCTTGCCATAGCCAAAAACACAGAAAAAAAATGTGGTACAATTTGAAGCATAACTTCATACACTTTTAGATGGTACAATAGTGAAAATGGAACAAAAAAATCGATCACAGTGCCCCCTTTCGCCGAAATATCCCCAAATTCTGATAGAACCTGCTTGCCATAGCCAAAAACATAGAAAAAAATGTGGTTCAATTTGAAGCATAACTTCACACACTTTTAGATGGTACAATAGTGAAAATGGAACAAAAATATCGATCACAGCGCCCCCTTTCGTCGAAATATCCCCAAATTCTGATAGAACCTGCTTGCCATAGCCAAAAACACAGAAAAAAATGTGGTTCAATTTGAAGCATAACTTCATACACTTTTAGATGGTACAATAGTGAAAATGGAACAAAAATATCGATCACAGCGCCCCCTTTCGTCGAAATATCCCCAAATTCTGATAGAACCTGCTTGCCATAGCCAAAAACACAGAAAAAAATGTGGTTCAATTTGAAGCATAACTTCATACACTTTTAGATGGTACAATAGTGAAAATGGAACAAAAAAATCGATCACAGTGCCCCCTTTCGCCGAAATATCCCCAAATTCTGATAGAACCTGCTTGCCATAGCCAAAAACATAGAAAAAAAATGTGGTTTAATTTGAAGCATAACTTCATACACTTTTCGATGATACAATGAGGACGGACAGACAGACATTTTGTAAAAACATGTTTTTCGGAATCTCTGACCCCTAAAACGTGTACATCCGTCGAAAACCGGAAGTCGTAAAAAATTTCGATTAAAATACTTTCTTCTATTATAGATAGAAGAAAGTAAAAATAAAAGATTTTATTTTTAGATAAATTTGAAATTTATTGATCGATTGGACACACTGCATATGTGCTATAGAAATGTAATAGTATAATTTATATATAGTATTAAAAATTAACCATTTTTAAAGAATTACGTTTGCGATTTCTTGTTTGTTATTCTTATAGGTATGAAGATGTTAACTACACTCTTACTTCTCCAAACAGGACGATTTCCATTGCGAACGGTACTATCCCTTGTGAATCGTGGGAATACGATAATACGGTTTACAGATCCACTCTTCTTAATCAGGTAATTAAATAAATGTTTGTCTTCAAACTTTTTAAACTTTTCAAAGAATCAGCTTACAAATATGCAGCATTAAAACCGAAAAATAAAAATTTCCAGTTGTAAGTTCCAGTCAGAATACAAAAATTCTAGTCCACTAGCTGCAGTGTTAAAATTGACTATTTTTGAAAGTCACAATGTCTACAATTTGTAATGATTCTGGATCAGGTCGATGATCTTGGCGAAATCATAACTGCAACCTTGGCATAATCATAATTGTGGAGGCGGCTATAACACGAAAGTACCGTAAAATGTTTTTTTTAATCTTTTGGAACATTTCCCCAATGGTTATTGTAATTTGTTAAATTATCCCAATGTTTTTTTTTTTTTTTTTTTTTTTTTGTCCTACAGGTTTGTGACATTTGCAAGGATTCTGCATCAGGTCGGGTGACCAGATTTTATCCGATCCGGAAATTTTGGATCGGAATTTTGTTTTTTGTTACAGGTTAGATTTGGATTAGGGATTGGGTGACCTGCTTTTCGCGAACACGATCTGACCCGGGTCGGACTTTTTTTTTTTTTTTTTTTTTTTTTTTTTTTTACTTTACGTCTATTCGAAATAGAATTCTGCGTATCACCGAATAACCAGATTTTATCACAAATTGAAACGATCCGGGTCGGTGCGGGCTAGAATGCTGTACGAGTCTGGTTATGCCCGACTTGAACTCTTAAATTATATTTCAAGCCAACGCGCAATCCGACCTAACAAGACAATTTTTTTTCCATTGACCCTCAACACGACCAAACCCGACAAAAAGTTTTCGTCAACACGCATACGGATCCGAAACCCGAAATCAAAGAAAATTCATCTACAATTTAATACAATTATAGAAAAATAATCTATAATTATATCTTTCATATCAATTTTATCGTTTATAAAGACTAATTTTTATTAAAATATAGTTTTTAATCTGAAACTATATTCTGGTCTGTCTTTTGAAAAGTAAGGTTAACTGGAACCCAAGTTTCAAGAATCAAATCTCAGCCCAAAATTTATCCGAACCCGAAACAAAGCCAACCATTATCAAAAATGTAAAGTCAATCAAAAATCATTTAATAATTAGGGAAACACCACTTAAAAAAATTACCTTAACTAAATTGCTATTTCAGTGCTTTAGCAATACTCATTATATCTGCACAACTAATATTGGCAAGTATTGACAAATGGATTTTTAATATACGAAATTGTCACGATTATTACAAATACTAGTATATAACCCCGTCAAAAATGACGGATTGTCGATCCGCGTTTCATTTTCATAAGACTTCATACAAACAAACAGCATGAAGATTTATTATTGAAAGGTTTGTATTGCAGAAAAATACATTTTAAAAATGACAAATGATTTCTACAAATAAAAATAATGAGGATATATATACACACACACATATATATATATATTACTTAGTATTACATTTCTAAAATAGTTCAACGATTGGACAAAACATTCAAATTAAATATTAACAAATAATCCATGTGTGAAAGTTTTTGTAAAAAAGTGTTATCAATGAGTTTCTAAACAGCTAGACTCACCACATAACTGATTGTTTGTTTATATAAGCAAAATTAAATGCAAATAACGCGGTACTATGTGTTTCTTATATTTTAATTACGTTTGGTAAGAAATAATCATTTTACAGTTTATCACCCATTATCCCGAAATCCAAAATCCAGAAGGAGAAAATTCGAAAACTTTCTAAATTAGAAAATTTTTACTAAATTTTTAGATTTTCTGAAAATTTTCGAAAATTTTACCAATTCTTAATTTTTTTTTTCAATCCATTGTGTTTCAATGTCTAATCACTCAAATATTGCTACTTCAGCGGCGGATGAACACGGTCCCCTCTTCCCGAAATTAAAAACAAATAATTTTTCTCTCAAATTTTATTTTAAAATTAATTTATATTACGATTCGTTAGAAACAAAAAAAAAAATAGTTATATATTTATTTCATCAGGGGTGATTCGGTTCAAGTTTTCCTAAAAATTTAAGGCATTCGGTTTCGAAAATTTTTGTCTTCAGTCCAAAAATTCGAACATAAATATCTCGAATTTTGAACGATCGTCGCCGGAAAAATCAATTATGTCTATCGTTCACAGAAAAACAGTAGACAATTTCTTCAAATGATTGTGGAAACAAAGTGAATTTCGTCAAAGGATCGAAAAAAAAAAACGCAAATTTTATCGCAAGATTTAAAAAAAAAACAAAAAAAAAAAAAAAAACGCTTATTTTGTTCATAAATCGCAGAAAAACGCGAATTCCGTCAAAGACTTGCGAAGAAAACGCAAATTTCTTCCAAGGACTCCGAAAAAGTGTAAGATTTCATCAATGGATCACAAAAAAAAAAAAAAAAAAAAAAAAAAAAAAAATTGGTTAAAGGATTGCAAAAAAAATCCTCGAATTTCGTCAAATAATCGCGGAAAAACATGAATTTTTTCAAAGGGTCGCGAAAAAAAAAAGACACAAATTTCTTCAAAGCAATGCGAAAAAAATTCTAATTTCGTTAAGGGATCGCGAAAAAAGTGAAGTTTCGTCAAAAGATCGAAAAAAAAAACGCTAATTTCGTCAAAGAATCTCAGAAAAAACTCGAATTTTGTCAAAGGATCGTGAATAAAAGGCAAATTTCGTCAAAGAATAGCAAAAAACGCAAATTTTCTCAAAGGATCGCAAAAAGAAAACGCAAATTTCTTCAAAGGACTACGAAAAAACGCAAATTTTGTCAAAGAATAGCAGAAAAAGTGCAAATTCTGTCAAGGAATAGCAGAAAAAAATGCAAATTTTGTCAAAGAATCACGAAAAAAACATGAATTTTGTCAAATAATCGTAAACTTCGGAAGGACCCGAAATCCAGAAAATTCCAAAACTCGGAAAGCCTTTTTGGTCCCGAGGATTCCAGATAATGAGTTTTTACGATGGAAGTAAATTTCAAAATCCGCCAGTAGATGGCGCCTGTATACTGAATCAACCTCAAATCCTGCCTACGAAATAAATCTCCGCTACTTCTGAAAAAAAAAACTTGCTTACAGAAATTTTTTTTTACAGAAATGGTGATATATATGTTTTATATGATATAGTTTTTGAAGGTTTTAAACAAAATTAAAATATTTTAAAGCTTTAATATACTTTTACAAATATTTTAACAGCAGAATCGAATGTAGCATAGATTTTTTAGTAAGCCTAACATGGCGTTTAACTATGGTTGTTTCGCAAACCGGAGTGGTCGCACCCGGATGCGTTACAGACACTTTCTTGCCTTTGGATTTTATTATATGGGAGATACCAGAAAATTATTTCTACTTGCAACGAATTTTTCATATCGTCAATCAGATATTAAGAGTATCAAATTATAAATTATCTCTAAGGTGAATAACTATGAAAATTGACCAAAAAAAAAAAAAAAAAAAAAAAAACACAAATTTAAATAGATTCAAATTTGATCATTATTATTGATCAAATTTTATGTTCAGAAAATATATTCTTAATAAATAGATTAAAGTGCTCAATTTCCCAAACTGCATATATAAAACGAATAAAAAAAAATTAAAAAAATTAAAACCGGTGAAAAAATATTTTTTTAATTTAAAAAGAAGCATTAGACATCTTAACGTTGAAAAAAAGTACTATTTAATGTACTGTTAAAAAATATTATAATTCCTAAAAACAATTACTACTACATATCCTAAACTAAGATTGAAAAACATTTATGATTGGAATGTTCATAATTAAATTGTATTAGAAAATCTGTATAGAAAGTAATTTAGTTATTCATTCATAGTTTGTTGTTCCTCAGACTTTAAAGTTTATAAAATTTGTCCTCTTTACATGCTAAAAAGATTAGAAAAAATATTTTTCCAAATTGCCTAATTGTTGTGCCAAAATATAAACAAAAACATGTACGTGCATATGAAATTTCTTTTTACCGTAGAAAAATATATAGGATATATAAAACAATCAAGAAAACGCAACTGGAGAAGAATAGAGATTAACATGTCGACATGAAAATAGTTTAAAAAAATAAATAAAATTTAAATTGCTTGAAGGGCATCATCATATTCAAATGTGAACAAAATACGAAATTTCAAAAAATAGCACTACTGTTTGATACTTCAAAAAAAAAAAAAAAAAAAAAAAAAAAAAAAAAAAAAAAAAAAAAAAAAACGTTAAGAGTCTACACTATAGTCACAGGCAGAAACACTCAAGTTTAACTCTATGGGAAGGTTCTTGACAGATTTCTCGCTCACATTTTAATATTTTTAAATGATTTTTTTTTTGCATAGGATAGCTAAGGCCGATCTCTAACGTTGTTAGTTTTTACTTTTTGGATTTTAGTTACAGTTTTCTTATAAGCGGACACTTTCAGTTTCAGAACCGGTTGGAACCGGTTAGGAACATTTAAAAACATTAAAATGAGAGTGAGAAATCTGTCAAGAACCTTCCCATAGACTTAACATTAGCGTTTGAGTTTCTTCGGATGACTAGCGTAGGCTCTTAATTCATTTATTAAATCTGGAGGCATGGCAATTCCTTCGCCAAGTCGAGAAAGCGCAGCCATAAGCATTCTTTTCTGAAAGCAACTCAGGGCACTTTTAACCAGGGCCGTAGCTAGGGGGTTGCCATGGTGAAAATTTTTGAGCCCCCCTGGGAAAATTGCCAAGGCCACCAAATGAAATTCTGTTTCAAAAATCCAAATGAAACTCAGTTCAAAAATTGAACTTAGTTTTGGAGGCTTTTTATAGTTTTGTATAAATATTAAATTGTAGTTATTTGTTTAAAAACTGCAAATAAGTGCTTCAATAGGCGCGCATCCTATCTGCACATACTCAGAATTAGCAACCTTTTGCTGATGCAAACATTTGACTTTTGCATTAGTTATATACTCAAAAATTTCATTTTGCAGCGTTTTCCATTATTAGCATAAAACAGTTATTCGAATGAGTTACAGCCATTTTAAATACAAGTGGTTTTAGGTTTTGACTAGACACAAAAATGATTTTAAAATGCAAAATACACCCTTGATTTTTCTAATGTTCTTTATCATATAAAAACATAACTTTAGAATCCTTAAAGGCAGGGAATATTCCGAAAAAAAAAATTAAAGGTTGCAACTCTTTTGAAACAGGTGAAATGTGAGCTTTTTATTTACTCATTGACATCATCCCTCATTATTTCACTATCACTAGTATAATTATACACTGAAAATTTTCATTCTGCAGCCAGTGATGTAGTAGTAAAAAAACCAGAGGGCATACGCTTTAGGCAGAGGGTATACCCTAAAAAGTATACGCTATAGTGTTTTTGAGAAGATGATATACGGCAGCGTTTCTTAAACCGTGGTCCGCGGACCCCTGGGGGTCCGTGAGCTGGCAGCTGGGGGTCCTCAAACCCAATGTTGAAGTTAGATTTTTTTTTCTTCGGGAGAAATTTCTGTAGCTCCGGAGGAGGAGGGATTTACAAGTGTAGATCATTAATAAGCATAAAATTCCAAATACTTTGGGGGAGACTTTTGAATGCTCCATAGGTGGAATATGTGTGAAAATATTAAGAACCGATTGATTCAACATGTAAATAATAAGTCCTTATTACGCATTGCAATTATATGAGCATTTAGACATTTCTAATACTGTAAATTTGAGAGTTTTCTTTCTGTATGAGTTTGGCGGTAAGATATGTGACGATTTTTTGTTTTGCAAATCCCTTCCAACTTACACAACAAGTGCAGCACTATTCACATGTTTAAGCAGTTTCATACAGGACAATTATAAAGAACAACTGTAGAACTCGACTGCAAGTTGAACCAGTCTTTCTTAAACATTGAACGAGATGCTACACATCCAGTAGCAAAAAATAAGCAGCGTACTTCTCATAGGAAATAGTACTATTTATATTTTAACTGTCTTAAAATGTAAATTATAATTATTTTTCTTGTTATTAGTTTTCTTGTATATATTTCTATTACTATTTTTCTTGTATTAATGTAGCTGATTTTTCTAACATCGTTTAATAAATAATATGTGTAATAAAATAAATAAGGTGTTTTCGTTAAACTAATTTCTTATCTTATACTAAGTAAAATATTGTTGGGAGTCCCCGAACTGCATATCACATCAAAAGGGGGGGGGGGGGGGGGTCCGCGAGATCACAAAGTTTAAGAAACGCTGATATACGGTATTCCTTCAAATAATTCAGAAGGTATACGGCGTATCAACCGTATATTCTCCATTACATCTCTGGTCTGCAACCTTTACTTTTCTTAGCATTAAATAAAGTAATTAAAAACACTTTAATAAGAAACATAGTGCCTACAATATGAATATGTACTAATTAACCTTTTTATATAATACTTTGATCATATATATCTGTGTTTGTGCGTGCACGTGTCAGAGAGAGAGAAATAGTATGACCCCCCCCCCCCTACATTTTCTTGAGCAACCCCTATTGTTTACTTCTAGCTACAGCCCTGCTTTTAACCGCCTCTCCCCCATATCTTTGCGCTGGAGTATTCTAAAAACCTGAAACTTTGTTTATCTAAAGTACGTTGTAAATGGGACTAAATTTTCAGATTTCATGTTTCTACCTTTTCTAGTTGAGAAGATATCTGAGCTCAGAGTTTTCATTTTTTGACGCTCACTCACTCACCGATCATCAAAAGGTAAGGTATATCGCATATAGACCTAGAAACTTGAAATTTTGAATAAAAGTATTGTTTAGGTTACAAAAAAAAAGAAAAAAAAAATCCGAAAAAAAAAATCGAAAATTTGAAAAATAGAAAATAATTTGATCTTGTAGTCTTATATTGAAACTTAAAATTTGATGTAAAGATAATGTTTAAGATTCAATAAAAGGAAAAATTTAAAAATTCGAAAATAAAATCGAAAAATCGAAAGTTTGAAAATAATTTGATTTTGTCCTGGAAACTTGAAATTTGGCATAAATGATACAAAAAAAAAAAAAAAAAAAAAAAAAAAAAATTAAAATATTCGGAAATTTTGAAAAAAATAATAATAATAATAAATAAATAAATAAATAAATAAATAAATAATAGTTCAATTTAAGTTATGTTATGTCTTTGTAACCTGAATCAAAGTTTAGCGTAATATGTGGGGAGTTCAAAAATCTTTAAATATTTTTTAGGGCTGTACAAAACAATTCGAATGCATTTCCATCTATTGGCGAAAAAATTAGCTGAACTAAATTTTAGCATGCTATGTAGTGTATATGCAAATCTATGGATCATATACAGGACTGCGCAAAATAAGTAGACTGCATTTAAAACTACAGAAGGTGGATTTCTAAACATGTTATATGTTTTCTAAACATATCTTTTTTCATCTTATTTAACGGTGAAATTTCGTTACAGTTTTAGGACGTGATAGAAAGTGTTTCATAATTTATGATAATAACGCATGATTTTTGGTTCTTGTTTATAATTCAATTTAGTAAATACGAATGCATTTTATTAATATTTTATTAATTAACAAAATGGAATATATTTAATGATGATGGGGAAGGGATTTTTTTAAGCATCGGACAATTTTTGTCAAATTTCTAATGAAAATATTCCTTCTAGGAAACGTTTTGAGTGACAAGTGACCTGAGCTACCAGTATTTAAAAAAATAATAATAAATGTCAAAAGGTCCAAAAATTTGTTACAGCCAGGACCCACATCCGTTCCGTATAGTTATAAGGACAACCAATGTGACTATATTTTGTGTTAGGTATTATATTTTGCGAAATTATGCATGACCCAATAAATTTTCCTGCACCCAGGCACTTTTAAACCGAAGCCAACGCCCCCGCTTTCACAAATCAACCGTTTTCACAAGGAACACAATAAAGGAAAATGTGTTCAAGTTTGAAATTACGGTCGTAGAAGTCAGGATCGCTGATGGGGAGACAGACCTTCTTATACTTTTGGCGTTTTAACTTTTTCCTTTATCCTTGATGGCTAAAAAAAAACTAAATTTTACATAAATTGTTCACAATTTATTTAAAACTAATTATATATTAAGAGTAAATAATATAATTAGATGTATAAAATGCTTTTTCATTATATCATGGCATCAGTACGTGACCACCGCCCTTCCAATACTAGGATGCACGCTGATAAAAATGGCGGCTGTCGCAGCGGATTTTTTTTTCAGCGTTTAAACGGTCCCTCGAACTTTAACACCAATAATTTCTAAAAGTTTTCTTCGCCTAGTTTTTCTTAGATCAAATAAGTCAAAGAAAAATTTTCGTTATTATTGATGTTGAAGTTCGAGGGACCGTACACACGCTGAAAACAAATCCGCCTGCGACAGCCACCATTTTTGTCATTTCGCAGGCCTAGTATTCAGGGGGCGGTGACGTGACTTCCAATGACGTCACTGGCACGTCACAAAAGTTACAAAAATCGTCAGAAAAATATTTTGTAGAATGTATAATATGTTTTGATCTGTTGTCTCTTTTAATGGATTCTTTTTCAGATTTTAGTCACAAAGTGACGTCACAGAAGGGTGCATTTTGGTCACAGATCTTACGTGATCAGCGACGTCACTGCCACCATGCCTGATTTCCGGATCTGGCACCTGTGGATTCACGCACGAACTCTGTATCAACTGATCCATTTCGCACAACTCTGGCTGACATAATAGATTATGATCATTTATGATTTAGATAAAATTGATTTCATTGTCAAAATATTGTTTGAAGTTACTAATTGGTTAATTTATTTTTAGTTTGATTTGGTGTGCTATCGAAAGTGGATGGTTTCTTTGACAAAGTCTGTTTATTTATTGGGTGGCTTTTCGAACCTTTTTTGGGGTCACCTTTCTGACTGGTAGGTAAAACTCATTTTATTTACAGATTGACAAGAAAAAATTGCCTCAATTTGAAAATTCAATAATTTATTAACTATAATAAATATGAAGATGAAATAAATCAGATTTATTTCTGGTACCTCTTAAATTTTGTATATTGTAATTTTAAAAATAGCTTGATTTTTCGTCAAAAAATGGCGCTGCAGCATCTAATACATTAAAAATGATCAAATAAATTAAAAAATTCAAGCCTTTTTTCGCGTTTTAATCGCTAAACTCTATTGACGAAAATTTGAACTGATTTTAAAATTACAGCATATGAAATTTAAGAGCTACTAGATATAAGTGTCACTTATTTTTTCATCTTCATAGGTATCATAGTTAATGAATTACTGAGGCGTTTATTACTTGTCATCCTGTAGTTTCCCATGTAAATAATGTAAGTTTATGTAAAATGTAGAATTTCAATTTGCAATGAGAGTTCCATAAACTTTTATGCTAATTAAAAATTACAGTGTGTACAAAAACAAATGCTATTGACAATTTAATTAATCCATGCTTGACAACCTCACGTAATACTGTAAAATTTTATCTAAACATTTCAATTTCGTAAAAATTTTTCGAACTGGTGATTTTACTTTATAAATGAAATGAAATAGATACCATGTACACTGTGAGAAAAATACAAATGTTTATTAATCAACAACAATATAATATAACCACGACCAGATATATACAATAACCTATTCCGTGTTACACATTATTCCGAACGCATTCTTTATTTATAGAAACCTCTAAAATCAATATATAAGGGGTGTTCAAATGAAAGTGATTTGAAGTGTGTATTCATGAGATGCGTAGGGGCAGATATGAGAGTAATACTGTACTTCAGTACCTCACGTAATACTGTAAAATTTTATCTAACCATTTCAATTTCGTAAACATTTTTCGAACTGGTGATTTTACTTTATAAATGAAATGAAATAGATACCATGTACACTCTGAGAAAAATACAAATGTTTATTAATCAACAACAATATAATATAACCACGACCAGATATATACAATAACATATTCCGTGTTACACATTATTCCGAACGCATTCTTTATTTATAGAAACCTCTAAAATCAATATATAAGGGGTGTTCAAATGAAAGTGATTTCAAGTGTGTATTCTTGAGTTGCGTAGGGGCAGATATGAGAGTAATACTGTACTTCAGTACCTCACGTAATACTGTAAAATTTTATCTAAACATTTCAATTTCGTAAACATTTTTCGAACTGGTGATTTTACTTTATAAATGAAATGAAATAGATACCATGTACACTGTGAGAAAAATACAAATGTTTATTAATCAACAACAATATAATATAACCACGACCAGATATATACAATAACCTATTCCGTGTTACACATTATTCTGAACGCATTCTTTATTTATAGAAACCTCTAAAATCAATATATAAGGGGTGTTCAAATGAAAGTGATTTGAAGTGTGTATTCATGAGATGCGTAGGGGCAGATATGAGAGTAATACTGAACTTCAGTACCTCACGTAATACTGTAAAATTTTATCTAAACATTTCAATTTCGTAAAAATTTTTCGAACTGGTGATTTTACTTTATAAATGAAATCAAATATATACCATGTACACTGTGAGAAAAATACAAATGTTTCTTAATCAACAACAATATAATATAACCACGACCAGATATATACGATAACCTATTACGTGTTACACATTATTCTGAACGCGTTCTTTATTTATAGAAACCTCTAAAATCAATATATAAGGGGTGTTCAAATGAAAGTGATTTGAAGTGTGTATTCATGAGATGCGTAGGGGCAGATATGAGAGTAATACTGTACTTCAGTACCTCACGTAATACTGTAAAATTTTATCTAAACATTTCAATTTCGTAGACATTTTTCGAACTGGTGATTTTATTTTATAAATGAAATAAAATAGATACCATGTACACTGTGAGAAAAATACAAATGTTTCTTAACCAACAACAATATAATATAACTACGGCCAGATATATACAATAACCTATTCCGTGTTACACATTATTCCGAACGAGTTCTTTATTTATAGAAACCTCTAAAACCAATATATAAGGGGTGTTCAAATGAAAGTGATTCTTTCGAGGTGTGTATCCATGAGATGCGTAAGGACAGAAATGAGAAATACATAGATAGAAACAACAATATTTAATGAGAGAAATGCATACAAAAATTGTTAAAAAAAATCATCCATGGCGTTTAGGCAGGCGTCCCATTGCTTAGGAAGGTTACGAATTCCGTCCGCGAAGAACGATGTCGGTTGATCATGGAACCGGTTCAGAACTGCAGCCTTTACTTCCTCGTCGGAGTGAAATCGTTGACCTTTAAGGCTTTTCTTCAGCTGTCCAAAGATGTGATAGTCGCAAGGCGACAGATCTGGACTGTAAGGTGGATGTTCCAGGAATTCCCACTGTTTACGGACCAGTGCCTTGGCACTTACCTTGGCGACACAGCCAGTATTCTGCGATGAATATACACCGGCTTACACCCTTCCAGTGTTAAAAACTTAATTACAGCTCGCTGATTGGTTTTGAACGCAGTTGCGTCCACACCAGCTATTTTTAACTGAATGAAACGCCCTTACGAATGAAGTTATCACAAATCTGCTTGAGCATGCGCACGCGTGGTACATATACACCTTCACTACCGCGTTTGTTTCACGAAAATACATTGAAAATACACTGTTCGCATGCGGCGCTTCGAATCACTTTCATTTGAAAACACCTTATATTTTCGCGATTAAAAGACTCATTCATAAAGACAAAGTTTCTTTCACTGCAAATGATTTTCGGAAACATTTCCGTGTAGTTTTCATAGTGTATTAATCAATTTTCTCAACATGGATTATAGGTTTTTTTGAATGCTAGCTATTATCAAGAAAACATTTTCATGTTCACGATACATGTTTTACAGACAAACGTGGTAAATTAATATCATTAACGCATTTACATTAAAATGTTTATTATTTTATAACTCATGCATGTATATAATAAAATACGCAGCTTCAAATGTTTAATAAAGAATTGATAGCTTCCTAAAAACCGATATTCCGGATTGAGAAAACTTATTAATACATTATAAAAACACGCGAAAACATTTCCGAAAACCAGTGGCAGCAAAATGAACTTTATTATTATATATCATATATTCTAATACGAGGAAATATATGTATGCAGATTCTATCTTAAAAACGGCTCTAACGATTTTGACGACATTTTGTATCCTACCATTTTGGGGCACCAGAAAAGCATTGGGATAGGTCACATGTTCCAGAAAATTTGATTAGTGGGTCATTTTGGGTCACCATGTGTCAGTGTCAAGCTAATTGTATCTAAAAAACGGGTCAAACGATTTTGATTAAATTTTGTATCCAACCATTTTCGGGCACGAGAAGACTATTGGGCTGGGTCACATGTTCGAGAACTTTCGATTAGTGGGTTACTTTTGGGGCAACGCGGGTCAAGTTAATTTTATCTAAAAAACGGTTTTAACGATTTTGATTAAATTTTGTATCTATTGGGTGTTTTGTTTTTTAAGAATTAATTTTAATGCATCTTATGACTATAATCTTAAATTCTATCACCTCACAATATTTAACTTCAATCCAATTATACAAGAATTTAAATTTAACATTACACCAGGTGAGAAAGACATACCACCAACTGAATATTGTTACCATAAATTTATTACAAACACCAGGTAATTAGATTTAAGAAGGGGCACCAAAATTTAGTACAAGTTAACACACACAATTCAAAATATAAGAAAAAGGAGAAAATGGCAAAATAAATTCATTTACTTTTAAATTTTACTTTTAAATAAAATCAAAGGAGGTAACAATATTCTCATATCTTTCACAACCTAAAAATAAAGGAAAAACACCCAATACTTCTAAATCTCAAAAACATAAAGTATTCATAAATAATGACGAATAACAGTGAAAATTAAACTAATTTTGAATAACTGAATGAAAACAAACTCTCATATTTGAGAGGATAAAACTCAGAAAATTTGCAAGTTAAAACCAAAATGACATTACTTTATGAATACATTTATACTTTCAAAATTTAGGGACCAATGAAATCGTATAGTTGAGCACACTACGTATTTTATAAATCATTTGAAAAGCTGTGATTCAAGATGATAGGACACATTTTTAATTACCTAAACAATAATATTTCACTTAATAGGATTCTCTTAACACTCCACAAATTTATTAACTCTCTTTAAATATATAAAATTTCACAATTAACTTAATTCAGAATAAACAATTTATTTTAAGTGCATCAATAAACTTTAATCTATAAAATTTACTATCATCTATCTAGCTATTTAGTCCTATTTACATTTGGATATTTAGATTAGGTCTACACATTTCACCATATTTCATCTTAAATCCACATTAATTTAAAATTATATATGTCATACATATATCTCTTACAGAATTAATATTTTTAAAGAAAACATGTGTGATTGAATTTCACTCCATATGAATTCTGTTATCAATTTAAAAAAACCAATGAAGGTGGACTTTTTCACAGAATAAAAATATAAGGGCAACAAAGCTAATAAAAAGGAAAGGGGGGTTAATTTACTATTAATTTACAGATTTTAAACTTAAAGTGTAGAAAAGAATTACTTATTAAATAATATTTATAAAGACATTTGAATAAAACAATAACAGAATTCTAAATTCACATTACACATATTTAATTGCTGTTATTATATTCGGGCATAGAGTTATTATTGTAGAATTTTAACATTAACATTTAAGGTTTTATTACTTGAATAAAATGTTTAACATTAATACTGCTACTCATGAGAGTCTATTTATAATAATTAGAGAAGGAGAAATGTATAAACAATGAAAAGAAGAAACATTTTTTTTAAATTATCGTTTCTTTTTAATTAATTAACACACAATATGTAGACAACAATTATCCGAACACTCTATTTGGCATTGACACTGTAATTTCTTATAATGAAATCATTTAAAATAGTTTTAAAAAAAAGTTTATATACATATAGGATAAGCACAATTCAACATTATAAACATATAGAAATGAATAATTTTACTCACATTCCCGAAGACAAAGCAAATCACCTTTGCACAAATACAAAAATTTCTTGTACCAGCCAATTTTCATTGTATTCTTGGTCACTCACTCAGTTGGCAGTTTAGGACACTTATTTCACTAAGAAGGGGTAAGACTACTGCTGTTCTCTATTTCCACTCATCATCCAACGATGTTATCTCCGTAAATTCTCATATCTATAGCAGCAACCGCCTTTCAAAAGGGAGTACCTTCTCATAAATTTTCAGGAGCCGAACCTTCTTATGCTATCTGCAAGACTCCGCTTTACCGATATTACCTCCAGGACTTATTTTTTGGAAATTCGCACAGCTAAATACTGCTCTACTACCAGTCCAAACTTATCAGCATATGGATACTTTGATAATTTGGTAATTGTCGTCTCACGTTCACCTCCATCATCTGGACATCATACAGCATCAAGACTTGCCTTAGATATCATTTCATAGAAAGGAAATTGTCACTTTCAAAAAGGTGTTTTCAATTACAATAAGCGATATGCCTCATTCTGGAATATAATTATGAGAGATTTTTCAATCTCGACTTCTTTTCAGCTAGGTGTCATATCAACTACTAAACACGATCCCTTCTCGGAGCTCAGGGGTAGAGTGGGAAAGCATCTTCCCGCCAAAAATGAACCCCCTCGCCCGTACCGAATTTTTTTTCGACCGCACCTACATCTTTCGCCGTTTTCTAACCAACTGATTGACCTTTCCGTATCAACTTCTTCTCCCCGACCCTATATGGGACCTACCCATTTAAAAATAAAAGGGGAACGGGAGCCTTACGCTTCTGTTACTATGCGCTAACCACATGGTAACAGGAAAATATTTGAAGAAACGGGTTGCCTAATGGTCCTTTTTTTTGACCGAAAATCCTGGGGGAAGGTTGACTGCATGTCCTACAAGGTTAAACTTTGCGGGGATTTTTCCTGGAATAAGTGGAGTTGAACAACAAGGTCACAACAATCTACACTTGGGGTTGATATTTTAGCAAAGGAAAAAAAAGAAGACATTTATCTAAAAATTGGAAGAAGGAATTTTATTACTTACCAAAATATAAATTTAATAAAGAAAGAAAGTGAAAAAAAAAATAAACTGAAAATTTAAGGAAATGAAGGGTTATGTTAATAAAGTTAAAAATTAAGGATTTGTGAAATATTCTACAACATATCCTACGAGTTTCGGGTACGAGAAAATCATTGGGCTAGGTCATATGTACGAGAAAATTTGATTAGTGGGTCATTTTTGGGTCACTGTGGGTCAAGCTAATTTTATCTAAAAAACGGCTCTGACTATTTACACTGAATTTTGTATCCTATGGTTTTCGGGCGCGAGAAGACTGTTGGGCTAGGTCACATGTTCGAGAAAATTCGATTTGTGGGTCATTTTGGTCATGGGTCATTATGAGTCAAGCTATTTTTATCTTAAAAACGGCTCAGAGGATTTCAACTAAATTTAGTATTCTGCAGTTTTAGGGAACGAGAAGACTGTTGGGCTAGGTGATATGTTCGAGAAATCTCGATTAGTGGGTCATTTTGGTCATGGGTCATTATGGGTCAAGCTACTTTTATCTTAAAAACGGCTCAGACGATTTGAACTAAATTTTGTATCCTACGGTTTTTGGGCACGAGAAAATCATTGGGCTAGGTCACATGCTCGAGAAATTTCGGTTAGTGGGTCATTATGGGTCAAGCTATTTTATCTTAAAAACGGCTTAGACTATTTACACTAAATTTTGCATCCTATGGTTTTTGGACACGAGAAGACTGTTGGGCTAAGTCACATGTTCGAGAAAATTTGATTAGTGGGTCATTATAGATCAAGCTATTTTTATCTTAAAAACGGCTCAGACGATTTGAACTAAATTTTGTATCCTATGGTTTTGGGGCACGAGAAAATCATTGGGCTGGGTCACAGGCTCGAGAAATTCCAATTAGTGGGTGATTTTTAAGTCATTGTGGCTCAAGCTAATTTTATCTAAAAAACAGCTCAGACTATTTTGACTAAATTTTATATTCTACGGGTTTTGGGCACGAGAAGACAATTGTGCTTGGTCACATGTTCGAGAAAATTTGATTAGTGGGTCATTTTGGTCTTGGGTCATGATATTTTAACTACTCGTGATTCCTTAAATCTCGAAAATATATTAGTTTCTGAGGTTTCTAAAGATAAAGAGCGCTTAAAAAGGTAATTTTTTGGTTATTTAAAAAGGTTATTTTTTAAGCAAGAAATCGGTCAAAGACATGATAAAACTGTTTGCGAGAAATCTGGCGAACAGTATGCAATACCCGACTAAATAATTATCCGAATAAATACACTGTCAAAATTCTATTTACATAAAATTTTTATTTTAAATAATAACTTTTCAATTTCAAGGCAACTCGAAATTTTTAAAAATAGACCAACTTGATCTTCAGAACAAAGTTGAACAAACTGTCTCGCAAATAATGTTATCTGCCATCATAAAGTATAAACGTGATATTTTAAAGGTCATTCAATTTTTTTCATTTAGCCTTATACTCGAATCATTAAAAAAAAAAAAAAAAAAAAAAAAAAAAAAAAAAAAAAAATCCAAATTCCTATTGAATCATTAACCCATAGCATCGTTCATCAATTATATAATTAGTATAATAAAAATATTTCTTTATAATTCATTAGTAATTAGGCCCTGTTTCATTTCGCGTGAAAATCCCGATTCTGATAGCATATTTATGGTAAATGGAACTTCGGCCAAACCACTGCGGAACAAATTAAATCAATTTTTAATATTCATCTTCTAAAAAAAGTAACTAACACTACTGCTGCTCCTGTCGTAGTTGAATTTATTGTATCCAAAGGCTCTTTCTCGGCTTATATTAAAAATAAACTATTGTATATAAAACATGAAAAATGGTACACTGTTGTGGATAAGAATGGGAAAAAATAAAACAATAGAGATTATTATATTTTTATTGATGCCATTTTGTTATTAAAATTGATAACAATAAATATATTTTTATTTGAATAGCGTTACAAGCAATATCATGTTTAAATTTCCATTTGCAAGAAAATTTAAAGAAATAAAAAGTTACATCCATATACTTAAGCTTTAGAAATCAATATTTCTTAAACGAAAAAAAAAAAAAAAAATCTGTCGACAAATTGACATAAAGATTTATATTCAACCAAGGAGGTAAAACAATATATATATATATATATATATATATATATATATATATATATATATATATATATATGTATATTTTATAATATATATATATATTTCAGCGAGAAAAATTACACTTTTGTAAGCATTTTTAATTCAGAAATATAAAAGGCTTCAAAATAAATTCGTCAACAAAGCTTCAATTTTGTATACGTTCACCCAAATGATGACATTTCCCCTCCACCAGCTCCGAAATTAGAAGACAAATTTTGGAAGAACGAAATGTTTTTGAGAAAGAAAGTTATTGAAAATGTGCATAAAGGGAGCTGACGCATATCCATCTTGTTGCCAAAATAACCGCCATATTGTTACCCAGCTCAGCATTAATTTACCTCTTTAGCAGGTGTTTGCCGTCCTTGCCACTGTCACTGCGGCTAGTCGGTAAGCTAGCCAGATTTGGCTTACTGTTTGGTCAGTTGGGTTATTAAATGGCGAGGATGATTCAGCCTATACTATAGGAGCTCTAACAGGGAGCAGCGGTGGGTTAACACTGAGGCTAACGAAAAAGAAAGGCTACCGCGGTGCTTTACGCGTATTTTTTTTTTACAGATCGCGGGAGTCACGTGATGCTCGAATGCACCAATGCAGGTTAGAGCTCCTATAATACAGGCTGACGCATCCTCGCAGATTTGGGTCTCAAATTGAAGTTCAGTCGAAAAACCAAGCTAATCAGAACCGGTTTAGCCAATCAGAACCGAGTCTTAGACAAGCCCAACTCCGGCTGCGGTAGATTGATGCTGAACTCAGCACGAATAATCCGAAACAAAATGGATATGCGTCAGCTCGTATTATAGGAGTCTTAATGCAGGTGTACGTAAAGAGCATCCCGTCACTCTAGCGGTCTGTAAAAAAAGATAAGCGGAATGCACCGCGGTAGCCTGTCTTTTTCGTTAGCCTTGGTTAACACGTTGTGACGTCACACCTAAAATATCGGCTTGCACTCAAAGTGTGCACTTTCTTGAAAGTTTTATGGAATTTATTTAAGGAGGTAATAGATCGTATGTAATTTTTTTTAGATAAAATTATCTTGAAATTAATAGTTTCAGAAAATGCAACGCCACAATCAAGGGGGGTGGGTGTAACTCGATTGTGACAACCTGTGACATAAGAGAAAGAAAAAGTAAAAAACCCACGAAATTTGCTAGAAATAATTAATGGATTCAAGGTCTCGCAACTTTTCTAAAATTTTCAGCCTTTCCCATCCTTTTTTGAAGACGATTATCTTTGTGGTAGACTTATTTCACATCTGTAACAGAAATCTACCACAAAAATTATCGTTTTAAAATAGTGGTAGAAAAAATAAACAATTTTAGAAACGCTGCGAGGCCTGTGGATAACGCCTTTAGTCAAACTTGATTTTTATTGTCAATTTTTACAGGGTTGGAAGAAGACCTGTTGTTATTATTTCTGGAATCATAGCACTCTGTTCTAGTACTGTCAACGCTTTTTCTCCTTGGTTCACGATGTTTCTTTTTTAAATTTGATGATTTTTTTTAAAATTAAAGATGTGATTTTTAAATTCCTACTATTAGCTCACCTCACACTCTCTCTATATATATCTTGTTGGAATTTTCAATCGTTAATAAAATATTTTCTATTCATCCATTCAAGTTCAAATAAATTTTTTTAAACTTGTACTGGATGACAATTGATGTTAATACAGTTTTTTCAAATATTAATTCATTCATTCAATTTAATTAATTAATTTTAATTTTTATATGGGAGAAAAAAATTTCTCCCATTGTTTTCATAAATGAAATGAAAGATTTATCTCAAATGAGTGATGCCAACAAAAAATAAAATACCACAATGATGATTATAAAATAATGTTCAATAAAGATAACGTGGGACATTAATGCTGTACGGGTTTATTTTATATATTTATGATTAAAAAGTAGGAATTGACTTAATTTTTTTTTTATATTACTTGTTTTTATTGTCAATTCTTACAGGGTTGGAAGGAGACCTGTAATTATTATTTCTGGAATCATAGCACTCTGTTCTTCTACCGTGAACGCTTTTTCTCCTTGGTTCACGATGTTTCTAATTTCGAGATTTTTCATCGCTGTCGGTATTACCATGAGTACAAGTACGCCATTTGTGTACAGTAAGTAGAAAATTGCATTTAATTTTTAAGGAGATGGTTACCTTTGAAAAGGCAAAAAATAATAAAAATTTTTGGTATTGAATTAAACCTTATTGTTAATTAAAATATATATACACGTAGAACTTCTAAAATCCGGAATCGCTCAAGTGTACAGTATTAGAAACTCTACAGTATGTGTTTCTTAGTTTTAAGTCTGGCTTTAATTAAGAATTTAAATTGTTATTTCTCAGTCTCTAAAATCTGGAAATTTCGAAAATATGGAATTGCAGAGTCCCGAGCGATTCCGGATTTTAGAAGTTCTACCTGTATATATATATTAATATATTGCCACATACATGACAGAAAGTCTGTTTTCACACGACAGCAGATTAAAACAAATCTGGGATTAATTTATGAGTTTTAATGAACGGGATTTCTGGCAAATTATTATCTTTGATTGTTGTAATCATTTTCCGAATCATACGCATAAAACTATATTCATATCCGCTAGCGTCAACTTCTCTACAAACTTGGCGACACTAGCCAAAATATCGCCAAATTTGGCGAGCCAAAATATGTCTCCATAAATGAAGCCAACTTGACTATAGCCGACTAAATTGGCGAATTTCTTATTCAAATTCAGTATTAGCGAATTTTCTGAAATCGGACTCTTTGCAGTTTAGCTTACTGTTTTCGAGTAAGATTAGCTAAAATTTTAAAACGAAAATATAGAAAAGCTATCTTTTCCTCCCGGTACAGGTAGGGATTTCTAATTTCATTATATTTGAAGTATCATCACATCATTAAAATGCATCGTCAAAACAATTTCCTGTTGGATCATAATCTAATGGGATCCTTTTGTACGTTCCCGCAAGTAAACGCTACTTATTCTATATTCTCGTGGATGTATGTTGTAGTCTAACTCAGCAGTGCATATCAATTTCATTATGTTTGAAGTATTGTAACATCATTAAAATGCATCGAAAACGATGTTTCTTATTATACCATAATGTAACGGACTTTTTTTCTGTGTCCCGGCAAATGAACTAGAAAATGAACGGTAAATGAACACTTCATTTTCAATATCGAAGATCCTGCAGTACATCAATAACATATAAAAATTACATGGCAATTCGAGTACATTTATGAGAGTTAGTGCATGGGAAGAAGGCCAGGCAAATTGAATTCATAAGCTCTTTTCAACTATGTTGGAAAGTGTTAAAAATCATGGCGCGCCACCGGAATTTTTATTAAATTCCTATAAAGCCACTAATGAAAAAAGCTCCAAAAACAATCCGTTAAATGAACCCCTTCAATTATTACTGTTACGTTTATTTTTTAAAAATTCAATGTTATTGAATGATATCTCCGAAAGCTCAATAATTATTATTTATTTCAGTGATGGAAATCCTAAGTACTAAATACCGCAATATATACGGCATGGCAATTGGTTTAGGTTACAGTCTGGGACTGATTCTTCTTCCATTGCTAGCATGGCTTATTGCACACTCCTTTTGGATTCGGATATCTCTTATTGCACCTTGCCTGTTGCCACTAGTCGCGTGGTGGTAAGTTATGTTATTAATTTGCAATACGTATACATTTAACGTCTGAATGTAAAAACTATTAAAAACACCAAATAAAATAAATTAAGACAGACATAAGCACACTTAAAAAATAAAATTTATAAAAACTATACTTAAAAACAATTAAAAATACAAATTAGTAAACGTTTCGCCAAGCGACACGCAAGGCATCATCAGTACAAAAACCTGTACTGATGATGCCTTGCGTGTCGCTTGGCGAAACGTTTACTAATTTGTATTTTTAATTGTTTTTAAGTATATTTTTTATAAATTTTATTTTTTAAGTGTGCTTATGTCTGTTTTAATTTATTTTATTTGGCGTTTTTAATTATGTTATTAAGTTAAGCCATATTTTTATACATACAGAAAAATTAACATTTCCGCAAAACAATATAATTACAGATTAATGAGGCTACATATATAAATATCAAATTCAAAACCTACCGAAACTATACTGGTTTTCTGTTTACGAATGTTTTCTTTTATGTACAACGATGGTATACTCCTTAAGGAAAGATGTGATCACCCCTTAATAACTCTGCCGCAAATTATGATATAAAAATCTGACTGATACAATCTATTAGTAACAACGCCTGCAAAATAATGATATATTTAAATTTTGCTTAGGGAGTCGTCTACATATAAAAACTGTAGCAAACTTTAAAATTTTCAAAATTATTACCTAATTTTGGCATCGTATTTGAATTCTTTGCTACGAGGGTGGTTTGATAAGTTCTCGGCCTGACAGTGAAAGCAGAAGGTTTTTGACATAATTTCATATTATTTTTCAAATTATTCCTTGCAACTTAATATATTTAAAACACACTCTTATGTTCGAATTCTTTAGTGATGCCGTGTACGAGGGTGGTTCGAAAAGTTCTCGGCCTGACAAAGAAAATGCAAGATTTTTGACAATATTTCCTTTTATTTTTCGGGTATCTTTATTTAAAAATAAATTTTTTATCTAACAGTTAATATTAAAATTTGATTATTAAGGAACATTGTAAAAGAAACCACATGCAAAAATTTGCTTTAGAAGGGATGTTATGTCCTAAACATTTTGAGCTCTCTTTATATGATCAAAGGGGAATTTCATCTTTAAAGTCAATTTTCTCAAAACAGTGATTTAGATCATTGCGCTCAGGATTTCTATGAAATGGCTGCATAGAATTTCATGAAATTTTGACTGATGGTATAAACTCTATACAGGGTGTATCTGAAAAAGTAGGCAAAACTTTATGGGGTGATAGAACTATACGAGCATATTTTGTCATAGAATGCATGGCCACGCGAGCCGCCAGGTGGCGTTCTCCTGCCAAACCGTCTGGACGGCGAATCGTATGACACATTCCTACGAAAGGTGTTGCTGGAGCAGTTGCGTCAGATTCAAACCCCCATCAGGTCGAGAATGTGGTCTCAACACGACGGTGCGTCTGCACATTTTGCCTTGGATGTGCGGAACACTTTAGATACAACGTTACCAGGGCGATGGATTGGTCGAGGTGGTCCCACAGCTTGGCCGCCAAGATCGCCGGATCTGTCGTGTTTGGACTTTTTCCATAATCTACGAGTTCCCCATTGAAACCGATATGGATCTAGTCGCCAGGATTGCCGTTGTTGCCGGGGATATTCGGGAAATGCCTGGTGTCATCGCAAATGTGCGTCTTTCCCTATCCCGCAGGTGTGAAGCGTGCATTACAGGTGGCGAAAGATCTTTTCAGCAATTTCTTTGAGCATGTACATTAATTACATTACTGTTAATAAATTTTTTTCTGAAGTAACTCCTCTCATTTTTGTGTTAATTTTTTAACTGCCGCAGTGTAAAACTACCTTTTAACTTCTCACCGCTTGCGTTCTGACCATACATTCTATTCGAAATTTGCTCGTATAGCTGCGTTCTCTCACCCCGTGAAATTTTGCCCACTTTTTCAGATACGTAGATACATAAAATGACCTAATATTATATTAATCAAATAAGAAATTTAGTCTATTAGATAAAGACTAAAGATAGATAGATTAGATAAATTAGACTGTTATGACTGTTTTTATTTAAAAAAAAAAAATCGAGATACCTTTTTACTTTTTTAAAACAAATCTCAACAACTAATCATTACATTTTTTTTTTCAGTATAGGTGATTTTAAACACATATTATGTCTCTACTCAAAAATACAAAATTGGAACACTATTGGATCATTATGACTACTCAAATATAATAAATCCTGCGAACCACGCATATTAGAGGAATTCATTTATTAAAAAAGCATTAAGTTTAAAATTTAAATAAATAAAAAAAACTTTATATGCATCCAGACACTGTTTCAGAACATTAAATCTTAGCATATATCTCTTTTAATGTGTTTTTGAAATTTCATATCCAAAAGTTAATCAGATGTGGAGTGATTGCAATCCATATAAAACGATTGCATATCTTTAGGATCAGTTTTAGTACCTGATCCTTTAAAGCAACATGGCCCTTTTCCTTAAATATACTTCTGCATTACCGAAACAATACAAACACCATTGCGCTATTATATGTTGCCACCACCAATATGGCGTCAGTGTTTCTCACGGACATAATTTTTGCTTTATAACATAGACAAAAGTAACTTTTGTAAAATTGGTTTGACATGCGAAGTGACTGATTATCAAAAATTCGGCACGACACGCGTAAAATATTACCGATTTTTGTTCTAGAGAGTTACATGAAATACAATTTTAAACTATTTTAATTACGGAGGGTGTTCTCACAGTTTTTAGGCGAGTTTGTTATGGTGTAAAAAAAATCGACTGCATAGAGAAATTATTTTTCACAACTAATACGTTTTTGGAAGTATGAATTCTCGTCTGGCTACTGAAATTTTTGTTTACATGCAAAATAGCTCTTTTAAAGAACCGATTGATGAAAGGCTATATTTCTGCACTTTCCGAAGAAAATTATTCGTATTCGGTTATTAAAAACGCTGTGAAAGGCATGAATTTTCTATATTTAACGCCATAGTAGATGATATTTTCAATAAAACATGGTAAAAACGTGAATATCTGGCTGCAAGTGGAAAAAATGCTCAAAATATGTAACCAAGAACAAAAAGGAATTCTTCGAATAATGCAAAGGTAAGATCTTTTATGATAAAAGAAAATACTTGTCAAAGGATATCGTTAAAATGCTCAATGTCAATTGTTAACAAAATAATTCACACAGATTTGAATTATAAAAGGCCAAAAAACACAATGTTCATTGTATTTCTCCACGACATATCTCAGAACGTATAAAACACGATTCAGAAACACCAAATTCCAAGAGGGAGTCCCTCCAGATGGTCCCGAATCGGTAGCTGGAGTGCGGAAGATGACCGGGAGTCTGGCATTGTATGCTGTACACCGACACGACGGGGGCAGGTAAATGGACGAATTAAAACCTCCAAGCGGTTCCCCCTGGAGAAAAAGGTGACTGAGCCTGTGGTGCCGATGTGACAGTAAAACGCCATGGGAGTCAGGGCCATCCCTTCATTTGGGTCGGTTCTTGACTGCAGGATGTTATGAGGCCTTACGCTGAGCCCACGGATTGCGCTCAGCGGAGCTCCCCTAGGGTCGGTGCGGTTGTGAATAACATCTCGTAGGCCTATCCCTTGGGCCCGGTGTCTGACTGGTCCCGTGTGGTGACACACGCAGCAGCGGCTAGATAATGTAATAGGATCGTTTCCAAATTGATCTAGGGCGAGACGGTGGCGAGGACGGAATCTGTACGGCAAGGATCGCTTGTAGTTCCGTAGTAATGTCTGGTCAGTGCATGAGGCGGTATGCAGCATCCCTCGGTACTGGCAGACGGCGGAACGTAGACGTCAGCGCAAGGGGTGTCCACCTTGTGACCGACCATCCCTTGCGGTTTCCGCTGCAGCTGGGGTAGTTGTGAGTAGACCTCAATTTCGACTGGAAGAGGGGGTTGCTCCGTTTTGACCAGGAGTTGTTCAGACCACGGAGGATCATCCGGTCTCTGTTTTGTGGCTCGTATCACCTCCCTGGGAGGGGGTAGTTGTCTTCTTCCCGACCGACCGACTGCGAGTAACCGGACCAGTGGCTCGTCAGTCAAGTGACGGCGTCTAGACCAAAGTCAGACCCTGGGTCGTCAACCAGTCCAGAATTTTTTTGCGTACTCGGATCTTTCTGGGCTCGATGGTTGGATTAGCAGGAATCTCGAATCTAACTTTTAGGCTACTAATACCCTGAATACTACTAATACTACTACTAATAATGCTACTACTAATACTCTGTCTCTTGAGAGGGACTCTTCTACGACTCTTTGCATCCGAGAGTGGCGTCTATGGTTTCCTAGTACCGGCGACCCTGCATTTCAAGATAACTTCTCGGAGTCTTCGGACCAAGTCGCTGGGAGATAAGGGGAGATGAAGATCTTCGACCCGAGGCCGGAAGTTAACCCTGCGGCACAAAGCCTAACTGGGATATGTCTATGCGTCCAGGGAGTGTGTTTTCCTCGACCTCCCGAGCTAGCGAGAGGTACCTATTTCTTCGCCGCTGCTACGAGTCCAGTTGTTACCTTTGTAGGTTTTCTATGATCGAAGGCGGTGATAAAGCAAGGCGTGCTGGGGAAACCCGGCATAAGGCCTCGGTCCCAGTTCGGTCTTGGGGTTCCGGTACGTCGCCAAGTGTGAAGTGATGGTGTCCTAATAGTTCTGAAATCATCGCAAATCACCGCGAGCTATGTCGCCAATCATTTGTGGTAGAGGAGTGATGCGCAGGGGCGGTCCTCCTCTTGGATGAAGTGCCTATCTGTGGGGTGCCCCGAGAACCTAGATTCGGCGGTGAAGTACGTCCTCCTAAGGTGACGTAACTTAGTTTTTGCCACAAGTTCCACCAATCTCTTGAACTGCATCAAGATAAAACAATCAGCCACACATCGCAATCCACGGTTAATTTCCTGGACAAAAATGGAACGAGAAACGGGTATCAGGGCTATACCTTTCAATGATCGCAACGACCATTGTCGTCAATTCTTGGGAAAATGAGAGTGGTCAGCAGGTGCGGCGCTCCCGCGACCTTAGCGCATACAGGAGCATTCCTGGTCGTGCGCATGAAAAGTTCCTCAGAACTTGGGTACGGCGGTTGTCGTGCCTGACGGGTGCCCTCAGTCTCCTGGCGGCGCAGCTCAGTTTTATACCCTTCAATGATATAACTTTTAAATCTCTTGATCACCCATGGATTTTTGCATTTTTGGACTTTTAAGAAGCACGTTAACCAAACATCGACCTACAATCTTTCATGGACATTGGAAAGCTGTTAAGAGGAATGGGCCGAAATACCTATTCCAAAACTGAAAAAGTATTATTGTCATGGAAATTACGGTGTGGAAAGTTAGTTCGGAGTAAAGGTTACCAAACTGATTATTTAAAACATAAATATTTTATGTAAAATAGTTCTGTAAGTACCATGTAAATTGTCTACAAAAATGTGAATACACACTTTGTAATATTGAACGTGAAACGATAAATCTGATATAGCATATTTCATTGTTGGTTTGTCTTTATTTAAAGAAAGTTATTTTTCTTTTACTTACTAGGTTGCCGGAGTCACCTCGTTGGTTGTTAAACCATGGAAAGTTCGAAGAAGCTGAAAATGTGATATTTAGAGCTGCTAAAATCAATGGAGTAAGCATTTCTGATAAAAGAAAAGCAGCGCTAAGAGAAATAATGACTGAAAACACTGAAGTAATGAATCCATACATTCTAAAATCCTTCTCTGCTAATAAATTACTATAAAACATCCATAAAAAAATCACACTTTCATTAATCTCAACAAGTAGCTTTTAACAAAAAATGAAACCGATTTCAGTTTATTAAATTGGCAGTTTTGTCCACCGCAATCATCGTACGCTAATTATTTGATTTTGTAATAAGTTCAAAAATTTGCCATGGACTTTTGGCCCACCCTGTATTAGCGTATAATTCCTTCCATCGTAAAAATATAGTTCTTCAAATGAAGCAAGTGTATCGCAGAAATATTGGGTAATATAAAACACTTTATAATTTTCTTTCTTTTTTTTTTTAACTGGGCGTTTACGTCATAAAAGTTTTTAAACATTGAAACATTGGTTTTTGGTTTTCCCTCACAAAATTCCTAGAAACACAACTATATAAAGAGGGAGAAATCTCACTGGGTAGTGACTTTTTCGCCAAACAGATAGACCTACGTCACTTGGTGAAAATCGTTAAAAATGAAATATTAATTTTTTTTTTAATTTATTAACCATTGGGAAAGTGGTTGTTGTTTTCGGTCAAGAATGGACCTCTTGGTGTCGTCACTTTATATTAGGTAGCTTTCAATACAAAAAAGTATAAAGCAACCTATTGCAGCCGTTCGGAGGAAAGCAATTCCGGAAAATTTCAATATATTTTCACCGATCATGACCCCCTGACCTCAAAACCACCCTCCGTTCAAATGTTGATTTATATATATATATATATATATATATATATATATATATCCTTATATATATATATATATATATATATATATCTGATCTATGTCATTCGATAACGCTCGTATTTATAAATTAATTTTGATGAAACTAATTGTGTGTATTAAGCTCACCAATGCCTCGACCGAGTTCGTTGGCCAGCTTGGTCCGCCATCTTGTTTCGATGGCGGCTACTCAAAATTTTAAAACTAAAATAAATATACAAAAATGTTAAAAATTCAAATTTATTTATTTTTTAATTAAGTGATAGGCCTTCATACAAGGATTCCAGAGCATTTTTTGTTTCACCTCTATCTTAAAAAATGGCTGAGATCGACAGTTTGAAATTCTAGGGTGGCTGACATTTTGGAACAAGACAACACATTACAAAAAAGTCCTTCCGGCCTGTACCGGGAGGAAAAGGTAGCTTTCCTATATCTTCGTTTTAAAACTTTAGCTAATGTTACACGAAAACAGCAAGTTAAAATGCAAAGAAACGTTTACAAAAGATTCGTTAATACTGAATTTGAATAAGAAATTCGCCAAATTATTGAGCAATAGCCAAATTGGCTTCATTTATGAAGACTTATTTTGGTCGCCAAATTTAGCGATATTTCGCCAAATGTCGCCAATTTTGGCGCTAACGGGTATGAATATATAGTTTTATGCGTATGATTGGGAAAATTATTACAACAATGAAAGAAAATAATTTGCGAGTAATCGCGTTAATGTGCTGTTTTGTTTCAAAATGTCAGCCACCCTAGAATTTCAAACTACTCTATCTCAGCCATTTTTTAAGATAGAGGTAAACCAAAAAATGCTCTGGAATCCTTGTATCAAGGCCTAACACGTACTTAAAAAATAAATTTGAATTTTTAACTTTTTTGTATATTTATTTTAGTTTTAATTTTTTAAATGGCCGCCATCTTGAAACAAAATGGCGGAACCAAGCTGGCCAACGAACTCGGTCGAGACATTGGTTAGCTTAATACACACAATTAGTTTCATCAAAATTGATTTATAAATACGAGCGTTATCGTATGACATATGTCAGATATATATATGTATAATATGGATATATATAAATCAACATTTGAACGGAGGGTGGTTTTGGGGTCCGGGGGTCATGATCGTTGAAAATATATCGAAATTTTCCGGAACTGCTTTCCTCCGAACGGCTGCAATAGGTAGCTTTATACTTTTAGGTAGCTTTCAATACAAAAAAGTCCTTCCGGCCTCTACCGTGTTTAAAAGGTAGCTTTCCTATATCTTCGTTTTAAAATTTTAGCTAATGTTACACGAAAACAGCAAGTTAAAATGCAAAGAAACGTTTACAAAAGATTCGTTAATACTGAATTTGAACAAGTTGGAAATTGTACGTCAAACGTTACGAACGAGGTGCGTTCGTACGCACGTTTTAGAATTAAATTCATGATATCCCGTGCGTAGAACAGGTTAAACAGCTAATTAAGTATATATTTTGTGACACTGTTCATACAAATATCTTAACTAGTTATATAAATATTCAGATATATATGTATCAGCTAGTTATATAAATATTCAGATCTTGATGATTTTTAATTCTGTGAAATGAATTATATCGTCTGAAATTAATTTCTGTCATAAAATAAGTATCTCGGTCGCTTGACGATTAAACTTCGGAAGCTCCTATAACAAAAAAGCACCGATTTAAAAAAAAAAAATTCAAATTTCTTAATAAATATTTTTATTAATATCTCCTAAAGTTTTGATTCGATTTTAATAAAATTTGAAATGTCTCGACAAAATTCTGCAAAGATAATATATTTTAAATTGCAAACCATTTGGTTGGGTAGTTTTTGCGTTGTTATATGCGGACAGACAGACGGACAGACAGACGGACGGACAGACGGACGGACCAAGCGACGACTATAGGTGCTACGTATTTATATAATTACGAACGCACCTAATAAGAATTTCGCCAAATTGGCTTCATTTATAAAAACTTATTTTGGTTGCCAAATTTGGCGATATTTCGCCAAATGTCACAAATTTTGCTTATTTTTGTCGTCAATGTCGCCAATTTTGGCGCTAACGGATATGAATATATAGTTTTATGCGTATGATTGGGAAATTTATTAAACAATGAAAGAAAATAATTTGCGAGTAATCGCGTTAATGTGCTGTTTTGTTTCAAAATGTCAGCCACCCTAGAATTTCAAACTGCCTCTATCTCAGCCATTTTTTAAGATAGAGGTAAACCAAAAAATGTTCTGGAATCCTTGTATCAAGGCCTAACACGTAATTAAAAAATAAATTTGAATTTTTAACTTTTTTGTATATTTATTTTAGTTTTAATTTTTTAAATGGCCGCCATCTTGAAACAAAATGGCGGAACCAAGCTGGCCAACGAACTCGGTCGAGACATTGGTTAGCTTAATACACACAATTAGTTTCATCAAAATTGATTTATAAATACGAGCGTTATCGTATGACATATGTCAGATATATATATGTATAATATGGATATATATAAATCAACATTTGAACGGAGGGTGGTTTTGGGGTCCGGGGGTCATGATCGTTGAAAATATATCGAAATTTTCCGGAACTGCTTTCCTCCGAACGGCTGCAATAGGTAGCTTTATACTTTTAGGTAGCTTTCAATACAAAAAAGTCCTTCCGGCCTCTACCGGGTTTAAAAGGTAGCTTTCCTATATCTTCGTTTTAAAATTTTAGCTAATGTTACACGAAAACAGCAAGTTAAAATGCAAAGAAACGTTTACAAAAGATTCGTTAATACTGAATTTGAACAAGTTGGAAATTGTACGTCAAACGTTACGAACGAGGTGCGTTCGTACGCACGTTTTAGAATTAAATTCATGATATCCCGTGCGTAGAACAGGTTAAACAGCTAATTAAGTATATATTTTGTGACACTGTTCATACAAATATCTTAACTAGTTATATAAATATTCAGATATATATGTATCAGCTAGTTATATAAATATTCAGATCTTGATGATTTTTAATTCTGTGAAATGAATTATATCGTCTGAAATTAATTTCTGTCATAAAATAAGTATCTCGGTCGCTTGACGATTAAACTTCGGAAGCTCCTATAACAAAAAAGCACCGATTTAAAAAAAAAAAATTCAAATTTCTTAATAAATATTTTTATTAATATCTCCTAAAGTTTTGATTCGATTTTAATAAAATTTGAAATGTCTCGACAAAATTCTGCAAAGATAATATATTTTAAATTGCAAACCATTTGGTTGGGTAGTTTTTGCGTTGTTATATGCGGACAGACAGACGGACAGACAGACGGACGGACAGACGGACGGACCAAGCGACGACTATAGGTGCTACGTATTTATATAATTACGAACGCACCTAATAAGAATTTCGCCAAATTGGCTTCATTTATAAAAACTTATTTTGGTTGCCAAATTTGGCGATATTTCGCCAAATGTCACAAATTTTGCTTATTTTTGTCGTCAATGTCGCCAATTTTGGCGCTAACGGATATGAATATATAGTTTTATGCGTATGATTGGGAAATTTATTAAACAATGAAAGAAAATAATTTGCGAGTAATCGCGTTAATGTGCTGTTTTGTTTCAAAATGTCAGCCACCCTAGAATTTCAAACTGCCTCTATCTCAGCCATTTTTTAAGATAGAGGTAAACCAAAAAATGTTCTGGAATCCTTGTATCAAGGCCTAACACGTAATTAAAAAATAAATTTGAATTTTTAATTTTTTTGTATATTTATTTTAGTTTTAAATTTTTAAATGGCCGCCATCTTGAAACAAAATGGCGGACCAAGCTGGCCAACGAACTCGGCTCGATCGTGACCTTAATACACACAATTAGTTTCATCAAAATCGATTTATAAATACGAGCGTTATCGTATGACATAGGTCAGATATATATGTATATATATACTAGGGGGCTTACCCCCTGCGAGCTACGCTCGCCAACCCCCGCTCAGACTTCGAGGACTCTAAAAACGTGACAGCGTGCTTTGTTTTAAAAATATTGGTAACTCTGTAATTGGGTTGCCATGCTTTTAACGTTTTAATGGGGCATTTTTTGATTATCATGGCTTCATACACAGCTGTTGCGACAACTGACGACTGTTTCCGGGATTGATAAGTAAAATCAATTACTCCTTGAAAACCACCTTGTATAAAATGGTTAGGCTTAAATTGTGGCTACCTCTCGGACTTTTATAACAACGATCTGTATTCTATTCTTCCTTTGCGTTTAAGGATGAGAAAAATTTCATCTGCTTGTGAATAACATTAAGAACCACGGTATTGAAAAGTAATATGTTATAGACATTTTCAGAAACAGGTTTTAATTTTCTCTCTATTTTAGTGCACCATCATGCATATTTTCATGTTATTTTAAATATGTAAATTATTTATTTTAATTAATTAATATGTATATACGAATTTTCTAATAATTATTTATCATACAAAATTAATTAAATATTTTGTGCATGCATGCCTGCATTTATTCGGCATCAATTGATGAGATATTTAAACAAATTTGCTATCCGCGATAATTTTACACCTTGTTATGTCACTTGAATATTGTCCATCAAATCGGGTACTTTTGCAGTATAGGATCCTTTGCTTTTAGGTTTGGCGTAATTCGAGCTTTAAAAAGGGATAGATTCATTAATGTACATAGATTTGTTGCCAAAAGTTATGAAAATAAACCCAATGAACTTTTGGTGCTTTTCTATTATAGAGGACTTGACGCTTTTTTAAAAAGCTTGGCGCAATTCGGACATCAGAAAGTGAGATTTGGTGCCAAATAATATAAACAGCCATGGAAACAAATTCGACGATTTTTTTGTTTATATGCGTATATACAAATTACTTCTGATTATATATAAAATAGGATAAATGACATTTTACGCTAAACAAATTGTATAAATATTGAAAAAATGCTTCTATATATGAAGTGACAAAGTGAATAGGTTTGACAGAATGTATGTTGCCAAATTTCCTTTTCCGCCAAGGCTATTTTCTCTGTTTCGTCAAGGCCCCATATACTGAAAAAGAACCGAACTTTTATGCTTGTTTATACATGTATTTATATGTATATATACAATTTATTTATAATTGTCTTTCAATTTACCTCTTTTTGTACATAAAAATAGATAAATGGCTTCTTTATATTAAATAAATTGTATAAATATCGAAATAATTGCTTGTGTATATCAAAAAGCGGATAGGTTGTTAGTGTTGCGTTTTATCGCTACTTCCATGGTTTTAATTTAATCGTTTCTATTTTGCGCCTCGCGCAGACGATGTTTTCTGTTGATAAAAAATGAATCTGCCTTAGAATGTTTTTATGAATTGAACTAGAAAATGTAATACGGAATATAATATGTAATATTTATGATGTGCGCGAAAACGTTGTGTATATTGTGTTTGTGATCGTCAATATATGTTTATGTGTCTACATTGTGTAGATTCAATTATTTTTTGAACAACATGGACATTCATTCTCGAAAAGTCAGAATAATTAAGATATCTTATCTCCCGAAAGACGACCGTTTAGGTAAGCCTAACCTATTCTTGTGTTCTAGTTTTGATATTTTAATTTCGAAATGAATATTGATACTTTAATATCAATATAAATAATATTGAAGATAGAATTTTACAGACAGGGACAGATTCAATATTATTTTGGCATCTCTCTACCGGGATATTATATTATTTAAGAAAATAAAATACGATAATGGAGCAGATTAAAAAATTGCGTACTCCATTAAGAAGCGCTTTTACGCGAATTGCTAATTTACTTGAGAACAAATTAACTGATGAAAAGAAAGATATTGAAGAAATTGAGATGTTATATGCTCAATTAGGTGAAAAATGGACAGATCTACAACCAAAAGAAAAAGAAATGTTAGATCTTCTTTTAAACGATGAAACATGTTCTCAAGAAAATTATGATAAAGAATACGAAGGTTTTAGCGTGTATGAAGAGAAATTTATTAAGTTAAAAACGAAAGTTCAAAAGATTTTAAAGGTTTTCGAAACTGAAAATATCACGAAACGGAAGTTTAAACTTCCTAAGATAGAATTTAAATTATTTGGGGGAGATATTAAGGAGTGGTTGGCCTTTTGGGCTCAGTTTGAAATAACGATTCTGAAATCGCGAAAGAAGATAAATATCAGTACTTGTTACAAGCAACGTTAAAGGGTTCTAGGGCAAGAAAAATAGTCGAGTCGTACCCCGCTACTGGTGATAGTTATGAAAATGTTATTGAATGTTTAAAGGCTCGATTTGGTCGTACTGATATGTTAATAGAAGTATATATAAGAGAAGTGCTCGCTTTAATGATGAATAATGCTACAGGAAAAGGTCCAAGAATTCCTCTTTTTAAATTATACGACAAAATTGAAACCTATTTAAGATCATTAAAAATGTTAGGTGTTTCAAGCGAACATTATTCTGAAATTCTTTATCCATTGATTGAATTGTGTTTACCAGTTGAAATATTGAGAATTTGGGAAAGAAACTTAAATTCTATTACTTTAAATTCAAAAGACGAAAGTAATAATAAGTTAGATTCTTTGATGAAATTTTTGCAGCACGAAATCGAAAGCGAAGAAAAAGTCCGTTTGGCTAGAAGTGGGTTTAATTTGGAAAATGTGAACAAAAATATTTATACAGTGTCAAATAGGCGAGAAAGAGATATTCCAACGGCTACGGAATTACATAATTCATCAAAAATGAAAAGGGAAACGTGTATTTTTTGTAACAAGTCACATTTAAGTAACGAATGTAGACATGCTAATAGTTTATCTCATGAAGAGAAAAAACAAATATTAATGAAAAAAGGGGCTTGTTTTAAATGTTTAGAGATAAGAAAACACATATCACGTTTTTGTAGAACGAAAATACCACCCTGTGATTGCGGTAAATTACATTTCAAAATAATGTGTCCAGCAAAAAATGATAATGAAAACCCGATTATGGAAAAGTCAGATATCGAAAGTAAAAAAGACACTGCTTTATCCAATAAAACAGGTACTCTTCGCGTACTTTTACAAACGCTTATTATCCGTCTTAGATGTAATAATAAGATGAAATATATAAGAATATTAATTGATTCAGGTAGCAGTAAATCTTATTTATCATCTTTTGCATTGGCCGAGATGGGATATGAATGCATAGGGGAAGATAATTTGACACATAGTTTATTCGGTGGCACGGAGACTGTATTATCACATAAGAAATATTTGATCAGTCTGAGCGACTTCTTTGATAATTATCGCTGTTGTGTCGAAGTATTAGATCAAGAAAAAATTTGTTCGGACATTCCTAAAATTCCTCGTGGCTCATTTATGAGTGAAATTAAGAAACAAAAAATCTTTCTCTCTGATTTGAATAACCAGGTTGAATTGCTATATGAGTTTTCACCTAACGAAATTCATGGGCTTATAGGAGCTGATGTAGCAGGTAAATTGTACAACGGAAAAATCAAACAATTGATTTCTGGCTTAGTATTGATGGAAACACGTCTTGGTTGGACTTTGATGGGAAAAACTGACCTATGTAACATATCCGATAGCACAAATAGCGTCATGTCACTTCATGTAAATGATGCAAAAATTTCAGATTTATGGCGGCTAGACACACTTGGAATTCTCGATCCTGGCGAAAGCGGAAGCAGACAAGAAATAGAAAAAGCAACTGAAGAACATTTTAATAAAAATATAAAAATAGATGCAGAAGGAAGGTATGAAGTGAGCCTCCCATGGATTGAAAACCATCCTCCCTTACCAACTGGTCGAAAAATCGCTGAACGACGATTAAGAAATTGTGTTGAATCACTAAAGAAAACTGAAACATTACAAGAGTATGAAGATGTATTAAAAGAATGGATACAAGAAGGCGTTATTGAAGAAGTTAAAAACTCCTGTAATGACGAAAGTGAACACTACTTGCCACACAGAGCTGTGATCAAAGAAAATTCTACTACCAGAGTTAGACCAGTCTTTGATGGCTCAGCTAGACAAAAAGATTCACCTTCGATCAATGATTGTTTAGAGAAAGGTCCTAATATCGTAGAGCTCATTCCGACTATATTAAATAAATTTCAATTGAAGAAAATAGGCGTGATTGCAGATATTCGAAGAGCCTTTCTACAAATTGGTTTAAATGAGCGAGATAGACCATTTCTGAAGTTTTTATGGTGTGAGGAAGGTGACCCCGAAAAGTTCAAAATTTTCCAGCATAAAAGGGTTGTTTTCGGTCTTACATGTTCGCCTTATTTACTTGGTGCAACTATCCGATATCATCTGAAGAATGTGCCTTCTAGATTTAAAGAAACAGCAGACAAGTTGTTAAAGTCTTTTTACGTAGATAACTGCATCACTAGTGTTGAAAACTATGAGGAGCTTGAAAAATTTATTGAAGAATCCACAATTATTCTCCAAAATGCTAAATTTGATCTTCGAGGGTGGGAGTATAATCTCAACAAAACAGAAGCAGAAAACTTCCCGTTATTAGAAGAAAAGAATATTCCAGTTTTGGGACTGATGTGGAATGTAAAATCTGATACTCTGAAAATAGATTTACGAAAATGTTTTGAAGACTCTACTATTGTAACGAAAAGAACAATCCTGAGTGCTGTTCATAGAATTTTCGACCCCATTGGCTTCACGTGTCCTGTCACCTTGGGGCCAAAGATTCTCCTTCAAGAATGTTGGAAATTGAAAGTTTCGTGGGATGCTGAATTGCCTGAATCTATTACCAAGAAATTTGAAAAATGGCGGAAAGATGTCTCTAAATTAAAGGAAATAGAAATTCCTCGATGTATTATTCCCAATTATGAAGCGCCAGAAAATCTTTCTTTGCACATATTCTGCGATGCAAGCAAGAATGCATATTCTAGATGTATATTTTTAAGAAGTGCGACTGAAAATACAATATCTTGTCAACTTGTACAGGCTAGGTGCAGGGTTGCTCCAATGAAAACCATTTCTATTCCTCGATTGGAACTACTTTCCTGTAATATATGAGCTAGACTGGCACAAACTGTTATACACGATCTTCAGTTGAAAGATATCCCGAAATTTTTCTGGTCTTATTCAGCAAATGCTATATATTGGATCAAGGGAACTGAAAATTGGGCTCCTTTTGTTTTCAATAGAGTTAAAGAAATCCGATCTTTGACAGAACCTGATAATTGGTATCACATCCCTGGATCATTAAATGCAGCAGACCTCCCTTCTCGTGGTTGTAATGCCGAAACTTTAGCGAAATCGAAATGGTGGAAGGGCCCGGAATGGTTGCGAAGACCGGAAAAAGAATGGCCAAAATCCAACGTTGTTCCTGATTTCAACATAGTATATTCCGAAAAGAGAAAAACTGTTGTTAGCACTACAAATCATGAAGAATCAACAGAAAAAATTTATAACAGAATTTCGTCGTACGACAAACTGATCAGAACTATTGCTTGGATTTATAGATTTTTTGCTAACTGTAAAGTGGAACGTGCCAACCGGATTTCTGGACTCTTAACTCTAGAAGAAATAAATAGAGCTGAAATATCTTTGTTAAAAATAGTACAAAAGGAATCCTTTTTAGGAACTGAACTTAAACGCTTAAAATCACTTCAGTGTTATGTAGAATCGAATGGACTACTTAAAGTAAAGACACTTATTCTGATGAGAGAAGATAAAAGAAATTTCCGATTTCCGATACTGTTACCCTGTAGCCATCCAGTTGTGGAAATACTTATTCGGACAAGACATCTTAGTTTAAATCATGCTGGTACCCAGATATTGATGAGTAATTTAAGAGAAGACTTTTGGATTTTGAAATGCAGGAAGACTGTTAGAAAGGTAATTAGAAACTGTGTACGTCGTAAAAGATTTAATTCAAGACCTAAACCGATTATAGAAGCACCTCTTCCGGCAGATCGTATAAAAGAAGCTGCAGTATTCGAGGTTGTAGGGACTGACTACGCCGGTCCTTTACTTCTTCAAGGTGGTCAGAAAGCTTGGATAGTTATTTTCACATGTGCTGTCTACAGAGCAGTACATTTAGAGATAGCCACATCCTTATCGACTGACAACTTTTTACAAGGTTTTAGAAGATTTATAGCACGAAGAGGTAGACCTGCGATTGTATATTCTGACAACGGTAAAAATTTGTTACGAAATCCTTGATCACATGTTCTGTGGGCGGGGTTATGCTCACGGCGCGCGTTACGTAATGTGACGTAACCTCGAACCGATTAGAAAACAGTTTTGTATTTTCAGTTGGAATAATTTGTATCGTGAAAAATGGAGCTTCTTGGCGGCTCTCCTGAAATTTAATATTTTTTTTCAGTCTAATAATCTTTATTAATTTACTTTTGTGTTTAATGTGCTGTCGAATAAAATATGAAAAGACATCAAAACTATTATGAATCTATCATCCTCACACCTCTCCCAGAATGTGTATTTATTGTGTTTCTTCTTCAAAATAACGTTCTTTCTGACATCTGCTGCTGCTGATTATGATTATTTTTTATGGAGCCGAATACCCGCGAATACAAGAATATGTTTATACGCTTTAGAAATTGTTCTGAATGGTTCATCAATGTGAATATATAGGAAAAAATATTAATTGGAAGTTTCTTTTTTCTCTTCTCGTGGACTATGCTCGGATAAAAGGTACTGTAAAAACTTTTTTATTATTATTATTGTTATTCTAAAATGGAAAAAGTCGATAAGTTAAAATCAAAACGTAAGCTTGCTCGAACTTCATGCACTAAATTAATTACTTCTATCGATAGATTTATGGAAAGTATTGATACTCAAAGTGACAATGATAAATTTAAACTGTCTGAATATTTAATAAATTTGCAAGAAAAACAAGATGAGCTTAAAAATTTAAATGAAAAAATTGAAGAATTAATAGATGATTCAACGGAATTTCAAAACGAAATTCAAAAGTCACTTGAGAATGAGGAAGCTATATCTGATTCGAAAACCAATATAAGAAGTAAATTAAAGCAATTCAAGGTCGAGCAAGCTGAATCCGTGAAAAGTAATAATAGTACTTCTAATTTAAATAATGCATCACAGAATCCTGTCAAATTGCCAAAACTAAACATAACCACCTTTAGTGGTGATTCAAGTAAATTCTTGGAATTTTATAACAGTTTTGAAAGCGCTATAGATTCAAATGAATCATTAACTGTTGATAAATTTTTATATTTGAAATCTTTCTTAACCGGTGAAGCTTACAAATCAGTAGCTGGTTTTGCCTTAAAAGAAGAGAATTATAAATCTTGTTTAACCTTATTAAAAGAAAGATACGGAAAACAAGACCAGTTAATTAGTTGTTTTGTTAATAAATTATTAGAAATCGAACGTGTTAAATCTTCATCAAATATTAAGGGTCTCAGACATATTTATGATGAAAGTGAAGTCAGTATTAGGAATTTGCAATCTATGGGTATTGCTTCAGATAAATTTGGATATATATTAAGTCCTATTTTGTTAAAACAATTGCCACATAATTTAGTGGTAGAATTTCACAGAAAAAGGGATCCTAAGAAAATGGGTGATGTAGGGGAATTAATGAAATTCATCAAGTTTGAAATCGAATCTAGGGAGGCTGCAGATCTAGTGTCAGGAATTTCGTTGAAAGGTCAGGAAACGTTTCGTTCGAAAGCTGAATATTCTAAAGAGAAATTTAAAGTAAAAAATAATTTCCCGACATCAGTTGCATTAAATACTGTTACTAAAGGTGTTTGCATTTTTTGCAATTCTAATACACATACTGGATTAGGATGCAAAATCTTATCCAATGAACAAAAAAGATTTAAGTTAAAGAAAGACGGACGTTGTTATAAATGCTTTTTCAAACACTTACAGTCAGCTTGTAAAGTAAAAATTCAGCCATGTCAAACATGTCAAAGCACACAACATAATCACTTATTTTGCCCACAAACAAAATGTAAAAAATTGGTTGAAAATCAAGATTCAAAATTAAAACAAGTTAGCCAAAATCCTGAAAATGAAACAGTAATGCAATCTATTCATAAGTCGAAAATTTGTGTACTAGTAACCTTGAGAAGCAGATATCATCCGTATAATTCGGTTAATGTTGAGGCATTAATTACGGATGAAATCTGTGGTACCCAATTATGTCAAAATATTAATCCTCAGGTTCAAAACCTTATTTAAAAGGAATATCAATTAGCTGATTTATTCGAGGTAAATTTACCAGTTCAAATTTTGTTAGGAGCTAATTATATTTATGAAACATTATGTGGATCGCTTACCAAAATAAACAAGCAATTATACTTTCAAACGTCTATTTTCGGAACAACATTAGTTGGACAAATGCCAGATAATTATTCGATGAATTCTATTTCTTGTTTAAATGTAATTTGCTATTCGAAAGAAAGAGATTTAACATGTTTAAATGTTTCGGGTGAAAATTTAAATACACAATTAAAAGCATTTTGGGAACTTGAAGCAATTGGTATTATTGAAAGTAATGAAAAGAAAATTTCTAATTATGAAGTAATAAATGAGTTTCAAGAAAACTTAAAATTCGTGAATGGTAGCTATGAAACACGTCTTTTATGGAGAAATTCTCGTGATTTGGTTAAAAATAATCTTGAAGTAGCAAAAAAGCGGTTTTCGAGTTTGGAAAATAAATTCCTGAAAGATGAGTTATTATTCAAAGAATATAATTCTATTTTGCTTGACCAAGTTAATGAAGGTATAGTAGAATTTTGCCCTAAAAGGTTTTCCGAGAATAACTGTTACTACATGCCCCATAGACCTGTCATCCGAGAGGATAAAATTACAACAAAAACTCGGATTGTTTTCGATGCTTCCTCTAAACAAGCGGATTCCTTATCTTTAAACGAATGCCTGAATGCGGGTCCTAACTTGAACCCAAATGTTCTAGATATTATTTTAAAATTCCGATTACACAAAATTGCCCTTTCAGCTGACATTGAAAAAGCCTTTCTCCAGATATCTATAGCGGAAGAAGATCGCGATTATTTAAGATTTTTATACTATGAAGATTTTGACAAAAATAAAGAAATTGTCCCCTATAGAATGACGACTAGGGCTACTTTTGGTGTCACCTGCAGTCCGTTTATCCTTGCCTGTACTATCAAAAAACATATAAAAAAATATAAAGACTCTTACAAGAAAACATTTGAAATCCTTAATTCGTCCCTTTACGTAGATGACTTGTTTACCGGAGAAAATGATGTTGTAGAGGCTTTTAATTTATCTAATGAAGCTGTTAATATTTTGAAAGAAGGAGGAATGAATTTAAGAAAATTTGAAACTAATTCCGAGGAGCTTAGGAAAAGATGGATTGATAAGAGCATACCTATTTCTAATTCCGATCCACCAAATAACTCTCTAAAAGTATTAGGCTTAACTTGGAACAATAATGAAGATAATTTGGGACTAGAATTACGTCCATTGTTATCAAAATTAAATAATGATTCTTGTACAAAACGGAATTTCTTGAAAATTGCAGCTATGTTGTTTGACCCGGCTGGGTTAATCACTCCTTTTATTATTCGAATTAAATATTTATTGCAACAATTATGGGTAATGGGCATATCATGGGATGAAAATTTTTCTGGTGAGTTAGAAAATGAATGGAAAACTTGCATTTCAGAAATACAGGATCTCTCACAACTCAAAATTCCCAGATATTACTTTAGCACCCTGATCATGGAAAATTAGGGTCTCCAGTTACATATTTTTACAGATGCTAATCCTAAAGCCTATGGCGCAGTAGTATACTTACGATATCAAACATCTAAAGAAAAATTTAAAACTAGTTTTGTCATGTCTAAATCTAGAGTTGCCCCCTTGAAGAAATTAACTCTCCCACGCCTTGAATTGATGGGAGCAGTTATTGTTGCAAGACTTGCAAATTATCTTAAAAATATTCTCCAGGTATTCCAGTTTGTTTTCTGGACAGATTCTGAAATTGTCCTTTATTGGATAAAAGGATCAAAAGAAAAAATGGAAACCATTTGTCGCGAATAGAATTTCAGAAATTCATGACTTGTCTGATCCTAGTTTATGGAGACATTGCGAAGTCAAACTTAATCCTGCCGACCTACTCACTAGAGGTTGTTCAGGAAAACAATTGGTCAATTCTCAAAAATGGTGGTACGGTCCCGAATTTCTTTCCTTGCCTGAAGATCAGTGGCCCAGAGTTAAAATATCCGCAGCTCAAGTGTCTAATGTTTCTGAAGAGCGGTCTCGAAAAGCAGAAATTATTTCTTGTGTAGTTAACACAAATAACGCTGATAAAATTCAAATTTTAAATTTGTCAAGATATAGTTCACTAAAGAAGTTGTATCGAGTAACTGCATGGATATTTAGATTTATTTTCAATATAAAACTAAAAGCAGAAAAACGAAATCTTGCGGAATTATCATCTGATGAAATAAAAAATGCCGAAAATTTTTGGGTAAAACTTGTTCAAGAAGAAAGTTTTCCTGAGGTTATAAAATGCTTGAAGCTTAACAAAAATATCCCTAAAGAATCCAACCTTTTGCAACTAAATCCTGTGTTGTCAGAAGAAGGATTACTCTTGGTACGAGGGCGGTTACAAAAGGTTAACTTGCCAATTTATGATAAACATCCTATCGTGCTTCCTCCCAAACATAAATTTACTGAATTGATTATTAAAGATTCCCATGAAAGGGTTTTGCATGCAGGAGTATCAGACACACTGGTACAAACTCGTGAAAAGTTTTGGATTTTGAGAGGTAGACAGTGCATAAAATCAGTCCTCAACAACTGCACAATCTGCAAGAAATTTAACATACGTCCTGGTCAACAAGTAATAGCACCTCTTCCAGGTGACCGCATTAACGAAGCACCCCCATTTTCCGTTACAGGCCTAGATTTTGCGGGGCCCCTATATGTGAAGGGGAGTGAGAATAAAAATTACATCTTATTGTTTACTTGCGCTATCACAAGAGCAATTCATTTGGAGCTTGTGAAAGGCATGTCAACTGCAGAATTTTTTTAGGATTTCGCAGATTTATTTCAAGAAGAGGGCTGTGTGCTATAATCTACTCGGACAATGCTAAGACTTTCAAAAGAGCTGAACTTGAATTAAAAGAAATGTGGAAAGCTATCCGCCATCCGGACGTAAAAAAGTTTTACGCCGATCGGGGAATTTCTTGGAAATTCATTGTCGAACGTGCTGCCTGGTGGGGTGGTTTTTATGAGCGAATGGTGCGCTCATTGAAGTGTACTTTACGTAAAGTCATCGGCAAATCGTCGTTGACTCTAAGTGAACTGGAAACTCTTCTAGTTGAAGTAGAAGCTATCATAAACTCTCGTCCATTGACTTATATTTATTCTGAACTAGATGAACCATTTCCTCTAACACCTGCTCATTTTATTATAGGAAAACGAGTTTTGTGTTTACCAGCTGTAAAAGTAAACGATTTAACCTTACCAGCAACCAAAGAAGCTTTAGTGAAACGTTTTCGTTTACGTGAGACAATTTTAAACCATTTTTGGAAGCGCTGGAAGAATGAATATCTCCTCAACTTAAAATCTGCTCATTGCACGGATCAAAATAAAACTTCTGATTTCAAGATAGATGATGTTGTGCTTGTGCATGATGAACATTTACCTAGAGCTTTCTGGAAGTTGGGAAAAATTACAAAAACATTTGTTGGAAGAGACGGAAAAATATGGTCTTGTGAAGTGAAAACAAACAATTCAACTATTAAAAGACCAATAAATCTCTTGTATAATCTTGAAATTAGTGACTTGAAAAACTGAAAAAACTTTTTTTATATTCAAAAGACTCTAAAATTTTTCTTGATGATATGTATATTCAACTTCTCTTACTTATCCTTTTTTGAATTTTTCTAGAATAATATTTTTAATTGTTTCTTTTTATTTTTTTAGTAGAAAATACAATTATAACTTGTTTTATTCCTTATTGAAGAAGGTATGTAAGTATCAATGGAATATATATTTGCATTGTTTCTTGAATTTAATATTTGAAATTTTCTTGTGTTCATGATTTAATCTAGATAGTATATCATCCTGATTTAATCTAGATAGTATATCAAACTTTGATTTCCAGGACTATAGTTGTATCTGGGACAGTTGTATCTTGACTTGAATTATTTTAAATTTAAATAATTTATTTTATATTTGACTGTCTTCTTGAAACTCTTGGGCAAAACTTTAAAAATGTTTTGTTTTACTTACTTGGTTTCATTCTTGAATCTTATCTTGGATATATTATTATTATTTTACTTTTTATAATTTAATTTAAAACTTGTACTTGGAACAGATATTGATCTTGAATAATATTATGTTAAATTTTTTTCTTGAATACCTTAATATTATTTTTTATTTGAAAATTGTATACAATTTGGATAATTGAGGTATTATTTGTGAATTGAAAACTAGGTTATTTGTATTGATGTTATATATATATATGATGTTATATATGTATGATGTAATATTTTTGAAAATTTTTGATGAACCCCCCATGTGTTCATGGTGGGGCAGGATGTTACGAAATCCTTGATCACATGTTCTGTGGGCGGGGTTATGCTCACGGCGCGCGTTACGTAATGTGACGTAACCTCGAACCGATTAGAAAACAGTTTTGTATTTTCAGTTGGAATAATTTGTATCGTGAAAAATGGAGCTTCTTGGCGGCTCTCCTGAAATTTAATATTTTTTTTCAGTCTAATAATCTTTATTAATTTACTTTTGTGTTTAATGTGCTGTCGAATAAAATATGAAAAGACATCAAAACTATTATGAATCTATCATCCTCACACCTCTCCCAGAATGTGTATTTATTGTGTTTCTTCTTCAAAATAACGTTCTTTCTGACATCTGCTGCTGCTGATTATGATTATTTTTTAAAATTTCACGGGTGCTGAAAATTTACTTAAGCAAATTGATTGGGATGTTATTTCTCAGTACATCACAGCTCAGAAGATCACTTGGAAATTTAACCCTCCATCTGCGCCGTGGTGGGGTGGATGGTGGGAACATTTGATAGGCGTAATAAAAGGGATCCTTCGAAAAGTCTTAGGACGAAGCTCTTTGGACTTAGAAGAAATGCAAACTGTTATTTGCGATACTGAAATTATTGTTAATCAGCGGCCTTTGACCTATGTTTCAGAGAAAATTGATGATTTAATACCACTTACTCCTTCTATGTTTTTACGAGACATTAGAGAATCAGGTATTCCTGATCTTGACATCTTGGATTCATTGTCTATTAATAAGAGACATGCCTATAGACAGCGATTAAAACAAGATTTGCGAAAAAGATTCCGCACTGAATATTTGGGATATTTAAAACAATCCTCGAAATTTGACAAAAATCAGAGACCTGTCCAGATTGGTGACGTAGTTCTTGTGACTAGTGAGAATGTTAAAAAACTTGAATGGCCACTTGCCAAAGTTATTGAACTTTATCCTTCAAAAGATGGAAATGTACGATTGGTAAAGGTAAAGATGAAAGGCGGCGAATTTCTACGTCCTGTTCTCAGATTGATTCCTCTAGAAGTAACCCATGAAAGAGGTACTGAACTCCATTCTACAGTTCAGTCGAATGATAAAGAATGTCCTTCAGATCCTGCTCCTACCAAACCGACGATAAAATTGACTGGTAAAAACTGTTATTTAGACCCTGCTACGAGTAAGCCGATGATCCAACATTTTGTTAAAGACTGCTTTTTAGATACTGAATCTACTGAAACTATTTTCCATAAAGGTGCTAGTGACTCTCCTGTGGTGACTGTACCTGAAAAACTATCCCGATATAGTCGGTTATATAAACCCAAAGTAAAGTTTGAGTTTCATTGAATTCGAAACTCAAAGGTGGGAGTGTGTTGCGTTTTATCGCTACTTCCATGGTTTTAATTTAATCGTTTCTATTTTGCGCCTCGCGCAGACGATGTTTTCTGTTGATAAAAAATGAATCTGTCTTAGAATGTTTTTATGAATTGAACTAGAAAATGTAATACGGAATATAATATGTAATATTTATGATGTGCGCGAAAACGTTGTGTATATTGTGTTTGTGATCGTCAATATATGTTTATGTGTCTGCATTGTGTAGATTCAATTATTTTTAGAACAACATGGACATTCATTCTCGAAAAGTCAGAATAATTTAAGATATCTTATCTCCCGAAAGACGACCGTTTAGGTAAGCCTAACCTATTCTTGTGTTCTAGTTTTATGATATTTTAATTTCGAAATGAATATTGATACTTTAATATCAATATAAATAATATTGAAGATAGAATTTTACAGACAGGGACAGATTCAATAGTTAGAAAACATGTTGCCGAATTTCAATTTATCAATAAATAATAATTACTATTAATTCTTCCCCCCCCCCCTTTCTTTTGCGTTTACATAAAAGACGTCATTTGGACGAATTTATTCAAAATATTTTAAGTTTAATTAAATTAAATGATGACAGACAATTGAGTCCTGACGATAGAAATGTGATTTTTTTTCAAATTTTCCTGAAAAACATAATTTAATCACAATCTTGTCTTCATTATCGATTGAAATTAAAAGATAAATTCAATTTCAATTTGAAAATGACGAATAAAAAGAAATCAATAATCCCTATCGGGATCCTTGTTATGTTTTTCCCTTTTTTGTCACAAAAAAACTGAGTAATTAATTGCCATCATTACAGAAATGTCATTAAAATTAGAAAAAAATTAATATCTCGAAAACTAATTCCAATTTCAAAATTCTATTACCACCGCAGATTTTTATGGACAATTGGTATTAATTTCACCATCAAGCGTTTAATATTTTATTAAAAATAGCCCTGAAACATAATCAGTCGTTTAATCAGTCGTTTCATAAAATCTTTTCATAAATTCGTTTCATAAAATCGTTTCACAAATTCGTTTCATTAGGATTTTATATATATAGGGTAGACATAAATGATGTCATTTGGACGAATTTATTCAAAATATTTTCAGTTTATAAATTAAATTAAATGATGACAGACAATTGAATCCTGACGATAGAAATGTGATTTTTTTTTTCAAATTTTCCTGAAAAATATAATTTAATCACAATCTTGTCTTCATTATCGATTGAAATAAAAGATATATTCAATTTCAATTTAAAAATGACGAAACAAAAGAAATCAATAATCCCTATCGGGATCCTTTTCCTTTTTTTTCCCTTTTTTGCCACAGAAAACTGAGTAATTAGTTGCCTTCATTACAGAAATGTCATTAAAATTAGAAAAAAATTAATATCTCGAAAACTAATTCCAATTTCAAAATTCTATTACCAGTTTTGACATCCGCGGATTTTTATGGACAATTGGTATTAATTTCACCATCAAGCGTTTAATATTTTATTAAAAATAGCCCTGAAACATAATCAGTCGTTTAATCAGTCGTTTCATAAAATCGTTTCATAAATTCGTTTCATAAAATCGTTTCACAAATTCGTTTCATTGGGATTTTATATATATAGGGTAGATATATATATATAGGGTAGATATATATATATATATTGATATATATATATATATATACATATATATATATATGGATATATATATATATATATATATATATATATATATATATATATATATATATATATATATATATATATATATATATACATATATATATATATATATATATATATATATATATAAATCAACATTTGAACGGAGGGTGGTTTTGGGGTCTGGGGGTCATGATCGGTGAAAATATATCGAAATTTTCCGGAACTGCTTTCCTCCGAACGGCTGCAATAGGTAGCTTTATACTTTTTTGTAATGAAAGCTACCTAAAAGTATAAAGCTACCTATTGCAGCCATTCTTAGGAAAGCAGTTCCGGAAAATTTCGATATATTTTCACCGATCATGACCCCCAGAGCCCAAAACCACCCTCCGTTCAAATGTTGATTTATATATATATAGATATATCCATATATATATACTAGGGGGCCTACCCCCTGCGAGCTACGCTCGCCAACCCCCGCTCAGACTTCGAGGCCTCTAAAAACATGACATCGTACTTTATTTTAAAAATATTAGTAAATCTGTAATTGGGTTGCCATGCTTTTATTGTTTTAATTGGGCCTATTTTGATTATCATGGTCTCATACACAGCTGTTGCGACAACTGACGACTGTTTTCGGGATTGGTAAGTAAAATCAATTACAACTTGAAAATCAGCTTGTATAAAATGGTTAGGTTTAAATTGTGGCTACCTCTCAGACTTTTATAACAACGATCTATATTCTATTCTTGCTTTGCGTGTAAGGATGAGAAAAATTCCATCTGCTTGTGAATAACATTAAGATCCACGGTATTGAAAAGTACTATGTTATAGACATTTTCAGTAACATGTTTTAATTTTCTCTCTATTTTAGTGCACCATCATGCATATTTCCATGTTATTTTAAATATGTAAATTATTTATTTTAATTAATATGTATATACGAATTTTCTAATAATTATTTTTCATACAAAATTAATTAAATATTTTGTGCATGCATGCCTGCATTTATTCGGCATCAATTGATGAGATATTTAAACAAATTTGCTATCCGCGATAGTTTTACACCATGTTATGTCACTTGAATATTGTCCATAAGAAAATCGGGTACTTTTCCAGTATAGGATCCTTTGCTTTTAGGTTTTCGCGTAATTCGAGCTTCAAAAAGCGATAGATTCGTTAATATACATAGATTCGTTGCCAAAAGTTATGAAAACAAACCCAATGAACTTTTGGTGCTTTTCTATTATAGAGGACTTGACGCTTTTTTAAAAGGCTTGGCGGAAAAAAACAAGCAGGATAGAAAACCAAGCAGGATATTTTATTCTCCTTCCGTTCAGTTGGGCAATTATTATTTTATATATTCGTTTGAAATATCCCAATTAGTGATTTTATAAATTCGTTTAGTTAAATTATACAAAATAATAACAATATGATATCAATAAATAATAATTACTATTGATTCCTTTTTCCTCTTTTCTTTTGCGTTTGCATAAATGACGTCATTTGGACAAATTTATTCAAAATATTTTCAGTTTATAAATTAAATTAAATGCTGACAGACGATTGAATCCTGACGATAGAAATGTGATTTTTTTCAAATTTTCCATAAAAAATATAATTTAATCACAATCTTGTCTTCATTATCGATTGAAATAAAAGATAAATTCAATTTCACTTTGAAAATGACGAATAAAAAGAAATCAATAATCCCTATCGGGATCCTTTTAAATTTTTTTCCCTTTTTTGGCACAAAAAAAACTGAGTAATTAGTTGCCATCATTACAGAAATGTCATTAAAATTAGAAAAAAATTAATATCACGAAAACTAAATCCAATTTAAAAATTCTATTACCAGTTTTGACATCCGCGTATTTTTATGGACAATTGGTATTAGTTTCACCATCAAGCGTTTAATATTTTATTAAAAATAGCCCTGAAACATAATCAGTCGTTTCATAAAATCGTTTCATAAAATCGTTTCATAAATTTGTTTCATAAAATCGTTTCACAAATTCGTTTCATTAGGATTTTATATATATAGGGTAGATATATATATCTGACCTATGTCATACGATAACGCTCGTATTTATAAATCAATTTTGATGAAACTAATTGTGTGTATTAAGCTAACCAATGTCTCGACCGAGTTCGTTGGCCAGCTTGGTCCGCCATTTTGTTTCAAGATGGCGGCCATTTAAAAATTTAAAACTAAAATAAATATACAAAAAAATTAAAAATTAAAATTTAATTTTTAATTACGTGTTAGGCCTTGATACAAGGATTCCAGAGCATTTTTTGGTTTACCTCTATCTTAAAAAATGGCTGAGATAGAGCAGTTTGAAATTCTAGGGTGGCTGACATTTTGGAATAAAACAGCACATTAACGCGATTACTCGCAAATTATTTTCTTTCATTGTTGTAATAATTTTCCCAATCATACGCATAAAACTATATATTCATATCCGTTAGCGCCAAAATTGGCGACATTTGGCGAAATATCGCCAAATTTGGCGACCAAAAAAAGTCTTATCGTCTTATAAAGCAATTATAAAGAATTCGTCTTATAAAGCAAAAAACTTTAATTTCCTCAAAATACCTTTAGCTCAGACATCAATCTTAACAAGAGTTAAAGTTATTGTAGGAAGGACCCAACAAAATATTAAGGTATATATTAAGGATAATGTGTAGTAATGGAAAATGCGTTTCAGTAACTTTGGCGATGGTTCAAACGAATATTTTTGCGAGGACAGAGAATGCCAGGATCTCTTCAACTCTAGTAATGGAAAATGCGTTTCAATAACTGCGGCGATGGTTCAAACGAATATTTTAGCGAGGACAGAGAATGCCAGTATTTCTTCAACAGTAGTAATCGAAAATGCGTTTATTTGTAGATAGTTCTGATGAATATTTTTGAATAATTAATATTTTTAATAAATTTTTTAAAAAATATATATATTTTTTAAGCTTTCGGAACTCAATCCAACTTTTTCCAATCATACGCATAAAACTATTTATTCATATCCGTTATCGCCAAATTCTCGCCAAACTTGGCGACATTTGGCGAAGTATCGCCAAATTTGGCGACCAAAATAAGTTTTCATAAATGAAGCCAACTTGGCTATAGATCAATAATTTAGCGACTTTCTTTTTCAAATTCAGTATTAACGAATCTTTTGTATAAACGGTTTCTTTGCATTTTAGCTTGCTGTTTTTTAGTAACATTAGCTAAAAATTTAAAACGAAGATATAGGAAAGCTACCTTTTCCTCCCGGTACAGGCCGGAAGGACTTTTTTTAAGTGGTTTTAACGAAATTCTGTAACTTTAGAAGATTTTTTTAAAGCGTTTTTAACAAAATTCTGCAATTTTAGAAGATTTTTTTTAAGCGTTTTTAACGAAATTCTGTAACTTTAGAAGAAATTTTCTTTGAATTGGCAATCGAAATGCATAAAATCGTTACCAAAATGTTAAAGTGTTACAAAAAGGATAGATGCAAACTATCAGATATGAAAAAAAGCCGAATTCAAAAATTGACGTCGGATGAGAAATCGTCAAAAAATAAAGCTAAAAACTTTTATTTCCTCAAAATACCTTTAGCTCAGACATCTATCTTAACAAGAGTTAAAGTTATTGTAGGAAGGACCCGACAAAATATTAAGGTATATATTAAGGATAATGTGTAGTAATGGAAAATGCGTTTCAGTAACTTTGGCGATGGTTCAAACGAATATTTTTGCGAGGACAGAGAATGCCAGGATCTCTTCAACTCTAGTAATGGAAAATGCGTTTCAATAACTGCGGCGATGGTTCAAACGAATATTTTAGCGAGGACAGAGAATGCCAGTATTTCTTCAACAGTAGTAATCGAAAATGCGTTTATTTGTAGATAGTTCTGATGAATATTTTTGAATAATTAATATTTTTAACAAATTTTTTTAAATATATATATATATTTTTTAAGCTTTCGGAACATTTTTTTAATGGTTGGTGTTATTTGTTAAATTACAATTTTTTTTTATTTTGTTTTGTTTTGTTTTTGGTGATTTTTTTTTAAATGTACTGAACTAATTTTGCTGAAATTCAAATGAGATTAATTCGAGAATATATCTCATTTCAATAAAACAATCACATGGATCAGTTGCGTAGTTTCGAAGTAATCGCTGAACATGCATAAAAAAAATTACATACGCGACGAATTGAGAACTTCCTCCTTTTTTGAAGTCGGTTAAAAATGCGCAGGAATTTTAAAAATGTTTTCCAAGGAAATACAAGTGGCTGTTGGGTTGATGTTGAACTTTGAAATTTTAAAATGGAAAAGACAAAAGGGAAGGGGCAGGGTCTTATGCTATATCATTCGGATATGATATATAACTTCGCGAATATGGAACCATCTTTACTCGACCCACAAAAAAAGTCTCTAGCTGTAGCAACCGCTTTGTAAAGGAATCTAAAGAAAATATAAATTCGGTTATGCCACGATCATTATAAAGCATGTAAGATAATTTTGGGCTGAAAGGGAAAAAAACGGGAAAAAAAAACATTGAATGCAGCAAATTAGATCCGCAGGAATCTCAAAAATAAGTGAAATTGGGTTATTGTGCGATCACTGTAATATTAATTCTCACTAAATTTCGTTTTTTAGCCATGAAAAAAGATTGAATGAATGCCTAAGAGGGACTGCTCAGACTGGGAACCAGATCTGTAGAGCATAGATGTCCCTCCCGGTCCCTTTATTAAGGTCTTAAAAAAAAAAAATACATATTTTTTTAGCTGGAGTTGAACCCGCCAGAAAACGCGACAGGGGGCGGGGTGGAAATAGTACATTACAGGTAGTTCACTGCCAGAGACATACCTCCAACGCGACAATGGGCAGTGAAGATGGTTTAAGATTGAATGATGTTCTCAGGAGCGGGTCAAGTTAGAAAGATCCATCAAGAACTTAAAGATGTTTTTTAGTTTATTTAAAAGTGCTGGGCGGGAAAGAATATTATCAAGCCAACCACTAGGGGGAGAAGAGGGGCGACGGATGTGCCAGCGAGCTGTAAGGGGGCAGTTAAAATAGAAGTGTGAGGCTGACGCCTCTGCGCCGCACTCACAGGTGGGAGTTCGGGCCCTTTTAAACCTGTTTAGATATGACCCGAAAGGGCCGTGTCCCGTTAGGAAGGCAGTGGTTGAGGGAGTTAAAGTAATAAGATTGCAAGATACCGCCGGGACTATGTCATAGGTATATCTACCTTTCTCTGAGTAGTCCCAGTGGTCTTGCCACTGCTGCAACATGCGCATTTTAAGGGATCTTTTGATATAGGAGTGGGGCGCAGGTAGCGAGATGTCTATGGATGTTTTTGTCGTTGCTTCCTTTGCTAGCATGTCCGCAGATTCATTGTCGAAGATCCCCTTGTGTGCTGTCACATGACCTAGCGAAGTCTTATGTAGCAGGTTACTAAGTTGGGTTTTAATTTCGTGGATTTGTGGATTGATGGTTCTGAAGGCGTAGATTGCCTGCAGGCTGGATAGGCTATCACTATAGATGGGGATTGCAATGGTTGTTTGTTGTTCCGAAATCCATTCTAGAGCTTTGTGGATGGCAAAGAGTTCAGCCTGATATATAGAGTTGAAGTTGTCCAATCTGCAGGCCCACCGGTGAGTCAGCACTCCGCCTTCCGTAACACAAAAAGCTGCGCCTACGCCGGTTTCGGTGCATGAGCCGTCGGTGAAGACTGTTAAGCGGTGGGAAGGGGAGTAGGAATTGCATTTAGGGTTAACTTGGAAGTGGGAAGTTTCATCAGCTGGGTGAATTTGCCAGCTCTGTATCTTGTGTTGAATGGTTAAATGTGGGAAGTGGATTTGTGTTATGGCATTATTATGTAGGTGTAAGATGTTATTCCTTTGAAATTCGTATAGAATGGTAAATGTGATAGGAGGGATGCCGGTAATGACTGCTAGTGCATCACTAGAAATAGTTTTATATCCTCTAGAAATCTGCAGTAGGAACATGCGTTGGATGGATAATAATTTTATTTGCGCTGCCTTGGTTAGGTGGCCTCCCCAAATTCCTGCACCATAAGTTATGATTTTTTCTGTTGTTGTTGTGTACCATATTTTTAACATTGTATTTTTAGTACCCCATGATTTAGATGTTAATTTGGTGGAGTTGTGGTAGTAGTTAATGAGCTTAAGTTTTAAGTAATTTATGTGTGCAAACCAATTTTGGTGTTGGTCTATGGTTAGGCCTAGAAGTTTTAAGGTGGAGACATGGTGTACACTGATGCCATTAATTCTGATGGTTGGTTTCCTTTTTAGTTTGTAGGGTTTCGCGAATGTGAGGGCTTGTGATTTTGCAGCTGATAGTTGCAGGTGTAGAGACTCCAGGAGCTGGCAAAAAAAGGGAAGGGCTGAAGCTGCCTCAAGTTCTAAATCCAGACGACTTCGACCAGAGAAGATGAAGCTGAAGTCATCTGCAAAAGCAAAGAGGAGAAAGCCTAAACGATCTAATTCTTTAAGAATCAGGTTTGCTGTGAGGAGCCAGAGGATTGGCCCAAGGCATGAGCCTTGAGAGCATCCCTTCTGTTGGTTGTGGCTGGATGTACCTGCTCCCCAGTTGACTAGAATGCTTCTATTCGATAGATAGGTTCTGATGACTCCAGCGATGTTTCCTGGGCAGTTTAGAAGACAGAGCTGTAGTAGGATATCTCTCCATTCGACATTATCGAATGCTCCTTTGATATCCAGTGATACAAGGGAGGTGTATTTTCCTTCTTTAATTTTTAAGGCGCAGGAAGATAGAATTTCATTCAATGCTTTTTCACATGATCTGCCCTCTCTGAACCCAAATTGCCGTTCATGTAGAAGATTGTTTGATTCTAAGAAGAAAGTTAGTCTGTTAACGATTAGCTTTTCTAGTAATTTACCTAGGGTTGGAAGTAGGCAGATTGGGCGATATGAGGTGGGTTCAGAGGGTGTCTTCCCTTGCTTCAGAAAATAGACTACCTCTCCTTGCCTCAGTGTAAGGGGAAAATATTGGTGGTGGAGACAGAGATTTGCCCAACGGATAAAGATCTCTGGGAGTGTTTTAAAAGTGCGCTTAAGTAGACGAAAGTCAATGGAGTCCGGGCCCGGGGCTTTATTGTCATTGAATTTGCTAAGGGTGGCCCGAAGCTCAGCTTTGGTGAATGGTTTGTCTTTTTGGGCAGAGAAGGTGATATCTGTATTGTCATGTTGTGGGTAGGCGGTTTCGCCAAATAGTTGTTCTGTAAGGAATTCTAGGTTTCTCTGTCTGGATGATTGGCCTGAGGGCAATTCAAGGAGAATTTCATCTGGCGTGAAATATTTTCCCGTGAAGAATTTATGTGCAGTACCAAAGGGATCTTTTTGGTTGGAGCAGAAAGATTTCCAGGCTGTGCTCTTGGCGTCAAGAATACAACGTTTGTACTGCGCGGCGAGTTTATTGTAGTTTATTTGCAGTGGTTTAATTGTTTCAGGCGGACTGCAGTTGTTCTTAAGCAATCTAAGTTTTCTCCTAAGAGCTGTTAGCTGGTTGCGTTTGGCTCTTAATTGTGGTGTCCAGAATGTGTATGTTGGAGATTTTCTAAGGGTTTTGAGACGGAAGGAGGAACGCGCTGCTGATTGAATTGTGGCTATAAGTTTTTCTGTGAAGGAATTAAGCTGTTCAATGTTTGTGATTGTGTTAAGGGCGTCTCTAAGGAAGTGTTTACTGGCTTTAAGCTGCATGGTGAATTTCTTATAGTTTCCGTGTTTTGTGTTAAATCTTCGTTGTGCTGCAAAGAGTGGTGTTGTGTTGTAGTTAAATTCGATGTATTTGTGGTCTGAGAAATTATGTGTACTTGCCAGTTGCGAACGTTTGGATTAGCAAGTGGATTAACTAATGTATGATCTGGAAAGCCTTTTGCTATTGTTTGTCCTGTTTTGGTTTTTTTGACAAAGGTGTGTTTCCGATTATCGGCATTGATGATTGAAAGTTTGTTTACGACAAGAAATTCAATGAGATCCCCACCTCTGAGGTCCTCTCTAGGACTTCCCCAGAGCGGAGAGTTCGCATTGAAGTCCCCTCCGCAGATGAAAGGTCTTCGTTGTGTAATTAAGTGGTGCTTCAAGAGTTTGATCAAAGTTTTTAATGGAAGGCGCTAAATAAGTGGAGCCAATGATTAATTCCCCTTCCGCCGCAGTGAGGGTTATGAAGATGCAGTGGTCCCCTGTGTATAGGTGATTGATTATGAGGCTCGTATTCCTGACGAGCAAGTGCGCAGAATGTTTACGAGACGTGAAAATCTTCCAGTCCTTTGGGAAGCCCGATAGGGTTCCTTTTTCATTGCAGTGAGCGTCCTGTAGAAGTGCAATATCTATGGAGTTGTCTTCCATATGCTTTTTAGCTGCAGGATTTGCTACCTTGCAATGATTTAGATTGATCTGTAGAAAGTTTAAAGTACCAATGGTTGGGGGGTTGTGTGAGTTTTGGTTATTATCAGATTTATTTACGTTTTGGGCCATAAATTAGATGAACTAGGGTAACTATTAGAGGACTGTTAAGTTTAAATGCCCTCGCGGTCCAGTAGGTCTCGTGTGTACCTCTCTTGGAAGGGTGGATTACGTTGCCGGTCGAGCCAGCCCTCGTGCGGGTGGAGGAACTGTGGTATGGGTTCCGGATGGAATTGGAGTTGATGTGGTGGTGGAGGGTCTCGGAGAAGGGGGCCACGCTGGCGAAGGTCGAGCCTTTCTCTCTCCCTGCTGTAGGCCTCCCTGTAGGTTCTACAGCCCGCATCAGACGCCTGGTGCCTAATATGAAAGTTTGTTTCATATTGATGGTTATGCCTTGTGCAGTTAATGCACTTTGCTGGGGCCGAGCAGTTCTCCCCCGCATGGGAGCCACCACAGCGTGCACAAGTTGGTGTAGTAGCATGGCAGGCCTTCATTGAATGTCCAAACTTCTGGCAATTCCTGCACCTGACTATAGTGGTGTGCGGGCGGAGGCGGCAGGTCTTGAGACCCAGGACAATCCCTCCATCTTCGATGATAGCTCTGCCCAGGGAGCTTGGGATGACCAGTAGGACGTCCTTCTGGTCATTATTGGTTCTGTGCGGGAGGTCCCGGATGATGAAGATGTCAGTGGCTGGCAGGTGGTATGTGTCTGCGATGATCTTCGTGAGGTCCTGTGTTCCTAAGGATGCCGGAACGCCCAGGAGAATCATTTTATTTTGTTGGGGAGCTTTTTGTAGGAAGTTGAGCTTCGTGTTGATGTTCCGGTTGGACTGCAGCTCCGCCTGTAGCTGCCTCATATCAGCCTCGGAGTTGCAGGTGATCTCAACGTGGTTCTTCCTGGGTTCAATGCTGTTAATTTTGACCGGGACTGAGACTCTTTCCCGAGCCAGTAGGGATTCCACTTGTCTCCCTGGGGTGGGGTCTCTGCCTCTCACCACCAGAGTCCGTTTGGATAAGGTGTCTTTCACCGGTTCTCTGGTCAAGACTTGGCTATAGGGGAGAGACTTTGGTGGGTGTTCAGGAGGTGGGTCCGCTAATGCCAAATGCGTTTCTTTTGTAGCTTGGTTGGTCAGTGCAGTCTGGACTGCCTCCGTGATGGTCTCGAGTGTTGGGATGCTTGATAGGCGTGAGTGGAGCATCGCTTTGGCGTCGTTCAGTTGATGGTCAAGGCTCAAAGCTCTCTCCTCCAACCGAGCTAGTGACTCATCCTTAGCCGCGATAAGTTGTTGTGTTGCAATGTCTCTCGCTTTGATTTGCTTAATGAGGTTCTCGAGCTTGATAAATTCGATGTCCTTGGTGGCAAAACCTTGTTTGTTTTCTTGTCTGATCTGGCTAAGATACAGGCTCGCCCTTGCAATCAGGTCTGCCATCACTTGGGCCTGTATGCCCGAGTCGTCTTGCTCATTGGCTGATGCGATCGAGTTCATGCTCATGGAGCGGGTGAGTCTTTTTTCTGGGCTGGTCTTTGGCGGGTTGGATGCTGATGAGATCAGGACTGGTTGAGAGGCATGTCCTAAAGTCAGCGTGTCTTTTTGTGACATCTCGGTCTTAATGAATGTGCTGAAGAAATAAGGTTAGGATGTTCTTTAGGAACTGTAGAAAAATGGAAAATGAATTAACAATTGATAACTGGTCATTGGGCACTCGCGCCTTATGACCAAGTGAATCCATGAATAGTGCAACAGGATTTGTGGCACACTTCTAAATTTGAAAAGTGGGGAAAAAGGCTTTCTGTCTGCAGCAAGAGGGGAGAAGCATATTAGGTGTGCAGTAAGAAAAAGAGAAACCCCAGCGTCCTGTTAGGCAGGGCTGAGTGGCATGAGCTTGAGAATATATTAGTGGGATGCAAATTGTTTTGATGTTTACAACAGATAATAGTAGTGAGATTTGTGTGTAGCTAAAGCAAGATTGTAAGAGGTGAGATGAGGGAGAGCAGGGACGGGGGCCTGCACCAGCCGGCCGACTGCCGGCACCTGCGGGCCGCCTGTCCAGGCAAAAGGGGGTGACAAGTCAATGGTGCTGGCTAGCTATGAAGGGATGACAAAATGCAGGTAAATAACGGCAACTGAAGAAATTTGGCATGGAGAAAACTTAGACGAAATAACATGAGAAGTAGAACTTAGACAAAAAATTAACAAAAACTAAAAATTAAAAAAAAAAAAATGAGCAAAATTTAAAAAAAAGGCTTGTGTGCCATCATAAAAATACCTTAGAAATGAATAAAAAAGTTAATAAAAACTATTTAAAAACAGGTCTTTGTCATTTTTGACTCGCTGAAGAATGTAAACAGAGAATATAAAAAGTGTTAAAAGTCCGAAAATAATAATGGAAAAATTTTAAGAATTTACGTGATTATAGTAATAAATGTTTTTAGTTGGAAATCCAGTTTGTAGGGAAATCGTATGAATGGAAGTCATGAAAATTGATAAGCTTGGAAAACGGCGGAAAAGCGAAAAAAAAAAGTTAGAAAATAATTAAGTGTGGTAGGGGATAGTACTTGATTAAATTAGATAGGAAACCACATTTAAAGAGATTCGTACGAGTGGTTTGGTAATTAACTGTAAAAGAAGATTATGGGGCGAGCGGCGCTAACGCTGGGTCGACGGTGAGTGCGGCATGAAGTCCCCGGGCTCCGGTAAAAGGTAGTTTTGCCGTACTCGAGAAAAAAAATTAAGGAAAAAAGAAAATAATTGGTGAGGTGAGCTTAGATAGTATTATTAAAAGGATGACAAAGTTTGGGTGACGAGAGGAATTTTTTTTTTTTTTTTTGTTAAATTTAGTGAGTCCAAGATGATCAATATTGAAATACGGCAAGAATTGTTTAAGTTTGAGGACGGTTAGGTGTTCCGTTGACTCTGAAAAAAAAGGTGAAAAAAGCTGGAAATTTTGGCAGAGTTCTCAGTTCCCGTGTTCTGGGGACTTTTAAGAATTCGAAGAGGGGTCTAGACTCTGAAGAAATTTGGCATGGAAAAAAACTTAGAAATTTCATGAAAAATAAAACTTAGACAAAAAATCAACAAAAACTAAAAATTTAAAATAGAGCAAAATTAAAATGTTTGTATGCAAACATAGGTACTGTTTAGAAATGAATAAAAAAGTTAATAAAAACAATTTAAAACAGGTCTTTGTCATTTTTATGACTCGCTGAAGAATGTAAACAGAGAATATAAAAAGTGTTAAAAGTCCGAAAATAATAATAAAAAAATTTTAAAAATTTAGGTGGTTATAGTAATAAATGTTTTTAGTTGGAAAGCCAGTTTGTAGGGAAAACGTATGATTGGAAGTCATGAAAATAAAAAACTTGGAAAAGGCTGAAAAGAGAAAAAATTTAAAAAATGTTTAAAAAAAATTAAGTGTTTTAGGGGATAGTACTTGATTAAATTAGATAGGAAACCAAATTTAAAGAGATTCGTACGAGTGTTTTGGTAATTAACTGAAAAAAATATTATGGGGCGAGCAGCGCTAACGCTGGGTCGACGGTGAGTGCGGCATGAAGACCCCGGGCTCCGGTAAAAGGTAGATTTGCCGTACTCGAAAGGAAAAAAAAAGGAAAAAAAGAAAATAATTGGTGAGGTGAGCTTAGATAGTATTATTAAAAGGATGACAAAGTTTGGGTGTCGAGAGAAAAGTTTAAAAAAAAATGTTAAATTAAGATGATCCATGTTGATCATCAAATTTAGATGGTCCAAGATGATCAATGTTGAAATACGGCAAGAATTGTTTAAGTTTGAGGACGGTTAGGTGTTCCGTTGACTCTGAAAAAAAAAAGGTGAAAAAAGCTGGAAATTTTGGCAGAGTTCTCAGTTCCCGTGTTCTGGGGACTTTTAAGAATTCGAAGAGGGGTCTAGACTCTGAAGAAATTTGGCATGGAAAAAATCTTAGAAGAAATTTCATGAAAAATAAAACTTAGACAAAAAATCAACAAAAACCAAAAATTTAAAAAGGAGCAAAATTAAAAAGCTTGTGTGCAAACATAGATATACTTTAGAAATGAATAAAAAAGTTAATAGAAACAAATTAAAACAGGTCTTTGTCAGTTTTTTGACTCGCTGAAGATTGTAAACAGAGAATATAAAAAGTGTTAAAAGTCCGAGAATAATAATGGAAAAAATTTAAAAAAATTAGGTGATTAAAGAAATAAATGTTTTAAGATGGAAAACCAGTTTGTAGGGGAATCGTATGATTGAAAGTCATGGAAATTTAAAAACTTAGAAAACGGCAAAAAAGCGAAAAAATTAAAATTAAGTTAGAAAATAAATAAGTATGGTAGGGGATAGTACTAGAATAAAATAGATAAGAAACCAAATTTTAAGAGATTCGTACGAGTGGTTCGGTTTTTAACTGAAAAATAAGATTTTGGGGCACACAGCGCAAACGCTGGGTCGACGGTGAGTGCGGCATGGAGTCCCCGGGGTCCGGTAAAAGGTAGTTTTGCCGTACTCGAAAAAAAAAATTTAGTAAAAAGAAAATAATTGGTGAGGTGAATTAAAATAGCATATTTAAATGGATGACAAAGTTTGGGAGTCGAGAAAAAAAAAAAAAAAAGAAAAAAAAAAGTTCAAAATTTTGACTAAGTACTGAAATAAAAAATGAAAAAAAAATGAAGAAAAGGTAATGTCTAAGTATACTATTAACCTAAAAAGCGCTAGAAAATACAAAAAGAGTAAAAAATAAGTCAAATGTCGGGAAAAAGTTTGGGAACCAGTTCTTGAAGGTTACTAAGATTTGCTAAAAAATGAAAATGTGAGAAAAAATGACTAAGATTTACTAAAAACTGGAAAAATGCTTTTAATTCAAAGAACGAACAGCTCCGAAAGTGACAGAGTCCCGCTAAAAGGTTGAGAAACTATTAAAAACTGTAAAAGTTAAAGATAATTTAAAATTAAAAAGGAAGAAACAGTTTAAAACCGAACTACAAATTAGCAAAGTTAGAACGCGAAGGTAAAAGTTAAAATATTGAATAAAATGGAATTTTGCTGAAAATGTTAGAGTCCCTTCATTAGCTAATTAGACTAATTGGCTGAATAATTAAAAGACAATGCCTGGTCAAGCAATCCCGAGCGCCAGCCGCCGCTAGCAGCACAAGTCCCCGCTCCCGCCACTGAGGATGACTCAGTGGAACCTACAGCCCGATCACATGGTTGCTTCTGCCCGAGATGCCAAGCTGGCAGACCCCAAAGATGCATAGTGTTGGAAGTAGATACTTATCCTAATATAAAACCGCGGAGACCCAAATTTAGGCAGGCGTGAGCATTTCCATGTGACCGAGGGATCAATAATAAAGCTTAATTAAGGCTAGAATTTTAAAGTTATCGACTTTATGGAAGTGAATTACAGTTTAGACTTGGTAGATACATTAAAATGAGAAGTTTAAAGTTGATTGGAGTTTAATTAGATGGCAAAATTAAAGAATTAAAATTATTACTGTAGAATTAAGGCAGACAGAAAGCAATGGGCAAGAGCGAATTAATTAATTCGCTCATATCTTAATGAGGAAACAAGATAGAAGTATGCCGCTTACCTTTTTTTGAAGCTGATCCATTCATGAATTCATTTTTATCAACAGCGCCTGGCCCGCTGACCTTTAAAACTGCCCTAGCCGACCGTCATTGATGAGCACACACAAACACAACCTTCCTCTACGCGTCCTCGATCGCGTCCCCTGCTATTACACTTGGCAAATTTACAAACTCTTATTTTGGCAAATTTGTATAAAAATTTAATAAAAACTATAATATACTCTCTATTTTTAATAGACTTGGCAAAAGTTACAAATCTAATTGGGAATATTATTAAACTTTTTACAAATAAGAACTATATTACGTTTTCTAACTGTGGTATTTTGGTAAATTGTAAAACTAGGTGGCAAATACTGAAATTTGACTTGGCAATTTAAGGTCCTCTCCCCCCTCAATAAAAAGTCTTATCGATGACACTGTTTACAGTGTATGTACATTATATTCCAGATTTTTCTTTCTTTCTTTCTTTCTTTTTTTCCCACCTGGAAGAGTGGTTGCAATATCCTCTCTCCCATGAAAAAAGATTTTACGTCTCATTCCAATATACCATTCGTTCTCGTGAATGTGATCTTGGGAGATCCGTAGCTACTCTATTTTCATCTAACAAGGAGGCCGCCAAACATGATGCGCACAGATTTTGATGATTTTAAAGTATGTTGTAGGGATCATACCCCTAACTATTCAGGTCAAAGGTTTCCTTCAAATGGGCTTTAGTTTTCGAGAAATTTCAGGTTAAAGTTCAGCATGCATTTCAAATGCCATTACTTCGCGATCCTGGACATGGTCTCCGTGGTGCCGTGGTAGCGTTCGCGATTTGAGTGCCGCAGATGGGTGTTCTGTCCTCTCCTGAGACTTTTACCCTTTTTTTTAACAAATTTTATATATTTGTCGCGTTATAAGTTGTATGCAGAATTATGAATTCTGCCTCTTTGAACTTTTTGATATTTTCCTAATAAATTCCATTTACATTTTCGAATATTGCGTGAAAATTTATAGTTTTTGCGCAATTTTTATTCGAATATTTCTGCTGACGAAAATCCAAACTAATTTATGTCTTGATATCTCGTCTTTTTAAAATGATTATTGTTTACATTTATGTATATTTACTTATTTATTTATTGTATTTATGAAATAATACATTTTTTTTTAATTTACATTTTCTATTTAAAAAAAATTAAATGATTAAGAAAAAATTAACAAAATAATATACCCTTTTAATATTTGACTTGTTCTAAATATATTGAAATATGTTAACTGCTGAAATACTAAAATATTTATCATCACCGACATCGACATTTTTAGTTTATTAAATATGGAACTAATTGTGTTATACCTATCGCAAAAATATTCTAAACAAATTTCGCATTAAAAATCGCTTTTAAATAACTGTTTTAACAATATTGGAAGAATGTATAAATTAGCATATTATATATTCTTTAACCTGTAGCTTACGGGAAATGAATACTTTAAATATCCTCCGATTACGGGAAAAACTTGACCGTTTCATCCCCCTTTCCTCAGAAGCATCACACCCCAGGTGACGGTAGAACATCTGGAATCATTAGGCGCGTCCGCTAACGACTTTCAATCGTGAGAAATTTCGGGATTTACTTTTCCCTAAAGGAAACCTTTTCATCTGTCAAAAGTAATAGTTTATCGTTATAAATAAGGTTTAAATGTTATACGGACATGAAAATTGCACTTTTTCTGTGAAGTCATTAAATTCAAGTGATTAGGTTTTGAAATAATTGAGTGATGTCTCTTAAAAATAAGCAGAAAAACACTTAGAATGAACGTTTAAATAGTGGTTTATATATTTTGAAAAGGAGAATATAAAAGAAAATGTTATGTTACAAACAAAAAAAAAAAAAAAAAAAAAAACAAAAAAAAAAATAATTTTTGCTAATATAAAAATACTTTATTTAAAAATAGCTTTAAACTTTCAGATACTTTAAAAATATTAAATAAGCAAATAAAAATAATTTCCTTAAATAAACATTTATTTTCTTTTTATCATGATTCAGATTATAAGAAAAAATAAATTCCATGATAAGAAAAATGTAAAAATAAATATATGGGTATCGCAACAAAGAACAGTAAGGAAAAATAAAGTTTTATCCAACGGAATTAGTGTTTCCAGTAAGGCATTAACTTTTTTCATTCAGAAATAAACTTACACTTCCAGTGTTTTATAATTTATTTTGTACTTAAATTAGCGAAAATTCGGAAATAGTGACAGAAATCTGAATAAAAACAATTAAACAAATGTGATAAGCAAAACATTTACATACTGATTTTATAACACAAACAACTAGGCACAATACTATTTAAAAATAGCTGTAAACTTTCAGATACACTTAAAAATTAAATAAGTAATACAAAAATAATTTATTTAAAAAAAAGTTTTTTTTTTTTTTCCCGTTACAATTTAGATTATAACTAAAAAAAAAAAAAAAAAAAAAAAAAAAAAAAGAAGATAAAGGTAGAAATAAATACATTGAAATCGGTATAAACAGTAAAGAAGAATAAAGTTATATGCAACGGGTTTGGTGTTAACAGTTGGGCATTTACTTTTTAAATTAAAAAATAAACCGCTATTTCCAAATTGTATTATAATTTATGTTGTACTTAAATTAGTCGAATATTACTATACAGAAATAGTAGTAGAAATCTGAATAAAAATATTAAGCAAATGTTATAAGTAAAATAAGAAAAAAAATTGTATGCTAATACAAAAATACTTTATGTAATAATAGCTCCAAGCATTCAGATACATTTAAAAATTAAATAAGTTTAATAAAAATAATTTCCTTAAATAAGCATTTTTTTTCAATGTGCAAAAAATGAGAGAATATAGTTAAAAAATACCTAGCTCCTCTAAACTGATGGTCGGTTGGTTAGTTGATTTATGACGGCCGATTATTTACACAAGGGATATAGGCCCTAGGGGGGATGGCATCAGTGGGGGTCTTTCTAAGGGATCATAACCCGTATTTACGGCAAGGTTCGAAGAAAACCACGGAAAACTCCGAACGGTTAGGTCAACGAGCGTGACAGGGGTTTGAACCCAGGACCTCCCGTCTACCAGCTTTGAGAGCAGAACCTCTCAGCCACTAGTGGGGCCTAAATGTTAATACACACACACACACACACATGTATATATATATATATATATATATATATAACTTTTAAGGATTAAAAAAAAAACTAAACATGTGCATTTTACGTGTGTGCTGTGTATTTTCTAACAACTCAATACTATATTTCCCGTACGTGGAATTTAAAACCGCTGTGTTGAAATTAAATTATGCCTTGCTAATTTATGAAATGTGCTTTTTTGATTTTGAGTCTCTCTAATTTTAAAGCCCCCCCCCCCCCCCAAACAACCTTAGAATAATAATACTAAAGGAAGCAATAACACTAGAGAAATCATATAGAAAATAGCTGGGAGTAAGTTCATTTTTCTCGAGAATTACTGAAACGATTTAAAAGAAATTCCTTTTCATATTTTTGACGTTTATTAAAAAATAAATGGTCATTCGGCAATAAATTAAATTAAAAAGTGCAATAGGTGTACGATTTCACAAACTAAACATTCTACTTTATTTTGAATGTGGTTCTCAAATGTTCTGCTGAACAACGCAAAACTTTCTGACGCATTTTTAAACGCAAAATCATAAAATTTGCAGGCCTGACTGTTGAAGCAATTTGGAATCGAAATGAGTTTTCAATTTTTTGATAAATAAATTAGTTGTCGTGTTATAAGCTATTAGTGTCACGTGACAACAGGTTTTTCTCCTTTCGTGCGACGAAGAATCAGGAATTCGGTTAAAAACGCGGACTTTGACAGTGTTTTATAAAAGATCTTCTGCTTTACCAAAAAATGGAAAACGTGTTTCGATTGCAAAGTTTCTGAATAACAACATCTGCCTGTTTCATGCGTTTCTGAACAAAAATGAATTTAAAAATGTATCTGATAGTAGGCCCTTTGTATTTGAGAACAGCGTTAATTAACTTTGTTGAAAATGAATGAATTTTGAGAGACAATCCTTATTTATATATAAGTATAATACAAAGTTTAATAAACATAATACTAATTATATAATAAGTATAATACAAAATAAAAATAAAATAAAGTATTGAATTAGTTTTAGAAGTTTCTGAGAAAAAAGTACGGCAATAACAATTGTTTTCATTTTGGAACAGCTATTGCCTCTTTGAACATAGCAGAAAAATGCTTAGGACTTACATTTGTAGGACATTTATATTTGTTTATAATCATATGTTTAAAAAATATATAAAGAACAATTAATGTAACTTGTATTATTTTTTGCGTAACTTCAATTACCTTTTTTTGAATCAGATGATTGCGGAGTAAATTAATTGTAAATATCGTTAGAATTTCATTACTTATTAATATCATTCTGAAACAGACAAAGTTCAATTCCATGCAAAGAATATAAAACTTGATTATTAAGTTGTGTGTGAGCATAAAACTAACTATTTTCTACTGTGTAAAAGTAATTAATTTTACAAAAAAAAAAAAAAAAAATATATATACATAAAAATTTTACAAAATTAACTGTATTTTTGTTAGATAGTAATATATATAATAATTTCATTTTTGTTGAGTTCAATAAATAAAGTTACGTATATTATTTTAAGATATTGAGTGTACTATTGTCGAAATTAAAAAAAACCCGCAATACTTAACATTCTAAGAAGAAAAACTTAATCAAAATCAGCAATACTAAAATAATAAAACAATTTACTGAAAATAATCTATTCTCTTCATATTAATATCACAAACAAAAATTATCTTCCACTAATTTGGAGGAAGTGAGGTAGAAACAGCTTCAAATCGTGCGCTTGAACAATGTTTACTTTCTTTGCTGCATAAATTTTCCCTGTATTTCCCTATGATAACTAATATATTCCCTATAGAATTTCCCTTCTCCAATACCCAATGAGACCCCCGTTGAGCCAAACGCTATTAAGGATTTCCTGCACTCCATCTTTGAGGGGTGGAAATTTTCGGGATGACGATAATCCCAACCCCGTATTTTTCAACAGTCTTTTTCTTGGGACTACGGTAATCCCACCGTAAGCAAAAGGTTAAATACTTAAATTGTGATAAATATATTTAAAAATGCATTAAATTTGAAAAAGAAATTATTTCAAACGTGGTATTTGTCTGCAAAGGAAGCGAAACGAAATTGATAAAAAGAAAATTTTATTTATTCTGATATTAAAGTCGCTGCAGACGATTTTTTTCAGATATTTTTTATATGTATTGTAATTTACAAACGATTTTTCATTTTTAGTTGAATTTTTCTGTATGGCATCGACTTGTTAGACTGAAAAGAAAAATTAATTGTAATACATTATTTTTTATTTGTGCAAATCAAAAATGACGGTGAGTTTGAACTTTACAGTTAAATGTATTTTTAAATAACATAAAAAAAATATATATAACTGGCTAAAACTTGGATATAATCGTTATTGCTTTAATATTTTATTACTCCTTTCAAGATATGTTTTTGGAATTCGTTAGTTTGGAATTTCGTCAATAGAAATAAAAATTTCAAAACTGCACAAAAAAAAACACGTAATTTTGTACGAAATATTCGAAAATGTAAATGGAATTTATTAGGAAAATATCAAAAAGTTCAAAGATGCAGAATTCATAATTCTGCATACAACTTATAACGCGACAAATATATAAATTTTTTTAAAAAAGGTAAAAGTCACAGGAGACGACAGAACACCCATCTGCGGTTCTCAAATCGCGAACGCTACCACGGAACCACTGAGACCTTGTCCAGAATTGCGAAGTAATGGCATTTGAAATGCATGCTTAACTTTAAAACGAAATTTCTCGAAAACTAAAGCCCATTTGAAGGAAACCTTTGACCTGAAAAGTTAGGGGTATGATCCCTACAACATACTTTAAAATCATCAAAATCTGTGCACATCATGTTTGGCGTCTCCTTGTAAGACCTCCCAAGGCAGATAGATTACTCTTTTTACCCGAAATTTATATATACTCATCATAAAAACACTAAATTACTAGCACAGTTCCTAGTTTTGCGTAACAGTATTTTTCAATAAAAGTATTCACTTTTTTCAAGGGTAAAAATTCCGAGATTAAATAAAGCGAAGACTACTATTCCGGAATTGTGGTCCTCAAAAGTTGGAACTTTACGTGCCCTGCTCCGAATATACTAATGTTATATTGATTTTCGATATTTATTTCAGACACGTAAATCTGACGGCAGTAAAGTCAATGTGTTCCATTTACTAAAGACACCCGGACTGAGAAAGGTTACACTAATTATCTTTTATAATTGGTAAGTACCATCTTCGTTTTTATGGAGCCTATTGTTATTTACAATAAATTAAATGTTGGAACTGTTACGAAAAGGCTGTGAATAATTTTATCAATCAGAATGATAGTATGGATGAGAATTACTAGAAGAAATCAGGAAATGGCAAAGTAAGGTCTCTTTATCTGAAAACGATGAGAGGGGAAGAATATAAATCAATAGCCTTCAATCAAGTTATGGCTATGTGACGGTGTATGTAGTTACTCTTTATAAGGGTACTCTATTGGCTGAATGTGTTTTGTGCATGAAGTCGTAATGTCTTGCGTTACTAATGTTCGTGCGTAAATGGAAAACCTATTCTGTCTATCTTTAAGTTTCACAAAGTATGAAAAGGTTTCAAAAATTTGATTGTCGATGGTACTTTGAGAAGTTATGTTAAAAAGTCCTTCCGTCCTGTACCGGGAGGAAAAGGTAGCTTTCCTATATCTTCGTTTTAAAATTTTAGCTAATGTTACACGAAAGCAGCAAGTTAAAATGCAAAGAAACGTTTACAAAAGATTCGTTAATACTGAATTGGAATAAGAAATTCGCCAAATTATTGAGCAATAGCCAAATTGGCTTCATTTATGAAGACTTATTTTGGTCGCCAAATTTGGCGATATTTCGCCAAATGTCGCCAATTTTGGCGAGAATTTGGCGCTAACGGATATGAATATATAGTTTTATGCGTATGAATGAGAAAATTATTACAACAATGAAAGAAAATAATTTGCGAGTAATCGCGTTAATGTGCTGTTTTGTTTAAAAATGTCAGCCACCCTAGAATTTCAAACTGCTCTATCTCAGCCATTTTTTAAGATAGAGGTAAACCAAAAAATGCTCTGGAATCCTTGTATCAAGACCTAACACGTAATTAAAAAATAAATTTGAATTTTTCACTTTTTTGTATATTTATTTTAGATTTTAAGTTAATTTAAATCTTTAAGTGGCCGCCATCTTGAAACAAGAGAGCTGACCAAGCTGGCCAACGAACTCGGTCGAGACATTAGTGACCTTAATACACACAATTAGTTTCATCAAAATCGATTCATAAATACGAACGTGGTCAGATATATATATATATATATATATATATATATATATATATATATATATATATATATGTGGATATATATATATATATATATAAATCAACATTTGAACGGAGGGTGGTTTTGGGGTCTGGGGGTCATGATCGGTGAAAATATATCGAAATTTTCCGGAACTGCTTTCCTCCGAACGGCTGCAATAGGTAGCTTTATACTTTTTTGTATTGAAAGCTACCTAAAAGGTGCTTGTGGTTGTCTGGGGATTCTATATAGTAGAAAATTAGGCAAGACGCTTGAGAACGTGACGGTATACGTAGTTACTCTTTATAAGGATATTCTATTGGCTGAATGTGTTTTGTGCATGAGATCGTAATGTCTTGCGTTGTTAATATTCGTGCGTAAATGGGAAACCTATTCTGTCTATCTTTAAGTTTCACAAAGTACAAAAAGTCTTCCAAAATTTGATTGTCAATGGTACTTTGAGCAGTTATGTTAGAAAGGTGCTTGTTTTTGTCTGGTGATTCTAATAGTAGAAAATTAGGCAAGATGCTTTAGAATTACAGAGGATCTCGCATGTTGTATGTTTATGAACTGATTCCGAATATTTGTTTGGAGGGATTTATCTTCATACGTCAGAGAAGCCAGTGCTGCTGGGAGTTGTGCTATTTTTGATAAGGGGGTAGCCTTTTTACTTAAAATAAAGTGGTATTCGTTTAGCGTCTAGAAAATATAGTATGTAGCTACCAGTCAACTAAAAAGTGCTAAAAATTGAATCCAATAAACGTCGATCATAGCAACATCTGCTAGCTCAATCTTATATGATACTTACATTGTAAGGAGGATGTCACTGTAATCGACAGTTATGGGATTCGATTTTTTCGCATTTTTAAAAGTATTATTGGAATAGCCGGTTGCCATTCTATATCTTCTAGATGCTATAATATTGGTCTCGAAGAGTCTACGAATGAATTGTAACAAAGTGAATTTTCGTGCTCTGTAAAGGGACTGTTCCTATAATACAGTGAGTATCCGTCTTAAGTTAATAGGACAATGTGGGATTTAATTGGAAATTAGTTTAAAATTGGAAATAAAGAATTTCCCAACTCTTAGTTTCTTTTTATTTGAATTTAAGTGAAAATCTGCTAATTAGTTGCTCGTTCGACTGCTAATCCAATTTTTTAATTATTGAATAACTTGCTTTGGTTGTTAAATTTTTGTCATGGCTACCATACATGTTCAAGGGACTGAAGGGTTTGCCGCAAAATAAGACAGTTTTCCTTATGGGAAATTGCTCTATAAGCTTATAAAATTTACAGGAAAGTCTTTTCAAAAAGAAAATGACACGAATTATCTACTATGTGTAAGATTCTTTAAAGAATTATCTTATAATTCTATGATAGGAAAACCATATATTATTACAACCCCTTTCCTTTTATTTAATATTCCAAAATTTTCCCTATCCATTTACTTTAACTTCTACCTTTATTCAAAATCATGCATCATTTTATCATAAAGTACATATAATGTAACTAATTTTTTCATATATGTTCCCTCTTTAATACATTTTAATTATTTATACACACCCCCCTTTCCTCTTAAAAAAGGAAACTCGACTTCAGCTAAATACATTTTGCAACCTACGAAAACCGGCTTAGATGCTTTACACTCACGCTAAAAAAAAAAAAAAAAATTAATCGGTTAAAAAAAAGAAAAAAGTCGCCAAATTTAGGGGATTTTTAGGTAGCTTTCAATACAAAAAAGTCCTTCCGGCCTGTGCCGGGAGGAAAAGGTAGCTTTCCCATATCTTCGTTTTAAAATTTTAGCTAATGTTACATGAAAACAGCAACTTGAAATGTAAATAAAACGTTTACAAAAGATTCGTTAATACTGAACTTGAATAAGAAATTCGCCAAATTATTGAGCAATAGCCAAATTGGCTTCATTTATGAAGACTTATTTTGGTCGCCAAATTTGGCAATATTTCGCCAAATGTCGCCAAGTTTGGCGAGAATTTGGCGCTAACGGATATGAATATATAGTTTTATGCGTTTGATTGGAAAATTATTACAACAATGAAAATTTTTGTAATGTGCTGTCTTGTTTCAAAATGTCAGCCACCCTAGAATTTCAAACTGCTCTATCTCAGCCGTTTTTTAAGATAGAGGTAAAACAAAAAATTCTCTGGAATCCTCGTTTCAAGGCCTAACACTGAATTAAAAAATAAATTTGAATTTTTAACTTTTTTGTATATTTATTTTAGTTTTAAATTTTTAATTGGCCGCCATCTTGAAACAAAATGGCGGACCAAGCTGGCCAACGAACTCGGTCGAGACATTGGTGAGCTTAATATACACAATTAGTTTCATCAAAATTGATTTATAAATACGAGCGTTATCGTATGACATAGGTCAGATATATATATATATATATATATATGGATATATATATATATATATATATATATATATATATATATATATAAATCAACATTTGAACGGAGGGTGGTTTTGGGGTCTGGGGGTCATGATCGGTGAAAACATATCGAAATTTTCCGGAACTGCTTTCCTCCGAACGGCTGCAATAGGTAGCTTTATACTTTTTTGTATTGAAAGCTACCTAAAAGTATAAAGCTACCTATTGCAGCCGTTCGGAGGAAAGCAGTTCCGGAAAATTTCGATATATTTTCACCGATCATGACCCCCAGACCCCAAAACCACCCTCCGTTCAAATGTTGATTTATATATATAGATATATCCATATATATATATATATCCACATATATATATATATATATATATATATATATATCATCATCATCATCAACCGTTTTCAATCCACTGCTGGATGTAGGTCTCCCCCAGATTTTTCCATTGTTGCCTGTCTAGTGCTTTAGTCATCCAATTAACACCGGCCACTTTTCTGATTTCGTCACTCCATCTTACTTGAGGTCGTCTTCTTGGTCGTTTTACATCTCTGGGATACCACTGTAGGGTGTTTGTGCTCCATCTATTGTCTTGTCTTCTTGCAATGTGCCCAGCCCATTTCCATTTTAGCCATTTAATTCTCTCGATAATGTCAAAAACTTTCGTCTGACTTCTTATCCACGTTATTCTCTTTCGGTCTCTTCTGGTTATGCCTAGCATACATCTTTCCATACTTCGCTGTGTTGTTTGTAATCTTTGTACCATCCGTTTTGTTAGTGTCCAAGTTTCTGCTCCATAAGTTAGTGCAGGCAAAACACATTGGTTAAACACCTTTCTTTTCAAACAAAGAGGCATGTTACTTTTCAGAATAATATTGTTCTTCCCAAAAGCACTCCATCCATTTCTTATTCTTCTATTGATTTCATTCATGATACTGTTGTCTGAAGATATTTCTTGTCCAAGGTACACATAACTTTCAACATCTTTAATCTCAGTGTTGTTGTAGACGATTTTCTTTTTTGATGCAAATGAATTGAACATCACCTTAGTCTTTTCCAAATTTATTTTTAATCCCACATTAATGCTAGCTTCTGCCAAATCTTTTAGCTTTATACTTTTAGGGCTGTTTAATAGCCTCTGCTTGTTAACTAGGAGAAGACCCTTTAAATGCCTCAGAGGAGGACTTAAAGGAATCGACTGGGAGCAGGGACTTGATGTCCAATCCGCACCTTCCATCGGTGCAGCCTGTTAGTACCCTTGCCTAGTGCATGGGGAACGAACGCGGATGGGCTTCCTCCAACCCGCTTGGCCAGCGTGGAGGAATTTGGCCACCTCCCCTCTTATTTTACCATGAATTCACAAAACAAAATATATATATATATATATATATATATATATATATATATATCTGACCTATGTCATACGATAACGCTCGTATTTATGAATCGATTTTGATGAAACTAATTGTGTGTATTAAGGTCACTAATGTCTCGACCGAGTTCGTTGGCCAGCTTGGTCCGCCATCTTGTTTCAAGATGGCGGCCACTTAAAGATTTAAATTAACTTAAAATCTAAAATAAATATACAAAAAAGTGAAAAATTCAAATTTATTTTTTAATTACGTGTTAGGTCTTGATACAAGGATTCCAGAGCATTTTTTGGTTTACCTCTATCTTAAAAAATGGCTGAGATAGAGCAGTTTGAAATTCTAGGGTGGCTGACATTTTTAAACAAAACAGCACATTAACGCGATTACTCGCAAATTATTTTCTTTCATTGTTGTAATAATTTTCTCATTCATACGCATAAAACTATATATTCATATCCGTTAGCGCCAAATTCTCGCCAAAATTGGCGACATTTGGCGAAATATCGCCAAATTTGGCGACCAAAATAAGTCTTCATAAATGAAGCCAATTTGGCTATTGCTCAATAATTTGGCGAATTTCTTATTCCAATTCAGTATTAACGAATCTTTTGTAAACGTTTCTTTGCATTTTAACTTGCTGCTTTCGTGTAACATTAGCTAAAATTTTAAAACGAAGATATAGGAAAGCTACCTTTTCCTCCCGGTATAGGCCGGAAGGACTATTTCCTTTAATGGCAACCTAGCCATTGTATTAAGTTATTCGTTTGGCGCAGTCTTGGAAATCGCGCCAACCAAACAGTCGCCAATCTTTTGTTTACATTTTAGCGTGAGTGTAACACATCTGTTCAGGCCCGGACTGGCACCTTTGGGGGCCCTCGGCTAGAGACTGAAAAAGGGCCCCTTACCGGGAAATTTAAGAGGACATAGAATATTAGAATATTTGCTTTTTGAAAATTGGGTTTACATGCCTGAAAACCACATTTAACTACTTTTTCACTTGGAAAATAGTTGGGTTAAAAAGTAAGCTTTCTCTGATGTAGCTTGTTTACTTTCACAATAAATATTTATATTATTTTTATATACAGTACCTAAACTAGTTCCATGCTAGAAAAAAGTAAGTATACTAATTAATTACGAGTTGTTTATTACTTAAAAATGAGAGTGAGAAATGCTTTTAGTTTTAGGCAACCAAATAACAAAAGTTGAAGATCTAATAATCTAAATCCTTCTGTAATACCTAAGTAAATATTAAAAAGGTAACAACGGTAATAAAAAAACAAGCATATTGAAAAAAAAAACAATGTCCTCTTTAATTTTAATTTAATTGTTACAAATTGTAATATAGGTTTTATAATAAAAATGGCTCTACAATACCTTGGTACAGATACAGCAAACTAAGAAAGTTCATGTGATTGTGAACGGCTGTATACTAACCAAACGCCTTTTTGGCTAGTTCATCTATAATAGCATTTTTATCCAAGTTATAAAAAAAATCTTTCTACATTCATGAAAAGAAGATTAGAAATAAGGTACTGGCTTAAAATAGATCTAACAAGGAGAGTGCCAAGCTTGGTAATCACAGATTTTGTTTATTTTTATATATGTTGTAGGGTAGAAGCCCCTTAGTCTCAGGTTCAACGGATTTTATACAACGCTCATTAGTTCTCGAGAAATGGGGGGTCTAATATTATAACACAACTTACATACTTCATTTGTAGCGAACTGATTGCGTTGGTCGTAGCTCAGTTGGTACGGCGTCTGCTCGTTATTCCGAGGACCCGGGATCAATGCCGGAACGCGTTATGCTTGTTTTTTCCTTTTTTTGTAAATATACTTTTAATTATAATTTAATAATATCAATAAAGAAATTTGTTAACATAATTAAATTTTAATTTAGCATTTTTGATTTTTTTTAATCACTTTTAAAATGTATTCTATATATGCTTTATCAATGCAACGATATTGAAAAATTGTGTCAATTCGTGATCGTAAAGAAACATCATTTATAAATTGCCTTAAAAGGAAAAGTCATTGCGATGATAATACTACTCTGTTTTTATAGTAAGAATCATAATTATATTAAAATTTAGCATAAGACTTAAATTACAACTGATTTATGTTTTATTTTATTGTAACTAGAGGGCGCCACAACAGACATTGGTTATTTCTTTTTTTTTCTAGTTCGCTGCAGTTAAGTGGTTTTTGTTTTCAATCTTTATCACACCAGTGCGTATCATTCTATAACAGCTTATAATCGTATAAAAATGGACGAAGTAAGTGGTAGTTCACAAGAAGATCAATCTGAAGAGTCGGGATTTGATGAAAATCAGAAAAGTGATGTCACAAATGCGTTGAAGTACTGTAAAATTTTATTGCAAAACAATGGATTTTTCACAAATAATCCAGCATCTGAAATATCTTCGTTTTGTATTGCGATGGGAGAAGAATTCTATAATTCGCTAGTAAATATGCTAATTTTGGAACGATTTTTGAACTTTTACTAGTCAATAATAGATCCAATTTTTTTAAAGCTCTTTAAATGATGAGAAATGTTTAATAATGGTTTAAAAATCAAAAACGCTAAATTAAAATTTAATTATGTTAACAAATTTTTTTATTGAGATTATTAAATTATAATTACAAGTATATTTATTTTTAAAAATGAGAAAAACAAACGAAGCGCATTCCGGCATCGAACGCGGGCCCTCGGAACAACTTGCAGACGCCATACCAACTGAGCTACGACCAACGCAGTTATTTTGTTACAAAGTAAATATTTAACTTGTGGTATAATATTAGACCCCCCCATTTCTCGAGAACTAAGGAGCGTTGTATAAAATCCATCGAACCTGAGACTAAGGGGCTTCTACCCTACAACATATATAAAAATAATCAAAATCTATGATTACCAAGCTTGGCACTCTCCTTGTAAGTCAATTCTTAACTATTTTAAGTTTAGAAAACACCCTTTCAAAGGTGTACAAACTTGTAAGGTACATACAGGTTGGTAAACATTCCAGATTCTAAGAGTTCAAAAATAACAGAAAAAGCGCATGATAAACACAGAAAACAGTGTTTCTTGTCAGAGCAGTAACGCACATTCGCCCCACTATAGCCGTACAGTGAGACAAGGAAACGTTCCACAGCAGCTGCAACCATCTCCTGAGTAGCGATCAGGTATTTGAACACTTTAACAACGTCTGCAACATATGGATTATTCCCAAGAATTTTGAGGAACTTCATTTTCCCTTGCATAAACGGTCCTGACTTTGTATTGCACCCGCTCATAGCATGTAGGAAGAGGATGTTTTCCGCAACCGTTGAACTCACAGCATTTGATGATGAAAATGTCAATGGAGAAACGGTGTCCTTCCCAGGTTTTAAAAAGAAAACGTTTTCAGCTCTGCAGACACCTATCAAAATGACCAAGAGCTTTACATCCTCCCCAACTATATTCAACATCTCATTTTATGGAGCCAAGGACAAAGCAATGTTTAAAATAAATGTGTCTGCGTCTTCTTTTGCTTGCTTGTATGTAATATTTGGTGATGAAAACCTGTCAATCATCATAGATATTACCCGACACTTGTTTTTTGGGTTAGCAAGAAACTTTTCTTCGGACGTGGTAAGTATCGTTGTGCCGTCAAATAATACATCAGTCAAAGCATGCTTTCTTAACTCCTTAAGCACCATATTCAATTTAGTGATAGTATGCTGAATACCAGCTATGTTAAATTTCGTCTAAAATACAAAATTAATACCGGAAATTCTAAAAGAATAATCTTAATTTATGTAATCACAAAAAGTCTGTCATTATATAAAATACAAATTGCTACAATAACTTTCTGATATGAATTCAAAATTTTGAATTTAAAAAAAGTCAAATTGGCAACCTGGACGTACGCACATACGTCCTGAAATTACAGATATAGGTTTTCATGACATACACAGGTACGTCGTGGTGCTTAAGGGGTTAATCGTCTCATACGCCCATCATTTTTTTTACCACTTTGTACGTCATCAGGGTAGCCATCAAAGACAGCTACTGCCTGTGGTTGATATTTTGACTACTGCACGTACTCAACATATTCGTCGGACATTAAAGAAAAAGAAGGATTTTTAGACCAAACAGCCCTATGCAATTAAAAACAACCATCAATGACGAATTGAACCCTGCCGCTGAACCGCTTGGTTGTTAGGAGTTTGAATGCCTTGTAGATATTTGGTTCATTTTCTTAAGTCATTGTCGAATAGGGACAAGGAATAAGGTCCTGGATCGTACGTCAAAAACTCCTCAATATCTTCATCCGATGCATCCGAGTGCTTTGTAACCGAAATTCGTTGGAACAAAGATGTGGGGTTAATAGAAACCAATTCGTCGTCTACTCGTATCGCAGTATCACACTGTTCATTACAACAAGAGGTTTTACCCTGTCGCTCCGTTTAAATTTGACAGTTCCAAAGTCACCACCAACAACATTGTTCACGTCTTTAATGCCTGATTCCCTAGACGTATGGAAGTTGATCCGTTTAGGCAAAAAATAAAACTTTTAGGAAGTGAAGTCCGTGTCAGCTTTTATTAGCGAAAGTGTGTTTTAGTTATTTTATTTTTGTGTTATTTAAAAGGCAAACTAAAAAGTGCCATATTTTTGTAAAAGAAAATGGAGTTTTTGATCCGATCCCAGGTATGCTCATTTTTATTTATTTTTTAGTTATGAAGAAAACAATGAACCTCAGATGCATAAAATATAATCAGTCATATAATTTTTAGTATCATTAATGGTCAACATTTGCGTTATAACGCCCTTTCAAAGATAATCCGCGAAGTGATGACTTGGTAGCGAAAGGATTAAACTTCGAAAATATTTCTTACATCCGAAAGATCACTTTATTGAATAAAGAAAGATTTTCTTAGTAGATGAAAAATAAGAATAAGATTAAAAATAAGAATAAATTATAAGAGTCCGTTGATATGACGATCTTTCGTTTTAAATTATCGTTCATTGGATTTCAGTGCCTGTTCAGTCCACTATAATTAACAGTAAGATTTGTTTTATATTAAGAGTTTTAGCACTCTTCTCGATTCGTGAAAAGTTCAGAATTCTCTCTCACTCTAGTAGGATTTTTATCCAGATCATGTAT